>OZ020118.1:16380204-18780204 GCA_963971155.1 Anthrax anthrax | reverse complement strand
GCTTTATTGTTTTCTCTTCTGATTCAAGTTTTACGTCTTGAATGATATTTCTCGGCCATTGAGTTTTCGACAACTTCAGAAATTCTGGACCTTCAAACCATATTTTTGATGTGATTAACTCTTCTGGAAATAGTCCTCTTGAGACTAAATCAGCTGGATTTTCTTTTGTATTCACGTAGTTCCAACGCTTGATGTTCGAAATTTCTTGAATTGACGCTACACGATTAGCGTCAGCAGTGAAGGATCACCCCTTATCCATGAAATCATAATTTGTGAATCACTCCAATAATAAATGTAATCAAATTTCATATTAATCACTTGTCTAACATGCTGCACTAGTTGCGCTGCTAACTTGGCTGCGCAGAGCTCCAAACGCGGTAATGTAATTAGCTTGATTGGTGCTATCCTTGATTTGGAACACAATAACCTGACTGTGACTTTACCATGCGTATTCTTTGATCTTAAATACAATGCAGACCCATATGCTTTTTCGCTTGCACCAGAAAATGCATGTAATTCTATTGAAATGATTTGTTCATCAGTGAACATATATCTTGGAACCTTTATTTCTACTAGCCTTTTCAAACCTGATCGGAATTGCAACCACTTTGAACATAATTCGACGGAGAGACTGTCATCCCAATCAAGCTTCTGCTTCCACAAATCTTGCATAAATATTTTGCTCATAAGTACTACTGGATTCACTAACCCCAGTGGATCAAAAATTTGAGCCATATCAGCCAATACTGATCTTTTCGTTATCATTTTATGATTCTTCAGTGATGATGTGATTAAAAAAAAGTCCGTTATAGGATGCCATATTAAACCCAATGTTTTAACGTGTTCTCCTTCCAGATCAGCGAAATCTAATTGGATTTCTAGATCTTCTTTAGGAATATTCTGCACCAATTTCGGATGATTGGCACACCATTTACGAAGTTGGAATCTACCAGAGGATAACAATTTTCGTAATTGTTCTTGAATTTTTATTGCTTCTTGCAAATCATCACTGCCAGTCATTACATCGTCAACATAAATATCTTTGATCACTGCTGCTGCTAAAGGAAATGACTGATCTTCTTCAGCTAATTTCTGCAAACATTTCACTGCTAAATATGGAGCCGATTTAGTTCCATAAGTAACTGTATTTAACTGGAAGTACTTGATTGGTTCTGTTGGATTCTCTCGCCACATTATTAATTGAAAATTTCTGTCTTCTGGTGCAACCAAGATTTGACGATACATTTTGGCAATATCAGCTGTGAATACATATCGTTTGACTCTGAATCGAAGAATTATTGATATAATATCATCTTGAATTTTTGGCCCCTTCAATAGTAGATCATTCAATGAAATATTATTTGTTGTTTTCGCAGAAGCATCAAACACTACACGTAATTTTGTGGTGCTGCTAAATGGTTTGAGAACACAATGATGCGGAAGAAAATAATGTGCGCCTGTTATATCTTTTGAACTTATCTGTCGCATATGCCCAAGTTGTAAATATTCATTTAAAAATTCAATATATTGTTTTTTGATTACAGGATCATTAGCTAATCTTCTCTCAACACTCATTAACCTTTTGAAAGCAATATTCTTTGATTCTCCCAGTAATCTTGGATCACTCAACATTGGTAAATTTACAATAAATCTTCCTTCGCTGTTGCGTGTTGTGGTTGAGTCGAAATATTCTTCGCATTTTTTGTCATTTATTGACATGACAGACTGAGCTGGACATTCTTCAACTTCCCAAAATCTTTGTAATTGATTTTTAAGTTCTACATTTGTAACACCACAAAATGGTATATTATATTCTGTGCTTGATACTTTGCCTAATACGATCCATCCAAACGTCGTATTCTGTAATATTGGCAGATTGTCATTCAATTTTAGCTGTCCATTTCTCATAATCTCACCATACACCTCCGCCCCCAGAAGAATATCTATCTTTTGAGGTTTGTAAAATTCTGGATCAGTTAATGATATGTTGCTTGGTATTTCCCAATTATCAGTTTTTATGAATTTCTGTGGCTGATTAGATGATATTTCTTTGATCACATGGACCTCAACTTGTGTATTAAAATTATTAATTTTTGATTTGATCGTCACTTGTAAACGATCTGTTACCTTCACTTTTGCATCACCAATTCCTGATAGGTGCAAATTTACTTGTGTATTTGGAAATCTCAATTTCCTTCTCAGTTTTTCAGTTATAAAGTTCAATTGAGATCCAGAATCTAGTAATATTCTACATGGCACTGTATTGCCTTCTAGATCTGTTGTTTCAGCCAGAACAGTACCAAGAAATACATAACCTTCTTGACTGTCTCTTGTTTGTGCTGCTAAATTTGTCATTTTTACCACTTGATCATTTTGCGACGCATCTTTTTGTACTTGTGGTGTTGATACAGGTTGCACTTGAAAATGAAGCAATGAATTGTGTTTTTTATTACACTTGATACAACCTCTTGATAAACATTTTGTACTTGTATGCCTTTTTTTCAAGCAATTTAAACATACATTTATTTCTTTGGCTTTGATTTGTCTGTCTGATGGACTTAATTTCAAAAATTTGTCAGAAAAATATATTGCATGATTTTTGTTACATACTGGACACTCTAATTTATTGTTTTTGTTTGTATGTAACACAACTGGTTTCGAATTTTTATGATGTGGTCTTGTAATGTTGGATTTTTGCCCCAACGCTTCCAACGCTTGAAATCGTAGTTCTTTAAAATTCAATATATGTTCTACAGACTGCAAATTTCTTGGTGAAGTCAATGATTGTTCATATAATGAATGTGTATGTCTGTCTAATTTCTTCATAAACATGTGTACGATTATCGGATCCCAATGCTCCTTGATTGACAACCCCAAATTCTGTAAACTGAGTATACATTCTTTTGTGGTGTCATGCAATGCTTTGAGAGCGGCTGCTGATTCATTTACTATAGCAGGCTGCGCCATCAATTTGTCTAGTAAAGATGTTACTAGTAAACGTTTATTATCATATCTGCTTTTTAAAATACCCCATGCTGTTTCATAATTATCATCTGAAATCGCCAAATGTCTTATTAATTTTTCTGTTTCACCAGAAAGATTCAATTTCAAGTACCACATCTTTTGTGAATTTGCCATCATTTGGTTATGAACCATTTGAGAAAATAAATCATGAAATTGTTGCCACTTCAAATAATCTCCATCAAATTTCGGTAAGCCAATCTTTGGGAGCTTCATCAACGGTTGCCCTATGTTTTGATTCATGTTAGTTGATTCACCCGCTTTCAATTTGTTTGCGTGATACAGTTTGACTAACATGTCTTGAACTGAATTTTCTAAATTGAAATATATTTGTGGATCATAACCATATTGTTTATAATTTTCAGATTGTTCCCAAATTTCAGAATTATTATTCTCAATTTGGGTCCAATAATGTTTGATTGTTGCAATTTTCAATTCAAAATATGAGTTTATCTGGTTGTCATCAATAACAATTCCAGCAAGTATGTTTTCTAATGCTGCGATCAAGCTTTTTTGTTTTCTGATAAGACGAAGGGTTACTTCGTCTTTTACCTGTCCATCGACATTGTAATAGTCATTCTTGAAATACTCATGATATGTATTATCGCCATAAATTGATCTCAATTTATCGTCATTCTTTTCAAACGATCTTCTTAATTCATCCAATTTTTCCAATTTATATTGTAAATACGAGATCGTTTTTCTTTCAGGTTTCTCATTAGCATATACACTCGCTAATGTTTCAATATCTTTGCCGATATTGGTTTGTTGCAGCACCAAATTCTCCATTGTTTAAAAATATCGAATATTCAAATTGCGTTTAATACCGTATCTTCACTCTACAGTATATATGTAGGTTGCGAAGCCCTTTTTGTTTTATACGGGGTCAAAAAAAAAAAAAAATGTTAATGTATCTGTATTATTTCACTGTTCACAATCAGGTATCTCTAATTCTGATACAGTGAAATTCTATGAGAACTTACAGTCAGGTTACTCTAACTCCAAGTTATTTTAAATGAATAATTTCTCTAAAGAACGTGTGTTGCACTGATTCAATAGAGAGTTTAAGGGTTGATTTGTGAAATTGAATTTGAATTAAAACAAATTGATGAAAGTAAAATTTTAACTGGTTTTATTGGATTAATTAAACTACTTATATACTATTTCCACTACTCAAAAAATTATTAACAATTGTTCTAAACAAAGAATAACAATACAAAGTTCATAGCATAATACATTCACCTACCATAAAATTTCCATTAAACAATATAAAAATTATTACAACTATTGCCAAATATAGGTCAGTATATTATGCTATTTATGCAATTAACATATAATTCTGCATTATTGCAACAACTCATACTTTGTACTGTATACTTTCATCATACATTATATTAACACATTATACCAATACATTATATTAATGTACAGTATTGTCGTAACAAAAAAAAAAAATGATGAATATGCGAAATACAGTAACTAAATAATTAAAGTACAAGAACATATGAAATGTTACTGATATGAAATTTATTAATTCTTTTTGTTTGAGGAAAATCAAAATATCTAAATTTTATCTTAAAACTATCGTCCTGAACAGACATGTAAGTGTAAATTTTCATATTTTATTGGTGATATGTATGTATGTATATACACACATACATATGTATGCACATATGTATGTACATATGTATACAATTATGTTTTCAGGAGTAACATTAAAAAAAGGCAAATCAACAACAATTCAGCAGTTCAGATGTTTAAATAAAAATAAAAAATAAAATTTTTAAATAAAAATTAAAATGAATAAAAAGGTTCATATAATCACTTTAAATAAAAAACACCGAAAAATATTTAGTTTCAAAACACACACAGATAGTTTTAAATTGAAATCAGAATTTTAACACATTACACATTCATTTTCGTTCTGTTCCGCGAAAATGTTTCATATTGCATTCAATCGAATCTTAGAATACCTTTTATCCGTTCGATCGAAAGTCGGAATAAGGCTGTATATAGTATCTGTCATCATTCCATCAAGATTAGATGGTGATGATTGTTAAATTTTTTTTCGGTGAAACATCGATAACATTTTCAGCTATGAATTCATCAGAGGCTTATTTGTTATAAAAATGAAAAATTTCTGAATTGAATACACATCCAATAAAACCCTGTGATTGTTTTGGACCATGAAAAAAACGAATCTCTAATGGTGTGATTTCTTCTGTGAATAAATCAATAGTTTGATATAATGTACGTGTAGACCATTTATAGAAATTTACCGGGCGATTCCGGATAAGAGACTCTTAGCCTCTTACCCACCGATTCAGGGTAAGAGACTCTTAGCCTCTTAGCCTCTTAACTGCAATTAGCAGACAGTTAGCAGAAATAGCTATTCTAGATAAAAGTTAAGAGATGACAGAAATCAGCTGATCTCTTATTATGTATGGTGAATTCAGTTAAGAGAATCCGGTATTCTAGATTACAGGCTAAGAGACATTTATAAACTCGAAAGTCTCTTAACTATTGTCTCTTATACCTATTTAACTATTAAAATTATTGTTTTTTTTTTTTTTTTTTGTAGTTTTCATATATTATCTTTTTTTATCTCTTGTTAATGTCAGAGATGATGCTAATGAATTCTATCCATCAATTACATAATTTGCACCATAAGTCTTTAGTACGAATTTTATGAGACAATTCTATTACGTTGACTCATACGACACTTCACATTCCCTACCCTTCTTATCTAAAACGTTGCACAAAATCGTATGATTTTACAAGATCTCATGTTGCATTCAGCATATGCATTTGGAGTTTTCGTCTCTCTCAAAGCATAGCTTTAAAAATAATTCACTTCAGTGTGCAATTGGCACTTGCCTATAAATTGACACATTCGAACTCACGCGCAGGTCAATTTATGTGTCAAATGATAATCAGCTAATTTGGTAAATTTAAAACCTCTGAATTCACTTATGTATAATTTTCACCATAGCCTGCTACGTAGAATAGCAATTTCTGCTAATAAACCTTTTATGAAAAAAAGTTAAGAGAATTAAGAGAATTGTGACTCTCTTATCCGTTCGGGGGGTTATTTTCATAACAGGTTTATTAGCAAAACTTGCTAATCTACGTAGCAGGCGGTCGTGAACAATATACATAAGAGAATTAAGAGATGTTAAATTCACCAAATCAGCTGATTATCGTTTGACACATAAATTTGTCCTGCGCGTGTGTTCGAAGGTGTTAATCTATAGGCTAGTGCCAATTGCGCACTGAAGTGAAAAAAATTATTGATGTTAAAGCTATGCTTTGAGAGACGAAAATTCCAAGTGGGCATCATCTCTGAGATTAAGATAAAGAAAGAAGAGATAAAAAATATATATGAAAACTAATTTAAAAAGAAACAATAACATGAAATAGAAATATGAATATAATAAAATAATCTTCTTCTTCTGGGCGCTACAGTCCAATTCGGACCAGGGCCGACCTCAAACATTACCTCCAATTTTCTCGGTCTTCTGCTTCGAGCCTCCAGTTATTGCAACCTAGTAATTTCTTGGCATCTTCGTCTACTTTATCGTTTCATCGTTCTCGAGAACGTCGGGGGGTCTTTTACCACCGCCAGGTTCTCGTCTATCAAGGATCTTCTTTGCTGTTCTGTGATCAGGCATTCTATAAAGATGCCCTGCCCATCTTAATCTATTGAATTTGACAATATTTGGCCCTTCATGGTCGTCGTATAGGTTGTACAATTCATTATTGTTCCTTAATCTCCACTGATTCTTTTCTCGTACAGGTCCTAATATATTTCTTAGGATTTTCCTTTTGAAAACGTTAATTCGCTCTGCGTCAGTGTTGGTTAATGTCCACGTTTCTCCTCCATATGTCAGTATATATAACATAATCTTCGTTTATGTATGGACGTCTTGAGATTTTATGAAGAGTAAAAGAGCAAAGAATGCTTTGTTTGCTGAACTGATTCTTCGGCTAATTTCGGCAGACTCATCATTCCGGTCTGTTATGGTTGATCCAAGTTATACAAATTCTTTCACCACCTCCAAGTTATCATCTCCGATGGTAAGATTGTGGGTAAGTTGTCTTCTTGACCTTTTATTTCTTGTATATTGCATTACCTTTGTTTTATCGACGTTGACGCGAAGTCCTACTTCATTTGCAGGTGTCTCAAGTTTAAATATACTTCTCTAATGTCCGCGTATCATACTAGTTGTTTCAACTTGAATAATAAGTTTCCGTTCAAGTTGACTGACATTTTTCTGGTTACGTACTCAAGGGTCAAATTAAATAGCATGGGAGCCAGCCCATCGTCTTGCATTAAACCGTCATTGATCGAAAATAAGTCGGTTCGTTCGTTTTTGACTTTCACACATGCTGAATTCACCAAACACAATAAGAGATCAGCTGATTTCTGTCACCTCTTAACTTTTATCTAGAAGAGCTATTTCTGCTAATTGCAATTAAAAGGCTAAGAGTCTCTTGTCCGGAATCGGGCGGTTAATGTAATTTATTGAATTTTATCATCAATATCAGTGGGACGCTAACCTCTGTAAAAATTGTACATACATGTGTATTTATGTACACATTTTTAGTTTATTTTTGCGTATAGAATCAAACAGCTTTAAATATTTGGTATATATAGTATGATGAAGAAAAACGATGTAGAGTATTTCGGAGATTTTCGTTTTATAAAATTGGCAGGAATAAAAATTGCCAATGATATCAAAAATTTAGAATAGATAAATAGTGTGGAAGATTGGGAAGTGAATATAAAAAATTAATAAAAATGAGATTTTCAAAACTCATCATAGAAACACATAGTTACCTTCTGAATAAATTTGGAGCACCCCATTCTGATGCAACCATTACATCAAAATGTGGTTGATACCAAAAATCATAACTACATAAAGCTGTCTTCTCACCCTTAGTCCATTTTCCGATGCGAATGAATTAAAACATGGTAAAATTAACTTGTTGTTATACAGTGCCGGACACTTGATTACCCTCACTTAGAATTTTTTGAATTTGTTTAATTTTTCCAATACATTCTGAAAACTAATGATGGATTTTTTTGATTTAATCCATTTTCGAACATTTCGGGTGAAAAAATTTCAGAAATTGGAAAAATACCAATAATTATTCAAGTTTTTAAAAAATTTACCTTCAAGCAGAAGGACACTTGTTTACCCTCACCCATTTTATTCAGTTAAAGGGTTAAAATAAACGGGATGTTTGAATGTTTTTTTTTTTATTTCTAATATTTTATTGAGCTACCTTGCCATTCCATAAATTTTAATAAACTTTTGGGTATAAAAAATGGGTAATTTTGGGTAATTTCAATGGAATTTCGCGCCAAGCCTGTAAAACTGCTGTCGCCAGTTCTTGCTTAGCGTAAACGTGTTCCATTAGCTTGAACGTGTCGAGAAAGGTATTCCCATACGTTTTCAATGATATTGAGGTCGGGCGATAACGCAGGACTCTCAAGGATTTCAATTTTATTTATTGTAAATAAGAGTTTTTTTCTTTCAGCTGCGTGAATTGAACCATTATCTTGTTGAAACACCCAATGCTGACCTTCAAAAATGTTGTTCATTTTACCAATTTCATTATCTGAAAGTTCTAAGTACTTTCCAGAATTTTGTTGGCCTTTTAAAACGACAAAATCCACAATCCCATAGTACGAAATTTCACCCTATACCATTATTGACCCGAGAGCATGGACATGGTATCGAGACATGGACCAGACCTTTTCTAAGAAAAAATTATTATTATTTTCATGATTTTAGAAAAGAAGAATCGTGTCTGGTCAAGCCACATAGTGCTCTTGGGTCAGTAATGGTATAGGGTGAAATTTCGTACTATGGGATTGTGGATTTTGTCGTTTTAAAAGGCCGACAAAATTCTGGAAAGTACTTAGAACTTTCAGATAATGAAATTGGTAAAATGAACAACATTTTTGAAGGTCAGCATTGGGTGTTTCAACAAGATAATGGTTCAATTCACGCAGCTGAAAGAAAAAAACTCTTATTTACAATAAATAAAATTGAAATCCTTGAGAGTCCTGCGTTATCGCCCGACCTCAATATCATTGAAAACGTATGGGAATACCTTTCTCGACACGTTCAAGCTAATGGAACACGTTTACGCTAAGCAAGAACTGGCGACAGCAGTTTTACAGGCTTGGCGCGAAATTCCATTGAAATTACCCAAAATTACCCATTTTTTATACCCAAAAGTTTATTAAAATTTATGGAATGGCAAGGTAGCTCAATAAAATATTAGAAATAAAAAAAAAAACATTCAAACATCCCGTTTATTTTAACCCTTTAACTGAATAAAATGGGTGAGGGTAAACAAGTGTCCTTCTGCTTGAAGGTAAATTTTTTAAAAACTTGAATAATTATTGGTATTTTTCCAATTTCTGAAATTTTTTCACCCGAAATGTTCGAAAATGGATTAAATCAAAAAAATCCATCATTAGTTTTCAGAATGTATTGGAAAAATTAAACAAATTCAAAAAATTCTAAGTGAGGGTAATCAAGTGTCCGGCACTGTATATATAAGAGTGTTCTTATGTACATGTGTTTCTTTTGTGAAAGGGATTTCTTCGTGGCGATTTATTTTCTTTTCATATATAATATGGGTTGGATTAATTCGTCTTCCAAGTCTATGTATTTATTTCGTGTTTAATAATTAACAAGACTTTGTATTTTACTTTCCAAAACTTATTCACAAACACTTATTTATTATACAATATAACAAACCTAAATATACTCTAATACTTTTAATTTACTTTCAATAACCGTCCGAAACCAAACTTTAAAATTCGAAAATGAAGAATATTTAAAAAGAGAAGAAAAGAAAAAGAAAGAAAAGATGTAGAAAAGAAGTTGAGTAAATTAAATAGTAAAAAGTCAAAAAGTAAAAATCAAAAGTATCAAATTTCTTAATCCGTTATTGTGAACAACTTCCAGTTTTCTACGGATTTTTATAGTCGTATTCACGTCAGAACTCACGCGTATTACTTCATATGGTCCTTTCCATATTGGTGACAATTTATGTTTTCTAGCGTTATCACGTATGAGCACCAGATCACCAATGTGAAATTTTTCTACACGCATGCTTTTATCCTAATAATTTTTTGATTGATGTTTTAGAGCCATTAAATTTTGCTTAACAATTTCTCGTATTTTCTGAATTTTATATTTAACTTGATTACAATATTTGTCAAAATTATAGATTGGCTCTGGTGATTTATTTAAAACAGATGGTAAAGGATTTCTAATGCCATATAATGCATGAATTAGTTTAAAATTACTTCCTGTATGAGATGAATGATTATGCACTAACATTGCTTCTGCCATCCATTTGCCCCATTCAGTTGGATTTTGTCAACAATTGTTCTGAGATGTTTAACTAAGGGACCACGAGTTCTTTGTAAAGAACCGTTTGATTGTGGATGATATGCACTTGTTTGTAATTTTTAATAATTTGCATAACTCCTTCATTGTTTCGCTTAAAAAATTTGCACCTTGATCTATGAATAATTTTCTCGGAATTATATAATATTTTAAAATGATATTTTTATAAAATTTTTCTGCTACAATAGTAGTTTCAAAATCTTTCAATGGTATACAGTCTATAAATTTGGTAAGGTCATCTTCAAATGTTAGTATGTATTTGTTATTGTTTCGTGTTTCACGTAACGGCCCTACAATATTTAAGTAAACTTTATCAATGGGTTGGTCTGGAGTGTCTGTTATTACCTTAGGCATTTTATTTTGTTTGCCTGCTTTATTTTTCTTATATTTTTCGTACTTTTTATTATATTTTTGTATATCTTTTAACAAATTTTTCCATATATAAAATGGTCGTAATCTTTTATAAGTCTTAATAACTCCTAATTGTCCACCTAATAGAGTGTCATGATATGCATGAATGCATGTAGTATTGTGTTAATGTCATTTTCGTTTGTTAGTATTTTTGCACTGTCTTTGTTTTAATATGTGAATCTTTAATTATTTCTGTTTCGTTATTCGTTTCATTATCATTATCAGTGTTATCAACTGATTTTTCTCTATCTTTTTCTTCATATATTCGGTGTCTAACCGTAGGGATTACAAAACAATTAATTTCATGACTTGTTAAATTATTTTTACTTGTGTTTTTAATTTCGTTTTCATCTTTATCTGTATTTAAAGGTATTCGATTCAAAGCATCCGCATTCTGATTTAATTTTACTGCCTTTTACTCCATCTTTAAGTTATAGTCTGCTACTTTAAGTTGAAACTTAACTAACCTTGTTGTTGTATCCTTTAATTTTAAAACTCTTACCAGCGGTGTATGATCTGTATAAACTGTAAAATTTCTATCATATAAATGACATCTAAAAATTTTTACAACCCAAACTTTAGCCAACATATCTCTTTCAATTGTAGGATATCGTCTTTCTGCATCATTTAATGATCTACTAGCATATGCTATTGGCTGTTCATTGCCAAGTTCACCCTCTGATAAAACAGCACCGAAAATTGTCCGATCACGTTTTAAATTAATGTGCGCATTTCCAACACGCATTTCAACGAAGAATTGAAATGTACCGCCCATTTCCCCTACGATTGGTTCAGTCATTTATGGTAGTAAATTATATTAATATTTAAATAACGAACTTTGGATTCAATTAACAAAGACAAAATTTAAGTAGGGAAAAATGATAATTGTATTTATTGAAGAATAATTACGATTATCGTGGAGTTATAATTTGGATTTGAAACAGAAAAGATATAAAATTAAATTACCGCGGAATTACAAATTGTCTTTGATTTAAAATAAATTGTTCAACTTAAAATATTTTTGAAAATAAATATTAAACAAAACTTAGAAAAAGTTTCAATTAAATTTAACATAGCAAAATTCGCCCAAAAAATATTCAGAATAAATTGTAAAATTTCAAGTAAAAGATTTTCTAATTCGGCGCTAATAGTAAAGACAGACCAAAAGCTTCAACTGGTTTACTTTAGCCAGTTAAAAAATAAGCTTTGGGTTAAGAATTATTCTTGACAGACCAAAAACTGGTGTAGTTTTTGTTTTGTATTTCTGAATTTTTAATTTTTGTAAAAGTAAAAACAGAAAAATAACATAGACACCTTTGACAATTTTCAAATTCAAATATTTTTTCTTCTTCATTTTCTGGAATACTAGATCGAAATAAATAGGAAAAAAAGGAAAAAAGCTTTCAAAAAAGCTCAAAACTGTATTAACCAGTTCTACGAACGGGTTTAGCTAAGAACGTTCTGATCGTCCTAAACCAGTAAAATTCTGTGTTTTAATATTCTGAAATTGATAAATATTTTTGTAATAATTTTAATCTTTCATAATTATTTTGCTTGCCTTTGTCACACGAAAGTTTATGTACTATTTTAAAATTATGTTCTGTACACTGTTTTAGTATTCGTTTAAATAACATTGTATAAAGTGTTTGTTTCCGTATTTTCAATTTTATTTTGTATTTTTTTTTCTTCATTGGAATAAAATTTGAATAAATTATATGTTCTTGTATTTTGTGATTTTTTTTTTTTTTGATCTGGTCAAGATGGAATATATCCAGTCCTACTAAAAAAGGTAGGCGAGGCGGTACGACAGGCTTTATAGGGGCAGAGTAGCCCTAGGTTATATACCTAAAGACTGGAGGAAGACTAATGTGGTCTTTATACACAAACCTGGGAAGGATTGTTCCCATGAAAAGTCGTATAGACCAATTAGTCTGATGCAGAAGGCTGATGCAGAACGCTTTGAAATTTGTGGAAGATTGATGTAGCAGGGAAAACTTAAGGGTTAACCCTGCTAAAACGACATTGATCTCTTTCACGAAAACGAGGATTATGAGAGGACTCAAACCTCTCACCTTTTTCAATAGACAGTTGGACATTTCAAGTAAGGCCAAATATCTAGGACTCACCCTAGATAGTAAGCTCACTTGGAATGAACAAATGTCGGCAATAACGAAGAAAACCAAGGCATCTCTTTTTAATTTATAGAAGAGCTCTTGGAACAATATGGGGAATCAGACCACATATGGCACTTTAGATGTACAATGTGATCTTAAAACCCATGATAAGCAACGGGTCACTGGTGTGGTGGCCCAAAACAAAACAAAAGAAGGCCAAAATTGAATTGAAAAAAATTCAACGACTATCCCTTTCGTGTACGACGGGAGCTTCTAAGAGCACACCGACAACAGCCCATGATGCTATCATAAATGTTCCTCTCCTTGAGTTTTTCATTATGGGGCAAGCTAGGCTAGCGGCGTATAGGGTGGAATCAAATAAACATTGGAAACCCTTTTCAAACAATAGGGATAATAACTAGGAATAATAAAACAACATAGAAGTTTCGAAATGAGGCGTGACTTCATTGAAACTTCTTTAAATTTCGAAAAGCAATTCCGCACCGTGATTTAAAATTGGGGGAGTTGCAAGACAATCATCTGGAGAGCGATCTTATCTGGTATACAGATGGGTCAAAGACAGATGAAGGTACGGGGCCTGAGATACATGGTGTTAAACCTAGTTGGGATATAAAAGCCCCACTAGGGAAATATGTCACAAGATAAAAGCTCTGGACAGCTGATATAAGAAAATATCATAAGACGTGTAACTGGACTCTTAACTGGACATTACACGTTTAAAGTTCATCTACAAAACCTAGGGGTCAACGTTGATGACCTGGATTGTCGACTATGCCTCGAAGAAGAAGAAACTTCAACACACATACTTGAAGAGTGTGTTGCCCTAGAAAGATGGAGAAGGATAGCTACCGAAGGTAGATATCCGAAGAATATTTCGAATCTGGACTACATGAAGTATCCTATTCTACTAGCCAAAAGGATAAGTAACTTCATGTAGATTTTGCAAAGAGTGAGGGATACAATAAGCTAATATTAAGATGCAGTGTCAAGTCGTCCAAATCTCATCTCACTCTTTGGGATGAAAAAAAACCCTAATATACGTTATTTCTACTCTCTTTGTTAATGCTAAACTTGTACAGATGATTTTTTATTACTTGCTTGTTGATGTTGATGCTGCTTGAGGAGGTGTGTTCTTATTGCTGATATCCAGTGCGTTGTCTTCACTTGTTGATTGCTGATTTAATGGTACTGGATCGTTACTTCCTTCTGATGTTTCATTTGCACTAAATATTGGACTAAGATTTTCAAAAGTGAATGGATTAACTTTTTTTTTCAGACCTAACTTTCATTTTTTGATCTTTAAAAGGTGTTGAATTCGTTTGACTAGTCGACTTATACTTGAATTGTTTCAAAACTTTATTTTCAAATACTTCTTAATTATATCACGTTAAAACTTATGTATATAAGTATTTATTTTTGATCTATATCCAAAACTATTTTAATTCAGCATAAATAATAATTTAATTAATATTATTTTGAATCTATTAAATCTTAATTCAAAAACTGATTTTATTCCTTATTCCGAAATTAGTTTTAAAACTGTTTCGAATTTAATTAATTTATTTAAAATGTTACTGAATTTTATTAATTTTAATTTACTAATTTTCTGAGTTTATTTTGTTGAATTTATTTTTTATCTTTGAATTAAATTTATTACTGATGTATTTAACTTTCTGAATTAATTTCACTATAAATTTTTTTTATGAATTTATTATTTTTCAAAATTTTTATAAACAGAACAGAAACACTTTATTTATTTCATTTTTGTTTTTTACACAAAAAAGATTATCATGGAAGCGTTTAATATGTTCTTATTAAAAACGTTTACCGGCTGCGCCAAATTTTTTGTTACGCAGCAAAATTTAAATATGACTTTTCTTCTTTTTTGAAAATTTATTTAATACCGAATAATAGCGTATTTAATACCAAATGATAGCGTTTAACGTATTTTTCTTAACGTATACTGGCTGCACCAGTATTTTATATGTTCTATATAAAAGATTTTCTTATGTATATGTTTTTCTTTTGTGAAAGAGGATTTGTTTACATTTTATCTATAACATGGGTTGGAAGAATACGTCTTTCGAAGTCTGTGTAGTCACTTTTCAAGTTAAGTTTAATAATTAACAAGACTGTATTTTCATTTTCTAAAAACTTTATTCACAAACAATAATTTAATTTTAATTACTATACAATATAACGAAGTTAAATACACATTAATACTTTTTAAATTTATCTCCAACAACCGACCGAACCCAAACTTAGAATTCAAGAATGCGAAATTAATACTCGTATTTATTTGAAAATGCTTTATGTAATTCTTCAAAAATTTATTTTATTTATTTTTTACTTTATTTATTTATAAAGGTACGTGGACACGGTAGAGAAATTCATGTAGAGCTCTACAAAAAAATACGTCATCCATTGTAGAGCTCTACGCAGACTGTTTACATTGAAACAAAAATCTACTGAAAGTTTCTCTACGAAGCTTTTTAGTAGAGAAAATTGTAGTAGAGCTCTATCAGAAACTCTACGTAGTGTTTACATGGTAGACATTTTATTACGGAAATTTTTATTTCGGTAGACATTTATTTTGTTCTTTTTTTTAAATGAAAATATTAAAAATGTCAGCTAGGCAAGCACAAACGTCTGCTGCACTTGCAATTTATTTAGTATTAAATAATAATGAGAATAAAACAAAAAGAAAGTGTTGGTGCCGAGAATGGTTATTAAAACGTGAAATCCATGGTTTTTACAACTATTTATTGAATGAATTGCGTAGTGAAGATGTTAATGCCTATAAAAATTTTTTGAGAATGTCACATGCTGACTTTCTATTATTATTGTCAAAAATACGACCATTTATTGAAAAAAAGAATACGAATATGAGAAAATCAATTTCTGCAGAAGAAAGATTGGTGTTAACACTAAGATTTTTAGCGACAGGTATGTATATACATATTCATTTTTTATTTTAATATATTCAACAGTGTTTTTATACTCAATTTTAGGTGACAGTTATCATTCCCTAATGTACCTATTTCGGATTCCTGTATGTACAATATCAAAAATAATACCTGAAGTTTGTTGTGCTATATATAACGTATTGAAAGACGAATATTTACGTGTAAGTAAAGACTTTATTTATTTGATTTAAATTGGTTAAATTTGCGAGAAGTTAAATACATTATTTTGTGAAGAAGGTGAGGCTGGTGATATTGGTGTTGATGATAAAAATGACTGGTTAGAAATTTCAACAGAAGACATGACATCATCTTCCTCAATATCAATGATACTACGTTGTATACTCCTTTTTAATTTTGTGCATTTTTCCTCTGACATGGAGCGCATCACGTCGGCTACATAATCACCAAATATTTGATGTGAATCAACTGGTTTTGACATCACTTTTATTGCATTATTTAATATGGCTTCTTTTTGAATACAAATTTCATTTTTCTGTTTTTTTGGATAAACCTTGTAGGTTGATTCGTAATGTTCTTCCTTTTCAGTATCAGATGATTCTGTTGTATTATTTTCTTCTTTTAAATTAATCTGAAAGTATAGAATTGAAAAATTGGTTTTTTTTTACAGGTTCCTAATGTAAAAGAAGAATGGATACATCATGCTGAAAATTTCAAAAGAAAGTGGCAATTTCCGAATTGTATTGGAGCTCTGGATGGTAAACATAGTACCGCCGAATTGTGGAAGCTCATTTTACAATTATAAAGGAAGTCATAGCATAGTACTAATGGTTCTCGCTGATGCAAATTATAAAATAACGTATATGAATATTGGATGCCAAGGACGAATATCGGATGGTGGGGTATTTAGTCAATGTAATCTGTCACAAGCATTAGAACAAAATACTTTAAATATTCCCGAAAGCAATTCGTTAATAGAAGGTGATGAACCGGTCCCTTACATTATTGTTGCAGATAATGCCTTCCCTTTAAAACCATATATTATGAAGCCATTTGCTGATAAAAATTTAGAACCGCTTGAACGAATTTTCAACTATAGACTATCTAGAGCAAGACGTATAGTTGAAAATGTATTTGGTATCATGTCAGCCAGATTTCGCATACTTAGAAAGCCAATTCAATTAAATGAAAATAAAACAAGAAGCATTGTAATGGCAACCTGTGCTCTTCATAATTTCTTGTTATCTTGTTCTAATTTATATGCAAAACCAAATGATTTTGATCAAGAAAAAGAAGATGGACAAATCATACCAGGCCGATGGCGTGATGAAATCAACCAAGATAGTTCATCATCGCTAAAAAACAAAAATGCGAGGAATTCATCAATGTATGCAAAACATGTTCAAAATACTTTTAAAAATTATTTTGTGAGTGCTGAGGGTGAAGTGCCTTGGCAATATAAATATATTTAATTCTTGTTTATCCTCCATTTTTGAGTTACACAATTTGACATAATTCATTGTTTTTAATGTGATAGCTGTTTTGTATGAAAATATTCATCTTATTTTCGGATCTGTACTTAGTTGTTCGCTATCTTATCAGATTTGTAACAACTAAGTACAGATCCGAAAATAAGATGAATATTTTCATACAAAACAGCTATCACATTAAAAAAAAAAATTAACATAATTATCATATTAACACATTATTGCACATTTATATGAAATTGCAGTTAAGCATAAAATTACTTTCTTTTTAAATTATTTTAATATTTTCATTTTCTAATATAATTTCACATATTGAAAATACAAATTCTTTTGAAATAAAATTATGAATGTATGAAAAATAAACTTAGTTTTTTATTTTATGAGGTTTGCGAATCTTTAGTAGCTTGATATTGCTACGATATTGCCTTCGCAATTGTTAACGAAAACAAGTTTTTAGATTATCTGTTTGGTACTATTTCATATGATTCACACAATTGTGTCGCGTGTATTTTGTTATTGTAAAAAGTGACATTTGCTTAGTTGGCTTTGGAAATCTGTTTTGTTTATTGCATTTCAATTATTTTTAGCACTTCAAACAAATTTGTATACAAATGTGCCATGTGTGTTGCCGTCTCTGTTTTTCTAATATCTAGAAATGGCAGAGAATGACAATACAATGTTAATAAGTAACAAGTTTGAAGTGCCGCTGTTTCGTAAACCAGAATTAGGGTGTTGGGCAGCAAAAATGGAAAAAAAGTCGTGATTTAAATTCGTTATAAAACTTAATTTTATTTATACTTAAAAATTAGGAAAAAACAATTTACAAATAAAAATTCAAGCAAATAAAAAAATAAAAATCTAAGGTAAAATAATAATAAATAAAGAATTCAAGCAAATAATAAAAAGTAAAATGCAATTAAATAAAAAATTCAAGCAAATAAATTAGAAGAATTCAAATAATAAATTCAAACAAAATTAATAGTAAATTAAGAATTAATAATTAAATAAGAATTCAAAAATAAAAATTAAAAAAAATAAAATGCAATTAAATAAGTATAAATGAATGAAAAGCCAAACAACTAAACCAGCTTAGTGATTGGATCTATTCCACCTTTCTAAGTCCAAGGCGGTCTATGAAAAAAGAAGAAAAAAATAAAAGAATTTAAAAAAAAAAATTATAAAATTGTATATGTAATTTTTGTTAGTCAGACTTATTGAAGTTAACTGGGTTGAAAATTATTGTACCGGATCTTCAGCGGAAGATCGGTTTAAATGTAGATGATATCCAAGTTAAGATTCGCTTGAGATATCACTACGAAGGTACTTTGGATTCTAGTTAAGATTCGCTAGAATCCGGATTAGTATAAAAATATTTTTTGATTTAACGATCCAGTTAAGATTCGCTGTCTCGTTAAATCTGGGGTACCTTTTAGTTAAGATTCGCTAAAAGGCTCTAGAGGTTCGAAGGATTAAGATTCGTCCTTCTTGATTCTCAGTTAAGATTCGCTGAGACTGAATAAGCAGACAAGGAATTAGTGAAGTATTCACTTGGAAAGTTTGATCAAAAATGATGATTTCTGTTGGATTTCATCTCGTTTATATACGATCTGGGTAAACTGTATTTTTATTGTTTCCCAGTGTAAACAATGGAACAATGTAAACAATGAATTCTATGTTTATTGCACTTGTCAAATAATGAAAATAAATAGTTTGACAAGTGCAGTAATGTATAGTAATGTGTGTGTGTGAATAAATATTGAAATAAATAAAAAATGATCGTGAAAATTAATAAATGTGAGAGTAAAAATTGAAAAGTGTTAAAAATAATAAATGTGAGAAATAAATAAATATGAAAAAAGATGTGAAAAATAAAAATGTGAAAAATAATAATCATGAAAAAATAATATGTGAAAATAAATGTAAATGGGTGGTGATAAAAATAATAATGTGTTAGTATAAATAATAAAAAAAAAAGGTTATGTTTTGCTTTTTGGGCAAAACATTTTCCGGCCTCCGAAGAGACTGTACTTACCACTTACTAGTTATTACTCGTGTACTTACATTATGGCAGCTTGCAAATCTTTGTAATTGGTCTCTGTAATATGTTATTTGAAGTTTTAACGGTTACGACTCTGCATAAATTGTCATTGCCTGGATGTAATTGTATAACCTTACCTAAAGGCCATTGTGTGGGAGGATATCGTTCGTCCTTTATTATTACGATATCATTTTCTTGGATGTGACTATTACTTTTATTCCATTTGCTACGTTGTTGTAATGTATGTAGATATTCATTCGACCATTTTTTCCAGAAATCATTTGTCAGCTGTTGTATATATTTCCATCTGTTGATGTGTAAAGCTTGATCTGGATGGGATGGTTCTGGAGTAGTCAGTAGATGTCGTCCTGTTAAAAAATGGCCTGGAGTTATCAATGAATGATCGTCAGGATTATTAGTCAGTGGTATTAATGGTCTGGAATTAACGCAGGCTTCTATTTGGCATAGTAAAGTGGTTAATTCTTCGTAAGTTAAATTGGCTGCTGGAATAATCCGCTTCATATGTGTCTTCACTGATTTTACTCCTGCCTCCCATAAACCGCCAAAGTGTGGAGCTGATGGTGGGTTAAAGTGCCATTTTATATTTAAATTTGTAGAAATTGTATTAATACTGTCTTTGAATTCCTTTAGGTATCTTTTGAATTCGTTATCCAGAACCTTGTTAGCGCCTACAAATGTTGTGCCTTGGTCAGAGTAAACATCTGTGCATAAGCCTCTTCTGCTGACAAATCTTCTGAAGGCTGCTAGGAATGCGTTTGTTGTTAATTCGGTTACCAACTCGATATGTATGGCTTTGGTAACCATGCAAATGAATATGGCAATGTAGCCTTTCAAGTTTTTTGCGTTTCGGATCTTTGATGTTTTGATATTGATTGGCCCTGCATAATCTATGCCGACATGTTGAAATGGTAATGAAATGTTGACTCTACATTCAGGCAAGTCACCCATAATTTGTTGTGATGTTTTTGGTCGTGTTTTATAGCATTGTATACATTTATGCAAATGTAGTCTTATTGTATTTCGTGCATTTAGTAGCCAATATTTATGTCGTAAAGTGTTTAGAACTAATTGTGTTCCACCATGTAGTGTAATTTTGTGATAATGATTAATTATTAGTGTTGTGACATGGTGTTTATTTGGAATAATGATTGGGTGTTTAGTATTGAAAGGTAAATTGGTATTGGACAGACGACCACCTACTCTTAATATACCCTTTTCGCAGATAAAGGGGCGAAGATTAATAATATGGCTTTTACTTGGTATAGGTTTGTTATTTTTAATGTGTTCAATTTCTTGTCTGAAATTGTTGTGTTGAATTATTGATATTATACGTAATTCTGCCGTATTTAGTTCTTCTAATGTAAGATGATTTTTTCTTCTGTTTTTAGGGTATTTGCAATTGTGAAAGAATCGCAGACAACAGGCTACAACTCGTATTAATTTTGAAAAGGATGAGTATTTAAATAATAATGATGGTTCTTGTATATTTAAAAATGTCGTTAATGATTTAACTTCTATTTTAGGTTCGATAATTTTGGGCTGTATTGGCCATGAATTTTCAGTATTAACTAACCAATTGGGACCTGACCACCATAATGTAAGGGATGGTAGTAATTCCGGAGGAATTCCTCGCGACGCACAATCAGCTGGATTGTCTGCTGATGGAACATATCGCCATTCTTCTGGTGGGACATTATCTTGGATTTCTACAACACGGTTTGCTATGTATGTTTTCCATTTTGATGGTGATCCTTTAATCCAAGCTAATGTTATTTCAGAGTCAGACCAGGCGTATTTTTGGATATTATGGAGATCCATATCAGTTTGTATTTGTTTTATGAGTTTGGACAATAAGACTGCTGCACATAATTCAAGTCTAGGTAAGGTAATGGGCTTGATAGGAGCAACTTTGGTTTTTGCAGCTATAAGAGAACTAATTTTTACGTTATTTTGATAGATAACTAAATATACTACTGCTGCATATGCTCGTGTTGATGCATCACAGAATCCATGGAGTTCTGCTCTATGGTGTGAGTGGAATTTTGTCCATCTAGGGATTTTGATTGTTTGGAGTTGGGTAATTTGATTTCGGAAACCTAACCATTCATCTGATAGGTGATTGTTGAGATGTTCATCCCAGCTACAGCCTGATATCCAGAGTTTTTGAATTAATATTTTAGCTATAATTATACATGGTGCTAACCACCCGAAGGGATCAAATAAAGACGCTACTTCAGACAGAATGGTTCTTTTTGTATAATTTGTTTTTTGTTCGTGTAATTGAATTTTAAATTGGAAAACATCTTCACCTGGATACCAATGAAGACCTAATGTTTTGAATGACTCTTGTGACGTAAGTTCTAATGAGGTTTTCATTTCCCTATCTTCGTATGGAATGTTGGTTAACAAATCTTGTGAGTTTGAGGTCCATTTTCTCAAATGAAAACCTGCTGTTTTTAACATGTCTATCATCTGAGATTGTAATTCCAATGCTTCACTCTTATCATTGGATCCCAGACAACAGTCATCTACATAAAAACAAGTTGGTAAGACTTTGGCTGCTTTTGGAAAATTCTTAGCTTCGTCTTTTGCTAACTGTTGCAATGTTCGTATTGCAAGGAATGGTGCTGGTGTGGTTCCGAAGGTGACGGTTGTTAAAGCATAGTCTTTTATTTTATGATGGGGTAATTCTCTCCAAACAATTCGTTGGTAATTGTGATGTTTTTCAGAGATCCAGATCATCCTGTACATCTTTTCTATATCTGCTGTCATCACATATTGGAATTGTCTCCATCTCATTAATGTTGACCATAATGTTGGTTGTATTGTTGGACCAGTGAGCAGTTGTTCATTTAATGATTTACCATTTGTGGTTTTGCTAGATGCATTGAAGACTACTCTTAATTTGGTTGTTGTACTGTCTTTTATGACAGCGTGATGAGGTAAGTAGTAATGTTGTATTTGTGTCTCGCTACTGTTTGGTTCTTTTACTTCCCTCATATGACCCATTGTTAAGTATTCATTTATACATTCTCTGTATAAATGAAAATAATGCTGATCTTTAGCAAATCTTTTTTCCAGACTTAAAAGTTGACTTATGGCTTTTGACCTTGATTGTCCTAATTCAGGGCCTTCTTTGGATTTAAAGGGGAGTTCTACTTTGTATGTTCCATCGCTTTTCCTTGTGTGAGTTGTTTGAAAATTGTCTTCACATAGTATGTCCTCCTTTTTTAGTGGTTTTGAAGTATGGATTTCTTCTATTTCCCAGAACTTTCGTAATTGTTACTCTTACTATATTATTTTGTAATATTTTTGCATATATATCAGCACCTAATAAGAGGTCTATTGGACCCGGTTCAAAAAATCTTTCATCTGCTAGTTTTAATTCTAACAAATGTTTGCAGTTTTCGATGTTGATTATGGTACTAGGTGTTTTACCAGTAATCTGATTGATTACGAAAACTTCAACATTTGTTTTGAAATTGGTATGAATTGATTTCATACATACTTTTGTCTTATATTGTACATGTGCTGTTTGTGTTTTTCCTAAACCTGATATTTGTGTATCAGTTGGAATACAATTTAATTTTAATTTTTTACACGCAGCCTTCGAGATGAAAGATGTTTGTGAACCCGTGTCCAATAACGCTCTTAATTGAGTCGTTCTGCCATTGTTATCTTTTACGTTTACTAGCGCTGTGGCTAGTAAAGCAAGTTTTGTGCTCTGTCTATGGCTTTGTGCTGTTAAATTTGTAGAAGTGCTTGTTGTGGATTCATTTGGTGTTTTTTGTACATGTAATAATGTATTGTGTTTTTTGTTGCATATTGCACAAGTGTTTTTGCTTGGACATTTTTCTATACTATGTGAATTATTCAAGCAATTTTTACATAGGTTATGTTGTGTGGCAAATTCTATTTTTTGTTTGGTAGTTAATTTTCTGAATATAGGACACCTGAACAGAATGTGATTTTGATTGCATTTTTTACATTTGAGTGTGTTCAAAAAGTTGTTTGTATTTTTTGACGTCGATTGTGTTTGGAAAGAAGTTCTTGGTTTGTTAATTTCTTGGATGGCTTCAAGAGTACGGAAGCGCACTTCTAGAAATTCTTTGAATTGAGAGTACGTAGGTATCTCTGTGTTATTTCCTTGTTGCTGTTCCCATAATGCATGAGTCTCAGGCGGAAGTTTTTGTACAAGCATAGATAAACTATACTCTACATAGATGTCTACTTTCAATGCAGTGATATGGTATATGAAAAATAAAAATTACACATTCGAAATAAAGCTCTACACGTTTAAAACAAAGCTCTTTGAATTTGAGTTTGAGATAAAGTTTTAAACACGACACAATACATGTATTGTATTGCATGAAAATGATCGTTTATCCTATTCTATCATCTTAAGGATATTGATTGTGTACGATAACAAGATATGAATATGTTTGATGGATAGTGAATACATACATATTTTGTTGTCCTGTCATATACATATAGTATAAAATTGTATATGTATATGCATTTAAGATCAAACCAAATATAGTTAATATATGAAAAACCAGATTGTATACTATATTGTGCAACTGAAGATCTTTTTTTTTTAGCTCAGATATTTGAATATGAAAATCATCAGGTCAGGTATATATACATATGTACATACATATATGTACTGTTTGGTACGTAAGGATACCAACTATACAAATATGCATTAGGATTCAAGATTTTTTCATGTATATTCTTGCGATTGTAAAAAATTTGAGCCTTTTCTATATTATCGTCGTTTTACATATTTTTACTTTGATAGTTGTTGTTTTCATTTTCAAATACAGTATATTAACAGTTTTTATGTATATTAAACATAAAAACGAGTTTTTTCTTATTACATACGAATGCTAATGCATTGAAACTGAATACACACATTTCATTCACTGAACATTAGAAAAAAAAATTGTTGGCTTCTTGATTTTTATTTGTTTATACTTTTTTTTTGATTTTAACAAATAAGGGATATAATTGATACACAGTGTAAACTCTTTAATCTTTATAACGAAACTCGTTATAAGGAAAAACTCCTTATAACGTAAAAATTAACGAGAAAATTTTTCATTGTTGAGACCGTTTAAACAGGTTGATATTTATTACATATTATATAGGTATACATATATTATTGAAATCGCTTCTCTAAATAATAACATGAATATTAGAAAAAGGGAACGAATAAGTTGCCTAAAAATATAACTGTTATACTTTTCTGTTTTGATTTTTTGATTTTAAAGTTATTGACAAGCACAAATCAAAAATCAAGAAGCCAGAGATTTCTTTTTCTAATGTTCATATTATTACTTGAGAAAACTAGAAAAGATTTCAAAGAATGAAATGTGTGAATTCAGTTTCAATGCATTAGCATTCGTATGTAATAAGAAAAAACTCGTTTTTATGTTTAATATACATAAAAACTGTTAATATACTGTATTTGAAAATGAAAACAACAACTATCAAAGTAAAAATATGTAAAACGACGATAATATAGAAAAGGCTCAAATTTTTTACAATCGCAAGAATATACATGAAAAAATCTTGAATCCTAATGCATATTTGTATAGTTGGTATCCTTACGTACCAAACAGTACATATATGTATGTACATATGTATATATACCTGACCTGATGATTTTCATATTCAAATATCTGAGCTAAAAAAAAAAGATCTTCAGTTGCACAATATAGTATACAATCTGGTTTTTCATATATTAACTATATTTGGTTTGATCTTAAATGCATATACATATACAATTTTATACTATATGTATATGACAGGACAACAAAATATGTATGTATTCACTATCCATCAAACATATTCATATCTTGTTATCGTACACAATCAATATCCTTAAGATGATAGAATAGGATAAACGATCATTTTCATGCAATACAATACATGTATTGTGTCGTGTTTAAAACTTTATCTCAAACTCAAATTCAAAGAGCTTTGTTTTAAACGTGTAGAGCTTTATTTCGAATGTGTAATTTTTATTTTTCATATACCATGTCACTGCATTGAAAGTAGACATCTATGTAGAGTATAGTTTATCTATGGTACAAGTGTATGTACTAGTATGGCGTCCCAATGGTTTGTTGGGAGCTCTAATGCTGTGAGTTCGTGTAGAACTTCTTCGGTTTGATCTAACAAGTGTTTGATCGAATTTGAGGTTTCGATTTTGATGGCTGGTTGGCCAAACAAGGTTTTGAGATGGGTATTTACTAGCACACGTTTGTTATTGTATCGTTTTTGTAGTAATTCCCATGCTTTGGTGTAATTTGAGGCAGTGACGTCAAACTGTCTAAGCAATTTTTCAGCTTCACCGGTTACTGAAGCTTTGAGGTAATGTAATTTTTGAACACTTGCAAGATTTGCTTTTTTATGTATTAAGCAAGAAAATAGATCGAAAAATGATCTCCAATTTTTATAATTACCGTCAAATTTTGGTATTGGAATAGGGGTTAATTGAATATTGTCTTTTTCTGTATGTTCAGGGTCTATTTGAGATGTATTTATATTGTCAGTTTTTGTGTCTAATTCAAATGATTTTAATGCGTCTTTGCATTTTACAATGTATTCGAGATATAAATTCTCGAATTGTTCGTATAAATCGCTGCTGATATATGTATCAGCTTCATCGTTTTCTTCTTCATTGTCATATATAAGTATATGATTTGCTTGGAATTTTTTCCATAAAACTTCAAAGCATTCTAATCTTGCTTTGAAGTATGACTCTGTAAATTGCTTTCCTGAATTTTTATCAAAATTGTTTGCCGATCGTGTAAGTTGCTCAAGCAAAGATGTTTGAGTCTTAACGATGGCAGCGACTTCCACTTTTTTACTGCCACGTCCCATTCTGGTTGCACTATTGCTCGAAGGACCAAAAAATGTGTTGCCGTCTCTGTTTTTCTAATACCTAGAAATGGCAGAGAATGACAATACAATGTTAATAAGTAACAAGTTTGAAGTGCCGCTGTTTCGTAAACCAGAATTAGGGTGTTGGGCAGCAAAAATGGAAAAAAAGTCGTGATTTAAATTCGTTATAAAACTTAATTTTATTTATACTTAAAAATTAGGAAAAAACAATTTACAAATAAAAATTCAAGCAAATAAAAAAATAAAAATCTAAGGTAAAATAATAATAAATAAAGAATTCAAGCAAATAATAAAAAGTAAAATGCAATTAAATAAAAAATTCAAGCAAATAAATTAGAAGAATTCAAATAATAAATTCAAACAAAATTAATAGTAAATTAAGAATTAATAATTAAATAAGAATTCAAAAATAAAAATTAAAAAAAATAAAATGCAATTAAATAAGTATAAATGAATGAAAAGCCAAACAACTAAACCAGCTTAGTGATTGGATCTATTCCACCTTTCTAAGTCCAAGGCGGTCTATGAAAAAAGAAGAAAAAAATAAAAGAATTTAAAAAAAAAAATTATAAAATTGTATATGTAATTTTTGTTAGTCAGACTTATTGAAGTTAACTGGGTTGAAAATTATTGTACCGGATCTTCAGCGGAAGATCGGTTTAAATGTAGATGATATCCAAGTTAAGATTCGCTTGAGATATCACTACGAAGGTACTTTGGATTCTAGTTAAGATTCGCTAGAATCCGGATTAGTATAAAAATATTTTTTGATTTAACGATCCAGTTAAGATTCGCTGTCTCGTTAAATCTGGGGTACCTTTTAGTTAAGATTCGCTAAAAGGCTCTAGAGGTTCGAAGGATTAAGATTCGTCCTTCTTGATTCTCAGTTAAGATTCGCTGAGACTGAATAAGCAGACAAGGAATTAGTGAAGTATTCACTTGGAAAGTTTGATCAAAAATGATGATTTCTGTTGGATTTCATCTCGTTTATATACGATCTGGGTAAACTGTATTTTTATTGTTTCCCAGTGTAAACAATGGAACAATGTAAACAATGAATTCTATGTTTATTGCACTTGTCAAATAATGAAAATAAATAGTTTGACAAGTGCAGTAATGTATAGTAATGTGTGTGTGTGAATAAATATTGAAATAAATAAAAAATGATCGTGAAAATTAATAAATGTGAGAGTAAAAATTGAAAAGTGTTAAAAATAATAAATGTGAGAAATAAATAAATATGAAAAAAGATGTGAAAAATAATAATCATGAAAAAATAATATGTGAAAATAAATGTAAATGGGTGGTGATAAAAATAATAATGTGTTAGTATAAATAATAAAAAAAAAAAAGGTTATGTTTTGCTTTTTGGGCAAAACACCATGATAATAGTGTAAACGTCAAATATCGTAATCGGACTGAATTGTACGAAATATCCAATACAATAACGAAAACTAAAACAAACAGATATGCGAAAGGAAATGTGTGACGGTAATAATGTAAAGGCACCTTTACACAAGTTCTGATTTTTGTTTTTGACACAATTGTCTTAATATATATAATATGTATTACTAGCTGCAATGCCCGACTTTGCCGGGGTATTTTCGAACATTTTAAATTTTTTCTGATAAACCTTGATGATTCTTTAACATTTTCAAGCATTCTAGAATATTTGTGAAAAATGTAATTCAAAACATAATTTAATATTTTTGAATATTCGAGATCATTCTAAGTATATTCATCTCGAAAGATCTAGAAGGTTCTGCAACATTCTCAATCATTCTAAATCATTCCCGCAAAATCTAAAACATTCTACATTATTTTCGAACATTCCAGTACACTCTATGATAACTCAAAACATTATTTAAAATTTCCAAATATATTGGAACAATGTAGATCATTCATGAAAATCAAAATCATGTAATGATACAAAACATTCTCTACCATTTTTGAATATTATTCATTACTCTATGTCATTCACGAAAGATGTTGAAGGTTCTGGAACGTTCTTGAACGTTTCAAATTATTCTGAAATATTATAAAATATTTTTTTACTTCTTGGAACATTTTGAAACACTCTGGAACATTTTCGAAAAATCTGTAATATTTCAGCAAATTTTAGATGTTTTAAAAAAATTGTACAACGTTAGTCACTATTTTCACTATTTTATTCACTAAAAGCCCCTGAAAATATTTTCGACTTCATTTATAGGAAAAATAATAACAGAGATAAATATATCATATACCACATTTTTGCTTCCCACGCCTACCTACTTCCATCCACCTAAACCAAACTCTCTTACTATGGAGAAGGGGTTAAGGCTATCTAACATTACCCCCCTCCCCCCGGGGTAGGTGGAAGAGGGTGGTTATGGAGAAAATTGAGGATTCAACAAAAAATCGCTGTCTTTATATATAAGTACATATGTATATACTAGCTGAAATGCTCGGCTTTGCCCGGGCTATTGTCGAACATTTTAAATTATTTCCGATAAACTCGCGAAAAGTCGGAAACATTCTAGAACATCCTGTATAACTTAAAACATTCTCTAACACTTGCGCAAATTCTTGAAAATTTAAGATCATCCTGTAATAAATCAAAACATTTTCTAACATTTTTGAATATTCGAGAACATTCTAGATCATTCTCTAAAAACCGGAAACATTCCAGTACATCCTATATGATTCAAAATATTTTTTCACATTTCTGAATATTGAGAAACATTTTAGATTATTCAAGCCAGTACATTCTGTAGTAATTCAAGACATGTAATATTTCAGAACATTCGAGAACATTCTATATCATTCTCGAAAGATCTAGAAGGTTCTGGAATATTCTCAATTATTCTAAATCATTCCCGCAAAATCGAGAACATTCTAGATCATTCTCGAGAATCCAGGAAAATTCCAGATCATAAAACATTTTATTTTTCTTTTTTTATTATGGAACATTTTTGAATACTCTGGAACATTTTCGAAAAATCTGCGATATTCCAGTAAATTCTAGATGTTTTAAAAAAAGTTGTACAAATTAGTCACTTGCCACTATTTTATTCACTGAAATCCCCTGAAAATATTTTCGACTTCATTTATAGGAAAAATAATGTGTTAGACAGAGATAGATATATCTTATCCCACATTTTTGCCTCCCACGCCCGCTCACTTCTCCCCTCGGAGACAAAATCTCTTGCTATGGAGAAAGGGTTAAGGGCTATTTACCAGTTACTCTCCGGGTGGGTGGAAGTGGGTGAGTATGGAGAAAAATGAGGATTCATCAAAAAATCAATGTCTTTTTAAAAAATGAGGAGTCACCAAAAAATCGCTGTCCTTTTATACATATATACATACATATATGTAGGTTGTAGATATAAATTAAGATTGTCAATAGCCATATGGTTGTTTTCGTCAATCACCTTCAAATGTTCTTCTATGTATGTTTTTTCTATCGTTGTCGTCCATTGTGCCAAATAACCATTTAAATCCTGTTCCTACAATATTAATTAGTCCTCGCTTATGTCTGAGGGATACACATACATATGTATATATATATATATATATATATATATATATATATATATGTATATATATAGATTTGACTGACCGACTGATGAATGAATTATCAAATCAAATACCTTGTTCTGATTTATTAAACATACGTTTTTATGTGTAACATGATAACTGTGATTTAATTTTTTATTTTCCGTGTAGCAGTTTACATTATTTTGAACACTTTTATTATTTTGCAATATTTTCAGTAACATGATTTTTAATTAGAATAGGAAATGATTTACCAATTGGCAAGCCAACATAATTTTGTGTATTAATTTATTTTGTAATTTCTAGTCAGGAATATTTTTGCGTAAATTTTGATTTTATATTTTTATTAATTCATCTTATTTATTATCAAATTGTGTTACAATTTGATATTTTTTATACAACATGGTAAACTGCATTTTAAAAACAATTTTTCCATTTTATAAATATTTTTTATTTATAATTTTATTTGTAGGTCTATTATAAAAATATACTCTACATCTAAAAGATAATTTCCTAATATTTTCTTCTAATTCTACTTTTTTACAAAGATACTAGACAAACACAATAAAACGAAAGGCTAAACAAATTCACAAACACTGAAATGAATCACCTTTCTTAAGTAAAATCAATAAGAATGATCTTAATGCTGTTTTATATTATTATACTTTTTTTATCTTTTAATTATTATTTCAACAATTTTAATTATTTTTAATACAAATTACTTACATATTTTTAAAATTCACTAAACTAACGAATTAGCACAAATTTGTACGGAAAAACCGTTTTTGCCATATAAATTTATTTACAAACAATACAAACTGCTACGTAATAGAGCTTTCAATGGCGACAATGAGAAAACATTAAATTTAGCTGTAAGAGCTTATTTTACCACGTGCAATACCAGCATCATCAAGGTTAACGGTTTGCTTGATCAAGGTAAAATCTTTTAATTTTTAGTGCAATTAAATGTTTGTAGATTGTTTCTTAAACTACGCCTTCTAATGGCGGGAAATACTATAGAGAGCTTTCGCACAACTTCAGAATTTCAGTACCAGGAATTTCGGTAATAATTTCTGAAATATTAAACACTGTATATTCTTCTCTTCACAATGAATATTTGCAGATATAGTATTCGTGAAAATATGCAACTGATTTCTTGATAAAAAATTCACTCTGCATCTGGTATTTTAGATTCCAAAAACCAAAATACAAATGAAAAAAGTTTCTGATGAGTTATTTAAAAAGAAGAATTTTTCACACTATTTGTTCGCTTTAAGTAAGTGTAGTTGTGTTTGAAACTCACAAATCTATATATTCACATTCATTTTCAGGTGAATAAAATGTTAAGGTATTTAATAGCATTATTTAGCGCCGGACCGCTGTTGGATGCTGACTATTGATTTTTGTACGTAGATGTTGGCTGTAAAGACAGCCTTCGTGATGCAGGAGTGTTATGTTAAAAATATCAAAAATTTTAACACAATTTGATAAAACATTAGATATATTAAGTGTGGAAAACGGTAAATCGGTGTTCAAAGTGACCTTCTAGCTCAAAAACTATCCAAGCGATTTCAACGAAATTTTGAACACACATAGGTTGAAGAGAATTGTGGTCATTAAACGGACAGATTTGAGATAAAGGACTCCGTTCAGTTTTTATAAAGATTCATAATACATGCAAATTGCATTTTTCCCGTTTTTTGATGCTTCAAAGTGGTCTTCTAGCTCAAAAACTATTCAACCGATTTCAACGAAATTTTTAACACACATACATAGGTTGAAGGGAATTGTGGTCATTAAATGGACAGATTTTTGATAGAGGACTCCGTTCAGTGGAAAATTTAAAAAAGGAAAACATGTTTCCTGAAAAAGTACATTGACTTTGTTACAATTTATCTGCTATTAAACGTATGATTTATGTATTTTTTGTGATATAGACATAAAAATTCAACTTTTCCTAACTGATTGCAAAAGAAATCGATGAAAAATGTTTCGTAGTTTACATTTTATTAATAAATGAAAATGACTATTTTTTGTATGAAATTTTCAATTTTCATTACATATTTATTTCTGTTTCAATTTATATTTGAAAATTTTCAAAAAACAGTTCAGGCAAAAATTGGTAGGTGACACCAATAATATAAGTGATTTTAAAATAATACACATACAGTGCCGAATAAAATACATATGACCATTTTGCTCAATTGCAATTAATACTTCTTCTTCTTCTTCTTTGATTACTTTACGTCCCTCGTAGAGACTTCGCCGCCTCAACCACCTCCTGCCATTTGCACCTTCACACGGTTTTCACTAACCCTCTTCCAGTTCGCTACTTTCAGCCTTTTCAGGTTCCTTTTTACGTCATCTCTCCATCTCGTGCGTGGTCTCCCCGCCGACCTGTCCCCTGCTGGCTTGGATCCCAGAATACGTTCTTGCATTCCATTTTACATTCAGTTAACGTGGCCTAATCCACCATAATTTGATAGAGCCAATAATTGTCTCTCCTTTGCAAAGTTCAACCAACTCATGGTTCATTCTGACTCTATAACCTTCTTCTGTTCTTACTGGACCAAAAATCTTTCTAAGAATTCTTCTCTCGAAGCGCAGCATAATTTGAATTTGTTCTTGTGACATTGTCCAGGTCTCACTTCCGAAGAGAAGCACCGGCTTGATTAATGTTTTGTACATTTGTAGCTTGCTTTCAGCTGGAATCAGTTTCGATCCTAGTAAAGGTTGCTGCGTGTAGAAAGCCTTATTTCCTTGTGATACTCTCGTCCTTATATCTGACATTGTCTCGTTCTTTGCATCAATTATTGCACCTAGGTACTTGAACTGGCTAACTTCTTCAAAGTTCCACTTGTCAGTTGTCAGATTTTGATGCTCTATACCTCCCTTTGAGGTACACATACATATATTTCGTCTTTCCCTCGTTTATTTTTAATCCCGCTTTAGCTGCTTCTTTATCAATTGTCGATAGTACTTCTTTCATTACTGGGCGATTTCTAGCTAAGACCGCGACGTCGTCAGCATATGCCAGTAATTGTGCACTTTTGTGAAAAAGGTTGCCTTCTGTTTCTACATGACTTTGTCTAATGACATACTCCAGAGCTAGGTTGAAGAGTGTTGTTGACAGTCCATCTCCTTGTTTCAGTCCTCTGTTTACCTCAAATTCCTGAGACAGTGTTCCCTTAACTCTTATTTGATACTTTGACTGTTGTACCGTTTGTTTTATCGCTTGCGTTAGTTTTAAAGGTACGCCCAGCGAAAGTAACGCGTGCCAAAGATATTCACGATCCACTGAGTCATATGCTTGTTTAAAATCGATTGGATTAATATAGCTGGTGTACGGCGATATTATACTCCCAACACTTTTCGAGTATTTTTCGTACATTAAATATATGATTAGTAGTGGATTTTCCAGGCCTAAAACCGCATTGGTACTGTCCAAGACATTTCTCTGCGTAAACTATTAGACGTTCATGAAGTACTTTTATCACCTTTTTTCTTGTAGATAGGGACTATCACCGCTTTCTTCCAGCCTTCCGGTAATTCTTCGCCATTCCATATCATTTTTATCACCCTGTGAATTTGCCTAGTGAGCTCTTCACCTCCATATTTTAAAATCTCATTTGGGATGCGGTCCTTTCCAGGTGCTCTGTTATTTTTTAGTCGCTTTATTGCACGCTTCACCTCCTCCATCGTGGGGTCTTCTTCTTCTATATCCACTGTTACACTGGGTGTATGTTGATGCGTTTTTTCGGCGCTGCTGTTCAGAAGCTGCATGCTAACCCCGTCTAGGAGGACCTGATCCGTATGTCTCTTTTGAACCGATAACTTCCTCGGGGGTTGATTACCCGAACTCCGTCATCGGTTGACGGCATCACAACGAGAAGGCGTTTTTTTTAAAAAATAAAATAAATTAAATAAATAAAGTACGCAAAAGTATATTCCAATATGTTTCAATATAAATTCCTTAGACCATAGCTCAAAGTTATATTTAACCATTTAAAAAATACCATGAAAAATGCATATGAAATACAAAAATAAGAATTAGCAACTTGAAACAAAGTGTATAATGCATAATTAAATCGGAAATATAAAAACCAACACATACTAATATTAACATATGCAAATTCATTTACAATAAGCTCATAGTAACAAGTACATATACATATTGATAAGTGCACTGCACTGGCATACAAACTTCATATTGTACATAATTTTATACCAGCTGATAAGTGCAATGAACTTGCGTACATAAAAAAAGCTTAAAAGAAAAACGAACAATAATACCAAGTAAAGAATATGCAAACAATGAATTGAAATGTACCGCCCATTTCCCCGACGATTGGTACAGTCATTTATGGTAATTAATTATATTAATATTTAAATAATGAACTTTGGATTCAATTAGCAAATACAAAGTTTAAATAGGGAAAATTAATAATTGTAATTATTAATAAAATAGTTACGATTATCGGAGTTATAATTTGGATTTGCTACAGTAAAGCTCAAAAAGTATATTACCGCGGAATTACATATCGTCTTTGATTTAAATAAATTATTTAACTTAAAATATTTGTGGAATTAAATGTTAATTTAAACTTATAAAAAATTCGATTAAATTAAACATAGAAAAACTCGGCCCGAAAAGTATTTAGAGTAAATCGTGTAATTACAAGTAAAAAATAGTCTATTCGTCATCAAGTTGATTTCAGTATTTCGGTTCGGTAAAAAATATTGAGATAAAATAAAATAAACTAATATTAGTTAAATATTGTGAAACTAGTTTTGGTGCTATTTTAGTGAATAAAGTTTTAAAAACTAAACCACGAAATTTCTAAATTTCTTCACCATGTTTAAAAGACCCTTGCCAAAATAGAAAAATATACAAAATATATATATACATATATATATATTTTTGATCACACAATCAAAATTTGACCATCATCTAATTAAATGGTATTTACATAACAGGAGAATAATATGCTAATTCAACGTTATGCGAGGGTATCCAAACGAATATTTTTGAAAAAAAAAAAAACTGAAAAAAAACTTCTGAAGACATTTTTTTTTGAAGAAGTTTTTTCCTGAAAGAAAAGCTTCTAGGCACAGATGAAAAGTTTTCGTACCAAATAGTTACAGATGAAGCTTTTAGACTGTCAAACACAATTTTAAAATTCTACAGTCAACGTTCTACCACAGGGAATAAAATCTTTAATTATAGACTTATCAGAGCTCGTAGAGTTGTCGAAAAGGCATTTGAAATTTTTGTAAGTAAATTAAGAATTTTGCAGAAAGCGATAATCATCTCTGAGATTAAGAAGAGATAAAAAAAATAATATGTGAAAACTAAAACAAAAAAAAAACAATAATATGAAATAGAAATATGAAAATCGTAAAATAATAATCCCGTGAAACAATTTGAGCCTGTAGTCCACAACGAGTCAACAATTGCGTGTCAAATATAGTTCATTGTACATTTTTTAAACTAAGTATTGAAGAGTGAGTCCAGCGTACAGACACAAAAATACTACTGTAAACCAGTAAACGCAAAATTATGAACTTGGAACTGATTTTAGCTGCCTATATCAAGCAAATACATATTTCATTTTAGCTAACCAGTACAGCATTTTTTAGAACAGGAATGCTCAAAGCAAGTTTAACAGACAACAAGTGCGTATTTGTTTTGCATTACCAATTACATGCAATATAATCACGCTCATAATTATTTTTCTTTCAAGTTTTTAATCTCATATATACCCATCATCATTAATCAGTCAGTATTGAGTTAGGTTTGTGTCAAGTCAGTCCTTTGTCAGTGGTAGAACACAAAATTGTGCATTATTAAGTGTAAAAAATTTAAAAAATTATATATAACTGTGGTAATTGGTGTTTCTATAGAAGTAAAAAGTAAGTAAATTTAAAATAAAAATAAAATTTTAAATTTTTGAAAAGTAAATAATAATAAATAATATTATATGTGGCGTAATAAATTACTCAAAATCAAATGCAAATGGCGTGGACGCATTTTTGAAACTCGAGTCCACCGTGAGTCAAACATTCTTCATTAAAGTAATTTTTTTATTTATGCGCAATAATTTTCAATTACATGTGTACTACATATTACATTTATTGAAATAAAAATTTTTGCAAATCAGAGGTGAAATTCCTTGACACTGTGTGATAAATGTAACAGATATTAATCAATGTGAAACATGTTTTCCTCCTTCAAGATGACAAAGTTGTCAATCATTATTAACTTATGATCAGAAAAATGTAGTTGAACTTCGATTATCCGAGATGGTCGAAACCGAGTGTCGTCTTGGATAAAAAAAAACAGTTTATGGAGGGAATGTAAAAGAGTATTGATTTCAAATAACAAAAAGCATATTTTTTTTAATAGCATACAACACATAAAAATTTCCAATTTTGAACTCTAAAACAAAATTAATATGTACAATAATATCGTAGAATATTTTATATTTTAAAAAATTTGGTGATTCTAGTTTGCTTTGATGTTTTCTTTTAATATTTTGGTATATAAACTAAAATTAATAATTTCCAGATATTGGAGTCTATCTCGGAATCAATTATAAACGCCCCAGGTTACGAATAATCAAAGCCCAGATAATCGAAGTTCAACTGTCAATCAAATAATAATAATAAATAATGTAATAACAAAAACATATCTTATTCTAAAAGTAAAAACATTTAAAACATACGTTTCTAGCTTTTTAATTTGATTCACAACTTTAACTAAAATGCCAAAATATAAAAATTTTTTGAGAATATCAAGGCGCTCTACAAAAAGAAGAATTATAGAAAATAGACCTGATTGTGCTGAAAACAAACAGAATTTGACCGAGCAGTCGAGTTCTCAAACAATGTTATATTCCTATGAGGAATTTGGTGGCGAAATTTTATTTACCCCTGTATCAAGTAATGATAAACTGGCTGTTTTTCTAAAAATATGGGCAGTAAAATATAATATAAAGCATAATGCATTATCTGAATTACATTCTTTTCTAAAACAAAACGAATTATTACTGGACTTTAACATCGACGGCATTCAATTATCAAAAACTAGCAACAGCTGTTTCTGGCCTATTTTGTGTAAAATATTAAACTTACCGCAGTTTGGTGTTTTCGTTGTCGGTATTTATCACGGATAGCAGAAGCCTAGGAACTTTAATGAATTTTTGCGATCCTTGGTTGATGAAATTAAAGTATTATTAGAACAATATCTATATAAAAATAAAATAATCCAAATAAAAGTAACAGCTTTCATATGTGATGCACCAGCAAGAGGAGCATGTTTAGGTATAAAATCACAACGCTTACTTTGGCAGTAATAAATGTTCTCAAGAAGGACAATTTTTCAATAATAGAATGACTTTCTCGGAAACTGAAGCACGGCTTAGAACAAATGAAACCTTTAGAAACAGACTAAATGAAGACCATCATAATGGTGTTAGTATTTTGGAAGAAATTCCAATAGATCTGGTGAATCAATTCCCTTTGGACTACTTACACGTAGTATTATTAGGAGTAGTAAAGAAAATGTTGCAAATGTGGGTTTCTGGAGATACTACATCATTGCTGCCAAATAGAGACGTGCGCCATATTTCTGCAAAATTATTGAGTGTGGCAGAGAGACAACCTTCAGAATATCAACGAAAGGTACGATCATTATCAGAAGTTCAGAACGTTTGTAATGGTGTGTGGACCTTATGTTTTGAAGGATGTTCTAACTCCAGAGAAATACAATCACTTCTTGTTACTTCATGTATTTACAGTTATTTTATGTAACGCTGACTTATGTATAACTAAAGCCAATGTAGCCGAAAAAATTATCATATTATTTACGCAAAAATTTGCTGATATTTATGGAGAACATCATTTAGTGTATAATGTTCATGCTGTGATCCATCTTCCGTTTTCTATCAAAGATCATGACATAAATAAAAATATATTTTTTCCCATGTAATTATTGAAAGGTATTACACCGGCTTGCGTGTAAATTATATTTAATACAGTGTGAACTTTATTTATTTTTTATTTTTGTTTCAGATGTATGTCGTATTGGAAACAGTTGAATCAGGAGAGCAACTGGTTTCTCTTGTTCCATCTAATTGGATTATTGACAATGTACTATATTGGCCGAAAAAATGCAATGTTTTATGAGCAGTGCAGCAGAGAATTTCGCCTGATAAGTACAGGTGGAAAAAATATGATACATTTAATATTTTGGCAAAAAATATTCGTGAGTACTTTTTACATACCATTCTGCTTTCAACTAGATAAGTATAGACATTGCTAGACTCAACTTAGTTACGCTAGTTTGAAGCTATGTTTTAAATATTTATAAAATATTCAAAAAATTAAAATTTTAGCAACATACGAAAAAGCTCGTCAAAAAGAGGCATTCTTTGAAAAATTTTCTAACTCTGCATCCGAGCGTGAAGAAATGGAAAAAAAGGCGCAAAAACGTAGACATCGAGGACTATTTGTTGATCCTGATAAAGAAATTGATTTTAACTCCTGCTTTCAAGAAACCGAATTGATTGGAAAACAAAGTGAAACAGAAGAACCAATGAGTTCTACTCCGGAGCTAGGTTCACAAGCATTAAAAACAAAAAACTTTCAAAAAATAGTTGAAGGGGACGAAGCAATGGAAGAAGACTTATTTAAAACAGATGAGAAAAGTATCCGCCCGCAAATTAAGAAGAGAAAAAATTATTTAGAATTGACTAAGAACATATTTAAAATTAAAACGCAATTATATGAAATTAATTCGGCTCTCAAACACATTTAAGCAGATGTGAATGAAATAAAGCAGAAAAATAATAATATTGACACTAGTAATAAACTTGACTGTATATTAGATGCTGTTAAAACTTTATGCACTGCGCAAATAACAGATAAAACTAACATAAAAAAAGATGACTTTTTCGAGATGCCAAAATTGTCTTTACAATCAGAAAGAGAACTTATTTTCCTAAATTCACTACTTCTAAATCAGGAATATCGTGATCAAATGGTAAGAATTTGCTTATCATGTCAAATCCATGTAAATATTTCATCTTTCAAGTTAAAAAATTTTTTTAATAGCAATTATACATTCAATTGAACTTTATTGTAGCAATTATTTTGAACTATGGAGCTACCTTATTTCTATGTGATGTGAATGTCATGAAAACGATTATTCAACTCACCCAAGAATCAATTCTGAATTGGTATTTGGAATTAATTCCGAATCGGTTATAGTAATAAAGAATTTACCAATTCTTTACAAGAATAAACTTTAAAGTGATTTCGAATCAACTACTTTGAACTCATTTTTTATTGGCTATGATAGTACAGTAGCATAGTACAGTAGTAGTATATAGTAGAGTAGTAAATATAATACAATATAATATTAAATCCATTTCTCAACATCCCGCCCCCGCGCTGGAGGATCCATCTAAGATATAGATAAAGACACAAGTTTCACCGTTGGACGCTTTAATAGATCAGTTCTGGTATGAACTGTGGCCACCCGAATTAAGCCATCGTCACCCGGATGCAACTCAACTACCCTTCCCAGTAGCCATGAAGCTTGTGGTTGATTATTGTCCTTTATAACTACAACATCATCTTCCTTTAAGTTAGATTGTTGGGTCTGCCATTTGGTTCGATATTGTAGAGATATGAGGTAGTCAAAATGCCATCTTTTCCAAAATCCACGGACCATGCTTTGTAGTAATTCTCAATTTTTTAAACGAGACGATGAAATGTTGTAATTTATGTGTATGAGGATGTCCAACCAAGAAATAAGCAGGTGTTAGAGCGTCGAGGTCATTATCAGACATGGCGCATATTGGTCGTGAATTCAGCAATGCTTCAATGCATAAGTAATTTTCAAACTTGTTGTTATGTTCCTTTGACTGCAACAACTGATACATAGTAGACAGTGTTCTACTGGCGCCTTTAAAATTCGTGCCATTATCTGAAAAGATACAGTCCTGGACTCTTGATTACCCGCACTTGAATTTTTTTGAATTTGTTTAATTTTTCCAGTTCTTTCTGAAAACTAATGATAGATTTTTTTGTTTTAATTTATTTTCGAACATTTCAAAACCAATTAGCCAATTTTATTGAGTTAAAGGGTTAAAATAAACGGGATATTTGATTGTTTTTGTTTTTATTTCTAATATTTTATTGAGTTATCTTTATATTCCATAAATTTTAACGAACTTTTGGGTACAAAATTATAGAAATATTGAATAAATTCCAATGGAATTTCACACCAAGCCTTTAAAACTGCTGTCACCAGTTCTTGTTTAGCGTAAATGTGTCCCATAAGGGTGAACGTGTCGAGAAAGGTATTCCCATACGTTTTCAATGATATTAAGGTTGTGCGAAAACAGGACTCTCAAGGATTTCAATTTTGTTTGTTGTAAATAAGAGTTTCTCTCTTTCAGCTACGTGAATTACACCATTATCTTGCTGAAACACGTAATGCTGACCTTCAAACATGTGGTTCATTTTATCAATTTTATTATTTGAAAGTTCTAAGTACTGTCCAGAATTTGGTCGGCCTTCTAAAACGACAAAATCCACAATTCCATAGTATGAAATTTCACCCTCTACCATTACTGACCCGAGAGCACTATGTGGTTGACCAGACATGGACCAGACCTTTTCTAAGAAAAAATTATTATTATTTTCATAACGTTTATTTGCTTCAACGGTGCAACCTTACTTTTTGCAGCCACGAGACGAACAGTAATATGACCATTTTGATCAATGCTTCGACAGTACAAAACAGCAGCATATGCTGATTCCGATGCATCAGCAAAACCGTGGTATTTATTATGTGAGTCTGGTATCATTAGAGGCGGAACCTTAATGTCATTCAAATGATGCAATGTATTTCGAATATATAACCAATTTTCTTCTAGCCTCTTGCGTACAGAATCATCACAGTTTAAATTTAGCAACCAGAGTTGTTGAAACAAAATTTTTATTGACACAGTGACAGTTGGTGGTTTTACCTGCTTGTGGCAAATCAACTTTGAACGAAAATCAGCTAATGGTGACCATTGACGACCAAGAGTTTTTATTTATTTTGATTTGTCATCAAGGTCCTTAGCAGATGATTCGCACGAAGTGTTTGGAATAGTTTGGAATCAACAACGTCAACAATTAGAACTCCATTTGTGCATCTTGAACCCACCAAGGTTGAGTAGAGTGGTCAAATCTTCCTTGATTGTTAGAAGATCATCAATTGTGTCAGTGCCAGTTATAGCATCGTCAACGTAAAAATCGTTCAAAAGGCCTTGAGATGCTTTAGGAAAACGAGTCTCGAAATCCAAAGCCAATTACTTCAAGGTGCGGGTTGCTAAGTGAAGGGTTGCCACAAATGTGTTCAATTTCCCAAAAGCTTTGCAATGTTTTTTTAATATCAATCTCTGAAAAATGTGACATTATTAGTGTTGAATGCGCATCAATGTTCTCACTAGAAGGTATTTCCCCAGCAAGAACCCAACCAAAAATTGTAAATTGTGCAACTGGGTTAGTATTAATACGGCAATCTCGAAAACATTGAAACAACCCCGTTTGCACCAAGTAAGATATCAATTTCCTTCGGTTGATTAAACTTAGGATCAGCTAATTGAAGCGTACTGATGATGTTGATATTTATGTATAATTCTTCGCTAGGTTGTGGCGATGTTAATTTGTTTAGAATAAAAGCGTTGATGACAAGTGAACCAGCTGAATGAATTGATTTTATGGTAACCGTGACAACTCAATTTGTAATCCCTGTATAAGTTGCTGACAACCCACTGACAGACAATCTAGCATGTCGGCGCCGGTGACCAAGTTGTTTAGTCTTTATTTGTTTGGTTTGTACATATGATTCATGTGATGGTTGAGATGCTTCTAATGCAACACATCGGTTGTCGAGGAAAGTCAATAGTTCATCCACCGTTGGAAAGTCCTTGTTGATGTTCGCTTCTGCCCATTCATGTTTAGTAACTGGATCGACGTTATTGAGTATAAGAAATATGATCCAAGGACCACGTTGCTCAGCCTCCTTTCCAAGAGCTCTCAATCCACGTATAACCTCGTCGCAACCATCTAAAATGCGTCGTAAACCCACTGATGATGTGACCGCAATCGAAGGAAAATTTAACACCTTGATGAATGATGATACTATTGGAGCCTTTCGGTTATACCGGCTGTTCAACCGTGACCACGCCTCTTCATAATTATCTTCTGAAATGGGAATGTGGCGCAGCAAAGACTCTGCTTCTCCAGTTAATATAATAACCGTTTGAAGTAATGAAATTTCTGAGTTTTTGTCAACCTTGTATTTCCATGTATTGTTCCGTTAAACATATCCAAATATGTTTGGATATGTTGGAATGAAATCCATTCTTTAAAATTTCCAGAAAATGGAGGTGTGTGAATTTTCGGTAATTTTGAGCTAGCTTCAAGAGTATTAGTTCCCATGTACTTGAAAATTTCTCTAAAAAGCTGGCTTGTTGTGAAACAAGTTTATCAATAATAGTAACATCAATAATAGTAATGTGTATCTGTAAATGGTATTCAAACAAATCGGATGAGATGACAATACAATGTTCAATATTTTAAGCTATGCAATTTAAGTTATGTTACAAATCAAGCATTATATATATATATTAGTTAGGTAGAAATTTACAGTTTATCAATTATGATTAATAGGCAATATAAAAACTAAAATAGAATACAATTAAAAATATGAGAGAGTAAATGTAAATATAATACAATATAGTACTAAATAATACTAAATAATACAAATATAATACAATATAGTACAGTAGTAGTATATAGTAGAGTAGTAAATATAATACAATATAATATTAAATCTATTTCCCAACAAGTTATTTACTTCATTAAAACTGTTTTTTTAGAATTTGTGATTACATTTTAGTTATAGTAACCATTTTAAAATCGATAACTTTTGCGATTTCCATATAACCAACTACCAATGTCTTACTGGGATATGATAATAGTCATATACTTTCTCAGAGCTTTGGATACTAGAAATCAAAACAAAAGCTTAGTACACGAAATCTGGTGTCGCCATCTAGTTTCGTTCAAAATTTGGCAAATATCAAAAATTGAGTCATTTTGTCTCTATAGTTTCCTTAGTCGATGTCTATCATATCCATATGTCATGTTTTATCATTCAAGAAATACACTTCTTATTTTTCTGTTAACAAATGAGGCAACGTCATGTATGTGCTTAGGTTGTCACAAAAACTTAAGACGGATCTTTAATACTTCCAGGGTTCTAGGGTTCTACGTATACAGTTTCAGTTAATTGTTCGGTAACTTTTGCTCTAGCCGTCATCTATAAGTCCGTTCCGTGTTTTTCCTTTCGCACTCGTAACAGCGTCGTCGTTTGGCAATTTTCGAATGGAGTATGAAAGAATCTTAAAACAGAATATTTCGCAAAACAAAATGTAATACGTTTTGAAATTTATTAAAACATTTAACATGAAAGGCAAAATTTAACAGTAGAATCTATTGGTTTTTTTTTGCGCATCTCCTTTTCCTTACACGAACGTAAAAATAAAAGAAATAGTTATTTTATTATTTGACTTTTTTTTAAATTCTACGAAAAAAACAAAAAAAGTAAAATTTTTCGATTTAATTTTTAAAACACACATACTTATCCTCTAACCACTTATTTTATTCTATTTCAAATTGTAAGTTCATGTACATACATATTTTTATAATTCAGTATATATGAAAATAAAAACAAAAATCAAAACAAAATTTAATATAATTTGGTTGAATATTTTTCAACGTATTAATTATTTCTTTAGATGGTTTTTTGACACACATTATTAAATTTATTGTTTCGACTTGGAGTATATTTCTTGTTTCATTTTTCATTATAAATTCGTGTATTGCAAATAAATACCACCCCGCCACGCTGTTGTGTTATATGCACAGTGTTTCCTATTTACATTCGGAAGATTTTGTGGCTCTGTACATCAAAGTATTGTTGAAATACTGCAAGTTCAGATTTTCTCTGAGAATCTATGAGAAAAAAACATACGACCATTAGGTGCAAGTATTTCAACATTCGGAGGTAATTTATGTAAATGCGGAGAATGACTAGTACACCCTAACTATGAATAAATGTTCATTAATAGATTTTAACAAACATTGTAAACCTTTCTTTTCTCTCATCATTACCTGCACATTGTTGATAGAAAACCATTTAATTGTCCATTTTTCCAAAAAAACTTTTAATTGAATTGAAAATTGATTTTGCAACCCCTTTCTCTAACTCCATTAGTTCTAGAAATCTATCTTTTACTTACCCTTATAACTTTATCATATACCTGACCAAAATCGCTAGAGATTTGTGTTAGAAATATCTGTCTTTTCCCCCACTATGGGACGATAAAACTGCTCCTTCAATATATCTATGTAATTTTTTAATTAGAATAGAACCACTGGAAAATTTTTTCATTAATTCAAAAATTAGCAAAACTACTGAAAAGAAAACATTAATATAAAACATAACCTTTTTTAATCCTGCAAGTTTTACTATTTTTACTTTTTCTTCGATACGAACATCAATTTGACTTTTCAAACCATTAAAATTTATTTATAACGTTTTATATTGTTTATTACAGATTTGTAACACATTTTACAATATGCTTTGTCTGCCTTTCAATTTAACTCATGGCATAAAAACTTTAATGCTTGTATTAATCAACTAAGATTAGCCGTCGGATATTTTTAAGACCGCTAGAATTTGGTCGTATTCATCAACATGGATAAAAATTATTTTCGAACTTTATTTTCGGAACGTCAAACGCGTCAGCTGATTGTTATTTGTGTAAGAAGTAAGGTTAAATTCAAAATTGTTGAATTAATCAATCATCTGTTGCATGTTTGTTTTCGTTTGTTTGTAATAAAAATATGAATTAAAGAAAATACATTTTAGTGAATTAAGTTAAAATAAAATAAATTATAATGTCTCAATCACAATCTGTTTTATTTAAAAAAAGAAATTTAAAAGATAAAGAAAAAGAACAAAAACAAAAAAAAAAAACAGATGCGTTGTCTGTCCATGAAAAAAACGAAACATGGGACAAAATTACTCGTGAATTTAATAGCAATAGCTCACAGCCAAGGACCGTAAAACAAATAAAAACATTTTATAAAAACGCGAAATCTGATTTGCGAAAAGACATTGCTAGAAATAGAGCTGAAATGTTCAAAACAGGAGGTGGTGTGAACAATAATATTATAAATAAAAACAATCCACTACTATCCATTGTAACAGAACAATCAACACCAATTGAAAATCAATATGACAGTAGTCATGATTTATTCGCTTTTGAAGTAACAAATAATGATAATGAGGTAACAAAAGAATAAATTTAATTTAATTGAAAAATATTGAAATAAGCCATTTTAGGATGCTGATCCAATACACATCGAAGACACGGCTGTCATTGAAGAATCGATACGACCAAAAAAAAGACAAATGATTAAAAAAAGTGCAGGAGTTTTGTGATACATTGGCTGAATTGAAAAAGGAGAAACTTGAGGCTGAAATTGAGAAAAACAAAATGAAAATTGAACTTTACAAAAAAAAAAAAATGAAAATGTTAGATAAGATGTTGGAAGACTGAGTCGATTTACAATTTTTTAATTTAACATTTTGCTACTGTGCCTTATAGAACAATGAATTAATTTAATTTTATATTTAAAAAAAATTGAACTGTTAAAAATAGAAATGTGAATTACGATATTAATATTTTATTTAAACATTTTGCTACTGTGCCTTATAGAATAAAGAATTTATTTAATTTTATATTTAAAAGAAACTGAACTGTTAAAAAAAGTAATGTGAATTACGATATTAATTTTTTATTTGAAAAATGTAAATGTACACATAAATATATATATATATATATATATATATATATATATATTTTTTTTTTTTTTTTTTTTTTTTTGTTTAATAAAAAAAGTTTTGAATTATGTAATCTCTTTTTGATGTTTCTCCACGGTTGTCATTTAAAATTGTTTCAGGATCTGTGAAGACGTCTTATTCAATTTCAGGTGGTGGTACATTTCTTGATCGTAGTATATTACGTAATACACTGGTCGCTACGGTGATAATAACTGTCGTTTTCTCATTTAATCGGATTTCTATAAAACGTTTTAAAAATTCACATATTTGTTTGGTTCATCTACACAAAAAAAGGCTTACTTGTTCTTAAGATGGGAAATCGTTTCTTCCACGCTCAAATTGTTCTTTCAACAATTACTCGAGTTCTAACGAAAGCTCCTTGGAAATTTTTTTCCTTTTGTGTCTGTGGATTTGATAGTGGAGTTTTTAAATAATTTCTGCATGCATATCCTGCATCGCCTAAAATTATTGATTCACCAAAGTCTCTATTTTCAAATCTTATTTTCAGTTGCGAAAAATTGAAAATGCTTGGTCGTGAACATTACCTTGCCATCTGCAAAATAAAATTTCATACTTTAGCTTTATCTTTAAAACTTGTTTGATCAAAAGACAATTACCTTGCATTAATATCAATAATTTTCATGCTGGAATCACATACAATTTGAATGTTAATAGAAAAATACCCTTTTCTATTTCTGAATAACTCCGCTGTCGGTCCACCTGGAGACTGAATTGGTATATGTGTTCCTAAATAAGAAAATTTTTTAGGCATGAAATACAATATAGTAATATAGCAGTAATTTTAAACTCAAATTTGCAAAACAAAAAAAAAATTTTAAGTTGTTTTTCAGTTTTAAATTCTTTTTCAAAATTTTAGGAATTCAAAACCATGCATATTTCATTTTTCCGTTCACATAAAATTCTGCTGACGATGCGTCTCACAATTTTATGGGAAAATAATGAACACAAGAATCTCACTTATTCTACCAAATAATTTTTATTCTTTTCTAGAAATTTTAAGAAATTTTAATTTTGTAAAAATCAAGTTTTAGTTTAGTTGAGAATTCTCCGTGGTTAAGCTAAAATCAAAGTCATAATCTTGTGTCACATCTTGTAAATTATCTTTGTGCAATAAAGTTTAAAGTAAAGTATCAGTTAATAGTGGAGTTTAAATTTTATCCCTCAAAAAAATAAATTTAAACAAAAGTGTATACAATCATTTTCAGTGGCGCAGTCGGTAGGATTCGAAGAAGAATCCAAAATAAAAATAAAATAAAAGAAGGTTATTCTTTGATTAAAAACCTATTCGATGAAGAAATCATAGGTTACATTAAAGAAAAATTTTTTTGTTTTTTTTTTATTCATATATCTCGAAGAAGAGAATACATAGAATTTGCCTGTTGATTACAACAATTTATGTGTTGTTAATAACAGTGTCAGTAAACAAAATAAACATTGATACACTTTTGATAAAACTTTTTGGGATAATAAAGAATTCAATTGAAACTCTATTCAAAGTTAAGGTGTTTAGTGTCTTTTCTGATAAAACTTCGTAAATAAATAAATTGCAACAAATAAATAAATAAATTATTGATAATAAATAGTAAACAATAAATAATAAGTGAATAATAAACTTCAACGACTAAATAAATAATAATAAAATTAGCTACCACGACAAAGAAAAACCTACGAAAGAAGAAACAAATTTTTGAGGAACTGTTCGAGTTAAATGCAATAAAGTGAAATAAATAAACGTGACATCATAAGAAGTGAAACTAAGAAGGATTCGTAGAAGGCATTGCAGTTTCTTTGCTAGTACAAGCAAAACATAGGACATTACAAGAGGACCAACAAGATTTAGACATAACAGGATTTGAAGATAATTAAATAAGCGAAAATCACAGCTAGCATTTACTATTTTATTTTATTTTTAATTATTAAAGACAGATAAATAAATAAACAAGAGAAAAAATTAAACAAATAAATTTAGATTTGAAATTTTGAAGAATAAATAAAGAAATTCATTTCTAAAAAAAAGGAAGTTTTAAAATTAAGTCTAAAGTGTTTTATTAAATAATATTTGTGTTACATTATTATTCAATCCATTTAAGTTCCTTTATCTTATACTTGTGTACCCTTATCTGCATCTTATTTATGTGAAGTGTTGTTATTCTTAATTGGTGAGCAAAGAAAAAAAATTTTTAGAAATAAAAATTAAAATAAAAAAAAATTTAATAAAACAAAATAAATAAAAATAAGAAAGAAAAATGGATCCTCAAACATTGTAAGTGATGGAATTTCTCTCTAAAAATGTCAGTTACATTGCTCCATTCGACGGCAATAAATTCAGTCTGTCAGGGTTTTTATTTAGAGTAGAAGTCTTAATGCCAACTATTAATTCATTAGAAGCACAATATTAAGGTATATTAGAAATCTGTCATATTAAGGTATATTAGAGATAAAATTGTAGGCAAAGCGAAAGAAAATTTACTAAAACAAGGATCTATTACAACCTGGGCAGAACTTAAACTAGCATTAATTCGAAACCACGGGGAACGAACTCCAATAGCTGACATCGTTGATGAGTTAAAATTGAGTCGTTGCTAGTCAACTACTGAAAATTTTTATAATAAAATCACCTCAATTCTTTGTAAACTAAATAATGCCTACATTTTAAGGGGGGAAGAAACAACAGAACAAATAAATGATAATCAGAGATTGGCTCTTAAACATTTTACGCAGAATTTACCTTCTTTAGCAAAAAATCTTGCAGGTTGTCAAGACCCACAAACACTAGATGCAGCATTTGATCTCTTAAATAAATTCGGTTATTTATCTCTTTCAAATAGAAATTACCCTGCCTCAAATAAAAATAGTGCTAATTATACCAGAATATCACAAAATCTTAGAAATAATCACAACGACAACAATCGAAATACGAATCAAAGTCGTAATAATAATAATTTCAATCATTTAAGCAGGTCAGGTTATCAAAATCAATTTAGACATGAAAGTAATCGTGAAAGAGATGATTATGGAAATAGGCCCAGTAATTTTAGAAACTACAACTATGACAGAGGTAGTAATCATTATCGAAATGACCGGTTTTACAACCATAATGCTAGCGAACAATCACGACGATCGTACCACCGCAATAATCGAAATTCTCAAATGAATAATGTAGAATCTATGGACATTTCTGTAAATGAAAATCATAAGGCTTCAGGAATTCAACAACGTCGAAATTTTCGGTCTGCTTCAAAAAACGCTTACCTTATATAGTAATACATAATAGAATACGCAATATGAAGTTCATAATCGATAGTGGCGCCGAAACAAGTATAATAAATCCTAAAATCTGTAATATGAAGTGGAAAATGGGAACAGTCAACACTTTTATTAAAGTTTTGAACCGAATCATTCAAACTTACACTCGCTAGAAATTCCCAATTTTTAATGAATTCAATGAGCCCCCTAATTATTTTGTAGAATTAGTAGAGTATGATTTTCACGAAAAATTCGACGGCCTTATTGGCAACAACATCCTCGCAGAATTGGATGCTGTAATTAATTACAAAGACAGGGTACTAAAAACAAGAAACGCTAAAATACCTTTTTATCTCAATGAAGAGGAAGAAGAATGCGCAAATCGATGTTATTTAGACAATTCAATAGGCATCTCCAGTAACGAAAATTTCAATAACGATCTTTTGATAAATAGTATTTCAAAAAATTTACACCAGGGTGACGCAAAAAAGTTAGAAATCCTCTTAAAATCATTTAAAGATGTATTTTTCAAAAAAGGCGACAACCTGTCCTTCACAAATGAAATCAAACACGAAATAAAGACAATTAATGATGTCCCTATCTACAGCAAACTTTATCGATACCCAGAAATACATAGGAAAGAGGTAGATAGACAAATCCAAGAAATGCTTGACCAAAAAATTATTAAACATAGCAGTAGTCCTTATAACGCACCCATATGGGTCGTCCCTAAAAAACTTGACAACTCAGGAGCCCAAAAATGGCGAATAGTTGTCGACTACAGGGAGCTTAACGAGGTCACCATCGACGACAAGTTTCCAATGCCTAGCGTTGAGAGTCTTTTTGATAAATTGGGTAAATGCAATTATTTCACTAAGGGCTAAGGGTTTCCACCAGATTGAGGTATCGCCAAAAGATCAACCAAAAACCGCTTTTTCCACCACCGAAGGCCATTTTGAGTTTCTACGAATGCCATTCGGTTTAAAAAACGCGCCCTCGACGTTTCAACGCTTAATTAACCATGTTTTAAAAGATTTCATTAACAAGATTTGCGTAGTCTATCTCGATGACATCCTAGTTTTTTCTACAAGTTTTGACGAACACCTACAATCACTGAAGAAAGTTTTACAGAGACTAAGAGAAGCCAACTTGAAGATACAAATAGATAAATGTCATTTTGCTAGTGAGTCTACAAATTATTTAGGGCACGTAGTGACCAATGAAGGTATCAAACCCGACGACTCTAAAGTAGAAGCCGTACAAAAAATGGCACTTCCGACTACGGTCAAAGGAATTAAGCAGTTTCTTGTTATAATGGGGTACTATCGCAAGTTTATAAAGGACTACGCTAAGGTTGCGTATCCTATGATCAAATATTTAAAGAAAACTTCAAAAATAGATCCCAAGGACCCCAAATACATTAATTCATTCGATAAACTAAAGACACTCTTGACTAGCGACCCAGTATTAAAACCACCAGATTTTGACAAACACTTTACGCTAACTACCGACGCCTCGAACGTAGCTATAGGAGCTGTATTAAGCCAATCAAACCACCCTGTCTGTTATGCGTCACGCACTCTGAATGAACATGAAAAAAAGTACTCTGTCATAGAAAAGGAACTCTTAGCTATAGTATGGGCGGTAAAATATTTTAGAGTATACTTGTATGGACGAAATTTCACCATTTGCACAGACCATAAACCTTTAGTATGGCTTAGTAATATTAAAGAACCTAATATGAAGTTGCAAAAGTGGAAAATTCAATTAGACGAATATAACTTTAAGATTTCCTATTTGAAGGGCAAAGAAAATAAGGTGTCTGACGGTTTGAGCAGGTATACTGATTACAAAGAAGAAAACAGTCCTGACGACATTATGTTTAACAGCGAAGAATCTAGTGAGGAAGCTAGATCAAGCAAAGCCACCGTACATAGTGCAATGGAGAACGAAACTGATTATATTTACATTACAGAGAAGCCGATTAATTTATATAAGAACCAAATATATCTGCAAGGGGGTAATAAACAAAAGCATTCTATAAAACTTGTTAATAAAAAGGTTCAAAATTTCGTTACTGTCGCAGAAGACAGAGATCTTGTTGAGGTGATAAATAATTTGTTAAAAGATAAAGGTCTTATATGCATTTACTGCGATGATAATCAACTCTTTATCCGTTTCCAAAACGTGTGCGTAAAGTATTTTGCGAATAACAAAAGTTTAAAATTACTGAAATCAAATATTAGATTAGTAGACGTTACAGGTAAAGAAAGAATCCTTGTTCTAATCAAAGAAGAACACTTGAGTAAAAACCACCGGGGAATTAATGAAGTATTTAATGAAATTAAACAAAAGTATTATTACCCAAACCTATTGGAGGTCATAACGAAATTTATCAAAAACTGTGAGGTATGTTTACTAGCTAAATATGACCGTCACCCTGTAAAAATTCCTTATAAAGTGACAGAGACTCCCAGCAATTTCAACGAAATTGTTCATGTGGATATCTGGTTTCCCTATCGCAATATTATGTATCTCACTACAATAGACAAATTTAGTAAATACGCGACCATCTACAAATTAAATGATAGGACCTGGATCTCAATTTTGAAAGCCTTGAAGGAACGAATCCAGTTCCTCGGCAAAATGAATAAAATCATTTTCGATAATGAACGTTGCATTTTACACAACGCGGTCGATCTCTTTTTGAAAGAAAATAAGATTGAACCATATGTTACGACAGCAGGGAATAAGACCGGGAATGCAGACATTGAAATACTCCATAGCACACTGAACGAACACCTCCGCATACTAGAAGCAGAAAAGTCTAATGAAGAACTGGATGATAAAATCTATAAAATTATCACAATTTACAATAACACCATTCACTCAACCACCAAACTCCGTCCCATAGATTTCATTCAAAAAAATTTAGACAAAACCAACATTAAGAACTTAGCCGGTGAGTTTGAAAAAAATAAAACCAGCAAAATTGAACAAATGAATCGGTCTCACGATAAAGAGTACAGACTACATGACAATGTAGTAGTAAATCGGGTCATACAGAAAAATAAACCCAGGTACAAAAGATTAAATAAATTTCGAAAAGAAGGCGACTATGTCATCGACACTAGCAACAATCGAAAAACCAAATATAATCTTAATCAACAAAAACGAAAATATAAGTATCAGGCCAACGAATAAAAGAATTTTTCTCTTTTGTTTTCAGATGTACTTCCTAATAACTTTATTATATTTCACTCCCAACATTTTGGGACAATCTATCGAAATAACAAACATAAATACGGAAAATTGTTTCGCATTACTTAAATTGGACGAAAAATTTGTTATAGATTCCTACATGAAGTTGCTTCACATCATTGACCTGAACCAGTATAGGCAAATTATAGATACTGTTGAAACTAACGTACAGCGACTAAACTTGAGCACGCATTCTGACGAATACAGACTGTTAAACAGGGAACTTAAATTGACAAAACATAGCTTTAACACTATAATACCACACGCATTCAAAATAAACCGACAAAAAAGAGGGTTAGCTAATTTCATAGGAAAGGGACTTAACTTTATAGCGGGTACAATGGACAGTGACGAAGCAGCAGAAATTTACGATCAATTGAGAAACTTAGACCTGTAGGCTATTTTTATTAAAAAATGTAAAAGTTTAATTGTATTAGTACTATTATGATTTGTATAACATTCGAATATTTATCATAAAGATTAACTGTTTATATATAAATTGTAACAACAAGAAATACCAAGAGGTAGTCAGTAGTTAGTAAGTCAGTAACGAAGAGTCTTAATCTGGGTGTCGCGCCGGTAATTGTACAATACGGAGTTAAATAAAAAATATTATATGGTAAATAAAAAGTGTTTTAATTTTTGTGAAAATCCCTACAGACCTGAACTCAGAACAAATGACAACTCAAATTAATGAACAAATAGTAATTAACAACAAGCTTATAAAGAATTTAGACGAAGTAGTAACGCACGTAAACGGCCAACAAACAAAATTAAACGAATACCTAGGAAACATTACCGAAAGGACTGACCAAATGTTACTTTTGATGGACAAGTCTAAATTTACGTTGCAAATTTACGCAGACATAAGTCTAATAAATAAACAATTAGAAAAAATATCAGATACGATACTGATGAGCAGACTGAACATTCTACCTCACGACGTATTAACGGACGAAGAGACTGAAAAATACAACATATCTGCATCTATGCTGCCATTTATTCAAAATCATGTACTCATAAAAGATAAACATCTCATTTTTGCAATAAACATCCCAAATTTTACTTAAGAACAATACTACAACGGTTTAATTATCCCATTTCCTAATAAACAACTAGAGGAATTAGATCAAAACATAGAAAAGGTGCTTATTAGAGGCAGTAAAGTGTATCTGAATGATAGAGAGATAATTTTAAAGAAAAATTTAAAACTCCATCCAAAAGGCTGCATTCGTAACGCACTCGAGACCAAAAATGTTTGCAAGGTAAAATTTAACATTAATACATCGGTGGAAGAAATCTACGATGGTCTCGTTATAACGAAAAACTTGCCTATAACTGAAATTAAACAAGATTGTGTGCAACATAAATTTACCATCAAGAATAACAACAATATAAAATTCAACAATTGTAAATTACAAATAAATGATCTAGAATTTAAAAATAGAATAGAAAATTTTACGAATACGAAAATAATTCCAATAATTCATGTGAACTTTACTAAATTAATAGATAAGATTACATTAGAAAAATTGAACATAGAAAATATTCAAAATCGAAAAGAAATTAAATATGTCAAATTTAAAAATGATGTAACAAACTATACATTTTTCAGTATAAACTCAATTATAATCATAATTTTAGTCATAATAATTTTTGTAATTTTTAAATACAAATGTAAATTTGGAAGGAAAAGTGAGACAAATATAACGGTCGAAATACCTAAACAAGAGGCAAGTTCACCACAAATAAAGTACAGAACAGACTTATCTCAATCAAATTACTCCCTTCCTCAACTAGCTCCATTTGCAGAGACTGCAAATACTTCTGGCGGGGGAGGAGTAATATAAGTAGGAGTAATTTTAAACTCAAATTTGCAAAACAAAAAAAAATTTTTTAAAGTTGTTTTTCAGTTTTAAATTCTTTTTCAAAATTTTAGGAATTCAAAACCATGCATATTTCATTTTTCCGTTCACATAAAATTCTGCTGACGATGCGTCTCGCAATTTTATGGGAAAATAATTAACACAAGAATCTCACTTATTCTACCAAATAATTTTTATTCTTTTCTAGAAATTTTAAGAAATTTTAATTTTGTAAAAATCAAGTTTTAGTTTAGTTGAGAATTCTCCGTGGTTAAGCTAAAATCAAAGTCATAATCTTGTGTCACATCTTGTAAATTATCTTTGTGCAATAAAGTTTAAAGTAAAGTATCAGTTAATAGTGGAGTTTAAATTTTATCCCTTAAAAAAATAAATTTAAACAAAAGTGTATACAATCATTTTCAGTATAACCTATAGTTAACACAATAAAAACATACCATCAATTACTCCCATTACATAAGGAATTCCTTCTATTTCATAAAAATTTTTTTTCGATGTTCGTATTTCTTCATCAGAACTAGGAAATTTTATTTCGTCGTCAGCCGGTTTTGCTATTGCTTTTGAAACTCTTTTTACAATTCGTAAAGCAGTTGATTGGGATATTCCAAACATATCTGCTAAGACTATTTGAATGCAGCCGGTGGCGTAATACCTTAAAGTAATAATTAACTGGTCTCTAGCACTCACAGGATGATTTCTTCCATCTAAATATCCAACATCACTTTTAATTTTTTTACTCAGCTGATCTATCAAACATCTAAGAACACGAAATCGTTTTTCAAATTCGTGGTCATCCAAATGTTCAAACATACATCTGTTGAATATTTTCTTGCTTTTTCTTTCTTGGACTTTATACATCCAATTCATCATTTCTAAAATTTCATCAGAAGAGGAGCATTCACTACTATTAGATTCTGATGAACTGGTGTCGCACAAATCCATTAAATTTAAAGCTAACATTGATTTAGGAATAAAATTAATTTTAATTATTTTCAAATTATTTGTTTTTACATTATTTTCATACATTTACCTTCCATAATTACTTTTTCAAAATTTATTACACAATTAATTTAAATTTTACTTTTCAGTTGTAACGCACATACTATATATGCCAAACTTTATGTAAAATAATGATTTTCGAAATATAAGGTTATGTTTGCAGGATATTTTTACGACTACTCTAAGGTTGTCTAAAAAATATCTAATCCAGGTTGGTGAATACAATTTATCTCGATCTAGGGATAATCTTGGTTGATGAATACAAGCATAAAAGTAAATTAAATTTTTTCTCATAGTATAAGTATATACGATAAAAAATAATTCGAATTAAAATGACAGACTGTCATTTTGCTCCCAATAATTGGGATTATAGTATATACACTAAAATTGCGTTTTTGGATTTTACTTACACATATACTTTTTTCAACCTCATACATATAACATCTAATAAATATGCAAATCAACTCACACTACTTTACTTCACTTGTGTTTGTATACATTCACTATCATTCAGTACTAATTGTAACGTGTTTTTCATTTTTCGCCATATGGGAAATTTGCCACATATACATTCTCAAAAAATTGGAATTAAGCCCAAATAATTTCGGTTTAAGCCAAAATTCGAATTATGTCCGTTTATACGAGTATTAAATTGGGAGTATCTAAAATTCGAATTAAAATGGGATTAGTATATACTTATACATAGTCGCCATTGAAAGTTTTTTTACGTATGCATTTGATAGCTTTTATTGTTTGTAAATAAATTATATGGGAAAAACGGGTTTTTCATATAAATCTGTGTAAATTCGTTAATTTAGTTAATTTTAAAATATTTATAAATAAATAATTTATATTGAAAAAAATTAATTGTTACAGCAATAATCACAAGATTAAAAACAAATAATAAATATAATAATATAAAACAGCATAATAAAAAATTAATTGCAAGTGTAGTGTACATTGTAGTTTAGTGTGTGTAGTGTTAATATAATATAATAATAATTAAAAATAGTAATAATAATTATAACTAATTAGAATTTTTTTAAAATGGTTAAGTGTAGTGTAAGAAAATAAAAAAATTTTAAAACTACATTAAGAAAATAAAAAAATTCATAAAATGAAAAAAGTTTTTTTAAAATACAATTTAATTTAACATAGTAACCACATAGTATAAAAAGCTCTTTATAGTAACTTCCATACATGGTATAAAAAGCTCTTAATAAGGTAGATTTAATTTAAGCTTTTTTGACGCCAGCATATGCCGAGTTTGCGCATTTGCATGGAAGTTACTATAAAGAGCTTTTTATACTATGTGGTTACTATGTTAAATTAAATTGTATTTTAAAAACAATTTTTTCATTTTATGAATTTTTTTATTTTCTTAATGTAGTTTTTTAATTTTTTTAACTTCTTACACTACACTTAACCATTTTAAAAAAAATTCTTATCACTGTTATTATTATTACTATTTTTATTTATTATTACATTATATTAACACTACACTTTCATCGGACCGAAATACTGTAATCAATCTATAAGGTCGACGGACCGGGACTAAAGAACGTTTAAGTAACTAAACCTCTGGTCTGTAATTAATTTTAACTGGTTTAGAACGATCAGAACGTTCTTAGCTAAACCCGTTCCCAGAACCTTGTTAAACCAGTTTTGAGTTTTTTTGAAAGCTTTTTTGAAAGCTTTTTTCCTTTTTCTACTATTTATTTCGATCTAGTATTCTAGAAAATGAAGAAGAAAAAATATTTGAATTTGAAAATTGTCAAAGGTGTCTATGTTATTTTTCTGTATTATTGTTATTTTTCTGTATTATTGTTATTTTTCTGTTTTCAATTTTACAAAAATTAAAAATTCAGAAATACAAAACAAAAACTAAACCAGTTTTTGCCCTGTCAAGAATAATTCTTAACCCAAAGCTTATTTTTTAACTGGCTAAAGTAAACCAGTTGAAGCTTTTGGTCTGTCTTTACTATTAGCGCCGAATTAGAAAATCTTTTACTTGAAATTTTACAATTTATTCTGAATATTTTTTGGACGAATTTTGCTACGTTAAATTTAATTGAAACTTTTTCTAAGTTTTGTTTAATATTTATTTTCAAAAATATTTTAAGTTGAACAATTTATTTTAAATCAAAGACAATTTGTAATTTCGGTAATTTAATTTTATATCTTTTCTGTTTCAAATCCAAATTATAACTCCACGATAATCGTAATTATTCTTCAATAAATACAATTATCATTTTTCCCTACTTAAATTTTGTCTTTGTTAATTGAATCCAAAGTTCGTTATTTAAATATGAATATAATTTACTACCATAAATGACTGTACCAATCGTAGGGGAAATGGGCGGTACATTTCAATTCTTCGTTTTGGAAATGCGTACATTAATTAAAAACGTAATCGGACAATTTTCGGTGAGAATTCTTTTGCGCGTGAAAATAACGTAAATTTGATACCATGAAACATAGTTTCTTCTATGAAAATAATGTAGCAAAAGGTATATGGGAAATTACGTAGCAGAATTGTACGGAAATGCAATTTTGCTGATTTAAAGAATTTCATGTGAATTTTGAAAAGAATTTTAATAATTATCAAATGTACGTATAATAATCCAAATTTTAATTTTATAATGGTAAATTCATATTTTTAAAATAAAAGCAATAATTGCATGATTATATGTACAGTCCCTGTTCAATGAATTATCATTTCAAGGCAAGTTGTTACAAATAATAGATGTAATTATTGTTTCTAAGTTAAAACGTGTTGAGTATAATTGGTGTTTTTGATTGTGATCAATAATTATTGAAAATAGTGGATTTTATTTAAAAAAATAGTGTCGAACAAAAACCTTATTGAAGAGTTAACTATTTTGCATAGTTATTTTAGTTTTTCTTTATATATAAAAAAATTATGGGCGAAAGGAAAGATTTGTCACGTGAAAAAATATGTGCTATTAAAGCACTTTTAAAAAATACTACATTTTCTCAACGAGAAATAGCGAGAAAAGTAAGTGTTTCTCATCAAACAGTGATGAGAATTGTAAGAAAATTGCAGAAAATATTTGTTTTTTGTCGACAAACAAAAAAAATTGTAAAAAAAACAAAAAAAAACACACCGCGTATAGATAGGACAATAATAAACACTACCCTTGACTTGAGAAATTCCTCAAAAAGGACAATAAAATCAAGTCTAGAATCTCTAGACAATAATGTATCGGAAATGGCGATTAGACGGCAATTGTACAAGGCCAATATTAAAGGTCGAAAACCCGTAAAAAACCAAAATTGACGCCGCAAATGAAAAAAAAATAGGCTGAATTGGGCTAAGCAATACAGACACTACAATTTAGATGATTGGCATAAGCTAAGAAATTTTAAAAATGTACATATATTCATCATGTTAAAAAAACCACATCTGACTTGACATCTGCATTTTTTTTAGAGAACATTTAGCGATGAATATCGTTTACAAGCAGTGACGGAGAGCCATATGTTTGTGCGAAGAAGGCCTGGTGAACGTGTGGATGATGAAAGCACAACAAAAACTGTAAAACATCCGCCGTCTGTGATGATTTGGTCGTGCATATCCACTGCAGGACCTGGTCCTCTTTATTTTGTGGAAGGAACCATGAATGCAATTCAGTACAAAAAAAGTTATTAAAGAAGTATTTCTTTCATATTATCGTTCGCTGGAGTCTACCAGATATTCATACATCCTTATGCAGAACAATGCGCCTTGTCATCGTTCGAAAAACATAACTGATGTCTTTAAATGAGAAAAATTGCAGTATTGCCGTGGTCTGGGAACTCTCCAGACTTAAACCCAATAGAAAATGTGTGGAATCGTCTCATATCCCTTGTTTACAGAAGGTCTAATCCCAACACTTCCACATTGAAAGAAAATATTGCAGGAGTGTTGAATAACAGCGTTGAAATACAGGAGATGATAACAAGGTGTTTATTTTTAAAAATAAACTTGTGTTTCATACTTATATCTAAAACAAAATCAATTAAAAATAATTAAATTATCTTTTTTTGGGAAAAAATTACATTCCCTAACTCAGTTTTCACTTCACAACTTCAGTAAATTCTGAAAAATCAAAAATTTTCCTAGTGGTCCTAATTCATTGAACAGGGACTGTATATGTATGCATTATGTTATATTATATTATATTATTTTTATGGGCTGTTATATCTGATGTTATAACACTTAATGTAAATGAATTTGCAGGTGTTAATATATTTGTTGTCTTCTTATATTTCCGCTCTAATTATGCATTATATACTTTGTTTAAAATTGTTAATTCTTGTTTGTACATGTTATTTTGAAATATGAAAAATTGCTGATAAAAGGTAAAATAATATGATTTTGAACTATGTTGTTAACGAAAATTCTTATGCATACTTGTCTTTTAAACAAAGGATGAAATGATTGCCCAATTGGCGAGTCATCAAAATATTTTTTTTTTTTTTTGTTAATTACATATTTTTCTTTGGTAATAATTTTAAAACGTATGAATTTTTTGAATTTATCTAATGTTTTACAAATTGTGTTACAATTTGATATTTTTTATATAACAAGTGTAAACGTCAAGTAAGTATCATTATCGGACTGAATTGTACGAAATATCCAATTCAATAACGAAAACAAAAACAAACACAAATGTGAAAGCAAATGTGTGGCGATAATAATGTAAAGCCGACTTAAGAGCATGGTTGGGCGCGTAAACTATTTACAGCGTTTACAACCACAATTTACACGTAAAAACAACGTACGTAAAGAGTTTTTCTGTTTACCGTAAAGACGTAAAGAGTGTAAACGTAAACATATTTATTAATAATTAAATTTTATTCATAAAAATAAAAAAAAAAACAAAATATTTTGTTTAACATTAACTTCAATATTTATTTTGTGAATAAAAATTATAAAAACTGTACATAAGTTTGGTATTTTCAAAGATCAAAATCACCCGACTTATGTTTTTTTAATCTGTTAATTTTTAAAAGTGACAGACAATTTACACACAGCTGTTTTATTTTTATATATTTACGTCTATTTACGCTATTTACGCAGTCTTTACGGTATTTACACTCTTTACTCTCTTTACCAAGTAAACGTAAACTCCGGCTGTTTACGCGTAAATGCCCAACCCTGCTTAAGAGTCTCTTACCTAGAATCGGTCGGGTAATTGAAATTATTACATTTATGTTTTCAAACATATCACTGTCACTAATGTAATAAGAATCAATCCAAAACGTCTAAAAATTGCATTGGCATCATACTAATAATGGAATCTCATTATTATGTTTCAAACGTCATAATATTGTAGTGACGCTGCGTCGCTACGAATCAAAGATGAATTTTTGAAAATAGCAATTTTTCACAGAATCCATTTCTGTTTAAGTAGCCTTTCAACAACTTCGGCTGTGTTATTAAAATAATCTCAAATATTAAATATCTCAATAAACAGTCTTACAATTCAATTTTTCGCTTATTGACATAATTCCAATTATTTTCAAGTTTATATCCATACATCATAAATTTCTAAACAACCAATAAGAACATTGGTTTCATATGAATAATATGCGGCACGATGGCAATATAGAAATTACGTACATTATCTAATATGTACATATATACATTTTTTTACTCCTGTTATTAGGTGAAATATTCCTCCGAGGGTTGTTCGTACTCAACATGATGTCTTACTTACTACCATTTATTTTCCTTTATTCACTGTTTTCTGCGTTATACCAGAAATTCAAATCTACGAGATATTGCAAGCAGTGCAAAATCGACTGACATCAGTACCCAGAATTACCAGTGTATTCAAAAAATGTATGAAAATGTATTGAAATATATGAAAACAGCAATATTTACAATTTTTAGAAGAAATCAATCAGTACCCACTAAAATAGCCATGAATCAGCATAGAATGCATATTTATCACATACGTGGGTATATAATTAAGTATACAGCCCACGTGGCGTCCTATATGTCCCTGTACACATATTGTTCCATAAACCTAATGACTTGATTTTGTTAATTATAAATGCAATATATATGTACATACATACATACGTGCAATATTCTGTACACATCTCTCGACCGTATACAAATTTATGGGTTTATAGATCGTACTTGTATATATTTTCTTGTCTGATATGAAAAGTAAAAGGAAACTGTCAAATATGAATAAAAATCGACGTGAAAAAGAAAAAGAAATGTACGTATATGAAACGTTGTACGATATATGTATGCATGTATGTTAACTTGAAATTACACATATTTTACTATTATTCTAGTCTCTGATCTTTATTTTACGATCATTTATATGATTGAATTTGTTTAGGATGATGCTATTTATAGTTAAGATACCAAATTCGTATGAAAATGTTTACAAACACATGTATGTAATATATTATTACATATGTATACATCCATAATAAGTACATGGCTTCAAATTTCTCGAGCTTATTTTGAATATTAATATACCAAAAAACGACATCCCTTTTTTCACAAACACATGTACTAAATCATTCCATCATTCATGCCGTCCCCTCTTTCATCGCCCGAACCGCTCTATTGGCTAAAAAATTTTTTGAAGCCCTATAAGAATTCTTGTTAAATTTAAATGTTCTGTAGTTATACTCTTTTAACACATTTTTGCGTTTATTAGATACTGTGGTATATTAAGTTGTATTTTAGGGGAGAAATTTTTGACGCCTAATATACGATGATTGAAATCGCAATAAAAATTTCACGATAATAAACATGTCATAAAAGATTGATAATAGTAAAGAAAGAATAATAAATTTGAATTATCTGTAACAATAAATTATATGTATTATATAAAACTTCATAAAAAAATATATTTTTTTTATTGAAGAAATGTCCAAAAATAAAAAATGCTGTTTACTTTAGAAAATTTGATCTTTTTCATGTGAACAGATGTAAAATAGTGTGTATCGAAAAGTTTGTGAGTCAAGAACAAATTATTAAGGAAAAGTTACACCTCTTACGTTGAATGCATGTTTTACATAATTAACTTTATTGTTAATTTATTTGTTTTGCGGTTATTGGGGTTTTAACATCAAGTTGAAATGTTTTCTCACGTCCGGGACACTTGTTTTGATCTTGATTTAAACTGAAAAATATTTAAAAGAACAGAAAATTAGTTTTTAATTCATCATTTTTCAGGCCTCAGCCTTAATCTTCATGATAAATAACATATGTACATATACATATAGTACATACATAAAGGATGTTTCAGAAAGCACTGTTTCAAAAATGACGTAATGTCCTGTATCTTACAAATATTGTGGCGAAACGATCTGGACGTGCGTTTAATAATTAATTGTTTTTATTTTCAAATGGTTTTTAAATCTCTTAAAATAACGTGGTGTCACATGAGGTGTATTTGAATTTTGTTCTGTCTGTATTTTCAAGAAACGTAGAAGAAATAGCAATTTGAGTAAAAAATTAAAATAATGCCTATAGAATATAAAAAGTAGTATAACAAATTAAATGAATGAGTGCAATAAAAATTTATGGCCGTAAAATATGTATGTAGCGTAATGTATGTGTACGTACTATTTGGTACTATAGTAATTTGGAATACAGGATATACTATATAAGTAATGACAATAAAATTTATAGTTTGAAATTTTTTTCTTTTAAGTCCCTTAAAATTCGCGATAATCGAAGGATATCATCCTGTAATGTACACTTGAATTACGAAGTGAATTGAAGTTATTTACTTGCAAGATGACCCCAAAAATTACCACATCTTTTACACAAAGAGGGGGATTATCGAACTTTGGATTTTCATACTCGTTTTCAACAAAATAAGTAGAAATAAGTAGACCAATGTGATGTTCAACTCTTTCGCAAAGATTCCATCTATCCTAAAATGGAAGAATAAATGTGGTGAAAAACAGTTAACGACCTGTTCGCAGAATTAAAAGTGAAGTGTAATTGAAAATATATTATACATTAACTCTAAAGTTTTAATTTTAAGTTTAAAACATTAAATAATTAATTTAAGTGATAAAGTGATTAGTAATAATAATTTAATAACAAATCTTTGAATTTTTAATATCGGCTTGCACTGTATTATGACACTTGATAGACCTCCAAGACCACCAGACAAAAATATTAACATAAGTACAAACAGCAATTTGAATTCTTTAAAGAACAATACTTCTGGTCCTAAATATTTATTAATTAAAAGTACTGAAAACGGAAAGACACTGTAGCCACTGTTTTACCTTTCCTAATTAAAAAATGTCTAGACAGCACTATAAACGGAGAACTGAATCTCTGTAAAAAAAAAAAAATTGTTTGAAAACACAAAATATTAATCAAGCAAATAAATTAATAAACATGAAAAAATTTACGCGCCCAACGATGGTTTAAATTAATGACACGAGTTCGCATTTTAGTTTCGAGTCTCGTTTAGTTCAGAGCTAATTATGTTAAGTTGTACTTTAATTAATTTTAAATAACAATTGTTTTTGAAAAAGTGAATTTTTTTTTTATTACAACAAATTTCTAAGAATTGATCCAATTATAAGTGAAAAACTATTTCTGTTATAAATACAATACGGAAAACATTTTATTCTCTATCAGGTGAACCGTACCCGGTTACATCAACCCAAAACAAACAACCACGACGTTTATGTAGTAGACGACAAAAACACATCACCAAATCACCAAGGAAAAATCGCAGGAACAGAGCAAGGACTTACTGATTCAGGTAAATTTATTGATTGAAATTTATTAAATGATAAAATGTATGATAATGAATATGTATATAATTGTTTTTTAATATGTGAAATTCCGCTTAAGATATGCTTCTCAAGATATATAATTTACAACAGACTATTTTGCACAGAGTTGCTTACATGGAATTAAATTTATATAAAGTTAATTTATTTCCTATATGCATGCTGAAAACGTATGCCGAGTGCAACACAATCGTTAACGGATAAAGTTTTAATGAATCATTTTCATACTCCAAAAAAGTATTTTATCGTCAGCATCGAAGTCACCAGCTTCAAATCAATTTTGTTTTGAAATATTTAAATAATTTTTATTAAAATTAAATATTGTAAGGACAAGTACATAAGTAACTGTACCTGTAATATACGAATAAACACGAATTACATGTATAATAATTGTAAAACCTAAAAACATTCATTTTTTAAATTTAAGTTTTATAGAATAATTAAAAAATATACATATATTTCAGCTAAACTATGGGTCTTATGATACTTGAGCTTGAAACAGACGTTAAAGGTAATTGAGAATTAATAATAATAACTGAATAAGAAAAATTTCTTCTTTTCTAATTATTTCTTAATCATTGAGTAAGAAAAATTTCTTATTTTAAATGATCTTGTAGTAAATTCATTACAGCATTTCATATAAAATTTTGATTATGAATTCAGGTAACATTCATAATGTGAACTCATTAATAATTTTTCAAATGTATTCAATAATAATTAACATTGTGTTTTCATTTACGATTCATTGAGAGTTTTCATTCTCTATGTGTACTTCACTAAGGCGTCAAAAATTTCATATTAAAAATCGTTTACTATTAACCCGTAGTGAACATTATTCACTCGAAGATTCACTTTCACGAAAGGCATTCACCATTATTGCATAACACTTCACAATTACAAAAAACTTAAATTCCTAATGCAATATACAAACAAAGACTACTATTGACAATATACAGATCATACTAAAATATACACAGAAGGCTCTATTACTATTGTCATAGAGAGCATAAATAACAGAAGAGTCCGCACTGGTACAACAAATTTGATCCTCTTTTTTTCTGAAATGTTTTCTCGTCACGCATCTACCAAAGCATTTAGATACTTGATTTCGATGCTAACTCGAAATTTGAAGCACTTTTTTTAAATTTGAAAATATGTAGTACTTTCTAAGAACTTTCTAACGTATAAAATGGGTATACTAATGGTCATGTAGTTTTAAACAATTGTTATTGCAATTGTAAACACTATGTGTAGGTGCACACATAAATGATTTTTGTACACGTTGTGGACGTTCGCTTATTACGTAACGCTTTCTGGGAGAGGGGGGGTCTTGCTGATATACACAAAAACTTTATGAAGCATTATGTGGAAGTGTGGTGGGGGGGTTTGGTGCAGGTGCCTTTGACTCCTGTAGCGACACTCATTGCATTTACTATCACCCACTACAAGTCTACCTACAAGATAACCTTGTGTAGGTACTACTTTACATAATGCATGTACATATACATACAATCAACATCATCTCAATCTCTCTTGTATATAACAAGAGATTAGAAATACTCTTGAGTCTTGACTAATGCAATGAGTACCGCTACCACTCATTACTATACTACTTAATGTAATTAGCAATTAAGTTTTAGTCAGTAGAAAGCTATCAGTGGTCAAGTAACATAATAAAAAACTACATTCAGTTAAATATTAAAAATTGTGATCTTTACTTTTTGTGCAACAAATGGTGACCCCGACAAAGGACAATATTAAAAATTTTTTTTCAAAAAATTTAAAAATTATTTCAAGTGTATTTTAAAAAAGGAAATAATAAAAAAGTTAAAAAAAAATAAAAATTGATAAATTAAAACAATTTTTGGTGAAACAAGTGATCGTGAAAAATTCACAAAAAAAAAAAAAAAAAAATTTTTTAAATACAGTGAACACGTGTGAAAATTAACCTAGTGCACATCATACATTTTACACATATCACGTGCAAGTTTTCTATTTTTTACACATCATATACAATTGAAAATTACACATATCACATAATATAGTACACACGTGCATTTTCCACATATTTCACATATCATATCACACACATTGCATACACGGTTACATATCACACACATTACATACACGGTTACATATCACACATAGTACACACCACACCTTTTTCTAAAATTTTTACACAGTGCAATTTTTTTAAAATAAATATTATAAATATTGCTAAAAAATTAATTAAAAATATTGGAAATAATAAATTTATTTCCAAAAAGTGAAAATATTTTGCATAAAATTTGCAATTTTAATTGCACGTGCCTCATCAGATATTTTCATCATACCACGAGGAAATTAACGATCCTATGATTAAATATTATTCAACATAAAAGGATCACAACGAGGGAAATCAAAATCAGGATATTTTGCATGCGGATGATTAAAATTTTCACGGATTTTTTAAGATTACTTTTCCATATTTTCCTGGTAATTATTTAAAACAAAAATTAAATTTACATAAATATTCATATTTTTTAGGTTATTAGCACTTTAACATATTATCCATACATATATACAAAACAGAGGAATGGCATAAAATTGGAATCATTTGGACATTAAATAAATGCAGACAATTTAAATATAAAAAAAAAACATACATATACGAGTACATACATACATATATTTACGAATACATTACAACGGAATCGCAGTAAGTAAAGTTTCATTTCACTTTTATTCAAACTTCCTTTGTAATAAATACGTGTAATTATCTTTACATTCAATATTACATACATATATGACAAATATTTTTTCCTAAATATCGGTACACGCGGTAAATTGTTTTCGAGATCGTATATATATAGTACCTTTTATAACGTTACATAGTAATTCATTTTAAAAGTTAAAGGTTTTGTCATTAAAGTTAGAGTACAAATATTTCACGACATTTTTGTATTAAACTCGTTAAAATTGAACCTTTTCGTTTAAGTCAGTATTAACCCGTTCACTTAATTTAAATTAATTGGTTTTAAGATGTTAAGCGACGGATCTGAAAACGCTAATACCAAAAAATCTCCTAATACCAGAGACAATAGTCCTTTACAGAATCCTGATCATGATAGTCAGCAATTAATTACACATGACACTTTTATTGGAAGCATGAAAATACCACCCTTTTGGAACAATCGACCCGATTTGTGGTTTGTACAGATCGAGACACAATTCCGAGTTAAAGGTATAACATCTTCCAGTACGAAATACGACTATCTTGTTGCTTCTTTGCCATCCGAAACCATGAAAATTGTGTCTGATATTCTTCTGAACCCACCACAACAGGAAAAGTATGAAAATTTGAAAAAGCATCTTCTTTCTCGTAGTACAAATTCAGAAGGTCGTAGACTTGATACACTCTTACATAAAGTTGAATTAGACGATTACAAACCTTCAGAGTTATACAGACATATGGAATCATTAGCCGGTGGAAACAGTTTGATTAGCCCTTCACTATTAAAAAATCTGTGGATTAGCAAGCTTCCTTCTTCCATACAAGCATGCATTATAGTTATAGAGAAATCTCATACGTTAGACGAAATACTCACTATAGCTGACAAAATCCAAGATTCAACGGCCTCTACCAATATATCAGCTCTTAACTACAATAAACATTTTCCTAGTGGCAACAATAATAGCATTAACGACGCTATATCAGCATTAACTGAACGTATTAAACGGTTGGAAACCCGAAATTTCAACCGGAGGCCAAGACAACGTTCCAGATCAAATACCCGTTTCTCATCCAAAAGTCCTGCACGTACCACCTGCATAAGTCCCTGTTCTTATGTTGCAAAAGAAGATTCACAAAAAAACTGAATGTAGCTGTTTCGCCTGCGGCAGCGAATACACATAAGCTTTCACGCCGCCTTTTCATTTATGATAAAACAAACAAGTTAAACTTCCTCATCGATACAGGTGCAGAAATTTCCATTATTCCAAAACGAAATTGCGCTCGTTCTGTAACCAAGACAGATTATCGATTAATTTCAGCTAATGGTACACCTATCTCAACTTTCGGCTTTACAAATCTTTCGCTCAATTTAGGACTACGACGTTGTTTCAACCACTCTTTTGTAATTGCGGCCACTGATTACGCTATCATAGGCGCAGATTTTTTATATAAATACAATCTCATTGTCGATCTCACACAGAGAAAACTTATTGATCAGACAACACTTTTCTCGGTTAAATGCATTTCACGAAAATGTGACTCATGCTCTCCGAAACTTTGCCCCGTTAAAGGTGAATACGGTGCAATTCTTAACGAATTTCCATCGTTAAAAGCACCTCCCAATTTCCAAACGGAAGCACATCACAGTGTTGTACATCGTATACATACAAGAGGTCCTCTACCATCAGCGAAACCCAGATGATTGCATCTGGAAAAATTTAAAATTGCCAAAGATGAATTTGACACTATGGTAAAATTAGGTATATGCCGTCCATCTTCGTCCTGCGTAGCCTCACCATTACACATGGTTCCTAAGAAAGATTCTGGTTAGCGACCTTGCGGTGATTATAGACAACTAAATGCTGTTACCAAATTTGATAAATATCCTTTGCCAAACATACAGGACTTTACTATCAATTTGCACGGTTGCAAAATTTTTTCAAAAATCGACTTAATACGAGCGTACCATCAAATCCCAGTAGCACCTGAAGACATTTATAAAACGGCAGTGACGACTCCTTTCGGTTTATACGAATTCGTACGTATGCCTTTCGGCGTTAAAAACGGCGCCCAAACTTTTCAGCGCTTTATCAACGAAGTTTTAATGGGTCTTGATTTTTGTTTTTCATACATTGATGATATCTTAATCGGAAGTAAATCCCCAACTCAACATAAAGAACACCTTCGTCTACTTTTCACTCGTCTTGCAAAGTACGGCATCAATGTTAATCCTACTAAGTGCATTTTTGGTCAAACTGAGCTAGATTTTTTGGGACATAAAATTACAGATAAAGGTATATTACCTTCACACAGTAAAGTCGAAGCTATAGCTAATTACGCTATTCCTGCTTCAGTCAAAAGCCTACAACGTTTTCTAGGCATGGCAAACTTTTACCACAGGTTCATACCTAACTTCTCAAAAATAGCTATACCTTTATACGATGTGATCAAGAAATGTGAACCAAAGAGAAATGCCAAGATACCCTTAGAATGGAATGAAGTGCAACGAACTGCTTTTGATAAAATCAAAACTTCCCTTCAAAACTGTACCTTATTAGCTCATCCTGACTCAACCGCCAAACTCAGCCTTTGGATAGACGCATCCAGTGATGCTGTAGGCGCAGTCGTTCAACAGTACAGCAACAATTCTTGGCAACCATTAAGCTTCTTCTCTAGAAGGTTACAAGCTGCTGAAAAAAAGTATTCAACGTTCGATCGTGAACTGTTAGCTCTATACTTAGCCATTAAACATTTCAGGCATCTTTTAGAAGGAAAGCACTTTATTGTCTATACTGACCATAAGCCACTTACGAAAGCAATAGGCTCCAAATCTGATAAGTCGCCTAGACAAACAAATCACCTTTCATATATTTCACAATTTACAAATGACATAAGACATGTTTCAGGTTGTCAAAATATAGTTTCTGATGCGATTTCCAGAACACACATCGATCCCATTTCACAAACACAAAAGTTAGACTTTCAGTCTCTATACCATGAACAACAAACTGACGAAGAACTTCAAAATATTCTCGTCAAACAGTCATCCGATTCATCTTCATTTCGTCTTTAAAAAATTTAAATCCCATTAGAAAATCTTGAGATTTGGTGCGAAATTTCCACAGGCATAGATAGACCTTATGTGCCAGGAAGTCTCCGACGTATCGTCTTTGACTCAATTCACAATCTTTCTCATCCTAGCGTCAGGTGCACAAACAAACTAATCACTCAAAAGTATTTCTGGCCTAAAATGAATAGTGAAATTAGACTTTGGTCGAAAACTTGCATCTCTTGTCAAAAAGCTAAAGTCGTACGAAATATAGTGTCACCTCATGGTAATTACAAAATACCTGCCGGAAGATTTGAACACATTCACTTGGACATCGTTAGTCCTTTGCCTCCATCCAATGGTCATAGTTATATATTAACTATTAAAGATCGTTTTTCACACTGGCCTGAAGCAATTCCCTTGCGAAACATTGAAGCTAAGACCGTATGCAACGCTTTCATCCACAACTGGATTGCGCGTTATGGCATCTGTCAAACACTCACGACTGATCAAGGAACTCAGTTTGAATCCGCACTTTTCAAAGAGCTTTCACAAATCTTAGGTAGTCATCGCATTCGAACCACCACCTATCACCCACAGTCAAACGGTTCCGTAGAGAGATTTCACAGACAACTCAAAGTAGCCATTAGAGCTTCCACTAACCCTAAGGATTGGTATAATACTTTACCCTGGATACTCTTAGGAATTCGCTCAGCTCTTATCGAGGATATTGGTCTTTCTCCAGCTCACCTTATGTATGGACAACCTCTTCGCTTACCAGGAGAATTTATCACCCAGCACATACTGCCTGATGCCAAAGTTGATAATCCTACGGCTCAAGAAGTCCAACGTAACATAGCCAACATATTACCACATACTCAACGATTTAGTAAAAATTGTCATATTTTCGTACCGCAAGATATTCAAAAATGTACGCATGTATTTACCAAAGACGCAATATACAAAGGTAGTTTGAATCCACCGTACAGCGGACCGTATAAAGTATTAGAAAGAAATGATAAAATTTTCAAAGTTCTGATTAACGACAAAGAAGAAATGATAAACATAGACAGATTAAAACCTGCATTTCTTTTGAACCCAGATGTTTCCAATTCTTATCCACCTACTAGATCTACACAAGCCAAAAAAGTTCATTTTAGATTGTAATAAATTATTAATCTTAAATGTAAGTTAAATGTACATATGTTTAACTAGAAACATTATTTTATGTCAAATTTTAGGTTTAAATTTCAATTTAAGAATTTTAAAATAAGTTAATATATATAACTTCTTTTTCATAGGGGGGAGTGATGTAGCGACACTCATTGCATTTACTATCACCCACTACAAGTCTACCTACAAGATAACCTTGTGTAGGTACTACTTTACATAATGCATGTACATATACATACAATCAACATCATCTCAATCTCTCTTGTATATAACAAGAGATTAGAAATACTCTTGACTAATGCAATGAGTACCGCTACCACTCATTACTATACTACTTAATGTAATTAGCAATTAAGTTTTAGTCAGTAGTAAGCTATCAGTGGTCAAGTAACATAATAAAAAACTACATTCAGTTAAATATTAAAAATTGTGATTCTTTACTTTTTGTGCAACAACTCCTTATCACGTAACGTTATATCGTTATCGATGATTTTTGAAGTCATATTCAAAGTTTTCTATATTTCTAAACTTTTCCGAGAAGTTTAAAGCCCGGTGTACCCATTTTTTTATTTTAAAAAATAACAGATGAATAAAATATGTATTTTTCTGATTGCTCTAATGTTTTAACTTTAGGTAATATTGAAGATAAACTACATTCTATGTCTTGTAACAAATAAAATTTATGATTTGGGTTCATAATCCCCATTTTAAAATTAAAACTATTTAGTGCCATTTCTTCAAGTTCTTGATTTGAAACTGTCCCGCCAATTGGATATTTTTCGTTTGATTTTTCTTTACACTTTCTTAACAAACTTTCAACACGATTTAAAAATACACATAACGTTTCACCAGGTAATTGTTGCATAAGTCATATTTCATTATTTAATTCAGTATGTATTTTATCAAAGAAGTTTAATCTAAAAAGAAGAATCAATTTTGAATTTCACGCTAAAATTTTAAAAAACCAGTGCGAAAGATCAGAATGAAGTTGAAGCTGGGTAAAGTTCAGCATTTACCAGCTTCAAAGTTCTATCCATATGATCTTTCTATTAAGAAACAAGACTTTATATTACCATATTACAGCCATATGATAAGTCACGATTTTACATACGTTTGATTGTGTGTATATTTAAATATATGACTTCAATTAGTTACGCATGAATGATCACTGGGTCTTTCGTTTTGTGCAATACATTTTGTTTGTGTATTCCTAGAATTATGATCGGATCTAAATTTTTTTTTTATTAAAATTTGCAGGCATATATTTTGTTTGTGTAATTTCATTACACACAATTTTTCTAATTCCGAACTATTTAATTGTTCATGATCATGAATATATTTTGTTTGTGTATTCTTTAAAGTTTGAATACAAAATTTTAAAAGCCAAAAATTGAATATTGAGTTTATGAAATTTTGTACTGCATAATTATAATTCGCATGGCGTATATTTTGTTTGTGTAATTTCATGACAAAAAAATTTTCTGATTCTAGTTTTTAATCATGAAAATGAATAATTTTTGATTTCTTTTTGATGACGTACATATGCTCATGTACTATAATTAGGGTGACCAGAATGTCTCTTTTAAAGAGTACATGTCCTCTTTTTTAGTCGGGATCTTTTTTACTCTTTTCTTCCTTAAATGTCCTCTTTTGTCCTCTTTTTTTTTAGTAACATTATTATTTATTATAGTTTTCTTCAACGGTTTTTTAATATCTTGTACAACATTTATCAGCTGAATTCTTATACCATGTTTCGTATCTGCTGAATTTCAGTAATGTGTTTTGTCTTTGTCTTTATCTAAATGTCAAGAAAAATGTATCTAATCAAATCTAATATTCAAAAACTTACAGAGTAATCTTTTACAGTAAGAATGAAGCTTATTGTCAAAATTCAAAATATGTAATTCGTATGTTTGTGAAAATTCAAATGCGTACACATTTAATTAAATTATAAATTTAGGTTTTGGAATACTGTGAAAAATCAATTAGTTAAATCAGTTATCATTAAAATTAAAATTTAATATATGTTTAATTAAATGTTTTAATTGACATCGATTAAAAATATCGTCGTACAGTGTTTAAACTGGTAAAGTAGAACAAGTACTCGATCTCTAAAATTTCTATCTTCTATAGTACAATCTAAATTACAGATATTTATAAATTGAGGACGAAAATGCCAAGAAGGAAGTGCGTTGTTTCAGATGAAATGCTTGCTCAATACAAATGTTTTTCAAAAAGTCAAAGCTCGAAACATGAAGCAATCTGCACTGTTTGTAAGGCTGTCGTTTCAGTGGGAAATAAAGGCCGCTATGATTTAAAACAGCACGTAGAATCATCAAAACATAAAAATACAATACAGTCTGCAGAATCAACAATGAATATTGAAAATTATTTAACCGAAAAATTTTCCCAGTTGGATGACAGAGTTGCAGCGATTGAAGCAACTCTCAGTTTTCACATTATTAAACATCATCAGAGTTTCCGCTCTATGGATTGTTCTACTGAATTACTTCGAACACTTTTCTCTGATTCCGAATCTGGTAAAAGAATTTCGTCTGCTAGGACTAAAACCAGGGCAATTGCTAAAAACGTGGTCGCTCCGTATTGCATCACAAAATGCATCGAATCAGCATCGGAAGTGAATTATATTTCTGTTTCTACAGATTCTAGTAATCATGGAGCCATGAAACTTTTTCCAGTTTTAATTCAATATTTTAATATTAAAACTGGTACAGAGATAAAGCTAATTCATTTGGATAATTTACCTAATGAAACATCGGAAACAATTTCTGATTATGTAATTAAAACTATGGAAAAATTTAATTTATCCAAAAAGTGTATTGCATTCGCTGGCGACAATTGTAATACTAATTTTGGTGGGTTGAATCGATTTGGAAATAATAATGTTTTTGTTCGTCTAAAAATGAAAATGAAAAGAGATTTAATCGGAATTGGCTGTCCTGTGCATATCGCACACAATGCAGCGAAACGAAGTATTGATAGCTTAAACTTTGATTTAGAATGCATTGTAACAAAGATTTATAATTTTTTTTCAATTTATACGGTTCGTACTGAAAATTTAAAATCGTTTTGTGAATTTGTTGATATTGAGTATAAACAACTTTTATATCACTCGAAGACAAGATGGTTATCTCTTTATCCAGTTATAAATAGAATCATAGAAGTATATCCAGCGTTGAAATCTTATTTTTTATCGGTAGATGGATGTCCAAAATTATTAAAAGATTTCTTTAACTCTAATCTTTCGGAAGCATATTTATATTTCGCTCATTCGTTCATGTACATTTTCAATGAAAATATTAAAAAATTGGAATTAGAAAATAATTCAGTTTTAGAAATGCAAACGGCTCTAATTGATTTACAAGCAACTTTACAAAAACGATCTGAACATTCATTTTTACCACTTAATGTGAAATCTCCTATTAATAATTTAATTAGAAATGGAAACGAAAAAAAAGCTGAAGAAATGAAAGTTGATTTATTAAAATGTTACAAAATTTCTTTGAATTACCTTCAGTCTTGGACAGAACAATTCAACGAATTTGATAATTTTCACTGGATGAAACTTAATGAAGTGCCGATCTGGGAAAATGTTGAAAAATCTATTGAATATCTCAAATTAAAAAAAATCGACATAGATGATTCAAAATGTTTCGACCAGTATTGTAATTTGAAAAGGTTTGTTGAGGAGAATTTGAATAATATTGATTTTAAACAAAAAATATCGCATAAAAAGTGGGTGAATTACTTTGAACGAAGTGAGAATCAGGAATTCCATTCTGAGTTACTAAAAATTTGTCAATTCTTCTATGCTATTCCAGCACAAAATGCCAATGTTGAAAGAGTGTTTTCTCAAATTGGATCACAATGGACAAAAGAAAGGAATAGATTTAAAATTTCAACTATTCGCTGCATTCTTCTTATTTCATACAACTTTAAAAATATTAAATGTACAGAATTTTTCAAAGAAATAAAACATGATAAAACTTTTTTAAAAGAAGTACAAAAATCTGAAAAATATGAATCAGATTCAGACAATGATGACTAAAAAACATACATATAAATAGAAATAAGTACGTTATAGTTTTTTTTAAATTTTATTATTATTTGTTTTTGAATGAAGAGTTCCTTTTTTGTTATGTTTTATGTTTTCAGTTTTTTCTTATTTGTTAATAATAAATGAATTGTTTTGATTTTTTTAATTTTATTTTGTTATAATTTTTTTATATTTTTGTTATACTTTTTTTTTTGTTATATTGTCTAAATTTTGAATAAAACAATGTATTAATTTTACATCAAATATTTTTATTAATGCCTTTTTCCTGAGCATTCAATAGTCCTCTATTTGTCCTCTTTTTCAATTCTAAAATGTCCTCTTTTTCTCAGTAGCAGTTCTGGTCACCCTAACTATAATACATATACATATGTCCATATATATGTACATATATACATAGTTACATGCATATAATTAATTACAAATATACAAATATATGGATATATAAAATAACATTTTATTATGTATCAAAAAAAATAAAATAATATTTTATTATTATAGTACTATAATTGATACAATGATGATTGGATATATAAAATGTTATATTATACCCAACAAACATTTGGATGAAAAATCATCCAAGCAATACGAGGGTGATATTGCGAAAATGTCCTCAACAAACATTTGGATGAAAAATCTTCCAGGCAATATGTGAATGATATCGCGAAAAAGTCATGTACACGAAATTTAAGCAAATAGGTTCTTCTTTGTATCATATACGCGAAAAGAAAGAGAAATTATTGAAAAACATATTACTGTTTTATCGTGTAGACGAAAAAGAAAAGATATTATTCGTGTATTTCTGTTCTGCATGATTCATCTGATTATCCCGCAGAAGATACAAAAACGATAATATCATTTATTTTTCTTCTAGATGGCACATTTCATTTAAAAATTTGAACAAAGCGCGTCATTTTTTTGTGAAATAGGAAGTGTATAGTGCGTAAAAAAATTATTTAAAGTGGATAAATATTAAGTGTTAAAGAAATAAAATATATATATATTATAAATCACAGTGTTATTCAAAAAAACGAATAAAAAATTGGTAAGTACATTAAATTATTTTCAATTGAAAGAAAACTTTTCATTATAAAAAATGGGAACAATTTCCAGAAAATAATAAAATGTCAAGACGTATTATAAGATTGGCTTGTAAAAGAGAAGCAAAGAAAATTGTTAATAATGCTTTTGAAAGTAAAACTAAAATTAGAAAATGTGCTACAAATAATATGAATGAGAAAAATATTGAAGAAAATTTCAATTTACAAAAATCTGTAAATAACTGTAAAGAAGCAAATGTAGAAAGTGATGCAAGTTCTATCTTACTTACAAATACTCTTGACGATTGTTTACCAAACACTTCATTGATTGATGAAGAAATTATTCAAAACTATGAGATTTCTGACAGCGATAGTTCTGACGATGATTTTAATTTTACTGAACATCTTTCTTATTGGGCAGTAAAATATTATATTTCTAATGAAGCTATGAATGAATTATTGTTACTTTTGCGAAAATTAAACATTGATTTGCCTAAAGATGTACGAACATTGAAAAGAACTCCAAAAGATGTACCAATAGTACATATGATGTCTGGAACTTATACACACTACGGATTAAAAGACGCACTGACTGATTATTTTCAGAAAAATGAACATAATTCAGAAGAAATTTCATTAGATTTTAACATTGATGGTTTACCAATATCCAAAAGTTCAAATAAACAAATATGGCCAATTCTAAGCAGTATTAGTGGGACATCTGATGTGATATTAATCGGAGTTCATGAAGGGTACTCTAAACCTGCAAACGCAAATGAATTTCTTTCTCCTTTAATAACAGAATTGAATAGTTTAATCGATGATGGATTTAATTACAAAAATAAATATTATTCAGTAAAAATTAGATGCCTTATTTTTGATGCTCCAGCGAGATCATTTGTACTAGGTGTTAAAGGGCATACAGGGTACTATTCATGCATTAGATGCACACAAAAAGGTGAATTTTATAAAAATCGTTTAGTTTTCCCTCTAAATCAACAATCAATGCGACGTACTAATGAATCGTTTAGAACGAGATCTCAACAGGAATTTCATAATCAATTGGAATCTACAATTTTGGAAGTTTTACCAATTGATATAACGAAACAAGTAGCATTAGATTACATGCATATTATATGTCTCGGTGTCATGAGAACACTTTTAAATTCTTGGATTAAAAAAAAAGGAGAAAATTACTCACTCCCCAGCTGGAAAGTGAGGCAAATATCAGAAAGGTTAATAAAAATAAAACATTGCATTCCTCGTGAATTTAATAGACGACCAAGGGATGTAACAGATTTAGATAGATGGAAAGCTTCTGAGTTCAGACAATTTTTGTTATATACTGGCCCTTGCATATTGAAAGATATTCTAACAACAGAACGGTATCATCATTTTCTAAAACTATCACTGGCTGTCAGAATTCTCTTACAAGAAGAAAATTGTATAATGAATAACCACTGTGCCAAAAACTTGCTACATAGTTTCGTGTCAGAAACTCCTATGTTGTATGACCTGTCATTTTTAACATGTAATTTTCATTATTTGTTACATATTCATGAAGATGCACAAAGTTTGGGATCATTAGAAAGCTTCAGCGCATTTAAGTTCGAAAATTATTTACATAAATTAAAACGTTCAGTCAAAAAATGTAATGACGTATCTGTTCAGATATATAATCGACAAGTTGAAAAAAGTTTATGTAGCGGTTTGGGTAACAGTTCTAAATCAATGTCAATAAATAGACCTGAAACTGATGTGAATTATATTTATTTGAAAAATATTTACATATCAATAAATAGACCAGATAATTTTTGTATGGTGGAGAAAAATGTTGTACAAGTTGTAAGAATATACACTGTGAATGGCATTCCTTACTTTGATGGCAAATTGATTCCCAATACTCAATCATACTTTGCATTACCAATAGATTCTAAGAAATTTTACATAAGTTATACAAATATAATTCAAGAGGGAACAAAAATAACATTTCGTTATACAGAAATTACCCACAAAATAATGTGTTTAGAACTAAAAGAAAATATATCTTTTTTCGTTCCACTTATACACTTACAGGAATAAAATGAATGACAGCGTACTTTCAGAAAACGAACCATTTGATTCAAAGAAATGCACCGAATTCGAATACAACGAATTTTTACGTATAAAACCAGGTAGGAATTTTTTAAAACCTATAAATGTTTTTTTTTTTCAAATTTTTTTGATTAATTTATATAATTTTCCTTATTTTATTTTATTTCCAGGTCAACCTCCAATTACTTCTACACAAATTGATGGTATTGCAGATGCTAGTAAGACGTTGGAAAATTTAGAATGTGGAGGTGCATCTAGAATAAATAATGATCCGGTAAAAGTACATGATAACAACGAATGTGAAAATGTTTTACTACTTACTCCTTGTAATGTTGGAGAAATGTTATCTAACGTTTTAAAAGAGTTGAAGGAGTTAAAAGAATCATCCAAAGAGGTAATAACAAAATTGACAACAGAAGTGGTGGCTTTGAAAAATGAAGTGAAAGAACTAAAAAAGCAAACATGTATAACATTTCCTGTAGAAGAAACTAATTTATTGCCCGTTTTTCCTCTTACTTCTATAAGTGATTTGGAAAGTTTTGAAAATGAATTAAAAAATAACACAAAAGCAATTGAACAGTTAGTAAGTAACACATCAAAATATTTAGTAGAATAAAAATAACTAAATCGTTTTTTTTTTTACAGAAACGACTACTTATACGCCAAGGAGGGGATGACTTACCTAGCTTTGCCCGGGTATCCATCAGAAAATTAATATCTGATACTTTGGCAGCGCAATACACATGGAAGGGCACTGGATCTAAACCTTCCATAGAGAAGTGTTTATTTATTTCGATTTTAAAAGGTATTTTTCATAATGAATTCAAGTAAACCTTTCTATATTTCAACGAAATTGTCGAACATCCATCATTTTAAAAAATTACAGAAAGTTATGTATTAAGTTAGCTTTTAATTAGTTTTTATTTTATTGTTAATAATACTTAAAATACATTCTAATTAAATTTTTTTGTTGCAAACAAATGAAAGACAAGACCAGAAAAAAGACATTTCCAGATATAAATAATCGGCAGGGTTTTTATTGCTCGTTTAATTATAGCAAACCATTTATTTGTTAAAACAGTATTTTTCCATTTTAAAACAGGTGTATGTCTACAAAAATTTGTTAATGCAACTGAAAATACAGTAAAAACTATTTTGCAAAAAAGTTTTTTACATGCAAACGATCGAATAAAAAAGAGGGAAAAGAAACAAGCTACAGTCGCCACGCAGTTTTAATTTTTTCCAATAATATAAAGTATTTTTAACTAGGCACTAAGTTTAAATTTAAGTTTAATACATTTATTTCTTGTAAGAATATAGGTATGTATATAAAATTATACATAATTTTATATACATATAATTTTAACTTTTTCTGTCTTATCTCTTAAATTCTTATTACAAATTACATTATTTATTTTATCAAAATCATTTTCTAAATCTCCACTCCTGCTTGTTTAATAATACCTCGGTCTAAAGTATGTTCTTCCTCGCCTTAGTTGAACTGTTGAAAAATCTTTTACTGCAATTTCGTCTTTTTGTTTTTGTGCCGCTTTCTTGTTGTTGTTGTAGTTGTATTTGATGTCGAAACAGTAACTGTTGAGACAATTGCTGTCGCTATTGTTGATATATCTAAGGTTGTCGTTATTGTTGATGTAACTGCGGTTGTCGTTATTGTTGATGTTAAAGCTGCGTTCTTTGCTGCTGTTGTTGTAATTGTTACAGTTGTCTTGGGTGTAGCCGTAGTTGTTATCTGTACTACACAGTTTTTATTTCCCAAATTTCTAGAAGCAGTTATATTTTCTGACTGCTTTTCTGGACTTTCGTCACAAACTGGATCAGGATTATCGAAACTAAATGAATTAATTCAATCTATAAATTTTGACCCAGTGGTACTTTTGGTGTCGATTGTGACATTAATTATACTTATATGAAAAATTTATTTTATTTTTATTATTATAATTATTATAAATTTATTTTTGTTGTAAGCTATACTAAATTATCTCAATTTATTTTATATTATACTTTCTTGTATGTTTATATTTTATATATGCATTATATTTTAATTAATTAAATATTTGTACTTCTTTGTACATTATTTTAAAACAAAAAATTTTTTTTAACTTTAAATTTTTCACAAACACTTTAGTATTTTAAAACTGTTAAACAATCTACTTTTTCCGGCTGCGTCAAAATTATGTTGTGGTTATGCAAGTTCTTGTAACCAACTCCTCTTTATTTTCAACTTTCTGTATAATTACAATTTCGTTCTTACGTATACTTATTCTACCTTTAGACTATAACCTACTTTATATTAAATTTATAAGAAGGGGGCGATATATTATTAAGTGCACATCGAAATATTACAATATTAAGGAAATGTGCAGTGTGGCCATAAAATTGTCATTTAGGTCAATTCAACTAAGAATTGGGCAATACATTACAATTGCAAAGGCCATTATTACAAATATTATTATTAAATTATATTTCGATATGCTTCACAACATCCTACTCCGATTTTTTTAACTGTTCAAGACGTACGTTTTTAACTATGTTCTTCTTTAACAATATTTGTATGTTTTTCATATGACTTTTCCATTTGCTCTTTTATTCGCGAAATGCGTTCTTCATCAGTTAAATTTAATTTTTTAGGACCCATTTTTGTTGGTTTCATGGTCTGAATTTAAGATAAAATTGGAGTTTAAAGTTTGGTTTACCATAAGCTATAAAAATTTTATGTTTAAGGTTTCCTCAAACAAAAATAAGAGAAGTAACGTTTGAAAAAAATGTAAGCTTGTCATATAAAAAATATTTTCAATTTTCGGTTTTTCTTTTTCTAAAATTTCCCTAAAATATAAAATATTGGACGATCACCCATATCTTTTTTATATACTAGAGAGAAAAATAAAAAAAATCAAAATGTATTTGTACATAGTCTTTATTCGAAATTCAACTTTATAGTACTAAATTTAGATTTTGTCTGAGTGTTCTTAAGAAAATGGTTACTTTGCAGAACGTGATTAAACCTCGTGATTCTTTTTACTTTTTGGAATATAAAATATCATGTTTCAACTTGGAAAAATTTAAATACTTTAACGCGGAAAATTTTGAATTTACCATTTGGCAAAGTAAGCATTTTTTATTTTATATAAAATTTAATAAAAATTTATTATAAAAAATATTAATGAATAATTAAAATTATAATTATAATGCATATGAAGATTTCGTTTCACATTTTTGTTTGTGTATATTTTTCAATAATATTGTTTTTTATTTTGTTAGGATAGTTAAATTCATATCTAACTCCTCTGTTCTTTGTTATAGGATTCTCCTTTATTTTTAGGCTTTTCTTCTTATAATATAAATTTAATGTAATAAAACTCACAACTCACAAGAAAGTATTCTTTTGATTCTTCTTTATTCAAATCCGAAATTACTCTGCTTTACAAAATGTTCTTAATTCTATAATTACAATTTCAGTTTTACTTAATTCCAATAATTAAAATATTGGTACGGAATTTATGCAAATCAGCACTATTTAATTTGTTTACGCTACTTATACTATATATGCCGTCGTTGTAGTATATAAAAAAAAATGAACTTTCAATATAAATGAAATTCACTTTATTCACTTTAAAATTTTTTACATATAAAAAGTACATACAAAATAGAAAGATATAACCCGACTGTGCAATCTAAACGTTAGACTTAGAATAATTCGTTTTATAATTTTATTGTCCAAAAATTCTTCAAAATTAGCAAAAACACAATCTTATACATTTTTACTTAACTTTTTTGTTCTCATACATCCTGTACTTAATAATTAATATTATACATATGTATATCTTCATATAAATGCCTTATCAGCGTTTTTTATCAGAACGGAAAAGGTAATATGAGCTTTTCTTATATACTTATTGTAATTTTTTATAAAAATGCCTTTTTATCATTTTTCTTCTTTGTTAAAGAATTCATATTTTTCAAATAATAAAGAAATAATAAAAAAAATAATTGTTTACCACGACATTGGTTTTGTTGTTGTTTTTATTTTATATGAATCCGGTAATTCAGAATTTTCTCTATATTTTTCTAAGTCTTGAGATTCTGTATATATAACTCCTCCCCTCTTTAGATCAGAATCCTCCGGATTCATATTATTAATTATCTTAACTTATCCGTTCTTATTTTTCATATATAAAAAACTTATAAAAACTATTACTAATACAATCCATATAAATGTTATGCTTACATTTGTGCTATATATAATATTTTTATGAAACTTTATTTCTTCAAGGTTATTGTCATAATCAATTTTTATTTTTCCTAAATTAATAGTTTCATCATTAATTGTTTTTACTATATATTGTCTGATGGATAGTAAAATTTGTCAAGTGTAGTTATTTTTGAATTATAAAATGATGTCTCTTTAATAGTTAGAGTACAATTATTAAAATTAATCAAAAAATGTCCTTTTAAAACATATTTTCTATTGTCACAATTTTGAATTAATGTTTCGTTATATATTCTTTAGTAAAATAGTTTCTGCATCTATTTTATCTATACTAGTTATATTATTATATACTATATGAAAGAACATTTCTTATTTACGATACAATTAATACTTAATCTTTTAAACATAATGTTTTATCATAACTATATGTAATATTATTTATTTCTACTACTAACTCTTCTTTTTCATTAATTTATAAATTTTCTGTGTTCGGTATTGGTTTTAGTATTGTAATTCTGTTAAAAGGTAATCTTTAGGAATTTTTGTTATATATATATAACAGATTTTTCTCGTGTGAATGTTTTTCTTTTGTGAAAGGATTATCGTGGCGATTTATTTTCTTTTTATATATAACATGGTTTGAAAGAATACGTCCTTCAAGTCTGTGTATTTAATTCGGGATTAATAATTAACAAGACTTTGTTTTTTTACTTATAGAAACTTTATTCACAAACACTTATTTACAATATAACGAACTTAATTATATGTACTTTAATTTACTTTAAACCTACTTTCAAAAACCGATCGAATCCAAACTTAGAATTCAAGAATGTAGAACATTTATTTGAAAATACTTTACGTAATTTTTCTAAGATTTACTTTATTTATTTGAAAAGATTTTAAGTCGGAATTAATCAAAGATACGCGGTAATTACTGTGTGACTTTACTTGTTCAAATCTAAAATTATAACTCACTGATAATTGTAATTATTCATCAATAAATACAATTATCAATTTTCCCTACTCCACTTAGTTTATCAGATAAAAACACAGTTCCTTATTTCAAAAGACTATTTTACATTACGTTAATTTAATATTTCGGCCTTGCCAATAGTAGGGAAGATTGGCGTAATCATGTTCTATTCTTATTGTCTTAGTTCCCATTATGAAGACAGTAATTGTTTTTCTTTTATTCTTTTCGTCATTGTTGAATATTGCTCTATATTGTATTTAAATGTTTAAAGTTTAATTGCTTAACACTATACATTTTTCATATGTGTATTTACCATATATGTTATTATTACACAAGTTGTTATTTTTGTTTTTGACACAATTGTCTTAACGTAATATATAATATTTGACTGACCGACTTATGATGAATTATCAAATCAACTATCACCTTGTTCTGATTTATTTAACATACATATTAACATATGTACATATTTATGTGTAACATGATAACCGTGATTTAATTTTTTATTTTCCGTGTAGCAGTTTACATTATTTTGAACATCTGGATTATTTTGCAATATTTTCAGTAGCATGATTTTTAATTAGAATAGGAAATGATTTATCAATTTGCAAGCCAACCTAATTTTGTTTATTAATATATTTTGTAATTTCTACTCATGAATATTTTTGCGTAAATTTTGATTGATTTATATTTTTATTGATTCATCTTATTTATTATCAAATTGCGTTACATTTTGATATTTTTTATACAACATTTCCACCCCCCTTGATAAAAAATGGTTGGCAGGGTTAATTTTTTATTTTTTTATATATATAGTGTTCTTTAAAAATGTTTGGTTTGGTACGATAACTTATATTTTATTTCAATTTAATTTATTTCTTATAAAGTGATATATAATATTACATGTATTTTTATTCATTATATATATAGGTATATATATATATTTTATATTTGTTATTATTATTATAATTTTGTTTTTTTTTACAATACTACTGACCTTTTTAATTTGCAAGTTCTTTAATTTCATCTATGTGTATTGTACATTTTATATTTTCTTACATAATATTTTTAATGCATAATATTTTATATTACATTATCATATTGACAGTGAAAATTGTCAATAAACTTGTATATAATTAATTTTTTTTGCTTCGTATGCATTTTTATCTTCTTTATTTTACTTATATATGTATGGCTCTATATATTCATTACTATACTACATTAAGTTGTTAAATTAGACAATTATATACTTACTTTTATGATATGCATATTTATACATATATTTTTTAAATGTATATTCTACATATATTGTTGATGTTATAATATGTAGGTGGATGTAAATATATTATGTATATTTTTCTTATTATTATTATTATTTTTATATAGCTTAATGTAAAATAAAAATTTTATTCATAAATTTTTTTTCACTTTTGTAGTATCTAATATTTCAAAATAATTTTTTTTTTAACTTGTAAACTTATTTTAATGATAATGTTCTTATGTATGTTGCAATTATACAGAGTTGTAAGTGAAGAATTTAAAATATTAAAAAGGAAGATGTAATCTGATCTTGTCACAGATGTGTAAGAATACTTCGTTTATTTGAATGTTTTTGTTTTTTTAATGTATGTAAATTTGACTATTGTAATTATACTTTTTTAATTACTTTTTCACATATTGTTTCTATGTATATGTTAAATTATATCTATATTGTTTTTTTTAACTATATGATTCGTAATTTTGAGTTTTCTATACTATTAGACTACCTATTAAACGTTTGAAAAATAATGTTTATGTTGATAAATACACTGTATGTCTTTATGTTTGTCATATGTTTTTGTCATGTAAATTTATTTTGTTTTAATAAATAATATTTTTTTTTTTGTTGCGATAAGATATTCCTACAGTGGGTGATAATATATATGAATATATATTTTTTTTAATATGATTTTTTGAATTAAAATTTTATACCGTTTTTTGTAAGGTTTTGTTTTTTACTTGTATCAAAGAAGTTTAATCTAAAAAGAAGATTCATTTTTGAAATTTACGCTAAAATTTTAAAAAACCAGTGTGAAAAATTAGAATGAAGTTGAAGCTGGGTAAAGTTCAGCGTTTACCAGCTTCAAAGTTCTATCCATATGATCTTTCTATTAAGACACAAGACTTTATATTACAGCCATATGATAAGTCACGATTTTACACACGTTTGATTGTGTGTATATTTAAATATATGACTTCAATTAGTTACGCATGAATGATCACTGGGTCTTTCGTTTTGTGCAATACATTTTGTTTGTGTATTCCTAGAATTATGATCGGATCTACATTTTTTTTTTTAATTAAAATTTGCAGGCATATATTTTGTTTGTGTAACTTCATTACACACAATTTTTCTAATTCTGGACTATTTAATTGTTCATGATCATGAATATATTTTGTTTGTGTATTCTTTAAAGTTTGAATACAAAATTTTATAAGCCAAAAATTGAATATTGAGTTTATGAAATTTTCTACTGCATTATATTATAATTCGCATGACGTATATTTTGTTTGTGTAATTTCATGACCGAAAAATTTTCTGATTCTAGTTTTTGATCATGAAAATGAATAATTTTTGATTTTTGTTTTGTAAAAGGAATGTACGTACATATGTATATACATTTGTACGTACATATGCTCAGTACAAAATTTGAAATACTTCCTGTGTTTGGAAGGAGGTTCTAGGTTTGTTAATTTCTTGAATGGTTTCAAGAGTAAGGAAGCGTAATTCTAGAATTTCTTTGAATTCAGAGTACATAGGTATCTCTGTGTTATTTCCTTGTTGCTGTTCCCATAATGCATGAGTCTCAGGTGGAAGTTTTTGTACAAGTGTATGTATTAGTATTGCGTCCCAATGGTTTGTTGGGAGCTCTAATGATGTGAGTTGTTGTAGAACTTCTTCAGTTCGATCTAACATGTGTTTGATCGAATTTGAGGTTTCGATTTTGATGGCTGGTTGGCCAAACAAGGTTTTGAGATGGGTATTTATTAGCACACGTTTGTTATTGTATCGTTTTTGTAGTAATCCCATGCTTTGGTGTAATTTGAGGCAGTGACGTCAAATTGTCTTAGCAATTTTTCAGCTTCACTAGTTACTGAAACTTTAAGGTAATGTAATTTTTGAACACTTGTAAGATTTGCTTTTTTATGTATTAGACAAGAAAATAGATCGAAAAATGATCTCCAATTTTTATAATTATCATCAAATTTTGGTATTGGAATAGGGGTTAATTGAATATTGTCTTTTTCTGTGTGTTCAGGGTTTATTTGAGATGTATTTATATTCTCAGTTTTTGTGTCTACTCCAAATGATTTTAATGCGTCTTTGCATTTTACAATGTATTCGAGATATAAGTTCTCGAATTGTTCGTATAAATCACTGCTGATCTGGTTGCACTATTGCTCGAAGGACCAAAAAATGTGTTGCCGTCTCTGTTTTTCTAATGCTTAGAAATGGTAGAGACTGACAATACAATGTTAATTTCAATAAAAGTATAAGTGCAACTGGTTCGTTAAACCAGAATTAGGGAGTTGGGCAGTAAATGAAAGTCGTAGGTTTTTAAACGTTGTAAAACTTATCTTTATTTAGACCTAAAATTAGGAAAACAGTTTTGTGTATAAAAATAAAAATTCAAATAAATTAATAAAAATAAAAATTCAAAATAAATTAATAAAATTCAAAATAACACGTTAATGAATAAAGAAAAAAAAACAAAATAAGTAATTAATAAGAAATTCAATAAAAGGTAAGATCAAAAAAATAAAAATAAAAAAAAAAGTAAATTAAATAGCAAATGAAATAAAAATAAAATAATGACTGAACCGTTAGTGCGCTAATGCTTTTCCCTACTCCACTTTCGACGTCAAGGGCTGTCTGTTAATGTGAAATAAAAAATAATAAAGAAAAATAAATGAATTAGAAAAATAAAAATTGTATATTCTATATATATTAATTTTGTTAGAGTTTAGTAATGAGAATTACTGAATTTGTTTTAGGTTTGACTGTGTATTTTACCGGATCTTCAGTTAAGATTCGCTGAAGATCGGTTTAAATGTAGATGATATTCAAGTTAAGATTCACTTGAGATATCACTACGAAGGTACTTTGGATCCTAGTTAAGATTCGGTAGAATCCGGATTAGTGTATAAATATTTTTGATTTAACGACTCAGTTAAGATTCGCTATCTCGTTAAATCGGGGGTAACTTTTAGTTAAGATTGGCTAAAAGGCTCTAGAGTTTCGAAGGATTAATATTCGTCTTTCTTGATTCTCAGTTAAGATTCGCTGAGACTGACTAGGTAGACAAAGACTTTAGTGAAGTGTTTACTGTGAAATTTTGATCAAGAATGATGAATTCTGGTGAATTTCATCTCGTTTATATATGATTTGGGTAAACTGTATTTCTATTGTTTCCCAGTGTAAACAATAGAACAATGTAAACAATCAATTCTGTGTTTATTGCACTTGTCAAATAATAAAAATAAATATGGCCGGTTTGACAAGTGCAGTAGTGTTGTGTGTGAAAAAAATATTGAAATATTAATTAATAAAAAAATGAAAGTGAAAAATAATAGTATTATGAAAAAATAATAAATGTGAATAAATGTGAAAAAAGGTGTAAAAAATAACAAATGTGTGAAAAAAGATGTGGAAAAAGGAAAAGTAATATATCTAATGTTTTATCAAATTTTGTTACTATTTGTTATTTTTTATGTAACACTTGGACTAAATTAATTATTAGTTCTGAACTATTAAAGGTATCTATTATATCTCGAGGGTGAATAATGTGTAAGATTATGTTGAATTTAGTGACAATATCAACTTCATCTGTTTTTATTTCCGCATACCCTCCTTTGAATTTAATTTCCTCTATCACCATATTGGATATCAACATTGTTGGAATCAACAACAGAAGAATCAGTTTGATACTTTGGATGTCTTGATGACCTGAAAATTTAAGTGGACGTTCTATGTTGCATTCATGTACGTTCCTTAAATTATACCGTGTAAACTTAGGTTCTTATTTATGTCTGAGTTTATAGTTTATAGTTGTTATAGTTTCTTATAAAACCAGTCTCTGTATATTCTCTCCTAGTTTTACTCCTTTTGTTTATAACACCTTCTTTTTGTTTAACTAATCTACCATAAATTATTTTAAAATCAACTTCTTTGTTTTGGATTGTCAATGGAGTTGTTTTGGTAGTGGAGTGGTTTGAATTAATATATACTTCAACGGCTTTACATCTGTTCTAAAATTGTTACATGGCTTCTATCTTCTAAATAAACGCTAACGGCATGCTTCAAAAATTTATCTATATTGTTAAGAAAATTGTGTTTACTATTAGTATAAATATCTATATGTGCAATTTTATTTATTGTTTTGAGGGTTTCTGTAAATTCAAAATTTTTCTTTACAGGTCTTCTATCACATTTCGCACCGGTACAGATTTCACTTCGTATGTAGCTACTATTGCGGAATGTGCTACTATTGCGAATTCTTTATGTTTATGAATCTTCAAGAAATGTGCTGAAAATAAGAATGTCGTCCAAGTATACTGCACATATTTTATTAATGTACTCCCTTTTACTACCACATTCATCAATCTTTGAAAAGTTAATGGTGCATTTTTCAATCCAAATGGCATACTTACATATTCATATGTCCAAATGGTGTTGAAAACGCCGTCTTTTTTATATTAGACTCTTTCATCAGTATTTGATGAAAGCCTTTGGCTTTCCAAAGTACTGAAATATTGTGCCAAATCTAATTTATTTACAATATGTTGAGAATAGGGAATTCGTCACTTCATTTAACTTTCTGTAATCAATAACAATTCTCCACTTCTTTTTGCCAGAATTATCGATTTTTTTAGGAACAATCCACAGCGGACTGTTATATTTAGAATTGCTTTTTCTAATGATCCCTTGTTTCCATTTCATGAATTTGACGTTTAATTTCTTTCTTTCTTTAGATTTTATTTTCAGTGGTAGTAATAATCTCATGTTTAATTTCGGATGTTCAAGTTAACTTATCACCTTCTTTAAATAAAATATCTTCAAGTCTTCTTAATAGTTGTTTTAGTTTTTCTTTTTCTTGTGTGTGGAGGTGATTTATATCTAATTTTTCTAAGAAATTATCAGATATTTCTTGTAAAAAATTGATATTTATGGTCTTCAAACGGAATTTTATTGCCAGTAATATCGATATATTTATTTTCTAGATTTATTTTAGCTTCAAAAGGTTTAAGAAAATTTCGGCCCATTATTGCATCATAACTTCTACGTTTATATTACAGACACACTGAATTTAAATTCATTTGGTATTGGAGTAACAATTTTCTTTTGTGATTTAATTTGTACCATTTATAGTGGAATAAAAAACTGGTTTGGTTAAATTTTCTTCTAAGAATTCATGAAGGATATGTGGTTTTATAACACTTGTTGTTGATCCAGTGTCAAGAAGGCATCCAATTTTTTTGCAACCTATAATGTTATAGTTAATATGGCGATATTGATTTCCGAGACTCGTCTTGAAAATATATATCCTCATAAAGATTTCCTATTCCCATTGGCTCAGGGGTGGGTTATTATATTGACCAGAATTATTAAAATGGTTGTTGTTACGTTGATTTCTATTGAATCTGTTTTCGTTATTATTACGGTTATTATTATTAAACCCATGTTCGTAATTAGTATGTAGTATGTTAATGGGGTTTCTGGAGCACCGACTTTGCTGGCTCATGACGTCACAAAGTCATTGATCTTTTCTTGTCTAGACGAAGGGTGTGCGTGTGTTGTTGTAGAGCTAATGAGAAACAGGATACTTAACAGGATTACTTAAGGGTTCATATTCAAGCATGTGTTTTATGTTGATTATTACAAAGAGCAGTGTGTATGTGTGTGTGTGGGTGCGCGCGATAAATGAAGTAAATGGATTTTTCTGCTATAAATTCACCCGAGTTTTGTTAAAAATCACAGTTCAGTTTTACTAGTAACAAAATTTAATAAGTAGAGTGCAAATCGAATTTATTCAGTCGTTATTAAATTATTAATAATCAGGTAAGTTGAGTAAGAAATCAATTTTATTTTGTTTTTGTAAAAGTTTTTTAATATAAAAATAATTCAAAATGAAAAGTTTTATTTGTGAAGCTTGTGGAAGCGGGTGTGCTTTAAAAAATAGTTTAAAAAGTCATATTTCATCAGTGCACGGAGAGTGAGTTAATTGTGACTTTTGTAAAAAAATTATTCACGCATAGATGATTAAATAAAACACATGAGAAATATGCATACATTAAATTCGAATTTAATTGTTGAACATGAAGAAATCAATCAACCTTTATCATTAAAAAACAGCGTCTGAATTAAACAACAGACAATGAGTTGAGTAAGCTGTGTACTGCATGTAAAAAAAACATTTTAGTTAAAGATTGGAGTTATCACTTAAGAACAAACGCTCATAAACGAAATACAGCACAAACAATAAATGATGAGTTAAAGGTTGTAAGAAGTGGTTTTGAAGAAAGAATAGAGACATTTTTGTACGAAAATAAGCTGTGTACTGCACGTAACAAAAACATATTAGTGAAAGATTGGAGTTATCACTTAAGAAAAAACGCTCATAAACAAAATACAGCACGACCAATGTTTTGAAGAAAAAATAGAGACATGGACCCTCTTAACTTTTTCGAAACAGCAAAATAAACAATTTTACAATGTATAAAAAATTAGTTGAATAGGCACGGGTCATTTAAATTTAATTCTAAACTGTTTGTAGAATACGTATAAATTTCTAAAGCGAATTATGAGTAGGAAGAAGATATGGTATTATCAGTAAAATCTTTTCAATCTAAAATGGAGATTTTACGTGATGAAACCAATGCACTATCAGTCTTCAACAGCATGATTGATAACATTCACACAAGTGATAGTGGTTGGACATTGATAAACTAAGTCATATTGAAATGAACATTAACCAGTACAAACCGATTAAGGGTTTACAGTACTTACCATTGCCACCATACATTAAACAAAAACATGCTTGCATCAATGTTAATAATTCAGATGAATATTGTTTTAAGCGGGCAATTATTTCGGCTTTATATCCAGTGGAAATGAGTAGCAATCGACCATCATCTTACTTTATTCAAGATATTACTGCTCTCACAATTATATTACGGAACAATTTTAAAATAGAGTTTGGGAGCCTTGAATTTCCATTAAAACTAACAGATATTCAGAAATTTGAAGAAATGAACCCTGAATCTAACAGAAGAATATAGAGGTCCAGCTCACAATGAATGCGCTATCAAGTACCAAAAATTGTTCCTATTTTGTCTCATAATTTCTCTGGGTATGATAGTCATTTGTTTGTTAAAGAACTTTCAAATATTGATGGAGATATAAATTTATTACCATTAAATAAAGAATTATATGTATCCCTATTAAAATGTATATACGTAAATGACACAGATACAATTGACCTGAGATTTTTAGATTCTGCCAAGTTCATGCAGTCTAGCTGAGATTCTTTAGTTAAAAATTTTACACCACAAAATTTTGAAGTACGTATGTATCCAGAAAAGAAGCATTTAATATGATAACAAGAAAAGAAGTATTTCGGACGTTTGGATAAAACTTCCTTACCTCCACGAGAAAAATTAAATAACAAATAGACAAACGATAAATCTAAAGATGCAGATTACTCACATGCTTTTTTGATTTGGGAAAAATTCAACTGTAAAGGTATTTAGAATTATTTGGAGCTTTATTTGATAACAGATGTGCTACTTTAAACTGATGTTTTCGAAAACTTTAGAAAAGTATGCAAAAATATATATTCATTAGACCCTTGTCAATACTATACAACACCTGCATTATCGTGGGACGCTATGCTTAAACTAACTGGAATAAATCTTCAACTTTTAACAGACATTATACATGTATAACTTTATCAAGAAAGGTATTAGAGGAGGTATAACACAATGTTCACATAGACATTCAATGGCAAATAATAAGTACATGCAAGGCTTTGATAATACTAAACTTTAAAAGTACTTGGCATACGTGGATGCAAACTACTTGTATGGATGGGCCATGTCTCAAGCTTTACCTTATTCAGACTTTAAATGGATTGAAAACCCAGAAGAAATAAATCTTATATCAATACTATATAATTCTAACATTGGACACATTCTTGAAGTTGATTTGGAATATCCAAAAGAAATACATGATGAACACAATGATCTACCATTTTGTGCAGAAAATAAAAAAAGCCCGGGATCTAAATTCTCAAAATTGATAACAGATGTAACATACAAACAAAATTACATAATACATTACAGAAATTTACAACAAAATGTTCAACATAGAATAAAAATAACTAAAATTCATAGAGCCTTACAGTTTAGACAATTATGCTGGTTAAAAACATACATATATTGACTTAAACACTTATCATCGTACACTAGCTAAAAATGCTTTTGAGAAAAACTTTTTCAAGTTGTTAAATAATGCAGTGTACGGAAAAACAATGCAAAATGTTGATAACCGTAAAGATGTGAAAGTTGTAATTAACTGGAAAAACTGCGGTAAAGGTTTAGGCGTTCGAGTATTAGTATAAAATCCAAATTTTCATAGCTAAGCTCAATTTACACAAAACATGGTAGCAATTCAAATGAACCGAGAACAAACATATAACAATAAACTGATTTATTTAGGATTTACCTTATTAGCATTATCAAAATGGAAAATGTACGAATTTCACTATAACTATATGAAACCTAAATATGACAAGAATATTTTGTTAAACTTTATGGATACAGACTCTTTCGTTTACACTATACAAACTGAAGATTTTTACAACGATATTAAAGACGACATTGATTGCAGATTTGATACATCAGAATATGCTCCAGATAATCCATATAACATCCCATTTAAAAATAAAAACGTTTTAGGAATCATGAAAGACGAAAATAATGATGGCATAATGAAAGAATTTATAGGTCTCAAGGCAAAAATGTATTAAATAGATATAGAAAATAGAAAGTTATTAAGAAAGCAAAAGGTGTTAAGAAAACAATTGTAGATAATTTAAGTTTAGAAAATTATAGGGACTGTTTGAATAGAAAAAAAAATTTATGGTAGCATGTTAGTTTTTATGTCTCATATACATACATTATATACTCACAATGTACATAAAATATCAGTAAGTTATATAGATGATAAACGACATGTAAATGAAGATGGTATAAGTACGTATGCTTGGGGACATTATAGATTAAGTGAAAAATAAAAATGAGAAGAATAAGTTTATATTTAATTCTAATAAACTTTATTGGAAACAAAAAAATTACAATGTTTCATTTAAATATGCATCTACATAATGTCTTAAAATAAATATATTTTGAAAAGCACAGCAACCGCCATTTTTAACACATCGTATAACATTAGAATGGTTTTGATGTAAAGTATGTAAACTTGGGCATCCTAATTCATCTTAATCATGAACTATAATTTTTTTCTTAAGTGTTTCGCTTATCTTTTTTCTCTACACTTAAAGTAAATTATTGCGTCTTTCAGGTTTTTTATTAAAAAAACTATCCAACTTCTAAAACAAATTGAACCTTCATCCCAATTTAATCCGCTACCGATACCGGTTACGGTCATACATAATATTTAGGTTATCATACGGATATGTTTTACAATGAAAATAATAGTAAGTGTACAATGATCGAATTTAGTAACATTCTTCTCTTTTTGATTTTGATTGCCTGTCTGTAGAGCAACAGTCACAAATCGGGGTTTTTCTAATTGTGGTGTAGTCTTAACAGTCCAAACAAGATGGTTTTTTTGCGGCGCGCTAAGACATTCACGCAAGTCCCAGCTTCGAAAATTTATACGAGATGATTTTCCATTTTGAACAAAGTTAAGTAAACGAAGTCTTTCTTCATCTGATACACTAACATGTGGTATTATCTACATGACTTTTGTAACTGTTGGTTTAGAATCGTCGACTGTTGTTTGAATTCCATGTAAGTCTGTTCTTGCACGAATTAAAATCAAGTCGTGTCTTGCATTTGTGATGATTTTTTTATAATCTTCTGTGGAACCTAATTGAATTTTCAGAGGAATATTCAATATAAATAATGCTTTCACTTGGAAGTACATAAAGATATTGATTTTGTATTGAAATCCGTATTTCATCATTATTTTTAAAAGGGTCTACAAAAGGAGAGTAAGTATGATACTCCTTTTTTGTAAGTCGTTCATCAAAATAAGGCTGTTGTGAAGTACTCAGTATATCACTCATTATGAGTTTTTAAAGCAAATCTCAGAGGTGCAAAAAACTTTGTTTTCAATTGTTAATATAGTTCTCGAGTTCGATGTTACTACGTTAGGAGTTGAACAAGAACTAGCAACATTTCTGCGATGTATTGGATTTATAATCATATTTTTGTTACACAGAATCATTTGTTTTTTTCTTTTTTTTCATTCTGATTTTAAATGTAATCTGACTGTAATATTTTCGTCTCTGAAATTTATTAAATTTCAGTCTAAAATTAAATTAAATCAACAATTCTAATTACGATCGAGCTCATTTGTTTAGCGTTAACTGGTAAACAAATTATATTTTTAGGAACCTCTATTATTTTATACCCTGGACCAACATCCGGTGAAAACTCATGAAGAGTATGCACAGGTATATTATTACAGTACGAACATGTTACTAAATTATATTCAATTCGTATAGCATTTACTTTAGTAATGTTTACTGGTAAATCAGATACATGTAATACATTTGCAGGTAATTCTGTTTTAGTAAATCCTAGAAGTTGACCAATAGATCGCTTCCTGTTGAAGTAAATGTTTTCTGTAATATTAATTTGTGTTTTGAGTGTGTTGTTGTTTGTATGAATTTCGAGTTACTTTCTGTTTTTGCCAGCTCTTTCTGCAAGTAATTGGCAATATCATAAACTTCATAAGACCCCAAAGGTATTGTAATAACTTCATTGCCTATATGAAATAAGTTATTGTTACGATCAATGTTGGGAATTGAATTATAAGTATGATAGTCAACTAGTCCGCAAACATAGTTGATTGGTAAATCTATAGTAGTCTGAAATAAGAACTGAAGTAATTCCAGTAAGAGTTAATGTAATTGACATATTGAAAGATATCAGTTGAGTGAATAATTTTGTGTTGTAAATCTTCTATTTTAACCGTTGATCACATTCATTTTCTCGATGAGTAGACGTAAGAATTGGATTTTAGCGTTTCTGCTTCCAATTCCACTATGAAAAATATACCTCTCCGTGCACCTACACCTTGCCGCGGTGGGGAGACTTGTGTATCTCAATGAACAACTGAGCTAAGCCGACTGGACAGGGTGCAGCTGTCCTGATAGGGCTACCCATGTCGGACAGGTCAGTAGGGAGTGATCAGACTAAGCTAGGTGCAGGGGGAGTAAACCCTTCGAAAAATCCCACCTAAGCCAAGGTGTTGAGATATGATCGACGTGATCAGCTGGTGGTTAAAGAGAGCTGGTCGTTAACGATTCCCTGCGACGCTCAGGCAAGGTCGCTTGTATAAGTGCCTTAGTTTAGCATGTCGGCTCTGCTAAACCGAACCATAAATTCCGACATACTCGTGGGACCAAAATGGAACCATAATCATAAAAACAAAAAACACCGGTGTCGTCGGAGACGGAAGATCTGTCTTCCGATGACACTTTGATCTCCAGTCAGGAGATTAAAAATCAAAATAACAAGGGTGCCAGTCATAGCATCCCTACATCACCTAAAAAGGCGGAAGCATTGGTCAAGGTCGCCAGTCTTAGTGGCCAGGCCAAAAAACCGAAGCCGAGAAGGTAAACGCCCTGCGTACTCTTGAAGAAGCAGTACCAGAGAAAGAGAAAGACAAAAACGCAGTACCAGAGAAAAGAGCAAGAGAAAGACGCCGTGGATTAGGTCAAGTACCAGAAAGTAGTTGAAGAATATACGCGGTGGCTGTAGGAAAGGGAGTGCAAGCCGAAGACCGGCAAAGCCTCAAAGAGAAACAGATCTAAAGATGATATCCTCCAAGAAGCCAAGCGGTCTGAGGTGAGTAAACCCTCAACTTCGGCCTCGAGTAAAGCAACTGAGAAACCAGGACAACCTAGTCGACCCTTCAGTGAAGTGGCGAGGGACCATCTCCAAGTGGCCCTCATCGACGAAAACGCTCCGGGTGGCAAGCTGTCAACGGAGGCGTGGATCAAGGTTGAGGCCAAGCTGACGGAGATGCTGATGCTCTTTGTCCTGGAGGATAAAAGCCCCATAATACCATCCTTTGACTCCTCGGAGGTGGTCAGAGGATGTAAGGTAATCGTATGCGAGAACGAGTTCTCAAAGGAATTTTTTGGCTCGTGCATTGCCTAGCTTGGCAATGCCTGGGAAGGCTTGAAGCTCAAGCTTAACCCAGCCAAGGAGATTCCTAAGAGACCGAGAGCTCGTATATGGTTGCCTAAGATGGAACTTGAGCCCGGCAAACTGTTAAGATGCCTACAGTTGCAAAATCCTGGGGTTCCTATGCATGACTGGATGGTCATTAAGGCAGAGGACCCACAGAAAAACTCTACCTCTTTCCTTTTACTCATTAATGAGGAGAGCCTAGGGGCTCTGGACAAGGTAGAATACAAGTTAATGTTTGGCATTAGGAATGCCAAACTTAAGACATTCCGCCAAGCGGGGCAAGAATACCAGGATGACGCACTGGCCGAGGACATGGAGGTCCTTGCCATTGCGAAGTATGCCCGTGAAGGGCCTTCAAGTAGTGCAGAATAATCTGAAGCACTCTAGAGTAGCTTCAGATAATCTGTCTGTCTTCCTAGGCGAGGAGGACATTGATGTGGGCCTGATCCAGGAGCCCTGGACCAAGGAAGGGGTCGTCAGTGGCCTCAAAAGCGGCAATTACAACCTGTTCTACAGTAAAGGAACAAAGGTAGGTAGTAAGCCAAGAAGCTGTATTCTTATAAAGAAAGACATTAAGGCTTACTTTTGTGTTAATTACAGCTCAAACGACGAAACAGTCGTTAAGATGGAAGACCAAGGCGGGGAGGAAGTTTACATTTCCTCAGCTTATATGGCTCACGAAAAGCCTATTCCGCCTCCAGAGCTGATCCAACTGGTTGCCGGCTTGGCATTAAGGAACGCAAAGCTGATAGTAGGCTGCGATGCAAACGCCAGACACTCTCTGTGGGGTAGCGCGGAGTGCAACGAGAGAGGTGAGTTCCTTTATGATTTCATAATAAATACTAACCTAGTTGTAAGTAACAGAGGTAGCACCCCAACATTTGTTTTCCCAAGCTCGGACAGGTTCTGTGGCTGTGGATATAACTGCAGACAGGTGGAGAGTGTCCCAGAAAAAGTAGTTTTCTGATCATATATGGATACTCTTCCAGTTAAACCTTGTCTGTAAGCGAGATCCTCCATATCGGAACGTTAAAAGAACCGATTGAAGGAAGTTGAGTTACATTTTTAATTCCAGATTTCCAGCACAACCGGGAAAGGAGAGGCTCGAAACCACGGAGGAGGTGGACAGGAGGGTTCGCGACATTGAGGAGGCCATGAGAACCTCCTTCGAGGCCTCCTGTCCACTGACGCGAGGCAAGAAGCGTCTCCCCAGTTGGTGGAATGAAAACCTAGCCATTCTCAGGAGAATGACTAGGGATATCTTCAATATCTGTCGGAAACAGAACTTTTGGAAACCCTATAAGGATTTTTTTAGGGAATACAAGAGATCCATTAGGGTAGCCAAAGCAACAGCATGGAAGGAGTACTGTCACTCCATCGAGACTATCGAGGAGATGACAAAGCTCGGAAAGATCCTGTCAACAGAGCGATCTTGTCCCTCGTTCCTCAAGAAGGCGAAGGAAGAGTGGACGGAAACTGAGGAAGAAACCCTCGAGCTGTTGACGGAAACTCACTTCCCGGGATGCAGCGAGAAAGCGGACGAGCGTGCTATGGAAAGTACGCAGGCATCTTGGGAAGAAGTAAGCAATATAATCACAAGGGACAGAGTATCCTGGGCGGTCAACAGATTCTCACCGTACAAATCACCAGGACCAGATGGAGTCTACCCAGTAATGTTGCAGGAACTACAGAGTGTAGTAGTTCCTTGGCTGGTGGTGATTTTTAGAAGCTGCCTGTGGCTGGGGCATGTCCCAGACAGCTGGCAGAGGGCCCGAGTGGTCTTTATTCCGAAGGTAGGTAAAAGCGGTCACGAATCAGCTAAAGATTTCAGGCCGATCAGCTTGACCTGCTTCGCGTTAAAAACATTGGAGAGGGAGATGGATGCTCATTTGAGAGAAAGGGTGGAAGTCACTCTCTCCAAATCGCAGCATGCATACATCAAGGAGAGATCCACTAAGACAGCTCTGGACGAAGTAATGCGTACAGTGGAAAGGTCCCTTGAGTTCATACAGTACATGTTGTCAGCATTTCTGGACATAGAAGGCGCTTTCAACAACGTGACAAAAGAGGCCATCATGAAAGCACTCAGCTTGGCTGGCGGAGAGGTGAGCATTAACCAATGGATTGGTAAACTGCTCAGCTCAAGGATAATCCAGACAGAGTTGGGAAATAGAAAGCTGACAAGGTTCGCTAGAAGAAGGACTCCCCAGGGAGGGGTAATATCACCCCTCTTGTGGATCCTTGTCTTGGACGAGTCCTGTCCCAGTTGGGAAGAGATGGAATCAAAACTGTTGCATACGCTGATGACCTAGTTTTGTTAGTATCGGGAATGTTTCCTGACGTGATGAACGACATCATGAACAGGAGCCTGAGGAAAGTTGATGCTTGGGCCACAAGCTGTGGACTGAAGATCAATGCAGGCAAGACAGACCTGATGCTTTTTACAAACAGAACCAAAGTCCCCTACTTCAACCTTCCAACTATCGGCGGAAGGTAACTCTCATTGGCTAATAGAGTCAAATACCTAGGAGTGTGTTTGGACTCTAAACTTAACTGGAAGGCCAATGTGGAAGAGAGGGCGAAGAAAGCTTGCGTGGCTTTGTACGCTAGTAAGAAGACCTTCGCAATAGATGGGGCGTCAAGCCGAAGATGCTGCTGTGGCTATTCACAGCAGTGATACGTCCGATCCTCACATACGGCTCACTAGTATGGTGGCCCGCGATGGAGAGGACATACAACCAACAAAGGCTAGGGAGGATACAGAAGACAGTGGGGTTGGGAGCTACTGGGGTTATGAGATCATGCCCAACGGAGGCTCTCAATACCATTCTGGGTCTAATCCCCCCAGACCGTTTTGTTAAATATACGGCGGTGTGCAGTGCACTAAGGCTCAGGGAGATGGGATGTTGGCAGCCCAGAACATATGGGCATGGCAACATCCTAAGCCTGATCCCGAAAGAGTCAATCGCCAAAAACACAGATTACATGACCACCATAATGCGCTTTGATAGGAATTTTGAAGCGCGGTTCCCTTCCAGAAAAGAATGGAAGGATAATAGGGCCATAGGCAACTTTAGGTGCCTGTTGTATACAGAAGAGTCTAAGATGGATTGTGGGGTGGGAGCCGGAGTCTATGTGGACAACCCCGCAATCAGCAGGTCCTTTCGTCTGCCAGATGGGGCTACTGTCTTCCAAGCGGAGATACTGGCAATTATGAAAGCCTGTGGGATCCTATACAATACACGGGCGTGTTTGCCGGATGCTATAGGCATCTGTTCAGACAGTCAGGCGGCAATCAAAGCTTTGATAGCCGACACGTTTCAATCAAAGTTAGCAAACCAGTGCAGATCGGAGCTCGTGAAGCTGGGAAGCAAAGCCAAAGTTACCTTGATATGGGTCCCAGGACATAGGAACATATAAAGTTACGAGATGGCTGACTCCCTGGCTAGATCGGGCGCACTGTTGCACTGTTCGTCTCAGGAGGATGTGTGTGTACCGATAGGAAGTGTGAAAAGGGCGGCTTGGACACACTTCCTGAGGTTGCCAGTCGCACATGAAGGAGTCTCTCCAACTGTAAGATTGCGAGACAGACCTGGCCAAGGTTGGATCCAACGAGGACCAGGTCTTTAGTGAACATGAGTAGACACAATATAGCCAAAGTAGTGTCTGCTCTTACGGGGCACTGGCCGCTGGGCAGGCATGCGGCCAAGATCGGTGTGCCCTTTAATCCATATTGTCCCAGTTGTGGTGCGAAAGAGAAAGAAGAAACTCCATTCCACTTCTTCAGCGAATGCCCAGCCCTAGCTAAAGCTAGGCATAGGGCATTTGGCAAGTATTTTTTGGATAGCCTCGGGGAACTGTCTCAGCTGAGCCCTGGCAGCATTGTCTGCTATTTTGGCTCAACTGGTTGGCTGTAGCCGAGTTTTTTCCGCGTTTATATCCGTATGTCAGGTACCCACGAGCAATTGTGGTATCAAAATGGCATCTCCATATGCTAATTGAGCGTAACCAGAGTGTGGGTTACGCAGCCACGTAAACAACAACGACAACATGTAAAATATAAATTTGTTTTGAGGATTAAAACACACCTTTTTCGCCATATGATAAAAATTATACTGAACAAATTTATAAAAAGTCACTTTATTTATACATATTCTTTATATTTGCTGCATAGAAACTTTAAACACAAATGTCCGCAAATAACTGAATTATAATTTTGTTTTTTCTTGTAATTATGTCTTATATTACTAAATATTTTACTACTTCTAAAGGAGGATTTAAATTTCCATAGCTGTCGAAATATTCAGCATAATTATTGTTATTACAATGAGCTACCCAATGCATATCTGGTCAACTTGCATCATCTAAATTTACAAGTCCACATTCTTTTTCCAAGTCATTTTTGGTAATCTATTGCGCATAAAAACACCTCGAAAATATGGAATAAATTTTGAACATTTATTTAAATCAAGTTCGTTAAGAGGTCTATTAGGTAGCTTATTTAAAAGTTTTGTGGATAAGGTCTTAAGAACAGTCCAAATCCTTTTCTGAATGGTTTCAAATATAATCCTTTCCCCATTGCTATTGCTTCCATTATTTTGTTACGTCTTTAAGTTTTCTGTCAACTGATCTTTCGCATTCTTGGCTTCTTTGATTACTTTTGCGATTTGCGTTGCTCCACCAGATAGTGCTCCTACAGATGATAGTCCCGCAAAAAGCGAAACAAAAAACGTTAAACACCTACAGTTTAAGGTACGGGTATAAATCGTGGTAATTCAATTGATGATTTTTTTTTTCTTTAAAATATCTTTGGTTGCTGTTAAAACACGTTTAACTGAAATTGTACATCGTAGGAAGAATGGGCGTTATCATTTCTTATTATTTTTCAGTTCATTCATAATCTTAATTATATGGTTAATTGTTTACCCAACACTTTTACCTTTTATTAATGTAATGTCACTCATACATATGTGTTTAGTTGTGTATTTTCAACTTTACTTTTACGCATGCACTTATGTGTGTTAAGCTCAATGGCTTAACTCTCCACTTTTTGTATGTGTGCATTTATTACATTAATTATTATGCACTTTATATGTTGTCGAATTTCGTTCTTTGATTTCCGCTTATTGTTACTGACCAAGTTATGAATTTTCTTTTACTCTATTTGTTTACAAGTAACTTAATAAATTTAAGTATGTTAATATTATAAGGAAATCATATGGAATTTATATATTGGTAATAATATTGAATTTAGTGCATAGATATTTCCTATGTTGCATTAAATTTGGTATATTTAAAAAAAGACGTTATGGATTTAAAATAATAAGTTCATTAAATATTTGTTCTATATACAATGGTGAAATATTGGAATTTGGTTTATGGTTTTATCCATAACTGAATATTGATATTTATTTAATCTACTTTTGAAAATTGCTTTACTGAAATTCTTTATATATATAATTAGGTGACATTCCATTATATTTTGCGTGTCTTAACTTGCATGAATTTTAATGATTACCCAATTGACAAATCAATTAACGGACTATGATTCTTTTAAAAATTGTTCTACATTTAATGGTGAAATTATATTAATTGTAAAATTGCGAAATTATAAGTAGTGTATATATGGCGTTTCTAAGCCAGCGGCTCTGCCGGCTCATGACGTCACAAAGGCATTGATCTTGTCTTGTCTTGTCTAGACGAAGGGTGCGCGTGTGTTGTTTTAGAGATAAGAGAAACAGGATGCAGGTGTTACTTAAGGATACATATTCAAGCATGTGTTTTATGTTGATTATTAGTAAGATCAATAACTGTCAATGGGTTTAATAAAAAAGTGTAATTTATGTCTTATGAAACAATAGATTTCTTTCTAGAAACTATCCAGAGTTTTAATTTTAAAGGAATCTAAATGGACTCAGGATTTTAATTTTTTCCCAAAACTGTCAATGGATTTAATACAATAGTGTAATTTATTTCTTGTGGAACTGTCAATGGATTTAATATAATAGTGTAATTTAAGGTTTGCGTTAATAAAAGATTATTCCAGTAATTATTCTGATTGAGAGTAAAAATTCACAGTTCAGTTTTACTAGTTACAAGTTCAACAAGTTGAGTGAAAAAATTTTTAATTCAAAACAAAATGGATAAGAATCAAATTGAAACTAATATTGCTGAGACAATAGCAAAAGCAGAAAAATTAACAAAACGGAAGAAACTACATTGGAATGATAAAGAAGAAGAAGTTCCTGAAAAAAAGTTTGCTTCTTCTGTTGAAGCACTTAATTCTGCTCGTAGAATATATTTGAACTTATCAAGCATGGAAATGAAAAAACCATACAGAATACTAAAATCCGTCATGTTATCAACAACTGACAGCAATAGAATTTTATTGGTTTTGGAGGATAATATGAAGCTGTTTTTACCTGAAAAATATAACTCGTTATACAAACATTTTGAAAAGGATATGAACGAAGGAAAACTACTTATTATCAACAATGGACAAATTGGAAAGGCATACGATTTGGTTTTTAAAAAACAAGAACTTGAAAAAAATGATGACGAAACGTTCCACTATGATGATTACAATATTTACTCACAACATAAATTACCTACTTTTTATAACGCATTTTAACTTGTAAATTATAATATAGTGTAATTTAGAAATAATAATTTTAGAGTACAAATCATCGAACAAAAAATTTCAGTAAGTTAGTTTTAAATTAGCTGTACAAGTGTGCAAGTTAAACAATTATTAATATAGTTTATATTAAAGAAATTCATTAAATTTAACGAATATGACTGTTGAAAAAATAGAAAACTTTATACTCGATTTCAATGATGTCATACTTGATGAACATAAAGAAGAATTATTACGATATTTAGAATTTTTGAAATTGTATGGTAAAAAGGCAAAAATCATTTCAATCTATGGACTTCATTATGCTGATTGTCCTTGGTCCAAAAATACTACTACTTCTGGACCTTACACATGCAGTTGTTGGAATGTACCAAGGATACAGCAAAAAGCAGAAAAGTTAATGAATTTGTATTATAGAGTAAGTGGAATTAAATTTATAAATGAATAAATAAAGAAAACACATTTGTTAAAATCAAAATATATTTTATTTAATTCACAGTATACATACACATAAACATTTTACAATTAATTATTATTTACCCGCGAATTTTGTCCATTAGAAAACCCAATTATTTAAAACAATAAAAAAAAAGTTCTCTTCATTTTTGAAAATTTTCAATTAATTAAATATTAAATTAAATCTTTTTTATCAATCCATGCATTATGTTCATTTGTAAAACCCAACCATTTTACAAAAGCTTTATTATTCTTCTGTTTTATGATTTTTTCAATGAGAAATGTATCTGGATACTTTGTTTGAATTAGTTCTTGTTCATAAAATCCACCTTTTATTGGATTTCCTTGATAATCTTGTAAAATATACGTAACAGGGTTTGTGTTTTGAACTTTTTTGATTTTAAATACTTCAGTTGTCCAGTTAGGTGTGTAACCTTTTTCAAATACATGTTTAAATTTACTAATGCGAACTTGATTGCCAACTTTATACTTTGGTTTACGAAAAACTTTTAAATTAGCATATACTGTTTTTAACAATGTTTTTTCGTTTTTGGAATCAACATCAACTGGCTTCAGTTGAATAGTCCTGTGTTTTGTGTTATTGTATAATTTTGCTAACTCGTTTATTTTATCTATCCATTGATAAGTACCATGCGTACTAAATTCTTTCCACATCATTGACTTCAAAGTTCTGTTGAAACGTTCAACAATTGAGGCTTTCATTGTGCTGTACGTTGAATAATTGTTAATATTATATTTATTCATTAAATTTTGAAAATGTTGATTATAAAACTCTTTGCCGAGATCGCTATGTAAATTATGTGGTATTCTATTTGACGAAGTAAATATCTTCTCCATTGCTTTGGTTACACCTATACCATTTTTACTTTTAAGAGGAATCGCCCAGGCAAATTTTGAAAAGGTGTCGATTACAGTTAACAAAAAGCGATAACCTTTATTATTAGCAGAATAAGTACCCATTTCAACTAAATCTATTTGCCAAAGATCATCTATTCCTTTTGTAATAACCTTTCTACGAATAAATCTTCTACGAGCTGATTTATGTAATTCCTCAACTAGTTGTCTTTTGCTCATTTTTAAAACAAATGACGTAATGTTACCATAAGAAATGTATTTATTATTTAATGAAGACCATGTTTTTTAAATAGCGCTGATCTTACTTTAACAACGTATTCACCTGTATTTTTATCTTTTTCGATATACAGTGCATTTTGTATAAGCTGTTTGTAATCAGTAAAATCTTTATAAAAATTATTTAAATCAGTTTATAATTTTTTTATTGCTTGTAAAAAGTTTTTATTTGCCCTTAAATCTTTATTACATTGTTTGTAAAAATTTCTAACTGGTTAACTCTCTGTAAAATATATTCAATTTCAAGAAAATGTGCTTGATGATTATTTACAAATGTTTCTATTTTTTGTAATTTTTCATTAAAAATTGTTTTAAATTCATTTATTGTATAGGTTACATTTTTATCAAGATTATGCAGTTTTTCTACTAAAAGATATCTGTTGCTATCAATTTCCTGTGAAAGATTTGTTCTTAAAGCTGTTATTTCATTTTCAAAGATTGCTTTTGTAATAGCATTAAAATTGTCAACTGGTAATCCTATGTTTTGTAATCGTTTATATTCTATATTAAAATTTCCATCAGGGGTTAATTTAAATACAATCCGCGGTTGTCCTGGAGGTCCTCGTTCATTATTACTTTTACATTTGAGTAAGAAACGTCCAAACTTATCAACACTCATTTTTTAAATGACGCACTCTGTTGGTAAATATGGTTTTTATACGATAATGTCAGCTTCTTTAAGCTCTTCAATAATTGAAATTATTTCATTTCCATGATTATTGTGACCTGCATCCTGTGAGGCTATCAATAATCTTAATCTGTCTACTAGCTCGTTTGGATCATCCCAATAAATATAATCAGCTTTGTTTCTCGAAAACTTCATTAAACCAGATCCTTTATGTGGATTTAAAAGTCTTTTAATAAACTGATATTTTTTACTTCGAGTTCCTGAGATTTGTTTGTTTACATCGTAATCACGTTTCATAGCATTTGTACTATTTAAGATTTGTACATAGATCCCTATGTCTTCAATAGTATATACTCCTTTACGGGGACTTTTTGTAAATATTAACTGTATTAAACCAGGTGTAAGTTTATAAGATTTGTTATTTATAACAATATTTTCATCATCTATTACAAATGCTGAATCACCTATTTTCCAAGTATTTGTATCGTGATCTAAGTGAGGACCATACTTGCAATAAATTTCATTATCTTTTAAATTTAAACTCTTTATAATACTGTTAGGTGAATTTGTAAACGGTGTACTTATTGTGTAATCATCAAATTTATCTAAACATGAAGCTCGTAAATCAATAACTCCCGGTTGTAGAATACCTTTTGGTGTAGAAAACGGTGTGTTGAAATTATCCATACTAAAATACATATTAGTATAATAAAAGAAGAAGCATGGGCATTTGGAAGTTAGTTATTAGTTTGTCAACGGAGATAAAACATCTTATAAAATGAAAAATATTGTCGTCATAGATATGCAAGGATTTACAACTCAAAATAATGAATTCATTGTAAAAGAATTAGCAATATCATATAATGTACGAGAGTTTCAACATTTTTTAATTAAACCGCCACAGTAAAAGAACAAAAACAAGTAAATTGGCTAACAAGAAATTATCACGGATTAAATTGGGATGAAGGTTCAATTTCTTTTAGAAGTTTGATATTTTTTTTATTAAAAAACCTAAAAGACGCAATAATTTACGTTAAGGGTAGAGAAAAAAGATTATTTATAAGCGAAACACTTAAGAAAAAAAATATAGTTCATGATTTACATGAATTAGGATGCCCAAGTTTACATACTTTACATCAAAACCACCCTAATGCTCTACGATGTGTTATACATGGCGGTTGTTGTGCTTTGCAAAATATGTTTATTTTAAGACATTATGTAGATGCAAATTTAAATGAAACATTGTAATATTTTTGGTTTCAATAAAATTCATTAAAATTAAATATAAACTTATGTATATGTACTATCCTTTTTTATTTTTCACTTAACCTATAATGACCCCAAGCATAAGTGCTTATACCATCTTCATTTACATGTCTCTTATCATCTATATAACTTAATGATATCTTATGTATATTTTGAGTATATAATGTATGTATATTAGACCTAAAAACTAACATACTATTATAAGATATTTTTTTCCTATACAAGCAGTCCCTATAATTTTCTAAACTTAAATTATCAACAGTTGTTTTCTTAACACCTTTAGCTTTTTTAACTACTTTACTATTTTCTACATCTATTGAATACATTTTTGACTTAAGACCTATAAATTCTTTCATTATTCTACCATTGTTTTCATCTTTCATTAATCCTAATACCTTTTTATTTCTTAATTGGATGTTGTATGGATTATCTGGAGCATATTCTGATGTGTCAAATCTGTTCTCAATATCATCTTTAATATCATAGTAAAAATCTTCAGTTTGTATAGTTTAAACGAAACAGTCTGTATCCATATAGTTTAACAAAACATTTGTACCATATTTACAACAGCTACCATATTTTGTGTAAACTGAGCTGAGCTATGAAAATTTGGTTTTGATACTAATGCTCGAACACCTAAACGTTTTCCGCAGTTTTCCCAGTTAGTTACAATTTTCACATCTTTACGGTTATCAACATTTTGCATTGTTTTTCCGTACACTGCATTATTTAACAACTTGAAAAAGTTTTTCTCAAAAGCATTTTTAGCTAGTGTACGATGATAAGTGTTAAAGTCAATATTTGTTTTTAACCAGCATGATTGTCTAAACTGTAAGGCTCTATGAATTTTAGTTATTTTTAATCTATGTTGAACATATTGTTGCAAATTTCTGTAATGTATTATGTAATTTTGTTTGTATGTTACATCTGTTATCAATTTTGAGAATTTAGATCCAGTGCTTTTTTTATTTTCTGCACAAAATGGTAGATCATTGTGTTCATCATGTATTTCTTTTGGATATTCCAAATCAACTTCAAGAATGTATCCAATGTTAGAATTATCTGGTATTGATGTAAGATTTATTTCTTCTGGGTTTTCAATCCATTTAAAGTCTGAATAAGGTAAAGCTTGAGACATGGCCCATCCATACAAGTTGTTTGCATCCACGTATACCAAGTACTTTGAAGGTTTAGTATTATCAAAGCCTTGCATGAACTTATTATTTGCCATTGAATGTCTATGTGAACATTGTGTTATACCTCCTCTAATACCTTTCTTGATAAAGTTATACATGTATAATGTCTGTTAAAAGTTGAAGATTTATTCCAGTTAGTTTAAGCATAGCGTCCCACGATAATCCAGGTGTTGTAAAGTATTGACAAGGGTCTAATGAATATATATTTTTGCATACTTTTCTAAAGTTTTCGAAAACATCAGTTAAAAGTAGTACATCTGTTATCTAATAAAGCTCTAAATAATCCCAAAGACTTTTGCAGTTGAATTTTTTCCACATCGTCAAAGCATGTAAATAATCTGCATCGCTACATTTTTTGTTTGTCAATTTGTTGTTGAAATTTTCTTGCGAACATCTTCAACCAATTCTTCAACCAATGATTGTACAAATTTTGATGGTGAGTCTTTTCCCTTGTACACTTTCAGTTTATTTAAACTTTTGTCGTATGAGCATTTTATATTGTACGCAAATGCACAAGGAACGTGTTGTTGAATGTTTGTTGTAGATGACGCTGATGGATTAGGTAGACAAGTATTTACATTTTGAAGAATACATTCAAAGTCTGCATAAACTGTAAATGGGACTTCCAATTGACGCTCGTATTTTTCAAACTTCAATTCACAATCTAATATTGTTTCGTGATTAATAGTAGTAGCAGTAATATCATGAATACTGGATACAGTCAACTGGATATAGAGCCGACATAATTGCCCACTTGAAACAATATTCATCTGAATTATTGACATTGACACAAGCATGTTTTTGTTGAATATATGGTGGTAGTGGTAAGTACTGCGATCCCTTAATTGGTTTGTATTGGGTAATATTTATTTCAAGGTGACTTATCCTGATCAACGACCAACCACTATCACGTTCTTGGAATTCTTGCATCTTTGTGTGAATGTTATCAATCATATTGTTGACGACTGATAGTGCTTCGATTTCACCGAGTAGAATTTCCATTTTAGATTGAAAAGATTTTACTGATAACACCATATCTTCTTCCTCCTCATCATTCGCTTAAGAAATTTTAACATATTCTGCAAACAATTCAAAATTAAATTTGAACGATCCATGCTTATTCAACTGATTTCTTAAACATTGTAAAATCGTTTGTTTTGCTATTTCGAAAAACTTAAGTGGGTCCAAGTTTGATTCATTTTTATTTTTGTACAAAAATGTCTCTATTCTTCCTTCAAAACCACTTCTTACAACCTTTAACTCATCATTTATTGTTTGTGCTGTATTTCGTTTATGAGCGTTTGTTCTTAAGTGATAACTCCAATCTTTAACTAAAATGTTTTTTTTACATGCAGTACACAGCTTACTCAACTCATTGTCTGTTGTTTCATTCAGACGCTGTTTTTTAATGATAAAGGTTGATTGATTTTATCATGTTCAACAATTAAATTCGAATTTAATGTATGCATATTTCTCATGTGTTTTATTTAATCATCTATGCGTGAATAATTTTTTTACAAAAGTCACAATTAACTCACTCTCCGTGCACTGATGAAATATGACTTTTTAAACTATTTTTTAAAGCACACCCGCTTCCACAAGCTTCACAAATAAAACTTTTCATTTTGAATTATTTTTATATTAAAAAACTTTTACAAAAACAAAATAAAATTGATTTCTTACTCAACTTACCTGATTAAGAAGATTTCTCATGTGTTTGATTAAATTACCTCTGCGTGAATAACTTTTTTTACAAATGTCACAAATCACTCGGACTCCATGCTCTGATAAAACATGTCTTTTAAACTATTTTTAAAAGCAAAACCGCTTCCACAAAGTTCACAAATAAAATTGTTCATTTTGAATTATTTTCAGCTTTAACTTCAGTCAACTAAAAAAATAATAACTTTAAAAAGATTTCACTCTACTTGTTAAATTATGTAACTAGTAAAACTGAACTGTGAATTTTTACCAAAACTCGGGTGAATTTATACCAAAAAATTTCAAACTTTAGTGAAAATATAAAACTCTATAACCATTAACAACAGTTTCTAGAATAATCAGTTCACCCGCCACTCTAAAAAAATTTACCAATCAGAATAATTTCTGGAATAATCTATTATTAACGCAAACCTTAAATTATACTATTATATTAAATCCGTTGACAGTTTCACAAGACATAAATTACACTATTGTATTAAATCCATTGACAGTTTTGGGAAAAAATTTAAGATCTGAATCCTTTTAAATTCCTTTAAAATTAAAACTCAGGATAGTTTCTAGAAAGAAATCTATTGTTTCATAAGACATAAATTACACTATTGTATTGAATCCATTGACAGTTTTGGGAAAAAATTAAAATCCTGAATCCATTTAAATTCCTTTAAAATTAAAACTCAGCATAGTTTCTAGAAAGAAATCTATTGTTTCATAAGACATAAATTACACTATTTTATTAAGTGTGGAAAGTGGTAAATCCGTGTTCAAAGTGACCTTCTAGCTCAAAAACTATCCAACCAATTTCAATGAAATTTTGAACACATATAGGTTGATGGGAATTGTGGTGCTTAAAGAGACAGATTTTTGATAGAGGACTCCGTTCATTAGAAAATTGAAAAAGAGTGAAAGCATGTTTCCTGAAAAAGTGCTTTGACTTTGTTACAGTTTATCTGCTATTAAACGTATGATTTATGTAATTTTTTCGATATAGACATAAAATTTCGACTTTTTCTAACTGATTGCAAAAAAAATCAATGAAAAATGTTTCGTAGTTTACATTTTATTTAATAAATGAAAATTACTATTTTTTGTATGAAATTTTCAATTTTCATTGCATATTTATTTCTGTTTCAATTTATATTTGAAAATTTTCAAAAAACAGTTCAAGCAAAAATTGATAAGTGGCACCAATAATATAAGTTACATACAGTGTAGAATAAAATACATATGACCATTTTTCTAAATTGCAATTAATACATTTGTACTATAATCTTCATAATAAACAACAATAAAACGTGATACTTGGTTTTAAATTATTACTAATAAAATAATTGAAAATCATAGTAATGTTTGTATTGTAATTGTTGTTTATTTCAGAATAATATGAATTCATTTTCCAATGTAAATGAATTCATAATTTGGTTACAAATGTTTTAATTTGCACTGTATAGTCAATAAACGATTTTTGTATTTTACATGTAATTAAAATATATATACACGTAGACGTAGGTATAAACGATATGCATATGATCATGTGTTATATAGTATTTGATGTACATGTGTGTATGTATACGCATAGAACATTGAGTGTGAGAAAAAAGCAATTAGAAGAAAAAAATTATTTTTTTTTCTACAGAATTTCTTTGGAGTATACATTCATACATACACGTGAATGTGGACATGTTCACATTTTTGTGTGCACATATTTTTCTTCGGAATTTTTTTTTCAATTTTTTTTATCAACTTTTTATTTTATATTTTTACAAATTACAGATCATGCCAAAAATCATTTGTTTTGTATTACAATATACAATATATATGTACATACATATACATATGTATGATGAATAAGACCATTAGAGTTGTATGTATGTACATACTTTTATATCAATTTTGATGCGTATGTATAGGAAGTGCACCTGCACGCAAATTGTGTGTTCAATGTTCATATATGTATGTAGATATGTATGTACATAAGTACTTATGCATGAAATGATATACATTTCAATTCGTGCGTGACATATGTACATATTTATTTGTTGTTTTTTTAATTATTAACGGATTCAACGGATTTTTAATTTTTACGTTTTTGACTGAGCTGTTTTCGATTTCAATCAGCTGTTGCTAGCCACTCTTAAACCCATTGACAGTTATTGATCTTACTAATAATCAACATAAAACACATGCTTGAATATGTATCCTTAATTTACACCTGCATCCTGTTTCTCTTATCTCTACACAACACACGCACACCCTTCGTCTAGACAAGAGAAGACAAGATCAATGCCTTAGTGACGTCATGAGCCGGCAGAGCCTCTGGCTTAGAAACGCCCTATATACACTACTATTACATGAATTTAATTTTGAAATCAATTTTATCTTATGTTTTATTTATTTAAAATACATGAAATAACTCTTTAATTTTAAATTCTCTAATATTTTATTAAATTGTGTTACAATTTGTTATTTTGTATATAACATTTCCTCCCCCTTCGAAAAAATGGGTGGAAGGGTTTATTTAAATGGTTGGTTTCAGTTTCGGCTGTATTTTCCTTTTTATTAATTTTTAACTTACATTAATTGTTTGTTTATTTAGTTATTTCTAATAAAATTTTTATTTTTTTTTTTATATTTTTTACTTTATGTATCCCCATATTTCTTAAATTATGTATGTATTTTGTATTAAACCCTATGTTTTGTATTATTACTTTTTTTTACAAAAATTTGTTTTTATATATTATATGTTTTCGATTTAACTTATTCTAATCCTAACCTATCCTAATTATTTGTATTAATTTTATATGTATGTACCCATGTATATACCTATATATTTATTTATTTATATATATATTTTTTTTTTAATTACTTTTATTTCAAGTTCATTAACTTAATATTATATTTGAATTACATTTTTTTTTTTTTTGTATGCATAGTACACTTTTTACATTGCATAATTCTTATAACAAGTACCTTCCTTTTTTTTTTAAATTTTTACCAAACTGCCTTGAAAATGACCATACATGTGCTATTGTTTTTGTTGATAATAAATTTCATTTTGATAATAAGTGCATTTGCATTATATTTGTACATTGACTTAATAATAATATTTTTGAGATATGTATGTGTTTTCAGAACTTTTAGGTTTTATTTATTAATGCTATATTAATATGACACTTTTCTATGTGTTTGTTACATTTTTATTTTTATTTTCTCTCTTTTTTTTATATATTTCATTCATCAAATTTTTATTGTTATTTCAATGTATATATTTATATACATGTTTATGTATTTATTAATCATTATTCTTATATGTATTTAAAAGGTATATTTACTATATTGGCAATTCAGTAATAAATTTTTCTTATATGTCTATGTTTGTAAATATAGTAAATGTGTATATTACTATACATTTAGGGTTTTTCTTTTTGTTTTGTTTTTTTTTTTTTTTTTGAAAATTTATATCATGGCAAAAGAAATTTTAAAAAAAAAAATTTTTTTTTTTTAATGTCTTTTCTTAATAATTTTGTAATGGGTTCAGATATTTTTGAAAAATTTGGAATAAATTTTCTATAATAATTTGCTAGACCTAAAAATGATTGAACTGGTTTGACTGTTTTTGTCTAGCAAAATTGACTACACATTTCACCTTTTCTGGATCTGGCTTAATTCCGTTTTCTGAACATTTATGGTCTAGATAAACCACTTCTTTTCTTAAAAAGTTGCATTTTTCAGGTTGTAATTTCAAATTGTTTCCTCTTAATCTTTGAAATACTTCAATTAATTTTTTATTATGATCCTCTAAATTTCTGCCATATATAACTACATCATCTTGATAAACTAAAACTTTTAATCCATTTTGACCTGTTAAAATGTTATTCATTAATCTTTGAAAAGTTGCTGGTGCCCCTGTAAGTCCGAATGGCATTCTTTTAAACTCATAGTGCCCTTGATATGTACTGAATGCTGGTTTTTCTCTATCTTTTTTGTCAACCAGCACTTGATGATACCCACTAGCTAAATCTAACGTTGTAAAATATCTAGAATGACCTAGCTGATCTAAAATTTCGTCTATTCTAGGTAATGGATACATATCTTTTACAGTAATTTCATTTAATTTCCTGAAATCTACAACTACTCTCGAACGTTTTTCTCCTGAAGGACCCGGTTTTGTCGGTACAACTAATAAAGGAGAATTGAATGGACTTTTACTTGGTGTAATTATGTCATTGTCTAGCATTTCTTTAACCTGATCTTCAACCATTTCTTTCTGTACTTGTGGTAATCTATACATCTTTTGATTAATTGGCCCTTTACCTGGTTGTAATGGTAAGTGAAACTTGATGGTAAAGGATTCACAGATTGATTTTATACTTTCAGATTCTTCATCATTTAAATATTCGGGTATTAATAAATTTTCATTCAATAATTTAAATCTATTTACATTCGAATTATTGTTTTTATTTACGAAAAGTTTATGTATTTTTCTACTTTTTGTAATGTTAAAATTTTTATTATTTAAATTCTTATTTTTAATGTTTTCGTTGGCATAAAATCTGTATATTTTATTAAATTCATAATCGTTATTTTTAAATTCATAAATTTCAAAATCTTTTAAGGGGTAATAAATTAATTTAAAATTTTTAATGTTCACTTCTTTTTCATTATTGTTTAAAATTGCTATTGTTATTTGATTATTACAGGGTTTAATTATTGAACCTGCCAGGAACACACCTGACATAATTTCTTGAGATTCGCAAATTATTTCTTTATTAAAATTAACTTTATTCTTTACTAATTTTTCGGTACGCGCAGGTATTCTAATTAATTTATTAATTTCTAATATATTCTCTTTTTTTTTCTTTATTCATAAAATTGTTAATATATTTTTTATCTCTCTCGATAAATTTCTCTAACTTTTTATTTTTATTTTGCTTAAAACGTTCAAAATTTGTAATTTCTGTTTTATTATTATATTTGATATTTTTATTCTTATGATTTTTATCTATTTCTTCAATTTTCAATTTATATATATTTTTTTTTTATTTCATTTATATTTTCATTTTCTTTTCTTTATCTTTTATTTATTTGTATTATATTTTCTTTATCTTTTTTTAACGTTTCTTTGTTTATTTTTATGTTATTCTTTTTATTTCTTATATTTTCTTTAACTTCATTTAGACTTCTTCTAATTTTTTCATATTTTTCTTTAATTTCTTGTAATTTTAATTTTTTATCATATTTCTTATTTTCTTCATTATGTATTTGAGCTTCTACTTTTAGTCTCGTATTTAATTCTTTCTCATTTATATCTTTTGGTCTATTTATGTCGTTGTTGTTGTTGTTTACGTGGCTGCGTAACCCACGCTCGGGTTACGCTCAATTAGCATATGAAGATGCCATTTTGATACCACAATTGCTCGTGGGTACCTTCCCTACGGGTATAAACGCGGAAAAAACTCGGCTACAGCCAACCAGTTGAGCCAAAATAGCAGACAATGCTGCCAGGGCTCAGCTGAGACAGTTCCCCGAGGCTATCCAAAAAATACTTGCCAAATGCCCTATGCCTAGCTTTAGCTAGGGCTGGGCATTCGCTGAAGAAGTGGAATGGAGTTTCTTCTTTCTCTTCCGCACCACAACTGGGACAATATGGATTAAAGGGCACACCGATCTTGGCCGCATGCCTGCCCAGCGGCCAGTGCCCCGTAAGAGCAGACACTACTTTGGCTATATTGTGTCTACTCATGTTCACTAAAGACCTGGTCCTCGTTGGATCCAACCTTGGCCAGGTCTGTCTCGCAATCTTACAGTTGGAGAGACTCCTTCTTGTGCGACTGGCAACCTCAGGAAGTGTGTCCAAGCCGCCCTTTTCACACTTCCTATCGGTACACACACATCCTCCTGAGACGAACAGTGCAACAGTGCGCCCGATCTAGCCAGGGAGTCAGCCATCTCGTAACCCTATATGTTCCTATGTCCTGGGACCCATATCAAGGTAACTTTGGCTTTGCTTCCCAGCTTCACGAGCTCCGATCTGCACTGGTTTGCTAACTTTGATTGAAACGTGTCGGCTATCAAAGCTTTGATTGCCGCCTGACTGTCTGAACAGATGCCTATAGCATCCGGCAAACACGCCCGTGTATTGTATAGGATCCCACAGGCTTTCATAATTGCCAGTATCTCCGCTTGGAAGACAGTAGCCCCATCTGGGAGACGAAAGAACCTGCTGATTGCGGGGTTGTCCGCATAGACTCCAGCTCCCACCCCACAATCCATCTTAGACCCGTCTGTATACAACAGGCACCTAAAGTTGCCTATGGCCCTATTATCCTTCCATTCAGGCTTAGGCTCAGGATATTGCCTAATTCTCTTCCACATTGGCCTTCCAGTTAAGTTTAGAGTCCAAACACACTCCTAGGTATTTGACTCTATTAACCAATGAGAGTTACCTTCCGCCGATATTTGGAAGGTTGAAGCAGAGGACTTTGGTTCTGTTTGTAAAAAGCATCAGGTCTGCCTTGCCTGCATTGATCCTCAGTCCACAGCTTGATCCTCAGTCATGATGTCGCTCATCACGTCGGGAAACATTCTCGATACTAACAAAACCAGGTCATCAACGTATGCAACCGTTTTGATTCTATCCCTTCCCAACTGGGACAGGACTCGCTCCAAGACAAGGATCCACAAGAGGGGTGATATTACCCCTCCCTGGGGAGTCCTTCTTCTAGCGAACCTTGTCAGCTTTCTATTTCCCAACTCTGTCTGGATTTGCCTTGAGCTGAGCAGTTTACCAATCCATTGGTTAATGCTCACCTCTCCGCCAGCCAAGCTGAGTGCTTTCATGATGGCCTCTTTTGTCACGTTGTTGAAAGCGCCTTCTATGTCCAGAAATGCTGCCAACGTGTACTGTTTAAACTCAAGGGACCTTTCCACCGTATGCACTACCTCGTGCAGAGCTGTCTCAGTGGATCTCCCCTTGATTTATGCATGCTGCGATTTGGAGAGAGTGACTTCCACCCTTTCTCTCAAATGAGCATCCATCTCCCTCTCCAATGTTTTTAACGCGAAGCAGGTCAAGCTGATCGGCCTGAAATCTTTAGCTGATTCGTGACCGCTTTTACCTACCTTCGGAATAAAGACCACTCGGGCCCTCTGCCAGCTGTCTGGGACATGCCCCAGCCACAGGCAGCTTCTAAAAATCACCACCAGCCAAGGAACTACTACACTCTGTAGTTCCTGCAACATTACTGGGTAGACTCCATCTGGTCCTGGTGATTTGTACGGTGAGAATCTGTTGACCGCCCAGGATACTCTGTCCCTTGTGATTATATTGCTTACTTCTTCCCAAGATGCCTGCGTACTTTCCATAGCACGCTCGTCCGCTTTCTCGCTGCATCCCGGGAAGTGAGTTTCCGTCAACAGCTCGAGGGTTTCTTCCTCAGTTTCCGTCCACTCTTCCTTCGCCTTCTTGAGGAACGAGGGACAAGATCGCTCTGTTGACAGGATCTTTCCGAGCTTTGTCATCTCCTCGATAGTCTCGATGGAGTGACAGTACTCCTTCCATGCTGTTGCTTTGGCTACCCTAATGGATCTCTTGTATTCCCTAAAAAAATCCTTATAGGGTTTCCAAAAGTTCTGTTTCCGACAGATATTGAAGATATCCCTAGTCATTCTCCTGAGAATGGCTAGGTTTTCATTCCACCAACTGGGGAGACGCTTCTTGCCACGCGTCAGTGGGCAAGAGGCCTCGAAGGAGGTTCTCATGGCCTCCTCAATGTCGCGAACCCTCCTGTCCACCTCCTCCGTGGTTTCGAGCCTCTCTTTTCCCGGTTGTGCTGGAAATCTAGAATTAAAAATGTAACTGAACTTCCTCCAATCGGTTATTTTTACGTTCCTATATATAGGTTCCTATATTCCTTTAACGTTCGACTATAGAACAGGTTGTAATTGGCGCTTTTGAGGTGCCTGACGACCTCTTCCATGGTCCAGGGCTCCTGGATCAGGCCCACATCAATGTCCTACTCGCCTATGAAGACAGACAGATTATCTGAAGCTACTCTAGAGTGGCTCAGATTAATCTGCACTACTTGAAGGGCCTTCACCGGCATCCTCCGCAATAGCAAGTACCTCCATGTCCTCGGCCAGTACGTCCTCCTCGTCTTCTTGCCCCGCTTGGCGGAATATCTTAAGTTTGGCATTCCTGATGCCAAACATTAACTTGTATTCTACCTTTTCCAGAGTCCCTAGGCTTTCCTAATTAAAGAGTAAAAGGAAAGAGGTAGAGTTTTTCTGTGGGTCCTCTGCCTTAATGACCATCCAGTCATGCATAGGAACCCCAGGATTTTGCAACGAGCCAAGAAATTCCTTTGAGAACTCGTTCTCGCATACGATTACCTTACATCCTCTGACCACCTCCGAGGAGTCAAAGGATGGTATTATGGGGCTTTTACCTTCCAGGACAAAGCCCATCAGCATCTCCGTCAGCTTGGCCTCAACCTTGACACACGCCTCCGTTGACAGCTTGCCACCCGGAGCTTTTTCGTCGATGAGGGCCACTTGGAGATGGTCCCTCGCCACTTCACTGAAGGGTCGACTAGGTTGTCCTGGTTTCTCAGTTGCTTTACTCGAGGCCGAAGTTGAGGGTTTACTCACCTCAGACCGCTTGGCTTCTTGGAGGATATCATCTTTAGATCTGTTTCTCTTTGAGGCTTTGCCGGTCTTCGGCTTGCCCTCTCTTTCCTTCAGCCGCCGCGTATATTCTTCAACTACCTTCTAGTACTTTTCCTAATCCACGGCGTCTTTCTCTTGCACCGTACCTTCTCTTTCATTCTTGACAATCTTGTCAGAGCCTTCTGGTACTGCTTCTTCAAGAGTACGCCGGGCGTTTATGCCTCCGCCTTTTAAGGTGATGTAGGGGTGCTATGACTGGCACCCTTGTTATTTTGATTATGAATCTCCTGACTGGAGATCAAAGTGTCATCGGAAGACAGATCTTCCGTCTCCGACGACATCGGTGTTTTTTGTTTTTATGATTGGTTCCATTTTGGTCCCACGAGTATGTCGGAATTTATGGTTCGGTTTGGCAGAGCCGACATGCTAAACTAAGACACTTATACAAGCGACCTTGCCTGAGCGTCGCAGGGAATCGTTAATGACCAGCTCTCTTTAACTACCATCTGATCACGCAGCCCTCGGCACGGCTATCTCAACACCTTGGCTTAGGTGGAATTTTTTGAAAGGTTTACTCCCCCTGCACCTAGCTTAGTCTGATCACTCCCAACTGACCTGTCCGACATGGGTAGCCCTGTCAGGACAGCTGCACGCTGTCCAGTCGGTTTAGCTCAGTTGATCATCGTGATACACAAGTCTTCCCACCGCGGCAAGGTGTAGGTGCACGGAGAGGGCTTATGTCGTTATTTAAGAAAAATTTTAGAATAAATTCAATAAACAGAAGATGCCATAATGTTTCAAAAATTTTCTTTATTACCATATCATGCGTTTTGATTTTGTTTTCTACATTTGGATTCTCTCCCTTTACATACGTTTCGTACAAAGAAGCTAAGACAGGTAGTTCCTATTTTACCCGTACTTCCCTACATATTTTCATATGAGGATGACCCTGAAAATTTGTATTGTTTTCTGAACCAATTTTGTCGTCAGTGTTTTTCACAAAATTTTTTCGAGATAGCTCTTGATTTTTAACAGAAGTATTAACATTAACATTTTGATTTGAAAAATCAAAGACAGTCGAATCAATTTTTGACTGTACTTTTCCAACATTATTCTCATAGTTACAAATTTGTGCTTCAGAAAAACGTATATTTTTCATACCAGCAACTTCCGATAAATCAGTATTTACGAGACACTGTGTCGATGGTTGTATACCAATGATATGGAATTTGTTTTCTTTCACCTTAAATTTCTTAGCTTCGTCATCTTTCAAACCTACTGACTTTTTTTTATTCTCTTTGTGTTTTTACCAACATTTTTCGCTCAGAAGGATCTTGTAATTTAATTACTAATTCCTCTTCACTAGTTTCCTTGCGAGGAAAACGTAATTGTTTATTTAGATCATCAATAACACAATTTTGTGACAAAAAATCAAAACCTAATATACCATCTTCTTCTACATTTTTCATATCTTTTATTATATGAAATGTGCATTTTTTAGGTTTTTTAAATTTAATTTTAGCCGAACAAGTTCCTATAGTTTCTCCTTGTCCGCATACTGTATTAATTTTTAATTTATTATCTGTATTTACAATTATATCATCTTTTAATATATTTTCTTTTAATAGGCTTATTTCTGCACCTGTATCAACTAATAATTCTGTTTGATTTTTATTACTAATATTTAAGGTAATTTAACTATACATTTATCTAATTTTTTGTATATTTTTTGGGGCTGGCACTCGTTATCTTTATTTTCTCTGGCTGGGTGACAGCTCTATTCTCGTTTCCCTTATTCTTATTTTGATTGTCCCACAATCTCTTTGCGTTACAATCCTTAATAATATGTTTTTCTCTTTGACAAAAATTACATTTTATTTCTGAATTTTTCCTATTATTTTCGTTTCCGTTAAAATTATTATTATTATCATTATTATTATTGTAACCGTTTCTTTGGATGTATGTACCTATTGTTAATTTTGTATTATTACACATAAACATTTTGTACATACTTCTCTATTGCTTATCAATTAATATTAATATTGTACATTTGATCTCACTTGATTTTTGGTTCATAATACTTGGTAAAATAAATTTGTAAATTTTATTAAACTCTCTTCTGGTTGCAATCGTCATCGAATGAGGTCAGATTCTTGAATTTTGCTAAATTGTATATTTTTTTGTGTTTCAATACATTTATAACGTGGTCGTGAAACTTTGGATTTTAATTACAATCTTTGTAAACATTCAATTATTATTTTTTTTTGCGAACACTGATGAAAGAGGTTATTTTTGTTTTGATTTGACTATTTGTTTTTTAGTTTTAGTTTTAATTTTAGTTTTACCAGCCATTCCAAGTTTTATTTTTGTCTTCATTGCGTTCGTCACAAACAAAGCGTTTGCACGCTCACCAATACTAGAGTAGTATAAATATGATGGTTCTGGGCCATACGAGGTTTCAGGGATTTACGTCAATAGGTTGTGACGTCATTTGTGGTAAGATGGCGCATGATTTGTAGTTAGGTTGTGGTAAGATGGCGCTTAATATGTGGTAAGGTTGTGGTAAGATGACGATAGTGGCGATATGTCTTTTTGTGGATAATCGCTAAAAAAATATTATCCTGCGGTTAACCGAGTTTCAAGTAAAATAATTATCCTGCGGTCAACCGAGTTTTCGAGTAAAACAACTGTTGTAATATTTCAATAAAAAAAATGTATTTTAATTTACAAAATTTATTTGTTATAATGTACAAAAAATAAAATGCGTTTACTTCACAAATTTCAAGTTGATGATATTGCAACCTCATCCGATGACCGTCAAAACGAGAAGAACGATTCATATATTAAAATTAATAACGTAACCATCAATTATTCAAAATGCTGTTAGATGAGAATTACAATGAGATATACCACTACACCAAACTATCAAAGAGTGCGTCTATGTGTATGTGTAAATGGTATTCAAACAAATCGGATGAGATTACAGTACAATGTTCAATATTTTAAGCTATGCAATATAAATAATTTATGTTACAAATCAAGCAATATACAATTTTAGTCAGGTAGAAATTTACAATTTATCAATTATGATTAACAGGCAATATGAGAACTAAAGAGAGAATACAATTAAAATATATGAGATAGTAAATGTAAATATAATACAATAGCTATAATACAATATAATACTAAATCCATATATGTAGTACAATATAGTACAGTAGTATAGTACATAAGTAGTGTAGTATATAGTAGAGTAGTAAATGTAATACAATAATATTAGATCCATTTCTCAACAACAACTTTTGTGGTTGTATGTATGTAGGTTTTCTTGTTTTCAAATTTTCCTTGAGAAACTTGAAAATCGAGTTTTCACAGAAAAATTTTGGCAAAACTTTTTGCATAAAAAGGGATAAAATTTTAACAGAATGGTAAAATAAAGGTTAAAAATTTGGTACTCGAGATTTAATTACAAAGCCTAATTTTCACAGCGCAACTCATTTTACAAAATATATGGTTGCAATACAAATGAATCAAATGCATACTTATTACGATAAACCAATATATTTCGGATTTTGTGTTCTTGAGCTATTCAAATTAAAAATGTATCATTTTCATTACGATTATGTGAAAGTAAAATATGGTTAAAATGTTAGTCTAAATTATATGGATACAATCAATCAACAGTGGCGCTTCAAACCGATGTGAGTCTTGGCCTGCTCGAGGATACTTCTCAAGATGGATCTATTTGTCGCTTGGGCTTTCCAGTTCTGTAATCTATTATATGGATACAGATTCTTTTATTCATACAGTTCAAACTGAAGACTTTTATGAAGTTATGAAAAATGATATTGATAACAACTTTGATACTTCAGAGTATGCTATTGATAACGTATACGGTATTCGTTTGAAAAATAAGAAAGTGCTGGGTGTGATGAAGGATGAAAACAATGGTAAAATAATGACAGAATTTATTGGACTTAGAGCAAAAATGTATTCATTAAGTGTTGAAAATTCAAAAGATGTTCAAAAAATTAAAGGTATTAAAAACTCGAATGTGAATAATATTAGTTTACAGAACTATAGAGATTGTTTATATAAAAAGAAATTATTTTATAGTAATGATATGTGTATATTTAGGTCAAAGATTCATACAATTTATACTCAAGTTATCAATAAATTAGGTTGAAGTTTTTTAGATGATAAACGATATATAGCAGAAAATAGTATTAATACATATGCTTCGGGTCATTATATATTAGATTTTTTTTGTATGGATATAGATATGGATTAAAAGACATAATATTGTTTATATTACTCAATACAATTTTATTAATAAATTTTAACATATTATAATACAAGTTTTTGGTTCTTTTTCGTCATTTTAGATCTTTTAATATATGAACAAAATTTCTTAAAACTAATACATTATGTAGTGCACAAGTACCGTTATGTGTTGGACATCTCAATACATTCGGATATTGTTCATAAATTTTTGAAAAAGTTGATGCACTAAAGTCATCTATAATATGAATAATTACATCGATTTTTAAAAATTTTTCAATAATATTTTTCTTTTCTTCACCTTTAAATAAACGATTATATTTTTTACATTATTATTTAGAAAGTCTTTAACGCTTTTGAAGCTGAATGATCCTTCATCCCACAATAGTCCATGATGATTTGTACATAACCAATTATTTGTATCTTGTTGTTTTTTAGGTAAAGTTATAAAACTATATGGTGGTTTTATTAAAAAATGTTGAAACTCATTAAAATTATAAGAAATGTCAATTATAATATTTGTATTCATTTTGATATTTTTTATTATTTCTGGTTTATATGTGTTCAATATAAATTTTGAAAATGTACTAACAAGTTATTGATTGCTTTTTTCTTTTTATATAAGTTTTCGAACTTTACTTGTAAGAGGATTATATTCAACTATACGATCATGTAAAAGTAAACAGATTGCACTTGTTCTTTCTGGAAAATTAGCTGTTGCCTTAAATTCAATTTTTATGTCTACTGATCCAGTTTTCAAAGCTTCGTTCTGATGTGAGCAATCGATAACAATAATAGTCACTGAATTTTTAAAGTTTGTTAAATTCAACAATGGTTAAGGTTGCCGATCGTAGTATGACTTTTGGAATGCAGCGTACATATTATACAACAAAGCAAATCGATTTTGATCAAATTTAATATTCAAATCATCCTAAGGATAAGTTTCTGAAATGAACTTTAATATCTGTCAAATTACAATTATCAAATAACGTATTGTCTTTATTTGAATCATTATTTTTATCTGTTTGAAGAGCAAATATAACGAATCTAGACTTTTCTAATTGTGACGATATTTTCACTGTCCATATATGATGGTCTGTATTTGATGGCGTGCATTCACGATAACTTTTGTATAATCTTCAGCAAATCCTAGAAGGGTTTTTAAAGGAATACAAAAATTGAATACATTTTTTAACGAAATTACATTTAATGGAGACCAGCTAGCATTAAATAATAATTTGCTTACATCTTGCTTCTAAATTTGTTGATTAGGTTTTATTAATACAGCAGATATTTTTTTGTTGTTGATTGGTTGAATGCTGGTAATGTTCTATCAAATTTTTCAGATAAAACTGAACTTTTATTTTTACTATCACAATTATTGTTATTACTACTATGAAGTAACATAATTATTGAGGTTTTAAATGAAGTCTGACTGTGATAGTTTCACCTCTAAAATTTATAAAATCACCGTCTTGTTCAACAATTCTAATTTGTACAGATGTAATTTGATTTGTGTCTGTCGTCACAAGCAAATAAATAACATTTCTTGGAACTTCTATTATTTTATATCCAGGAAGGACCAACATCTGGTGAAAATTCATGTAGTGTGTGTACTTTTTTATTATTTATGTATGACCCTGTAATTATATTACACTCTAAACGAGTAACATTCACCTTAATTATATTCACAGGTGAGTCTGATTCATGAATTTTGTTTGATACCAAGTTTTTCGGATTAAATCCTAACAAAGGACCGATAGTTCTCTTTCTGTCAAAGTAGATTTCTTTATCACTTTTAATTTCTGTTTTGAGTGTATTGTTGTTCGCTTTAATTTTGAGTGAATATTTTTTCTCTCTTTTCTCCAGTTCTTTTTGCAAGTATTGCTCAATATCATCGATTTCATAAGATCCCACAGGTATTTCAATAGTTTCATTTCCAATATAAAATAAATTATTTCCTTCATATACAATTGGAATTGAATTATATGTTTGAAAATCGACTGCATCACAAACGTAGTCTGTAGACAAATCTAATGATGGAAAATATTCAGAACTAAGTACTGAAGAAATTCCAGACAACTTTTAAGTAAGCTACCTAATACAGCTCTTAACGAACTTGATTTAAATAAATATTCAATATTTATTCCATATTTTCGAGGTGTTTTTATGCGTAATAAATTACCAAAAAAGCCTTGGAAAAAAGAATGTGAAATTATAAATTTAGAAAACTCAAGTGGAGCAGGTACGCATTGGGTAGCTTATTATAAAAACAATAATTATGCTGAATATTTTGACAGCTATGGGAATTTAAAACCACCTTTAGAACTTATAAAATATTTAGGTAGTAATATAAGATATAATTACAAGAGACAACAAAATTATAATTCAGTTAACTGCGGAAATTTGTGTTTAAAGTTTCTGTGCAGCAAATATAAAGAATATATATAAATAAAGTGAATTTTTATAAATTTGTTCAGTATATTTTTATCATATGGCGAAAAAAGTGTGTTTTAATCCTCAAGTACAAATTTTTTTTTTACATAAGTGGAACTACGCTTATCGTCAAAATCGCAAACGAAAGATTTAATAGACGAATTTTTCAAACTAGCGAAGTTTTAAATCCAATTCTTACGTCTGCTCATCGACAAAAAGTATATAATCAACAGTTTAAATAGAACGTTCACAACACAAAATTAATTATTCAACTGACATCTTTCAAAATGTCAATTACATTAACTCTTACTGGAAATACTTCAGTTCTTAACTCAGAATATTTCCCTCCTATAGATTTACCAATCAACTATGTTTGCGGACTAGTTGACTTTCATACTTATAATTCAATTCCCAACGTTGCTCGTTACAATAATTTATTTCATATAGACAATGAAGTTATTACAATACCTGTGGGATCTTTTGAAGTTGATGACATTGCCCATTACTTGCAGAAAGAGGTGGCAAAAACAGCAAGTAAACCTACAATCAAAAATCATGCAAACAACAACACACTCAAAACAGAAATTAAAAGTACAGAAAACATTTACTTTAACAGGAAGCGATCTATTGGTCAACTTCTAGGATTTACTAAAACAGAATTACCTGCAAATGTATTACATGTATCTGATTTACCAGTAAACATCACTAAAGTAAATGCTATACGAATTGACTGTAATTTAGTAACAGGTTCGTACTGTAATAATATACCTGTGCATACTCTTCATGAGTTTTCACCGGATGTTGGTCCAGGGTATAAAATAACAGAGGTTCCTAAAAATGTAATTTATTTACAAGACGGAAATTTATTAAATTTCAGAGACGAAAATATTACAGTCAGATTACATTTAAAACCAGAATAACACAGAAAAAAAAAAGATTCTTTATAACAAAAATATATATATAAAATCAATACATCGCAGAAATGTTTCTAGTTCTAGTTCAACTCTTAAAGGAGTAACATCGAAAACGAGATTAAAAACAGAAAGTTTCTTGAATCTCTGGGATTTGTTTTAAAAGCTCATAATGAGTAATATACTGAATATTTCACAACAACCTTATTTTGATGAACGAATGACAAAAAAGGAGTATCATACTTACTCTCCTTTTGTAGACTCTTTTAATAATAATGATGAAATACGGATTTCAATACAAAATTAAGATCTTTATGTACTTCCAAGTGAAAGCATTATTTACATTGAAGGTACACTGAAAAAAACGGATGATACAGATTTAGCTGACTACAAACTTAACAATAATTGTACAGCATATTTATTTGATGAAATACGTTATGAGTTAAATGGTGTCGAAATTGATCGTACTAAAAATGTTGGAATTACTACTTCATTAAAAAATTATATATCATTAAATCAAAACGAAAGTTCTATGCTTCGTAATGCAGGATGGTCACCAAACGAAACCATAAATCCTACATCTGGAAATTTTAGTTTTTCTATTCCTCTGAAAATGTTATTAGGTTTCGCAGAAGATTATAGAAAAATCATCACAAATGCAAGACACGACTTGATTTTAATTCGTGCAAGAACAGACTTAAATGCAATTCAAACAACAGTCGAGGGTTCTAAACTTACAAACAGATCATCTTGTTTGGACTGTTAAGACTACACCACAATTAGAAAAACCCCGATTTGTGATTGTTGCTCTACAAACAGACAAACAAAATAGAAAAGAGAAGGATGCTAGTAAATTCGATCATTGTAAACTTACTAACATAAAAGTTTATTTCAATTCAGAAACATATCCGTATGATAACTTAAATATTATGTATAACCGTAATCGGTATACTTTATATGGTATACGGTAATCGGTATACGGTATGCTTTACTGTATGATATGTATATAAAATTTCAAGAATCATACTATGGTAAAGAAAACCATCCATTGCTAAAATGGAGTGAATTTAAAGAAAAAGCACCAATTGCTGTTATTGACTGTTCACATCAAAATGAAATTGTTAAATCTGGTCCAGTAGATGTGAGAATAGAACTGCAAACAGATGGTAATTGTATTCCAGCAAATACAAATGCATACTGTTTACTTTCACATGATAGAATAATTGAATACAATCCACTTAATGGTAATGTACAAAAATTAGTATAATAAAAGAAGAAGCATGGGCATTTGGAAGTTAGTTATTAGTTTGTCAACGGAGATAAAACATCTTATAAAATGTAAAATATTGTCGTCATAGATATACAAGGATTTACAACTCAAAATAATAAATTCATTGTAAAAGAATTAGCAATATCATATAATGTACGAGAGTTTCAACATTTTTTAATTAAACCGCCATACGAGTATTCATCTTTAACAGTAAGAGAACAAAAACAAGTAAATTGGTTAACAAGAAATTATAACGGATTAAATTGGGATGAAGGGTCAATTTCTTTTAGAAGTTTGATATTTTTTTTTATTAAAAAACCTGAAAGACGCAATAATTTACGTTAGGGGTAGAGAAAAAAGATTATTTATAAGCGAAACACTTAAGAAAAAAATTATAGTTCATGATTTAGATGAATAAGGATGTCCAAGTTTACATACTTTACATCAAAACCACCCTAATGCTCTACGATGTGTTATACATGGCGGTTGTTGTGCTTTGCAAAATATGTTTATTTTAAGACATTATGTAGATGCAAATTTAAATGAAACATTGTAATATTTTTGGTTTCAATAAAATTCATTAAAATTAAATATAAACTTATGTATATGTACTATCCTTTTTTATTTTTCATTTAACCTATAATGACCCCAAGCATAAGTGCTTATACCATCTTCATTTACATGTCTCTTATCATCTATATAACTTAATGATATCTTATGTATATTTTGAGTATATAATGTATGTATATTAGACCTAAAAACTAACATACTATTATAAGATATTTTTTTCCTATACAAGCAGTCCCTATAATTTTCTAAACTTAAATTATCAACAGTTGTTTTCTTAACACCTTTAGCTTTTTTAACTACTTTACTATTTTCTACATCTATTGAATACATTTTTGACTTAAGACCTATAAATTCTTTCATTATTCTACCATTGTTTTCATCTTTCATTATTCCTAATACCTTTTTATTTCTTAATTGGATGTTGTATGGATTATCTCGAGCATATTCTGATGTGTCAAATCTGCTCTCAATATCATCTTTAATATCATAGTAAAAATCTTCAATTTGTATAGTTTAAACGAAACAGTCTGTATCCATATAGTTAAACAAAACATTTGTACCATATTTACAACAGCTACCATATTTTGTGTAAACTGAGCTGAGCTATGAAAATTTGGTTTTGATACTAATGCTCGAATACCTAAACGTTTTCCCCAGTTTTCCCAGTTAGTTACAATTTTCACATCTTTACGGTTATCAACATTTTCCATTGTTTTTCCGTACACTGCATTATTTAACAACTTGAAAAAGTTTTTCTCAAAAGCATTTTTAGCTAGTGTACGATGATAAGTGTTTAAGTCAATATATGTATGTTTTTAACCAGCATAATTGTCTAAACTGTAAGGCTCTATGAATTCAAGTTATTTTTAATCTATGTTGAACATATTGTTGCAAATTTCTGTAATGTATTATGTAATTTTGTTTGTATGTTACATCTGTTATCAATTTTGAGAATTTAGATCCAGTGCTTTTTTTATTTTCTGCACAAAATGGTAGATCATTGTGTTCATCATGTATTCCTTTTGGATATTCCAAATCAACTTCAAGAATGTATCCAATGTTAGAATTATCTGGTATTGATGTAAGATTTATTTCTTCTGGGTTTTCAACCCATTTAAAGTCTGAATAAGGTAAAGCTTGAGACATGGCCCATCCATACAAGTTGTTTGCATCCACGTATGCCAAGTACTTTGAAGGTTTAGTATTATCAAAGCCTTGCATGTACTTATTATTTGCCATTGAATGTCTATGTGAACATTGTGTTATATCTCCTCTAATACCTTTCTTGATAAAGTTATACATGTTAATGTCTGTTAAAAGTTGAAGATTTATTCCAGTTAGTTTAAGCATAGCGTTCCACGATAATCCAGGTGTTGTATAGTATTGACAAGGGTATAATGAATATATATTTTTGCATACTTTTCTAAAGTTTTCGAAAACATCAGTTAAAAGTAGCACATCTGTTATCAAATAAAGCTCTAAATAATCCCAAAGACTTTTGCAGTTGAATTTTTTCCAAATCGTCAAAGCATGTAGATATTCTGCATCGCTACATTTTTTGTTTGTCTATTTGTTGTTGAAATTTTCTTGTGAAGTTAAGAAGTCTCATCCAAACGTTCCCACGAATTAATATATTCATATGGAAATACTCCTTTTCTTGTTATCATATTAAATGCTTCTTCTTCTGGATACATTGATTTGACAACTTCAAAATCTTGTGGTGTTAAATTTCTAACCAAAGAATCTAAGCTAGATTGCATGAACCTGACAGAATCTAAAAATCTCAGCTCAATTGTATCTGTATCATTTACGTAAATACGTTTTGATAGGGATACATATAGTTCTTTATTTAGTGGTATTTAATTTATATCTCCATCAATATTTGAAATTTCTTTGACAAACAAATGACAGTCGTATCCAGAGAAATTATGAAACAAAATAGGCACAAATTTTGGTACTCGGTAACGCAAATTACATTCATTGTGAGCTGGACCTTTATATTCTCCTGTTAGGTGACAATGGTCAGCAACTCTAATATTTCCTAAAAACTTCTTGCATATATAACACAGTTTGTTTTGTTCTTGTATTTTAAGTTGATATGGTGTTAGAGGATTCATAGACTTCGATTTCATAATGTAGGTATGATAAATGTGAAGTACACCTTCAACCAATGATTGTACAAATTTTGATGGTGAGTCTTTTCCCTTGTACACTTTCAGTTTATTTAAACTTTTGTCGTATGAGCATTTTATATATTACGCAAATGCACAAGGAACGTGTTGTTGAATGTTTGTTGTAGATGACGCTGATGGATTAGGTAGACAAGTATTTACATTTTGAAGAATACATTCAAAGTCTGCATAAACTGTGAATGGGACTTCCAATTGACGCTCGTATTTTTCAAACTTCAATTCACTCTTCACCGGTGATGGCATCGAAGTAACAATCTTGCTGCATTCGTTTTTGTGTGTTTCATAAGCCTCATTGCTATAAAAATGTTGCAAGCAAGAGTTGCATAGATATACCATGTGTTCATGCTTTGCTATTTGACTTTTGATTAATCTCGATATATTTTTAATCCATACATAATGGCTTTTATCACTATCTTGAATAAGTAGTAGGTTGATGTGTTTGTTTTTTTCTTGTTTTGTACAATAGAAAGGACCCAGTATTTTACAGTTGTTTTGATTTATTTCTTCGTAACCAAATACGTTTATGCTAATATCAGGATTCATTTCTTCAAATTTCTTTATGTCTGTTATTTTTAGCGGAAATTCGAGGTTCCCAAACTCTAATCTAATATTGTTTCGTGATTAATAGTAGTAGCAGTAATATCATGAATAAAGTAAGATGATGGTCGGTTGTTATTGTGTTGGTTGTCAACTGGATATAGAGCCGACATAATTGCCCACTTGAAACAATATTCATCTGAATTATTGACATTGACACAAGCATGTTTTTGTTGAATATATGGTGGTAGTGGTAAGTACTGCGAACCCTTAATTGGTTTGTATTGGTTAATATTCATTTCAAGGTGACTTATCCTGATCAACGACCAACCACTATCACGTTCTTGGAATTCTTGCATCTTTGTGTGAATGTTATCAATCATATTGTTGACGACTGATAGTGCTTCGATTTCACCGAGTAGAATTTCCATTTTAGATTGAAAAGATTTTACTGATAACACCATATCTTCTTCCTCCTCATCATTCGCTTAAGAAATTTTAACATATTCTGCAAACAATTCAAAATTAAATTTGAACGATCCATGCTTATTCAACTGATTTCTTAAACATTGTAAAATCGTTTGTTTTGCTATTTCGAAAAACTTAAGTGGGTCCAAGTTTGATTCATTTTTATTTTCGTACAGAAGTGTCTCTATTCTTTCTTCAAAACCACTTCTTACAACCTTTAATACATCATTTATTGGTTGTGCTGTATTTTGTTTATGAGCGTTTGTTCTTAAGTGATAACTCCAATCTTTAACTAAAATGTTTTTTTTACATGCAGTACACAGCTTACTCAACTCATTGTCTGTTGTTTAATTCAGACGCTGTTTTTTAATGATAAAGGTTGATTGATTTCTTCATGTTCAACAATTAAATTCGAATTTAATGTATGCATATTTCTCATGTGTTTGATTAAATCATCTCTACGTGAATAACTTTTTTTACAAACCGCTTCCACAAACTTCACAAATAAAATTATTCATTTTGAATTATTTTCAGCTTTAACTTCAGTCAACTAAAAAAATAATAACTTTAAAAAGATTTCACTCTACTTGTTAAATTATGTAACTAGTAAAACTGGACTGTGAATTTTTACCAAAACTCAGGTGAATTTATACCAAAAAATTTCAAACTTTAGTGAAAATGTAAAACTCTATAACCATTAACAACAGTTTCTAGAATAATCAGTTCACCCGCCACTCTAAAAAAATTAACCAATCAGAATAATTTCTGGAATAATCTATTATAAACGCAAACCTTAAATTATACTATTATATTAAATCCGTTGACAGTTTCACAAGACATAAATTACACTATTGTATTAAATCCATTGACAGTTTTGGGAAAAAATTAAAATCCCGAATCCATTTAAATTCCTTTAAAATTAAAACTCAGGATAGTTTCTAGAAAGAAATCTATTGTTTCATAAGACATAAATTACACTATTGTATTAAATCCATTGACAGTTTTGGGAAAAAATTAAAATCCTGAATCCATTTAAATTCCTTTAAAATTAAAACTCAGGATAGTTTCTAGAAAGAAATCTATTGTTTCATAAGACATAAATTACACTATTTTATTAAACCCATTGACAGTTATTGATCTTACTAATAATCAACATAAAACACATGCTTGAATATGTATCCTTAAGTAACACCTGCATCCTGTTTCTCTTATATCTACAACAACACACGCACACCCTTCGTCTAGACAAGACAAGACAAGATCAATGCCTTTGTGACGTCATGAGCCGGCAGAGCCGCCAGCTTAGAAACGCCATATATACACTACTCGGGCAGGGTGAAGAAAGCATGAGAACTTTTCTCTTTGGTGAGAATTGAATATTTCTTATTTTTTTAATTTAAAAATGCTATTATCATTCCCTTATATTACAGTTGAGAATAAAAAATTTGTACCGTTTTAAAATTCAAATGTCTTCTATTCTTACATACAAATTTATATGTAAATTAACAAAACATCTCAGTGGTACATATTTGAAGACCTCTGCTAGAAGGGCTCTAGAAGACCGTCTAATTGCATTATTTTTCATGCCTTTTGTGGAAGGCAGATAGAATGTAAGTGGAAGATCTTAAAAAAGATTGAAAAATGAAAAAAGTGTGAAATTTCACACATTAAGCGAACAAGTGTATTCGTACAGGCTTCGGCAAAAATATTTTATGTTAAAATTATTTGTGCCCTTCTGCGGAAAGTAGGTAGAATGCACGTGTCAGGTCCTTTTTTTATTATCTTTTTTTAAGTTCAATTGCGTAATTTAATTTGTTTTATTTTAGTTTTGTTAAAGAAGTTAAATCGTGAACGCAAAATAGTGCAGTATAAAGAAATTTAAAGTGCATTAAATTAACATTGTAATCGGTATAAAAGTGTAAATTCTAAATGAAAAATGTAAGTAATAATTATTGACGATGATTAATTATAACAAATATTTATTAATATTTCTTATAACAAAATATTTTATTATATTAATTACATATATTATAATTATATATTATAAGTTAATATTTATTAATACGTAATAAAATATTTTGTATGCAAAACGCCTGTAAATTTCGATATTTACGTGAGGGTACAAACATTTTTTATTGCGTTTAAATTATAGATCATAATTTTGTAAAACAAAATATATGTTTAATATAAATTGATAAATATGCACATAAAATAAACATGGATCGTAGAATTACTGGTATTTCCAAAAGACATTTTAAGAGAGTAGTTTCGAATGAAATTAAAATGTCGAAAAATAAATAAGTCCACCAAGTGCATGAAGCATCAGACACTCTGAACGAAAATGATGTGGAAATACCTGAAATCTCCTTTAATTTTTCCGATAGTACAGTAGATATGAATATGTCTGATAATATCTCTAAGAGAAATTTAACAGAGAAATTATATGAATGGTGTGTGGTAAATCGCATATCAAGAAAAGCTAGCGATGAATTATTAGAAATTCTCTCAACAGAAAATGTAAATATTCCAAAAACAACAAAATCTTTGTTAAAAAAAAAAAAAAAAAAAAAGTGATATTTTGATTAAAAACATTTCACCCGGTAAATACTTTTATTTTGAAATTGAAAAATCTTTAAAAGAATTAGCAGCACTAGAGGCTGCAATAGAAAAAATAGAAATAGATATAGGCATAGATGGTCTGCCATTGTTCAAAAGTTCGAACAAAACCTTATGGCCCATATTAGGGTCGATTTCAATGCAAAGACAGATGCAAACTTTTCTTATTGCAGCATATCTTGGAATAAGAAAACCACAAAATATCATAGAGTATTTAGCAGATTTGGTAGAAGAATACAAGCACCTTCAGAAAAATGGCATTGAGCTAAATGGCAAAAAGTTTTGTTCAAATAAGGTTATTTATTTGCGATGCATCGGCAAAAGCTTTTGTGAAAGGGGTAGTTGGACATACCTCAAGCAATGGTTGTCCTAAATGTATATAAAAAGGAAAAAAGATTAATAAAACCCTTACATATTCTATAACAAAATCAACGCTTAGAACAGATGATGATTTCAAGAATCGAGTTGACCCGAAATCATCACTTACAACATTTTCAACAAAATTCCCATATTCTAGAAGAAATAATTATAAGCATGGTTACACAGTTCCCATTAGATGTAATGCATTTAATAGATTTGGGTGTATCAAAAAAGATTTTTACATGCATTTGGGACAATAAACACACAAAAAGAAAATTGACCAATGATCAAAAGATTTAAATGGTAAATTGGTCGCAATGACAAAATTTATACCGAAAGAATTTAGCCGAAAACCAAGATCATTCGAAGAATTATGTAAATGGAAAGCGACAGAGTTTCGTCAGTTAATATTGTATACATGCATAGTAGTTTTCAAAGATGTAATTGATGAAAATTTATATTATAACTTACTTGTTTTATCAACATCCTACAGATTATTATCTTACCCAACAAACTGCCAAAAAAACATCGAATGTGTCCAACAAATGTTAGAAACATTTGTGCAGGATTTCGCCATTCTGTATGGGGACGAAACAGTAAGGTATAATGTACACAATTTACTGCATTTAACTGATTCAGTTAGAATCTTTGGCATTGTGGACAATTTTTCGGTATACAAATTTGAAAACTACATGCAAGAATTGAAAAAAGATTGTCGAAGCCCATCTAACATCTTACAGCAGATTCATAACTGCATAATTAAAAGAAATAATACAAGACAAAAGAAGCAATCTAGCTTTGCTAAAAAATCCTGCAAAAAATACAAATTGACCTGTTCAACAATCTACAAATCGTATCACTGGAATATGTTTTACTTAGCCGATAGTGAACCAGATTGTTTTGTTTACACTACAACAAGGCTTCCAGTAAAAATAGTAGGGTTTTATACTGAAAATAAGGCAGATTTTATAATTGGACATAGATTTTCAACAACAAAAGATTTTTTTCAAGAACCTGTGCCTTCATTTTCTGCTCTTGGAATTGCTCGTGCATGCGATATTAGTCCTGAAGAAGAAAAGATTTGAAAGCCAATATCTTTTTATACCCCTATTACACCAATGTACAACATAAATTAAACACCTACGTATGTTTTTTATTACAGCTTTTTTTATTTTTAATCTAATGAGTAATATTTTGTTTTTAAAGTACTTAATTTTTTTTATATTTATTTAATTTTTTGGTAATTAAAATGTATATTACAGTGATTAGAAAAATGAAACGAAAGCAATTTAATGTAAAACCTTATACTGCAACACCTCTACATCGATGTAATGCCACTTTGGGTGCGGAAAATGATGAAAATATATGTAGGTAAATCAAAGTTATGAAAATAGTTCTATTAGTTAGTTGCAATAGCTCCTTATTATATTCATATTCTAAACTTAGTAACAATTCTTATTTTTATTTATACATTTTAAGATAACACAAACAATGCAAACACATTGAAAAATATATTGAAGGGAAATAACAATCTGATGAAGAGTATTGCGAAGGAGCTAGCAGAACAAAGACAAATGATTGCTAAACAACAAATTTCAATAGATAGGATTAGTGCTCATCTGTTTCCCTTTAAAGATTATATAAATATCTTCGCAATAAAACCTTTAGAAGAATTAAATCAGATTGACAAGAAAACAAAGAATATACTACGGCATGAATTGGTAATAAAATACATATATTTTTATGTCAGTATGAAAGACTTATTTTCCAAAATTTCAGACACGTTATATAAAAGAAATTGTGGGAATTTCCCCAATTTCAAAGTGCTTTCAAAAGATTTTTCACGAGGATGTCATTTTACAAATAAATTGGGATGGAGCCCAGAAAAAAGTAGCAGTCAACAAATTCAAAATATTCAATACTTACGTATATGGTACGTCACTTTTGTTACAACTACTAAATTTATTTATATTTATTAATTTTAATTTAGTTATTTCAATCTCCTTAGATGCCGTGAAAAAAGAAACTTTTGGCTACGTTGAGTACGAGACGGAAATGAAAAAAGGATTCAAATTAATGAAAAACAGATTTTACAAGGAAAATTTCAAATCAAAAGCATCAAAATAATTAGATATTTGTCATTTAATTGTTTTGTTCTCCATTTTTGTTTTATTTTACTGTTTATGATTTATCATTATTTTTATTGAATTAATATTTTGATTTGTATTAATTTATTTAACTTTTATTTAATTATCATTATTTTTATTGAATTAATATTTTGTTGTTGAATTATTTTATTTTACTTGTATTGAATTAGTTTTTCTATTTTTTTGTGAAACTATTTTTATTATGTTATTGAAGTAAATATGAATTTTGTATTGAATTAGTATAAGCAATAAAAGCAATAAAAGTACGTATATATTTCTCCTATCTCATGTGTAAACACATTATTTTACATTCTGTTTTTAAACTATATACGCAGAAGTATTGAAAATTACAGGCAGAATGATATTTTTGAACAGGCGCACATGGGTGAGCATAAGGATTAAGGAATAATATTTTCAATTTGATAACAAGTGGAGGAGAAATCCTTTTACACGCATGTGTACAATACGTCAATATTTCATGTGTATTTGTATTTTTAAAATATTGTAATAAAAATTGATGTGGATTTCTTATATTAAGTATCACAGGCCACATACATTTTGTTATTGTTTTTTTCATATATCTATTAAAGGCCTAATATGTTTTGCATTATAATTTTCATACATCATGAATGAGAGAAATACAAGTTATGTGCGCAGATGTATTAGTTAGTTTTACGTGTACAATTTTTTAATAAATATATGAAATAGGATACAGTACGGTGTCAATAAAATTAACCACTGAAACATTTTCCTGATTAAAATTTTATTCAATTTTTGACATTTTTAAGAACGTAACATAAATATAGCATTGTACAAATCGCGGAAAAAATAAAGATGATAAAATTTATCAAGACTCCAATTTCACTTTGAACAATTTTATATTAAGTCTATTGACATATGTATGTATTTAAAATCGTATATAAACTTGTTAATATTAAATTTCTTTATTGAACGGAATATTTACATTTATTTTCTAAGTCCTTAAACTCTCTTAGGATTTAATAAGAAAAATTTAGTTACATGTTAAGAAATCCTTGTAAAAAGATATGATATTTAAGTAAAAATAAACATGAAAAGTGTATCGATAATGCACTGTATTTTGTGTAATATATAGTCAACTTAACTGAAATTGTTTGAATGTGTAATAAAATAAAAGATTGAAACATACATATGGATTTGTGACTAAATGGAAACAGTACAGTTGAAGAACAATTAAAAGTACACTTGTCGAATGTTTTGTTATTTTTACGAAAAAATTCGTAAAAATTTGTATGTAAGAATAGAAGACATTTGATTTTTAAAGTTGTACTTTTTGTTATGCCTAACTGTGGTTTACATGACTAAATATGAGTTGGGGAAAAATCTACATACACATGATTCAAGATTCGAGAAATATAATTACACCGACATAAAATTTTGAACACGAAAAGTACGTGAGAATATTTCTCATTAAAGATATTTTTGGCTATCACAGGCCACTTCCCCTCCTATCACAGGACAAAAAAAGTGACAATTTTCCCGGTATACTTTGGAAATCTATAAGGAAATCGTTAGTACTGTGGTATTACCAAAGTATATCCAAGTTTGTGTTTAAGCAATGACCGTTCTCTAAGCGATCCTTCAATTTTTTTGGTTGTGTAGGTTTTTCGTCTCAAATAAAAACATTCACTCCACTTATTAACGACTTTAGGCCAAGGATGACCATTAAATTTCAGCCAGATTCGGGTTTCGTCAGTATTGACTATAAACATAAGTATAAGTTAAGTAAGAATAAAATACGGCATATTTGGATCTTTTTACTTCATAAGCTTCGCATCAACACGAATTTACTGTTCTCTTTATGTTAGACACTTTTATAAACTATTCATGAATTATTTTTCTAATCTATAAAATATTAATAATTAATTATTTTATATTTTATCACTTACCCTTATACTTACACTAAACAAATTTAAAACATTTTTTCACAAATCACGGCAATAATTTTAACCTTATCGGAACAAGATCTTGATATTGAATGACACACTTGTTGCAATTTTACACAAAAATCTTAAAAGTTTATAATTAATACACACCGTCAATAATAATAACAAATTCTTCTAACGAATAACTGTTATCTTCAGTTAACTCGCCATTAGTTAATTGGAAATAACGGTTTATTTCACAAACCGTTGATTATAACAACAAGAAATTTGTAGATATTACAAACTTAGTAAGCTCATCGCAAAGAAATTTTGTTAGTAATAATAACATACAGTTTTTAAACGAATTTGTAATGATTACAGTTAGTTAGTACTAAATTCAGTATGAAGGTAAATAAAATCAACTTGAATCTGCAGACCATTTTTTTATTTTTTTATTTTATAAAGGTTAGAATAGTAAATGAATTTACAATCCTAACAGGGGGAAATAGCACTGACTACAAAGGTCTACGGCTAATTTGGGGAAGTAATGTCAGACTCATACACGAGGTGGGATTCGAATCCACGGCTGTTGGGATCGTAGACCTAGCACACTACAAATATACAAGTATCACATATATTTAAACTTAAATGCTTTTATTTTGGTCACAAAATTTTGATCGAAACAGGTGTGTGTGGGCAGAGTAGATAGGGGTAAAATGTATTTCTCTTCATTGAGAATCACTAAATTTCAATTTTTCATTCTTTAAATGTATGTGTGAATTCTATTTACACATAAGGAAAATATCTAAAAGTACAGTGGAGTCTCAGAAAATGTGCTACCTTTCCCAATATTTATCATTACATCATTCTTTTTAAGTGTGAAAAAATTTTAAATTTCATACAAATATTTTCATACAATTATGGTTTTTTTGTTAATCGCCGACTGTACTATTGTATTGCATTGATTTTGTAATTCACATGGGGTGGAGTTTAATTTCTTTATGATATCATGAACTTCAAATTTTTACACATTTGACCGATTTTAACATTTTAATTTTACATATACTTCCATTTAAAATACACGTGTTTGTATCGCAGTATATCAATTACCACATGTTCGTATATGTATTCATTTATCTCAATATAAAATGCATTTTTCTAATAGAAATAAAAGGTTTTTACTTTTCATATACAGTGCCGGACACTTGATTACCCTCAATTAGAATTTTTTGAATTTGTTTAATTTTTCTAATACATTCTGAAAACTAATGATGGATTTTTTTGATTTGATCCATTTTCGAACATTTCGGGTGAAAAAATTTCAGAATTTGGAAAAATACCAATAATTATTCAAGTTTTTAAAAAATTTACCTTCAAGCCGAAGGACACTTGTTTACCCTCACCCATTTTATACAGTTAAAGGGTTAAAATAAACGGGATGTTTGAATGTTTTTTTTTTATTTCTAATATTTTATTGAGCTACCTTGCCATTCCATAAATTTTAATAAACTTTTGGGTATAAAAAATGGGTAATTTTGGGTAATTTCAATGGAATTTCGCGCCAAGCCTGTAAAACTGCTGTCGCCAGTTCTTGCTTAGCGTAAACGTGTCCCATTAGCGTGAATGTGTCGAGACGATATCAACATCATGGGTATATCAATGAAAGCAGCGAAGGATGCATATAAAGAATAAAAAGAAGCGGCTGCAGAGCCTGCCGCTAGGTCTTGTTATAAATCAAGATAAAACTGAAGTTGATACAATCAAGATCGAGAAGAAGAATAACAGAGAAGTTAGTGATGATCGACAACCACAAATTAGGTAGTGGATCAATTCAAATATCTCGGGTCGATCTTAACTGATAATAACGAAGAAATTGTTGAAATTAGGAGACGAGTATCGCTGGGAAACAAGGCCTACTTTTCAATATACCCAATACTGAAGTCCAACTGCATTCATCGCAATACGAAATTCAGACAATATAAAACATTAATACGCCGTATAGTAACATACGGCAGTGAAACGTGGACAATGACAGCTCAGACCGGGAATGTAATGAGTACATTTGAAAGAAACGTTCTAAGAAGAATTATTGGTCCGGTATATGACGGAGGCTCTTGGCGATTAAGGTACAACAAAGAGTTGTATGATGTATATAGTATAAAGGCGAAGAGATAACTACAGTGGTGAAATTGCATAGACTTTGCTGGGCAGGACATATTGCAAAAATGAATGAAGATCGGACACCAAAAAAGGTGCTTGCAGCATCTTTCACTGGAAATAGACCTGTTGGACGACCAAGAATGAGATGGGAAGAAGCAGTGAGAAATGACGCGTGGAGCTTGTTAGGAGTGAAAAATTGGAAGGCTAAAGCGTATGATAAGATCAGGTGGAGCAACGAATAGAAGAGGCCAAGGTTCGATGTAGGCTGTAGCGCCATATGAAGAAGAAGAAGAAGAAATCATTTTAAACTCCAAAAGCTTCTCGCCAGTTAAAAACATCTCCGTATTTTTCTAACTCTACATTTCAAACGCCACAAAATACAATTATACAAACAGAATCTCCATCAGCTATAAGCACACCTATTGCACACATACAAAGTAACCCATTTGATGAACCATCTCAAGAAAGTTATGAATTACGTTCATTTTATATGAAACAACACTTTGATGGACATTAAATAGACAATGCGTTCGGACCAAAGTTCAATGAAAATAAGAAAAATTTTGAATTAGGTCGAAGTAGATTAATACTCAATGATAAAATCATTAAAGTAGATGATAAAAATTATGATGTAACACATGGCTTATACGAGTTAATTTTTATGAAAAATCCTGTGTTATATACAGACAATGATCTTCAAAATTATCATGATATTTTACTCGTGAGCAATATATACAGAAAAGATTATAATTATGATCATGCATTAAAGGAAATCCAGGTAAAAAATATAAAGAAATCATAAGTCAATTAATCAAAAAAAAGAAAGGAGAGGGGCTAAGAACATTTGCATTTGATAAGATGCTGCTTAACAAAAGAAAACCGAACTACATTTACTGGGATGATCCAGATGAATTAATTGATAGACTACACTTGCTTATAGCTTCACAACAAGCTGATCATAATAAGGAAATAATTTCAATTTTTGAAGAATTGAAAAAAGCAAATATCATTCATTAAATATAATCTTTGTTCGTAATCAATAATATCATTTTTAAAATGAGTGTTGATAAGTTCTGGCGTTTCTCAAGTAACATCAAAAGTAAGAAACGTGATGGTGAACGAGGTCCTCAAGGTCAACCTGGAATTGGATTTAAATTAACTCCTGAAAGAAATTTTGATATAGAATATAAAAGTTTTCAAAATATAGGATTGCCAGTTAGGATTTTGATGCTGTAACAAACGAATTTCCTCGAAATGAAATAACAGATTTAAGAACAAATCTTTCAGATGAAATTTTTGACGGTAGAAGTCTCTTAGTAGAACAACTACGTAATCTTGACGGAAATTTAAATTTTAAGATAAAAGAATTTAAAGAATTTTCACTGAAAAAATACAAAAAATAGAAATGTTTTTGAATAATTATCAAACACATTTTCATGAAATTGAAAATATTTTACAACTAGTTAAAAATTTAGAAATTAATATAACTAGTTTGATAAAAATTTAAGTGAAAATAAAAACTTTATAGAAACAATAAAAAAATTAGAAATTGATTTAAATAATTATTACAAAGATTTTGCTGATTATAAAAAGCTTTTGCAAGACACTCTATACACTGAAATGATAGATAAAGATGAATACGTTGTTTAAGCAAAATCATCAGTATTTAAAAACCATGGTCTTCATTAAATAATAAATACATCTTTTATGTTGATATAACATGATTTGTTAAAAAATGAGCAAAAGACAGCTAGTTGAGGAATTACATAAATCAGCACGTAGAAGATTTATTCGGAGAAAGGTTATTACAAAAGGAATAGATGATCTTTGGCAAATAGATCTAGTTGAAATGGGTACTTTTTCTACCAATAATAAAGGATGTCGCTTTTAATTAACTGCAATCGATACATTTTCAAAATTTGCTTGGACGATTCGTCTTACAAGTAAAAATAGTGTAGACGTAACTAAAGCAATGGATTAACTTTTTACTTCATCAAATCGAATACCTCGTAATTTACAAAGTGACCTCGGCAAAGAGTTTTATAATGAAAATTTTCAAAATTTAATAACAAAATATAATATTAATCATTATTCAACATACAGTACTACAATGAAAGCTTCAATTGTTGAACGTTTCAGTAGAACTTTAAAAGGATTAATGTGGAAAGAAGTTAGTTTTAAAGGATCATTTAAATGGATTGATAATGTACAAGAATTAATTGATACATACATATATTAATTATTATATATTAGTACAAAACATCGTACTATAAAAATTAGTCCTAAATATGTTAACTCATCTAATGAAAAATTGTTATTCAAAACAGTTTACAGTAATTTAAAAACATTTCCATTACCTAATTATAAAATTGGAGATTCTGTTCGTATAAGTAAACATAAACATGTTTTTGAAACAGGATATACAAAAATTGGACAAAAGAAATTTTTAAAATTGTGTTTTTCAATAATACAAATCCTGTAATATATAATTTAGAAGACTATCAAGGTAGTCTAATAAAAGGAGGATTTTATGAAAAAGAATTGTTGAAATCAAATCACCCTCATATTTATTTAATTGAAAAAGTTTTAAAGAAGAAAAAAGATTTTCTAGTGAACACAATTCTTGGATTGATAAAATTCAATTATTATAAAAAATTTTATGTTATATAAATATTGAAGTAAAACATGTATTTAATTTTAATAAATGTATTTTTTATTATTTATTTATTAATTACATTCTTCTTATTCTATAATATAAATTGATTATTTCCAACAACCGCAAGTATCAGGTCCTGATGTTGCATTATTTTTAGACCACGGGCAATTAATATAGTGAACTCAATGTATAGAATTAACTTTTTCAATATTCGCATATGGTTGCAAAAATTTCAAATACCCCAATAATTCTATTTCATATTCTTCAATTAATACATTTTTAAACTCAAATAAAAACTCTTCAATTATTCTGATTATATTATTCATTTTTTGTATTTTTTTAATCAGTCTACTTTTAAATTTATATTAAGAATGAAATTAGAGAAAATATTGTTTGATTATTTATACAGATGTACTAAAAAATTTATGATATATTCATTGTATAAACTTGTTTCATATTTTTAACATTTATCATTTCGACATCAGTTTTGTGATTAGGATCTTGTAAGCGTATTATTTATACTTCTCCATTACTAAAAAATTTTTCAGTTTCAAATTCGTGATATTCATAACATGAAATGTTCAATGTTCGCTTTTTATAATCGCTATCATATGTGCAGCGTATAGTTAATGTCACGTCGTCATCAAATGCTATCTTAAGATGTCTATAAAAGGGATGAGAACTTCCAATTATACCAGCAATTTCACTTTCTTTTCTAATTAATTCTTGCCTGAATCCTTCAATAGCTTCTTCAACAGTTACATGTTTTGGTTCAGGTTTCATAGCACTTGTTGTTGTTGTTGTTATATTTTCTTCACTACTACAAGAGACATCAGATTGTGGTTTATCAGTTGTAGTCTTATTAGTATTATCAGTTATAATTGTTAATAATTGAAATGATAAAACAATTTGAATAGTATCATTGTTTGGTAATTGTAATGCAAATTCAAGATTTCCTTTATTCCCTTTACTACTATTAAGTTTTATTGGTATTACTCCAGCTTCAATATATGATACAAATAACACCACGAAAAAAAGTAATGAATTAAAAATATTCATTTTAAACAATTTTATAGATGTTTACTGATAGAAATATCTTTAAAAACTAATGAATTATTGTTTCATTGATTATATTTAACTGTGATTTTCAGTAGAATCTGCAAGAAACTTCATATTTAATCCCTGTTTTGGAGGTTCATTTGGATTCACTTTTACTACAGTTTTTTCCATACGATTCCAATTATCTTCGTCAGCAAAAGGACAATTTGGTAGAAAGTGATTCAAATTTTTCTGACTCATAGCTCCGTCAAATGATTCACCAACAACGGTAATGTCACCACCATGTACTCCCACACGGACATGTTGAAAAGGTGTAAATACGAAATTATACCCTAATTTAAGTGGATAAGGCTCTCCGTTGCGTTTAGCAAGTATTAAGCAACGATTTCCATCTTCTGGTGTCATAAACTCTTGTAAAATGTCGTCTTTTACATTTACATTGATTATTCTAAAATTAGTCCATACACCTTCACAAGTACAAAACTTTCATCCATTTTTAATCGTTTCGACCCAAAACATTATTTATAAATTAATATGAAAAATGTTCTCGTTTAGATGAATACAGACAAATGACTAATCTTTGAATATAGATTTGTCTCGTTTTTATGCTTTTTTAATTCAAAGACATTTAAAAAAATAAATAAATAATTTATTTAATTAAAAAAAAAAAGAAAAATAAATAACTTATTTAATTAAAAAAAAAAAAAAAAAAAAAACAAAGAGTTTAGCTGCTATGTGAATTGGACTAGGATTCGAACTCACGTCAAACCATCTTTACTCCTTTTTTTTAAATCAACAATCGCATCATTACTATCAGATCACCATTCATACGTGTAGTTAAGGGGTATTTTTATTATTTATAAGATTACTGAAAATATATTAAAAATATTTTCTAAAAATAATGTAAAAGAATAATAGTCTGCTCTTAAGTGTAATAATTCATTAAAGCAGTATAAAAATATTCTCCACTTTTAAGTGTAGTACCAAAGAATATTCAAATTTAACAAGAATTCTTATGGGGCTTCGAAAAATTTTTTAGCCGATAGAGCGGTTCGGGCGACGAAAGAGGGGACGGCGTGAAAGATAGAATGGTTTAGTACATTTGTTGGTAAAAAAAGGGATGTCGTTTTTTCGTATAAGAATATTCAAAATAAACTCGAGAAATTTTAAGCCATGTACTTATTATATATATGTATGTATACATATGTAATAATATATTACATACAAGTGTTTGTAAATATTTTCATACGAATTTGGTATCTAAACTATAAATACCGTCATCCTAAACAAATCGTAAGAATTTTGATGATTCTAAATTTTGTTTTGAAAAAGAAATTTACACGTGCTGCATACATTTTGTTTGTGTTTTTTGGAATTTTGACAACAATGCTTTGCTTTTGTACTACATATGTATATTTATGAATGGAAAATGAAAAGTAGTATGTATTTTATATTCACATGTATGCACATATCATTATACATACATATACTACACAATTATAGTTCATGTTTTGAATAAGTGTATGTAATTCATTTTTGCTAGGTATTTTTTGTCCAAAAAATGTTAGAATTTTTTGGAATTTTGACAACAATGGGTTGCTTTTATCTTATATATTAATGGCAAATTACAGATAATACGTACATATGTCCATATCTGAAACGCCCACGAGTGCACACCACATATAAATGTATATATATACATATATACATATGTATATATGTATGTAGTTCATGTTTTTAATAAAGAGTATGAATGTAATTCATTTTTGTTGGACATTTTTTGTCCCGAAAACTTTTTTATATTAAACTATAAAATACATATACAATATAATATATTGTATAAAAATTATACAATATACATACATATTATAAAATAGAAATATATTTTATTATATAGGTACATACATATATATTCTATATATTAAATTATACATTTAACATGTTTAATATATATGTTGTACGATAAGCACATGATAAGTCTGATAACCTACATGCACTATATCTACAAATACTATATATTACATATATACATACATGCATATGTATGTATATACATACTATATTATGATTATTTCTTGTCGCATATAAAAAACATGGAAAATCTGATATCCTGAATACTATGTACATACAAATAGCACGAGATTATATTGAATAGATACATATGTATATTAGATAATAACAAATAAAAATTTACATGGCTTATAATGACCGCATATGAATTATCGCTGTATTTACATGTTTGTAACATCTTTACAAATTCATAATTTTTAAATTACTTTTCTCTTTTTTTCTTATTACTGAAAAAATGCATTAACCATATGCATCAACACACAAACTTGTAATTTGTATAGTTTCAGTTTGTACAGGTAATACCTCTTAACCGTATGTATATATGTATGTATAAATGTATATATGTGCATTTATGCGTTCTGGATTTTGACAGTTTTATTATTTGGAGAATCTATTTCTAATATATATGATCTTGGCCAGGAAGAAAAATTTTTTAACGTCGATTTTGCACTATCTCGTAGTTTTGGATTTCTGGTAGTACTTTTGTATCTTGAATCAGTACAAAATTATAGCCTACTCTTAAGCTACTTTTAGCTTTTCGATATAAAATGATTAATACCCTGTAAAATGTTAATGATAACGAAATTATTATTTTATTTTAATTTTTACGTTACGTTTTTCTTATCTGTTCTGTTTAAAGCTGTTTCATAGGTGTTTAAAGCTGTTTTGTAGCTGTTTTATAGCTGTTTACAAGTGCTTCATATATATCTATTTAAAACTGTTTCGTACATTAGATGAAAATGAATGAAATGTTTTAGATGTTTAAAATGGATGAAGATTTGATAAAGAATATAATCAAAACAAGAATAGAAATTAGGAAAAAATATCTAGCAAAAATGTATGAAAATACATTTAAACCAATTACACAACCTCTGAAAGAAATTCTTAATACAATACACAAAGTAAAAGCAGATAATAATGTTATAGGTGATTATGAAAATGAAGCACCATCTCAAAATAAGAAAATAAAACCAGAAAAAAGTAGAATACCGTTTAACAATTCACAAACTTTAAACGATAATTTCAACACGCCGTTTTCTACACCAAAAGGTATTCTACAACCGGGAGTTATTGATTTACGAGCTTCAGGTTCAGAAAAATTTGATAATTACACAATAAGTACACCTCTCTCGTTTACAAATTCGCCTAACAATTTAATCTATTATAAAGAGATTAAATTTGAAAGATAATGAAATTGATTACAAGTATGGTTCTACTTAGATCACGATACAAATACTTGGAAAATAGGTGATGCAGCATTTGTAATAGATGATAAATATATTGTTATAAATCACAAATCTTTTAAACTTTCACCTGGTTTAATAAAGTTAATATTTACAAAAAGTCCCCGTAAAGGAGTATATACTATTGAAGACATAGGGACCTATGTATGTACAGGTCTTCAAAAGTACAAATGCTATGAAACGTGATTACGATACAAACAAACAAATCTCAGGAACTCGAAGTAAAAAATGTCAGTTTATTAAAAGACTTTTAAATCCACATAAAGGATCTGGTTTAATGAAGTTTTCAAGAAACAAAACTGATTATAATTATTGGGATGATCCAAACGAGCTAGTAGACAGATTAAGATTATTGATAGCCTCACAGGATGCAGGTCACAATAATCATGGAAATGAAATAATTTCAATTATTGAAGAGCTTAAAGAAGCTGACATTATCGTATAAAAACCACATTTACCAACAGAGTGCGTCATTTAAAAAATGAGTGTTGATAAGTTTGAACGTTTCTTACTCAAATGTAAAAGTAATAATGAACGAGGACCTCCAGGACGACCTGGGATTGGATTTAAACTAACTCCTGATGGAAATATCATATAGAATATAAACGATTACAAAACATAGGATTACCAGTTGACAATTTTAATGCTATTACAAAAGCAATCTTTGAAAATGAAATAACAGCTTTAAGAACAAATCTTTCACAGGAAATTGATAGCAACAGATATCTTTTAGTAGAAAAACTGCATAATCTTGATAAAAATGTAACCTATACAATAAATGAATTTAAAACAATTTTTAATGAAAAATTACAAAAAATAGAAACATTTGTAAATAATCATCAAGCACATTTTCTTGAAATTGAAAATATTTTATAGAGAGTTAACAAGTTAGAATTTAATACAAACAATTATGATAAAAATTTAAGCGCAAAGAAAAACGTTTCACAAGCAATAAAAAATTAGAAACTGATTTAACTAATTATTAAAAAGATTTTATTGATAACAAACAGCTTTTACAAAATGCATTGTATATCGAAAAAGACAAAAATACATGTGAATTCGTTGTTAAAGTAAGATCAGCGCTATTTAAAAAACATGGTCTTCATTATATAATAAATACATCTTTTATGTTGATATAACATGATTTGTTAAAAAATGAGCAAAAGACAACTAGTTGAGATAAATTAAGCTCGTAGAAGATTTATTCGGAGAAAGGTTATTACAAAAGGAATAGATGATCTGTGGCAAATAGATCTAGTTGAAATGGGTACTTATTCTGCTAATAATAAAGGTTATCGCTTTTTGTTGACTGAAGTCGACACCTTTTCAAAATTTGCCTGGGCGATTTCTCTGAAAAGTAAAAATGGTATAGATGTAACCAAAGCAATGGAGATATTTACTTCATCAAATAGAATACCATATAATTTACTAAGCGATCTCGGCAAAGGGAAAAAATTGAAATCCTGAACCCATTTAAATTCCCTTAATATTAAAACTCAGTATAGTTTCTAGAGAGAAATCTATTGGTTCACAAGTCATAAATTGCACTATTATATTAGAATCATCAATAGTCATGGGAAAAATTGAAATTCTGAATCCATTTAAATTTCTTTGAATTGAAAATCTTTTTTTTTTGTCAATATAGTACTCTTTTACTAATTTCACAATGTTATTAAATCGGGATTATAATTTATTCAATTTATAGCAGACTCACACACACACACTGCTCTTAGTAATAATCAACATAAAACACATCCTTGAATACGTATCTTTAAGTAACACCTGCTAATGCTAACAGTTTATCATTATCACTACAACAACACACGCACACCCTTCGTCTAGACAAGACAAGATCAATGACTGTGACGTCATGAGCCGGCAAGCGCCGGTGCTCCAGAAACCCCATAAACATACTACTGTAAATGTAATGGTTATTAAGATTAGTCTAGGAATCATCATGTCTGTTTGAACTGTTTTGGTTATTGTTCCTGTTACTATATTGTTTACTATTAGAATTACTTTTATTTGGAATGTTCTTATTTTGGTCAAAACTATTGGTACCAACACTTATATTTTTTGTGCGAAAATTTATTACTATTCTTATTATAATTAATTTTGTTCGACTTTTTACTGCGAGGATCTTTAGCAACTTCATTGTCTAATAATTTTATTAGTTTTTTAAAAATTTATTACAAATTTTAATGAGAGTAGAATTCTCTTGTATATATCCACGCAAAAGATTCACGTTTTTTATTACTTAATACGTCAATCAAATATTTATCACTATTATAAGAATGATAAACAGCTGGTCTACTTTCATCAAATTGATATATAGTAACTCATTCAATTTATAATTTATTTCCCTAAATTTTTGAAATAATTTTCTAAGCGTACTTACTCTGACTGCTCTACACACGTTTAACAATTCTGCGTAATACTGACGTGGTTTATAAAACAGCTATAGCTCTCTTTTTACCTTCTCCCAATTGAGTTGTGTATCGATCTCTAGGTGTTGGTGCTGCGTTTCGCTTCACCTTGAATTTTATCATTGATAATGATGCTTGGTTTTTTATGTTAAAGCATAATCGGTATATTCTTATTTTTCGTTGTTGTCAATTACAAGATTTCACACTGAGTTTGTTGCCTTATAACAAGGATTACTCAGAAATTTAAAATATATAATAGGAATTCATTCTTTCACAGATTTTACAGAAAGAAATTGTGTTTTTACTAAAATAATTCATCCTTTAACAAATGAAATTCACTTGTCCCTAAAAGGAATTTTTATTTTAATAAGGTGAATTCTATCTGTAAAAAAATTCTTATTGAGAACAAATAATTTTTTTTGTAACGCCAAAAATTCAATGTAAAGTCCTGTAATATGACAACGGCGCAACATATTCATATTTTGTAAAATTTTATCCTAATTATGCGGAAAAAGAAAGAATCAGATTGAATACTTCGTAATAGTTCGTATTAGAATGTATACATATGAACACAAGTACTATAAGTACATATAGTAAATAGAATATACATACTATCTTCTTCTTCTACGGCCATATAGACCTTGCAAAGTCATTTGCCTCTTGGAGAATGTGCCTCCATTCTTGACGATCTCTTGACGCTAACAGCCAGTTTCTAATGCCGAGTTTGTTAATATCTTCTCTGACCGAGTCCCACCATCTGTTCCTAGGTCTTCCTTTCGGACGTTTACCTTCTATATTTCCAAGCAGGAGCCTTTTACAGGAGTTGCTTCCTTCCATGCGATTGACATATCCAATCCACCTGAGTCGCTGAATTTTAATGTATGACGCTATATCAATATCCTCGTAGAGTGCATATATTTCATTATTTGTTTTTCTAACATAAGTGTTTTCATCGATCTTAGTAGCTCCGTATATTCTTCTGAGCACTTTTCTCTCAAAACGTCTTAGTTTTTCAGCATCATTTCCTTTGAGTGACCAGCACTCTGAACCGTAGGTAGCTTTGGGTATGATTAACGTTTTATATAGCGTGGCCTTAGATATTCTAGACAAATTTTTGGATTTGAGGGTAGGTGTAAGACTGAAGTATGCTCTATTTGCTTTAATTATTCTCGTCTGGATTTCCTTGCTTTCGTCATTATTAGATGTTATTAAAGAGCTCTTCCAACTCTTCCTCCGCAGCTTCCTGAATGCTTTCCTTAAGTATGGACCATAGTCTGTTCACGTTTTCTTCCCCTTGCCATGCGTTATTAGCGAGTTTTTCTTGTACCTTTTGCTGGAACATAGAGCTCACATTCTCATCTTGTAACTTTTCATTTTGCCATTTTATTATTGCCCGTGGCTTATTTCCACTTATCTTTCTTATGTGGATGATCTTCACTCTTACCTTCGTAGTCACCAGATAATGGTCAGAGTCTATGTTTGCGCCCCTCTTTACTCTGACGTCCATTATATGACTAGCGTACTTTAAGTCTACCAGCACGTGATCAATCTGGTTTAGGGTTGTTCCGTCGGGAGATCTCCATGTGACAAGATGTATCTTTTTACGCGGATACCACGTGCTTGATATCTTCATATTTTTGGATGTTGCAAAATCCACCACCCTTAGTCCATTACTGTTACATTGGTCATGTATGCTATGTTTACCTATGGTCGGGTAGAGCAATGGTTCTTTACTAATCTTGGCGTTTAGATCTCCCATAATTATTTTCATGTCGAAGGAGGGTGCGCGATCGTAAGTTTGTTCTAGCTCTGCGTAGAACTCATCTTTGATGTTATCGTCCTTCTCTTCGGTAGGCGCATGTACGGATATAATTGTAATACTATGTGGCTTCATTTTCAGTCTAATCTTGCAGACCCTTTCACTCACAGGCTCGAAGTCGCAAACATATTCGTTCAGTTTACTCGATACATATATTGCAGTTCCAAATTGGTTTCTAGCACTCGTCGTTCGACTGAAGTACAAGGTTCCTTGGTTTTTGTCAATTATGCCTTTTCCCGGCCACCTAATTTCCTGCAGGCAGCAGATGTCAAGTTTATATTTTCCCATTTCTTTTAATGTTTCCTGGAACGCAGCCGGTCTAAATAGACTTCTTACGTTCCAGGTTCCGAATATCATCTCGTAGTTCCATTTCCTTAGCCAAAGTCGTGATCGATTAATCTGTCCAATCCGAGGTTCATTCTCTAGTCTGACAGTATTTAAGTTTTTCTAAGGATAGGGAATCAGCCTATCGCCCAACCCCCAACCTGGAGGACCAGTCTTCATCCATTTTGTCCCCTACGCTTCCACAGGGGTTGATTACCCTGTCTTCACTAAGGGTTAATAGCACCACCACATGTAGGTAGGATGAAGAGTGGAGTAGGAGAGGTGAGAGACTTCATTTCCGTAAATCAGTCATTGGGTGCACTTTACTACCCCACGGTCGTTGTTCTGACCCGGTGCCAGAATATACATACTATACCTACATATAACTGATTCTTCGCATATCTTGTCTAACAAGTTTTCAATAAACTCAAAAATCTTTAAATTTTCACACATACTCGTTTGTACTGATATGTATAGTATACCTAGTCCCTTATGCCGGTTTAAAGGACACCATAAAATATATATATATTACATGCAGCTAATTCTATATGTTCGTACAATACGTGTACAAAAATCATACATGTGTATACCTATATAAGTATAATTCATTACAACTGCAGTAACAATTGCTTAAAACTACACCATCATTAGTATACCCATTTTATACGTTAGAAAGTTCTTTGAAAATACCACGCACATATTTTCAAAGTTTAAAAGAAGTGCTTCAAATTTCTAACTAGCATTGAAATCAAGTATCTAAATGTTTTTATAAAAAGCTTTAGTGAATGCGTGACGAGAAAGCATTTCAAAAAAAAAAAAAGAATCAAATTTGTTGTACCAATGCGGACTCTCCTGTAATTTATTTTCTCTTTGCTATTGTCAATGAATAGCTCGGTTTTGCTATATTATCTGAAAAGAAAGAAAAGCAGTATAGAATCTATGATGAAGAAAGTGTACACAGTGCTGAACTATATGCAATCAAAACTGCTTTCGAATTATCGAACACTATCGATAATAATAGCATCATTATACTTACTGACGCTTCAAGTACCATAGAAACTTTCACTAAAATATATCCCGATCATCCAATTGCGAAGGATATTCACGATGTTTTATGTATATAGTAAAACTAAATCATATAAAATTTACTTTTCATCAAATAATAAACATGAATTAGATTTTTATTTATAATTTTTATTTATAAATTTCTGTTACTAAGTTTATTGATAAACAATGAATAAGAATTTATTAACAAAATTCACTCTCTTTTTTAAAATTAATTATTTAATACAAACTTATAATTTTAACAATTTTTGAGAACAAGTTACAATCACGGCTAACTGAACAGAACTGACTTTTTGTCTTCTTAATTTTTCTTATCTTTTCTTTTATTTTAAAATTCAAGCATTTGAAAGAAAAAGTGAACGAAAAAGTAATTTGCTTTCTCAACAAATCAGCAATTTTTATGTGAATCAAAATTTTGGTATTTGATAATTTTCGAAAAATTTGTGGGAACGGAAATTAGAGTAATTTAATAATTTTTTTCGTTATTTTATTTTTCTGAAAATTTTGCATTATACATATGTATATTACTTTATTATAACAATTTGAGGAATAGAATGGTTCGAGCCAAATTGATCATTTTTATGACGAGTTAAAGGTGAATGGGGATCTTCATTTACCAATTCAATTTTTTTTGTAACCTTACTTTTTCTTTCAAGTATTCCCCTAAATTTCAAAATTACAAAAATAATTCCAATTAATATTACAATAATAATTAAATTGATACTTATGAAACTGTAATGTGCTATTTTACTTTTAAATTGTACATAATTTATTTTTTCTCTGTTTTTAACATTTTCTATATTTATTGTTTCCAAAGAAATGTTGTTAATTGATTTTGTGAAATTTAAATGAACTATTGGAATTATGCTACTACTAGAAAATTTTCGATTTTATTTCTGAATTCAAAATCATTAATCTTTATGTTACAATTATTGAACTTTATTATGTCATTAATCTTGATACTCAGTTTATGTTGTAGTGTTGTGTGTTGTTGTGTATTGTGTTGTAAATTTTTCGTTATTACAATACCATCATAAATTTCTTCAATTGAACTAATGTTGATTTTCAATCTACACACATTTTGAGGTTCTAATGCGTTTCGGTCACAATTGTTTTTATGAGGCTTCAACTTTTTCTTCAAGACTATATCTTGATCGTTTGAATAAACGGTGTTCCTTCTAAGGATAACTCTTTCTATTTCATAAACCAATTCTTCATGTTGTTCTGTAGGAAATGGGATTATAAGGCCGTTTTAGCATATTTCTTCTGTAAACTGTGGAATGCTAATAACCAAAATTAAAAATTCATTTTTTATAAATACTGTATTTTGAATGAATGGCAACATGTTCGCTGAAATGTTGTATTTGTCTGTCTCTTCGTCTGTCAATATGTCGTGAGGTAGTTCATTGATTTTACTCATTAGTATGATGTCAGTCAATTTTTCTAACTGTCAGTTTATTAAATTTATGTCCGCGTATATTTGTAACACAAAGTTTTCTTTGTCAACAAGTAGAGCTATTTCGTTTGCTTTGTCTGTAACATTTCCGAGAAATTCACATAGTTTTTCTTGTTGGGTTTTCAAATGGTTGGTTTATTCGTTTAAATTTTTAATCAAATTATTGTTAATTACTACTTGTTTATTAATTTCGTCAGTCATTTGTTGTGTGTTGAATTCTAAGTTTTTTAAGTGGTCGTAAATTTCGGTGGCATCGTCATTGTCCATTGTACCGGCTATGAATGTTAAACCCGTCCCTACAATGCTAATCAGACCTTGTTTATTCCTGTTTCTTTTAAATATGTGTGGTATTATCATGTTAAAACTGTGCTTGGCTAACGTTAATTCTCTGTTCAGTAATTGACGTTCCTCAGAAAATTCACTTAAATTCAATGAGTTTATGTTTGTTACAATTGAATCTATAATGTCCTTGTATTGATTTAAATTGACGACGTGTAGAATTTTTGTAAAACGTTCGACAACATGTTTTTCCTCAAGCTTTAGTAGTGTGAATCCCCTTTCGCTATTTACATTTATTATTTCTATTGACTGTCCGTTTAATTTTAAGATGAAACATAATAGAAGTATCAGAATATACATCTGAAAGCAAACAAACAAAAGGGATAAGCTTTAATTTTGTTCTTGGTGTTTTAAATTTCATTTTTCGTTTATTACTTGTATCGATAAAGTATTCACCTGGTATATAAAAAATATCAAATTGTAACACAATTTGATAAAACATTAGATAAATTCTACAATTTCATACAATTTACAATTATTTGAACAATTCATAAAGAAAATTCAAAATTATTTCATATATTCAATTCTTGAAACATTTCATTAAAAGGACATTCGTGCTTTCAAATCATATCCGTTAATTGTATTAACAAAGAAAAATAATTAACAAAAATAAATATTTCGATGACTCGCCAATTGGGCAATCATTTCATTCATTATTAAAGTTCATAATTCGTTTAAAAAAAAAAATTAAGTACGCAAAAGTATATGCTAACATGTTTCAATATAAATTCCTTAGCAACATAGTTCAAAATTATATTTAACTCTTTTTACCAGTAATTTTCCATATTGCAAAATAACATGAAAAAATTCATATGAAATACAAAAACAAGAATTAGCAAATTAACGATTTTAACCAAAGTCCATATGTAAATCATAATTAAGACGGAAATATAAATAACAACAAATATATTAACACATGCAAATTCATTAACATTAAGCTTATAGTAACAATTGCATATGTTGATAAGTGCACTGCACTGGCATACAAAGTTCATATTGCATACAATTTTATACCAGCTGATAAGTGTAATGAACTTGCGTACATAAAGAAAAGCTATACCAAATAAAGAATATGCAAATAAAGAATTGGCATGTACCGCCCATTTCCCCTACGATTGGTACAGTCATTTATGGTAAATTACATATACTAATATTAAAATAACGAACTTTGGAAGCAACTAACAAAAACAAATTAAGGCAGCAATTCTGGATAAAAGTTAAGAGATCTCTTAACTCTTAACTTTTAAAAATTTTTAATAAATTTGGTATTCTAGGTAGCAGATATGTGGAGAATTTAAGTTTTAAGAGGATAAGAGATATGTCAAATAAATGTTAAGAGGTTAGGTTAGTTAATAGACTTTTGAGGCTAGAAACGTCTCTTATCCTCTTATTCAGAATACAAAAATCTATTAACTAAAGTCTCCAGAAAGTTAAGAGATCAGCTGATCAGTGACATCTCTTAACTTACTCAGAATACCAAATTAATAGAATAAGAGGCTAAGAGTCTCTTAACTTTTATCCAGAATTGCTGCCTAAGTAGGGAAAATTGATAATTGTCATTATTGATAAAATAGTTACGATTATCGGAGTTATAATTTGGATTTGAAACAGTAAAGTTGTAAAAGTAAATTACCGCAGAAATCGTCTTTGGTTAAAATAAATTATTTAACTTAAAATATTTTTTGAAAATAATTATTAAATTAAAACTTACAAAAAGATCAGTTACATTGAACATAAAAAAATTATTCAGTGACATGTGATTATTCAGTGTAAATCGTAGAGTTACATGTTAAAGATTTTCTATTCGACGTTGATTTTAGTATTACAGTATTTCGGTTCGGTACAAATTATTGAAATAAAATAAATAATTAATATTTCAGTTATTTAAAGTTAATATTGTGAACGTAGTTTTAGTGGTATTTTTAGTGAAATAAAGTGTTAAATTAAATCACAATCTTTTCAATTAAATAAACCTAAATTTCTTCCTAACATTCGAAAAAACCTTTTAAATGTTATATACATAACACACCGTGCTTTTCAAATTTATCTAATTTTTTGTACTTTGGTTTATTTTTCTGTATATTTCGGTTTATAATGATCTTGTCGAGTAATTCGTAATTATTGTCGCGAGTTAGATTCAATTTTTCTATTTTTTTATTTTTATTTTCTTCAAATTTCCGCGTTAAATTTTTAATATCATTCTGATCCAAAGATTTTTGAATAAAGTCGGTTGGACGAAGTTTCGTGGTTGAATGTAATGTATTATTATAAACTGTTATGATTTTAAAAATTTTATCATCTAAGTCTTCTTCCGTTTTTTCTACTTCTAATATGCGGGGGTGTTCATTTAATGTACCGCAATCTTTCAATATCTGCATTTCCGGTTCTGCTACCTGCGGTGGTAACGTGATATTCTATCTGATTTTCTTTCAATATTAATTTGGCTGAATTATGTATAATACAACGTTCATTATCAACGATTATTTGTTTCATTTTTCCTAAGAATCGAATACGTTATTTTAATGCAATTGTTATCGAAATCCACGTTCTGTAAGGTAATTTGTGGATTGTCGCGTATTTGCTGAACTTGTCTATGGTAGTCAAGTACATAATATTACGATAGGGATACCAGATATCTACATGGAAAATTTCGTTGAAATTGTAAACAGTCTCTGTTACCTTAAATGGGATCTTAATAGTCGTGTTTCGCTGGTAAACACACCTCGCAATTGTTTACAAATTAAGTTATTACTTCCATTAAATTCGGATAGAAATATTTTTGCTTTATTTCATTGAATACCTCATTTATACCACGATGGTTTTTATTTAGATGTTCCTCTTTGATTAATGAAAGTATTTTTTCTTTATCACTGTTTTCTTCAATAGTAACAAAATTCTGAATTTTTTTATTTACGATTTTAATTGAACATTTTTCTTTATCACCTTTTTCTAAATAAATTTGATTTTTGTATAAATTTATGGTTTTTTCCGTTATGTAAACAAAATCAGTCCCATCTTCTGAAGCGCTATGGACTGTAGCATCGGTTGACCTAACTTCATCGTTATGACCTTCGCTATTAAAAAGGACCATTTTGTCTTTGTAGTCAGTGTACCTACTACGATGACTGACTCAACACCGCTTTTGCTAAAATGCTTTTCGAAATCGGGTGGTTTTAAGATCGGGTCATTGATTAAAAGTTTTTTTCAATTTATTAAATGAGTTACGTAATCTTGGTCAGCAGGGTTTAGTTTGACATTCTTTTTCAGGTACCTAATCATGGGATATGCAACCTTAGCATAATCTTTAATAAATTCACGATAGTAACCCGTGATACCAAGGAATTCACGAATTTCTTTAACTGTTGTAGGTAATACCATTTTCTCAATGTCTTCTGCTTTCGATTTGTCAGATGTTATGCCGTGACTTGTAACGATGTGGCCTAAATATATTTGTAGACTCGCTCGCAAAAAAAGATTTATCGATTTGTGGCTTTAAATTAGCTTCCCTCAATCTTTGTAAGATTCTTCTTAATGACAACAAGTGTTCTTCAAAACTAGTCGAGAAAATTAAAACGTCGTCGAGATACACAACACAAATTTTAATAATAAAATCTTTTAGAACACTATTCATAAGACGTTGAACGTTAGTGGCGCATTTTTTAAGCCGAAAAGCATACGCAAAAATTCGTAATGGCCTGGTGAAAGCCCTTTGCCAAGTCCAATGTATTGAAATAATTGCATTTGCCAAGTTTATCGAATAGATTCTCGATATTGGGCATTGGAAATTTGTCATTAATAGTAACTTTATTGAGTTTTTTATAATCGACGACAATTCTCAATTTTTGAACATTGGAGTGATCAAGTTTCTTGGGTACTATCCAGTTTGGGGAATTGTATGGACAGTTACTATATTTGATAATTTTCTGTTCCAACATCTCTTTCATTTGTCTGTTTACTTCGTTCCTGTGTATCTCTGGAAACCGATAGAGTTTGCTATAAATTGGTACATCATTTATTGTTTTTATTTCGTGTTTTATTTCGTCCATGAATGATAAATTATCACCTTTGAAGAAAATATCTTTGTACGACTTCAATAGAGTCCCTAATTTTCTTACATCAGTTTTGTTTAGTGTTTTAAGGAAACATTGTATTGGGATTTAGTCATAATTTTCCTTACTAAAGATGTTAACAGAATCATCACGATAGCAATTTTTTGCATAATTTTCTTCTTCTATGTTAAGAAAAAGTGGTATTTCGGAATTACGAGTTTTCAATTTTCGATCTTTATAAAAAATTATTGCATCTAAGTCAAAAAGAATGTTATTACCTATAAGACCATCGAAAAATGTATGGAAATCGTATCCTACAAATTCAACCAGATATTTATCTGATTCATTGAATTGTTTAAAAATTGGGAATTTATAGCAAGTATGTGGTTTAATAGTTCTATTTAAAACTTTGATAGACATAATATTAGGAACTTTTTTCCATTTTGGATTACAGATTTTTGAATTTATAATGCTAGTTTCAGCACCACTATCAATTAAAATTCTCATACCACGCCTTTTGTTCTTTATCACTATATAAGGTAGTTGTTTCTTGTGCTGAATAGAAAATTCTGAGGTTCGATGCTTTTCGTTTGTAGTAATGTCCATTGGTTCTGTATCGTTAGTACGATAATTTGTTCTACGCGATTGTTCGCTTGAACGAATCGAACGATTATTGTTTTGATTATTGTCTTGTCTATGATTATTGTAGTTTTGTCTGTTGATACAGTTTGAGTTAGTATTTTGGTTGTTGCGGTTGTAGTTATAATTATCAACGTTTTGATTGTTTTGAATTATTTAAAATATTATGTTTACTTGAACAGGATAATTTTTGTTTGAAATAGCTAGATACCAAAACTTATTTGAAAGATCAAACGCTTCATCTACATATCCTGGATTTTGACATCCTACAAGATTTGTGGCCAATGGATATAAATTTTCTGTGAAATGTTTAAGAACTATTCTTTGATTTTCTGTAATTTGATCGGCAGTGCCTTCATTTCTTAAAATATAGGTGTTGTTAAGCTTACAATGAATAGAGGATACTTTACTATAAAAATTTTCAATACTAGAATCACATCGACAAAATTTTAATTCATAAGTAATGTCTACTATTGGAGATCGTTCACCGTGATTACGTATTAAGGCTTGCTTGAGTTCTGTCCATGTGGTGGTAGTTCCTTGTTTCAACAGATTTTCTTTGGCTTTACCCGTTACTTTGTCGCAAATACGTCCTAAAATAACTGATTTGTATTGTGCGTTTAATGTTTCCATGATAGGTAAGAAAGTTTCAAACCTATTTATAGAACCAAACAAGCTAAATTTGGACACAAGGAAGAAAACGTGCAATAATATGCGCTATGATATTCTTAAATACTTGTATAAATAAAAAAATTAGGAATGTTAAAATCTGGCAGTAAAAAGTGGCCTAAAGCATAATATATATCTAGTACATATATTTCCAGTCAAATGCTTTTATTTTACCCTAAAAGTTTTGATCGAATCAGGTGCTGTGCGGGCAGAGTAGAAAGGGGTAAAATGTATTTCTCTTCATTGAGAATCACTAAATTTCAATTTTTCATTCTTTAAATGTATCTGTGAATTCTATTTACACATAAGGAAAATACCTAAAAATACAGTGGAGTCTCAGAAAATGTGCTACCTTTTCCAATATTTAGCATTACATCATTTTTTTAAATTGTGAAAAAATTTCAAATTTCATAGAAATATTTTCAAACAATTAAGGTTTTTTTGTTAATCGCCGACTGTACTATTGTATTGCATTAATTTTGTAATACACATGGGGTGGAGTTTAATTTCTTTATGATATCATGAACTTCAAATTTTTTACGCATTTGTCCGATTTTAAACATTTTAATTTTACATGTACTTACATTTAAAATACACGTGTTTGTATCGCAGTATATCAATTAGCACATATTCGTAAACGTATTCATTTATATCAATATGAAATGCATGCTTTCTAATAGAAATAAAAGGTTCTTTACTTTTTATATATGTACATATGTATACACATCATATACAAACATTCATATGATCATAACAAGTGTGAAAAAAAAAAAACAATGTATGAAGATCACTTTTTTCATTGTACCGACGTATTAAGGATAAATATACATATATACAAACAAATATGTACTATTTTTATGAAGTACATATAAATACGTATTACAGCTAAATGATATACTGCGATACAAACATGTGTATTTTAAATGTAAGTACATGTAAAATTAAAATGTTCAAAAACGGACAAATGCGTAAAAAATTTGAAGTTCATGATATCATAAAGAAATTAAACTCCACCCCATGTGTATTACAAAATATACGATCATCATAATAATAGTATATGTTTGTTTGTATGTATATTTATCCTTAATATATAAATACTTCGGTACAATAAAAAAAAATGATATTCATACATTGTTTTTTTTTTTTTCACACTTCTTATGATCATATGAATGTTTGTATATGATGTGTATACATACATATATGAAAAGTAAAGAACCTTTTATTTCTATTAGAAAGCATACATTTCAAATTGAGATACATGAATACATATACGAACATGTGCTAATTGAAATACTGCGATACAAACTCGTGTATTTTAAATGGAAGTACTCTGATCAAAAATAACCCGGACTCGTTCATGTACAACCTCCGCCAATATTTTAAGATGCATTTCTTTTAGTATTTATGTTTGTATACCTGTTTTTTACATTTCCTCCAAATTCGAGCTATATATGTCAATCAGTTGTTTTTTGACAGCACTTTGTTTAGGTCAAGTTTTTGCTTACTTTCGATTTTGCGATGGAAAAAATAATTGAACAAAGAATTTGTATTAAATTTTGCGTAAAAAATGAAATTAATGCTACTGAAACGCTAAAAATGTTGCAAAAATGTTATGGTGATAGTTCTCTATCGAAAACAACAACATTTGAATGGCATAGTCGTTTTAAAAATGGTCGTGAATCAGTGAAGGATGACATTCATCCTGGGCGTCCTTCAACATCAAAAACCAAAGAAAATGTTGATCTGATTAAATCAATGGTTTTGGAAAATAGAAGATTAACGATCAGAGAGATGGTTACTGAAACAGGAATTTCATTTGGTACAATTCAAAGCATTTTAAGTGATGATTTGGGCTTGACACGACTTGCAGCGAAATTGGTTCCTAAATCATTGAATTTTTTACAAAAACAAGAACGTGTTATTGTTGCTGAAGAGATGCTTTCCAGAGTAAATGCTGATCCTGCATTCATTCAACGGATCATTACTAGTGATGAGACGTGGGTGTACGAGTTTGATGCGTTAACAAAGCAACAATCAAGTGAATGGCGCGCTTCAGAAGAACCAAGACCCAGAAAAATTCGTCGTACTCAATCAAAGAAAAAGATTTTGCTTACCGTTTTCATCGATTATCGTGGTGTTGTGCATCATGAATTTTTACCAACAGGTCAAACAGTTAATAAGGATTATTATTTAAGCGTAATGAAGCGTTTACGAGAAGCAGTTCGTCTAAAAAGACCCGATTTGTGGCAAAATAATTCGTGGATTTTACACCACGATAACGCACCTTCTAACACAGCCGTGGTTATTCGTGAGTTTTTGACTAAAAACTCAACAAACACTATTCATCAACCACCATATTCACCGGATCTCGCACCGTGCGACTTTTTTTTGTTCAGTCGCTTAAAAAAACCACTTCGGGGAACCCGCTTTGACAGCATAGAAGCAATTAAAGACAAATCGAAGAAGGAACTTATGGCGATCCCAAAAAGTGAGTACGAAAAATGTTTCCAGGATTGGATTAAACGGTGGCACAAGTGCATTGCATCAGACGGAGAATACTTTGAAGGGGAAAAAATAAATATTAATGAATAGACTTGTACTTTGTGTTTTATTGACCAAGTCCGAATTATTTTTGATCCGGGGGTTATATGTAAAATTAAAATGCCTAAAATCGGTCAAATGCGTAAAAAATCTAATAGTCTTTAAGAAAAAAGAAAAAATCCTAAACAAATAATTAATTTTGGGTGGTGGTAATATTTTTACACATACATTCATGAAAATTGGTATTTATTTCGTACATGTACACGAGTTTTTTTGATTTTTTTTTTAATCTACATGAGAATAATTCTCTTTACGAAAAATATTTTTAGATTGGAGGTTGTGTTTCTTCATCAGAGGTTTTAAAAGTAGGGTAAAATCTGCAGTATGAACTGGAATTCTTGTTCCTAATACATTTTCTTTGCTTAAAGAATGGAATAAGTAGAATCATATTAATCTTATTCATGAAATAAGGGAAAATTATGCAGAGAGCTATCGCGCACTCAAAACTTTGTTGAAAAAAAAAAATTCTCTCACAAGATCACAAGCTTTCTCGTAAGATTGAGCGTGTTCAATCGTATCCAACTTCTAGTGCCCATACACTAGTATGATTGCGCGCACGATTCAATAAAGAACGTGATTGCTTTAAGTCAAACATGTGTGTGTATGGCTTGCTATTGTCTACTTTCTTTGTTGTTTTTCTTTTTCTGTTGTTTTAATGATGTTAATTTAGTTGCCTCCTTGATCTCCTATTCTCCGTTCACTTCGTTGTTTCTGTTCTTTCGTAGTAATTTTCTGCCTTCTGATTTTCCGCTATTATTTGCTTTATTATTCCATTTGTTGTTTCAAATTCAAATTATTGAAATCTTATTATTATTATTATCGCCAATTATTTAATAAAATTTATTATTTTTGAGCTTATTTATTTTCTTATTTTATTTGTTTATTTATTTATTTATTTTTTGTTTATTTATTTTTGGTTTTTCAACGCAACAAAACAATTGCGTGATTTGTTCACTTATTAAAATTTATTTGATTCACAAACAAAAATTTCTTCAAAAATAATTTTTTCAACAAAATTATTTATTTTTAAATTTAATTTGGTTTACAATTCACAATTTGTTCATCCTACCGACTGCGCTAGTAAAACTAAATCATGTATAGTTTATTTTTCATCAAATAATAAACATGAATTAGATTTTTATTTATAATTTTTATTTATAAATTTCTGTTAATAAGTTTATTGATAAACAATGAATAAGAATTTATTAACAAAATTTACTCTATTTTTTAAAATTAAATATTTAATACAAACTTATAATTTTAACAATTTTAATTTCAAACTTATAATTTTAACAATTTTTTAAAAACAAGTTACAATCACGGCTAACTGAACAGAACTGACTTTTTGTCTTCTTAATTTTTCTTATCTTTTCTTTTAATTTCAAAATTCAAGCATTTGAAAGACAAAGTGAACTTTATGTCTTTCACACGACAATGTAATTTGCGTTCTCAGAAAATCAGCCATTTTTATGTGAATAATAATTTTGATATTGGATAATTTTGTTTTTAAAAAAATTTGTGGGAACGAAAATTAGCGTAATTTAATAATTTTGTTTTTTATTTTATTTTTATGAAAATTTGCATTTTATATTACTATATAAAAAACCATTAAAGACATATACTATAATGTAGATACGTAGCCATAGTGCAATTAAATCAAACGAAACAGTGGATCAATTAGCAAAAAGAGCTGTAGAAGAAAATATTAACATTAAATTTAAAATAGTTTGCAAAGATGTTAATAACTCAATAAAAAAATATAAACATTAACTATCAAATGCTGTGGAATTCAGTAAACGACACTAATAAACTCTAAGATCACAAAAAAATAATTTCTCCTTGGCTAAACCTAGACAAGATGAACAGAAAAGAAGCTATTGCAATAACAAAAATAAGAATTGGACACATACATCTTACACATCACATTAACAAAACTGAAAAACCAAAATGCACGTGCAATAACGACCTTACAATTAAACGTATCTTTAAAGAATGCCATAATTTTCAAAACATGAGAGAAAAACATAAGATAGATTATTCATCATTAAGCAATATTAACACCATTGACCATACAAAAAATCATAAACTTCCTAAAAGATACAAATTTGTTTGGCAAAATTTAACTCTACATACATAAAACAACAGACCAACAACAGATATGTACACAGAAAACAAAATAAACTAATCACATAATATTCGCGGTCCGAAAGGGGAGAATTGCTGTTCAGTGACCTATAACTCTATAAGCTAAAACTTCAAAGAAAAAAAAACGAAAAAAAAATATGGTGATAAAACTTTAAATCGATACAATTTTTCATGCAGAAAAACATACCTAAATCGAAGTATATGTTCGGGTGTTTTACCTTCAGAACCTTTCACACCGTCGATTGAAACCTTCAGAATAAAAACTGTGTGAGTTTTAAATGATAATAATTTCATTCGAAAGTGCATTTTTATTTTTATATGTGAATATATAGTAAACAGGGAATAGGGTATAGGGAATACACATACGTACGTATGCGAGTGATTAAAATGATATAAAATAATGATAACAAATTATGTAATTCACTTTTAAACGTCCAGTTTTTTAATTAACATACATACATACATACTTAATTGTCGTTGTTTCTATAAAAGAAAATAATAAAATTTTAATTCAGCAGTAGGCGTGAATTTTTTTTATACTATATTAACGGCATTGTGTGGTAATGAGTTCAGTAAAATGCACGAAGTATTGATGGTAGCGGTGCATTACTTTCTGTATTCATGTTTATGTAAGTTTGCACAGTAATGATGTATGTACTTACCATATTATATGCAATTGGTGTGAGGTATTTAGAAGTTTAGTTATTGATGAATTGTTTATTTCCATGCAATTCAACATAAACGGAAGTCATTAACTTAAAGTTGAAGCTCCTAACTAATTGTTCCTCCCGGAGGTTGCGCCTTGTCTTGGTGGGGCGGCTAAGTAGTTTTCAATGACGTGCTATATCAACCCCCAGGAAACAGGAGGGAAGTATAGCACAGAGAAAACGAAACTAAACGCAACCAAGTCCCCAAACTCAAGGTGTTATGCCACCTGTGCCGAGGAGTGATTGATATCAGGGGTAAGTGATATCATCAACGGAGTCTCTAGAGTACCAGACGACCCCTTAGAGTGATAACATTCCATATGTACAGGAGTCAATTCATATGGCGACAGTTATTACTCCACACTCGTGGGACCTAAATGGAAACCGAAAATAAATTGTACGGAGGCCATTAAACCTTGAACTAACAAATACACCGCTCAGGGTGTCGGGGTAAATAAACCCGGCAAAGTCCTGAAAAGGGTGGAAGTGCTACTTCTCCGAATCAGGGGGGACATCGAAAACCTCCTGAAAAGAAAACAAGACAGGTACCACCTGCTATCGTGTCTACTTTGGAAATGGCGGTAGTCCTGCAGGGCTACCCGGAAGCAAAATTGAACCAGGAGAAGCAGGCCTGATTCAAAGGGCTATCCTAACAGAGATCTGGAGGTGCGAACCCTCAAAGGGACCTCAATTCACGAATAGCTTTATTGATAAAGGTGTGCTATTCATACCCTGCGCGAACCAGGCCGCAAAGGACTGGTTTAAGCTGACGGTCCCTCTTACCACCCCATGGGATGGTGGGATCCTCAGAGTGGGGGAGGCAAGAGAGATCGTTAAGACGACTAAGGAACACGGATCTACTGGAGGAGAAATCACCTCAGAAATGGCTCGAACTCCTAAAGACCCAACATTTGGTGCTAAATACAGAGAAGTGGAGCATTTGCGCTCTAAGGAAAAGAAGCGGAGCATAAACCTGGTCCTCTACCTAGAAAAGTGCTCAGCGGAGACGTTGAGGGAGTCGGCGTACAAAGCAAACCTTGGCTTCTCACAACTAACCTTCTGAGTTCTTTCTAAGCCGGCTAATGTTGAAGGTTGTGCAGATAAACCTTAACGCAGTAGAGCCGCTACGGCCTCCCTCTGTAAACTAATTACTACAAAGGATGTGGATGTGGCCTTGATCCAGGAACCGTGGGTGGTAAACACCAGGGTTATGGGTCTAGGAAATTTAGCAGGTAAGTTGATTTATGACGTACAAGCAGACAAACCCAGGTCTTGTCTGTTTGTCAAGAATGCCCTACAGATTTTAAACCTGCACAATCTCATTTACAGGGATTTAGTTGCAGCTTATCTGAATACCGGTATGGAACGGAGATGTAGGACTATCACCTTGGCATCCATTTACCTTCCATACAACAGTGCACAACCTCCGCCGTCTAAGAAACTGGAGAATCTGAATGAATACTGTGAGGACTACAACCTCCAGTATGTAATTGGAGCCGATGCGAATGTGGGGGAGCTCCAATATGGTAACATTGATACAAGCATGTTTTTGTTGAATGTATGGTGGCAATATTAAGTACTGTGACCCCTTAATCGGTTTGTACTGATTAATATTAATTTCAATATGACTTAGTTTATCAATGTCCAACCGCTATCACGTTCTTGGAATTCTTGCATCTTTGTGTGAATGTTATCAATCATGTTGTTGACGACTGATAGTGCTTTGGTTTCATCACGTAGAATTTGCATTTTAGATTGAAAAGATTTTACTGATAATACCATATCTTTTTGGTCCTCATTATTTGCTTTAGTAATTTTAACGTATTCTGCAAACAGTTCAAAATTAAATTTGAACGATTCATGCTTATTCAACTGATTTCTTAAACATTGTAAAATCGTTTGTTTTGCTATTTCGAAAAACTTAAGTGGGTCCAAGTTTGAATCAATTTTATTTTCGTACAGAGGTGTCTCTATTCTTTCTTCAAATCCACTTTTCACACCCTTTAACTCATCATTGATTGGTTGTGCTGTATTTTGTTTATGAACGTTTGTTTTTAAGTGATAACTCCAATCTTTAATTAAAATGTTTTTGTTACATGCAGTACACATGTTGTTTGTTGTTTCATTCAGACGCTGTTTTTTTGATGATGAAGGTTGATTGATTTCATCATGTTCAACAATTAAATTCGAATTCACCGTATGCCTAATTCTCATGTGTTTTATTAAATTATCTCTGCGTGAATAATTTTTTAACAAAAGTCACATTAACTCGCTCTCTATGCACTGATGAAATATGACTTTTTACACTATTTTGTAAAGCAAAACCGATTCCACAAACTTCACAAATAAAACTTTTCATATTGAATTATTTTCAACTTTAACTTCACTCAACTAAATAAATTATAACTTATTAAAAGATTTCACTCTACTTGTTGAATTTTGTAACTAGTAAAACTAAACTTTGAATTTTTACCAAAAATCGGGTGAATTTATACCAGAAAAATTCAGACTTTAGCGAAAATGTAAAACTCTATAACCAATCACAACAAAGTATAAAATTATTGTTCGACCCCCCACTCCTAAAACATTAGCCAATCAGATCAATTTCTAGAATAAACAGCAGATAACGCACACTTTGTTTTTAAATTCTGCTGACAAGCTATTTTTTTAAGTTACATTTTTAATTAGTAACAACAATATTAAACATGTTTGAACAAGTTCAATCCAATAAGTTTAATGCGCATTCGGTCTTTTGCTGACTCATCAATTTTTATCAATCAATCTTTTCTTAATTTCACGACGTTACTAAATTCTTCTAACAATAAAAATATGTAATTTGAAACAATATTAAATAGGTTTGTAGTAATAATCAACATAAAACACATGCTTGAATATGAACCCTTAAGTAAAACATGCAACCGGTTTCTCATTATCTCTACAAGAACACATGCACACCCTTCGCCTATACAAGACATGATCAATGACAAAAGAATATAGATTAAAACATGAATGGGAACAGTATGGGAGTGAGTGCAGCCAAAATCCAAAACTGACACATATAAACAACATAAAATTGCACCAATACTAATACAATGTTGGTGCAGGTCATTACATTTTGAAAACATTAGACCGCATAAAGAAAAAGAAGCATATGAAGATGGAAAGCCGGGAAGAACAGAATAATCCGCATATACTTAATCGTTTTATTCTAGAATCTCGAGAGTTCCGAGAATTATTTTGTTTACAAAAATACAATTTCTCGGTGAGTTCCGAGAATTCTTAAGTGTTGTTGGGATAAAGTGTTATAAACAAATATTATAATTTGTGTAATTAAATAAGTTATTCTATTTTATAAATAATGTCATGCAATTATTTTAATATCTGTTTAAAGTTAAAATGTTTGGATATTCTGTAACATATTTTTTTTTTGACGAATCAAAAAGTTTTATTTAAAATATTATTGAATAAAATTTTTAATTCTATGGAAGCTTTTGTGTTTACAATTTTTGAAGAAAAATATATATTTTTATCGTGTGTGATATGAATTTTAATCAATAATTATGAATATTTGGATATTGTGTTAAAGTTTGTGTTTAATGTCATGTGAAAATAATTGAAAAAAGATATTGTAATATTCATTAAAAATCTTGTACGAAAAATCAAATTTTCACGTGTATGAAAACTTCGGGTAGTTCAAGGAACTTCAATTTTCGTATACGGATAGGTAAATTTTATATGCTTTTAAAACACCAGGGAGTTCTAGGAAAACGTTGTTAATACAAATACAACAAACAATGGGTGATACATTTTTGAGTGATTGTTTCCTTCTCTTATTTTCAAATGGGATATATGGAACTATTACATTTTGGCATTCATAGTGCATTTTTTTTGTTTTTTAATGCTTTTATGTATTGTGTTTTTCTTAGGGAAATATCGGCATCTCTTTTGGTTTTTTTAGTGTAATTCTAAGTTCCCTATTTGTACGTTAGTATCTATATTCTTTTGTCAATGACTTTGTCTTACCGAGCCACGAGAACCCGTGCTTAGAACCTGCATATATACACTACTAAAGTAAATATCAAAAGCAAATTTTTAGTAAAAACATTAATTAAATTTAAGCAAAATTAAATGATTGAAAATATTTTTTTTTTAAATTTTTACATAGAATTAACTGCAAGTGTTTTTATGCAAATAAGCGTTTTTATTGAATTTTTTTTTGGAAATTTTTGGTTGTTGAAAATATTTTGAACAAAAATTTATTAGAATACTTTGATTTAAGAAATTTTGATAAGAAAAAAAATATATTGAAGTAAAAAAACTGTTTTTTGTATGACAATATACTAAGAAGACGTTTGTGCGAAATTATTTTCATTCATTGTCTTACTGTTTTATACTAGTGGCGTCTTCTGTGGGTATTATTGTAAAGCTTTGATTACTTTTTTTTGTGGAAAAAGGCATTTTCTCTTTCTTTATTTTGTTGAACCGAATTTGTTTCGCGTTTTCTTTAATCAAAATGCCAACAGGAAATAATATTCTAATTAGGCATCATGTGTTGGACTTAAATCAATCTGCGTCAAATGCTGCTGTTCTACCTTTGCCTGAATTGTATGCTGTAGCAATTTCTGAATTAGTGACCAAATTATTTGGTGAAACATTGAGAAGAGAAGGTAGAGAAATAATTAATTCTCTATAAACATATCTAATTATTAATCAAAATCAAGCTGCTAATCTTTCCGACATGGATAAGATACCGGATGTGGTAAAAAGCCTACGCGAATTTTCTTGTCAACCTGGAGAATTCAGTTCATGGCAAACATTTACGAACCACTCTGGAAAAGCATTTCCAAATGTCTCACTCTCCATTACACTGACAAACTAGATCAAGGTACATTATAGTACCAGATGACAACATTGGTACAACGACATCGTTTTATTCATGAATTCTACTAGGCCGTATATCATCATTTATCGTTGATTCTTAATAAACTTTTGTCTATGGAAATGAGTCCTGAAAGTATGGGAAATATGATTCGAACATATAGGGACAAGGCTTTACACATCTTCATTCGAGGATTAAAGGGTGATCTTCTCCGATTATTGAGCATTAAAGAGCCAGTGGACCTCTCTAAAGCTTTGCATTTATATTGGAAATTACAGAATGCCGATTTTCGCGTTCAATACGTTCATAATAGTCACTCATCAAATCATAGATAAAATTCCAACTAAACGAAATTTGCATCAAGCATCACAGGCACCCAGAAGACCTTTCAATCCTGAGCTGTACCACGACCTCTTCACGGCACATCTACAACTATTAGTCAATAAGAATGAAAAAATGAAGCTTTTGGTAACTGGGTACACATATTTTGTTAATTCCAATAATATATTAATATAAGGCTTTTTTTCAGCAACAAGATTTTATGAAAACGAGAGGAGATACACCGGTCAGTTCCTGAAAAATAATATTCAAAAAATAATGACGAATAAAACGGCGCAAGAAAAGCAAAGTATACAATCATTTGAAGTCATCATGACACTCAAAAGTAATTTATTTTATGATATTATATGATATTATGACTTATATATAAAATTAATTTATTTCCAATACGCATGCTGAAAACGTATGCCAAATGCAACGCAATCGTCAACCGATAAAATTTTAATGGAGCATTTTCATACTCTAAACAAAGGACTATTTATCGTTAGCATCGAAATCACTAGCTTCAAATCAATTTTTTTGTTGAAAAATTTAAATAATTTTTATTAAAATTAAATATTGTAAGAACAAGTACATGAGTAACTGTACGATATACTTATAATATACGAATATTTACGAATTAAATGTATAATAATTGTAAAACATAAAAACATTCACTTTTTAAATTTGAGTTTTATAGAATAATTTAAAAATATTTACTTCAGCTGAATTATGGGTCTGAATGCTACTTGAGCTTGAAACAGACGTTAAAGGTAATTGAGAATAAATAATAATAATTGAATAAGAAAAATTTCTTATTTTAAATGATTTCGTAGTAAATTCATTAGAGCATTTTATATAGAATTTTGATTTTGAATTCAGGTAACATTCATAATGTGAATTCACAAATAATTTTCCGAATGTATTCAATGTTAATTAACCTCGTGTTTGCATTTACGATTCATTGAGAGTTTTCATTCGCTAAATGTACTTTATTAAGGCGTCAAAAATTTCATATTAAAAATCAGAGTACGGAAAAATTCGATTCACGAGTTGAAAAATTCAAATCTTTCGCATTTAAATCGTTCGCGAATCGAATTTTATAAAAAGAATTTTATTTTTTTAAATCGTTCGCGAACGAATTAAAACAGATTTTCAACGATTTAGTTCGTTCGCGAATGATTTAAAAAATCTTGAGATTTAAATTTTTGGTTCGCGAGCGAATTTAACTCAAAAGGAATCGTTCTTTTAAATATTACGTTGTACATACATATGTACCTAGTAAAAGTGAAGAAAAATTTATTTTACAAAAGAGGTAGGCGAAATAGATTTCTTTTAATGTTTTGATGTGAAATAGAAATATGTTTGTAGGGATTTTATTTACATACACATATAATATGATTAATATATGAGTCTTCGTAGGACATATATAATCAAAAAAATATGTAAATTCAATACAGACAGGTAGATAAATTATTATACACGTTTAATGAAATTAATAGATATTTTATTTTAATTTTTAAAATACTACTAAAATATTTAAAAATATTAAAAATTTGAATATTAATTATTTACTAAAATATTTACTAAATAAAATATTTACTAAAAAAATTTTTTAGTAAAAAATCTGTTTTAATTTTAAATATAATTGAATTATTTAGTTGATTTTCACTTTTGTTCACTTTGAGAAAAAAAATTTATTTTTTTTTTTATTTTTTCGACTCGCGAATGATTCTTTTTATTTCGATTCGCGAGCGAATTGAATTTTTCAATTCTCGTAAAATAAAATTCGATATTTTATTGTTAAAAATCGTTAACTATTAAACCGTAGTGAACATTCACTTCAAGATTCACTTCCACGAGAGAAATTCACAATTATTGCATATAGAGTTCACTTGATCTGCTGGGTATTAATTCTTTCGTATAACACTTCACAATTACAAAAAAGTAATATACAACAGGGACTACTATTCACATTATACAGATCATACTAAAATATACACGGAAGGCTCTATTACTATTGTCATAGAGAAAATATATAACAAAAGAGTCCGCACTGGTACAACAAATTTGATTCTTTTGTTTTCTGAAATGCTTTCTCGTCACGCTTCCACCAAAGCTTTTCATAAAAACATTTAGATACTTGATTTCGATGCTAACTAGAAAGTGGAAGCACTTTTTTTAAACTTTGAAAATATATACATAGTATTTTCTAACGTATAAAATGGGTATACTAATGATCGAGTAGTGTAAACTTTAAAGAAATTTGTACTGCAATTGTAAAGAATTATATATAGGTATACACATGTATGATTTTTGAACACGTATTATACGAACATTTAGAATTAGTTGCTCCCTTATACGTACATTTGAAATTAGCTGCATGTAATATATTTATGGAATCCTTTAAACCGGAATACGGTAATAATACGTAAATGCGTAATAATACGTAAATTATATGTTTATAATACGTAAATATGATGAGACAACACTTACATATATACATTATTATACTATAGGCAATCATTAAAAAAATCAATATTCCATATGAGAATACATTATTTTTTGTTTTCAATACATTCTTTCGAAAATTTGAAGATTTTTGATCTTATTGAAAACTTATTAGACAAGATAGGCGAGGAAACATTTTTATGCAGGTAAAGTGTGTACATATGTATATGCTATTTACGAAATAATATGGTACGTGAGTTATGTATTTTACTTTCTTTTCAAAGACTAGGGGGGTACCCCCTGTCCACTTACTGGCGGACCAGCCCTCATTTTACAAATTATACAACTGTTATTTAATTGTACTACTTTAATTTTTACTACTCTACTATTTTTACACATTTATGATGTAATGTTGTGTTAATCTTTGAGCATGAAGTAGTTGATTAAAACGAACATTGCGCCTTATTGCCAATTTGTAACCATAATATTGGACAAGGGTTATTCTTTTCACATTATTATTCTCTAGCGTTAAGTAAAGACACCAACCTGTTTCACCTGAAGGAAAAAGTAAAAGAAACAGCAACGGATCTGCATGAGGAGAATTAAAACTAACAATATTAGAATGATATTCACTTTTCGGGTAAACTCTAACGTCAATCTTTCTGTCTATAGAACCATATTTTGTACAAATGATGGCGGCTAGTTCATTGCATGACAGTTTATTATAAACTCTAGGATGATCTTTAGGGTTCATATAAAAATAGAGACTAAAGTCTCGATCTTAGTTTTTATTTTGAATTTCGTACAATTATCTATATTTTTCAGCGTATGGATTTTTATTCATAATTGGTTGTAAAATTTGCAATACATCGTCATGCTTTACTAATTTTGTCATGTAAAGCTTCTCCATCATCATAAACGTATATTTGTTCGAACTGTGGTTTAGTTCCGTTTTGCTGCAGAGATGTAGTTGCTTTTATTCCTGCCACCCCTACAATACGCGTTTAGTAAGGCCCATGTCCTTTCAAATCCACATTTTGAGCGTTAAATGTAGCGAATGCAAGTGCGTTATTATAAACTCAAATATTCTCCCTAAAATGTTTGCTCATCTCTGTAGTACCCAAAAATAAATCTCGAATTTCAGACGGATATTCATCTGAAGCTGGTAGTTTGATTTTACCTTGGTGACAGTTATTTTTCGATCTAGACATTTCCCATTTAAATGTCAAAGCACCACAGAATTCACATTCCTTTTTTAAATCCCCGTTGTCCAAATATTCAGCTTGTTGTCCAGCTTCATATAAGCCCGACATCAATTTGAGCCTTTTAGTCCTAATACTATACATATGTATATACATATATTTTATTACTTTGATGGTTTTTTGTAAAAAAATTTTTTCACTACATTTTTCTGAGGTATATTTTTTGGATTTTTAAAATTAAAATTTCAATATTTTTATATAAAAATTCATAAACAATTTACAGAAAAAATAATGTTTAAATTTTTTTAAATATTGAGATTATATTTTAAATTTTAAAAAGTTAGTCAGTAACAATCAAAAAAGCTGAAGGTACAATCAAACTTTTGTTTCTTTCTTTTTAAATACAATATAATTAAATAATAAGTTAATACATTATCATCAGTTTTTTATATGTGCTTGTCTCATATAAATTTAAAAAAAAAACAATAAAAAATGTATAAATGTGAAATTTGTAAAAAAATTTCTACGAGGAAAGATTCTCTATCAAGATACATGAAAACCATTCATAAAGATATTTAAAAAAAAAATGAATACGAACAATCGAACAAGAAAATGAAACTAAGTGATTGTAAAAGTAAAGAGCAAAAAATTTTAAAAGAAAAATGTGAAACGCGTAATCTTGAATTAGAAATGAATAAATATGCGGGACATTTAAGAAGCAATTATCACAAAGATAATTTATGCGAAAATATTGGAAAAAATATACAAAAAGTTAAATCTTCTTTTAATTCAAAAATAATTAATTTTCGCATTATTGCAACTGAGAAATTCCCAAATATTGAAAAAATTTTTCGTGATATAAAAGAAGATGCAATAAATTTAATCAATGTTCAAATTGAATGTTTACTATCATTCAAATTAAATTTTGAACTATTCGCGTTGTGTACGAAAAAACAAGTGACGATAATGTTATAGATAACGTTAAATCGTTTAATACAAAAAATAAAACAATTACACGAGGTAATACCATAATCAATATTTTCGAAGAATTTGTAGAAAATATTATAAAAAATCAGAAGAATTCCAAGAGAGGGATTCTGGATGGGCTCTTAAACACGTACTGTATTTAGAAATAAGATTTAATAAATACAATTCTTTGAAAGCATCATCATACATCGAACTTCAAAAAAAATTTCATCTAAGAAGGCGATCATTAATATACAAAATAATGACGAAATGTGCGTTGCTTGGTCAGTTGTGGCTGCAATGTATTCAGCGAAAACTAATCCGCAAAGAACTTCATCATATCCTCATTACAAGAATGTGTTAAATATTGAAGGTATAAATTTCCCGATTAAAATGACTGATATATGTGAATTTGAAAAAAAAAAAAAAACAATGTAAGTATTAATGTTTATGGCAACAAAGATAATGATATTATTGTGGGTCCTCTATATTTCTCAATCAACAAAAAAAGTAATCATATTAATCTTTTGTTTTTAGAAGATAATTTTAAAAGTCATTATTGTCTAATAAAAAAATTAAGTAAGTTAGTCAGTTATAAATTAAGTAAACACCATGGAACAATATGGATTTGTGATGGCTGTTTACTGTATTTTAGAAATAAAAGTGATTTAAAGAATATTCTCTTCTTGATTGTAATTTAAAAAAAACTATCATGCCATCAGAATCAGCAAATATTCTAAGTTTTTCAAATATAGATAAACAAATAAAAGTGCCGTTTGTAATATATGATGGATTTGAGAATATCTTAAAACCGGTTGCATCGTGTTCGTCTAATATTGAGTCTTCTTTTACCCAAGATATTCATGTTCATGAACCTTACAGTTTTTGTGACTTTGATACATCTTTAAGGAAGTTTGAATTGCATAGAGGTGAAAGGTGTATAGAAGTATTCATGGAAAAAATTAAAAACGAAGCCATAGTAATATCTAAAATACTTAACTCCACTATCCCTTTGACGTGTTTAGATGAAAGTGAAAAATATATGTATGGAAAAGCTATTTCATGTCATATATGTAAGAAAGATTTAAATGATGATAAAGTGTGTGATCCCGATCATTTTACTGGGAAATTTCGCTGTGCAGCTCATTCAAAGTGTAATTTAAAATTTCAAAGACCGAAATTTATCCCTGTTGTATTCCATAATTTATCAGGCTATGACTCACACTTCATCATCAAAAATTTTTCAAAAGAACATGTAAGAGTTATCGCGATTAGTATGGAGAAATATATATGAATATCTTTTATACTATATGTTCAAATTGATCATGAAAATGAAATAGTTATACGATATATAGATTCCTTCCGATTTATGCGGGCAAGTTTACAAAGTTTAGTGAATAATTTAGAAGATAAGCAATTCAAAATCTTAAGAAATTTCTTTTCACCCGACCATCAATTCAAGTTGTTACGTCAAAAAGAAATATTTCCCCTTATGAGTATGTCGATGATATAATTCGACTGAATGATACACATTTACCGCATAAATCTCCTTTTTTTTAGTGTTCTTACTTCAGAAAATATTAGCGATATTGAATATTTACGTGCTCAGAAGATTTGGAATGAATTTAACATTCAAACCCTAGGAGAATACAGCGATCTTTACTTAAAAACAGAAAACTATTCACAGATATAGACATGGTTAGTTTTATAAAGAAAAATATTAGAGGTGGTATATGTCAATGTATACAAAAATATTCATCAGCAAATAATAAATATATGTATGTATGAAAAATTACAATTGCTTGAAAGATTCTAAATATTTAATATATTTAGATGGTAATGAATTATATGGCTGGGCAATGACACAAAATTTACCACTAAGAAATTTCGAGTGGCTTAATGAAGAACAAATTGAAAATTCAAATATTAAAGATATCGATGATGACAGCTCAACAGTATACATACTTGAGGTTGACATAGAATATCCACAAAATTTACATGATTCTCATAATGAACTTCCTTTTTGCGCTGAAAATATTATTCCCCCTGGTAGACAAAAAGGTGCAAAAAGTTAATTGCAAATCTTAATTATAAAAATAAATACGTTATACATTACAGAAACTTAAAGCAATGTTTACGTAAAGGGCTTAAAATAAAACAAAAGTTATCGTGTTTTACAATTTATTCAAAATCCATGGTTAAAGTCATACATTGATTTTAATAACAATCTACGTACTTTAGCTGAAAACAATTTTGATAGACTTTTACAAATTAATGATTAATAGCATTTTCGGTAAGACAATGGAAAATATTGATAAGCGTATTGATATTAGAATTATCTGAAAATGTAAACAAGAGGGTAAGAAAGCATCAGTAGAACGTTTAGTAAAAATGACAAATTTTCAAAGCAGTAAGATGATTAGTCCATTTGGAAAAAAAAAATTCTTACTTTTTAGTTGTAGACAACACAGTAAACTGGAGCAAAATGATTTAATATAATACTTTAATATACTTTTATACTTGTTTTGCGCAAAAACCAAAACATAACCCCTCTTCTTTATTTTCACTAACACATTATTTTTTTTACCACCATTTCCTTTTCTTTACATCTTTTTTCACATATTTATTATTTTTCACACTTCTTTTCACATTTACCTTTTATTATTATTTTTCACTTTCATTTTTTAAATTAATATTTCAATATTTATTCCACACACAACACTACTGCACTTGTCAAACTATTTATTTTCATTATTTGACAAGCGCAATAAACATAGAATTTATTGTTTACATTGTTCTATTGTTTACACTGGGAAACAATAGAAACACAGTTTACCCAAATCATAAATATAAACGAGATGAAATTCACCAGAAATCATCATTTTTGATCAAAATTTCACAGTGAACAAACAACAGTTTTAACAACAGTTAAATCAAAAATATTTTTATACTAATCCGGATTCTAGCGAATCTTAACTAGGATCCAAAGTACCTTCGTAGTGATATCTCAAGCGAATCTTAACTTGAATATCATCTACATTTAAACCGATCTTCAGCGAATCTTAACTGAAGATCCGGTATATTACATATTTAAACCTAAACCAAATTTAGTAGTTTTCATTACTAAAGTATACTTACTAACACAATTACATATAAAATTTTTAATTTTTTTCCAATTCTTTTATTTTTTTTCTTTCTTTATTTCATAGACAGCCCTAGACGTCGAAAGGTGGTGTAGGGCAAAACATTAATCATTAATTTCACCTTTTCATTTTACTATTTAATTCCTTTTTTTTTAATTTTATTTACTTGTTATTGCATTTTTGATTTATTTATTCATCTATTTTTTTATTTTGAATATTAATAATTAACTTATTATTTTGAATTTTTATTAATTTAATAATTTATTTTTAATTTGCTTTGAATTTTTATATTGTACGAAATATCCAATTCAGTCCGATAATGATATTTGACGTTTACACTGTTATCGTGGCACATTTGTAAACAAATTTGTGTGAAGTGCTGAAAATAATTGAAAAACAATAAATGAACAAAACAAATTTCCAAAGCCAACTAAGCAAATATCACTTTTTACAATAACAAAATACACGCGACACAATTGTGTGAATGGGTACTTGTACACTTTCGAACATGTATGAAAAATTTTCCTCATGAGTAAAGTCACAAAATTGTTTTTGATCGTATATATCGTATACGAGCTGTCAAATTAATCGCCTTCTCCATTTTATTTTATTTTTCGGTTTTTGATGTTATGACTCAAAATATGATCATGTAATATAAAAGTCATACGCTTTTATTCACTCGATCCATTTAAAAATTTATTCAGTTGTCAAATTATCATCTATTTTCTTAATTCATTTTCGCTTTGGTTATGTTATGAAATAATGTAAAATAAATAATAGATAAAAATTCTTTTGAATTTATTATTTATTAATTACATTCGATTTATTTAATTTTTAAAATATTTTTGGTAATTTTTTCAACACTTAAATTAATGCATATTTTGATTTTATCCGATGTTTACTGCATGGCAGCGAAAGAAAATAAAACGGAGAGGAAAATAAGAATATGGCACAAAACAGAATGTGAAAAAAAAGAAGAAAATTTGTTTACGATATTAAAAACCCACAGGTACCGGGCTACCTGATACTCTCCTCACTTTCCCTCGCCCGTTTACTCATAAGTATTTCTCTTTAGTGTGCAAGTAATCAATCATGTGAAATAGAACCAAACGGTAATAGAAACAAAACAATTGCGAAGGCAATATCGTAATTTTTACTCTTTTACACTGCTTGTGTGATACAAAAACAAACGCAAATGCGAAAGCAAATGCGAGGCGATAGCAGTGTAAAGGCACTTTTAAAAGTAATAGTTGTTAAAAAAATATGTGAGCTATGGCTTTTTTCTTCAAAAGTAGAAAAAAGCAATAAAAGTAAATTTCATTTGACATTCAAGAAACACTAATATGAACATGTGTACATGCTTAATTTATGTATGGAAACCGGCAATTAGAGAATGAAAGTAAAAAGCAGGTCTATTTAAATTGGAAATGAAGAAGGACTCATTAAAAAATTTTAAAAAAAAATGCTTTTAAAATGAGTTTTAATTAAGATTAATTGATAATCGTTGGTATTTCATCATCTTGTCTCTGGGAGATATTTACATGTCTCCTCATATGTCTATTTTCATAAAACACTCTACAAAATACACTAGTACCGATACTAGTACCCCGTTGGGTGGAAACAACATGTATAATGTATATACAACTATATTACAAATTTTGTCTTGAATGAGGTTACATAACGTAACTCCTGTTATGCACAGAAATTTTTAAAGGGGACTTATACGCAATCTCTTTTTTATGTACATACATATTTATAATAAAAAATAAACTTGTGCTTTATAAACAACAGTAAGTAATCATACTTATTACAAACATATACAATTTTTAAGTAGTTCATATATAATACATATAAGATATACATACGTACATATGTAGTGACCCATATTGACGACAAATATCCTCTGTAAGAAGAGGTAAAAAACAGTAGAATTTGCTGAAAGAATTATTATTATTTGAACAAACAACAAAACAGAAAAAAATAAAATAAAGAAAAGCTTCAAATACAGGAAAATATAAGTAATTTGCTTATATCTTTGCCTAACTTCTCAAAACTATGAAAAAAATTCATGAAAATTAAGTTATTCAGTTAAATAAACACAAACGAAATAGTGAATTTTTGATTAAAATGAGACTAAAATTTTCTTCACAGACAGTAAGATCTGCAATTTTAAATAAGATGAAAAGTTTTAAAATTTTGAATAATTAAATACAATATTGAAGTACATATATATGTGCATCAGTAATTACTTACATTATAAACTAAATATTCAAGATGTAGCATCTAGAAGCAATCTCGTAGCATCATGTTTAATAAAATTTCAAGGCAATATTTGTATCTAATGGCCTCATCGAGATACCGATCTTTTTGCTTGCAGACTATTCTACGAGCAGATTTCATCAAAAAATCTAATTATCTATTATTATCTATTATTATAAATCTAAATCTGTGTTAAATCAAAAAGAGCAAGTTTTTAGATCTGTATTTATTCGACAGATTTGAGTGGCTCTATAAGGTTATGTTATTTTTCATAAGAAAAGAAAGAAAAAAATTGTTTTGAAGTTTATTGACAGTTGACACTGCGATCGATGATAGATCAAAATTCACATTTAACTCATCGTGGAGCGATTAGCTTTGTTGTAGAGCAATCCTACAGCAAGTTAAATTTGCTCGCAGGTCAGATTTACGATATCTCGCTCTAGAGCAATAGCAACCTGCCTCCGAGTCAGATCTGACATCTCGATGAGGCTATAAATGAAATTTTCAAAACATGCTTTACATTTGTTAAATAATTACATAATGGTAAAATAAAAAGAAAGTTGATGAGCGAACGAATTTTGCATAATGTCTGTTTTATATTGCATATTTTAATGTATGGGTATATAAAGCACACATCTATCGGTTTTACTCCCAGTACTATAATTTTAAAGGAATTGATTACTGTTTTCTACTTTTTGAATTTCAACGTCTGTGTATAGACGACCAGGAAAAATTGTTTTTTTTTTTTGTATTTTTGGTAATTATTCTTGCTTTAAGAATACTACATATAGTGTTATATATTTTACAAAAAATAAAATTTTTTTCCTTCGGTGTTCAATTTTTGTAACAGTTTCTCATCACCGATTTTGTTATCGTTTGCCCACTTCTATGAACATCTGTAGTTTATACCGCAAGTTGTTATTGTCATTACGGACCATTCCCATAAGTTGTTTTTTCTCTTTGGACTTCGATATTAGTACAAGGCTAATTCAAGTTACATGTCCTTGTTAGTTGTTATCTTTGATCACTCTGCTTTTACTCATTGTAAAGAATCTGCAAAACAAAAAATTCCCATGATCCAACGTCAACGTTTTAACATTATAAGAAGTATGATGTATTTTTGACGTCTAGTAACGACTAAACTGTAACTTTTACCCACACGATTATTGAATTGTGGTTCCAACAGAGGTTGGTCGAGTTCATGTTTACAGTTTTAAGTTAGTTTTGCAAAGGCATTACGTTCATATTCGTTTCTGCGCGAAAGCAGTTTTGAATAAGTTTGCAGCTCTGAATAAGTTTGACAGCAGTTTTAGCAGCTGTAAAATGATGTCTGCAAATACATCACAAGAGAAAGACAAAGTAAAATGTTCTAAATCATGACATATTACTGCTTGTTTTTATTACTAAGCGTCATTTTTTTTTCTTTCGTTTTCGTTCATAAAAACAGCTGCGCGATATTAGTGTTCTGCTAGGCTAGTACTAACTTAGTTTTGACAAACTAAGTACTGCACTCAATTTTTTGCAAACATGAACTCGACCGTTTTCTGAAAGCCATCCTGGCTAGTTCATCTGCTTTTTCATTTCCAGCGATACCTTTATGACCCGGCACCCATCTCAATAATCTATCATTATTGTTTCGTGCCAGTTCATTAAGGTTCTGCTCACACCCTAATGTTAAGCTGGAGTTGATGGTAACACTTTTCAGTGCATTGATCGCCGCCTGGCTGTCCGATAGAATGAGGATCTTCTTATTCTTATATGTCCTTCTCAAATTTTCCAGAACGCACAGGTTTATTGCGTAGATTTCGGCTTGGAAAACAGTATGCCAGACTAGGTCACTATCCAGATGTGTGTCTTGCCATTCCTCTCGATTTGAAATATTAGTGAGGAATAGTTTTTCGAAATTCATGGAAGTTTTAATGATATCGCTTCTCATTTCGAATTTTCGATGTTTAATGGTATTGACAATTTTGGCATTTATAATCGCTTCCGAAGCCGCTGTCGGTGTGCTTCTAAAAGCTCCCGTAATGCACAGAAGTGCTAATCTTTGGATTTTTTTCAACTCCTTCTTAGCCTTTCTCTGCTCAGTTTTAAGCCACCACACTAGTGAGCCATAACTTATCATGGGTTTCAGTATCACAGTGTACATGCAATGTACCATGCGAGGCCTGATTCCCTATGTTGCTCCAAGTGCTCTCTTTAAATTAAAAAGAGAGGTTTTGGTTCTCTTTGTAATGTCGGTCAGTTGTTCGTTCCATGTAAGTTTCCTAACTAGGGTTAAACCTACATATTTTAAATTACTAGAAACATCCAATTGTTTATTGAAAAAGGTGAGAGGATTTAGATCTCTAAGATGACTTTTTCTCGTAAAGGGAATTAGTGTTGTTTTGGCTGGGTTTACCTCAGGTTCCCCCTGCCACACCACTCCTCAATTATTCTTAGAGCTTCCTGCATTAGCTATGATAGTGTACATAGGAATTTCCCCCGAGATAAGATGACGATGAGGTCGTCCACTACGAGATCCCAAAAGAGTGGTGATAAAACACTTCCCTGTGGAGTCCCACTGGTAACCCTCATTTGTGTTTCCACTCCAGACAGTGTGGCTTTGACTATTCTGCTTTTCAGCATGTGGTTTATTCACCTACAAATTGGCCCATGCTTTCGAACAGATCTGATTATTGAGATGTAGGTTGTATTATCAAACGCTCCCTCGATATCTAATAAGATTCCTAACGTAGTCTCCTTATTCTGTAAACCGTACTCTATCTTGGTAACTAGTCTTGGTGTAGAGCAGATTCACAAGATTTTCCTGGTTGGTAGGCGTGCTGGTTGGAACTCATTGGTTTCTCCATCAGGCACGATGGAACCTCTAATTCAGTTTTTCTTATGTGCCTCTCATTCAGTTTTTCTAAAGTCTTTAGAATTAAAGAAGACAAACGTATGGGTCTATACGATTTAGCCTGGGTGCTATCTTTCCCAGGCTTATGTATAAAGACCACATTGGTTTTTCTCCAGGCTCCAGGTATATAGCTTAATGCTAGGCTACCCCTAAAGAGCCTGTTTGATTGCAGTGCTAAAGGTTTTCCACCTTTTTGTAGAAGCACTGGATAAATGCCATCTGGACCAGGGCTTTTATATGGTTTGAAGGTATTTACAGCCCATATTTTCGTGTCCGAAGTGGCTATTTTCTTGGCCAAATCCAAGTCCTCTCTTCCCGCCCTCAACTTAAGGTCCAGAGTGAACTGGTCATTGGTTTCCTGAAAGGTTTCACAATCTGAAAAATGTGTACTCAGCATAAGTTCCAGTGTGTCCCTTTCATTTTTTGTGTAACTCCTCACACTGGTCTCTAGAAGGCCCAGTGGATTTACAGAAGTTCTAGGCAGCGCCTTGTGGAGTCTGGCTCCCTCTATTAAATAGTTTGCGTGTTTGTATCCTTAAGTTATCGAGGTCTTTGGTCCACCAGTTTACTAACTTCCTGTTTGGTCGCCTCGATACCGGACAACCTCCTCTAGTTGTTCTGAGGCTACATCTAAATCAAGTGTGCTTTTGATTGATCTTTTTACAATCACTAATTCCTTCTCTAATCTTGTCACTACGCTTGGCCCAATTCGTTCTGCGTTGATTCTGATACATAACGATCGATTTATCGATATCTTTGATTCCCATCATTATGTATCTGTGGTCTGAGAGCGATGGCTCTCTTAAGACCGACCACTTGCAGATGCTGGGTTCAATGACACTAGACGATAGGGTTATATATATAATCTCTTCACGTTACGCGTTTACAAAAGTAGGTTCGTTCCCTTTATTTATAATGCTTATATTATGTGTAATAATATAATCTAGAAGGTACTTACCTCTCCTATTTGTATCCGAGCTTCCCCAGCTTCTTCTTCTAGTTTTCTAAAGACTATTCCTCACAGAAATCACAGACTGGGGGGAAGATAAAAATATACATTTGGGACGCGATCTAATCTGGTACACAGATGGATCGAAGAAAGATGAAGGAACGGGAGCTGGAATACATGGTGAAAGACCCAAGTGGGACAAAGTAATTACTGGGGAAGTATGTCACGGTGTTCCAAGCCGAGGTACGTCCCATAAACCTTTGTGTTCAAGAGAATTTGGGGAGAAACTACAGAAATAAGAAATGCCTCATTCTCTCGGACAGTCAGGCGGCAATAAAAACACTGGAAGGTGTTAAAACCAACTCCAGATTAGTACTAGAGTGTAAACAAAACCTGAATGAACTGGCAAAGAAAAACAACAACATTCTGTTGAAGTGGGTGCTAAGACATACAGGAATTACTGGCAACGAGGTTGCAGATGAATTGGCCAGAAGAGGCTCAAGTACACCTCTGGTGGGATCAGAGCCTGCTTCAGGTGTTACCTTAAACTCCTTGAGGAGAACGGCGAATGACTGGATACTAAGCCAGCATAAACAGCACTGGTTTTCCCATGGGAGGATGAGGCACTCTGGGAGGCTTATAAAAGAACCAAACAGAGCGATATCGCTCCTATTGCTTAAATGCGATAGGAGGATAATTAGACGGGTAGTTCGACTCATAACAGGACACTACTCGTTCAAAACACATCTACAAAGAATAGTGTTTGAAAATATAAACCTAGATTGTAGATTATGTCTCGAAGAAGACACGACTTCGACACACATCTTGGAAGAGTGTGTAGCTTTAGAAAGATAGAGATGGATTGCTACCGACGGAAGAAATCCAGACAACCTTTCTAATATTGACTACATGAAGTATTGTATTCTTTTAGCAAAAAGGATATGTACCTTTTTGTAGAAAGGCAGAGGATGAGGGATACAATAAGCTTATAGCTGCGGCGTCAAGGCTTTCTAACCTCATCTCATCCTTGTTGGTTTAAAAACAAGAAAAACAAAAATAAATTCAATTTAGTTCTAAAAGTGGGCAAATTAATATATAAACAAAGAATAAAGTTTAAAAACTGGCCATCACATAATGAACAAAAAAAAATAATGGAAGAATGTCGAACTTTAAAAAAGTGTAGTAGTGAATATATGCAGGTTCTGAATCAGGGGTTCTGGTGGTTTATGACATCACAGGGTCATTAACCTCTGTGTTATCAGTAGAAGGTTATTGAACTTAAGGTAAACAGGAAGAGGTCATTTAACTTTATGTTATCAGCAAGAGAACATTGGCCTTGGCTTCAGCAGATGGCGCGTGCGTGAACAGAAAAAGTTCATTGATCTTGTCTTGTCTAGGCGAAGGGTGTGCGTGTGTTGTTGTAAAGATAATGAGAAACAGATTGCAGGTGTTACTTAAGGATTCATATTCAAGAGGTTTTTATGTTGATTATTACTAAGATCACTAACTGTCAATGGATTTAATAAAATAATGTAAGTTATGACTTGTGAAACCATAGTTTTCTTTCTAGAAACAATCCTGATTTTAAACTTAAAAAAATTTAAATGGATTCAGGATTTCAATTTTTTCCCAAAACTGTCAATGGATTTAATAAAATGTTATATATATAATATCAAATTGATTTTATCAAAACACAATTTGATAAAATATTAGAGAATTTTAAATTAAAGAATTATTTCATGTATTTTAAATAAATAAAACATAAGATAAAATTGATTTCAAAACTAAATTCATATAATTTCGCAATTCTGCAATTAATATAATTTCACAACTAAATGTAAAACAATTTTAAAAGAATCATAGTCCGTTAATTGATTTGTCAATTGAGTAATCATTTTATATGTAAAATTCATACAAGTTAAGACACGCAAAATATAATGGAGTGTCACCTAATTAAATATATAAAGAATTTCAATGAAACAATTTTAAAAAAATAGTTTAAATAAATAATATTTCTCAATATTCAGTAAGGGAGGAAATCATAAATCAAATTCCAATATTTCACCATTGTACCTGGAACAAATATTTCATGAACTTATTTGGATAAAAATCGCGTTTGGATAATACAAAGTATTTTAAACTTAGAATTTTTACAAGTAAAATAAACTTAGTAAAATTCTAACGAACCGGATATAGAAAATAAAGTAACGAACGTACAGTTGGTTTCGGTTCGGTGTCAAATTAAACATAAAAAGTAAACAAATATTTGAAGTAGTCTAAGTAAATTTTGTGAACATATTTTAAGTGTTAAATAGTGAAATAAATATTTAAAATTAAACCACATGACTTGTTATTAAATAAACCTAGATTTCTTCCCTTAATTTTAGAAAGATCAATTTAAAATAAAAATAAATCGAAATAATAAATAACCTTTAATCGCTTCACAAATGTTATATACATACATAACAAAATAGTGAAATTTATGACTTGTGAAACAGTGGATTTCTTTCTAGAAACTATCTGAGTTTTGAATTTTAAAAAATATAAATGGATTCAGGATTTCAATTTTTGATATGACTATTGACGGTCCTAATAAAATAGTGTAATTTATGTCTTGTGAAACTGTGAATGGATTAAATATAACAGTATAATGTATGGCTTGCGTTAATTATAGTATATTCCTGAAACTATTCTGGTCGATTGATATTTTAGAGTGGGGGTGAACTGATTATTCTGAAACTGTTATGATTGGTTATAGAATTTTACATTTTCACTAAAGTTTGAAATTTTCTGGTATAAATTCACCCGAGTTTTGGTAAAAATTCACAGTTTATTGTTACTACTTAAAAGTTCAACAAGTTGAGTGAAAAAATTTTTAATTCAAAACAATATGGATAAGAATCAAATTGAAACTAATATTGCTGAGACAATAGCAAAAGCAGAAAAATTACCAAAACGGAAGAAACTATCTTGGAATGATAAAGAAGAAGAAGTTCCTGGAAAAAAGTTTGCTTCTTCAGTTGAAGCACTTAATTCTGCTCGTAGAATATATTTGAACTTATCAAGCATGGAAATGAAAAAACCGTACAGAATACTAAAATCCGTCATGATATCAACATCTTACGGCAATAGAATTTTATTGGATTTGGAGGATAATATGAAGCTGTTTTTACCTGAAAAATATAACTCGTTATACAAACATTTTGAAAAGGATATGAACGAAGGAAAACTACTTATTATCAACAATGGACAAATTGGAAAGGCATACGATTTGGTTTTTAAAAAACAAGAACTTGAAAAAAATGATGACGAAACGTTCTACTATGATGATTACAATATTTACTCACAACATAAATTACCTACTTTTTATAACGCATTTTAACTTGTAAATTATAATATAGTGTAATTTAGAAATAATAATTTTAGAGTATAAATCATCGAACAAAAAATTTCAATAAGTTACTTTTAAATTAGCTGTACAAGTGTGCAAGTTAAAAAATTATTAATATAGTTTATATTAAAGAAATTCATTAAATTTAACGAATATGACTGTTTAAAAAATAGAAAACTTTATACTCGATTTCAATGATGTCATACTTGATGAACATAAAGAAGAATTATTACGATATTTAGAATTTTTGAAATTGTATGGTAAAAAGGCAAAAATCATTTCAATCTATGGACTTCATTATACTGATTGCCCTTGGTCCAAAAATACTACTACTTCTGGACCTGACACATGCAGTTGTTGGAATGTACCAAGGGTATAGCAAAATGCAGAAAAAATTATTGAATTTGTATTATAGAATAAGAGGAATTAAATATATAAATGAATAAATAAAGAAAAAAACATTTGTTAAAATCAAAACATATTTTATTTAATATACAGTATACATACACATAAACATTTTACAATTATTGATTATTATTTACCCACGAATTATGTTCATTAGAATATCCTAACTATTTAACAACAATCAAAAAAAATGTTCGCTTCATTTTCAATTAATTAAATATTAAATTAAATCTTTTTTTTCAATCTATGCACTATGTTCATTTGTAAAACCCAACCATTTTACAAAAGCTTTAGTATTCTTTTGTTTCATGATTTTTTCAATGAGAAATGTATCTGGATACTTTGTTTGAATTAGTTCTTGTTCATAAAATCCACCTTTTATTGGATTTCCTTGATAATCTTGTAAAATATACGTAACAGGGTTTGTGTTTTGAACTTTTTTGATTTTAAATACTTCAGTTGTCCAGTTAGGTGTGTAACCTTTTTCAAATACATGTTTAAATTTACTAATGCGAACTTGATTGCCAACTTTATACTTTGGTTTACGAAAAACTTTTAAATTAGCATATACTGTTTTTAACAATGTTTTTTCGTTTTTGGAATCAACATCAACTGGCTTCAGTTGAATAGTCCTGTGTTTTGTGTTATTGTATAATTTTGCTAACTAGTTTATTTTATCTATCCATTGATAAGTACCATGCGTACTAAATTCTTTCCACAACATTGACTACAAAGTTCTGTTGAAACGTTCAACAATTGAGGCTTTCATTGTGCTATACGTTGAATAATGGTTAGTATTATATTTATTCATTAAATTTTGAAAATGTTGATTATAAAACTCTTTGCCGAAATCGCTTTGTACATTATGCGGTATTCTATTTGACGAAGTAAATATCTTCTCCATTGCTTTGGTTACATCTATACCATTTTTACTTTTAAGAGGAATCGCCCAGGCAAATTTTGAAAAGGTGTCGATTACAGTTAACAAAAAGCGATAACCTTTATTATTAGCAGAATAAGTACCCATTTCAACTAAATCTTTTTGCCAAAGATCATCTATTCCTTTTGTAATAACCTTTCTACGAATAAATCTTTTACGAGCTGATTTATGTAATTCCTCAACTAGTTGTCTTTTGCTCATTTTTTAAACAAATGACGTAATGTTACCATAAGAAATGTATTTATTATTTAATGCAGACCATGTTTTTTAAATAGCGCTAATCTTACTTTAACAACGAATTCACCTGTATTTTTATCTTTTTCGATATACAGTGCATTTTGTATAAGCTGTTTGTAATCAGTAAAATCTTTATAAAAATTATTTAAATCAGTTTATAATTTTTTTATTGCTTGTAAAAAGTTTTTATTTGCGCTTACATTTTTATTATAATTGTATGTTTTAAATTCAAACTTGTTAACTCCCTGTAAAATATTTTCAATTTTAGGAAAATGTACTTGACAATTTATTACAAATGTTTCTATTTTTTGTTTTTTTCAGTAAAAATAGTTTTAACTTTATTTATTGTATTGATTACACTTTTACCAAGATTATGCAGTTTTTCTACTAAAAGAATTCTATTGCTGTCAATTTCCTGTTAAAGATTTGTTCTTAAAGCTGTTATTTCATTTTTAAAGATTGTCAACTGGCAATATGTTTTGTAATCGTTTATATTCTACATATATCAAAATTTCCATCAGGGGTTAATTTAAATCAGGGGTTACGGTTGACCTGGAGGTCCTCGTTCATTATTACTTTTACAATTGAGTAAGACACGTCCAAACTTATTAACACTCATTTTGTAAATGCCGCACTCTCTAAGTTAAATATTCGAGTTCCTGAGATTTGTTTGTTTGTCACGTTTCATAGCATTTGTACTTTTGAAGACTTGTACATACATAGGTCCCTATGTCTTCAATAGTTTATACTCCTTTACGGAGACTTATTGTAAATAATAACTATATTAAACCAGGTGTAAGTTTAAAAGATTTGTGATTTATAACAATATTTTCATCATCTATTACAAATGCTGAATCACCTATTTTCCAAGTATTTGTATCGTGATCTTAGTGAGGACCATACTTGTAATCAATTTCATTATCTTTCAAATTTAATCTCTTTATAATACTGTTAGGTGAATTTGTAAACGAGAGAGGTGTACTTATTGTGTAATCATCAAATTTATCTGAACCTGAAGCTTGTAAATCAATAACTCTCAGTTGTAGAATACCTTTTGGTGTAGAAAACGGTGTGTTGAAATTATCGTTTAAAATTTTTGAATTATTAAACGGTATTCTAGTTTTTTCAGCTTTTATTTTCTTATTTTGACATGGTGTTTCATTTTCATAATCAAAATTATTTTCTGCTTTTTCTTTAAGTTTTGCATTAAGTATTTCTTTAAGAGGCTGTGTAATTGGTTTAAAGGTATTTTAAAGTTGGAAATCAGTTTCTGCTTTTCCTCTTTTCAGTGTTAGATATTTTTTCTTAATTTCTTTCTTTTTTTGATTATATACTTAATCAAATTTTCATCCATTTTAAACAGCTAATGTACGAAACAGTTTTAAACACGTTTATATGAAGCAGTTGTAAACAGCTAGAAAACAGTTTGAAACAGCTATAAAACAGATTTGTGACAGACATAAAACACCTATGAAACAGCTTTAAACAGGTTGAAACAACTACAAAACAGCTTTTAAACTAAATATAGCGTTTTTGTTCGTAATGATCAGTTTCTTTGTAGTTCACTTACATAAATGACTAAAACTTTCTTATCACTTTGTTTTTAACTTGAATAAAGATATCAAATCCTTTTCTATATCTTCCTCTGTTTAGTTCATTATCTTTACTAATTACTAAGAATCCATATTTAACCTTCCAACATTCGGAGCATACTTCACGAAATTTTTCATATGACAAATCCGTGTTAACATGATCTGTATATATATGTTGCAAATTTACATCATCTTGTTAAAAAGCTATTATTAAATTTGCATTATCTGGTATCAGGTGTTCTGAAATACGTGTGTATGTCTGACATAAATAAAAACTGTCTACGTCCCTATGTCGATCCCTACAAAAATATTCTCGTATATTGTTTTGTTTTTCGCATGCAACGTCGTCAAATACAAATATAGAATTACTTTTAGCTTCATTTGTAGGTATAACATCGTTATTTTCAGTGAATGTGTAGTAACCAAGTCTCTTTAAAGGTGCTAGTATGCGTTTTAAATATATATGTATATTAACGTTGATATAGAGATTTCAAATAAATATATATGTTTTCAAATTTAAGACCGTGTGGATGTCCGAGTAAACTAATCATAACATTTGTTGTACCACAGTTAGATGGACCTACAACAATAGCTCTAATACTGTTCGGTGGAAACGTACTGTATCTAATTTTACTGCTGTTATTGTTTGTTTTAAAGTATACGTTTTTTACTGCTAACGTGTCACGTTGTTTAATAAGTCGCATTCTGGATAGTAACTGAACGAAATTTTCAATAAATAATGTATTTGTTAATATTTAGGTACACCCTATTAATAATATCAAGTACTACAAGAATTTTACCAAAAGGAAATTCCCTTACACTTCAAAATTTATAAAATAATGCTTATTCAGCAATTCGTAGTTTATAAGTTCAATAGATTTTACCATTAATGTTATTTTAATTATTTACAATATATATGACATGTAAAAATAATATAGTAAACGTAAAGAAATTTGTACAATTTTATATATTATTAATTTAACTGTATTAATGAAAATTTTGTATATAAACCAACCTTCATTTTTAATTTCGGAACTGAGCCTTTAATTAACCCGCAACAGATCAACTTATTGTTCAGGTGATTCACTTGAATAAGAATATTCTGCCTTTCGAATAAAACTTGCGAACTCGTGTCTTTCTGCTAGTTAACATAAAAGTATTGCGTTGAGTGTACTGGTGTTTCTGCTAGCACACTAAATATACATACACATTCATATATACACAGGTAATAAAAAGCTCTTGTCTAAACATTTGGCGATCATGACAGGCCACTTTATCTACAGAATTTTGGTAGAATTTCTACAACATTACATGATGAAAGTAACAGAATTATTACAAAGACAACAGGACTAGGCTCATCTATAGAACAGATGTTAATCAACTTCAAGAAGGATTCCTTTTCCGAGAAAGATGAACAATATGTACAAACCAGAGTAACCAAGCTTAACAAATATTGGACAGAGTTTGAGAATAATCTTCTAGCAATTCTGAAACAAGATATTGATTCCACACAGGAATTATATTTCCAGAATAATTACTACGAAAAGGTTCAGGAAGGTTATGTCGCGTTAAAAACAATGCTACTTGAATTAGAAGAAAAATTCAAGCAGACAACGTCGGAATATAGGAAGCGCGTAACCAATACCAATGAACAATGAAACGACAGGTGGTTCTCAATTAATGAACATAAACGCCGACGAAGATGAGAAACTGGCTTCTAAGACTGTACGCAAGCAAAAGGCATTGATGAGCTCGGAAGTGAAATTAATAAGTGATATCGAAAAATCGGAAGAAATTACTCATTCAAAAGCATATTACGAAGTGAAGATAAATACGTTACAACGATTTGAATAAGAAATATCCAACAATAATCAACGTATTTGGGAATTGAGTAGCAAAGGTGAACGTGCAGATTACGATCAAAACTATTATCATGATTTAGAAAATTGGTTGCAGGATACACTAATTTAGATCACAGCAAGGTCATACAACAAAGGTTGCAACCTCCTTAAAACTACCTGAGATAGTACTACCAAAATTTCCCCCCGGAGGTTGCGCCTTGTCGTGGTGGGGCGGCTGAGTAGTTCCCAATGAGACGTTTGTATTAATCTACTTGAAAAAGTGGAAGATATAAACGTGGAGGGAATGAAACCAAACGCAACCAAAAACCCCTAACTCAAGGTGTTATGCGACCCGTGCCGAGGAGTGAATGGTATCAGGGGCAAATGATACCGCTAACGGAGCCTCTAGGGTACCAGGCGACCCCCTAGAGTAATTAGCCTTCCATATGTACAGGAGTCACTGCATATGGCGACCGTTTTTACTCAAAACTCGTGGGACCAAAATATGGATACCAAACAAAAGAAAACTTTTAAAGGGGGAGAACCTGATCACACCCCTAAAACTAATCAGGTAATCGCGAGTACATCGGGTCTACAGGGAAGTGGATCACCCACACGACCAGTAGTTTCAGATGTACAAACGACTACTGCTGGCTTGAGCAAGCTCAAGTTAGCAGACAAAAAACTGTCCGGGGCGCAAAGGCGAAAACTCGCCAGAGAGGCTGCCCGGGCAAGGGGCGAGGCTCTCATACCTCGCAAAAGAAATCAAGCCGCTCAGGGTGCTGGGAAGCAACAGACCAGCAAAATCCTGAAGCGGGCGAGGTCGGAGAGCTCTACCTCTCCGAATCAGGGGGGACCACCGAAACCCCCTGTCAAAAAGACAAAGCAGGTACCACCTGCGGTAGGACAACCCGGCCCCTCCTCGGAGGTGGAGACGGGGCTCACCTACAGGCAGGTGGTGTCTGCCTTGAAAATGGCGGTAGTCCTAGAAGGCTACCCAGAAGCTAAGTTGGACCAGCAGAAGGCGCGCCTGGTTCAGAGAGCTATTCTGGCAGAGGTCTGGAGGTGTGAACCCTCCAAAGGGCCTCAGTTCACGAATAGCTTCTTTGATAAGGGCGTGCTTTTCGTAACCTGTGCCAACCAGGCTGCCAAGGACTGGTTGAAACTCACAGTCCCTTTGATCATCCCATGGGAGGGCGCGATCCTCCGAGTTGGGGAAGCAAAGGAGATTGTGAGGACAACCAAAGTCCTGGTAAATATTCCGAATACGGATCTTTTGGGGGAGAAATCACCCCAGAAAATACTCCAGCTTCTGAAGACCCAGAACATGGGGCTGAGCACAGAAGACTGGAGTATTTGCAGCTCGAGGGAAGAGGAACAGGGCATGAACCTGGTCCTCTACCTAGACGAGAAGTCGGCGGAAGCGTTGAGAGAAACGGGTTACAAAGCGTACCTCGGTTTCTCTCAACTAAACTTCCGAGTGCTGTCAAAGCCCACACATGCTGAAGGTTGTGCAGATAAACCTTCAGCATAGTAGGGCTGCTACAGCGTCTCTCTGCAGGCTGATTACTGCAGAGGGAATAGACGTGGCCCTAATTCAGGAACCCTGGATAGTGAAGAACAGGGTTATGGGGCTCGGAACACTAGCAGGTAAGGTTATTTACGACTTACATGCAGACAAGCCAAGGTCTTGCATATTTGTCAAGAATGGCTTACAGATTTTAACCTTGCAAAATCTCTTTTTCAGGGACCTGATTGCAGGGAATCTGACAATCGCTACGGAGGGAGGATGTAGGACAATTACCCTAGCATCTGCCTACCTTCCGTACGATTCGACAGACCCTCCACCAACCAAAGAGCTGGAGAGTCTGGTTGAGTACTGTGAGGACAATAACCTCCAGTACCTAATTGGAGCAGATGCCAATGCGCACCACACCATTTGGGGGAGCTCCAATACAAATAGAAGAGGTGAGTACCTTTTAGACTTTATTATCACTCATAATATAAGTATAATCAACAAAGGTAACGAACCCACTTTTATAAACGCGATACGCGAAGAAGTAATCGACATAACCCTGTCGTCAAGTAAAGTAGAGCCCAATATCTGTAAGTGGGAGGTCTCTAGAGAACCGTCTCTCTCGGATCATAGGTACATAATGATGGCTATCGAGGGCATAGATAGACCAAACATTATGTATCGTAACCCGCGCAGAACAAATTGGGCCTTGTTCAGTGAAAAAGTGAATGAGGGGGTAAAAAACCTTAAAAAGTCCATTAAGGATACACTTGACTTAGAGGTAGCCTCAGAACAACTAACAGAGGTTGTTCTCGCCTCTTATCAAGAAAGTTGTCCTATATCAAGGCGGTCCAGCAGGAAGCCAATAAACTGGTGGACCAAAGAACTTGATGCCTTAAGGACAAAAGTAAGAAAATTCTTCAATAAAGCGAAGAAGACAGGACAGTGGGATGTCTATAGACAAACACTGACTCATTATAACAAAAAGATTCGTGAAGCCAAAAGCAACTCGTGGAAATCCTTCTGTGGGGAGATAACTTCAATCTCAGAAGGGGCCAGACTCCACAGGGCTTTGGCCAAAAATCCCACCAATCCCTTGGGCCTTCTAAAGACCAAGGATGGGATTTACACGAAAAACGAAAGGGACACACTGGAGGTACTGTTACACACGCACTTTCCAGATTGTGAAACCTTTCTGGAAACCGATGACCAATCTGCCTTCGATGAGCTCAATCTAAGGGCGAAGAAGGTAGATTGGGAGTTGGCTAAAAGAGTGGTCACGCTGAACAGGACAATATGGGCTGTCAATACTTTTGAACCATATAAAAGTCCTGGTCCAGACGGAATCTATCCAGTACTACTACAGAAAGGAGGAGAAGCTGTAGCACTGGAACTAATCAGGCTTTTCAGGGGCAGCCTAGCACTAGGCTACATACCCAAAGCCTGGAGGAAGGCTAATGTGGTATTTATACACAAACCTGGGAAAGACTGCTCCCAGGCAAAGTCGTATAGACCAATTAGTCTATCGTCCTTCATCTTGAAGACGTTGGAGAGACTGGTCGAAAGGCACATCAGGGAAACCTGTCTGATTGAGAGACCCTTGAGCTCCAATCAGCATGCCTATCAGCCAGGTAAATCATGTGAAACTGCTCTGCACCAACTGGTTGCAAAAATAGAGCATAGTTTACATAACAAGGAAACCACTCTGGGGGTTTTCCTTGACATAGAGGGGGCGTTTGATAACACCTCTTATAACTCTATTATAAGTTCTGCTCAAAAACATGGGGTAAGCAACACCATATGCAGGTGGATAAGCCACATGCTAAGAAGCAGAATAGTACAAGCCACTCTGACAGGAGTGGACATACGGATGTCGGTCACCAGAGGGACCCCACAAGGAGGTGTCTTATCACCACTTCTGTGGGATCTAGTGGTGGATGACCTGATTACCGAACTAAACAATAAAGGATTTTACACCCAGGGCTATGCGGATGACATAGTCATCATAACCCGGGGAAAATTCCTAAATACGATATCAGAGTTAATGCAGAAGGCTCTGAAAATAGTGGAGCAATGGTGTAGCAGGGAAAACCTGAAGGTAAACCCAGCTAAAACCGCCCTTGTTCCCTTCACGAGGAAAAAGACATTGGAGGGTCTAAAACCTCTCATCTTTTTCAACAGTCAGTTAGAGATTTCCAAACAAGTTAAATATCTAGGACTCATCCTAGATAGTAAACTGACCTGGAATGAGCAGCTGACTGAAATTACGAGAAAGGCAAAGACCTCCCTTTTCAATCTTAAAAGGGCACTCGGTAATACATGGGGAATTAGGCCACATATGGTACTTTGGATGTACGATGTGATCCTAAAACCTATGATAAGCTACGGGTCACTGGTGTGGTGGCCCAAAACAGAACAGAAAAAGGCCAAAATTGAATTGGAACGAATTCAAAGATTGGCCCTTCTGTGTACAACGGGAGCATTCAGAAGCACCCCGACGGCAGCCTTAGAAGCTATACTAAACGTACCTCCCCTTGAATTCGTTATCAAGGGGCAAGCTAGGATAGCGGCGTATAGGCTGTATATGAACAGACACTGGAAGCCCCTGGTGGAGGTCGGGCATACCAGTATTCTACAAACAATAAAAGATAGAAGTTTCGAAATGAGACATGATTTCATTGAAACTTCTATGAACTTTGAAAAGAGATTCCTCACCCAGATAACAAGCTGGGAGGAAACGCGTGACAGTCACCTGGAGGGAGATCTCATCTGGTATACGGATGGATCAAAGACAGGTGAAGGAACGGGAGCCGGAATACATGGGATAAGACCTAGAAGGGATATAATAATCCCACTCGGGGAATATGCCACTGTGTTCCAGGCTGAAGTATGCGCCATAAACCTGTGCGTCCTAGAGAATTTAAGAAGGAGATATAGAAATAAAACGATCCTCATTCTCACGGACAGCCAGGCGGCGATTAAAGCACTGGAAAGTGTTAAAATCAACTCTAGGGTAGTACTAGAGTGCAAACAAAACCTTAATAAACTGGCAAACAACCACAACAATATTTTGGTGAAGTGGGTGCCAGGTCATAAAGGAATAGCTGGTAACGAAAAAGCAGACGAGTTGGCCAGGAAGGGATCCAGTACACCCCTGATAGGGCCAGAGCCCGCCCTGGGAATTACTAAAAACTTCATTAGGAAAAAGGTGAATGATTGGGTACAAAACCAGCATAAAATTCACTGGATTTCTGATGGAGGAAAAAGACGCTCTGGGGGTCTTATAAAAGAACCGAACAGAGCGATTTCAGACCTGACACTGAAATGTGAAAGGAAAGTTATTAGACTTGTAATTGGACTAATAACAGGACATTACAAGTTTAAAGTTCACCTACAAAAACTAGGCTTCAATATGAATAACCTAGACTGTAGGCTATGTCTTGAAGAGGAAGAAACAGCTACACACATCCTGAAGGAATGTGTGGCACTAGAAAGATGGAGATGGAAGACCACTGAGGGCAGAAATCTCGAAGATCTTTCAAATCTAGACTACATAAAGTACGCTATTCTCCTTGCCAAAAGGATAAATGCCTTTATGTAGACAAACAAAGGGTGAGGGATACAATAAGCTTTCTTAAGCTGCAGTGTCGAGGCAACCCAACCTCTTCTCACCCTTATGAATTAAAAAAAAAAAAAAAAAAAAAAAAAAAAAAACTACCAAAATTCGATGGAGACTACTTACAATGGATACAGTTTTGAGATATATTTACTCAATTAGTACATGAACAACCGATAGGAAATGCACAGAAAATGTTTTATCTCAAAAACAATCTAAGAGGAGAAGCGCAAAAATAAATTCATCATTTGACTATATCAAACGAAAATTATGATACTGCATGGACAATACTGTGTGATCGATATGACAATCAACGCTTACTAGTGAATACGATTCTCAACAAGTTTCTGTCTCAACCTACGTGTCAAAGAGAATCTGCAATCGCAATTAAGACACTGCATGACACAACTATGGAATGTATACTTAGTCTGAATAATTTAAATACTTCAACTGAAACATGGGATCCAATATTAGTACATTTAATACTGAAAAAAATTGACAAGGTTACACATAACCTCTTCGAGCAATCATTGTCCAACCCACGTGAACTTACCACAATCCAAAATGTTTTAGAGTTTTTAGAAAGACGATTTCAGTCTCTTGAAACATGCAATGGAAAACATACGTCACACATTCGTAAAAGATTAACCACACTCATGACAACGACCAGCACTAAAGGGAGTTGTGTGGTTTGCCACCAATCGCATCCACTATATGCATGTAATCAATTCACATCAAAATCATTGAAGGATCGATATATCATATTGAAAAAACACAACATGTGTTTCAACTGCCTGAAACAATGTCATACGACAATACAATGTATGAAATGCAAATTTTGTATGAAAATTTCATATTTGAAATGCAATAAAAAACATAATACGTTGTTACACAATGAAGACATTCCGTGTATGAAGCAGAATGTTATGAAGAATAAAGATAATCAAGTCAACAAGAAATTCAATCCAATGGAGTCAATCAAAACGATTAATCAAGAAACACACGGAATATCAGTGGCTTTCACCTCACAAGAATGCAATGTCCGTGCAGGGTACGTCTTATGAAGAACTGTAAGATCAAAATGCATGGCAAAAGACGGATCAGAAATTGATTGTCGAGCCATTTTGGATTCAGACTCACAATTAAACTTTATCAGTGAACGATTGGCCAAACGATTAGCAGTTAAGCAGGTTATGATTCCAACGAATAGGCAACGAAAATCAACGCAGTGATCGCAAAACAACAGTCGTTATAAAATCAAGAATAGCAGAGTTCAAAACGCGCCTTGATGCTCACATATTGCCCAAGATTATCAGAAGCTACCCAACATCATTAATAAACGTCAATAAATGGAATATTCCGTCGAATCTTCAGTTAGCCTAGCAAATATTCAATCGACCAGATCGTATCGACTTATTAATCGGAGCAGAAAATTTTTACCAAATGCTCAGTATTGGTCAAATCAAGGTTGGAGAAGGTTTGTCAACACTTCAAAACACAGTATTTGGATGGGTAGTTCCAGGCAAAACTGATGGGGCATCAGGGGGATTAGAACAAATTCGTGGAATTTGTACACATGACGACGAACACGTGAATGAACAAATCGAGAAATTTTGGCCACTCCAAGAGCCAAAGGAAAGAGATCGAAAGTTTAACATTGCATACAAAAAATGTGAGACAATCTTTTATCATACCACACGACGAGATGGCAACGGTATTCATTGTGAAACTACCATTTTCACAAGCGTCGCCAGCACTCGGAGGATCAAAAGATTTAGCTATCACACGTTTATACGCAATGGAACGCAAGTTTAAAAAACATCCAGAAATCAAAGCCCAATATGCTGCATTTATGAAAGAATATGTACAACTAGGACACATGGACGAAATTTTAGAGTTGCCAGATTCAGGTTACGTGCTACCACATCACTGCGTACTTAAGCCTGATAGTACCACAACAAAGCTTCGTGTGGTTTTCGACGCTTCTGCAAAAAAACTACTAATTTATCACTAATGATGTTCTTTATAGCGGACCAAAATTACAAAATGGCTTATTTGCAGTTTTATTAAGATTTTGTCTACCAAAAAACGTGTTTACAGCAGACATTGAAAAAATGTATCGACAAATACTAATAGCACCAGAAGACAAGAAATAGCAGGTGGTACTATGGAGAGAGGATCCACATGGAGAATTGAAATACTTCCAGCTAAATACCGTGACGTATGGTGTTACCAGTGTGCCATATCTAGCAATGAAATGCCTTCAAAAGTTGGCCATGGAAGGTTCCGAACAGTATCCCCTCGGAAGCAAGTGCATTTTAGAAAATTTCTACGGTGATGATGCTATGGCAGGAGCAAACAGTCTTAGAGAAGCACTTGAGAAACAAAAGCAGTTAAACAAACTCTTACGATCAGCAGGATTTAAATTGCGAAAATGGTGTGCCAATCATTCTGCACTGCTGCAGCACTTCGACAGGGCAGACATAGCGCCACAATTAAACGTACATGATGACGAAACATGTCACGTTAAAACTCTTGGTTTCAACAACATCAATTCCCGAATTCACTTTCAGCGACATCAATCATCGTAATTCATTAATGAAGTTGCAATGGATAATAGAATATGTTAACAGAAGACCGTGTGGACGTCCGAGTACATTAATCATAACATTTGTTTTACCACAGTTAGATGGACCTACAACAATAGCTCTAATACTGTTCGGTGGTAACGTACTGTATCTTATTTTACTGCTGTTATTGTTTGTTTTAAAGTATACGTTTTTTACTGCTAACGTGTCGCGTTGTTTAATAAGTCGCATTCTGGATAGTAACTGAACGAAATTTTCAATAAATAATGTATTTGTTAATATTTAGGTACACCCTATTAATAATATCAAGTACTACAAGAATTTTACCAAAAGGAAATTCCCTTACACTTCAAAATTTATAAAATAATGCATATTCAGCAATTCGTAATTTATAAGTTCAATAGATTTTACCATTATTGTTATTTTAATTATTTACAATATATATGACATGCAAAAATAATAGAATTATTAATTTAAATAATTCTATTAAATGTATAAATCCACTAGACAGTGCCTGTAAAGTGAACGATATATTTTATTCAAAACTTCGTGATAACGACAGTCGGCATACAGATGATCGCCTTTCAGCAGAAAAGGCTTGGGAAAGAGTAAAGTCTAAAGACGCTAGTATTGGTGAGCGTGCAAACGCTTTGTTTGTGACGAACGCAATGAAGACAAAAGTAAAACTTGGAATGGGTGTTAAAACTAAAACTAAAGCTAAAGCTAAAAAAACAAATAGTTAAATCAAAACGAAAAAACTTTTTCATCAGGCTATTCAAAATGCCCGTAAAATTATAAAAGTACATAGGCCTAATAAGCTTCAAGATGCAATTAAATTGGCTTTAACAGAGAAAGGATTATATTTGAAACCATTCAGAAAAGGATTTGGACTATTCTTAAGACCTTATCCAAAACACTTTTAAGTAAGAACCTAATAGTGCTCTTAACGAACTTGATTTAAATTAATTTAACTTAATTTATTCCATATTTTCGAGGTGTTTTTATCCGCAATAGATTACTAAAAAAGCTTTGGAAAAAAGAATGTGGACTTGTAAATTTAGATGATGCAAGTTGACCAAATATGCATTGGGTAGCTTGTTGTAAAAACAATAACTATGCTGTATATTTTGACAGCTATGGGAATTTAATACCTCTTTTAGAAGTAATAAAATATTTAGGTAGTAATATAAGATATAATTACAAAGACAACAAAATTATAATTCAATTAATTGCGGACATTTGTGTTTAAAGTTTCTGTGCAGCAAATATAAAGAATATATATAAATAAAGTGAACTTTTATAAATTTGTTCAATATATTTTTATCATATATTGCGAAAAAGGTGTGTTTTAATCCTCAAGTACAAGTTTATTTTTTACATAAGTGGAACTATGCATATCGTCAAAATCGCAAAAGATATTGTGAAATAATAGCATGCGATCGCGAAAGATTTAATAGACGAATTGTTCAAACTAGCGAAGTTCTAAATCCAATTCTTACGTCTGCTCAACGGTTTAAATAGAAGGTTCACAACACAAAATTATTCACTCAACTGACATCTTTCAAAATGTCAATTACATTAACTCTTACTGGAATTATTTCAGTTCTTTCCTCAGAATATTTTCCTCCTATAGATTTACCAGTCAACTAGTTGAGTTTCTTACTTATAATTCAATTCCCAACGTTGATCGTAACACAAATTTATTTCATATAGGCAATGAAGTTATTAAAATACCTGTGGGATCTTATGAAGTTGATGACATAGCAATATACTTGCAGAAAGAGCTGGCAAAACTAGAAAGTAAACCTACAGTCGAAATTCATGCAAACAACAACACACTCAAAACAGAAATTAAAAGTACAGAAAACATTTACTTGAACGAAGAACGATCAATTTCTAGGATTTACTAAAACAAAATTACCTGCAAATGTATTACATGTATCTGATTTACCAGTAAACATCACTAAAGTAAATGCTATACGAATTGAATGTAATTTAGTCATAGGTTCGTACTGTAATAATATACCTGTGCATACTCTTCATGAGTTTTTACCAAATGTTGGTCCAGTGTATAAAATAACAGAGGTTCCTAAAAATGTAATTTATTTACCAGTCAACGGTAAACAAATCAGATCGATCCTGAGTAAAATAGTTGATCAAGACGGAAATTTAATAAAGTCCATAGACGAAAATATTACAGGCAGATTACATAAAGAAAAAGAAAACAAGAAAATATTCTTTAAAACAAATATATATATATATAAATCCAATACATCGCAGAAATTTTGCTAGTTCTAGTTCAACTCTTGAAGGAGTAACATCGAAATCGAGAGCTAAATTAGCAACTGAAAACAGAAAGTTTCTTGAGTCTCTGAGATTTGTTTTAGAAACTCATAATGAGTGATATACTGAATATTTCACAACAACCTTATTTTGATGAACGAATAACAAAAACGGAGTATCATACTTATTCTCCCTTTGCAAACTCTTTTAAAAAAGATGATGAAATACGGATTTGAATACAAAATCAAGACCATTATGTACCTCCTAAGGAAAGCATTATTCACATTGAAGGTACACTGAAAAAACCTGGTGGTACAGATTTAGCTAACTATAAACTTAACAATAATTGTACAGAATATTTATTTGATGAAATACGTTATGAGTTAAATGGTGTTGAAGTTGATCGTACTAAAAATATTGGAATTACTACTTCATTAAAAAATTATATATCATTAAATCAAAACGAAAGTTCTATGCTTCATAATGCAGGATGGTCACTAAACGAAACTATAAATCCTACATATGGAAATTTTGGTTTTTATATCCCTATGAATATGTTATTAGGTTTCGTAGAAGATTAAAAAAAAGTCATCACAAATGCAAGACACGAACTGATTTTAATTCGTGCAAGAACAGACTTAAATGCAATTCAAATAACAGTCGACGATTCTAAACTAACGATTACAAATGTGATGTGGAAAATACCACATGTTAGTGTATCAGATGAAGAAAGACTTCGTTTACTTAAATTTGTTCAAAATGGAAAATATTCTCGTATAAGTTTTCGAAGCTGGGACCTGCATGAATATCCTAGCGCGCCGCAAACAGATCATCTTGTTTGGACTGTTAAGACTACACCACAATTAGAAAAACCCCGATTTGTGATTGTTGCTCTACAGGCAGACAAACAAAATCAAAAAGAGAAGGATGCTACTAAATTCTATCATTGTACACCTACTAACATAAAAGTCAGTAAACTGACCTGGCATGAACAACTGGCTGAAATTACGAGAAAGGCAAAAACCTCCCTTTTCAATCTTAAAAGGGCTCTCGGTAATACATGGGGAATTAGACCACATATGGTACTCTGTATGTAGGATGTGATTCTGAAACCCATGATAAGCTACGGGTCACTGGTGTAGCGGCCCAAAACAGAACAGAAAAAGGCCAAAATTGAATTTGAACGAATTCAAAGATTAGCCCTTTTGTGTACAACGGGAGCTTTCAGAAGCACCCCGACGGCAGCCTTAGAAGCTATACTAAACGTACCTCCCCTTTAATTCATCATCAAGGGGCAAGCTAGGATAGCGGCGTATAGGCTGTATTTGAATGGACACTGGAGACCCCTGCATGACCGTGTCCTGCAAACATTCAAAAATAGTAGTTTCGAAAAGAGACATGATTTCATTGAAACTTCTATGAACTTTGAAAAGAGATTCCTCACCCAGGTAACACGCTGGGAGGAATCGCGTAACATTCACCTGGAAGGCGATCTCATCTGGTATACGGATGGATCAAAGACAGGTGAAGGAACGGGAGCCAGGATACATGGCATAAAACCTAGAAGGGATATAACAATCCCACTTGGGGAATATGCCACTGTATTTCAGACTGAAGTAGGCGCCATAAACCTGTGCGTCCTTGGGAATATAAGAAGGAGATATAGAAATAAAACGATCCTTATTCTCACAGACAGCCAGGCGGCGGTCAAAGCACTGGAAAGTGTTAAAATCAACTCTAGGCAAGTACTGGAGTGCAAACAAAACCTTAATGAACTGGCAAATAACCACAACAACATTTTATTGAAGTGGGTGCCAGGTCACAAAGGAATAGCTGGTAATGAAAAAGCAGATGAGTTGGCCAGGAAGGGATCTAGTACACCCCTGATGGGGCCGGAGCCAGCCCTGGGAATCACTAAAAACTTCATTAGGAAAAAGGAGAATGATTGGATACAAAACCAGTACAAAATTCGCTGGATTTCTGATGGAGGAAAAAGACGCTCTGGTGGTCTTATAAAAGAATCGAACAGAGCGATTTCAGACCTGACACTGAAATGTGAAAGGAAAGTTATTAGACTTGTAATTGGACTAATAACAGGACATTACAAGTTTAAAGTACACCTTCAAAAACTAGGCTTCAATACGACTAATCTAGACTGTAGGCTATGTCTTGAAGAAGAAGAAACAGCATCTCACTTATCATCAGAAATCTCGAAAATCTTTCAAATCTAGACTACATAAAGTGCGTTATTCTTGCTAAAAGAATAAATGCATTTATGTAGACAAACAAAGGGTGAGGAATACAATAAAATTTCTTAAGCTGCAGTGTCGGGACAACCCAACCTCATCTCACCTTTGTGAATTAAAGCTTTAATCTTAAACCTTAAACTTAACAAAAAAGTTTATTTAAATTCTGAAACATTTCCGTATGATGACTTAAATATTATGTATTACCGTAATCGGTATGCTTTATCGAATCATAATATGGTAAAGAAAACGATCTTAAATGGATTGAATTTAAACATATGGCACCAATTGCTGTTATTGACTGCTCACATAAAAATGAAATGGTTGTATCTGATGCAGTAGATGTGAGGATAGAACTGCAAACAGATGGTAATATTCCAGCAAATACAAATGCATACTGTTTACTTTTACATGACAGAATAATTGAATACAACCCACTTAATGGTGATGAACGAAAATTAGTATAATATAAAAAATGAAACATGAGCATTTGCAAATTAGATATTAGTTGGTCAACGGAGATAAAACATCTTATAAAATGAAAAATATTGTCGTCATAGATATACAAGGATTTAAAACTCAAAATAATAAATTCATTGTTAAAGAATTAGCAATATCATATAAGAGAACGAGTATTCATCTTTAACAGTAAAAGAACAAAAACAAGTAAATTGGTTAACAAGAAATTATCACGGATTAAATAAGGATGAGGGTTCAATTTCTTTTAGAAGTTTGATACTTTTTTTTTATTAAAAAACCTGAAAGACGCAATAATTTACGTTAAGGGTAGAGAAAAAAGATGAGCGAAACACTTAAGAAAAAAATTATAGTTCATGATTTAAATGAATTAGGATGCCCAAGTTTACATACTTTACATCAAAACCATTCTAATGTTCTACAATGTGTTAAACATGGCGGTTGCTGTGCTTTGCAAAATCCATTTATTTTAACACATCATGTAGATGCAAATTTAAATGAAACATTGTAATTTTTTTCTTTTCAATAGAATTTATTAATATCAAATATAAACTTGTACTACTCTCTTTTATTTTTCATTTAACCTATAATGACCCCAAGCATAAGTGCTTATACCATCTCCATTCACATGTCGCTTATCATCTATATAACTTAATGATATCTAATGTACAGTTTGAGTATATGATGTATGTATTTGAGACCTGAAAATATTACCACAAAATATTTTTTTCGTATATAAACAGTCCCTATAATTTACTGAACTTAAATTATCTACAATTGTTTTTTTAACACCTTTTGCTTTCTTAACTACTTTCTATTTTCTATATCTATTGAATACATTATTGCCTTAAGACCTATAAATTCTTTCATTATTTTCGTCTTTCATTAATCCTAATATCTTTTTGTTGAACATAAAACCATGTTGAACATATTGTTGTAAATTTCTATAATGTATTTTATAATTTTGTTTGTTTGTTACATCCATTATCAATTTTGAGAATTTAGATCCCGGACTCAAGTCAATCAACTAACAACAACAAAGCTCCGGGCAAAGATAACATCCCAGCGGAACTATATAAACATGGAGGTGAAGCTACAGTAAAAGCACTAAAGGCAATAATAGAGAAAATCTGGATACAAGAACGAAGTCCCAAAGAATGGGAGGAAACAATTATATTTCCTATACACAAAAAAAAGGTCGACTGTATCGTTGACTATAAGCTCGACTGTCAGAACTAAAGAGGCATATCCCTATTAAACACGGCATATAAAATATTCACAATAGTTATTAAAAACCGATTAGAACCATACGTCGAGCAAATCATTGGTGGATACCAAGCGGGCTTTAGACCTGGCAAATCAACAATGGACCATCTATTCACGGTCAGGCAAATATTAAGAAAGTGTTGGGAGTACAAAATAGATGTCTATCAGATGTTCATCAACTTCAGACAGGCTTATGATAGTACCGATAGGCAGGCCTTATACAAGGCAATGCTAGAGCTCAAAGTACCACCCAAACTGGTAAGATGGATTAAGGCTTCAATGAACGAGACAAGGGCGCAATAAGAATAAAAGAAGAGCTAGGACCAGATTTCATCATAAATAAAGGGCTAACACAAGGTGACGGTTTAGCTCCAATTTTGTTTAACCTAGCTCTCGAAAGTGTAATAAGAAAAATCAACGTAGATGTAAAAGGGAAAGAGCTAAAATAAAGCTAGAGAGCTTCTATAAAGCTGAACAGATAACCGCATACGCCGATGATATAAATTGCCTATCCAGATCCCTACCACAATTGAAAGAGATGTTCGTGGAGCTGGAAGAAGCTGCAAAAGAAGTGGGCTTTCAAGTCAATGAAGATAAAACAAAAATCCTCATCCAAAGTAGAAGCGCAATAAGGCTAGGCCAGAACGCCACAAAAGATGAATACAACTTTGAGAATGTAGACGAATTCAGATACCTGGGATCTATTATGAAATCAGATAATAACGAGACAAAAGACGTAAAAGGAAGAATTAAAATGGCGAATAAAGCTTACTTCTCACTTATACCAATAATGAGATCAAGAAATGTACACTTCAAAACGTAAATTATGTTCTACAAAACATTAGTACGTAGCGTCATTACGTATGGCTCAGAAGCTTGGACATTAGAGCAGAAAAAAGAAGAAGCGCTGGATGCCTTCGAAAGAAAAATATTAAGACGGATCTATGGACCATGTAAAAAAATGACACTTGGAGGATATTGTACAATAAAGAATTGTACGAAAAATATAAAACTTCGAAATTGTCCACACATATAAAACTCATGCGACTACGGTGGGCTGGCCATGTACAACGCATGAGCAACGAAAGTGTACCCAAGAAACTTCTGAATGCAAAACCTGAAGGAGAAAGACCTAGAGGAAAGCCAAAACTGAGGTGGAAAGACTGCGTGGATAAATTACACTATTGTATTAAATCCATTTACAGTTCCACAAGTCATAAATTACACTAGTTTATTACATCCATTGACAGTTATTGATAATAACTAATAATCAACATACAACACCTGCTTGAATATGACCCCTAAAGTAACACCTGCAACCTGTTTCTCATTATCTCTACAACAGCACAAGCCCTTCACCTAGACAAGACAAAATCAATGAACTTTTTCAATGACGTGACCTTTATGTTCATTATAGAAAAAAATATGAATAAAACTCAATCACTTAGTTTAATAGTAACTTTATTTTCAAAATCTAGCTTACAATACTTGCGATCTTAAGTTTACGATGTTAACTCTTCGGAGTCGAAATTATGAACTAATTAGATTTTTTTAAATTATTTATTGACCAAAATTTTATTTACTTGTTGTAAACACAAAAATTATCAAATCAATTAAGGGAAATTGCATTTCCTTTCTTTTACTTACTTTGCAAAAATTTATAAAAAAATATCTTTCTTTTGAATTAACTTGAATTATATTTTCACATTAATGGAAATTTTTAACAGTAATTGCTGATTTAGCTAAAAAGAGAAATCGAATAGGGTGAAATGAACTTATGAATTTTGAACCAGATTTCGATTTGATGATTATTGTGTTATTAAAGGAAATGCCATATCATATGAATTATCAAATGTTATAATTATAATATTGATTTGTTTGTTCATTTTCTGGGTTTTTTATGTTTGTAAGGGTTACTGACGTAACACCTCCCTCCTTAAGATGAAAACTCTCCTGAGTTATGTTTTTAATTTTTATTTTCAAATTTTTCTGTTTACAAAACAGTATTACAATAATAATTATGATTTTTATTACTGCAACTTTTACTTCCATACATATAATGACTATTTTCACAAACTTGATTTTTTAATTTCTTTGATATTTCCTATTTGTTCTAATACAATGTGGTCAAATATCAATTTTTTATTTAAATCTTTTATGTTTTCTAAATAGTTTGGTAACGTAAAGCTTTGCTTAAATTCTCTTTGATTATTTATTAATATTTGATTTCCTATATTGATTGAACAGTTATTGAAATTAATTAGATAATTTCCATTCATTGAAATTTTGCGTTAATCGCAAGTGCTTGTAAAATACGTATTTTTTAAATTTTTTACTACTACTATTCCTTTTTGTAATTCAATTATTTCTGAAGCATTATTAAATATTCTTATACAATTTTTCTTCATTAAGCAGTTGTTACAAATTTTTAAACTATTCAAGTCTTTATCCTTTTCATAGTTATAAATTTTATTTTCGTATCTTATAATTTCTTGTACCGGAAACATCAATTCTTTTTTATATCGTTGCTGATTGGGATGAGTACTGATTATTGTAAGCTTATAATTTCTCTAGGAATTCTGATTACAAATATAATGTTTTCGTTATCGCCTCTTGTGGTACCTAATTTTATGTTTTGTAATTTCTGTATGTCTATGTCATATTTAGTTATTTCTTCGTTTGTCAGTATGCTACCGTGTATTAGTCCTAATCTTGATGAAGCTATGTTATCCTGTATATGTTCTATATTGTCTTGTAGTATTTTTAATTTTAAAACAAATTCGGTGTAAATATGTTGTCTGTTTAGAGCTTTAGCATAATCGAGTATTTCGTTGTTTTGTTTTGTAATTAAGGCCTGATCTTTCTCTATTGCGTCTTTTAATTTTATGAAAGTATCATTAAAATGTTTATTTACCTTTATTTGATAGTTTGAATCTTCAATCAAATTATGGTTGTTAGTATCTACGACTTTGTAGTGTTCCTAAATTTCTTCTCTCTCCCAGTCATCCATTGTTCCCCAAAGCCATTTAATTATTCTACCTACGAAATTAATTAGACCCCTTTTGCGTCGGTGTGGAATTAGGGTTTTATCTTTGTTTCTAATCGATTTTATTTGATGTTCTAAGGCTGTATTATCTTTCAATTCCGATTGTTTAATATTGTATTCTAGGTTGTCAATTATGTTGATTATTTCGCCTGGATTTATTATACGCAGTATGGTGTCGTAATTTTTGACAATATTTACCGTTTCTAAATTTATTTCAGAGTAACCAAGAGTCGTGTCAATTTTGTCAATTATTAAATGGCTTTGGATTGTTGTAGCAAACAGTAGCATTAGGAAAGCTTTGAGTATCCAGTTTACCTGAAAATTTGTATTTTCGTTTAATATTTGAACTATGTATATTATCTAATTTCTTTTAAGCAAATTTAGGCTGTTCTTTATGTTTATTACACTTGTAGTTTTTTACATAGCCCTCTTTTCTATCTTCTACATAATCCTCCCTCTTTACATTTAATTTATTTATGTACCTAACTTTTTCTTTACAAAGATTGTCATATATAGTATTCATGTTAACTCTTCTTTCTTGGATGCTTATCGGTTTTTCTTTGGTCGCTGAGTGGTAACTGTTATTGTACCATTCGACTGCTTTACTCATCTTTTCCTTTATGTTAAGTTCTTTATTCACTATCCCTAATGTTCTAATTCTTTCGGCAAGGGTGCTATGTAACCTTTCTATATCTGAGTTCCCTGTATGACTGTTGGATTTAACAAGGTGGAATTCTATATTTTCTTTTCTTAAATAGTCTTTGATGTTAATACTTCTAAATTCATTGTCAGTAATCAGTTTCTTGAAATGACCTCTTTGTGCCTTGTATTCTCTTAATTTCTCTATAATAGTCTGATTGTTCCGGTCTTCGAGATAGTAAACAGTTGCAAACTTGGAGAATCTATGTAAAAACGTTAAGAAATTAGTTTTTGAATTTATATAAATGTCCATGTGAACGATTTGTGTAATGTCGGTAGGGGTTTCAGTTAGCTTAAATTTATTTTTTATGGGATTTCTGTCGTACTTAACACGATTACATGTATCACAGTTATTGATAAATTTTTGAATTAACAATTTTAAATTGGGATAGATTATAAGTCTTTTCAGTCCTTCATAATTTTCATTTATTCCCGTATGACCAGTTTCGAATTTGTGGTAATTTTGTATTTGGCGGTAGGCTTCCTCTTCGCTATCCATGTCTTTCGCGTGATAAGAGCAACGCACAAATTTTACCTTATTATCATCTTCATATAACTGTATAATTTTTTGTTGAAGTTTATTATATTCGTTGTCACTGAGTTAAGAGTATATGCCTATTTTACCGGAAGTTATGTGTCTTCTGAGTATATTTGATAAGTTATTATTTAAATCTTCTGAGTTTATATAAATCTTTTTATGTTTATGTTTGACTTCGTGATCCCTTATTTTGTTGTTAGTTAATATAATCTGAGTCCTAAATCTGTTTACTATGGTATCTAGGATGGGTATATGGTTATTCAAATTTTCTTGTTCAGAATGCACCGTTTCTAAATCGCTGTCATTTACATTATTAATCAAAGACAACAGAAAGATCTTCATCACTTTTACGTGATGTTGAATCTTTGGCTGTTTTGGCTAAATTGATTTCATTGGTTTCAATTCATATTGGTAGGTGAATTTGTGAGACATTAATTGAAAATTTGCCTCATACTGGATGTGATCCACATCCATGGGTTCTGAGGATGTTACTTGTCCTTGAGGGTTATTATGGGACCTGTTGAAATGATTTTGTCTAGTTTGTCTAGAATTATCGTCCTTTCGTGTGAAATTATTATTGAATTGTCTATAATAATTATTCGATTGCTTGAAATTTCCCGAATTGTTTTGTCTGTAACAGTTATTGTCATTTTGTCGGGTTTGTATAAAATTAAAATTATAACTACTGTTTTTTATTATGATTAACTTTATTTTGATTAAAATTATTGTTTATTTTTATTTTATCTCTTATCATACCTAAGTTTTCCAACAATGCAAAAGCTTCACGTAGACTCTTAATATCTCTACTCAAAATTATGGATGCTAAATTTGGATCTATATTAGTAACAAAGGTTCTTAAGATAGTTGATTCATTAACACTAGGCTTAAATTCTACAGGTCTTTCTTCTTCATATTCATATTTTTCATTTAATTTGCATAATATTTTTAATAAAGTATTAAAGTAATCTCTTACTTGATGATTTTTTGCTGAGAAGGCTTGATGATACAGCTGATGATAACTTTCTTTCACACCAAAATTTTGTATTAAAGCTGATTTTATTTCACCCCATGTTGCTCCAGGTCCAAGAGTTCTAACAACGTCCAAAGCTGAGCCTTGTATTTTGTTGACGATGACCCTTCGGAATACGTATTGTTGAGTTTGAGGACTTTCAGCTAGCAGTGGCAAAATAGTATCAACGTCTCTTAAAAAGGATGATAATGCGTAGCTGTCATCACCTCTAAATTCATGCATCCTTTGTGCAGCTTTTAAAACATCACTGATAGATAACACTGGTGCACTTGTTGTTGCTGTATTATTTGATGTCGTTTGATTTGTATTTGTTGTTGTGTTGGTCAACATTTTTGTATTTGTTTCACTAACTTCTTGATTTTGATTATCAAGTTCTGAATTATCACTATTTTTATTTTTTATTATTTCAGAATATAAATTGAAACGTTCACTTTCTCTTTTTGTTGTTTTCACTTTAGGTATTTTGGTCACTATGTGTTAATAATTGAATATCATAATTAAAATTAAATGGTTCACCTTTTTATGAAATACTGTATTTAATAATATAACAAACATAACTTACACTCAGTTGTGGTAACAACAAAAGTATCAAAAAAAAGAATTCACAAGTTATTAAAATTTGACACTTTCTTCTTATAGCTGTATATAATACCTATATATATATATATATGTATATATTACTTTTTTTTTTTATTTATATATTTTTTTTTTATAAATTTGGAATTTTTGGATATCACTTTCTCTTTTGAACTTTAGTTCACAAATTGTAATTAAATTTATTTTAATTAATTTAATTTTTTTTTTCTTTGAATTGCAATTCTTTGCAATCCAAAGAATTGCAATCCTACCGACTGCGCCAATGACGTGACCTTTAGCTTCGTTATAGAAAAAAATATGAATAAAACTCAATCACTTAGTTTAATAGTAACTTTATTTTCAAAATTTAGCTTACAATACTCGCGATCTTAAGATTACGATGTTAACTCTTCGGAGTCGAAATTATGAACTAACTAGATTTTTTTAAACTATTTATTAACCAAAATTTTATTTACTTGTTTTGTTGTAAACACAAAAATTATCAAATCAACTAAGGGAAATTGCATTTCCTTTCTTTTACTTACTTTGCAAAAATTTATAAAAAAATATCTTTCTTTTGAATTAACTTGAATTATATTTTCACATTAATGGTAATTTTTAACAGTAATTGCTGATTTAGATAAAAAGATAAATCGAATAGGGTGAAATGAACTTATGAATTTTGAACCGGATTTCGATTTGATGATTATTGTATTATTAAAGGAAATGCCATATCATATGAATTATCAAATGTTATAATTATAATATTGACTTGTTTGTTCATTTTCTGGGTTTTTTATGTTTGTAAGGGTTACTGCCGTAACACGCACGGACCATCTGCTAAAACCAAGGTCAATGTCTTGTAAATATCAATTTTTTATATTAGTATTTGTATACTTACTTGTTTTAAATTATCATAATTTGATACTGTAGAATATTAAGGAATAATAGTTGATAATAATCTTGTAGCATTTAAACCTAACAATACATCAAAATCACCTCGCAGACGTAATCAGCAATTTCACACAAAAAAATATCAGACAATATCATGGAAGTGAAAACAAAGGTAACGCATTTGCAATCACAAAATGATGTAAACCAAATTTTGATATTCGTATGAACGAAATTGCAAATGATTTATTACCAACTGATCAAACAATTTATTGTAATAAATGCTTTACACGAACATGAACTGCATCCATTATTAATCTCGGCTAAACTACTGAACAAAATGTACAGCGAAATTACAGCCAACAACAATAAGTACATTATGACAGCTAAGTTTCCATTGATTAAACAAGTGGTAAAAGTACAATTTATAGAGGACACCGATGGAATAATAGTAAAGATAGAGATACCCTTAATCTTCAAAGAAAATTACGAGTTAAACAAAATCCATCCTTTACCACAATTTACAAAAGAACAACCACCAACAATAATAAATGTGAATGACAATTTTGTACTAAACACAACAAATAACAACTACATGGAGTACAACAACAACGAATTCAAACAAAATTGTAAAAAGTGCAATACAGGGATCCATTCAACAGTAACCATCTGTAAACAAAATCAGATAAGGGTGAATGGTGAAAATAACGAGACATGTTTAACAGCTGAATTAACAAAAAAAGTTGAAAAAATTAAGTCCAACTGCAAACAAAAAATTTTAACAAAATTCATAGATTCCATAGTAAGATTATACGAAAAAGATTCTTGGTTATTCCTTTTTCAAAACAAACATGCGTTAAGAATACGGTGTACGCTTACGCAACTTAAACAGCAATTGGTGGGTACCGGGATTATGTCACTAACTGAACCTTGCAAGTTTATAATCGACGGAAAGGATCTACTCTACAATGGCAACAAGGAGACAACAGTGGCCTTCCAGCAAATAGATACGGAGCCAGAACTAAAATTCAACTTAAGTTCATTTAAAATCCAGTTACCACAAAAGATGACCAAAGGGCTAGATACTAATTTGATACAACGCCTCACAAATGATAATGACCCACTACTAGAACAAAGAAAAGATATTGAAGAACTCCAAAATGAAATAATAATGGTAGAACAAAAAAGAATCGCTGAAAGATTGACAATCCAAACCAATGTAAACAGTGGAACATTGACCTTTATAGCATTCATAATAAGTTGCATAATAATAGTAAAAATAAGTAAAAAAATCGAGGTTACCTGTTGTAAGACTGCAAAAAATACAGGAAGAAATATAGAGCAAATAGTGCCATCACAAATTGAGGCAGTACAACTACAAATAAAAAACGAAAAGACACAACAAAAACCTAGTAAAACATCAACCAACTCGTCACATAGGACCTCAAAAAGGGAAAATACCACTATTGCACTATAATATATAAACCATAATAACATATTGAATTGATAAGTAATCAAATTTTTTTTTTGTTGGCTAAAAATAAAAGGTTCGCAAAAGGAGACAGTGGGTGGTATTCGACATGGCACTGATTACAGATTCTGTAATATTTTTTCGAACAAATTTTGACAACAGAATCAAAAAATCTGTAATCTCTCGAATCCGTATTCAGCGTAGCAATCTTTTATGAAAATCTGTTAACATGCAAAGATCATATATATTACAAATAGATTTTCCAAGTAATAAAACTGTCAAAATCCAGAACGCATAAATGCACATATATACATTGGGGAAAAATGTCTTCGAAAAATTGTTAGTGTGTACACATGGGGCACGGTTAAGAGGTATTACCTGTACAAACTGAAACTATACAAATTACAAGTTTGTGTGTTGATGCATATGGTTAATGTATTCTTTCAGTAATAAGAAAAAAAGAGAAAAGTAATTTAAAAATTATGAATTTGTAAAGATGTTACAAACATGTAAATACAGCGATAATTCATATGCGGTCATTATAAGCCATGTAAATTTTTATTTGTTATTATCTAATATACATATGTATCTATTCAATATAATCTCGTGATATTTGTATGTAGTATTCAGGATATCAGATTTTCCATGTTTTTTATACGCGACAAGAAATAATCATAATATGTATATACATACATATGCATGTATGTATATATGTAATATATAGTATTTGTGCATATAGCCCATGTAGGTTATCAGACTTATCATGCGCTTATCGTACAACATATATATTAAACATGGTAAATGTATAATTTAATATATAAAATATATATGTATGTACCTATATAATAAAATATATTTCTATTTTATAATATGTATGTATGTTGTATAATTTTTATACAATATATTATATTGTATATGTATTTTATAGTTTAATATAAAAAAGTTTTCGGGACAAAAAATGTCCAACAAAAATGAATTACATTCATACTCTTTATTAAAAACATGAACTACATACATATATACATTTATATGTGGTGTGCACTCGTGGGCGTTTCAGATATGGACATATGTACGTATTATCTGTAATTTGCCATTAATATATAAGATAAAAGCAACCCATTGTTGTCAAAATTCCAAAAAATTCTAACATTTTTTGGACAAAAAATACCTAGCAAAAATGAATTACATACACTTATTCAAAACATGAACTATAATTGTGTAGTATATGTATGTACAATGATATGTGCATACATGTGAATATAAAATACATATTACTTTTCATTTTCCATTCATAAATATACATATGTAGTACAAAAGCGAAGCATTGTTGTCAAAATTCCAAAAAACACAAACAAAATGTATGCAGCACGTGTAAATTTCTTTTTCAAAACAAAATTTAGAATCATCAAAATTCTTACGATCAAGTTAAATCCAATATATGCGCTATTCACATTATGCCAGTAGCCGTTTAATGGTAACTACCAAGTGAAAATAGCATGCAAAAAGCATAATGTCGCCAATGCTGGTGGAATATCATGCTTTTAAAAATAGTTCAAAATGCTGAAGTTGAAAAATAGAGTAAATATCAAATTGAATTGGTGATTTATCACATAAAAAGTGATTTAATATATTTAATTTTCATGTTAAAATTAAATTAAAAATAATTGGAAATAATTGTAATGTAACGAAGTTATTGTAATATATACGCAATTATATTAATTATCTTAAATAAAATTTCTGCAGTTTTCACCATATTGTAACGTAAAAAATAGCATGTTTTTCTTTTTTAAATGTTAATAGAAAAAGCATGCTATTTTACCAGCAGATGGTTACTCTTACTAGTATAATGTGAATAGGCCAATAAGTGTGAATGATTATTATACTATTATGATGTATGTGATCATACAATGTAGAAGCATAAGTATATACTATATGTACATAGTAAAAATTATATATTGGATGTGTATATGATCTTTTCTATACAGTATTTATATACACGATCTTATAAAGTAGTACCTACGAGTTTAAGAAGAAAAATATGTAGGTATATTGCATACGCTATATTGCTATATATGAGTATACATATAATTGCTAGAGAAGGATTTGTTTATTTGTTCAAATAATATACATTATACATATGCTTTTATTTAACACATGTAAACAATGTTTGAAGTGGATACGACATACGTAATAACAAAACAGGATTTTGAACATACATATATAGGTATATTAAACAAAACGAAAAATATAACTGGATGTCCTATAATAGGAATAATATATACAAATACATACTTCACTGCAACACACATTAAATAATTCATTTTGTGTAGTCTATAATATATACATACATATAAGGCAAATGTACGTGTATTGCATTAACCGCATATGAATAATTGTTATGCGTATTTAAACTGTACATATAATACAACCAGGTAGACTTCAAATATCTGTAATAACATGAGCCGATTTTGTTGAAAGTGGAACAAGTCCATTTTTCAAATTTCCAGATACATACATATGTTAAATTTTACTTTTATAATTACTAGTAAATTTAATGGGAAAAAAACTTGGACTTCTACAAAATCCGCATTGTTTGTTTTTGTAAATCTCCAAGGATATATAAATATATTTTCTTGTACGATAATTTATTTAGAATTTTGATAAAAAAATTCTAAATATGTTGACAATTTTGAACTTATACCGCTTTAAAATAAAACAGATCATATATTTGAAAAGAAACTATGAAATATATAAGGACATTAATATAAAGAAATATTTATTCCTTTATTAATTTTTTTCTCGCTCTCAATGAAATGAATTTTTTAGCACCATAACACAAACTTGTGTATGTGATACCGCCTACAACTGGTTTTTATTTCCCCTTAGCATGTTTTCATATCTACGTTTTGCAAATGTATTACTTTTTCTCTCTTACATTTATTTTAAAAATATTTATGCTATACATCATCACACAAACTACGTGTAAAGTTCTACGCCTAGAGTAGTCTCCCACTTTAATTTTTTCGAAGACATTTCGAAGACATTTTTTGCAAACATACAGACAAGTGAAAACTCTATATATATGCTCTTTGAAACATGACAACTAAAAATCTGTAATCGTAAAAGAAACAAATGGACGTACTTTTAAAAATAACGATTTTTACGATTTATAATTTTAAATAAGTGCAAAAAGGAAAGATATATATATAACGATATATATACATATATCTATCCTTTTTTATTCATGTCAAATATCAAAGTTTTGACAACAGATTCCAGTTTCGAAATTAAAAATTATGGAAAGTGAAAAGATCAGTAAGATGTGTACATCTTGAATACCGATTCGTACAGATCTGTAAAAATCACAATCTGTAGCAATTCGCTACACATTTTCTTACAGATTTTGAAAATGTCACTGAATAGCATCCAATAATTAAAATTTGAAACTCATAAGTCGATATATTCACATTCAGATGGTAAACAATATGTTGCGTTTAACGCAAAAAAATATGACTCCTTCTACTAAAATAAGGGATTCAACAGCATTATTTTATTTGCGCTGGACAACTGGTGGATGCTTTTTGTACATACTTAGGTGTTGGCTGTAATAGCAGAGTGTATGATGCAGGAGTATATGTTAATTCAACGTTATGCGAGGTAATCCCAACGAATATTTTTGATTTTCAAACTTCTAGGTACAGATGAAAAGTTTTCGTACGTAATAGTAACAGATGAAGCTTTTAGACTTTCAAACACAGTTGTGAAATCCTACAGTCAACGTTCTATCACAGAGGATAAAATCTTTAATAATAGACTTATCAACTCGTAGAGTTGTCGAAAATGCATGTGAAATTTTGGGAAGTAAATTAAAAATCTTGCAGAAGGAGATAAATTTAGATGTGCAAAAAGTAGAGTTGATCACTTTGACAGCCTGTGTCCTGCACAATTTCATTCGAAAGAACGATGGAACAAGATATATTGGTATAGAAGATGTCGACAGAGAAAACACGGATGCAATAACTTTCATTCTGCAAGGTGGCGAATTGAATTCTTTTTAACCAAATCACAAAAGTCCTTAGGAAATTTATCTACGAATGCTGCAAGTCAAATCCGACCGAAGTCAATTTTCAAATAATTTTAATACAATTGGCATTGTATCATGGCAGTGGGAAGCAATGAAAAAGTTCAATTTTTAATACAAAATACGGTAAAGGTTTAAGCTTTAATTCACAAAGGTGAGATGAGGTTGGGTTGCCCCGACACTGCAGCTTAAGAAAGTTTATTGTTTCCCTCACCCTTTGTTTGTCTACATAAAGGCATTTATTCTTTTAGCAAGAAGAATAACGTATTTTATGTAGTCTAGATTTGGAAGATTTTCGAGATTTCTGCCCTCAGTGGTCTTCCATCTCCATTTTTCTAGTGCCACACATTTCTTCAGAATGTGTGTTGCTGTTTCTTTTTCTTCAATACATAGCCTACATTCTAGGTTAGTCGTATTGAAGCCTAGTTTTTGTAGGTGTACTTTAAACTTGTAATGTCCTGTTATTAGTCCAATTACAAGTCTAATAACTTTCCTTTCACATTTCAGTGTCAGGTCTGAAATCGCTCTGTTCGGTTCTTTTATAAGATCCCCAGAGAGTCTTTTTCCTCCATTGGAAATCCAGCGAATTTTGTGCTGGTTTTGTACCCAATCATTCACCTTTTTCCTGATGAAGTTTTAAGTTATTCCTAGGACGGGCTCTGGCCCCATCAGGGGTGTACTAGATCCCTTCCTGGCCAACTCATCTTCTTTTTCATTACCAGCTTTCATTTATGACCTGGCACCCATTTCAACACTATTTTGTTGTTTTGTTTCAACACTTTCCAGTGTTTTGATCGCCGCCTGGCTGTCTGTGAGAATGAGGATCGTTTTATTTCTATATCTTCTTCTTATATTCCCTAGGACGCACAGGTTTATGGCGCATACTTCAGTCTAAAATACAGTGGCATATTCCCCAAGTGGGATTGTTATATCCCTTCTAGGTTTTATGCCATGCATCCTGGCTCCCGTTCCTTCACCTGTCTTTGATCCATCCGTATACCAGATGAGATCACAGTCCTGGTGAATGTCACGCGATCCATCCATGTCAAAAGATAAATGTCATCTTTTCAAAGTTCATAGAAGTTTTAATGAAATCATGTCTCATTTCGAAAATTCTATCTTTGATTGTTTGCAGGATACTGGCATGCCCGGCCTCCACCAGGGGTCTCCAGTGTCCATTCAAATACAGCCTATACGCCGCTATCCTAGCTTGCCCCTTGATGACGAATTCAAGGGGAGGTACGTTTAGTATAGCTTCTAAGGCTGCCGTCGGGGTGCTTCTGAAAGCTCCCGTTGTACACAAAAGGGCTAATCTTTGAATTCGTTCCAATTCAATTTTGGCCTTTTTCTGTTCTGTTTAGGGCCACCACACCAGTGACCCGTAACTTATCATGGGTTTTAGAATCACATCGTACATCCAGAGTACCATATGTGGTCTAATTCCCCAGGTATTACCGAGTGCCCTTTTAAGATTGAAAAGGGAGGTTTTTGCCTTTCTCGTAATTTCAGCCAGTTGTTCATTCCAGATCAATTTGCTATCTAGGATGAGTTCTAGATATTTAACTTGTTTGGAAATCTCTAACTGACCGTTGAAAAAGACAAGAAGTTTAAAATACAGTACTAAATGTTTATTTCAAAAACTGTTACATATATAATAAATTAATTATGAATTAATTTATTTCGATGCCTTTTTAAATTTGTAAATTATATTAATTACATCCTGATTCACTTTGTCTCTGATGTCCTCATTTTGTATAGAGTTTAACTCCGAGTTGATGTATTTTCCTGAACGTTTCAATATCTTGCAGATAAGTATGTTGTGGCCAATTTCGTCTCTGAATGTTTCCAGACAACGCCATATACTATATATGATTTTATTTTTTGAAATTTTTATTTCTATAATCAATTATTTAAAGTTCAAGAAATTATTTTCAAAAAACCATACAAAGTCAGTAAAAATTGAAATTTTTGGTTAACTCTGTATAATTTATAAATTCAATTTTCTCCTGGAAAATCTTGCTAAATGTATCAAGACTACTTGGTTTTCGGTCTACACAAAAATTTCACATGTTGTAAAACGCTCAACTTTCTTAATACAAAATTAATTTCTCTTAATTGAATTTATTAATAATGTTGTTTGCAATAATAAGCTTTATATGACTCAGAGTGCTATAATGAATGAGATAAACACACGCGCCAAACCAAATATCAATAATCACTTCCATTCAGCTTGATATATGCAAACAAACAGACACGTACATATTGTAACGAATGAATAAGTTAGTGCTTAACTTCACGCATAAGTAAATAAACACCTTTTTTTTTAGTGTCGGAATTCATAATAATTAATTATATTTTTACGTGTTTATTTAAAGTGAACAGATGAATTAGAAGAATTTTATGTCCAAATTATAACAAAAATAATTTACTGCGAAATATTACACACTACATTACACCTATCTATATAATATACAGAGTGCTACTCTTCTCAAAACAACAATGACGTAGGCCTAATGGGTCGTGAGTTATGTAGTTTTTTTATTAAACAAATGAACAAATTCTTCCAACACCCTTTAGCGGCCAAACGGTAAATATTTACTCTCCCCATTCCAAACGATTTTTTGCTTATCACATCGAGAAATACTTCTCCCTTCTTTATAGGAACGCTTAGCAGAATCACCCTGTATTTATACATTTCAGGCGAATCACTTTGAAATCTGGTAGAATTTTTTAACCGTTTCATCGAAAATTAACGAATTGATAATTGTACAGAGACGGAGCAGAAATATTTGAGCATATACCAAAGTAAATCTATTATTAAAGTAACCTGGCTTGAATTAGACCTTCTTCAACAAAAAAAATATGAGTACAAGTTTTACAAGAAAAAAAAAATTAAAAATAGCCTATTTTGTATCAATTTTTAAAATATTAGCTTTAATTGCAGTTATTTTTAAATGTATGATAGAATAAAAAGATACTCAAATTTTGTTAACAACAACAAAATTCCTACTTTTTTGTAAAAATTATTTAATATTAAATTGAAAATATCGAAAACATTTTCATATTCCTCTATGATATTACATTGCATCATAGCCCTCCATAAATTATTTTAACATTGATGTTTACCTCGCCGATAATTTGTTTACATTTCTTCACTAAACACTAAACTAAACTATCAAATTAGGGTGTCCCTTGTTATAGAAATTTATTTTCTCAATGTTTTAAAAATTAAATTCTTTCTTTAAACAAAAAAAAAAAAAAAATTATATTTTGGATATGAGTCCTTTTACAACCCAGGTGCAATTTTTTTAAAACCTTTGCAACATTTGAATAACTCGTGATAAATTTATGCGATTTTCAGAATTTAAGCATACTGCTAGACTACAACTTTTTTCGTAATTTATTCAAAATTCTCCATGTAAAAAATATACAAGGTGACTCAAAAACCATATTTGTGCACAAAAAAAGACATTTATGACTTTTGAATGCTAATAACTCTCGAGTTTTGCATCCGACTATAATAAGTTCTAGCCAGGAAGACACATGTCTCAGCTTTATTAATTGCCAAGCATAGGTCAAATACACAAAGTAGCTTACAAGATATTGCCCAATATATGAATAACCATGTAATTCACGTACCTGAAAATTTTCTAACAATTTAATAACAATTTTTTGCAATTTTTGTTTAAAATGCAGTTTTGTAATGCAGTTTTACGAAGGCTATAACAAGTAAAACATATACAAAAATCAAGAGTTTCCACCGCCAAATAACAATTTGTTTTCAAATTTGATTTCCAATCGACTTTCTATAAATTCGACTTAGGGAACATACGACAAACATATTTTCAGGTGACGATATACAGTATATAATATATAATATACAGTGTGATTCTTTTAACACGACATTATTAGTACCACTGTATTCTTCGGAGTATTTTGAAACAAAAATTGTATATTTTTGGCGAGAATTATAGCTGAAGCATTATTTCGACGCTAGAGAGTGTTGAAAATCGTGTGCTTCTTCTTAGGAAATATTCCATAACTCACTAACCACTAGATGTATATCACTGGTGTCTTGAGAAATGTTAAAAATGAAGATATAATTTTTGCATCCCTGTGACCAAGTTATACAAGAGTGTCTTTAGAACTCGCAGAGCTGTCAGAAAAATTGATCAAATTCTAAATTTTTTGGCTTTTACTTCGAGTAACTCCTAAACCATTCGACATACAGTCTTGACCAATACGTTATTCGAAAAAACAAAAGATTCTCTGTCACTTTTATAACCGTTGAACTATATCGGTTCGTAAATTATAAATCGTTTTATAAAAACTGGCACAATTTTTCAACGCTGGCGAGTGGCCAAATAAGCCCGATTTCCACCACGACTCCAACACCATTCACAATTATCATAAAAATCGGACCTGGGTTCTAAAAGAAACTTTAGCCGTATTTTCTTCTTCCAATAAACATTTTGTTTATTTTTTACAAATTTATCTTAACACTATTTTGAAGTGAAGAAAAATTGAAATTTGAAAGGCTTGAAAAGTGAACTTTTAAAACTGAGAGACAATATATCTCTATCCCTAAAATACCTTCACTTTATCTATTCAAAAATGATTAAAAGCATAATTTTAAAAAAATCATAAAAAAGTACATACAGTAGTATTTCTGATGTTCATATGAATTTTAGGACATTTGTTGTTTTAATTTTTATGATATGAACCTATGTATGTGAACAGTAAAGAAAAATTTAGAATTGGTATTATCCGCCTGTTATTGGTATTATAAATTTAGTATATGCCATATATGAATATTGGTAGGAATTCACATGCCTCTTTGAAAATTGCGTACTGTATCTAATAATGAACTTTTATATTTCAAACTTTTTTCAAACAAGTACCACTTATTATACATATGTGCGTGTAAATACATATTACAGTTTTTTATACATAATTTGTGCATTTGATACAGATTTGCTTACATATTATATTATGTTTACGCACAATTGCATAAATTTTATAATGGGTTTTTTTAAAGGTATAAAATTATTCAGTAATCAATACAAAGGGCTGTACGCGTATACGCATGCAACATTATGAAAATTTGATATTAAAATTTTCTTAGTGAATGTACCAATCTACAAAAATTGAGGCTTGAAATTTTTAACAAAAAAATATAACTCGTGACTTTTAATTGCGGCAAAATAAATCTGTTCGTATATACAATCCTTAGAATGTACATATATTCATAGAAAGACAAACTCACTTTTCCTAGACAAAAGAAAACATAAATTATATTCTGTCTACTAATAATATGCAATTATAGTTTTATGGCGATTACTAGATAGATTTTACATGATTGCGACTGTCGCCGAAAAATTTGGTGTGTAATTTTTCTTTTCTTATGTAGATGTCCGCAGTTACGACTATCGGCGAAAACTTATTTTTTGTTGGTGGTCGAGTTACAGCTAACAAGGCTGAGAAATTATAAGTTAAATTGGTTTATTGAATATAGAAAAGGAAAAGAACTATAAAAAAATATATACTAAAAAATTTTCGCATTGGTAAAAAAGTAACAATTATATTTTAAATGAAAATTCTAATTGGCTAGAAGAACAAAATATATGTATGAGCAAATTAACATCTCTTCGCCGCACCTCTACCCGAAACATCTAAATTTCATGAAAAATTTTTTGGCTCACTGACGACAGTTAGTGTCTTAGTTCACCAGTTCACTGATATTATTAGTATACGTGGTATCGTAAACCACGTGCTTTCATGCACAAACAATATTATTTTAATGAGATTATTTCCAATTATTTTCACGATTTTATTATGATTTTGTATATTCATATGCAAAGTAAAACACTTGATTTAAATAAAAAATTAAAAAATATAAATATTTAGGAAACAAATTCCTTTTTAATTACAAATTTAAACGCGACATAATTTCTCTATTGCTTGTAGACTGAACTACATTTTATTTCACAATTATAAAACAAATATTAACATAAAACACATTCTCACAATTATTTAAAAAACGTATGTTATATAAAAAATATCAAATTGTAACAAATTCTTTTTAATTACAAATTAAAATGCGACATCATTTCTCCATTGCTTGTAGACCGAACTACATTTTATTTCACAATTATAAAACAGATATTAACATGAAACACATTCTCACAATTTAAAAAACATATGTTATATAAAAAATATCAAATTGTAATACAATTTGATAAAACATTAGTTAAATTCAAAAATTTCATACATTTTAAAATTATTCAAATAATTCATAAATAAAATTCAAAATAATTTCATATATTTGATTTTTAAAAACAATTCATTAAAAGGAAATTCGGGCATTCAACTCACATCCGTTAATTTTACTAACAAGAAAAATATGTAATTAACAACACAATAAATATTTTGATGACTCGCCAATTGGGCAATCATTTCATGTATGCCAATAAGTTTCAATATATTGGGCAATCATTTCAATATAAATTCCTTAGCAACATTGTTCAAAAATATATTTAACTCTTTTTACCAGTAATTTTCCATATTGCAAAATAACATGAAAAATTCATATGAAATACAAAAACAAGAATTAGCAAATTAACAATTTTAACCAAAGTACATAATTCATAATTATGACGGAAATATAAAAAACAACAACTAACAATTGCATAGATTGGTAAATGCACTAATTCATATTGCTAATATATGTATACCAAATAATAAGTGTAATGAACTTGCGTACATAAGGAAAAGGTAAAAAGAAAAACGAACAATAGTACCAAATAAAGAAAATGCAAATAACGAATTGAAGTGTACCGCCCATTTCCCCTACGATTGGTACAGTCATTTATGGTAATAAATATATTAATATTTAAATTAACGAACTTTGGAATCAAGTAGCAGAAACAAATTCAAGTAGGGAAAACTGATAATTGTAATTTTGGTAAAATAGTTACGATTATCGGAATTATAACTTGAATTATCATTATATATCGTCATTATAAATATTAATTTGAATTATATATACAAATATCGGAATTATACAAATGGTCTTTGAATAAATTAATTTATTTTAACTTAAAATATTTTTGAAAATAAATATTAATGTTGGCCTTTTCGTAAATCGATAAATTAACGACCTAGTTTCTTATTCATTTATGAACCGATTTTCATAAAATTTTACGTAATGCTAGTCCTGACTAAATTATTTTCGTTAAGTGCAACAGAATATTGAAAAAGGACTTCGTTTCTGTTTTATATCGACTCAAAGTTGACGAAAATGAGAATTTTGCTCCACTTTACGACCTGATTTTTCAAAAACCCTTGGATAGATTTTCATGAAATTTTACATAAAACTAGTCCTAACTAAATTATTTTCATTAAGCGGAAAAAATTTTCGAATTTCCCCATGTAATCCTTCAAAAACGAAAAAAATCCAAAGCATGTTTTATGAAAAAGTCCTTTGATTTTGTTTTAATATATATCTTATTAGACAGCACATATTTAAGATTTTCAAAATGGAGGCACAAAATTTGAACTCTCCTTGACCATTTATTAAAAAAATCAAGTGAAAATGTAATGTGGTTTACATTTTATAAGCATAAGAAAATTACATTTTTTTCATTGAAATTTTCGAATTTTTGCTATTTTTTTTTTTTTAAATATTTTTTCCTATGAAATCTATTAAAAGGGTTCAGGCAAATTGAGGTAGATGACTCTACCTAATTCACTCGATGGATTGGTACGCACACGTACTACATGTTAGTAGAGAATATAAATGTTCACGTATAATATATGATTTGCTGATACACATGTATACGTACATACATATGTACATATGTACATATAGTATATATACGTACAGTATAATATATAGTAGAGTACATATGTACGTACTATATATGCAAAGGAAAATTTTTTTTGGCTTCAAATTTTTTATGTGTATAAAGTTAAAATTTTTAAACGTTTTGTAAATCACAGCTGATATAATATCATTAAATTAGAATTACACACATGCGTACATATGTATGTATATGTTTTATCAGCGCATATATTACCAATATATCAAGGTACAATACATGATGCAAGGAAAAAATCATAATAATTATGTAAACATGTCAACATGTTCATCAATTAATAAACTATATGGAGATGTAAGATATGTATATGTAGGTATATCACCGCAAATGAATTTATGCATGTGGTATATTTGTATGTGCATTGTGTAGTATGTATACGTATCTATTACTATAAGACATACTATGTTTTTTTAGTTTTCGGGTAATTGAATGAAGAAAAAAGATTATTGAATATTGATACCGCAGACAATGTACATACATACGTAAATATGTGAGATGACGTTGGGTTGCCTCGACACTGCAGCTTAAGAAAGTTTATTGTATCCCTCACCCTTTGTTTAATTACATAACGACATTAATCCTATTAGCAAGGAGAATAACATACTGTATGTAGTCTAGATTTGAAAGATTTTCGAAATTTCTGCCTTCAGTGGTCTTACATCTCCATCTTTCTAGTGCCACACATTCCTTCAGAATGTGTATTGCTGTTTCTTCTTCTTCAAGACACAGCCTACAGTCTAGGTTAGTCGTATTGAATCCTAGTTTTTGTAGGTGTACTTTAAACTTGTAATGTCCTGTTATTAGTTCAATTACAAGTCTGATAATTTTCGGTTCTGTTCTTTTATTAAACCCCCAGAGAGTCTTTTTCCTGCATCAGAAATCCAGCGAATTTTGTGCTGGTTTTGTACCCAATCATTCACCTTTTTCCTAATGAAGTTTTATGGTGTACTGGATCCTTTCCTGGCCAACTCATCTTCTTTTTCATTACCAGCTATTCCTTTGTGACCTGGCACCCACTTCAACAAAATGTTGTTGTGGTTATTTGCCAGTTCATTAAGGTTTTGTTTGCACTCCAGTACTTGCCTAGAGTTGATTTTAACACTTTCCAGTGCTTTGATCGCCGCCTGGCTGTCTGTGAGAATGAGGATCGTTTTATTTCTATATCTTCTTCTTATATTCCCTAGGACGCACAGGTTTATGGCGCATACTTCAGCCTGAAACACAGTGGCATATTCCCCAAGTGGGATTGTTATATCCCTTCTAGGTTTTATGCCATGTATCCCGGCTCCCGTTCCTTCACCTGTCTTTGATCCATCCGTATACCAGATGAGATCACCTTCCAGGTGAATGTTACGCGATTCCTTCCAGCTTGTTACCTGGGTGAGGAATCTCTTTTCAAAGTTCATAGAAGTTTTAATGAAATCATGTCTCATTTCGAAAATTCTATCTTTGATTGTTTGCAGGATACTGGCATGCCCGGCCTCCACCAGGGGTCTCCAGTGTCCATTCAAATACAGCCTATACGCCGCTATCCTAGCTTGCCCCTTGATGACGAATTAAAGGGGAGGTACGTTTAGTATAGCTTCTAAGGCTGCCGTCGGGGTGCTTCTGAAAGCTCCCGTTGTACACAAAAGGGCTAGTCTTTGAATTCGTTCCAATTCAATTTTGGCCTTTTTCTGTTCTGTTTAGGGCCACCACACCAGTGACCCGTAACTTATCATGGGTTTTAGAATCACATCGTACATCCAGAGTACCATATGTGGTCTAATTCCCCAGGTATTACCGAGTGCCCTTTTAAGATTGAAAAGGGAGGTTTTTGCCTTTCTCGTAATTTCAGCCAGTTATTCATTCCAGGTCAGTTTACTATCTAGGATGAGTTCTAGATATTTAACTTGTTTGGAAATCTCTAACTGACTGATAAAAAAGACAAGAGGTTTTAGACCCTCCAACGTCTTTTTTCTCGTGAAGGGAACAAGGGTGGTTTTAGCTGGGTTTACCTTCAGGTTTTCCCTGCTACACCATTGCTCCACTATTTTTAGAGCCTTCTGCATTAACTCTGATATCGTGTTTAGAAATTTGCCCCGGATTATGATAACTATGTCATCCGCATAGCCCTGGGTGTAAAATCCTTTATTGTTTAGTACGGTAATTAGGTCATCCACTACTAGATCCCACAGAAGTGGTAATAAGACACCTCCTTGTGGGGTCCCTCTGGTGATTGACATCCGTATGTCTACTGGCTTGTACTATTCTGCTTCTTAACATGTGGCTTATCCACCTGCATATGGTGTTGCTTACCCCATGTATATATATACATATATAAGCGTATAATATAAGCGTATATAGACGCGATGGTAATATGATCACTGCTAAAGATAGTCAACAGGTGTAGCAGTTTTTGAAAGGAGAATTCTTAGGAAAATATTTGGACCCGTAATCGAGAATGGCGCGTGCAGGCATAGGTATAATATGGAGTTCGACGAATCAATAAATCACGAGTCTGCAGTCAGATTCATTAAGGCCCAAAGACTAAGCTGGCTTGGACATGTGGCAAGAATGCCAAACGACAGGGTGCCTAAGATTCTGCTTAAGAGTGTACCTGAAGGGGTGAGAAGAATCGGGAAACCCAGAAAAAGGTGGATAAAAGCAGTAGAAGAGGATCTGGAAAAGATGAAAATCAGGAATTAGTTCAGGAAAGCAAAGGAAAAAATTGTGGAAAAAGCAAAGGTCCCCCCAGGATTGTAGGCTAAAGAAGGTAATATGCACATGTGTGTATAATGTAAATTATGCATATGTGTACGGATATCATCAGGGTTCAAAGTGCAGTGTAAAACGTTCGTACAAAATATAAATATGTACAGGTGGTATGTATACCGTGTAACATCCAGAAATTTTTTATGATATATGGAATGGGAACAGTATGAAAGTGAGTGCAGCCAAAATCCAAAACTAACACATATAGTATAAGCAACATAAAATTGCACCAATACTAATACAAAATATAATGTTGGTGCAGGTCATTACATTTTGAAAAAAATAGACCGCGTATAAAAAAGAGGTATATGAAAAAGGATAGCAGCGAAGAACAGAATAATCCGCATTTAGTAAATCGTTTTATTCTAGAATCTAGAGAGTTCCGAGAATTATTTTGTTTACAAAAATACAATTTCCCGGTGAGTTCCGAGAATTCTTAAGTGTTGTTGGGATAAAGTGTTATAAACAAATATTATAATTTATCTAATTAAATAATTTATTCTATTTTATAAACAATATCATGCAATTATTTTAATATCTGTTTAAAGTTAAAATGTTTGGATATACTGTAATATATTTTTTTTTTGACGAACCAAAAAGTTTTGTTTAAAATATTATTGGATAAAATTTTAAATTCTATAGAAGTTTTTGTGTTTACAATTTTTGAAGAAAACTATATCTTTATCGTGTGTGATATGAATTTTAAGCAGTAATTATGAAGATTTGGATATTGTGTTAAAGTTTGTATCTAATGTCATGTGAAAATAATGTTATGTATATAACATTTAAAAGGGTCTTTTCGAATGTTGGGAAGAAATTAAGGTTTTTTTTCAATTGAAAAGATTGTGGTTTGATTTTTAAAACTTTATTCCACTAAAAATATCACTATAACTATGTTCACAATATTAACTGAACTTAATTGAAATATTAATTATTAATTTTATTTCAATAATTTATACCGCACCGAAATACTGTAATCAACTTGATGCCGAATAGAAAATTTTTTACTTGTAATTTTTTCAATTTTATTCTGAATAATTTTACGGGCGAATTTTACTATGACAAGTTTAATTGAATTATTTCTAAGTCTAAATTTATTAATTATTTTCAAAAATTATTTTAAGTTAGTAATTTATTTTAAATCAAAGACGATTTCTAATTCCGGTAATTTACTTTTACGACTTTTCTGTTTCAAATCCAAATTATAACTCCGATAGTCGTAACTATTTTATAATAATTACAATTATCAATTTTCCCTACAAAATTTTATTTTTGCTAATAAAATTCAAAGTTCGTTATTTTATTATTAATATAATTTACCATAAATGAATCTTGTGAATCTGCTCTACACCAACTGGTCACCAGGATAGAGTATGGTTTACAAAATAAGGAGACTACTTTAGGAGTCTTCTTAGATATTGAGGGAGCGTTTGATAACACAACTTACACAATAATCAGATCTGCACAAAAGCATGGGGTAAACAACACAATTTGTAGGTGAATAAACCACATGCTAGAAAGCAGATCAGTTAAGGCCACACTATCTGGGGTGGATATACAAATGAAGGTTACCAGAGGGACCCCACAGGGGGGTGTTCTATCGCCACTCCTATGGGATCTTGTATTGGATGATCTTATCGTTGATTTAACAACAAAGGATTTTTCACCCAGGGTTATGCGGACGACATTGTCATCATAACTCGGGGGAAATTTCTTAGTACACTCTCAGAGCTAATGCAAGAAGCTCTGAAAATAGTTGAGGAATGGTGCGGCAGGGAAAACCTAAGAGTAAACCCAGCCAAAACAACACTTATTCCCTTCACGAGAAAAAGGCATCTTAGAGATCTAAATCCTCTCACCTTTTTCAATAAACAGTTGGATATTTCCAGTAAGGTTAAATATTTGGGCCTAACCCTAGATAGGAAACTTACATGGAATGAACAACTGAGTGATATCATAAAGAGAACCAAAACCTCTCTTTTTAATCTAAAGAGAGCAATTGGGATAAAAAGGGGAATCAAACCTCAGATGGTACACTGGATGTACAATGTGATACTAAAACCCATGATAGGTTATGGCTCACTAGTATGGTGGCCTAAAACTGAGCATAGAAAGGCTAAGAAGGAGTTGGAAAAAATCCAAAGATTAGCACTTCTTTGTATTACGGGAGCTTTCAGAAGCACGCCGACAGCGGCCTTGGAAGCTATTGTAAATGCCCCCACCCCCCCCCCCCCCCCTCTTGAAATATTAATCAAAGGGCAAGCTAGAATAGCGGCATATAGACTGAATCTAAATGGGAATTGGAAACCCCTTGTAAACGAGGGGCATGCCAACATAGTTAATACCATTAAACATCGAAAATTTGATATGAGAAGTGACTTCGTCAAAACTTCAATAAATTTCGAAAAACTTTTCCTTACAGATATTCCAAATCGAGAGGAATGGCAGGACACACATCTGGATAGTGGTATACGGATGGGTCAAAGACAGATGTAGGAACTGGAGCTGGAGTACATGGAATCAAGCCCAGATGGGATATGATTGCCCCACGGGGGAAACACGCCACTGTATTCCAAGCCGAAGTCTACGCAAACCTGTGCGTCCAGGAGAACTTAAGAAGGAGGTACAAGAATAAGAAGATCCTTATTCTCTCGGACAGCCAGGCGGCGATCAAAGCACTGAATAGTGTTACCATCAATTCCAGCTTAACACTAGAGTGTGAGCAGAACCTCCATAAACTGGAACGAAACAATAATGACATATTATTGAGATGGGTGCCGAGTCATAAAGGTATCATTGGAAATGAAAAAGCAGACGAACTAGCTAGGATGGGCTCCAGCAAACCCCTGTTGAGGCCGGAGCCTGCCCTGGGAGTTACGAAAACTTCCATCAGGAAAACGGTGAGTAATTGGATACAAAACCAACACAAATTGCACTGGAATTCCAATGGAGGAATGAAGCGCTCGGGAAGGCTCATTAGAGAGCCAGATAGGGCGATCTCTGAACTAACACTGAAATGTGATAGGAAAATTACTAGGCGTGTGATTGGACTGTTGGCAGGACATTACACGTTCAAGGTACAATTGCAAAAACTATGGGTCAACGTTGATAACCTGGATTGTAGGTTATGTCTCGAAGAAGAGGAAACATCTACACACTTACTGGAGGAGTGTGTGGCCCTGGAATGATGGAGAAGGATTACTACAGAGAGTAGTAATCTGGAAAATCTTTCATATACTGACTACATAAAGTATGTAATACTCCTTGGTAAAAGGATATGCGCCTTTATGTAGAAATACCGGGGGATGAGAGATACAATAAGCTTAATTGTAAGCTGCAGTGTCGAGGCTATAAAAACCTCATCTCATCTTCTGAGTGTTAATAATAATAATAATAATAATAATTACCGTTAATGACTGTACAAATCGTAGGGGAAATGGGCGGTACATTTCAATTCTTTATTTGCATATTCTTTATTTGGTATTGTTGTTCGTTTTTCTTTTAAGCTTTTCTTAATGTAAGTTACGTCAACGCAACCAAATACATCGAAATCATTAAATAGTATTTTTCCCATAGATATAAATTGGTCAGCATAACATGTTTTGACATGTTTATTAAAATTTGGAATTATAAGCATTTTCCCATATATAAAAAATTATCATTTTACATTTCCCATGTACACATCATATACATATTATATTATTACATATTATTTTGCATTTTCTCATCATAATTATTTTTACACAGAATATATATATATATATATGTGTACAACAAACAAAACGAAAAACCAATCACGTTAATTGTTAACGTGACTTATTTACATGTTTAATACATAAGATTTGTAATTAGTCTTTAAGCCAAAATTTGTAAGTTAGTCTGAATTCATTTCTTCAAAAATAAAGACGCGTTAAAAGAAAAGTAAAAATCGTTTTTTTTCATTTGTATATAAAGAACCTACTTATTTGGCGCAGTCGGTAGGATACCAAATCCAAAGATTGGTATTCAAAAATATATACGTATATCTAATTAAATAAATAATTGGACGAAATAATTGAATTGTCGTCACCGTACCGAATCTTAAGATTGGTGTTATTTATTAAAGTGAATATTCATTAAAAAAAAAAAATTGTTTTTTGAGAATATTCTGTGAACAGTATCAAATATTTAATAAAATAAAGAGTGAAACAAAAATAATAGAACTTAAGTTGTGTTATTTGTTTTACAAGTACTGTTTATTTAATAAATATTGGTGACAGTATATTGAAAGTGATAAAGTGACTATAGAAAAATAGTGAACGCAGATAAGGATAAAAAATTGCATTATCGAAGAAACGAAATTTTTCGTCACAAATTCACGAAAAAATATACATAAAATAAAAATATACACATCATATAGAAATATTATTTAAAAAATAATATAAAAGGAGAAAATTTATGTGAATCTTTTCTTTAAACGTGAAAATTGAAAGAAGAAATGTCGACTCAATCTGCAACATCAGGTGCTGCAGCATCTCAAAATCCATCAACAGCTATAATATCAATTACGATAACAGAATTAATGAAAGAAACTTCCCGCATTAAGGAATACCATGGAACCAATGAATATGATGAAGTAGAGATGTTTCTTCCAATGTTTGATAGCAATCCATCTTTAAAATGTGTGTACCAAAGGAATGTCTTCAACAAAATACAGGGTCCAGCTCTTCAAGCCATCAGGACACTAGGACCTAATCCACAATGGGAAGAAGTTAAGGACGAACTCATAAAAAAATTTTGGAATTCGAGAAAGTTACCATCATCTTTATTATCAGGCGATTAACACCAGAAATAATTATAATGTAAGTGAATATTATGAAAATTTGAAATATATATTAAATAAATTAAATACTAAGTATGAGTTTGATAAAGATAAGCCTGTAGCTTTTTCACCACAATCAAACGAATCAATTATATTAAGAAAATTTCTTAATAATATAGATGCAAATTATTCTAGTATTATACATAGTAGAAATATACAAACTTTAAGAGAAGCTTATTATTTGTTAGAAGAAACAGGGATGATTAGACATAATAAAAACAAAAATCAAAATCAAAATAAACACATAAAAAATAACGATAGGTCAGTTCCAAAACAACACCCCCATAACAATAGAAATAATTATATACCTTATAGAAATCATCACGTTAGACCCCAATACAGTAGACAATCAAATCAATTCCGACAAAACCATATTAGAGACTTAGGCAATTCAGGACAATATAGACGGACTTATAACAATAACAATTACAACAATCACAATAATGACAATTATAACAGGAATTCGGGTCAATTTAAACAAAATCATACTGAACCAATGGAAGTTGATCACGTTCAGAGAGATAGTTGTGAGGAAGTAAATTTTCAATCGTCGCCTCAAAAACGAAATTACCGATAGTTGAGTTAACTATTAGTAATGATAAAATAAATGTTGATACAGGGTCAACAACAACTTTATTAAATAAAAACAAATTACCGCCGTATAAACGCTTAAAACTCAAAGATACCATATGTTTTAATACACTTACTGGACAAACAAAAATACATCAAGAAATTATAACAAAATTACCAATTGAATTTAATGAAAATAGTCTTATGAGCTGGAAGCTAACAACTTTTAAAAACAAAGAATTCGATGGCCTTACAGGGCAAAATATATTAAAACCAATGCAAGCAATTATTAATTTAGAGGAAGAATATTTAGAAATACATAATGTAAAAACAAAATTCTTATATTCATGTCCTTAAAAATATGATGAAATACATTCGTTAGAAGAATCTCAATTAGATCAAGGTGTCTTGAAGAAACTTCAACGTGAAGATATGAATTTAGAAGAAAAAGACAAATTAAAAATCCTAATTAACAGAAATAAAGATTTATTCTTTCAAGAAGGACAAAAATTAACCCATACCCATGAGGTGCAACATGAAATTGTAACAAAAATACATAACCCTATATATTCAAAAATATGCAGGTATCCTCAAATACATGAAGAGGAAATAAATAGACAAATGAAAGAGATGCTAGAGCAAGGCATCATCAAAGAAAGTAATTCGCCATATAATTCACCCCTGTGGATAGTTCCAAAAATGGCTGATAACTCCGGTAAAAAGAAATGGAGGATCGTTATAGATCATAGGAAACTGAACGAGGTAACGGTTGATGATAAGTTTCCTATATCGAATATTGAAAATATTCTGGAAAAACTGGGTAGGGCACAATATTTTACAACTTTGGACCTTGCCAAAGGCTTTCACCAGGTCCTAATCAAAAAAGATGATAGAAAGAAAACCGCCTTCTCAACACCATTAGGACATTACGAATTCGTAAGGATGCCTTTTGGGCTGAAAAATGCCCCTGCGACTTTTCAGCGATTAATAAATTCAGTACTTAGAGATTGCATTAATCAAATATGGGTAGTATAGTATACCTAGACGACATCCTTATATTTAGCACAAATATAGACGAACATATGGACAGCATACAGAAAGTATTCAATAAATTAAAAGAACATAATCTCAAAATACAGATCTATAAGTGTAAATTCTACGCTAAAGAAACGGAATATTTAGGACATATACTAACAACAAAATGGATTAAGCCGAATATGAGTAAAATAGAAAGTATTCAAAAGCTTAAACTGCCAGAGACGACAAAACAAATTAAATCATTCCTAGGGATAACAGAGTATTCCCGCCATTTTATAAAAAGTTACGCAAAAGTTGCACAAGGTATGACCAAATATTTAAAAAAGAATGTAAAAATAAATAAAAATGACCCACAATACATACTATAGATGCATTTGAAAAATTGAAAAGATTGTTAATGGATCCACCAATATTAAAGTATCCAGACTTTAACAAAAAGTTTAAATTAACAACGGATGCAAGTGATTTCGCAATAGGCGCTGTTTTGACTCAGGATGAACATCCAATCAGTTATGCGAGTAGGACACTGAACGATCACGAAAAAAAGTACTCAACATCAGAAAAGGAATTTTTAGCGATAGTTTGGGCTGTCAACTATTTTCGCCCGTACATATATGGCAGGCCCTTTGATTTAATGACAGATCATCAACCACTCAAATGGTTGCAGACTAAACATAAGGGAAATGACATAAATCCCAGACTTCAAAGATGGTTATTGAAATTAGGAGAGTATAATATCAACATCGATTACATTAAAGGAAAGGAAAATAAAGCTGCTGATTTTATGAGCAGAATCAATTCTGAAACAGGAGAAATAAATGCGATCGAATCATCTCCACCAGAAAATATTGGTGATCATCCTCACGAAAATGATAATGAAAGTTTAAATGCTACAATTCATTCACAAGAAGAAGAACAGAATGATAATTTTCCTATATTGGAAACAGTTATAAATCGATTCCAAACTCAGATAATATTGACAAATAATAAGACAGTTGAAGTTGAGATTATAAACAATAGACGGAAAATATATATAAGTTCAGAAGATATTAATGATAATTGTATGACAGACATTTTTCGTAGGCTTTTAAAAACAGGTCGAATAGGTATTTATTCCGAATTATCAGTTCATGAGTATAACAGAGTTCAACAAAAATTGATAGAATTGTTTAATACAAGTTTGACTTTTTATAGATGTGCTTACCATGCTTGGGAAATGCGAAACGAAGAAGAAACATATAGACAAATTGCCAAATATCATGAAAATGAAACAGGTCACGCAGGTATAAATGAAAACTATGAAGGGTTGAAAAAATTAATTTATTTCAAAAATTTAAAGGAATTAATACAAAAATATATAAACAATTGTGACATTTGTAATAGAGCAAAGTATGATAGGAAACCCTTAAAACCTAAATTTCATACTACAGAAACTCCTAGTGACATAAACCAAATGATTCATCTAGACATATATATACATAAAAAACATAATTTTTTAACATTCATAGATAAATTTTCGAAACACGCCGTAGTTTTATATTTAGAAGACAAAAATAACGTTACTATCATAGAAAAAATGAGACTATACTTTGCAATAAAAGATAAACCTAGAAGAATAACAATGGATAATGAGTTTAATTCAGTAAATATAAAAGATTTCTTAAGACAAGAGGGCGTAGAAATGCATTTTACCAAACCTAATAGCCGGGTAATTCAGACGTTGAAAGATTCCATAGCACCATAGGAGAAAAGCTTAGAACGTTAGAAGCAGAAAAATCTAGATTATCCACACAAGAGAGAGTTCTTAATTGTGTAGAATGGTACAACAAATCAATACATTCAACAATTAAATGTAGACCAATAGATGTAATCGAGGGCAGAATTAATAGGGAAAAAATTGAAAGACTAATGAAAGATACAAAAGAATTTAGAACAAATAAGCTAAATCAGAATAGGGAAGATTATCAACAAAATCAGGAGGAAGGATATGTCAAAAATTATAAAGCACATAGACACAAGAACGAACCGAAACATAGAAAATTAAAACTCGAAAATATACATCCATCGAATATTAAAAGACCAAATAAATTTTCAGGTAAAATGGATATTAGGAATTATGATTCTGATGCTATTGCAAGTGGCGAAAGGAGCCCTGATGATAGAAAAAATAGACAACAATAGTGGATTTGTCGAAATAAAATTAGAAGATGTATAGATTATTCAGAGTTATGATCTAGTTTTACATATTATAGAACCGAAAGAAATTGAAAATATAATTGATGCTTTAGAAAATAATATTGCCCAAGTGGAAACACTAGAAAACGAGAAACTTATACGTTACGAACTAAAGACAATAAAGAAAAAAATACAGACTATAGTACCCCATAGACATAAGCGAGGATTAATTAATATTGTAGGAACAGGATTTAAATGGTTATTTGGCACAATGGACGACAACGACAGAAAAAACATAGAAGAACATTTGAAGGTAATTGACGAAAACAACCATATGGCTATTGACAATCTTAATAAAAATAAACAAATCAATGATAATTTCAATAAGACATTTGATACGTTAAAAAAAGTAATAGAATCAGACCGAAGTAAGATATTAGAAAAATTTAACGATATTAGGGAAAATAATGAAAAAGTATATAAGCAACTTCTTTATGTAGATTTTTTGTTAAAAATAAAAATTTTAGAAGATAACGTAGAACATATACAAAATAATATAGCATCAGCAAGGTTAGGCATAATGACAAATAACATTTTAACTAGAGAAGAAATTATTAAGTATGAAATAGATTTGGAAAAATTACAAAATATAAAGTTAGGAGCAGCTAAATATAAAGAAGATAAAATAATATTTGCCATTAAGATACCTAGAGATACGACATTAGCAAAAAGATCACTAATCATTCCTGTTGCTAATAAAAATTTTGAAGAATTTATGTTTAAAAATCAAGAAATAGTAAAAATTAATAATGTTACTTATGATTATAATGGTGATTCGAATCTTAGAAATTTAAAAGAAACAAATTTATGTACTTATCAAAATAATTGTATAAAAATTAAAAATGACAGAAAAGAAATCATAGAAATTGAACCAGGCTTAATACTTTTAAAGAACCAAAATAATGAATATATTAATAATACATGCGATGAAAGGACGTTAGAACTTAAATTATTTATTAACCTTTCATAATTGTAATATTAGAATTAAAAATAGAATATTTTATAATAAAGAAGAAAAATTTAAAAATAATTTTGTAATACCATCTAACTTTAAGATGAATGAATCAAAAACACAAATTACATTTAATGAACTTGTAATCAATCAAATAGTAAATATAGAAGAAATAAAAGAACTTAAATATCATAAAAGAAACAATACAATATATAATTTAGTAATACTTATCATAATTTAATTGATTGTAATAGTTTTGTTTGTTTTATACATATATTTTATTGGTAAGTATAAAAAATTAAAAATCAATATAATCAATAAAACTCAGGAGAGTTTTCAATCAAAGGGGGGAGAAGTTACGTCAACGCAACCAAATACATCGAAATCATTAAATAGTATTTTTCCCATAGATATAAATTGGTCAGCATAACATGTTTTGACATGTTTATTAAAATTTGGAATTATAAGCATTTTCCCATATATAAAAAATTATCATTTTACATTTCCCATATACACATTATATATAGTACATATTATATTATTACATATTATTCTGCATTTTCTCATCATAATTATTTTTACACAGAATATATATATATATATATATGTGTACAACAAACAAAACGAGAAACCAATCACGTTAATTGTTAACGTGACTTATTTACATGTTTAATACATAAGATTTGTAATTAGTCTTTAAGCCAAAATTTGTAAGTTAGTCTGAATTCATTTCTTCAAAAATAAAGACGCGTTAAAAGAAAAGTAAAAATCGTTTTTTTTCATTTGTATATAAAGAACCTACTTATTTTGTATGAAAGTTCATTACACTTATCAGCTGGTATACAATTGTATGCAATATGAACTTTGTATGCCAGTGCATTGCACTTATCAATATATGCAATTGTTACTATGAGCTTAACGTTAATAAATTTGCATATGTCAATATTTTTGTTGTTTTTTATATTTCCGTCCTAATTATGATTTACCTATGTACTTTGGTTAAAATCGTTAATCTACTAATTCTTGTTTTTGTATTTCATATGAATTTATTCATGTTATTTTGCAATATGGAAAATTACTGGTAAAAAGAGTTAAATATAATTTTGAACTATGTTGCTAAGGAATTTATATTGAAACATATTGACAAATACTTTTGCGTACTTTATTTTTTGAAACGAATTATGAATTTTAATAATGAATGAAATGGTTGCCCACTTGGCGAGTCATCGAAATATTTATTTTTTGTTAATTATTTTTCTTTGTTAATACAATTAACGAATATGAGTTGAATGCCCGAATTTCCTTTTAATGAAATGTTTCAAGAATTGAATATATGAAATAATTTTGAATTTTCTTTATGGATTGTTTAAATAATTTTAAAATGTATGAAATTATTGAATTTTTCTAATTTTTTATCAAATTGTGTTACTGTTTGATATTTTTTATATAACATTTCCTCCCCCCTCGGAAAAATGTTTGTAGGGTGTGTAGGGTCGATTTCAGTTTCGGTTGGTTTACATTTTTGGGTTTTTTTTTTTTTTTTTTATTTTACTTATTTTATACGTATATTTGTATTCTCCAGTATATCTAAAAAAAATATTATTATTTATCTACATATTATATTTATTATTTATTTATTTTTGTTTTTATCCCTAATACATACATATGTATGTACTATATATAAATTTTTTTTTATATCTTTTTATTTTTTTTTATTTATTTTTTTATTTTTTTGTTTTTTCTTTAAATTTCCTACATCTTATGTTTCTGACCTAATTTAATAATTGACCTATATTTTATATACATGTGCATTTAATTGTTATACAACCTTGACAATGAAGTTGAATTACTGTTTATGTATACATTATCTTTATTTTTATACATACTACATTGATGCAATTTGTTTTAATTGTCTTTATTAATTTCGAATTCATTATATGGTTTACAAAACATGTTACCTATGATATCTACATAAGTATTAGTATTATTTCCGTATGTTTACTATTTAATTATTTTTGATTCATTACATTTATTACTGTATTATACTTTTCTTCCCTTTTTTTTTTTTTTTTGTATTTGCATTTGCTTTATTTATTTAATAACATATCAGAGAATTTCGAAATTATGAATGTCATGTTATTTCTTTTATACATTAATGATTTATGCAACTAAATTCTAAAGTATGTATATTAAATTTTATTCTTTCTCTAAAATTATGATTTGTTTATATAAAAAAATTTGTTTACATATGCTAGAAAAAAATTTTTTATTTGCTATACTTTTCACTTATGTATATGTATGTAACTTAATGTATTATATTGTTCCCTAATAATTCTTCTTACTATGACGCTACAGCCCAAATCGGGCCAGGGCCTAATCATCTTTACGATGATTTTTCGAGACGATACTCTATCATACGTGCACCTACAGTTTAACGTGGGTTGCGAACCAGTGAGTTTGTTTGAAGTAGAGATTTTAAACTCAATTTTGTATGATAGGGCTTACACCAATCATTTGTTTAAGTTACTTGTTGTCAGCAAGTAGACTCGATCGGTACTAGTAAGCACTTGAACCCATGAGCGTAAAGCTTATGGTACTCATTAAAGCTGAGAGAACTTTTGGGGTAAGGTAGTTTCGATGCCAACAGAGCAGACAAAGTGATGAAAAACATTTTTTATATTTTTCTTCATTTTGTCTGCAGTCGTCTGGAATCAAACCTGGGCCCTTGTGCTTCAGAAGCCAATACTCTGCCTATTGAGCTACCGAAGCCCCCGTTCCCTAATAACAATGCCTCTTCATACACGCTAAAGATACGGGTGCAATATGATCTATACTTCGTTTTCACAACATTGTTTATTTTTTTGTTTACTTTTTGCAATGTTATTTTTGTTGTTATTCTTTTGATATGTTGATTCTTAATTCTTATGTGTAAAGTGTATGTAATTGTAATTTATTGAATGAATTTATGATTTTATATACATATATATTTTTTTATTGTTACTGAATATTCTACTAATATGTTTTTTTTTTTGTGTGTGTGAGTACCTATAGTAATTCTTAATCTTTTAATTTTAATGGCCGTGATTTGTTTTGAAACTTGACCTAATTCTGGGTGTTAACAATTTATATGAATAATTCAACTAATGTTTGTGTGCACGTATATTATTTTATTTGTGAAAATTTTTCTTGATTTTGCCGTCGGTAAAATGCATTTTTGAAAATTTTTCGTTTGAGGACCTATTTTGCTCTATTTAATTATTTCACCACTATCTTTCCTGTTATGATTTCCTAATTTAACGTTTTTGAGATGTACTGTTTTTGTTACTAAAATTTTTAAATTTCGTCTTTTAATAGAGATTTAAATGTTAAAAAAAATTCCCAACGGATATTCTGTTATTTTGTAGTATGTAATTTTTCAATATATATATAGTATATATAAAATTTATAATTTGTAATTTTTGTTACTATTTTTTAATAAGTACAAAAAAATTAATGAATTTTTCTTCGAATTAATTTAATTTTGTAGATGCTTTGAAACTCTAAAATTTTTTCAGACGGTTGTTATGGACAACTTTTAATGTTCTACGTACTTTAATAGTTGTATTAACGTCAGAGTTTACCCTAATGACTTGATATGGACCCTTCCACACAGGTGATAATTTATGTTTTCTTGCATTGTTTCGTATTAAGACTTGATTACCAATATGAAATTTTTCTACTCTTGTACTTTTGTCGTAATAATTTTCCGATTTTTGTTATTGAGAAATTAGATTTTGTTTTACAATTTCGCGAATTTTCTGCATTTTATATTTTACTTGATTACAATATTTGTCAAAATTATAAATCGGTTATCAATTCCGTATAATGCATATATCGGTGTAAATTTGCTACCTGTGTGTGGTGAATGGTTATGTACCAACATTGCTTCTGCTAACCATTCATCCCATTCTGTCGGATTATTATCAACTATTGTTCTTAAATCCATGTGTTCTCTCTAATGAACCATTTGACTGAGGGTGGTATGCACTAGTTTGTAATTTTTTAATTTTTAATAATTTACATAATTATTTCATAGTTTCACTTAAGAAATTTGAACCTTGATCTGTAATTAACTTTTTTTTGGAATTATTGAATATTTTAGAATTATATTTTTGTAAAATTTTCCTGCTACCGTTGTAGCTTTATCATCTTGTAAGGGTACGCAATCTAAAAATTTTGTTAAATCATCTTGAAAAGTTAATATGTATTTATTTCGATTGTGTGTTTCTGGCAAAGGTCCTACAATATCTAAATAAACTTTTTCGAATGGTTGGTCTGGAGTATCTGTGATAATCATAGGCATTTTATTCTGTTTACCTGATTATGTTTTTGACATTTTTCGCATTTTTTAATGTATTTTTGTATATCCCTCAGCATATTATTCCATTTAAAAAAAGGTCTTATTCTTTTATATGTTTTTTAAAACCCGTTGATGTTCATCTAATGGAGTATCATGATATTCATATAATATTGTTTTAATTTCTTTTTTACCCGTTAATATTTTTGCATTATCTTATACGTTACTGTTTAAATTTTCCGAATTTTTATTTTCAACTACTGCTTGACTTTCATTATTATTATTTTCGGGTGATTTTTCTACCTCTTTTTCTTTATTTTTACGATGCCTCGCTCTAGCGGTTATATTACAATTATTATTCTTATCTAAAATTTCTTTATTATTCTCTATCTTATTTTCAGGTATTCCACTTAACGCATCAGCACTTTGATTAAATTTCCCTGCTTTATACTCAATTTTTAAATCATAATCTGCTAATTTAATTTGGAATCTAGCTAATCTTGTCGTTGTATCTTTCAATTTCAAAGTACCTACTAATGGTTTGTGATCTGTGTATACTGTAAAATTTCTACCATATAAGTAACATCTAAAATTTTTTGTTGCCCAAACTATTTCTAACATTTCCCGTTCTATTGTTAAATACTTTCTTTCAGCATCATTTAACGTTCTGCTTGCATAGGCTATCGGTTTTCATTCCCTAGTTCGCCCTGTGATAAAATGGCACCTAATGCTTCTCTGCTAGCATCAGTTGTTAAATAAAATGGTTTCTCGTAATCTGGATATACTAATGATGGTGGATTGGTTATTGCACATTTTAATTCTTCAAAGGATTTTTCATATCTTTCATTCCATTGAAATTTAATATCTTTTCTTAATAATTTTGTAATGGGTTTTGCAATTTTCGAAAAATTTGGGATAAATTTCCTATAATAATTTGCTAGACCTAAGAATGACTAACACTCTTAATCCATTTTGACCTGTTAAAATATTATTCATCAATTGTTGGAAAGTTGCTGGTGCCCCTGTAAGTCCGAATGGCTTCCTCTTGAACTCATAATGTCCTTGATATATACTGAATGCTGTTTTTTCTCTGTCTTTTTTGTCAACCAGCACCTGATGATAACCGCTAGCTAAATCTAATGTTGTAAAATATCTAGAATGACCTAACTGAACTAAAATATCGTCAATTCTAGGTAATGGGTACATATCCTTTACAGTAATTTCATTTAACTTTCTAAAATCTACAACTACTGTCCAACGTTTTTCTCCTGAAGGACCTGGTTTTTTTCGGTACAACTAATAAGGGAGAATTAAATGGGCTTTTACTGGATGTAATTATATAATTTCCTAACATTTCTTTAACCTGTTCTTTTACAAGTTCTTTCTGAATCTGTGGTAGTCTGTACATTTTCTGATTTATTTTGCCCTTTCCAGGTTGTAAGGGAATTGAATGTGTAATGGCTGTTGTGTAACTTAATTTATCCGCTGCTAAATGAAAAATGTCAATAAAAGATTCACAGATTGATTTGATACTCTCAGAGTCTTCGTAATTTAAATATTCCGGTATTGACAAATTTTCATTTAATAATTTTAATCTATTTTTATCTGAATTTATATTTTCATCTAATGAAGTTTATGTATTTTTCTAATATTTAAATTGTTAAAATTTTTATTATTTGTTATTTTATTTTTTATCGACTTCTCATCTGCGTAAAACCTACGTAATTTATTAAATTCATAATCATTATTTTAAAATTTATAAATATCAAAATCTTTTAAATGATTAAAAATGAATTGAAAACTTTTAATACAAACATCTTTTTCATTACTATTCAAAATTGCTACGGTCGTCCAGGTATTTTAATTATTTCATTTATTTTTAATATATTTTTATTTGACTAATTATTCATATAATTGTTAAAGTATTTTTTATTTTTACCAATAAATTTCTCTAACTTATCATCATTATTATGTTTTAAAGAGGAAGGTCTGTATGCCGTTCTTCAGCTTTCTTTTCACAAGATGTTAAAATTTTTTGAACTCTACTGCTAAATGTTTTAACAGATTCACCAGGTGTTGAGAAATGGATCTAGTATTATTGCATTACATTTACTACTCTACTATATACTACACTACTACTGTACTATATTGTACTACATATATGGATTTAGTATTATTTAGTATTATATTATATTATAGCTATTGTATTATATCAAAGAAAATTCAAATTTAACAAGAATTCTTATGGGGCTTCAAAAAATTTTTTAGCCGATAGAGCGGTTCGGGCGATGAAAGAGGGGACGGCATGAATGATGGAATGATTTAGTACATTTGTTGGTAAAAAAAGGGATGTCGTTTTTTCGTATAAGAATATTAAAAATAAACTCGAGAAATTTTAAACCACGTACTTATTATATATATGGATGTATACATATGTAATAATATATTACATATAAGTGTTTGTAAATATTTTCATACGAATTTGGTATCTTAACTATAAATACTCTGATCAAAAATAACCCGGACTCGTTCATGTACAACCCCCGCCAATATTTTAAGATGCATTTCTTTTAGTATTTATGTTTGTATACCTGTTTTTTACATTTCCTCCAAATTCGAGCTATATATGTCAATCAGTTGTTTTTTGACAGCACTTTGTTTAGGTCAAGTTTTTGCTTACTTTCGATTTTGCGATGGAAAAAATAATTGAACAAAGAATTTGTATTAAATTTTGCGTAAAAAATGAAATTAATGCTACTGAAACGCTAAAAATGTTGCAAAAATGTTATGGTGATAGTTCTCTATCGAAAACAACAACATTTGAATGGCATAGTCGTTTTAAAAATGGTCGTGAATCAGTGAAGGATGACATTCATCCTGGGCGTCCTTCAACATCAAAAACCAAAGAAAATGTTGATCTGATTAAATCAATGGTTTTGGAAAATAGAAGATTAACGATCAGAGAGATGGTTACTGAAACAGGAATTTCATTTGGTACAATTCAAAGCATTTTAAGTGATGATTTGGGCTTGACACGACTTGCAGCGAAATTGGTTCCTAAATCATTGAATTTTTTACAAAAACAAGAACGTGTTATTGTTGCTGAAGAGATGCTTTCCAGAGTAAATGCTGATCCTGCATTCATTCAACGGATCATTACTGGTGATGAGACGTGGGTGTACGAGTTTGATGCGTTAACAAAGCAACAATCAAGTGAATGGCGCGCTTCAGAAGAACCAAGACCCAGAAAAATTCGTCGTACTCAATCAAAGAAAAAGATTTTGCTTACCGTTTTCATCGATTATCGTGGTGTTGTGCATCATGAATTTTTACCAACAGGTCAAACAGTTAATAAGGATTATTATTTAAGCGTAATGAAGCGTTTACGAGAAGCAGTTCGTCTAAAAAGACCCGATTTGTGGCAAAATAATTCGTGGATTTTACACCACGATAACGCACCTTCTCACACAGCCGTGGTTATTCGTGAGTTTTTGACTAAAAACTCAACAAACACTATTCATCAACCACCATATTCACCGGATCTCGCACCGTGCGACTTTTTTTTGTTCAGTCGCTTAAAAAAACCACTTCGGGGAACCCGCTTTGACAGCATAGAAGCAATTAAAGACAAATCGAAGAAGGAACTTATGGCGATCCCAAAAAGTGAGTACGAAAAATGTTTCCAGGATTGGATTAAACGGTGGCACAAGTGCATTGCATCAGACGGAGAATACTTTGAAGGGGAAAAAATAAATATTAATGAATAGACTTGTACTTTGTGTTTTATTGACCAAGTCCGAATTATTTTTGATCCGGGGGTTATATTGTATTTATATAATTATCAAAATCAAGTCATTAAGTTTATGGTACAAACAATATTTGTATAGGGACATATACTATGACTCCACGTGGAATGTATACTTAAATTACATATTTACGTATACGATATATAATGCATTCATACGATCATATTTTTATTTATCATTACCAAAAGAGTGTAATGACGTAGTGGTGCGAAGTGTGCGGATAGTACAGCCTGTCCAGGGTCAATAAATTTCCCAGGACGTCTGTTGTAAATAATAACGCTGTATTTCGTTTATAAACTTAATTATGTTTATTAAAATATAGATGTCCTATTCCTTGACAATAATTTCCCTACGCTACGTCTTATTCTAGTTTTACAATATTGCTTAGAATATTCTTTTAAATCTTTTATCTCTTTTACTTTCCTTTTTATTTTCAATTCAAATATATTTGCCTCTTTTATATATGCCAATATAAATCTTTTCAATCAACAACCTTTATAACAAAATATCAAGGGACAAGGCAGTGGATCAATTATTCTATACAAATTGTAATAAGGCGAATGAAAGAAAAGGATTCAGAAGTACCTATTTGCCTTTCGATGCCTATCGGTGAGCTCACCAGAAAAAGGTAAATTCGATTACAAAGACCAAGACAACCTCTGTGTTTCAATCCAAGAAAACAACAATCCAAACGATGACCTTTGAGTGGGCTCCTATACTCACTCGTACTGTAATATACAAACTATTCCTTTGAATAAAAAATCCCACCGTTGTAGTGAGTTCCAATACTCACTGTACAAACCCAACGTTGAACCTAAAACCTGTAAAACCTGTAAGTAAAATACAAGTGAATCGACAAATGTTTCAACCGCGATTGAAACGAATACCAACGTCGGAAGAACTCTTCTGTCTCCTACAGAAATATACTTGCACCAATGTGTTACCCTAAATTCTCTACTAAACCTTATCCGTCCGTCAAGTCTATTCGTTTGTCAGTGAATATACCGTAGATAACATACACATATGTTATATAACATGCACCCACCGATAATACCGACAGGAGTGAAGATTTGGGAACAGGTAAATGTTCCGTGGTCTCGTATGTCTTGGTCAGTGGATATACCGTAGATAACATACACATATATCCACAACCCTATGCCTTGGAAATGGCAATATCTGAATAATCAGATGAACCCTACAGTCAGCCTTGTAATTGATGAGTAATAACTTATGAAGTTTCTTAATAACTTATAACTTATGAATATATAAGCTTATATATTACTCAATACAAGTCGATCTGACCTGTCGATATTGAAATCGACGAAAATATATAAATGTTGAATTTTCAGTATGACCGTGAATTATATACCAGAATAAATTCTCTATGTAATATACTAAGGGTAACATTACTGAGATTTCATACACTTTAAACATATACAGGGAATGTACCTTCTTTTATCTAAACTATTATCGCAAGTTATTTCAACATGAGGCCTAGCCTGAAAGGTGGGTCTCGGTCCATCATGCAAGGTGGCTGGGCTCGAACCCCGATGGAGGCAAATATTTTTTCCTTTTTCTTTTTAATTTATTTTTATTATTTTTATTATTTCCTAACCCCAAAATGTAACTTCGTTACAAAAGTATGAATTTTGAATACTAAAAAATTCAAAATTTAACATTAAACCGATCGTATTCAAAATATATTGTATTTCCCATACAATACATTACAATTTGAATTTACATTTTGTATTTCTATCCTCGTTTCTGATGTAATGAAATTTATGACCCATATGATCGTACAATTATGAAAAAATTATATTTGTTTAGGACGATAATTTGTTTGTTTAGGACAGAAGTTTTACACACGCATATATACGATAAATACGTACATTACAAAATATTCTTATAAATATTGCGCATAACATGTACACTTAAATTACATACGCACGTATGTGATAAATATGCATACATATTCACATTCTATGCTGATTCATGGGTATTTTAGTGGGTACTGAATGATTTCTTCTGTAAATTGTAAATATTATTTTTTCATACATTTCAATACATTTTCTTATTTTACACTTTATTTTTTGAATAAAACGGTAGCACTGGGTACTGATGTCAGTACCCAGGAAGAAAAATTTTTAAACGTCGATTTTGCACTGTCTCGTAGTTTTGGATTATATATTACATTTACTGATTTCTTTACATTTACTATCTCATATTTTTTAATTGTATTCTCTCTTTAGTTCTCGTATTGTCTGTTAAGCATAATTGATAAATTGTAAATTTCTACCTGACTAAAATTGTATATTGCCTGATTTGTAACATAACTTATGTATATTGCATAGCTTAAATATTGAACATTGTACTGTAATCTCATCCGATTTGTTTGAATACCATTTACACATACACATACACGCACTCTTTGATAGTTTGGTGTAATGGTGTATCTCATTGTAATTCTCATCTAACAGCATTTTTGAATAATTGATGGTTACATTATTAATTTTAATTTATCAATCGTTCTTCTCATTTTGACGGTCATTGGTTGAGGTCACAATATTATCAACTTGAATTTTGTGAATAAAAACGCATATTTTTTTTGTGGGTGAATTGTACAGCGGTAACAAATAAATTTTGTAAATTAAACACATTTCTTTTTGATTGAAATTATTACGACAATTTTTTCGGTCCTTCGAGCCGGATCTACAGGATATTATTTTAGATAAGTATTTTTCTTTAATATTTTTGTTTTTTTTTTGAAAATATTTTCTGAAGGGTGAAATAAAATTGTAAGCTGGTATTGAACACGTGACATTGTGCTGTGATTAGTGTTGAATTAATAAATTTATTTCCAAAAAGTGAAAATATTTTGCATAAAATTTGCAATTTTAATTGCACGTGCCTCATCAGATATTTGCATCATACCACGAGGAAAGTAACGATCCTATGATTAAATATTATTCAACATAAAAGGATCACAACGAGGGAAATCAAAATCAGGACATTTTGCATGCGGATGATTAAAATTTTCACGGATTTTTTAAGATTACTTTTCCACATTTTCCTGGTACCGGCATATCAACATACGTTACTACGTACATATGTTACGCAACACATCACATTTTTGTCTTGGAATGGGTTTATTATACAATTAATTTAATCATGACTATTATATTTTGTAAATTATTTAAAACAAAAATTAAATTTACATAAATATTCATATTTTTTAGGTTATTAGCACTTTTACATATTATCCATACATATAAACAAAACAGAGGAAAGGCATAAAATTGGAATAATTTGGACATTCAATAAATGCAGACAATTTAAACATAGAAAAAAACATACATATACGAGTACGTACATACATATATTTACGAATACATTACAACGGAATCGCAGTAAGTAAAGTTTCATTTCACTTTTACTCAAACTTCCTTTGTAATAAATACGTGTGATTATCTTTACATTCAATATTACATACATACATATATGACAAATATTTTTTCCCAAATATCGGTACACGCTGTAAATTGTTTTCGAGATCGTATAGTTTATCAAGTAAAACATTTTCTAATAATGTATTTTGAACTAGAAAAGCTCCATAGCACAACTTTTGTACTCAAGTCATTAATTCGAACCATGTATAACCATGTTACATTCCATATATATGTCATGTTGTTTAATATTTTCCAAATATGTGTTAATCCTTTCATTTCGTTTAAATTAAGTAATTTTACGTTGCTAAGGGACGACACAGAAAATCTTAATGCCAAGAATTTTCCCAACACTAGAAAAAATTGTCTTTCACAGAACTCTAGTTATGATTATCAGCAGTCAATTACACATGACGCTTTTATCAGTTGCATGAAAATACCACCCTTCTGGAAAAATCGACCCGATTTATGGTTTATACAGGTCGAGACACAGTTCCGAATAAAAGGTATAACGTCTTCTAATACAAAATACGACTATCTTGTTCCTTCTTTGCCACTCGAAACTATGGAAATTGTTTCTGATGTTGTTCTGAACCCACCACAACAGGATAGGTATGAAAATTTGAAAAAGCATCTCCTCTCTCGTAGTACAAATTCAGAAGGTCGTAGACTTTAACTCTTACATAAAGTTGAATTAGGTGATTACAAACCTTCAGAGTTATACAGGCACATAGAATTTTTAACCAACGGAAACAGTTTGGTTAGCCCTTCTTTGCTAAAACAACTTTGGATAAGTAAACTTCCTTCTTCTCTACAAGCCTACATCATAGTTATAGAGAATTCTCATACGTTAAATGACATTCTCACTATAGCTGACAAAATTCATGATTCAACGACCTCTACCAATATATCAGCTCTTCACTACGACAAAAATTTTTCTAGTAACATTTATGATACTATTTCAGAATTGACTGAACGTACTAAACGATTGGAAACTCGAAACTTCAATCGTCGATCAAGACAGCGTTCCAGATCAAATACCTGTTTGTCATCCAAAAGTCCTGCACGTACCACTGAAAAGAAAAAGCTATGCTGGTATCATAAACGTTATGGTTCCATGGCTCAAAAATGCATCTCTTCTTGGTCTTATGTTGCAAAAGAAAATCCACAAAAAAAACTGAATGTATCTGTTGCGCCTGCGGCAGCGAACACACGCAAGCTACCACGCAACCTTTGGTCCAAAACTTGCATCTCTTGTCAAAAAGCTGAAGTCGTACGAAACATAGTATCACCTCATGGTAATTACAAAGTACCTGCCGGAAGATTTGAACACATTCACTTGAACATCGTTAGTCCTTTGCCTCCATCCAATGGTCATAGTTATATCTTAACTATTAAACATCGTTTTTCACACTGGCCTGAAGCAATTCCCTTGCGAAACATTGAAGCTAAGACCGTATGCAACGCTTTCATCCACAACTGGATTGTGCGTTATGGCATCTGTCAAACACTCACGACTGATCAAGGAACTCAGTTCGAATCCGCACTTTTCAAAGAGCTTTCACAAATCTTAGGTAGTCATCGCATTCGAACCACCACCTATCACCCACAGTCAAACGGTTCCGTAGAGAGATTTCACAGACAACTCAAAGTAGCCATTAGAGCTTCCACTAACCCTAAGGATTGGTATAATACTTTACCCTGGATACTCTTAGGAATTCGCTCAGTTCTTATCGAGGATATTGGTCTTTCTCCAGCTCACCTTATGTATGGACAACCTCTTCGCTTACCAGGAGAATTTATCACCCAGCACATACTACCTGATTCCAAAGTTGATAATCCTACGGCTCAAGAAATCCAACGTAACATAGCCAACATATTACCACATACTCAACGATCTAGAAAACAATGTCATATTTTCGTACCGCAAGATATTCAAAAATGTACGCATGTATTTATCAAAGACGCAATATACAAAGGTAGTTTGAATCCACCGTACAGCGGACCGTATAAAGCATTAGAAAGAAATGATAAAATTTTTAAAGTTCTGATTAACGACAAAGAAGAAATGATAAACATAGACAGATTAAAACCTGCATTTCTTTTGAACCCAGATGTTTCCAATTCTTATCCACCTACTAGATCTTCACAAGCCAAAAAAGTTCATTTTAGATTGTAATAAATTGTTAATCTTATATGTAAGTTAAATGTACATATGTTTAACTAGAAACATTATTTTATGTCAAATTTTAAGTTTAAATTTCAATTTAGGAATTTTAAAATAAGTTAATATATATAGCTTCTTTTTCATAGGGGGGAGTGATGTAGCGAAACTCATTGCATTTACTATCACCCACTTAAAGTCTACCTACAAGATAACCTTGTGTAGGTACTACTTTACATAATGCATGTACATATACATACAATCAACATCATCTCAATCTCTCTTGTATATAACAAGAGATTAGAAATATTCTTGACTAATGCAATGAGTACCGCTACTACTCATTATTATACTACTTAATGTACTTAGCAATTAAGTTTTAGATTAGTAAGCTATCAGTGGTTAAGTTCACATCAATAAAACATTCAGTAAAATATTGTGATTTTCTTCTTTTGTGCAACACCAGCTTCTTAAAGAAATTTTCAAGTACCTGCGTAACTAATACTCCTGAAGGTAGTTCAAAATTACCGAAAATTCACAAACCTCCATTTTCTGAAAATTTTAAAGAATGGATTTCTTTCCGTGATATGTTCAACGGAACAATACATGCAAATACAAGATTGACAAAAACTGAGAAATTTCACTACTTGAAGGGGTTATTAATTGGAGAAGCAGAGTCCTTGCTGCGCCACATTCCCATGTCAGAAGATAATTATGAAGAAGCGTGGTCAAGGTTGAACAGCCGGTATAACCGAAAGGCTCCAATAGTATCATCATTCACCAAGGTGTTGCTGAATCTACCTTCGATTGCGGTCACATCATCAGTGGGTTTACGACGCATTTCAGATGGCTGCGATGAGGTTATACATGGACTCAGAACTCTTGGAGAGGAGGCTGAGCAACGTGATCATTGGGTCATCTTTCTTATACTCAATAAAGTCGATCTAGTTACCAAATATGAATGGGCAGAAGTGAACATCAACAAGGACTTTCCAACGGTAAATGAACTACTGACTTTCCTCGACAACCGATGTGTTGCATTGGCAGCATCTCAACCATCACATAAATCACATGTACAAACCAAGCAAATAAAGGCTAACACATCAGTTACTCAATCATATCAACCGAATGTTGCTACTTGCCATAACTGTAAGGGACAACATCGTCTACTTGCGTGTGAAAAATTTTAATCTTTTAACACTGAAGCTAAACGAAAATTTGTAAAAGATAACAAATTATGTTATAATTGCTTACGAAAGGGTCATGATTCTAAGTCTTGTCAGTCCAAACATTCTTGTCATCATTGTAACCGTAAACATCACACTCTTGTTCATGTCGATGATGACCAAAATCAAAACCATGACGCACAACTCAATTCAAATGCAAAACCAATGATTAACACTCACTCTATTCGTAGCGGGTCACCTAAGGTCACGTCGTTATTGCCAACTGCACATGTTCATGTTTCAGATGTTCATGGAACCATACATCCTTGTAAAGTTCTCCTTGATTCAGGCTCTCAAGCCTCCTTTATCACTGAGTCGTTTGCGAAACAACTTGGTTTTCGGTGTCGACATACTAGATTGTCTGTCAGTGGGTTGTCAGCAACTCATACAGTTATCTTAGTTACCTTAAAATCAATCCATTCAGCTGATTCACTTGTCATCAACACTTTTATTCTAAACAAATTAACATCACTACTACCTAGCGAAGAATTAGACATAAATACCAACATCATCAGTACCCTACAGTTAGCTGATCCTAAGTTTAATCAACCGAAGTAAAATTGATATCTTGTTAGGTGCAGACGGGGTATTCCAATGTTTTCGAGATGGCCATATTAATACTAACCCAGTTGCACAGTTTACAATTTTTGGTTGGGTTCTTGCTGGAGAAATACCTTCTAGTTAGAACATTGATGCGCATTCAACACTAATAATGTCTCATTTAACAGAGATTGATATTGATAAAACATTGCAACGTTTTTGGGAAATTGAACATATTTGTGACAAGCCTTCACCTTCACCAGATGAGCAACAGGCTGAAGCATCATATTCACATACGACCGTTCGAACAACTGATGGTAAATATGTTGTCAATTTACCTCTCAAAGAGTCTGTATTTTTAGGTGATACCTTCCACACTGCATTACGTAGATTATATTCACTAGAACGATCACCATATCGCGACAGAAACCTAAAGAACGCTTATATTCATTTCTTAAAGGAATATCTAGATCTAGGTCATATGGAACGTGTTTTACCCAAAAAGCAAAACATAACCCCTTTTTTTTTTTTTCTTTTTTCACTAACACATTATTTTCTTTTTTTTCCATCACCTTTTCACATTTATTTTTTACATTTATAATTTTTAACACTTTTCACATTTATTATTTTTTCACATTTTTTAATTTTCACGATCATTTTTTTTTCAAATATTCTAATATTTACTTCACTATTTATTTACTACACACTACTGCACTTGTCAAACTATTTATTTTCATTATTTGACAAGTGCAATAAACAGAACTTATTGTTTACATTGTTTCATTGTTTACACTGGGAAACAATAGAAATACAGTTTACCCAGGTCGTATATAAACGAGAGGAAATTCAACAGAAATCATCATTTTTGATCAAACTTTCAAAGTGAATACTTCACTAATTCCTTATCTGCTTATTCAGTCTCAGCGAATCTTAACTGAGAATCAAGAAGGACGAATCTTAATCCTTCGAACCTCTAGAGCCTTTTAGCGAATCTTAACTAGAAGGTACCCCCGATTTAACGAGACAGCGAATCTTAACTGGATCGTTAAATCAAAAAATATTTTTATACTAATCCGGATTCTAGCGAATCTTAACTAGAATCCAAAGTACTTTCGTAGTGATATCTCAAGCGAATCTTAACTTGGATATCATCTACATTTAAACCGATCTTCAGCGAATTTTAACTGAAGATCCGGTATAATAATTTTCAACCCAGACAACTTCAGTAATTCTACTAAGTCTGACTAACACAAATTACACATATAATTTATAATTTTTTTAAAATTCTTTTATTTTTCTTCTTCTTCTTCTTTCGTTCATAGACCGCCTTGGACATAGAAAGGTGGAATAGGGCCAAGCATTAATCTGCTTCAGCTATTTACTTTGCTTTTTAATTTCATTTCTTTATTTTATCATATAATTGCATTTTACTTTTTTATTCATCTTTTATTTTTTATAACTTATTATTTGAATTTTATTTGCTTGAATTTTTTATTTATTTAATTATTTTTATTTTGCCTTGGATTTTATATTTTTTTATTTACTTAGTTTTATATTCTATTATTTTGCTTGAATTTTTATTTTTTTTAAATTTTTATTGTTCTCCTAATTTTTATATTTTAATTTAATTCAATAAATATAAGTTTTATAACGTTTAAACTAAGACTTTTTCATTTTGCTGCCCAACTCCCTAATTCTTGTTTACGAAACGGCGGCACTTCATACTTGTTATTAATTAACATTGTATTGTCAATCTCTGCCATTTCTAGGTATTAGAAAAACAGAGACGGCAATACATTTTTTGGTCCTTCGAGCAATAGTGCAACCAGAATGGGACGTGGCAGTAAAAAAGTGGAAGTCGCCGCCATCGTTAAGACTCAAACATCTTTGCTTGAGCAACTTACACGATCGGCAAATAACTTTGACAAAAATTCAGGAAAACAATTTACTGAATCATACTACAAAGCAAGGTTAGAATGCTTTGAAATTTTATGGAAGAAATTCCAAGCAAATCATATACTTATATATGACAATGAAGAAGAAAACGATGAAGCTGATACATATATCAGCAGCGATTTATACGAACAATTCGAGAATTTATATCTCGAATACATTGTAAAATGCAAAGACGCATTAAAATCATTTGAATTAGAAACAAAAACTGAAAATATAAATACATCTCAAATAGACCCTGAACATACAGAAAAAGACAATATTCAATTAACCCCTATTCCAATACCAAAATTTGATGGTAATTATAAAAATTGGAGATCATTTTTCGATCTATTTTCTTGTCTAATACATAAAAAAGCAAATCTTGCAAGTGTTCAGAAATTACATTACCTTAAAGCTTCAGTAACCGGTGAAGCTGAAAAATTGCTTAGACAGTTTGACGTCACTGCCTCAAATTACACCAAAGCATGGGAATTACTACAAAAACGATACAATAACAAACGTGTGCTAGTAAATACCCATCTCAAAACCTTGTTTGGCCAACCAGCCATCAAAATCGAAACCTCAAATTCGATCAAACACTTGTTAGATCAAACTGAAAAAGTTCTACACGAACTCACAGCATTAGAGCTCCCAACAAACCATTGGGACGCCATACTAGTACATACACTTATACAAAAACTTCCTCCTGAGACTCATGCATTATGGGAACAGCAACAAGGAAATAACACAGAGATACCTACGTACTCTCAATTCAAAGAATTTCTAGAAGTAAGCTTCCGTACTCTTGAAGCCATTCAAGAAATTAACAAACCAAGAACTTCTTTCCAAACACAGTCGACGTCAAAAAATACAAACAACTTTTTGAACACGCACAAATGCAAAAAAAGCAATCAAAATCACATTCTGTTCAGGTGTCCTATATTCAGAAAATTAACTACCAAACAAAAAATAGAATTTGCCACACAACATAACCTATGTAAAAATTGCTTGAATGATTTACATAGTATAGAAAAATGTCCAACCAAAAACACTTGTGCAATATGCAACAGAAAACACAATACATTATTACATGTACAAAAAACACCAAATGAATCCACAACAAGTACTTCTACAAACTTAACAGCACAAAGCCATAGACAGAACACAAAACTTGCTTTACTAGCCACAGCGCTAGTAAACGTAAAGGATAACAATAGCAGAACGACTCAATTAAGAGCGTTATTGGACACGGGTTCACAGACATCTTTCATCTCAAAGTCTGCGTGTAAAAAATTAAAATTAAATTATATTCCAACTGATACACAAATATCAGGTTTAGGAAAAACACAAACAGCACATGTACAATATGAAACAAAAGTATGCATAAAATCAATTTATACCAATTTCAAAACAAATGTTGAAGTTATCGTCATCAATCAGATTACTGGTAAAACACCTAATACCACAATCAACATCGAAAACTGCAAACATATGTTAGAATTAAAACTAGCAGATGAAAGATTTTTTGAACCGGGTCCTATAGACCTCTTATTAGGTGCTGATATCTATGCGAAAATATTACAAAATAATGTAATAAGAGGGAATAAAACAACACCTACAGCCCAATTAACCTTGTTAGGATGGATTTTATTTGGATCTGCCATATCAGACAGCAATACAAAAACGTTTCACACGGTAACATCACCGACAGAAAATTTAAATGAACAATTACGAAAGTTCTGGGAAATAGAAGAAATCCATACTTCAAAACCACAAAAAAAGGAGGACATACTATGTGAAGACAATTTTCAAACAACCCACACAAGAAAAAGCAATGGAACATACGAAGTAGAACTCCCCTTTAAATCCAAAGAAGGCCCTGAATTAGGACAATCAAGATCAAAAGCCATAAGTCAACTATTAAGTCTAGAAAAAAGATTTGCTAAAGACCAGCATTATTTTCATTTATACAGAGAATGTATAAATGAATACTTAACAATGGGTCATATGAGGGAAGTAAAAGAACCAAACAGTAACGATAAACAAATACAATATTACTACTTACCACATCACGCTGTCATAAAAGACAGTACAACAACCAAACTAAGAGTAGTTTTTAAAGCATCTAGCAAAACCACAAATGGTAAATCCTTAAATGAACAAATGCTCACTGGTCCAACAATACAAGCAACATTATGGTCAACATTAATGAGATGGAGACAATTCCAATATCTGATGACAGCAGATATAGAAAAGATGTACAGGATGATATAGATCTCTGAAAAACATCACAATTACCAAAGAATTGTTTGGAGAGAATCACCCCATCATAAAATAAAAGACTATGCTTTAACAACCGTCACCTTCGGAACCACACCAGCACCATTTCTTGCAATACGAACATTGCAACAATTAGCAAAAGACGAAGCTAAGAATTTTCCAAAAGCAGCCAAAGTCTTACCAACTTGTTTCTATGTAGATGACTGTTGTCTGGGATCCAATGATAAGAGTGAAGCATTGGAATTACAATCTCAGATGATAGACATGTTAAAAACAGCAGGTTTTCATTTGAGAAAATGGACCTCAAATTCACAAGACTTGTTAATCAACATTCCATACGAAGATAGGGAAATGAAAACCTCATTAGAACTTAATTCACAAGAGTCATTCAAAACTTTAGGTCTCCATTGGTATCCATGTGAAGATGTTTTCCAATTTAAAACTCAATTACACGAACAAAAAACAAATTATACAAAAAGAACTATTCTGTCTGAAATAGCGTCTTTATTTGATCCCTTTGGGTGGTTACCACCATGTATAATTATAGCTAAAATATTAATTCAAAAACTCTGGATATCAGGCTGTAGCTGGGATGAACATTTCAACAATCATCTATCAGATGAATGGTTAGGCTTCCGAAATCAAATTACCCAACTCCAAACAATCAAAATTCCTAGGTGGACAAAATTCCACTCACACCATAGAGCAGAATTCCATGGATTCTGTGATGCATCAACACGAGCATATGCAGCAGTAGTATATTTAGTTATTTATCAAAATAACGTAAAAACTAGTTCCCTTATAGCTGCAAAAACCAAAGTTGCTCCTATCAAGCCCATTACCTTACCTAGACTTGAATTATGTGCAGCAGTCTTATTGTCCAAACTCATGAAACAAATACAAAACGATATGGATCTTCAAAATATCCAAAAATAGGCCTGGTTTGATTCTGAAATAACATTAGCTTGGATTAAAGGATCACCATCAAAATGGAAAACATACATAGCAAACCGTGTCGTAGAAATCCAAGATAATGTTTCACCAGAAGAATGGCGATATGTTCCATCAGCAGACAATCCAGCTGATTGTGCGTCGCGAGGAATTCCTCCGGAATTACTACCATCCCTTACATTATGGTGGTCAGGTCCCAATTGGTTAGTTAAAACTCAAAATTCATGGCCAATACAGCCCAAAATTGTCGAACCTAAAATAGAAGTTAAAACATTAACAACATTATTAAATATAAAAGAACCATCATTATTATTTAAATACTCATCCCTTTCAAAATTAATACGAGTAGCCTGTTGTCTTCGATTCCTTCACAATTGCAAATACCTAAAAGCAAAAGAAAAAATCATCTTACATTAGAAGAATTAAATACAGCAGAATTACGTATAATATCAATAATTCAACACAACAATTTCAGACAAGAAATTGAACACATTAAAAATAACAAACCTATACCAAGTAAAAGTTGTATTATTGCTAGTGCAGTGCTATAAAACACGACCAAAAACATCACAACAAATTATGGGTGACTTGCCTGAATGTAGAGTCAACATTTCATTACCATTTCAACATGTCGGCATAGATTATGCAGGGCCAATCAATATCAAAACATCAAAGATCCCAAACGCAAAGACCTTAAAAGGCTACATTGCCATATTCATTTGCATAGTTACCAAAGCCATACATATCGAGTTGGTAACCGAATTAACAACAAACGCATTCCTAGCAGCCTTCAGAAGATTTGTCAGCAGACGAGGCTTATGCACAGATGTTTACTCTGACCAAGGCACAACATTTGTAGGCGCAAACAAGGTTCTGGATAACGAATTCAAAAAATACCTAAAAGAATTCAAAAACAGTATTAATACAATTTCAACAAATTTAAATATAAAATGGCATTTTAACCCACCATCAGCTCCACACTTTGGCGGTTTATGGGAGGCAGGAGTAAAATCAGTGAAGACACATCTAAAGCGGATTATTCCAGCAGCCAATTTACCTTACGAAGAATTAACCACTTTACTATGCCAAATAGAAGCCTGCGTTAATTCCAGACCTTTAATACCACTGACTAATAATCCTGACGATCATTCATTAATAACTCCAGGCCATTTTTTAACAGGGCGACATTTATTGACTACTCCAGAACCATCCCATCCAGATCAAGCTTTACATATCAACAGATGAAAATATATACAACAGCTGACAAATCATTTCGGGAAAAAATGGTCAAATGAATATCTACATACATTACAACAACGTAGCAAATGGAATAAAAATAATACTCTCATTCAAGAAAATGATATCGTATTAATAAAAGATGAACGATATCCTCCTACACAATGGCCCTTAGGTGGGGTTATACAATTACATCCAGGCAATGACAATTTATGCAGAGTCGTAACCGTTAAAACTTCAAATAACATATTACAGAGACCAATCACAAAGATTTGCAAGCTGCCATAATGTAAGTACATACTACTCTGATCAAAAATAACCCGGACTCGTTCATGTACAACCCCCGCCAATATTTTAAGATGCATTTCTTTTAGTATTTATGTTTGTATACCTGTTTTTTACATTTCCTCCAAATTCGAGCTATATATGTCAATCAGTTGTTTTTTGACAGCACTTTGTTTAGGTCAAGTTTTTGCTTACTTTCGATTTTGCGATGGAAAAAATAATTGAACAAAGAATTTGTATTAAATTTTGCGTAAAAAATGAAATTAATGCTACTGAAACGCTAAAAATGTTGCAAAAATGTTATGGTGATAGTTCTCTATCGAAAACAACAACATTTGAATGGCATAGTCGTTTTAAAAATGGTCGTGAATCAGTGAAGGATGACATTCATCCTGGGCGTCCTTCAACATCAAAAACCAAAGAAAATGTTGATCTGATTAAATCAATGGTTTTGGAAAATAGAAGATTAACGATCAGAGAGATGGTTACTGAAACAGGAATTTCATTTGGTACAATTCAAAGCATTTTAAGTGATGATTTGGGCTTGACACGACTTGCAGCGAAATTGGTTCCTAAATCATTGAATTTTTTACAAAAACAAGAACGTGTTATTGTTGCTGAAGAGATGCTTTCCAGAGTAAATGCTGATCCTGCATTCATTCAACGGATCATTACTAGTGATGAGACGTGGGTGTACGAGTTTGATGCGTTAACAAAGCAACAATCAAGTGAATGGCGCGCTTCAGAAGAACCAAGAACCAGAAAAATTCGTCGTACTCAATCAAAGAAAAAGATTTTGCTTACCGTTTTCATCGATTATCGTGGTGTTGTGCATCATGAATTTTTACCAACAGGTCAAACAGTTAATAAGGATTATTATTTAAGCGTAATGAAGCGTTTACGAGAAGCAGTTCGTCTAAAAAGACCCGATTTGTGGCAAAATAATTCGTGGATTTTACACCACGATAACGCACCTTCTAACACAGCCGTGGTTATTCGTGAGTTTTTGACTAAAAACTCAACAAACACTATTCATCAACCACCATATTCACCGGATCTCGCACCGTGCGACTTTTTTTTGTTCAGTCGCTTAAAAAAACCACTTCGGGGAACCCGCTTTGACAGCATAGAAGCAATTAAAGACAAATCGAAGAAGGAACTTATGGCGATCCCAAAAAGTGAGTACGAAAAATGTTTCCAGGATTGGATTAAACGGTGGCACAAGTGCATTGCATCAGACGGAGAATACTTTGAAGGGGAAAAAATAAATATTAATGAATAGACTTGTACTTTGTGTTTTATTGACCAAGTCCGAATTATTTTTGATCCGGGGGTTAAGTAATAACTAGTAAGTGGTAAGTACAGTCTCTTCGGAGGCCGGAAAATGTTTAGCCCAAAAAGCAAAACATAACCCCTTTTTTTTCTTTTTATTTTTTTCACTAACACATTATTTTCTTTTTTTTCCATCACCTTTTCACATTTATTTTTTACATTTATAATTTTTAACACTTTTCACATTTATTATTTTTTCACATTTTTTAATTTTCACGATCATTTTTTTTTCAAATATTCTAATATTTACTTCACTATTTATTTACTACACACTACTGCACTTGTCAAACTATTTATTTTCATTATTTGACAAGTGCAATAAACAGAACTTATTGTTTACATTGTTTCATTGTTTACACTGGGAAACAATAGAAATACAGTTTACCCAGGTCGTATATAAACGAGAGGAAATTCAACAGAAATCATCATTTTTGATCAAACTTTCAAAGTGAATACTTCACTAATTCCTTATCTGCTTATTCAGTCTCAGCGAATCTTAACTGAGAATCAAGAAGGACGAATCTTAATCCTTCGAACCTCTAGAGCCTTTTAGCGAATCTTAACTAGAAGGTACCCCCGATTTAACGAGACAGCGAATCTTAACTGGATCGTTAAATCAAAAAATATTTTTATACTAATCCGGATTCTAGCGAATCTTAACTAGAATCCAAAGTACTTTCGTAGTGATATCTCAAGCGAATCTTAACTTGGATATCATCTACATTTAAACCGATCTTCAGCGAATTTTAACTGAAGATCCGGTATAATAATTTTCAACCCAGACAACTTCAGTAATTCTACTAAGTCTGACTAACACAAATTACACATATAATTTATAATTTTTTTAAAATTCTTTTATTTTTCTTCTTCTTCTTCTTTCGTTCATAGACCGCCTTGGACATAGAAAGGTGGAATAGGGCCAAGCATTAATCTGCTTCAGCTATTTACTTTGCTTTTTAATTTCATTTCTTTATTTTATCATATAATTGCATTTTACTTTTTTATTCATCTTTTATTTTTTATAACTTATTATTTGAATTTTATTTGCTTGAATTTTTTATTTATTTAATTATTTTTATTTTGCCTTGGATTTTATATTTTTTTATTTACTTAGTTTTATATTCTATTATTTTGCTTGAATTTTTATTTTTTTTAAATTTTTATTGTTTTCCTAATTTTTAAATTTTAATTTAATTCAATAAATATAAGTTTTATAACGTTTAAACTAAGACTTTTTCATTTTGCTGCCCAACTCCCTAATTCTGGTTTACGAAACGGCGGCACTTCATACTTGTTATTAATTAACATTGTATTGTCAATCTCTGCCATTTCTAGGTATTAGAAAAACAGAGACGACAATACAGAACGCGTACCTGTCACTGAAATCAATGCCAAAAATGTCTACTACTTACCACATCATGCTGTATTTAAACCTCACAGCTCCAGGACAAAGGTACGTGTAGTTTTTGATGGAAGCTCCAAAGCTGCAAATGGTACTTAATGGAATGACGCATTACTTCTTGGACCTAACATTCAGCCTGATTTATTCACAATTTGTTTACGCTTTCGTTGTCATCGGTACGTTTTTTCTGCTGATATTGAGAAAATGTAGAGGCAAATTTGAATCAGCAAATATCATCGCGATCTGCAACGCATATTGTGGCGTGAATCACCCGATAACCCGGTTGAACATTATCGTTTATGCATAGTAACTTATGGCACTGCTAGCGCACCCTTTTTAGCAACACGCATCTTGAAGCAATTGGCTTTGGATTACAAGACTCGTTTTCCTAAAACATCTCAAGTCCTTTTGAACGAGTTTTACGTTGACGATGTTTTAACTGGCGCTGACACAATTGATGATCTTCTAACGCTCAAGGAAGATTTGACCACTCTACTCAACGTTAGTGGATTCAAGCTGCACAAATGGAGTTCTAATTGTTGGACGTTGTTAAAGGCTATTCCAAACACTTCTTGTGAATCGTCTGCTAAGGATCTTGATGATAAATCAAAATCAATGAAAACTCTTGGTCTTCAATGGTCGCCATCAGCTGATACATTTTCATTCAAAGTTAATTTGCCACAAGCAGCTAAAACCACCAAAAGACAAATTTTATCAGACGCCTCCAAGACATTTGATCCACTTGGCTTCCTAACTCCTGTGACTGTATCAATAAAAATGTTGTTTCAGCAACTCTGGTTGCTCAATTTAAACTGGGATGATTCTGTACCCAAGAGGGTAGAAGAAAATTGGTTACATATTCGAAATACATTGTATCATTTGAATGATATTAAGGTTCCGCGTCTAATGATACCAGACTCACATATTGAATACCACGGTTTTGCTGATGCATCGGAATCAGCATATGCTGCTGTCTTGTACTGTCGAAGAATTGATCAAAATGGTCATATTACTGTTCGTCTCGTGGCTGCAAAGAGTAAGGTTGCACCGTTGAAGCAAATAAACGTTCCTCGTCTCGAACTATGCGCGTCAGTGTTGCTTACACGCCTCATACGAAAGGTTAACTATTCAATCAAGGTTATTGATAAACCGATTTTTGCTTGGACTGATTCACAAATAGTTTTACATTGGTTGTCATCGATTTCACGACGCTGGAAACCTTTTGTTGCTAATACTTAGAACCAGTGAAATTCTCGAAACACTTCCTCGTAACAGTTGGCATCATATAAGTTCAAAGCAGAATCCTGCAGATTGTGCATCACGTGGTATTCGTCTGGAAGAATTGATTCGACATAAACTGTGGTAGTGTGGACCAGATTGGTTAAGCAAACCGGAAACTACTTGGCCCAAGACTGTACATGAATCCATGCCTTCAATAAATGTTAACAGTGAAGAAAGAAAGGTTGTGTTAAAATCTATGCTTGCTGAAAGTACACAGCCATTGTTAGATAACATTTTCTCACGACGATCTTCATGGCATACAATTTTAAGAATTTTGGCTTTTTGTTATCGATTTATTAATAATGCTTGTTCTTCTCCTTCATCCCGTATCTTTGGAAATATTCAAATCCATGAACTTAAGTTTGTTAAGTTTGTTTGTATTAGACAAGCTGAAGATAGCGCTTTCCAAACTGAGAAACGACTTATAAAACAAAACAAGTGCCTTTCTCCTAGTAGCAAACTGTTTATAGTATGTTATCACCATTCATTGACGAGAATGAAATACTTCGTGTTGGAGGTCGCTTAGGACATGCCGAACTCTCATATCAGACAAAACATCCTATCATTCTACCCAAGGGACACATTGTAACTACTTTGATCATTACTTATACACACACAACACATTTACATGCTGGAATATCTGAAATGTTCTTCATTCTTCGTTAAGAATACTGGATTTTAGGATGCAGAAATATAATTGTTCATACATACATGCATACCATGCTTTAGACAAAGAACTGTTCATAATCATCAACGGATGGCTGACCTACCAAAACATTGTGTTACATACGCGCGCTCGTTCGTAAACGTCGGATGTGAATACGCCGGTCCAATAACACTTCGGTTATCACGCGGTCGAAATCCTAAATACGTCAAGGGATACATCGTACTCTTCGTGTGCTGTTCTATAAAAGCGATACATTTAGAGCTTGCTAGTGACCTATCAACAGATTGTTTTATTTTAGCATTAAAAATATTCATCTCCTGTAGGGGAAAATGTTTACATTTTTTTTCAGATAATGGCACGAATTTTAAAGGCGCCAGTAGAGCACACTCTACAATGTATCAGTTGTTGCAGTCAAAGGAACATAACAACAAGGTTGAAAATTACTTATGCAATGAAGGTATATCTTGGTTCTTTATACCTCCAGCAGCGCCACATTTTGGCGGACTTTGGGAAGCCGGAGTGAAATCAGTCAAAGAGCACCTCAGACGAGTTATTGGAACCAACATACTTACGTGTGAGAAGATGTATTCCGTCTTAACCCAAATTGAAGCATTGTTGAATTCACGGCCAATGTGCGCCATGTCTGAAAATGACATCGACGCTTTAACACCTGCTCATTTCTTGGTTGGACATCCTCATACAACTTTACCAGACGCATATTACAACATTTCATCGTCTCATTTAAAAAATTGGGAATTACTACAAAGCATGGTCCGTGGATTTTGGAAAAGATGGCATCATGACTACCTTACGTCTCTACGGCATCGAACGAAATGGCAGACTCAACAATCTAACTTAAGGAAGGATGATCTTGTAGTTATAAGGGACAATAATCAACCACCAGCGTCATGGGTTCTGGGAAGGGTGATTGAGTTGCATCCGGGTGACGATGGCTTAATTCGGGTGGCCACAGTTCGTACCAAAACTGGTCTATTAAAGCGTCCAACGGTGAAACTTGTACCTTTACCTATATCTTAGCTGGATTCTCCAGCGAGGGGGCGGGATGTTGAGAAATAGATCTAGTATTATTGCATCACATTTACTACTCTACTAGATACTACACTACTACTGTACTATATTGTACTACATATATGGATTTAGTATTATATTGTATTATAGCTATTGTATTATATATATATTTACTATCTCATATTTTTTAATTGTATTCTCTCTTTAGTTCTCATATTGCCTGTTAAGCATAATTGATAAATTGTAAATTTCTACCTGACTAATATTTCTTGATTTGTAACATAACTTATGTATTTTGCATAGCTTAAATATTGAACATTGTACTGTAATCTCATCCGATTTGTTTGAATACCATTTACACATACACATACACACACTCTTTGATAGTTTGGTGTAATGGTATATCTCATTGTAATTTTCATCTAACAGCATTTTGAGTAATTGATGGTTACATTATTATTTTAATTTATCTTCATCTTTCGTTAAACATCTATACATATTTTCATAGCATTTTATAAACGTATTAACTTCTATGCTGACGTCATCTGTATCTTCAGCGCTTAATAGAGGTACATTATTTACCAATTGATTCTCTAATTCAATATTTGCCATTCTGAATATTTTATCTAATTCTTTTGTGAATTCTTCTGAAAGGCTAAAACTATTTTCTTCACTTTCTGTTGTACCTAACGATGTTTTTGGTTTGAAAACCCGTGTACCTGATCTTAGCTGAATATAGTGTAATACGTGTTTTTCCTCTTCTCTTGTTAATGTTATACTCGGATGAATAATTTTTCGTGATTTACCCGTTGGTGTGGATGCTGCTGGTGAAGTAGTCTTGTTGCTGTTATTCTCCAGTGCAATGTCTTCACTTGGTGATTGTTGTTGTTGTTTTGGCACCAAATCGTTGCTTTCTTCTGATGTACTGAACACTGGACTTAAATTTTCAACTGGGAAAAAATCTACTTTTTCCTCGAATCTCACTTTCCTTTTCTGATCCTTGAATGGTGTTGAACTTGTTTGTCCACTTGACATATAATATAAATTATTTCAAATTTTCTTTTTTCAAAAATGTTCTCAATTGTACCACATTAAAATATATTTTTTTATTCATGCACATATATTTTTATCTTTTTAAAAACCGCTTTTTATTCAGCTTTGCTAATAGTTTCTTCCCTATTAATTAATGTTACTTGTATTTAATTAAATTTTTACTATATAAAATATTATTTCAAAATTTTTACTATTTACACAGAAAAATGCACAATTTTTTATAATTTATTTTTTTAACAGAAAATTTTATTGTTTTCTACACTTTTTATTTTATTCAATTTAAAAGTTATTATTTCATTCAGCGAAATAAGTATTTTTGCTGAAATTAATTTTTATTCTAATATTAATTCTTAAACTGTGCTTAATGATTTTATTTTTAAGATTTAATTAAAAAGTTTTGCTGTATTTAATAAATTTATTATTTTTCTGAATTTATTTTTAAACTTTCTGAATTTATTTTTAATATTTTTCTGAAATTAATGTAGTATTTTTTCTACCAAATTTATTATATTTTTATTAATTTAATTTTTATTGTAAAACCGAATTGAAGCGTTTTAAGTGTTTTCAGTTAACACGGTTTACCGGCTGCGCCAAATCAATAAAATGTTACGCAGCAAAACTTTATTATGAAAAAATTATTTAACTTAATATAAAATTCTTTTTAAGCCAAATTTTAATTGTATGTAGCACAAATTTGTTAGATTAAAACGGAAGCCTTTATAGTGTTTGTACATATGAAAACGTTAACGGCTGCGCCAAAATTACATGTTATGTATATAACATTTGAATGATTCTTTCGAATGATGAATGATTGTGGTTTGATTTTTAACACCTTATTTCACAATATTAACTTAAATTAACTGATATATTAATTATTTATTTTATATCAATAATTTATACCGCACCGAAATACTGAAATCAACGCCGAATAGAAAATCTTTAACATGTAGCTTTACGGTTTATTCTGAATACTCTACGGGCTAATTTTTCTATGTTTAATTTAACTGAATTTTTTCTAAGATTTACCAGAAATCCAAAACTACGAGATACTGCAAGGAGTGCAAAATCGAAATCAAAAATTTTCCTTCCTGGGTACTGACATCAGTACCCAGTGCTACCGTTTTATTCAAAAAATAAAGCTCACAATATTATCTGTACTAAACTCAATGAAAAAATGTATGAAAATGTATTGAAATGTATGAAAAAAGCAATATTTACAATTTTCAGAAGAAATCATTCAGTACCCACAAAAATACCCACGATTCAGCATAGAATGTGAATATGTATGCATATTTATCACATACGTGCGTATGTAATTTAAATGTACATATTATGCGCAATATTTATAAGAATATTTTGTAATGTACGTATTTATCGTATATATGCGTGTGTATAACTTCTGTCCTAGACAAAAAAATTATCGTCCTAAACAAATATAATTTTTTCATAATTGTACAATCATATGGGTCATAAATTTCATTACATCAAAAACGAGGATAGAAATACAAAATGTAAATTCAAATTGTAATGTATTGTATGGGAAATACAATATATTTTGAATACGATCGGTTTAATGTTAAATTTTGAATTTTTGAGTATTCAAAATTCATACTTTTTTGGTAATGATAAATAAAAATATGATTGTATGAATGCATTATATAGTATATCGTATACGTAAATATGTAATTTAAGTATACATTCCACGTGGTGTCATTTATGTCCCTATACAAATATTGTTTGTACCATAAACTTAATGACTTGATTTTGATAATTATATAAATACAATATATACATACATACGTGCAATATTCTGTACACATCTTTCGACCGTATACAAATTTATGGGTTTATAGATCGTACTTGTATATAATTTTTGTCTGATATAAAAAGTAAAAGAAAAGTGTGAAATATGAACAAAAATCGGCTCTATCCAAGTACACCCGGAACGCGAGGACGCATTTTTAAAAATTGAACTTTTTTTTAATAGAAAGACAATCAAAAAATAAAGATTTTTAGGTGCGAATTTTAAGGATACGATTACCGGTATCCTTAAAAAAAGCAAATATCCTTTTTCGTTCTACTCGTTCATACGACAAAAATAAACAATAAAATACCACTTTATATATAGTATACCAATCGAAAGCTTATGATTATCCTAAAATGCATGCTTATAAAAATCATTAAAGATGAATATCCTCTTTAATCCTTTTAATTTTTGACATTTTCGAAGTTCCTTCTTGTTTGCTAGATGGCGCAATTTAGATCCACAAAAAGTGTTACCATTGCAAAATGAACAATTTTAACAAATTTACAGGAAATGTTATAGGAAACAGGAAATGAAATTAAAAATCAAAAAGGATTAAAAATCCTTTTACTTGGTTTTATTTTTATTTTATTAAGCGTACATAGTTTCTAAAATAATTACACCATTATTTACCGTGCAAAAAAATTAAAAAATGTATTAATTATTTTCGATTATGTAAACTGTATAAATCGATTACAAATGATCTAGATAAGATATCCTAATAAAATGGCGTTTACATTGCCAGTTAATCTCGAGATTATCTCGTCCGAGTAGATTATCTCTCTAATCTCGTCGTTAATCTAGTGATTAGCCATACAATTGTTGTTGTTTATTAATCTCCTCATGAGGAGATTTATTTTTAATCTACTTGTTAATCTACTAAACCCTATACAAACACCTTTTCAGCACGAGTCAGCATTGCGAGTATCGAATTTGCTGATATATTTGAAACATGAATTTGACATAAAATTTTGAATTTAAAAATATTTTAGTCGTTATTGATAATATTTCATTTATTTATTTCACTTCGGCTTGTTGTTCGGTTGATTTTTTTTATAGTGTTTTAAATTTTAATATAAATAAATTACACAAATTGTAATATTTATTCAAACAATAACCCCACTAAATAAAACAAAAATTGAACTGTCAAAGATAATCTACTTCGTTCAGTGTAAACGGTATAGATTACGTTAATCTCGTAAATGCTTAATCTCTTGCTGAAAATGCAATGTAAACGCCTTATAATATGGCGTTTACATTGCCAGTTAATCTCGAGATTATCTCGTCCGAGTAGATTATCTCTCTAATCTCGTCGTTAATCTAGTGATTAGCCATACAATTGTTGTTGTTAATTAATCTCCTCATGAGGAGATTTATTTTTAATCTACTTGTTATATGGCGTTTACATTGCCAGTTAATCTCGAGATTATCTCGTCCGAGTAGATTATCTCTCTAATCTCGTCGTTAATCTAGTGATTAGCCATACAATTGTTGTTGTTTATTAATCTCCTCATGAGGAGATTTATTTTTAATCTACTTGTTAATCTACTAAACCCTATACAAACACCTTTTCAGCACGAGTCAGCATTGCGAGTATCGAATTTGCTGATATATTTGACACATGAATTTGACATAAAATTTTGAATTTAAAAATATTTTAGTCGTTATTGATACTATTTCATTTATTTATTTCACTTCGGCTTGTTGTTCGGTTGATTTTTTAAGAGTGTTTTGAATTTTAATATAAATAAATTACACAAATTGTAATATTTATTCAAACAATAACCCCACTAAATAAAACAAAAATTGAACTGTCAAAGATAATCTACTTCGTTCAGTGTAAACGGTATAGATTACGTTAATCTCATAAATGCTTAATCTCTTGCTGAAAATGCAATGTAAACGCCTTATAATATGGCGTTTACATTGCCAGTTAATCTCGAGATTATCTCGTCCGAGTAGATTATCTCTCTAATCTCGTTGTTAATCTAGTGATTAGCCATACAATTGTTGTTGTTTATTAATCTCCTCATGAGGAGATTTATTTTTAATCTACTTGTTAATCTACTAAACCCTATACAAACACCTTTTCAGCACGAGTCAGCATTGCGAGTATCGAATTTGCTGATATATTTGACACATGAATTTGACATAAAATTTTGAATTTAAAAATATTTTAGTCGTTATTGATACTATTTCATTTATTTATTTCACTTCGGCTTGTTGTTCGGTTGATTTTTTTTATAGTGTTTTAAATTTTAATATAAATAAATAAATAAAAAAAACAGTGAAATTATTGGAATAATAATATTAAAATGTCAACAAACATCGAAACTAAAAGAAAAAAAAGAATTTTGTGGTCTTCGAAAAGTGAAGAAATTCTTGTATCGGTGTGGCAGGAGAAAATAAATGAATTTCGTTCGTGCAGAAAAAATAATCATATTTATTTAGAAATGCAGGAAGAACTTAAGCAAAGGGGACTGATGTACTCTCCCGAACACATAAAAATAAAAATTCACAATTTAACAAATAAATATCGGTAAGATTTCTTTTATATTTATTTTTTTTTATCATAAAACAAAATTGTTTTCTATTGCAGTGATAAAAAGAAAAAAGTTGGCAGTTCTAGTGGTTCCCCTTCTAGTTGGCCGTTGTATGCCAGAGTAAACGAAATTCTTGGCAGTTTTAAAGTGAATAATATTGTACTTTTAATGGAAGACAATATTGGTAATTTGGACACATATTTATTTCTTTTATTTGTTAATTTATTTTTATACATTTTTCATTTATATACATATTATTTTTTATTTATATACATTTACTTTTTTTATATATATACATTTTTAAAAAAATAGATTTAACTCCGAGCTGTTCTGTCAGTGCACATGAACGGACAACACGGGAATATACTTCTCATTCCGAATCTGATGCTGACGAATCGGACATAAGCATGCCATGTGAATCACCGTCTACACCATCTACCTCTCGAGAAGATAATGGAATAGATTGTGAACCTAGAAGAAAAAATTGAAAACAATCATTTCAAAATAAAATATTGGAGAAAATCGATGAAATGAATGAAAAATTCTGCGATGAATTACATCACCATAGATTAGTGGATATTATAAAGCTACAAGAAAATTTGATCAAAATTGAAGAAGATCGAAATGATATATTAGGAGAAATTGCAGCCTACTCTAAAAATTTTCAAACAACACTTTTAGAAACATTGAAAGAAAACAAAAAATAAAATAAATATCTTGTGAAGTTTTTAATTCAATTAAAATAATGTTTCTTTGTTTACTATGTGCCTTTTAAATTTAGTTTTTAGTATTGATGAAATAAAAATAATAAAAATGTGAATAAGCAAACATAAATATGAGTTTTGATTACTCAAATGATTGTCGAAAATTAAAAAAAGTATATGCATATACTTACAAACAAATGATGCAATAGCTTTTCTTATTTGTTCTGCTCTAGGGTCAAAATCTGTAAATAGATCTTCTTGATGTGGTTGTTCTCTACCCATTCTTTCTTCATATTGTTTTTGAATGTCAATCCATTTTTTATTAATTTTGCTGTTGTGACTATTCAAAAAATTGTGAAGAACACAACAACATTTAATTATTAACGATGCATTCACTATTTTGTTGTTAATGCCTTTGCCTATTCTTCTAAACCTGGCTTTTAAGTGGCCAAAGGCATTTTCAACAACTCTGCGAGACTTTGATAGGGCGTAATTAAAAGTTTTTTCAGTGCGATCAGCTGTAATATGGAATGGATAGGGCTTCATCAAAGTCGTCGAAAACCGAAACGCAGAATCGCCTATTATCATCACTGGTACGTCTATTCCACAAATTTGCCTTCGATTATTTTTTAAAAGAGGATCAAGGAGCAGGGTTTTCAACGACGACTTTTCAAATATTTGGGAGTCATTACAACGTCCAGGACAGCCGACATTGATATATAAAAATCTATATCTGTTGAAGACAATTTATTAATAAAATATTAACAAATATATTTTGAAATAATCATACCTGTAATCAACCAACGCTAATAAAATCGTTGAATACCACCCCTTATAATTGTAATAATCCACAGCGTCTTCGGCACGTGGCCTTACTTCAATGTGGCAACCATCTGAAAGAAACAAAAACTTGTAACACAATAAATGAAAATTCAATTTTTGTTTAATGTACCGATTGCTCCGAAACATTGAGGAAATCCTAAATTCTCAAAACCGCTTACACAATCAGATATATTTTCTGTTGTTATAAACCGTCCGTTTAAATATTCTTTGCCAAGTACCTGCCAGACTTCATGACAAAACTCCCGTAAAATGATGCAAACAGTTGCTTTAGAAACGCCAAACAAATTTCCAATAGTGGCATATTCTGCTGACGACCTCAATGCGTACAAAGCAATAGCAACTCGCTTTTCTAAGGGAATACATTTCCGGAAGTTACTATCGCTCTTCTATAAGCTTTTTAACTTCCCGCATAGAATAGCAAAACATTTGTGTCCATTCTGAAGCATTCCTTGAAGAACTTTTCATCATTATTTTGCACAACATGCTCCCAGAATTGACTGTGCCTTATAAGGCGTTTACATTGCATTTTCAGCAAGAGATTAAGCATTTATGAGATTAACGTAATCTATACCGTTTACACTGAACGAAGTAGATTATCTTTGACAGTTCAATTTTTGTTTTATTTAGTGGGGTTATTGTTTTAATAAATATTACAATTTGTGTAATTTATTTATATTAAAATTCAAAACACTCTTAAAAAATCAACCGAACAACAAGCCGAAGTGAAATAAATAAATGAAATAGTATCAATAACGACTAAAATATTTTTAAATTCAAAATTTTATGTCAAATTCATGTGTCAAATATATCAGCAAATTCGATACTCGCAATGCTGACTCGTGCTGAAAAGGTGTTTGTATAGGGTTTAGTAGATTAACAAATCTACTTATATAGTACAAATCTACTTATCTTATTATAGATCTCCTCATGAGGAGATTAATAAACAACAACAATTGTATGGCTAATCACTAGATTAACGACGAGATTAGAGAGATAATCTACTCGGACGAGATAATCTCGAGATTAACTGGCAATGTAAACGCCATATAATCCCAGATCCATAATATACATATGTACATAGTTACGTGGTAAATAATATTATTGAAAATGAAAATGTTTGTTTAAGTTTTTAAAATATATTATTTTATTTGAATAATATCATGGAATAGTGGTATAACATCTAAGTTTATAGAAAATGAATAATGTGGCCAGTGATGAATGAATTTCAGTATACTATGGAAGCCTACTAAAAAGTACGTATTGTTCTTCCCATAGAGAAAAACAATATAAAGAGAAAATCAAAATATGTATACTTAAAACAATTTTCAAAAAAATCAGATTGTAAAAATGTTTTCGACTTCAATAGATTAAAACAATAATGTTAAAAAGTAAATGAAAATAAAATATATATATACATATTAATTTTTTTTTTTTTTGTTACAAACAAATGTATTTATTTTCCTTTTCTAATTTTACTTCAAATGTATCTGATAAATTACTTTTTTCAGTATTTGAATCATCACTATTTGTTGCCAATGTCAATGTTGCTTCCGTTGTTCCTGTTGTTGTTGCTGTTGAGTTTAACTCGCTAGATGATAGTGATAATGGTTTTAATACTTGCAAAGCTCTAGCAGCAGCATCATGTCTTGCAGCTTGTGGTGTTTCACAGATTCTAATAAATTTTTATTTACTCACCATTAAAATAATTTGGCACGTTGAATTTGACATCGTCGATGTAATTACACCATTATACGATACTTTTGTCTAAAAAATAAGAATACATAGTGAACTTCGTTGTATGAAATTACAACTTGTGCACCATCTATGGTATTCTCACGTGTCGAAAGAGATCTTCTATATGATAAACCAAAATATCACGATTAGGGTTGTCGAGTATTACTTGGTACCGAGTACTTGGTCTTGAATACTCGATACTTTTCAATGAGTACTCAGTAGTAATACAGTGAGAAATTTTACCTGAATTTCGAAGTTTTATTGAAGAAATGAGCAAAAATAAATATCCTTACTGGGCAACACAAGAAATAATTCAATGAACATATGTATATCATCCACCAGTATCGTGTTAAAGCCCCTTATGATTTTTTATTGATGCATGTATGTAGCTAGACTTTATTTTCCTCAGCAACTAAGGGTTCCTAATACACTTGTATTAGCTTAGCATATACACACTGAAAGTTGTATGGAATTATAATACAATGATAATACAATGATCTAGTTTGATAATGCACACAGGGTTAGAAATGTTGTAGATCTATGAATGTTTTCTGACGAGTACGAGAAAAAATGATACTGTGTGAATGGGAAAATGTTTCTTACTAGCATGTGTGATGTATGAAATGTATTAAGAATGAATTGATGTTGAATTAAGGGACTAAGTAAATTATAGTCCCAAAGGCTTTTTTTTTATTGTACATGTTATGCATACGTACGTACGACACAATCAAACCTAACACTTCAAAAGTATATGGCAAATATACAAATATATGTGTACACCAAAACCTTCTATATTATCAAGCCGTGCTATGGTTGTCAACATAGCAATAAATCAAAGCAAATAGAAGTGTTGTTTGTCACACTGCAAACTGTCACCAATGTCAGTTAGTAGTGTATTTTATATGGACTTAGAAGTGTTATATTATATTTAAATAAAGTAATGATTTATTATACAATAATATTAAGAATAATAATAAAAAAATAGTAAAAATTAAAATAATATAGTGTTAATAATATAATAATAATTAAAACAGTGAAATCGATTTGCAAAAATAATTTATTTATATATAAATTCAATTTTGTACATTATAACCTTAAAATTCATATATGGTCTTATAAAATTCAATTAATAATTTCATTTGTAATATAGGGTAAAAATAAATATTGAAAATTATAAAATAAATTACAATAATAATTAAATAATTAAAACAAAAATAATTTGTGTAAAAAAAATTAATTAATCATTACAACAATAACCTAAGTGTATATATGTTGTACTGTGTATTAGTTTATCTGTGTATACATATAAATCAGCATTTTGAATTTCCTTGATGAAGTCGCTCGCAATATTAAACTTTGTATATGAAATAAAAAATAAATTAATATAAATTATGAATTTGAATTATGCAATTCGATCAAAATAATTAAATTTACTTGCTTAAATTAAATTATTCCATATGTACATGGTTTAGATTTGTATGTTAATATATTTACTGAAAATAAAGGAAAAGTGTGTTATAATTAAGTATTTTATATATATATTGATTATAAATTTAGTAATCGATTTAATACAATAAATCAATTTACTTACTTCAGTTTTATTTTAACCTTTTTTCCTTGGTTTTAAACATTTTTATAACTTTTTACATTTCTATTATTAGTACCAGCACTACTATTTTGACAGCTAAACGAGAATGTAAACAAAACAGTCACACTTCTATTCAATACATACAAAATACTAGTTCATGGCTTTTGTATAGAAGGTTTTGGTGTACACACACTGTACATATGTATGTATATATTTGTACATTTCCCATAGAAAAATCCTTTGCCTTTATGTATGTATTATGTAATACGTATATTTTCTATAATTTCCGCTATAGAAATATAAATATAATATAATTTGTAATATGTATGCACATATGTAGGTACATAATTATTAAATATTTATTGTTTTCCTCGTTCGCAGTTTTCCTTAAATACATACACTCTCCGACAATAGGATAGGTTCACTTGTAGAAAATGTGTGGGGATGTGTTTGAAGTATTTGAAGTAATTTCGAAAAATGGTGGTCCAACCCATTATTAAATATTATCAAAATATGTAATAAAAAAGTAAAATAAAAATAAAATATTGAATAAGTACAAAAAAAAAACCATTACCATTATTGTTTATTAATGTGAACCTATCCTATTGTCGTTTTATTTATACCAGTATTTTTGAAAAACCTAAAAAAATTTAAATTGCATTTTAAATTTTTGGGTTTTATTGCATTGAGCATCTGTTTATTACAAGTGCAATAAAAAACAGTAACAATAAAAAAAATTCTTTCTTGATTATCTAAGTACAACAAAAAACAAGTTAACCTATCCTATTGTCGGGGAGTGTATAAGTTACAAAATTAATTTAAGTTCATTTTTTCATATTAATATAATTCATTATATTTCGTAATTATAATTCATTTTCATTATTCATTATAATTCATTTTAATAATTTCTCAATTTTCGTTCAATATTTGTAAATTGATGATTTAGCTATTTATTTCTTTTAATTAAACTATGCTTGCGATCAAAGGTATGCAGGTGAACGATCGCACTTTGTAACCTGTAGATTTAAGCAAATTATTAATTTGTATTTCGTTTAATTTTAAGTTTAGAATTAAGTTCAGTTGTAATCAAGAGTTCAACAAAATAAATCGTGAAAAGAAGAAAAAGTCTTTTAACTGGCGCCCGAACAGTTCTTGGATCGTTTATAAAGTATTGTAAATTGAATTTACGGTGAACAGTTTTTAAAAAATAAATAAATAAATAAAACGGTTTTGAAGTGAATGTTAACGTGTTATTAAACCGGCAAATTTTTCAAAATTTAACAAAAAAAAAAAAAAAAGAAAATAATTGCTACGGTGAAACGCGAAAACGGAAACCGTGAAAAAATTTTGTGTTTTCCGTGAAATTCGAAATTTACGGTATTTTAACAGTGGCAAGTAAGGAGATTTTAATTTTCTTGAAATTTCTCAACGAAAAAATTAGGAAACGAGGCCCCGAAGTAACCTCAACGAGGACGAAACGGAGTTGTCAAATACAAGAGTGGTAAAACACCAGATAATTGAACAACAGCCGCCTAATTTGTTGCTGAAAAAGACCACGAGCGTTCCTGTAAGAACCCCGCATTTGATCTTCATTACAACTCCAGATGTATTTCGTACATCTGTTAATATTACTGTAAGTTAAAATATGCCCAAATTAATAAATTTTAATTAAATAAAACAAAGATTTTTTTTTTTCAAAATTGTGCAGTACGTAAAATAATATAAATTTAGAAAAATCTTTTTTTAAAAAAAAAAAAAAAAAAGCAGAAAACAAAAATAAAAATAATTCTTTTTAAATTAAAATCTTTAGTAAGAGTAAATTAAAAATTTTTTTTAATAAATTAATAAATCAAAATAAAAGATTAAAGAAATAATAATAAATAAATATAAATTATAATTATTTTTTTTTAAATATTCTTGAATGAAAAAATTACAGATTTGAAATAGTGAATAGAGATAAAAGAAATAAAATTTAAAAAAAAAAAAAAAAGAAAAAGATAGTTGTGAAAACAAATAAAATAAAAGTAGTATAATTTTAATTATTTCACTGTTATAACAATTGCAAAGAAAAAACCAAATAAATAATTGTGAAATAAAGATAAGACGTTCAATGTAAAATCAAATATAGAATAAGTACCTAAATTTCGTATAAAAATCTAATTTTCGCACAAAATTTGTATCAACGATTTTAAATATAATTCATTTGCGTGTGCTATCGAATAAAATTTTGATATTAAAATTTATCGGTGTCTGAACTTTGACATATAAGCTAAATTTTTTGACCTAATTGAAAATTTTTGTTCATCTCTGATTGAAATAAAAAATTCGTAATAAAATGCAAAACGAAAATCAAAACCCTATACTTAAACCTTCTGCTTTTGTTCCTCAGGCTCAAAATACCAATACTCAAACTCTTGACTTTAATCAATTAACTCAAATAATTTCAGAAATAGTTCAAAGAGAAACCCAAAAAATTTTACAACAAATTTCGAACCCAAATTTAGACATGAGTGATGGTAGCGATCAGGTGATTAACGATGCTAGCGCAGAAAATCTAAGAGATATGGATAAAATTCCAGATGTAGTAAAAAGTTTGAGGGAATTTTCAGGAAACCCAGGAGAGTTTGGGTCCTGGAAAAAAAGCGTTGACAGAATTTTAAGAATTTACGAAAAGTTAAAAGGTACACCCAAATATTACGGAATATTAAGCGTTATCAGAAATAAAATCGTAGGTAATGCTGATACTGCTTTAGAATCTTACAATACGCCACTCGATTGGGGAAAAATTTCAAAATGTCTTACAATGCATTACGCAGATAAGAGAGATTTAGGGACTTTAGAATATCAAATGACGACTTTAATTAAAAAAAATGATAGCATTCAAGAATTCTATCAAAAAGTTTACCAACATTTGTCATTAATTCTGAATAAATTATCTTCTATGGAAATGAGCCATGAAGCTATGAATGTCATGGTTGCAGCATATCGAGATAAAGCCCTTGACACATTTATAAGAGGTTTGAAAGGTGATTTACCACGGCTTTTGTCTGTAAGAGAACCAGCAGATTTACCACAGGCGTTAAATATGTGTTTAAAACTTGAAAATGTTCATTATCGTATTCATCATAGCCATAAAAGCCAATCTGTTTTTCACCAGCCACGTACCTCACCCCCGCCCAGAATAATACGTCCATTTAAACAACCTTTGTATAAACAAGAATTCTATCCAGAGTTAGCTCATATTCCAGACTTTCAACAAGCTCCAACAAGACCAACTGCACCAAAGCCTCAATTACCACAATTTCAACAAGGTTTCAAATATAATAATAAAAATAATTTTCAAAAAACCGAACCAATGGACATCGATTATTCGATGCGTACTAAACAGGTCGATTATATGAATAGGAAGCCTTCAGTTAAAAATTTTATAAATAAGCGACAAAATTTGAATCAAATTCACCAACCAACAAAATCTCAAAAAATTTATCATACCGAACAAATCGAAGAAAATGCTGACAACGAACAAACATTCGAAGAATATTCTACCTCTCAAGAAGAAATTGAACAATATGAAAATATTAATTTTTTAGACTAAGGTGCTCTTCGCTGCCTTACTTAGAACATGTCGCGAAGAGCGGAAAAATATTCAAATTTTTGATAGACACAGGTTCAAATAAAAATTACATTCTTCCACAATATGTTAGAAATCCAATCCCTAATGAAAAAAATTTTCTCGTTCACTCTGTAGCTGGTAATATTAAAATTACTCATCATGCACTTATCGATCTTTTTGGCCCTGATAGAAAGCTAAAATTTTTTATTCTGCCAACTCTTGAATCTTTCGATGGAATAATAGGCAATGACAGTTTAAAACAATTAGGTGCGACAATACATACAGATCAAAATTTTATGACAATTTATCCCAATTTAAAAATTCCTCTTAAACAGAAAGTTTCAAATACAGTAAACCACATCAATCTTCGAACTTCTCATCTCAACGATAGTCAAAAACAAAAATTAAATGAATTGATAAAAAGCTGTCCAAATTTGTTCTCTGACCCTGACGAAAAACTGACCTATACCACTACCGTAAGGGGTGAAATAAGAACAACAAATAACGAACCAGTGTATTCAAAGACTTACCCATATCCCATGTGTTTGAAAGATGAGGTCGAAAAGCAAATTAAAAAATTACTGGACGATGGAATTATAAGACCATCCAAATCACCGTATAATTCACCAGTCTGGATAGTGCCGAAAAAAGAGGATGCTTCTGGAGAAAAAAAATATCGATTGGTTGTTGATTACCGTAAATTGAATGCGGTTACTGTTCCCGACAGGTATCCCATCCCTGAAATAAATGAAGTATTAGCCAACCTAGGTAAAAATAAATTTTTCACCATTATAGATCTGAAAAGTGGTTTTCATCAGATTTTATTAAAAAAATCTGACATTGAAAAGACTGCTTTCTCAGTAAATAATGGAAAGTATGAGTTCACTCGTCTTCCGTTTGGTTTGAGAAACGCACCATCAATTTTCCAAAGAACTTTAGATGACATTCTTCGAAACCATATTGGTAAAAGATGCTATGTTTACATTGATGATATTATTATCTTTGGGAGAACGGAAGAAGAGCATTTTAAAAATTTAGAACTCGTTTTCAAAACCCTAGAAGAATGCAATATGAAGGTGCAACTAGACAAAAGTGAATTTCTTCAAGATTCAGTTGAATTTTTAGGTTTCATAATCTCAAAAGATGGTATTAAAACAAATCCAAAAAAAGTTAAATCCATAGTCAACTTTCCTATCCCCAAAACTGTGAAAGATCTTAGAGCATTCTTAGGAATGGCAGGTCATTATCGCCGTTTCATAAAAGATTTTGCAAAAATTTCAAAACCACTCACATCCCTTTTATGAGGGGAAGATGGACATGTGTCCAAAGAAAAATCGAAAAAAACCCCTATTCATTTAGACGAAACTTCAATTGAAGCATTCAATAAAATCAAAAATTCTCTTGTTTCGGAAGATGTCATTCTTTCATACCCTGATTTCAATAAAGACTTCGAACTTACGACAGATGCTTCTGACTTTGCAATCGGCGCAATTCTTTCTCAAAATCGTAGGCCAATAACCTTTATATCTCGAACTCTAAACAAGACCGAAGAAAATTACGCAACAAACGAAAAAGAAATGCTTGCGATTATTTGGGCTTTAAATTCATTAAGAAACTTTCTTTATGGTTCGAAAAGAATTAAAATATTTACAGATCATCAACCGCTTACGTACGCTTTAAGCAATAAAAATACTAATACGAAGATGAAACGTTGGAAAGCGATTTTAGAAGAATATAATTACGTTTTAAAATACCAACCGGGTCACACTAACGTAGTTGCGGACGCTTTATCTCGAATTCCAAAAACAAATCAAATAAATGCATTAACTACAACTCAACATAGCAGTGATAGCTCTTCTCAAAATTTGATACCTTCAGTCGAAGTTCCAATTAATGTTTTCCGTAATCAAATTATTCTAGAAATAGGTAATGAAAACAAGTGTGAAATAATTAACCCATTTCCTGGTTACACCAGACATATTCTCACACAGAAATCTTATACTGAATCAGAGCTCAAAGATATCCTCAAAAGGTATTTAAGTCCCCACACAATAAATGGTCTCAAAACAGACGAATCAATAATGGGAAAAATTCAGGAAATTTATCCGTTGCATTTTACTGATTTCAAAATACGTTATACCCAAAGAATTGTTGAAGATATTTCCGATGCAACACAACAAGATGAGATAATTTTAAATATTCATCGTAGAGCTCATCGTAACGCTGCAGAAAATAGAGAACAAGTACTCGAAAAATTTTATTTTCCAAAAATGAGTAAAAAAATAAACTACCAAGTAAAACGGTGTGTAACTTGTAAAGAAAATAAATACGACCGCCATCCAAACAATCAAATAATAAATCAAACACCTATTCCCGCCTATCCCGGACATATTCTCCACATAGACATTTATTCGACAGAGAACAGACTCGTTTTGACAGCTATTGACAAGTTAACTAAATTAGCATTTTGCAAACCAATAAAATCAAGAGCCATTGAAGACATACGACAACCCTTACGAGATATTTTATTTTTTTTTCAATGTCCCTGAAGTAGTAGTTATTGACAACGAAAAGTCGTTAAACTCTGCATCAATAACGTCAATGATGGAAGATGGGTTAAGAATAAAAATATTCAGGACTCCGCCGTACAAGAGTGAGGTTAACGGTCAAATCGAGAGATTTCATTCAACCCTTTCTGAAATTATGAGATGTTTAAAATCAGACGGTCTTGAAAGAACATTTGAAGAATTATTAGAAAGATCCGTTAATGAATACAATCACACAATTCATTCTACAACTAGGAAAAAACCTATTGAATTGTTTTATGGTAGAATCCCCAATATTAAACCTGAAGACTTTGAAAAAGTTCGCCAAAACAATATAACAAAACTGAAAGAAAAACAAAACAAAGATCTCAAATATCATAATAAAAATAGAAAACCGATCAAAAATTACGAAGTAGGGCAAATAATTTATGTAAAACATAATAAAAGAATAGGTTCAAAACTAACAGTTAGGTATAAACCAGAAGTAGTTAAAGAAAATAATCATAGTACTGTTACCACAGTTTCAGGCAAAATTGTTCACAAAAGTAACATCAGAAACTGACATAAATTTTCATATTCTTATTTCTAGGTGTGCTGTAAGCACATTACTTTGTGAGGTCCAAATATTAGATTACTCCAAATCACAAATAGTCTCAATAAGTGTCGGTAGAGCCAAAATCCAAGACGGCAATTTTAAATTGATACATGTAGTAGAAATCACCCAATATCAAGACTTTATAGATCAATTCGAAAAAACACTAAATACAGAAATTACAATTGCTCATCCTTTATTTCCATATCTGCATCATGAGGTCGAACAAATTAAATCCTTAATTAATAATTTGAAACGTCATAAAGCGAAACGGTCATTGGATTTTATTGGTAGCGCATGGAAATGGATTGCAGGAAATCCTGATCATGATGATTTTGAAATAATTCAAAGTAAAATGAATAATTTATTAGAAAATAATAATAAACAGATTATAATTAATCAATTGTATAATGAAAGAATAAATAATATTACAAAATTGTTTAATGAAATAAATACTGCACTCTTACATGAAAATAAAATGATAGGCACAAACATGCAATTTAAATTAAAAATTATAAAAGATGAACTTGTAAATATAAATTATGCAATACATTGGGCTAGAGTAGGAGTAATTAATTCTCTGATATTATCAAATGCGGAGGTAAAACTGGCAACTGAAACTTTAGAAAATGAGAATTTACCGTACTCTACTCCAGAAGAAGCGCTAGATTTCGCAAATGTAAAAATTCTTAGTGACAACTCCTGTTTGCTCTACATCATCTACATACCAATAACGAAGAATGAAATTTTTGAAAGACTACTAATAAAACCTGTGAAGCACAATAATTTGATTAATGAAATAAAATTCGATAAAGTCATACGAAATGAAGATAAAATTTTTGGACTGATCAGCGAATGCAAAAATATTGAATCCTTGTCCATCTGCAATGAAAATAATATCGTAGACATCAGTAATTCAAGCTGTTTACCAAATTTATTGAAAGGCCGAAAATACAAATGCAACAAAATAAACCAACAAGGCGTACCGACAATAGACGAAATTACGGAAGGGTTAGTATTATTAAATGAGTTTCATGGTAATGTTACTATTAATAATGAGATGAGTCCTCTGAGTGGCACCTATCTTATAAAATTTCACAACACCACTATAATAATCAACGACAGATTTATTCATTCAAAAGAAAGATCAAATGTTCAAGCACTGCCAGCCATATTACAGCAAGAATCGCATGAAAATAACAGCATATGGAATTTGGAAATGATGAAGGAGATTCATATTAATAACACTCAGCAAATCGAGCTTATTAAAACTCAAAAGAATATTCACCAAGTTATCAACTTTAGTTTAACAACATTCATGGTTCTTTTTATAATAATCGTTTTAATAATAAAATGCAGAAACAGACAGCAGTTAAAAATAGTTAATGCACCCACGGATAAACAGCCAACCATAATTTTGCAACCGGGAGCTAACAATGCCAATTCAGATGAAACTCATGAAACCAGAGATCAATCAGTTCTAAACACAGCCTCAACAATAAACATGAAATTGACCACAATTCCAACGCAAACAAGACGCAAATTTTTCGACTTTTAACAAATGAGGACATTTGTTTTAAGAGGGGAAGAGTTACAAAATTAATTTAAGTTCATTTTTTCATATTAATATAATTCATTATATTTCGTAATTATAATTCATTTTCATTATTCATTATAATTCATTTTAATAATTTCTCAATTTCCGTTCAATATTTGTAAATTGATGATTTAGCTATTTATTTCTTTTAATTAAACTATGCTTGCGATCAAAGGTATGCAGGTGAACGATCGCACTTTGTAACCTGTAGATTTAAGCAAATTATTAATTTGTATTTCGTTTAATTTTAAGTTTAGAATTAAGTTCAGTTGTAATCAAGAGTTCAACAAAATAAATCGTGAAAAGAAGAAAAAGTCTTTTAACTTATATAAATATCTCTATATATATATTTATATGCATGTACATTTAAGAAATATGTAAATAATATATTAAAATGTAATAGCCAAACTTTAAATTCAAATTTGAAACGGAATTGTCTCTTATAAAAATTGCAATATGTACTTGAATTAAGGAAATAAATATACACAAATTCAAAATGTACCTTAAAATTACTAAACCCTGATCAGGGTTGCCACTTTAGTATATGTATATCAAATTTGGTATATTATTTTACGTTTAGTATCTTGGTATTATCAATTTCTGTTTGGTGTGTTTTTGATGATTTCACAACAATTTTACTTAATTACAATTTATATTTAATATTGTCAATGTTAGATTTTTTGCTTTTATCCTTAATTTAGTTTGGTAAAAAACAAATTAACAACAGGTTAAAATTTGAAACTATAAACAACATAATGTCTGCCATATATATTGAAGTACTTACTTATGTACAAATAAAGTTATAAATTATTATAACTATTGTACGTACATACATATGTATGTATATTAAATTTGTCCTACATTGATTTTTATACGTACGTACGTGTGAAAATTGAAAAAATTTTCACAAAGAGGAAATAAAAACGTAATTTTGAAAAATATGGTAATAGAAACTATAGAAATATAGTATATATATTTGGTATATTTTCAACGAAATTTAAGAAAATTTGGTATCTTAAAATTTTAAATTTGGTATTCTTAATTACAGTTATGTGGCAACCCTGACCCTTATTAATTAGTACACTTGTTTATAAACACAGTTAATTATTTGTTTGTTTTTCAAATATAAGAGAATTTGAATTAAAGAAACAAATCCGTTAAAATTTATTTGTCGGTTTCTTATTATGATTATCACCGTTTGAAGTGCGGTATATTTCTAAACGTCAAACGTGAAAATTAAATAAATAATTCTTTAAATTTAAAAAAGTGAGAAAAAAATTAAAAGTAAATAACATAGAAGTGCTAAAGTATTAGGGTAAGGTAAGTATAAATAAAAATAAAAGAAAGTGAAAAACAAATATAATTTTTATATTTATTATTTTTTTTGTTTTTGAGTGATTTCGGGTTAATCGTGTTTTTAATTTCGTTTAATTTGATTTATTTAATATAATTTGTTTTGTATAATCGTGTTTTTAATTAATTTTTAGTTAATTTCATTAATTTTATTTCATTTCTTTAATAAATTAATTATTCGGTATGAATACGGTCTACAATTTATTAGAAAAACCTCTTTCTTCTTATTCGTTAGAAGAAAAATTAGAAATAAAACGTTTAGGGCCACATCAGGCTAGATTTTAAATTAATTGCTAAAGAAAAAAACTCACTTTTTTGTTTCCTTGTCTTCTTTTCGGTGGAGAGCCCACGTGGACAATTTCAGGCTTCAAGTATATGAAGCATTTATCCGAAAGGATAAAAAAACACGAATATAAATTTTCAAACTTTCGGATCTGTGAATATTCTTTCACAACTTGATTCCGTATATGCTGCTTCAATACAATGATATGTATAATGAAATTGTCGATAAAAATCGACATGCATTAAATTGTGTCATTGACATCATTAAATTTTGTGGTACATACAATTTACCACTTCGTGGACACGATGAAAAACGTTCCAGTTTACAACGAGGAGTGTTTAAGACATGGTTTCGTATTCCAGGTCCATTGGTAACATTTTGGACCAATTTTTAAAAAATAATCGGGTAGTTCAAAATACTTCAAAAACAGTACAAAATGAAATTTTAGATTGCATTTTGAAAATATACCTTTTAGAATTAAAAAATGAAATTGAAGCAGCAAATTTTGTATCAATTCAAGCCGATGAAACGACAGATGTCTCCTGTGTTTCACAAATGGCAGTTACTTTAAGATTTGTAAAAGATAACCGTTTTTTATTATTTTATGATACTCATGACCGTACAGCTAACGGTTTGGTTGATATGATCATAAACGCGATAAAAGATTATAAATTAGAAAAAAAGTTATTTGCACAAACATATGATGGGGCTGCTGTTATGAGTGGTGTTCATGGTGGCGTTCAAGAGTTATTAAAAAATAATTATTCCTTTGCTCATTTTGTTCACTGCTATGCACATCAATTAAAATTAGTTTTAAAGCAATCTGCTTCTTCCATAAAAGAAGTGCGAATTTTCTTTGCAAACCTTTCAGGCTCATCCACCTTTTTCTCTTGTTCTCCAAAAAGAAAGGATATTTTATTGGAAGTGTGCCAGAAAAAAGGCCTTCCAAGGGCAATTGAAACTCGGTGGAACTTTCATTCTCTTGTAACTTCAAACTTCTAACTTGGTGCATTGTTTTGAATTGATTCAATGTGAATCATGGGATCCAACCACTTTACGTGAAGCTACCGGACTTGTAAATTTTCTTTAAGACGATGAATTTAACTTCTTTCTTGAATTGTTTTTCAAAATTTTTTCACATGTTGATATTTTATTCAACATATTGCAATCTCGTAATATAGATGGTGCTTTAGCAATTAAAAGCACAGAATCATTTTGTACAGCTCTTAGAACAATAAGAAATTCTCTCAGTGGCACAGATAACTCGTCATCTGTACATCAAAATAAAAGAATTCGCACTTCAATTTCCAGTCTTAATATTATCGGGAAAGAAATTTGTGATATAATCATCACTCAAATAAAAGAAAGATTTAGTAACTTTGACCATATTTGCTCTTTTGATATTATGAATCCAAAAGATTTTTGTACCTATTCTAATGCTTTCCCTGAAAAAAAAGTTAAAAACGATTGTAAAGTTTTCCTCTTTTATTGAGCATGAAATGCTTAAAAATGAATTATCAGTGTTATATTTAAACACAGTTTTTCAAGAAATGAATTCAATTCCAGAACTTTTTGCCCTTTTAAAAGATAACAATTTAACATCGTCTTTTGTTCAAGTCACTAAACTTCTTGAAATTATTTTAACAAGTCCGGTTACCACAACTGAATCAGAAGGAGCATTTAGTACTTTGAAAAACATTAAAACGTATAAATCAAGTACTACAGGTCAAAGTCGTTTAAACTTATTAGCAGTTTTATCAATATGTAAAGTTAAAATTTCTGAAATTTCCAACTTAAACGCGAAAGTAATTGATTTATTTGCATCACAGAAAAGCAGGCGCTATACAAATAAATAATTTATTACTTTAGTTTATTTTGTTAATTTCGTTAAGTTTTGTTGTTTAAATTTTTATTATGTTGAATTTGTTTTTTTATAAAGTAATTTATTTATATTTTTAAATTGTCCAATTCTTTTATGTTAAGGTGTGCTTGTGATAGTATAATGAAGTGATAAAAGTGTTATAAATAGGTCTTAAAAGTTTTATAAAATTACTACGGGTTGAAATTATATAGTTTTAAATAATACGGGTAATATACGGATTTGTTTCATTTTCTTCGTTTTCTAAATGTTCATACATACATATGTATATAATTTTAATAAAGCTTTTTAGAGAAACCGATCACTAAAAATCGGTTACCGCTCGGTATGTGGTACCTCTTGGGTGGAGTGGACCCACATCATGTTTAGCCCCACCATTAAAATCAGTCTAGAGCCGCCACTGTTTTAAACTAGAAAAACGGAACTCAACCAGACCTTAGGTCAGCAAATTCGTACAATATAGAAATTGCATTATGTGTTATAGCTATACTTGTGTACAAAATTTGTCAATTCCTACTTGTACCATCAATAGAAACAACAGCACTTCAGACATCATCTTTACCGCTGCCACTGCAGCAACAACAACAAACTGTACATCATCAACAACATTCTCATTGGAGTAGTATTATTACAACTGGGGCTACCATTGGAACTACGTTGTTCATACCAGCACAAGTAAATGGTAAGGCATGGAATATTGTGAGAATTATATTGTTTGAACACAATTATTATGTGAATTCTTTTTTAAAATTTAAATTTAAACAGGACGAAGGTTAATCACCTCAAAATAATACATTGGAACGCGGGTAGCTACTCACAATCCAAAAAAACCTGCTTCGAAAATTTACTCTACGAAAATGATGCGGACATATACATAATCATATAATCAAATATTACCGAAGAGAGTTCTAAATTCTACAAAAACAGAAACGACACACAATATAATCTATTCAAGTCCAGGAAAGTTGCCAGTGGTATTCAAGTAGGAGTTAAGAAGAATTTAATTTCTGAATTCAAGATCCTGAAGCAAATAAGTAACACATGTAAAGCGGAGATGGTAAGAGTAAGCATTTTTCTAAATAACCAAAAATACGAGATAATTGGAATATATAGTCCCCCCCAACAATAATACCTTACAACAAAACAACCTACAATTATCAAGACGTACTATAATAATAGGAGATTTCAATGGACATTCCTCCAGTTGGGGTTATCATGATTACAACACTGTAGGACAAACCATAGAAGAGTTCATCAACAGCAATGAGATATGTTTACTACATGATCCCACTCTACCAAAATCCTTCACCTATCACACTGGAAGCACCACCAACCCAGACTTGATTATGATTACCCCAACTTTACTACAACAGACGAGGAAGAGCGTACTATCTGATTGCGGTAGTGGGCACAGAGCGATTATGTCGACCACCAGCATGCTGAGTAACTCTCACGAAACGCAAAGAACTTTATGGAATTTCAAAAAAACAAACTGGTTTAATTTTAACAAAACACTGGATGCAGTACTAGCAAACGTCGATCTCACACCAATGAATATAAACAAACAAATGGACACGTTTAGTAATTACATCATCAAAACGGCTAAAGCTACCATTCCAAGAGGCAAAGTGACTAAGTACAGACCTTTCTGGAACAAGAAACTGACCCGTATGAAAAATGACAGAGACATCGCAAAAAAAAAAAACTGCTGAAAAGGAAAAAACAGTTGCTTCAGTTAACAACTGGAAGAAGAAGAACGCCGAGCTCCTCAGAGAAATAAGAATAACAAAGCATGCATCCATCAACACTTTCCTCACATCTCTAAACTATAAAACCGATCCAACAAAAGCACATAATTTCATTAGTTCAATAGAAGGGAAAAAAGAGAAGCCTGCCAACACCAGTATAATTACAAACTCCAGAGTACTCTATCAAGAAAAACAGATTGCTGACCACTTCGCGAAATATTACAGTTAAGCTCACACATTAAATCAAATCTGTAAAGCACACGACAGTCTCATGGTGAAAAGTTACAAACCGGCTATAAAAGAAGACCATCCATTTAACAGCCCTTTCACCCCTGCTGAGTTGAATAATGCCATCGGTGGGTTAAAAAACCGCAAACAGCCAGAATCCAGACAGCATCCACCCTGAATTTATTAAGAATATCGGACCGGGTGCAAAAAAGATATTACTGAGCATCTTCAATAACATCTGGTCAAATCCAAATAACATACCAGTAATCTGGAAAAAGGGTTCCGTAGTACCCATACTAAAGAAAGGGAAAAATAGGTGCGAAGTATCCAGTTACAGACCAATCTGTGCCACTTCCATCATAGCAAAAACAATGGAGGGGATGGTCCTAAATAGACTCAGTTTTATCGTCGAGAGCTTAGACAGCATTAATAATGAACAAATGGGTTTTAGACCCCATTTTACCACCATACATCAAGTTGGGCGATTCATTCAAATCGTGAACGAAAATTTCAATAACAATAAATCAGTGGCAGCTTTATTCGAAGATTTTAAGCTTCTGTATAAGATGAAAAATATCGGTCTCACAGGTAATATCATCCAATGGTTCAGAAATTTCATAACGCAAAGATTCATAGCAGTAAGGTTGCAAAATTCGATCTCAAAGTGGAAGAATACCAGAGTTGGCCTACCTCAAGGCACCATCTCGAGTCCGACTTTATTTAATATCTTTGTTAACGACCTCATTGATGAGCTTTCTGTCGACCTCAACATCAAAGTAGGCATGTACGCAGATGATCTTGCCATATTATTTACCACGTAACTATGTACATATGTATATTATGGATCTGGGATTAGGATATCTTATCTAGATCATTTGTAATCGATTTATACAGTTTACATAATCGAAAATAATTAATACATTTTTTAATTTTTTTGCACGGTAAATAATGGTGTAATTATTTTAGAAACTATTTACGCTTAATAAAATTAAAATAAAACCAAGTAAAAGGATTTTTAATCCTTTTTGATTTTTAATTTCATTTCCTGTTTCATATGACATTTCCTGTAAATTTGTTAAAATTGTTCATTTTGCAATGGTAACACTTTTTGTGGATCTAAATTGCGCCATCTAGCAAACAAGAAGGAACTTCGAAAATGTCAAAAATTAAAAGGATTAAAGAGGATATTCATCTTTAATGATTTTTATAAGCATGCATTTTAGGATAATCATAAGCTTTCGATTGGTATATATAAAGTGGTATTTTATTATTTATTTTTGTCGTATGAATGAGTAGAAAGAAAAAGGATATTTGCTTTTTTTTAAGGATATCGGTAATCGTATCCTTAAACTTCGCACCTACAAATCTTTATTTTTTGATTGTCTTTCTATTAAAATAAAGTTCAATTTTTAAAAATGCGTCCTCGCGTTCCGGGTGTACTTGGTTAGAGCCCAAAAATCGACGTGAAAAAGAAAAATTAATGTACGTATATGAAATATTGTACGATATATGTATGTATGTATGTTAATCTGAAATTACACATTTTTTATTACTATCCTAGTCTCTGATCTTTAATTCACGTTCATATATATGATCGAACCATTACAGAATTGTGTTCTAATGTTCTTATGAAAGAAAATTATGTTTGTTTAGGATGACGATATTTATAGTTAAGATACCAAATTCGTATGAAAATATTTACAAACACTCGTATGTAATATATTATTACATATGTATACATACATATATATATAAAGTACATGGCTTAAAATTTCTCGAGTTTATTTTTAATATTCTTATACGAAAAAACGACATCCCTTTTTCTACCAACAAATGTACTAAATCATTCCATCATTCATGCCGTCCCCTCTTTCATCGCCCGAACCGCTCAATCGGTTAAAAATTTTTTGAAGCTCCATAAGAATTCTTGTTAAATTTTTAATATTCTTTGGTTTTACTTTAATAAGTAATTCCAAAAATATTTTAAGTTAAATAATTTATTTTAGATCAGAGGCGATTTGTAATTCCGCGGTAATTTACTTTTACGACTTTCCTGTTTCAAATCCAAATTATAACTCCGATAATCGTAACTATTTATCTATAATTACAATTATCAATTTTCCCTACAAAATTTTGTTTTTGCTAATTAATTCCAAAGTTCGATATTTTTTTATTGGTATAATTTACCATAAATGACTGTACCAATCGTAGGGGAAATGGGCGGTACATTTCAATTCTTTACTTGCTTATTCTTTATTTGGTTGTTCGTTTTTCTTTTAAGCTTTTCTTAATGTACGAAAGTTCATTACACTTATCAGCTGGTATACAATTGTATGCAATATGAACTTTCTATGCCAGTGCAGTGCACTTATCAATATATTCAATTGTTACTATGAGCTTAACGTTAATAAATTTTAATGTCAATATATTTGTTGTTTTTTATATTTCCGTCCTAATTATGATTTACCTATGTACTTTGGTTAAAATCGTTAATTTAATAATTCTTGTTTTTGTATTTCATATGAATTTATTCATGTTATTTTGCAATATGGAAAATTACTGGTAAAAAGAGTTAAATATAATTTTGAACTACATACATATTAGTTACGAAAGTAATCTTTATACAATGCAGCTAATTTGTAATATTTTGTTTGTGGTCGTAGTGTAACCAACTGTGTAACATTATTTCAGATTTGTCATTTTGATTTTTTAGTTTTCATTCTGGTTTTGATAGGTTATATTGAACAGCTGTTCAACATGCTGAGGCGTGCCATTTGCCAATGACATTAAGAGTAGCTAGCAGCAGCTGATTGAAATCGAAATAATTTTTATTTAATAATTTAAAAAAAATAAATAAATATGAAAATATGTTACGTCTGAACTCAAATGTATATCATTTCATGCATAAGTACTTATGTACATACATATGTACATACATATATGAACTATGAACATTGAACACACAATTTGCGTGCAGGTGCATACGCATCAAAATTCAAAATCGATATAAAAGTATGTACATACATATCTCTAATGGTCTTATTCATCATACATATGTATATGTATGTACATATATTGTATATTGTAATGCAAAACAAATGATTTATGGCTTGATCTGTAATTTGCAAAAATATGTAATAAAAAGTTGATTAAAAAAAAAAATCGAAAAAAAAAAAATTCCGAAGAAAAAAATGTACACACAAAAATATATGAATATATACTCCAAAGAAATTCTGTAGAAAAAAAAATAATTTTTTTCTTCTAATTGCTTTTTTCTCACACTCAATGTTCTATGCGTATACATACACACATGTACATCAAATACTATATAACACATGATCATATGAATATTGTATATACCCACGTCTACGTGTATATATATTAAGTAGATTGGGCAAACACGTAAACGTTAACGTAGAGTTGTCAAAAGTACAAAAAATTCTACGTTTAACGTACTTCAGTTTGGGCATAAGCTTACGTAGCAAATTAATGATTAATTTTAAAAAAATGTAAACAAAATCTGTTGAAAAAAAATATAGTATATATGTACCTATACACAAGATCTACATACATAATATATGCACATATGTACATATGCAAACCACGGCCTGTTCAGTTTGTTTTGTCATAACCAAAAACTGATTGGAAGTTATTAAAAGAGCTTTTATAAACTTACGCATGTGCGTACGAAGTCTTACGTTAGCAACGTAGAGCTTTACGTTTACGGTTTACGTAGTGGACATACGTCGTTTGCCCAATCTCCCTATTATATGTACATATGAAATACAAAAATTATTAATTGACTATACAGTGTACATTAAAACATTTGAAACTAAATTATGAATTCATTTACATTGAAAAATGAATTCATATTATTCTGAAATAAACAACAATTACAATACAAACATTACTGTGATTTTCAATTATTTTATTAGTAATAATTTAAAATCAAGTATCACGTTTTATTGTTGTTTACTATGAAGATTATAGTACAAATGTATTAATTGCAAATTAGCAAAATGGTCAAATGTATTTTATTCGGCACTGTATGTGTATTATTTTAAAATCATTTATATTATTGATGCCACCTATCAATTTTTGCCTGAACTGTTTTTTGAAAATTTTCAAATATAAATTGAAACAGAAATATAATAAATATGCAATGAAAATTGAAAATTTCATACAAAAAATAGTAATTTTCATTTATTAATAAAATGTAAACTACGGATTATTTTTAATTGATTTTTTTTTGCAGTCAGTTAGGAAAAGTTCAAATTTTATGTCTATATCACAAAAACTACATAAATCATACTTTTAATAGCAGATAAATTGTAGCAAAATCAAAGTACTTTTTCAGGAAATACACGCCCACTCGTTTTTAATTTTCAACTGAACGGAGTCCTTTATCCCAAATCTGTCCGTTTAATGACCACAATTTCCCTCAACCTATATGTGTCCAAAATTTCGTTGAAATCGGTTGGATAGTTTTTGAGCTAGAAGGTCACTTTGAACACCGATTTGCCATTTTCCACACTTAATGAAATTTTTATAATTTTCTATTATTTGAAATATTTTAGTGCCCATGCTTTATTTTATTTTATATGTGCATCTATTTAGAAAATCCAAGAGTAAGCTTTGCCTCGTTGTCTTTATCTATTACATGTTTTTGCCTATATTGCCATGTTTTGCAGTGAAATATCGTTCATAAAATGTATCAATAAATTGTATCATAATTATATCAGGAAAGTAATGATACCTCATATATACAATATTTTCATGCAATTTTCTTTTTGAATTTCTTAAATATATGCAAATATAAAATAAAAATTAAAATATAACCCGGTGATCACAAATGGCCGGTTTTACAGAGGCAGTTTAAACTTCGTTTAAGGCTTAAACTGAAGTTTAATAAATATTTCCGTTCTACAGTGTTGGTTTAAACTCCAAAGTTAAACGGGAGAACTCCTTCTTTCAAACTCCGTTTAAATAATAATGAAGAAGGAAACAAAGCTGTCACAAAAGTAAATATAAAAATTATCCTTGTAATTACTTGTTTATAAGATGTGTCATTCTGATGTAAATAACGATAAACCAGGACAAGTATGCTTTTTTCAATATTAAAAAATTTTGTTTTGAAATATTACATCAAACACATCAAACTCTTTAAAAGCAGAAATAACCCATATCAAAACTGAAATGACTCACTTTATATCACTGCATCATAATTTTATTTATCATAAAATGGTCATAATTCAAATTGAAACTGTAATTTAACATTTTATGTAATTGAAAATTTGAAATTCATCTGTCAACAGAAATAATAAATGACAATATTGTATTCCTAGAACTGTATTTCATCACAGTAGTTTCTTAAACTCAGTTTAGTTAAATTTAAGAATAAACTAAACTGTAGAACTGAATTAGTTTAACTGAAAGTTACAACTCTCGTTAAAGTTTATTTTGGAATTTCAATGGAGGAATGAAGCGCTCGGGAAGGCTCATTAGAGAGCCAAACAAGGTGATTTCGGAACTAACACTGAAATGTGATAGGAAGATTACTAAGCGTGTGATTGGACTGCTGACAGGACATTACACGTTTAAGGTACACCTACAAAAACTAGGCGTCAACGTTGATAACCTGGATTTTAGGTTATGCCTCGAAGAATAGGAAACACCAGCACACATACTGGAGGATTGTGTTGCCCTTGAAAGATGGAGAGATAAATTTATATTTAATTTATTATAATATTCACTATTCAGTTTCCTCAGTTTTAAATATATACATACATTCATATGTTATCGGCCACTTCCGATTTCGTAACAATTTTGGAAGTTGTTAAGTTGAATGTAATTAAATACATTTAATTCTTTAACATAAACGATTTTCTAATCAATACATGCAATTTTTGTTATTTATAGAAAGTTAAAAACCGGGACGTCAAAAGGTGTCAAGCATCGCTTATCGAAGTACATTAGGCGAAATTCAAGAAGGGAATAGTCAAAATAAATAATAATACTACAATGTTTAAATATAGACGAAATCAAATAATGTAAAAATGTAAAAAAAATTGATTCTTTCATGTTTAATGTAGAAATAATGACAAAAATAATGTAAAAGTGTTTAAAAAATTGTGTTGTATAAAAAATATCAAATTGTAAAACAATTTGATGATAAATAAGATGAATCAATAAAATGTAAAATCAAAATTTACGCAAAAATATCTATGATTAGAAATTTCAAATAAATTAATAAACAAAATTAAATTGGCTTGCCAATTGGTAAATCATTTCCTATTCTAATTAAAAATCATATTACCGAAATTATTGCAAAATAATCCAGATGTTTAAAATAATGTAAACTGCTATATGGAAAACAAAAAAATATGTCACAGTAATCATGTTACACATAAATATGTATGTTAAATAAATCAGAACAAGGTGATATTTGATTTGATAATTCATTCATAAGTCGGTCAGTCAAATATTACATATTATGTTAAGACAATTGTGTCAAAAACAAAAATAACAACTGTGTAACAATAACATATAGTAAATGCATATAGGAAAAATGCATAGTGTTAAGCAATTAAACTTCAAGCATTTAAATACAATGTAGAGCAATATGCAATATTGAAGACAAGAAATAAAAGAAAAACAATTACTGTCTTCATAATAGGAAGTAAGACAATAAGAATAGAAAATGATTACGCCAGTCTTCCCTACTATTGGCAAGGCCGAAATATTAAATTAATGTAATGCAAAATAGTCTTTTGAAATAAGGAACTGTGTTTTACCAGTTAAAGTAAATGGAGTAGGGAAAATTGATAATTGTATTTATTGAAGAATAATTACGATTATCAGTGAGTTATAATTTGGATTTGAACAAGTAAAGCCATACAGTAAATTACCGCGTATCTTTGATTGTATAATTAATTTCAACTTAGAATCTTTTAAAATAAAATAAACTTAGAAGATTTATGTAAATGATATGTAATGATGTAATTTCATTTACATTCTACATTCTCAAATTCTTCAAGTTTGGTTTCGGTCGGTTATTGAAATTAGATTAAAAGTAATTTAAAAGTAAAATAAGTTCGTTATATTGTATTGTGAGTAAATAAGTGTTTGTGAATAAAGTTTTAAAATAAAAATACAGTGTTGTTATTTATTAAGCCCGAATTAACTACACAGACTTGGAAGACGTATTCTTCCAACCCATGTTATATATATAAAGAGAGTAAAGAACCACGACGAAAACGTTTTCACAAAAGAATTTACAAGAAAACTCTTTAATATATAACAATTGTATAATATGTTTAATGTGAATATAAAAACAAATTAATTGTAAATGTAAACTAAATGTTAAAATGATACAAAAATAATGTTAATCAAATAAAATGTAATTTTTCTGAATATTAGAAAAATATTTTATTTATTTTTATATTAAAAATATTTTGTAATATTTCAGAAAATATTTGCAACAAAATAATCAAAATATATTTCCTTGTTTACTAATTGTATGCATGTGAGGAAATCCATTTTACGCGAATAGTAATGAAAATTTATCTCACATTGTAAGAAAATATTGTCTTTAGGACATACATAGTACATAGTTTTCTTATTTTTCGCCTCAAAAGGATTTTCTTACATGCATGCAATTAGTAAACACGGAAAAATATTTTGATTATTTTGTTGCAAACATTTAGAATTCCCCTCCTTTACAGAGTCGAATTTCGTTGGAAAAGATACCTACTTTCTTTCGAAGTCGGTACAAGATCGGTCGTGAATTTCGAACACTAATACATTCTCATCAGTAAAAGCTCGACTTTTGTCAATCCTTTTCATGTTAAATTTTTCAGATCTCGTGAAGATTTCGTTGCCGATTTTGGAAGGGGAATCCGAGCTGTCGTAAGGACTTCGTTAAGAAATCGGACATTACCCTGCTGGGTAAACACATGAAGTTTAATAAATGATGAATGAAAAAACGAATTTAACAAATATGCTATACGCATTTAGAGAAAAAAACCGAAAACAAATTCATTGTTTTGTAGTATTCAAAAATCTGTACAAATAAATGACAAAACAAAAAAATGACATTATTCTTAATTTCGCTTACTAATTGTGCTATTACTCATAGTGTCGCTCGAATTTTGTTACGCTATAAGTCAAATTAGAACATATCATTTCATGTCGCTATAGTACGTTGTAAAAACGTCAACTGTTTATTTTCTTTTTGATTACAAATTTGACGTTATATTTGTTATCAAAATAATAATTTCGAAGAACGTTGTTATAACGACGTAATTATTTTACTAATGGCAGAATAAATATAGATAAAATAAAAAAAAATATTTGCTCACATTTTGAAAATACATGAATAAGTATGTGAAAAGAAAACCGAAAAATTACTTACGTAATGTGTCCTTACAACAAAAATAAATAACAGATGGAAAAGATAAAATAATGACCCAACAGTAAAAATAAATAATAATATTTTCATCTACGTATGTTCATTGAAACGATTTATTCAAGTGATCCGTGTCTTACATTTTGTCAATAACACATAATTAATAATTATTGTTCAGTTCGCTATCATAGAAACTTCATTTATTTTTATACAACATACATATGTACATATTTTTGTGTCACGGTACATACAATATTTAATGAATGAAAATGTTTACATATGTAAATATATATATACATATGTATGTACACTTTTCTGTCATATGTTTTGAATTCAAAATTCAAATCTTTTCTACGCAATGTTTATGAGAAACTTGGAAACACATGTATACCAAATAACAAAAAATAAATATAATTTAGAAAAAATAATTAACATTTGTAAATATGTATGTACATATGAATGTTCATATATCGAAAACAAAATAGATTTTTCTGAGAATTGAGAATGTGAACCCAATTATAATGTCAAAACATTGAAAAATGTTAACTTTTTAAAAAAACAAACTAATAAAAGAAGTAAATTAACACAAAAACGTAAAATTTTGACGGTATACAGGGTGTCTTAGTCGATGTCACAAAATGGGTGAATTGTGTAATTCAGAGTGTTGATATTTGATATTTTGTTTTATTTTGAATATTTCAAAAAATGATATCCCCCGATTTTCCTGAAACTTTAGAGATATTAATGGAGGACACTATGTTATAAGGTCGACAGACCGAGACTTAAGAACGTTGTTAGCCCGTTTAAGTGGCTAAACCTCTGGCCTGTAATAAATTTTAACTGGTTTAGAACGATCAGAACGAAAAGAATTATTCTTGACAGACCAAAAACTAGTTTAGTTTTTATTTTATATTTCTGAATTTTTCATTTTTGTAAAATTAAAAACAGAAAAATAACATAGACACCTTTGACAATTTTCAAATTCAATTATTTTTTCTTCTTTATTTTCTAGAATACTTGATCGAAATAAATAGGAAAAAGGGGAAAAAAGCTTTCAAAAAAGCTCAAAACTGGTTTAACTAGTTCTAGGAACGGGTTTAGCGAAGAACGTTCTGATCGTTTTTAACCAGTTAAAATTCATTACAGACCAGAGGTTTAGCCACTTGAACGGGCTAAGAAAGTTTTTAAGTCCCGGTCTGTCGACCTTATTAATAACTTTAAAATTTATTTTTCGAACTAAACGAATAGAAGATCGTTGGAAATCTCCAGGAGTCAGTTTTGATGAGCAATTAATACAACTCACATGCAAGCCTGGTTCAAAAGGTATGGCCAATTATGTGATGTCATGTATCATGTATCAGTTGTAAAAGTTGCGTTGAAAGTGAAATCACACTAGAAATCTCATGTGATATTTATCTTTTACTAGTCACATATTATATATTCATAATCATGTTCAAATTGCAACATGAAAATGTACATATATTATACATAAGTATGTATGTACATATGTTGCAGTTTTAATGATATTTTATATTGCCCCTGGATTTCAACAAAAGTTTAGTTGTTGTCATTGTCATAAAGAGGGCGTAAAGTATGTTACAAAAGAAAAAGAATTTTTTAATGGTTAGAAATAATGTAATTTATTAAAAGACATGACTACTTGATCAGATAATACAAGACTAGAAACTAGACTTCAAATTTCTAATTCTTTAAGAAAATCTAATTCTTACAGAAAAATATTAATACAATCACCAGCTGTGTAGCCTAGTTGTAGTGTGCTAGGTCTACGATCCCAACAACCGTGGGTTCGAATCCCACCTCGGGTATGAGTCTGACACTACTTGCCCAAATTCCATTCTTTCTCTAAGCCGTAAACCTTTAGGCAGTGCTATTTCCCCTGTTAGAATTGTAAATTCATTTACTATTCTAACCTTTATAAAATAAAAAATAAAAAATAATAATAATAATGCAATCAAATTATCAAATACATAAAATACAGATAGCAGTACTCATTACTAGTAATTTATTATTAATAATATTTCTCATCTCTTGTTTATTACAAGTTTGTTGTACTAATATTGATAATGTTTTATTAATATGGTACCTTCACAAGGTTATCTAATAGGTAGGTATTCTCGATGTGGGTGACCTGACCATAAAATATGAGAGCCGCTGCATCACTCCCCCCTATGATTAAAAAAATATGCTATGTATTGAGTTATATCAACTAACCCCCCGATTCCGGATAAGAGTCTCTTAATTCTCTTAACTTTTTTTCATAAGAGTTTTATTAGCAGAAATTGCTATTCTACTTAGCAGGCTGAGGTGAAAACTATATATAAGAAAATTAAGAGGTTTTAAATTCATCAAATCAGCTGATTATCGTTTGACACATAAATTGACCTGGGCGTGAGTTCGAATGTGTCAATTTATAGTTTAGTGCCAACTGCACACTAAAGTGAATTATTTTTAAAGCTATGCTTTGAGAGACACGAAAATTCCAAATGCATATGGCGAATGCAACATGAGATCATGTAAAATCATACGATTTTATGCAATTTTTTAAACAAGAAGGGTAGGGGATGTGAAGTGTCGTATGAATTAACGTAATGGAATAGTGTCTCATAAAACTGGTACTAAAGTCTTATGGTGCAAAATAAGTACTTGACGGATAGACATCATTAGCATCATCTCTGAGATTAACAAGAGATAAAAAAGATAATATATGAAAACTACACAAAACAAAAAAAAAAAAAAACAATAACATGAAATAGAAATGTGAAAATAGTAAAATAATAAATATACAATAAATTATTACTTTTATTTTATTACTTTCATTTATTCCTTGATATCATTTTTAATTTGTATAAATTAATTAAATTTAACAAATTATAAATTTATACAAATTTAAAAATTTAAAAAAGTTAATTATTATGTAATATACGTTTTATATTCATTATATTCATTATGAACGAAAACAAACTTTGCAAAACGTTTTGGATCTAGTGCAAGGACTGGAATTGAAAGCATCTGGATGTAAAAAAAATGCAGGTTTTAATTTGTCTATATAATAGTTTGAGGAAAAATAAATTCATTTTTTTTTTTTCAGTAGATGGCTGTAGTGATCGATATTTCGTAAAGTATCTGTCAAACAACTTCAGATTTATACTCAATGGAAAGGAAACACTTCGCACTAAAACAATCCCTTTTCCACTTTTTGTTTGGCCGTTATTGTAACAGCCTATAACGTGCAATATTAGTTACGTGCACCTCGTACAGGTAGGCCTATCGTCGAAAATGTCGATAAAATCAAGGAAATAATCGAAGTTGACCGGCATATTACCAGGTCTTAGCATCGCCCAGAAGCTAAAGATCGGTTTTAAACCATTTGCACAAAGCTGGATTCAAATAGAGATTCGATATGTGGGTGCCATACCAATTAACACAAAAAAACATGATGGATCGAATTTCCATTTGCGAAGCCTTGGCAAAACGAAATGAAATTGAACCATATTTTAAAAGGATGGTGACTGGGGATGAGAAATGGGGCACATACGACGGCTTTGTTCGAAAAAGATCGTGGTCAAAGCGTAGTGAAGCAGCTAAAACGCTTGCCAAACCAGGACTAACAGTCAGAAAAATTCTCCTGTGCATTTGGTGGGATTGGAAAGGTATCATTTACTATGAGTGGCTTCAATATGGCCAAACGCTTAATTCAGAACTTAACTATCAACAACTAGACCGTTTGAAGCTAGCGATTTACCAGAAACGACCAGAATTGGTCAACAGAAAAGGTGTTGTGTTTCATCAGGACAACACAAGCCACACCCGTCTATAATGGCTCGGCGCCCGGGAGCTTGGTTGATGAGTTTTGATGCATCCATCATATAGTCCAGACCTGGCACCAAGCGATTATCACCTTTTTCAGAGATAAGAAATTGACATCAAGAGAAGCTTGTGAAAATCAAATAATAGAATTTTTTGCCAATAGAAGCCAAGACTTCTATGAGAGAGGCATAATAAAGTTTCCTTTAAAATGGCTACAATTTGTAAAACAAAATTGTGTTATGTATATAACATTTACAAAGGTCTTTCAAATATTGGGAAGAAGTTAAGATTAATTAATTAAACAGATTCGTCATTTAATTTTAAAACTTTATTCACTACAAATAGCACTAAAACTAAGTTCACAATATACAAAAATATTTTAAGTTCACAACAAATATATTTTAAATTTAATAATTTATTTTAATCCAAGATGAATTTTGCGGTATTTAACTTTTACGTCTTTACTGTTTCAAATCCAAATTATAACTCCTCGATAATCGTAATTATTCTTTAATAAATATAATTATCACTTTTCCCTACTTAAATTTTGTCTTTGTTAATTGAATTCAAAGTTCGTTATTTAAATGTTAATATAATTTATTACCATAAATGACTGTACCAATCGTAGGGGAAATGGGCGGTACATTTCAATTCTTCGTTGAAATGCGCGTTGGAAATTCGCACATTAATCAAAAACGCGATCGGGAAATTTTTGGTGAGAATTCTCATGCGCGTGTAAATAACTTAAATTTGATAACTTGAAAAATAATGTCTTCTATGGGAAATTATGTAGCAAAAATTATATGGAATTATGTACATATATGTATGTAGGATTTTATAATTGAAAATATTCAATTTTATTTTATAAATTTATTTGTTCAATAATTTTAAGTTTTACATAAAATTATATTAGTCTTCTTTAATTTACAACACTACAATTATAACATTATTTAATTAATACCACATTATTTAATTAATACAACACTACAACAATATAATTCTTCCTATTGAACCTTCTAGTTCAATATCCAAATTTAAACTAAACTATTCTATTTTTTCATTTAAAACATTAATTTCTATTTAAAACAAAACATACTAGATTACTATTATTTATATAAATATAAAAGATTACTAAGATCTAATAAAAACTAAGTAAAATTTAAACTAAGTAAATTTACACAGTAAAAAAAAAATAGCATCCTACATGTATGCATTATGTTATATTATATTATATTATTTTCATGGGCTGTTATACATATCCGATGTTATTACACTTAATGTTAATGAATTTGCAAGTGTTAATATATATTTGTTGTCTTCTTATATTTCCGCTCTAATTATGCATTACTTATTTTGTTTAAAATTGCTAATTCTTGTTTGTGCATGTTATTCTGAAATATAAAAAATTGTTGATAAAAGGTTAAATAATATGAGTTTAAACTTTATTGCTAACAAAAATTCTTATTTGTACTTGTCTTTTGAACAAAGGTTGAAATGATTGCCCAATTGGCGAGCCATCAAAATATTTATTATTTTTTTTGTTAATTACATATTTTTCTGTGTTAATAATTTTAAAATATATGAATTTTTGAATTTATCTAATGTTTTATCAAATTGTGTTACAGTTTGATATTTTTTATATAACAATGGTGCATATTTGACCTAAATCGGAGAACCGAAAACATGATTAATAAAGTCTTGCAGGTCAGGTAAAAATAATTCATTTCTTTTTACTCAACCAATATATTAATGAAATCTTCTTTGTCGTTAAGACTGAAATTTTTGCCATTTCTGGCTATTACTTTATATGGACTAATATAGGGTGTATTCAATATTCTGTTGAAGTTCAAAGATAGTTTATATATTATCTTTAGATACTACATTTATTTATCTTTAGTGAATACATGTAAGCATTTTTGAATATCTTGCGGTACGAAAATATTATTTTCTGTTGTAAGTCTTTGCAAACCCGTTAATATTATATAAGTGGTATTTTACTGCAAAAAATATGAAAATCCAAGAATTCTTATTGGGCTTTTAAAAATTTTTTAGCCGATTGAATGGTTCGGGCGATGAACGAGGGGACGTATTATTACGTATTATTGTTATATTAACTCTTTTAAATACCGTCATCCTAAGCAAACACAACTTTCGTTTATAAGAACATTAGAACACAATTTTTTGGTAATGTTCGATCATATAAATGAACGTAAATTTTTTAGATCAGAGCCTAGGATAGTACATAGTACAATATGTATAATTTCAAGTTAACATACATACATACATACATATGTATATCATCCAAATAAATTCATATACGTACATTACTTTTTCTTTTAAACGTCGATTTTTATTCATATTTTACACTTTTATTTTACTATTCATATCAGACAAGAAAATATATACAAGTAAGAACTATAAACCAATAATTTTGTGTACGGTTGAAAAATGTGTGCAGAATATTGCACGTATGTATTTATATTATGTATTTATAATTAACAAAATCAAGTCATTAAGTTTATGGTACATAATATAGGACTCCACGCGGACTGTATACTTAAATTACATACCTACATATACGATGTATACTGCATTCATGCGAGCATATTTTTTTTTCATCATTACCAAAAAAATATGAATATTGAATTCCCAAAAAATCAAAATTTAACATTAAACCGATCATATTCAAAATATATTGTTTTTCCCATACAATACATTACAATTTGAATTTACATTTTGTATTTCTATCCTCGTTTCTTATGTAATAAAATTTATGACTCTTCATATGATCCGCAATTATGAAAATATTATATTTGTGTTGTGAAGTGCTTCTCGAATTGCATCCGTTTCCTTTACCTTACATTGCAACATATTGCAACGTAAAAATGATGAGCTGTACAAATTATTAACCTTTATTCTTAATACATTATTCAAAATTCTTTTTCATAAAAGTACAGTCTACATGTGTATAAAACTGCCTAATCAGCTAATTATGCATATATGAAAATGCATATATGAAAGACAACAATTCTTTTTTTTTGCAATGTGCAATATGCTTAAGTATACGCGAAGTAAAAATACACGTTCGTATGCAATTTGGGTAACACGATAACAGCAACAGAAAAAGTGAAGATAAAAATCCATTCATCAATTAATTGAGTTCGGAATTCTGAAGAGTAAACTTCCACAGTTAAGAGTAGCAATATGCAGTCTTTTTTTTTATTAAAGAATAATTAATAAATTATTGTGAAAATTATAAAACTGTTTTAATTAAAAATTTATTACAACAAAATAAATGGTGTCAGATGTGGGGTACCACATTTGAATTCGTACAAAATAAATATATATATAAATATATTATTTATATATAATATTAAATATATATAAATTTATTATTTTATATTAAATAAATAATAAAATTTACGTTTAATATGTATAAAAATAATTGTCATGTAATCAAAACGTGTAATAAAAATAAAAATACTAGATCAAGAGTTATTGAAACACATTGTTAAATAATCAATGCATCTACAATCATATTTCACATACACATAATATACTTGACTAGATAAAGTATAATGTTTTTGTAAAACACCGTGTTAAAAAAAAAGGGGTAAAAACAAAAAAAAAAATTACTATCCCGAATCAAAAAAAAAAAAAAAACATAATCATAAAATAAAATAAAAATAATAAATCCTGAGTCATCACCGAGGAACTGAACTGAGGAGTCTATCAAAAAGGAGTTGAGTCGCTGGATATCAAATTTTTTTACAAGGAGTTGGGTAGATGAATCTCAGATTTTTCTTTAAAAAAAAAAGAAGAGCAAACATCTTAAGGATGGATTATAGGTACACGTAAGTCATTAGATATGTGTAGTTAATCAAACATTTCAGATTTACATTTGTATTCTATTATTGAAATAATATGTATATATCTAATATATGTAAAAAAAAAATAAAAAATTATATGAATAAATTTTTTTTAAATTAAATGAATAACAATAAAATACATCTAATATTCAGTGATAAAGAAAGTTCTACACCTAATTTACGAGTACATACGTACATAATCGGTTTTCTAAATTTACTAAATGTTTAACAGTGCAAATAAATGACTTTTCGTACAGGTAACCGTCGTGTAAAAGTGGTAGTTATGTAAAAGAAGTTTTGCTTTAATTATTCTTTATCATTCTATGCAAAAAAAAAAAATCGTTTCGACGTATGTGTATAAAGATACCTCAGATTGAATGAAATATTAAACCCGTAATGCAAAAAAAGAATATATATATAGATATTTAAGGTATCATTTGTGAGATTTGTTTATATTTTTTCCTCTCCCTTCTTCGATAACAAAATCTTGATGGTGATTAAATAAATTAGAGTAAGCCTTGTTTGGCGTAAAGTGTTAGCGTCTCAATCTGATTTCGTCTTTCAAAATTCATTTATGAATATATTTTAAAATCGATTTATGTCTCAATTGTCTCTGATTTTTTCTCTAAGAAGCGGAAAAATGGTTGAAAAAACTATATCAAAACGGGACGGAACTGGTGACGACAGTGAAGAAGAAGAAGAATCTCAATCTCTTGTTCAATGTTCGAAGAATTCAATACTGTTGTATTTCGTCCTACGTAAAAAAAATCGAAAAACAAACAAAAAGCTATTATTATATAAAATTACAAAAAATTACAAAGATGTATATAAACAATTATTGATTATTTTTTATTATTAAACGTGGAGAACACAATACAAAAATGTTAAACTAAATATACTGTTTAGGTTAATCATGAAATCAGATGATACGACACGAACACAAGGATAATCTTCAAACCAGGTTTTTTTTTTCATAATGTAGCACATAAAAGTGTGAAACCCAAAATGTAAGATCTATACATAAATTCCAGTGGAGTTGGATGGTCGTTTAATCCGTCTTTAGCACGAATTGTGTTAAAGAAATTTTCAATAATATCTTGCTTTAAACGATTAGTAATCAGACAATTCACACTGTACTGTTTTTTAGGATCCTTATAAACACCTTTAAGAGATGAATTATTGATTAAAATACCTTTTTGGAAATGTAACAAACTTCTTTTTTGGGAAGTCTGAGTTTAAATTGTCTGTATCATTAAGTATTTTGTTCTGTTCTTCCAATTCTAGCCCGTACGCCATCATTCTATTTCGCGAATCAATTTTTGGTACTTTGGAATTAAATATATCGAACCAGTCATTGATGCACTCTTTTAATAAAAACGGTATGAGAAAGTAATTGAGCTGCATATTTAACTTTTTGTCTAGCAGGACCTTTAACTTCAAGATGAATGTCTGTAATTTTGTGCAATTAATTGAATTAATGGTTCTTAGTATTCTTTTGCAGTCAGTTTCAATAAATTTGTCTTCTACACTTATCTCTTGATTTCCAGTTTTTCATATTTTGTAAACGAAAATGACAATAATCACAAAAAACGACCCTAAATCATAATCGTAAACATAAATGCTAAAATTTTTTTGTGCTTCATTGAGAAAAGCGTGACCATATGCTTTAAAAATAAACTGTAAACATTCTACTTCATCTTCAAATTTGTGATTTAAATTTGAATTACTCTTGAACCATTAGACATAAGACCTTGATCAATACATCGTTGGAAAGAACGAAAGGCTTGCTATAACTCTCTTCAAGATAACAATGGCGTAGATATAATCGTTTTTGAGTTATAAAGTGTTTTATGAAAAGAATTGTACCCCCCGATTCCGGATAAGAGACTCTTAGCCTCTTAACTGCAATTAGCAGACAGTTAGCAGAAAAAGCTATTCTAGGTAAAAGTTAAGAGATAACAGAAATCAGCTGATCTCTTATTACGTGTGGTGAATTCAGTTAAGAGAATTTGGTACTCTAGATTAGAGGCTAAGAGACATTTGTAAACTCGAAAGTCTCTTAGCAGGTCATTGCAAGGAGCTCTTAGCCCTCTTATGTTGTATTAATTATATAGAAGTAAATATTTTAAAGTAAAAATGATATCAACAAATAAATGAAAGTAATAATATTAAAATAATAAAATATTATTTAATTATTATTTTAATATTTTCACATTTCTATTTCATGTTATTGTTTTTTTTTTTTTTTTTTTTTGTTTTCTTTTTTTTTTCTAGTTTTCATGTATTATCTTTTTTATCTCTTGTTAATCTCAGAGATGATGCCAATGATGTCTATCCATCAATTACCTATTTTGCACCATAAGACTTTAGTACAAGTTTTATGAGACACAATTTCATTACGTTGACTCATACGACATTTCACATCCCCTACCCTTTTTATCTAAAAAATTGCATAAAATCGTATGATTTTACAATATCTCATGTTGCATTCGCCATATGCATTTGGAATTTTCGTGTCTCTCTAATAATAGCTTTAAAAATAATTCACTTCAGTGTGCAGTTGGCACTAAACTATAAATTGACACATTCGAACTCACGCGCAAGTCAATTTATGTGTCAAACGATAATCAGCTGATTTGGTGAATTTAAAACCTCTTAATTCTTATATATAATTTTCACCTCAGCCTGCTACGTAGAATAGCAATTTCTGCTAATAAACCTCTTATGAAAAAAAGTTAAGAGAATTAAGAGACTCTTATCCGGAATCGGGGGGGTACTTTCATTTTTCTTATATTTTTTATTATAGGCGGAAATATAGAATGCATAGTGGGTGAATTCTATCTTTTATTTTTTTGATAATTAACTAAAGTCAACTATGTATGTTCCAGTAAACTGTCCAAGTCTATCGAAATCAAAAAGATTTTATAATTTGTTTTTAAAGTTGTTTTCATTGAAGAAATAATAGTTGTAATTCACATACATATGTAATAGTTGATGTAATGGTTTATGTGTGGAAGGTTATTTAATTTCGATTTTTAAAACAAAACTCAAAAAATAACCAGGCGATTCCGGATAAGAGACTCTTAATTGCCTTAACTTTTCTTCATAAGAGGTTTATTAGCAGAAATTGCTATTCTACGTAGCAGGCGGTGGTGAAAATTATGGGTGTATTTCTTTCTTTTTTCCGTACTCGGAATAGAATATACAGAATACTGTCCGGAAAATTTGGAATAGTATTAATAAAAAAACAAAATAGAATAAATGGTATATTAATATGGCTGGGAAAAAATTATTTAATTTTTTTAGTGATAAAAAAATAAGATTTTTTCAGGTTGGAAATTTTTGTTTTTTAAAATCATAAAGAGTGAAAAATAAAATAAAATAATGTAATTTATTTATTTTATTAAACTATTTTAATATGACATAACCCTATTTTCCCTTTCACTATCATATATTTGACAGATTACAAATTAAAAGTAGGGTTTATTCCATTTATACCATCATCAGTCTAGGTTTAAAAAGAATACGTTCTGTATATTGCGAATGAATAAAGAAACGCGGAAAAGAACGTTCGGAATATACTTTTTGAATAAAGAAATGCATATGGCATATACCGAACGTACGGTACGAATAAAGAAATACAGTCTATATATAGAAGAATTAAGAGATTTTAACATCGCCAAATCAGCAGATTATTATTTGACACATAAATTTGACCTGCACGTGAGTTCGAATGTGTCAATTTATAGGCTAGTGCCAATTGCACACTGAAGTGAAAAGAATTATTAATTTTAAAGCTTTGCTTTGAGACACACGAAAATTCCAAATGCATACGGCGAATGCAAAATGAGAGCTTGTTAAATCATATGATTTTGTGCAATTTTTTAGATGAGAATGGTAGGGGATGTGAAGTGCCGATGAGTTAACGTAAAGGAATTGTGTCTTTTGAAATTTGTATTAAAGTCCTACTGTCTGCTGATTGCAGTTAAGAGGCTGAGAGTCTCTTATCCGGAATCGGGCGGTAAAACTAAATAAGTTGTTGCCAGTGACAAAAACATTTTTACAATACATTTCCTTTTAAGCCCATCAAAATTTCCCTTTTTCAGAGAGAATTTTCCGTATTATAGTTTTTTGATTCAAATTTAATGCCATAAAAATTATGTAAAATTTCAGAAGGTTTATTATACAAAATATGTATGTTTTGATTTTATTTTAATTAATTATTTATAATGACTTCATGTAAATTAAAATAAAAAGTAATATAAACGAAATAAAAAAACACAAACAAACAAAAATTGGACACAGCGCATGGAAAAAAATTAACAAATGTAAAGTGAACATAGATAAAAAAAAAATTAAATTTTTTTTTAAAATTCACATAAATAAAAATTCAAATGATTATAAATACAATACATTTCATAACTTTTTTGTACATAACTCTTTTTTGTTTTATGTACAAACATACATAAACTGAATGCATTTTTTGATGTGACTTTGTTTTACATTTAAATCTTAGCATCTTGCATCTTTGAATAATCATTTTACATGTAAAATACTATCTAAGGTTTCTGTGTTTTGCTTATTTCTAAATTTATTAGTAATTATTTCAAAAAAGCGATATTTCCCTTTTTTCCGCCTAATTTCGGTCTGATTTCCCTTTTCCCTTTCAAGGCTTCGATTTTTCTGAAAACGGGAAATTTTTTCACTGTTTTCATCAGTGGGTATTGCTAACACAAAAAGGTTTTTATTACAGTATTTAATGAAAGTATGTCTTCACACAGAGATATCATACATATGCATGTAATGTATTCAAGTATAGTATATCAAAAAGTAGAGAGTTAACAGCTAATGCGGAATGTTTTATTTTATCATTCCAGTTTCGTTTTGGTACACCTTCGTATTTTCTAAATTCATTCTACTTGAAAAAACTGAAATTTGCTCATGTATGAAAATTTAATGAATTATTATGGAGCTTTGTATGTATTATTTAACCCATGGCGTGCTTTTTAATTGAAATCAAACTTTATTTTTATTTTTATTTCTCTTTTCGTTTCTTGCATGCATGACTTATAATTGGATTTTTAATTCAATAAACCATCGCTACTGTACAAAAATATTATTCACATTTTATATGATTTTATTTATATTTGTGGTGGAACTGAAAAATGTCAAAAGATGTTATTATTCGGCTTAAAAACAAAAGTAAAAAAGTTATTTTTAAAACTCGGAATAAACGTTAAATTTTTTGTTGCCAATACAAAATTTTGCTAATGCATCAGTACTTTCGTCTCTGTTCTGAGGTTTTATCAAAGTAATACATCCATACGGGAAAAAATTAAATTTGTCCAAAAAATTCATTTTGCAGCAGTGAACAGCCAAAAGGTTTTTGTCAAAGGTTTCATGCTTGCAAAAAAACAAAAAGAATTTATTTACGCTCAATAAGAAAATTTTAATTGTTAAGTTATAAAGTTATGTGTGGGCTCTGGCTCACTAGCCACTGTAGCACTGATAAAAACTGCGGGGAAATTTCCCGTTTTTAGAGAAATCGAAGCCTTGAAAGGGAAGAGGGAAATCAGACCGAGATTAGGCGAAAAAAGCGAAATATCGCTTTTTGGAAGTAATTACTAATAAATTTAGAAACAAGCTGAACGCAGAAACCTTAGATAGTAATTTACATGCGAAATGATTATTCAAAGATGCTAACTCTTTTGAATTAAATGTAAAACAAAGTCACATCTAAAAATGCAATCAGTTTATGTATGTATGTATATAAAAACAAAAAAGAGATACATAAAATTTATGTATTACACTTTTCATCAGTTCAATTTTGATTTATGTAAATTTTTGTAAATTTATGTAATTTTTTTGTAATTTATGTAAATTTATGTAATGTATTTTTTTTTATGTAAACTTTATATTTGTTAATTTATTTTCACGCGCTGTTTCCTATTGTTTTTTTGTTGTTATTTCATTTATATAACTTTTCAATTTAATTTACATGAAGTCATTATAAAAAATTAATTAAAATAAAATAAAAATATACATACATATTTTGCATAATAAACCTTCTGAAATTTTACATAAATTTTATAGCATTAAATTTGAATCAAAAAACTATAATACGGAAAATTCTCTCTAAAAAGGGAAATTTTGATGGGTTTAAAAGGAAATGTACTGCAAAAAAGATTTCATCACTGCACTGTAGTGATGACTTAATAATTATATACTTGAACTTGGGTCCACTTTCCTATTAAAAAAAAAAAAAGATCTACGTGCTATATAGAATTTATGAAGTTGTTCGTAAAAAAATATATATATGTATGTATATTCAAGTGTATAAGAAACTGTAATATGTGTTATGTCTTTAATATCAATTGGAAAGTGCAACTTGTGTGCAAAAAAGGCATCTACAATAACAAGCCATACACACACATGTTTAACTTAATGCAATCATCAAATGATTACACAGATGCAATCACAAGGGATTGATCGTGGCGTGCGAATAAGCTTTGTGCCCACACACTACAAACTCTCGCGCACTATTGCTTGCAGCTTGTAACTTCAAAAGCTATTTTGCGCGTCTTCATAAAAATTGTACGAATTTTTTTAGCGTTTGCAAAATTCTGACACTCCAAGAGGAAAGATCACATTTCCAAGTTTCTAACTACTCACAGATTCAAATAAAATGTCAAAACAAGTAAGAAAACGTGCAATAATATGCGCTATGATATTTTTAAATACTTGTGAAAATAAAAAAATTTAGAATCGAAAAATCTGGCAGAAAAAATGGCTTGAAGAAAGGAATAAATATAGTCATATTAATGTTACTCGTGAAATAAGGGAAAATTATCCAAGGTGCAATCGCGCACGCAAAACTTTGTTGAAAAGAAAAACTATCACACGATCACAAGCAGTCTCGTAAGATTGAGCATGTTCAATCGTGTCCAACTTCTAATGCCCATACACTAATGTGATTGCGTGAGTTACGGCTTCAATCAACACCTAATATATTAAACATAACATAATATAATATATACATATATATATACAATGTAATAACATAATGTAATTTGATAAAATCATATTTACATATTTATTCATAAGCAAAATTGGCATAAACAAAATTAACGTATTTCAAATATTTCTTTTATAAAAATTATTCTTTACATTATATCTTATCAACAAATTTAAACTTAAAGTTCTCATGAAAATTATAGAATCATCATAAGTAATTTCCGTTGGAATAATCGTTATAAAACGATAGTTTTGTTTTTTAAAATAAAGTCCTTTAAAGTTTAGAGATAGACAAATAGAGTTTTTAGTTAGTTCAGCCTTAGAGTCAGAGTAATGCCACACATGTATTTTGCTAGAGGGTTGGTAAATATCCATTAGCACAGTTATGGTAAGTAGAGTATCTGTTAAAAAGAATTTGCGATCGCAAACTTGCGATTCGTAAATAGGGCTAATAATGTATAGATATTTACATTTTAATATTTAATCAAAATTTTATTAAAATAAAATACACTATTTTGCATAAAATATACTTATGTTGAAAAGATTTTATCTTAAAAAGAAAACAATAAGGAATAAGCCATATAATAATAAGCACAAAATAGGAAAATCAAATTGTGAACTGAGTGAATCTAGTGATAGCGAAATTGATATTGATGTAAGTGAAACTTTCGCAATAAACGTTCTTGATTTTTTATTTGTTTATACTTTTTTTTATTTTAACAAATAAGGATTATAATTGATATACTATACAGTGTAAACTCTTTAATCTTTATAACGAAACTCGTTATAAGGAAAAAGTCCTTATAACGTAAAAATTACCGGAGTTTGTTTGGTTTGATTTAAAACCCATGCATTGATACACTCTATATAACGTTAGTCATTCTTTATAACGAGAAAATTTTTCATTGTTGAGACCGTTTAAACAGGTTGATATTTACTACATATTATAAAGGTATACATATATTATTGAAATCGTTTTTCTAAATAATAACATGATTAACATGAATATTAGAAAAAAGGCAACGAATATATTGCCTAAAAATATAACTGTTATACTTTTCTGTTTTGATTTTTTGATTTTAAAGTTATTGACAAGCACAAATAGAAAATCAAGAAGCCAGAAATTTCTTTTTCTAATGTTCATATTATTATTTGAGAAAACTAGAAAAGATTTCAATGAATGAAATGTGTGAAAATGCATATACATATACAGTTTTATACTATATGTATATGGCAGGACAACAAATAATGTATGTATTCACTATCCATCAAACATATTCATGTCTTGTTATCGTACACAATCAATATCCTTAAAATGATAGAATAGGATAAACGATCATTCTCATGCAATACAATACATGTATTGTGTCGTGTTTAAAACTTTGTCTCAAACTCAAATTCAAAGAGCTTTGTTTTAAATGTGTAGAGCTTTATTTCGAATGTGTAATTTTTATTTTTCATATACCACGTCATTGCATTGGAACTAGACATCTATCTATAGTGTACTTAGTCTATGGTATATGCCTTTTGAAGTTCAGGGAAGAAATTGAACTGGGTTTTTTTAATTAAGAAGATTTGTGATTTAATTTTCATTTATTTCTTTCACTAACTAACACTTAAAACTATGTTCACAAAACTAACTTAAATTTATTCGAATATTTATTTTCTTTACAATATTTAATTTGATACCGAACCGAATCCAAACGTACATACGTTACTTTATTATTACGATTTAACCAAATATTTTCTATGTCCGGTTCGTTAGAATTTTTTTAAGTTTGACTCACTTGCTAAAATTCTAAGTTAAAATACTTTAATTTATCCAAACACGATTTATAATCAAAGACGAGTTTTAATTCCGTGGTAATTTACTTTGTACTGTTCTTTTTAAAATACAAATTATAACTCTTCGATAATCGTAATTATTCTTCAATAAATACAATTATCAATTTTCCCTACTTAGTTTAATTTTGTTTAATTGAGTCCGAAGTTCGTTTTTTTGAAATTTGTTGTAATATTATTTAAATATAATTTTAACTGAAATTTTCGATCGTAGGGAGGATGGGCGTTATCATCTTATATTCTTTTTTCGTTCATTCGTAATGTTAATTGCATTGTTAATTATTTACTTCACACTTTTTTCTTTGGCTTAAGGTAACGTCACTCATATGTGTTTAGTGGTGTTTCCAACTTAACTTTTACGCATGCACTTATATGTGTTAAGCTCAATGGCTTAACTCTCCACTTTTTGTGTGTGTGTGCAATTTTTGCATTAATTATTGTTGCACTTTAAACTGTTGTCGAATTTTGATCTTTAATTTTTGCTTGTTTTTACTGACCTAATTCTGAATTGTCTTTTACTTTATTTGTTTACAAGTAACCTAATATAACTTTGGTATATGAATTTATGTATGTAAATATTATTCGAAAATCATGAAATTTATATATGGGTAATAATATTGAATTTAGTGCATTGATATTTCCTATGTTGCATTAAATTTTGTATACTTAAAAAAACGTCATGGACGTTTAAATAAGTTCATGTAATATTTGTTCTGTTTGCAATTGTGAAAGAATGGAATTTGATTTGTGATTATATTATATTTAACAAATATTATTTGTTTAAACTACTTTTTAAAATTGCTTTATTGAAATTCTTTATATATTTAATTAGGTAACATGCTATTATGTTTTGCGTGACTTAACTTATGTGAATTTTTGCATGTAAAATGATTTCCCCATTGACAAATCAATTAACGGACTATGTTCTTTTTTAAAAATTGTTCTATATTTAATTGTGAAATTATATGAATTATAGAATTGCGAAATTGTACGAATTTAATTTTGAAATCAATTTTATCTTATGTTTTGTTTACTTAAAATATATCAAATAATTCTTTTAATTTAAAATTCTCTAATATTTTATCAAATTCTGTTACAATTTGATATTGTATATATAACATATGTCCACTATGCTTTTTTATTTATCATTTCCTTTAAATATGAGGAGAAAATGTAAAGAAATAAATAAAGAAAAACACGAATAAAGTAAATTTTTGCCAGATATTCTATTGTCGTTCAACTTTGAATATAACAAGATTCCTTGAAATTGCATTGGATTATGCGTTTCACGTCACTTCCTTAACTACATAATACACATGTTTGTTTGAGTACTACTGAATTATTTTTAAAAGTAATTGTTTTGAATTACAATACAAGCTTATCTTTCAGTTGCTAACAGGCGCCAGTCATTCTAATATAATTTGTGAAAAAGTGTGTCGTACATATTTTAGACCATTCTTTATTTCATACATTGATACAAAGTTTTATTCAAATGTTCCATTCTGTTTTGATTTCTTTATTGAATGAAGAAATTTTGTTGTACATATAAAAAATAACAAATAATAGCAATAAAATTAGACAAGAAATAAGACAAATTGTTAAATAACAAAATTACATTGGTTTGCAAATTGGTAAATCATGTCCTGTTCCCAGTAAAATTAACGGGACTTAAAATTAAGTATATAATATACATATATTGCAATACCCGGATGTTCAAAGTAATATAACTTGCTGATTTCATGTAATATTTTATAATAATGTAATATAATATTTTTGTACTTTTATGTAATGGGATAGTATGTACCCATTTTTTAGAAGATATCGTAATCGTCTAATTTTGAACGCGAAATTCTGGCCTGTATTGCGGACGATATTGTTCGCTGAAAGAAATAGCCATAGGCCGGAATATGGAGAGTTGGAGAATCGCGAATGTATCGCAGCAGCGATACATATTCGTATTCCTTTGACGATACATAGTCGTATCCCTTTAACGAATCGCTTTCTTATTGCCCAAACGAAAAAAATGCGATAAACAAAAGTAGTCCCAAATTTTTCTTATTAAATTGAGATTCATAACATTACAAAAGGTAATAAATAATTAAATGGAAATAAATGTATGTTTTACATAATTAAAAATTTATTTCATGTTTTCTTAAAACTAATGTTAAATTATATTAATCATAGTAATAATGTTTAATATATAATGTAATACTGTTAGTATAATAATGTTTATTAATAAAATGCTAAATGTATATAAAAAATTGATCATTTTAATTGAGTAATTAAATATAAAAATTGAGTTAATTTTTTTTCTTTTGTTTATCCTGTCTTTGGCATATTGTAAAAAATGTTGCATGTCATGGTCAATTAATACTTCAATTGAAGATGTAAGTTTTTTATGACCTTCTCCTGTAAATAATTAGAAATCAAATTAATTAGTACCTAGTTATGGAAATTTACATTAAAACGCACTTTTTGAATTACAATATTCGAAAGACTATACAATTCTTTTGCATTGAGTAGGCTATCATTATTAGAAGGGTGGTAAATTCATTAAGAACAGACAATTTAATGCAATAAAATCAATTTGTTGTGTTTTTATTTTTTTATATCTTTTATTAATACAGCACTGTATTAGTGTTGTAAGATGGTCGAATATTTCTATAAGAGTTTGCAAAATATGTCTTACCTTCCAGTAGGCTTATGAAAAAAAACATTTTAATGCTCCCTTTTTCCTTGTTCCCATTCCTGGGGTAGTTTACTGTTACCTCTTCCCGCATCAAATTAACACGTAAAAAATCGTGGACAGTTTCTCTGTCACATCTAGTAAATAATAGTTTCTGTAAATAAAATGTAAAAAAATTGCATTAATTCTAAAACTTGAATATATTAATTTTATACTTACAAGTTGATCCCTTGCTTCTTCGTTATTGCTAAGAAAATTATCAAACTCACTTAATATTGACTGTCTGCTAATAAGCAGTTCAGGTAATAAATTTTCCTTGACATCTTAATTCTCTCGAGAAGACAAGTCGGCCCTCTACTTTTCTAATTTATCATTTAAAACCAGGACTTCTTCTGTCAATCTCTTTATCATTATTTGCCTTTTGCATGTTGATTTTTTGAATTCACACAATTCTTTCATTAAGCAAACGACACACCGTGCAATTTGAAGTGGTTAACCAAGTCGTGAACTGGTTAACGCCGAAACCAACTCAAATCCATTGGTTAACCAAGTGTTCTCCTATAATTTTTGAGATGATTAACCAAGAAAATTTTTCTTGGTTTCACCGTTAACCAAGTACTTTCCAATAAACAGCTGTCAAACACCCATCAAACCTTCCAACGAAGCTTCAAACTTCTTATCAAACATTTTTGTTTGACACACGTTCGACATATTTTGACATTTGATTTTTGGCGGGGACAAAATTTTATGTTGGTGACTCTATTATTTATCATTAAAAGTGAAAAAAAAATTAAATTTCCGTGTACCCATTTTCATGTAATTTCAATTATTTAAAAAAAAATAATTCATTGGAATTTTTATTAAAAAGTTGTGTTCCAAAAATTTGAAACGAATGGAAAAAGATACGAAAAAGAGTCTTCTGGCCCAAGAATGTGAAAATAGAATTGTTAGAGATTTGGGCAGAAAAATATGATACATTAAGGAAAGCCAGAAAAAACATACATGTATACATGGAAATTGACAAAGCTTTAAAAGAAAAATGCAGTGCAGAATATTCTAACACAGAAATTCAATCGAAAATTCTCAATTTTATGAAAACATATAGGTAAGTGTATGAAAACAATTTTGCTTTATAATAAACAAATCATGAATAATTGTTTTATTCTACTTTTTTTTTCACAGGTCAGAAAAAAAGAAAATAACAATTGGATCATCCCCCTCTTGCTGGGAATACTTTGACAGGGTTACGATAGTACTAAGCTGCTCCCGAGCTAATCATTTTATGGATTATATCGAAGAATCTCACGAAGGTGATGAAACAACTGTAGAAGACAATGAAAGAAATTTAGGAGGCAGTGAACAAACTACAGAAAACAGTGAAACATCAATAGAAGAAAATAATTTATTCGAAGTACTATTTTATTTTTTTTATTTGTTTTATAGATATATTACAAATTTGTTAATCTTTAATTTTAGTTTATTTCTTTGACGGAAGACATTGAAATGTTCTCATTGCCATCAGCTCAAGAGCCATCACCATCAACGGAGCCACCATCATCAGCAGGGCCGTCATCACCAGCAGCACCATGACCTCGGCAATCATCATCATCAGCAGCGCCATCACCAGTTTCATCAATATCATCAACACCAGCTAGGCCATTATCAGCAAGTCGATTATTATCTGCAAAGAAGAGACAAGAGGAAATGTTACGTTTAATGCAGTCGTTAGATGACCCAAGAAAGGAAGAATTAGCAGATTTGAACAAAAATACAAAAGAACAATTACATACTATTACTAATGTGGCTTAGTGAATTTAACTGAATGGTTAAAAACTGTCGTAAATAATAATAATAATAATAATAATATTAATAACGATAATAATACTACTTACTAATAATGATACTAATGCTTAGTAATAATAACAATTATAACAATAATAATAGTAATAAATAATATTACTTATGTAATCTGAAATGTTTCTTCTTATTTGGTTGGCATTTACATCATTGTCCCCGATTCCAGTTGCAAATTCTGGCTGTTCCTGGGCTCTGGTTACCTCTTGTATGCTCACTAGCCATCTTTGTGGAATAGAACCCTTCTCCTCATTTACAAAATTGTGCAGGATGCAACACGCCTTTACAATGCGTAAAAAAATTTGAAGTTCATGATATCATAAAGAAGTTAAACTCCACCTCATGTGTATTACAAAATACACGATCATCATAATAATAGTATATGTTTGTTTGTATGTATATTTATCCTTAATATATAAATACTTTGGTACAATAAAACAAATGATCTTCACACACTGTTTTTTTTCAAACTTTTTATGATCATATGAATGTGTGTATATGATGTGTATACATACATATATGAAAAGTAAAGACCCTTTTATTTCTATTAGAAAGCATGCATTTCAAATTGAGATAAATGAATACATATACGAATATGTGCTAACTGATATACTGCGATACAAACACGTGTATTTTAAATGGAAGCATATGTAAAATTAAAATGCTTAAAATCGGTCAAATGGGTTAAAAATCAGTAGTCTTTAAGAAAAAAGAAAAAATCCTAAACTAATAATTAGTTTTGGGTGGTGGTAATATTTTTACACATACATTTGTGAAAATTGGTATTTATTTCGTACATGTACACAATTTTTTTTTTTTTTTTTTTTTTTTAAATCTACACGAGAATAATTTTTTTACGAAAAATATTTTTAGATTTGAGGTTGTGTTTCTTGATCAGAGGTTTTAAAAGTAGGGTAAAATCTGCAGTAAGAAGTTTAATTCTTGATTATAATATAGTACATATTCTTTGCTATTGCCTTTAAAAAATAACCCATCAATTTCAAGCTCCTTAAATTCATTAACAAATGGCTGCAAATATTGATCAGCTGATTCTGATTTAGAATATCCTTCAAAAGAGCCTATCAATAACAACTCCGCTGTCTCAATAATACTGAATAAAATTGGCCATATTTGCAAGTTTGAACTTTTAGCGATTGGCAACCCATCTAACCTATATTATTATCAATACATATTTTATTTTTTTGGCATGAATTCCTAGTCAAACTAAAGAAGTCAGTCAAACTGTTTTTCAACAGATAATAAATACATTTCAATGATCAAATTGCAACTACAAGACAATCAGTCGGAGTCATCTTTAACGTTCGAACGTTTTTAGGAACATTAATATTCAAATTTCTCAATATTTCTAACAACGCAGCGTTGTTGCTAATGTTATGCTTCACCATCCAACCAATGAGATAAATTGTTTCTAATATCAATGGGTATATCTTCGTTATCAGAGTCAGAAGAATATGAGATATGCGAGTTTTCGTCAAATTCTATATTTTAAGAGGTATGTTGTATAAAAAATATCAAATTATAACACAATTTGATAATAAATAAGATAAATCAATAAAAATGTAAAATCAAAATTTACGCAAAGATGAGTAGAAATTTCTAAATAAATTAATAAACAAAATTAAATTGGCTTGCCAATTGGTAAATCATTTCCTATTCTAATTAGAAATCATGTTACTGAAATTATTGCAAAATAATCCAGATGTTTAAAATAATGTAAACTGCGATACGGAAAACAAAAAGTATATCACAGTAATCATGTTACACATAACTATGTATGTTAAATAAATCAGAACAAGGTGATATTTGATTTGATAATTCATTCATAAGTCGGTCAGTCAAATATTACATATTATGTTAAGACAATTGTGTCAAAACAAAAATAACAACTGTGTAACAATAACATATGGATAACTGTGTAACAATAACAAATAAACTTTAAGCATTTAAATACAATGTAGAGCAATATGCAATATTGAAGACAAGAAACAAAAGAAAAACAATTACTGTCTTCATAGTAGGAAGTAAGACAATAAGAATAGAAAATGATTACGCCAGTCTTCCCTACTATTGGCAAGACCGAAATATTAAATTAATGTAACCTAAAACTAGTCTTTTGAAATAAAGAACTGTGTTTTATCAGTTAAACTAAATGGAGTAGGGAAAATTTATAATTGTATTTATTGAAGAATAATAGGAGGCGTCTTGGGAAGAAGTAAGCAACACCATCACCAGAGACAGAGTATCCCGGGCGGAAAAAAGATTTTCGCCATACAAATCACCAGGATGGGGTCTACCCAATAATGCTGCAGGAACTTCAAAGTGTAGTAGTTCCTTGGCTGGTGGTGATTTTTAGAAGCTGTTTGTGGTTGGGACATGTCCCAGACAGCTGGCAGAGGGCCCGAGTGGTCTTCATCCCGAAGGCGGGTAGAAGCGGTCACGAATCAGCGAAGGATTTCGGGCCGATCAGCTTGACCTGCTTCGCGTTAAAAACATTGGAGAGGGTGATGGATACTCATTTGAAGAAAAGGGTGGAAGTCATTCTCACCAAATTCAGCATGCATACATCAAGGGGAGATCCACCGAGACAGCTTCGCACGAGGTACTGCGTACGGTGGAAAGGTCCCTTGAATTCAAACGACACACTCTGTCAGCGTTTCTAGACATAGAAGGCGCTTTCAAGAATATAACGAGAGATTCCATCATCGAAGCACTTATTTTGTCTGGAGGAGTGAGGAGCATTAACCAATGGATTGGTAAACGGCTCAACTCAAGGATAATCCAGACAGAGTTAGAACCTTGTGGTACCTTGTCATGGACCGAGTCTTGTCCCAGTTGGGAAGGGACGGAATAATAACTTCATCATTCAAAAGTCATTAAAACTGATGACTTGGTTTTGTTAGTATCGGGAATGTTTCTTAACGTGATGAGCGACATCATGAAGAGGGGCCTGAGGAAATTTGATGCTTGGGCCATAAGCTGTGGACTGTGGATCAATGCAGGTAAGACAGACCTGATGCTTTTTTCGAACAAAACCAGAGTCCCCAGTTTTAACCTTTTAACTATGGGCGGACGTCAACTCTCATCGGCTAATAGAGTAATATACCAAGGGAGTGTGTTTGGACTCTAAACCTAACTGGAAGGCCAATGTGGAAGAGAGAGCAAAGAATGTTTTTGTGGCTTTGTACGCTAGTAAAAAGACCTGAGAAAAGACATGGGGTTTCAATCCGAAGATGCTGCTGTGGCTATTCACAGTAGTGATACGTCCTATCCTGACTTACGGCTCATTAGTTTGATGGCCTGCGATGGAGAGGAGATACAACCAACAGTGGTTAGGAGGATTCAGAGGACGGTGGGGTTGGGGGCTACCGGGATCATAAGATCGTAACACAAGAGAGTCCCACGGAGGCCCACAACGTTATTCTATGCCTGGTCCCAGAGTACGGGAAAATTCGATTCGCGAGTTTAAAAATTCAAATCTTTCGCATTTAAATCGTTCGCGAATCGAATTTTATTTTTAAAACTCGCGAATCGAATTTTATAAAAAGAATTTTATTTTTTTAAATCGCTCGCGAACGAATTAAAACCGATTTTCAACGATTTAATTCGTTCGCGAATGATTTAAAAAATCTTAAGATTTAAATTTTTTGTTCGCGAGCGAATTTAACTCAAAAAGAATCGTTCTTTTAAATATTACGTCGTACATATGTACCTAGTAAAAGTGAAGAAAAGTTTATTTTACAAAAGAGGTAGGCGAAATAGATTTCTTTTAATGTTTTGATGTGAAATAGAAATATGTTTGTAGGGATTTTATTTACATACACATATAATATGATTAATATATGAGTCTTCGTAGGACATTTATAATCAAAAAAATATGTAAATTCAATACAGACAGGTAGATAAATTATTCTACACGTTTAATGAAATTAATAGATATTTTATTTTAAGTTTTAAAATACTACTAAAATATTTAAAAATATTAAAAATTTAAATATTAAATATTTACTAAAATATTTACTAAATAAAATATTTACGAAAAAAAATTTTTAGTAAAAAAAACTGTTTTAATTTTAAATATAATAGAATTATTAAGTTGATTTTCACCTTTGTTCACTTTGAGAAAAAAAATTTATTTATTTATTTTTTTTTTCATTTTTTCGGCTCGCGAATGATTCTTTTAAATTCGATTCGCGAGCGAATTAAATTTTTCAATTCTCGTAAAATGAAATTCGATTCGCGAACGAAATTTTTATTTTCGAAGAACCGAAAAATAAAACTCGCGAACGAATTAAAAATTTAATTCTTCAGAAGATTTATATCTTGCGAACGATTTCAATTTTTCAATTCTTCTTACCCTGTCTGGTCCTCACGGACCACTGGGTCAAATACACGGTGACATGCAGTGCGCTTAGACTCAGGGAATTGGGATGTTGGCAACCCAGATTTGACGGGCATGGCAACATCCTGAACCTAATCCCAAAAGAGTTAATGGGCAAAAATACAGACTTCGTGACCACCATATTGCGCTTTGATAGGAATTTCGAAGCGCGGTTCCCTTCCAGGAAAGAATGGAAGGATAATATTCCCACAGGCAACTTTAGGTACCTGCTGTATACAGACGGGTCTAAGATGGATTGTGGGGTGGGAGCCGGAGTTTATGCGGACGACCCCGCAATCAGCAGGTCTTTTAGTCTTCCAGACGGGGCTAGTGTCTTCCAGGCCGCGACACTGGCAATTATGAAGGCATGCTAAACAATACACGGTCGTTTTTGCCAGACAGTCAAGCAGCAATCAAAGCTTGATAGCCGACACGTTTAAGTCAAAGTTAGTAAATCAGTGAAGTTCGGAGCTCGTGAAGCTGGATAGCAAAGCCAAAGTTACTCTGATATGGGTCCCGGGACATAGCAACATACAGGGTAACGAAATGGCGGACTCCCTAACTATTTTGGGAGCGTTGATGCGCTGTTCGTCTCAGGAGAACGTTTGGGTTCCAATAGGAAGCGTGAAAAAGGCTTTCTGGGGACTGCAACTCGCAGATGGAGTAGCCTCTCCAACTGTAATATTACCAGACAAACCTGGCCAAGGTTGAATCCAACGAGGACCAGGTCTTTAGTGAACCTGGGCAGACACACTTTAGTCAAAGTAGTGTCTGCTCTTACGGGGCACTGGCCAATAGGTAGACATGCAGCCAAGATTGAAGTGCTCTTTAGCCCACATTGTCGCAGTTATGGAGGGGTGGGGAAAGAAGAAACTCCACTACACTACTTCTGCGAATGCCCAGCTCTACCAGAAGCACGGCATAGGGCATTTGGCAAGTACTTTCTGAATAACCTCGATGAACTGTCGCAGATGAGTTCTGGCAGTATTGTATGCTACCTTGGCTCAACTGGATGGTTGTAGCCGAGTTTTTTTCCCTTGTTAATATCCGTAGGTAAGGTACCCACGATCAAATGTGGTATCAAAATGGCATCTTCATATGCTAATTGAGCGCAACTCGGTTGAGGTTGCGCTGCCACTTAATCAACAACAATCGAAAACAGATTTTTTGTAAAGTTTTAGATCTAGTACAAGAACTTGCACTGAAAAAATCTGGATTTAACAGAAAATCAGATTTCAACCTGTCTATATATATAGTATTATCTCTTCCTTATCGTTAATCAAGACTTTAAAAGCTTTTTAATTTCTATTTAATACTTTGTATGGGCCGATATATGGCGGGTTCAAATTTCCTTTATGTATAGCATTTTTAATAAAAACATGTGAACATTTCAGAATATTTTGTGGTAAAGATATGATTTTGTTTTCTAGATCTTTGAGTGTGTGGTAATATAATAATGATATTTTATTGTATCTCTTTTGCTAAAGCGTTACTGATTTTCAAATTTGGTGATGTGTGGCTAGGAACAAATTCTCCTGAAAACCGAAGGGGTTGGTTATATAGGATGTGAGCCGGGGAAATACCAATATCCTCAATTAGATCCGAGGGAATTCTTAAGAGTATCCAGGTTAAAGTATTATAGTAGTTCTTAGGGTTACTGGAAGCTCGTATGGCTACTTTTAATTGTCTATGGAACTTTTCTACAGATCCGTTAGACTGAGAATGATAAGTGGTGGTTCTTTCTTATACGATGTGTTCCCAAAACTTGTGAGAGTTCTTTGAAAAGAAGAGACTCAGATTGTGTTCCCTGATCGGTTGTAAGAGTTTGACATATGTATACCGTAACGCAAACCCGGTTATGAATGAAAGCATTGCATGCAGTTTTATCTTCTATATTACGTAAAAGAATTGCTCCGGGCAAATACGAAAAGTCATCTTTAATAGTAAGAATGTAGCTATAACCGTTTGATGGTGGCAGGGGACCGACAATGTCCATGTGTATATGCTCAAAACGTCCAGAGGGTATCTCTAAATTACCATGCGGTGATGTGGTATTGCGGATGACTTTATATGCGTCGGAGACTTTCTGGGATGAACGGCCTATCTATGCCTGTAGAAGTTTCGCACCAAATTAAAAAGTTTTCTAGTGGTATGTAAACTTGTTTAAGAGAAAATAAAGATGAATTAGATGAAGGTTTGGACAGAATGGTCTGAAGCTGCTCATCTGTTTGTTGTCCTTTATGTATGGACTGGACATCTACTATTTGTGTGTGCGAAATTAAGTCAATGTATGCTCGGGAAAGTGCGTCAAAAACTACATTTTGACATCCTTTGATGTACCTTATGTCATTCGTAAACTGGGCAATATACGATAGATTATTTATTTTCCTAGGTGATTTGTCAGTTTTGGAACCTTTAGCCTAAGTGAGTGGTATATGGTCGGTATAGACGATAAAGTCTTTGCCTTCTAATAGGTGCCTGAAATGTTTGATAGCTAAATATAAGGCTAACAATGCGCGATCGAACGTTGAATATTTCTTTTCAGCGGCCTTTAGTCTTCTAGAAAAGAAGCTTAATAGCTCCCAGAAATTGTCGCTCGATTGCTGAACGACTGCTCCTACAGCATCACTGGACGCGTCTATCCAAAGGCTAAGTTAGGCAGTTAGGTTAGGATGTGCCAGTAAAGTGCAATTTTGAAGGCTAGTTTTAATTTTATTGAAAGCATCTTGTTGGGCTTCCATCCAAAACTTCATTTATGAAACGGTGCATGACACTGTGGTTGGCTTCCACTTGAAAATTTGGTAGTGCCTCTAATGATGGGAAATCATTGAAACTGGCATCGAATTTACCTTCAACGGACAACAGTTTCGGAGAACATGAGTCGCACCTTTGCGAAATGCAATTGACTGAAAATGATGTTGTCCTATCAACGAGCTTTTTCTGTCGATGATCGACAAGAAGATTAAATTGGTGAAGAAAGTCTGCACCTATGATGGCATAATCGATAACAGCGATTACGAAGGTATGATCGAAACAACGACGTAGGCCTAGAATAAGAGAAAGTTGCTTGAACCCGTAAGTTGATATAGATGTACCATTTGCCGAAACTAATTGATATTCTGATTTAATTACAGCGTTACGACAAAATCCACAATCCCGTAGTATGAAATTTCTCCCTATACCATTACTGACCCGAGAGCACTATGTGGCTTGACCAGACACGGACCAGACCTTTTCTAAGAAAAAATTATTATTATTTTCATGATTTTAGAAAGGAAGAATCGTGATCTTAAAGGTAATTAACTATACATTTATCTAATTTTTTGAATATTTTTTGGGGCTGGCACTCTTTATCTTTATTTACTCTGGCTGGATGACAGCTTTTTTCTAGTTTCACTTATTTTTATTTTGATTGTCCCACAATCTCTTTGCATTACAAGTCTTCATTAAATGTCTTTTTCTTTAAAACAATTTACATTTTATTTCTTAATTTTTTCTATTATTTTCGTTTCTGTTAAAAGTATTACTATTATCATTATTATCGTTGTAACCATTTCTCTGTATGTATGTAACTGATTTTTCTTATTTTAAAAAATTATTATTTTTCTCTTTACAATGCTGGGTTGCATGCCCACACATTTTACAATTAATACAACAAGATGTAGATTTTCTTATTCGACATTCTTCAAATGTATGATTATTTTACCGCAGAAATTACAAATCTTGAAATCCTGTCTTTGATTATTTTAATGTTTTAAGTTAGAGAAATTTCTATAATAAATTTCAATAATATATTTTATAATTAAAATTATTATGATCTTTATTTTGATAATTAAATTGTGGCACTTGCGCCATCTGTGATCTAAATTTCGTGTTATTATTATTACTATTACTTTTATTGTTATCGTGATTAAAGGTAGTTCATTATTTGTATTCATACGTGCTGAATTTATTAAATTGCTATTATGTGTATTATAAGTTTGTGTGTGTAGTGTGGATATTAAATTGTTTGTTATGTTCTGATATTCACTTATTGTATTAGTGAATATTTGTTAATTCAATATTTTTTGATTTACTAATTAAATCTTTTAAATTATTTTTATCTTCATTTGCCGCTAATAGTCTATATGTTAAATTTATTAGCCCAGTTTTGAATGAGAATGCAGCAATTTCCTGCAAATCCATTTTAATTGCGTCACTATCCTCTGTATGACGTTCTTCAGCCTTTTTTCACAAATTTTTAAAATTTTTTGTACTCTATTACCGAATGCTTTAATGGATTGACCTGGAATTTGCCTAACCATTCTTAATTCATTTAACAGGGTGAGATATAATTTATTATTAACTAATGTATTGTGTAAAATCGTTTTTCATTTTTTAAATTTATCGCAAACTAAACCATTTAACAATCAAGCAGCTCCACCTCTTAATTTAACAGGTTACAACATTTTATAAATGTTGTAACTTCTATACTATCATCATCAGTATCTTCAGCGTACAATACATGAACATTACCTAACAATTGATTCACCAAATCTATATTTGCCATTTTAAATATTTTGTCTTATACTTTAGCAAATTTTTCTGAAAAACTGATATGTTGTTCTAATTCTGCCCTATGTTGTTCTTAACTTCCTGTCCCTAAGGATGTTCTTGGTTTATAATCCTTTACTCCTGATCTTAGTTGAATATAATATAACACTTGCTTTTCCTCTTCTCTTGTTAATGCTATACTTGGATAAATAATTTTTTGTGACTTACCCGCTGCTGATCTTGATGCTGGTGATTGAATATCTGTAGTACTAGTCTCCAGTGTGTTGATTGGCTTTACTAATTTTGTTCTTGTTGGAATTAGATTTTCAAAAGTGAAAGAATCAACTTTTTCTTCAAATCTCACTTTGCTTTTTTGATTTATTAAAGGTGTCGATCTCGTTTAACCAGTCGACAAACAATTTACTTTATTTTTTCAGAGTTATTTTCAAAAATTATTTTTTAATTTACACCACATAAAAAACATTTATTTATGCACATACAATATTATTTTTTATTTATTTCAACAACCACTTTTCTTCAGCTTTAAAAATAATTTTTTCCCTTTTAATAAATATCGCTTGAATTTAATTAATTTTTATTGTTTTAAATTTCATTTTAAAAATTTTGCTATTTTCACAGGAAAATGTAAAATTTATTATTATTTATTTTGATGAATTTTATTTTTATTTAATTTGAAACTTTGCAACAGTAATTTATTATTAATATGTGTTTAAAATTTTTCCTGAATTTAATCTGCTGGATTTATTTTGATATTTTTCTGTATTTATTTTCTGAATTTAAAATTCTATTTGTTATGAATTTTATTTTATTAAATTAATTTTTTTTTTTTCAAAATTGAATGAAAGCGTTTAAAATGTTTTATTTAAAAACGTGCACCGACCGCGCCAAATTTATCTGTTACGCAGCAAAATTTAAATATGATTTTGCTTCTTTTTTTTAAATTTATTTAATACCGAATGTTAGCGTTCAACGCGTTCTTCTTACCACGGTTTACCGGCGGCGCCAAATGTTAATGTTATGTATATAACATTTGGGTGAAGTGATCAGAGGTTTTTAAAGTATTGATTTATTTTTTATTTATAAACTGAAATTTAGGGAAGATATCTAGGTTTATTTAATAACAAGACTTGTGGTTTAATATTAAATATTTTATTTCACTAATTAACACTTAAAACTATGTTCACAAAATTTACTTAAACTAATTCAAATATTTATTTTCTTTACAATATTTTATTTATTACCGAACCGAAACCAACTGTAGGTTCGTTAATTTATTTTCTGTATTCGGTTCGCTAGAATTTTACAAAGTTTAATTTACTTGTAAAAATTCTAAGTTTAAGAACTTTATTTTATCCAAACGCGATTTATAGTCAAAGACGATTTGTAATTCCGCGGTAATTTACTTTTTACTGTTCTTTTTAAAATACAAATTATAACTCCTCGATAATTGTAATTATGCTTCAATAAATACAATTATCAATTTTCCCTACTTAATTTAATTTTGTTTAATTCAGTCCGAAATTCGTTGTTTTGAAATGTATTTTTAATATTATTTAAATATGATTTTAACTGAAATTGTCAATCGTAGGGAGAATGGATGTTATCATTTCATATTCTTTTTCCGTTTATTCGTAATGTTAATTAAATGGTTAATTGTTTACTCGACACTTTTTACCTTGTATTAATGTAATGTCACTCATATGTGTTTAGTTGTATTTTCAACTAACTTTTACGCATGCACTTATATGTGTTAAGCTCAATGACTTAACTCTCCACTTTTTGTATGTGTGCAATTATTGCATCAATATATACTGTTGTTAGTTATGAATTTTCTTTTACTTTATTTGTTTACAAGTAATTTAATATAATTTTGGTACATGAATTTATGTATGTTAATGTTATTAGGAAATCGTATGGAATTTGTATATTGGTAATAACACTGAATTCAGTGCATGGATACCTCCTATGGTACATTAAATTTGAAGTATTTAAAAATACGTTATGAACTTTAAAAAAGTTCTTGAAATTTTTGTTCTAGATACAACTGTTAAAGAATGGAATTTGGTTTATGGTTTTCCCGTATTTAAATCTTGCGAAATATTATTTATTTATTCTACTTTTGAAATAGCATTATTGAAATTCTATATATATATGTTAATTAGGTGACATTCCATTATATTTTGCGTGTCTCAACTTGTATGAATTTTGCATATAAAATGATTGCCCAATTGACAAATCAATTAACGGACTATAATTCTTTTAAAAATTGTTCTACATTTAATTGTGAAATTATATTAATTATAGAATTGCGAAATTATATGAATCTAATTTGGCAATGAATTTTAATTTATGTTTTACTTATTTGAAATATATTTTCTCTAAAATTCTCTAATATTTTATCAAATTGTGTTACAATTTGATATTTTATATATGTATATCACTCACTGTGTTGTCCAACAACTTGTTTCCTTCTAGGTTGAATGTAAATTGATTGCCATAATACACAATTTTTTGTCAAATCGTCGTTTCCATGTCAGGGTCAACGGCCATGTAACTGCACCCTTTATGCTTCAAAATGGAACCCCACAAGGCTCAACACTTTCCATCATTCTTTATAACATCTATACTGTGTCTTTGGGTGATGCTCTACACCGCCTACATAACGTATATAGCTACCTTTATTCCGATAAACTTTTAATTATGATATCAGGCAAGCCACATGCGGTCAATATAAAACTTGTTAAAGCATTCAAAACAGCGACGACCTAGGCAAATTCTTTAGGTGCATATTTTCCAGTTGAGAAACTTGTGACCGTTCATGTTTGTAGTAAAAGAAAATGCCAAAACCCACCCATTAATTTAGACAGTTTTTGTATTCACTCATCTGATACAATCAAAATTCTTGGCCTTCATATGTCAAAAAATCTCAGATGGAACAAACACATTACTTGCGTAACCGCAAATCTCAAAAAAATGAACAATCTCATACGTTGTCTTGCAGCAAAAAAAAAAAAAAATGGGGTTTCTACAGCAATGTTACTTAAATTTTCCAAACAACTTATATCTAGTGTAGTAGGTTATTGCCTTAAAATTTATTGGAACTCTTCGCCATCTGTTTTGAAGTCCATCCAAACACCATCTTAAGAACGACCTTCAGTGTATTCATTGGCGCAGCCGGTAAACCGTGTCAAGATAAACACGTTTAACGCTAGCATTCGGTACAGTTAAATTTTTGCTGCGTAATAATTTGGCCCTTTCACAAAAGAATTTATTAGAAAAACTTTATATGTATAACATTTTTGGCGCAGCCGGTAAACCGTGTAAGAGAAATACACGTTAAACGCTACATAAATTTAAAAAAAAGGAAAGAAGAAAATTTATAATTAAATTTTGCTGCGTAACATTAGTTTGGCGCAGCCGGTAAACGTTTTTAATAAAAACATTTGTAAACACTTCCGTTATAGTCGTGTGAAACTATATTTAAATTGTGCTGTGTAACGATAATTTAGCGTAGCCGTTGAACTTTTGTGTAAAACGAAAATAAATAGTGTTTTGGTTTGTTAATAAAAATTTGTGAAAAAATTATAATAAATTCATTAAAAAAAAAGATATTATTATAGTAAAATTAAATCAGCAAATTAAGTACAATAATAATAAATTAATTCAGCAAAATAATTCAGAAAGTTAATCAGTTAAAATAATAAAAATCACTAACATTTTAAATAAATTAATTGAATTTTGCACACTTTTGAAATTAATTTCAGAATTAAAAATAAAATCAGTTTTTGAAATACAATTAAATTTGATACAAATGATATTCATTGAATGTGAAAAAATTATTATTTATGCTGAATTAAAATAATTTTGGTAATTGATGAAAAATAAATACGTGTATTAATAAAACTTTAATGTGGTAATTTAAAATTTTTGAAAATAAAAATTTTATATAGAATTAAAGTATATGTCGACTAGTCAAACGAGTTCAACACCTTTTAAAGAACAAAAAAGGAAAGTGAGATTTGAGAAAAAAGTAAATTCATTCACTTTTGAAAATCTCAGTCCAGTATTTAGTGCAAGTGAAACATCTGAAGGGAGTAGCGATCCAGCACCATTAAATCATCAATCAGCAAGTGAAGACAACACACTGGATACCAGCAATACAAATACACCTCCTCAAGCAGCATCAACATCAGTAACTGGTAAGTCACGAAAAATTATTCACCCAAGTATAGGATTAACAAGAGAAGAGGAAAAGCAACTGTTGCATTTTATTAAGCTAAGATCAGGCACACGAGTTTATAAGCCTAGGACATCATTAGGTACAACAGAAGATTCAGAAAAAGAAAGTGAAGGAAATAATTTTAGTTGTTCTGAAGAATTTACTACAGAGTTAGATAAAATTTTAAAAATGTCAGGCATAGAATTAGTAAATCAATTTTTAAATAATGTTCCTATGTTATATATAGAGATAACTCATTTTTGAAATTCACGCTAAAATTTTAAAAAACCAGTGTGAAAGATCAGAATGAAATTGAAGCTGGGTAAAGTTCAACATTTACCAGCTTCAAAGTTCTATCCATATGATCTTTCTATTAAGACACAAGACTTTATATTACAGCCATATGATAAGTCACGATTTTACACACGTTTGATTGTGTGTATATTTAAATATATGACTTCAATTAGTTACGCATGAATGATCACTGGGTCTTTCGTTTTGTGCAATACATTTTGTTTGTGTATTCCTAGAATTATGATCGGATCTACATTTTTTTATTTATTAAAATTTGCAGGCATATATTTTGTTTGTGTAACTTCATTACACACAATTTTTCTAATTTTGGAATATTTAATTGTTCATGATCATGAATATATTTTGTTTGTGTATTCTTTAAAGTTTGAATACAAAATTTTAAAAGCCAAAAATTGAATATTGAGTTTATGAAATTTTGTACTGCATTATATTATAATTCGTATGACGTATATTTTGTTTGTGTAATTTCATGATCAAAAAATTTTCTGATTCTAGTTTTCGATCATAAAAATGAATAATTTTTGATTTTTGTTTTGTAAAAGGAATGTACGTACATATGTTTATACATTTGTACGTACATATGCTCATGTAAATATATACATATATAGATATACATACATATAATTAATGCACACAAATATATGGAAATATGTACATACGTTTATACATTAAGTATTAAGATCAAATAACAAAACATAACATTTTGTATATCCAATCATCATTGTAATTGTATCAATTATAGTACTATAATAATAATTAAATATTATTTTATTTTTTTAATACAAAATAAAATATTATTTTATATATCCATACATTGATCTTGATGTATAAACGTATATACATACATCCATATATTTGTATGCATTAATTATATTTATGTATCTATATATGTATGTACATGAGCATATGTACGTACAAATGTATATACATAATGTAAACGTTTGACTCAATAAAATCTATTCTACATAACACATTAGTTAATTACAAATCATACCTAACACTATTAAATGAATTAAGAATGATTAGGCAGCTTCCAGGTTATTCTGTAAGAAATTTTGGTAGTCGGGTACAAAAACTATTAAATACGTGTAAAAAAAAAAGAAGAAGGACGTCACACAAATGACAACGCCGCAGTAAAAGTAGATTTACTGGAAATTGCTGCATTTTCGTTTAGAACAGGATTAATAAATCTTACATACAGACTACTAGCGGCTAACAAGACAGTAAAATGATTCGAGATCGGTAAAATACGTGCAAAATAATAATAGTAAAAATGTGAATGGATATAAAACTATTGAAATAAAATGTAGTTTCTGTCAAAGGCAAGGGCATATTATGAAAGATTGTAACGCAAAGAGATTGTGGGACAATCAAAACAGAAATCAAGGAAACTAAAAAAGGGCTGTTAAAAAAATTAGAAAAATTTGTAGTAAAATTACCACTAGATATAAGTAAAAGAGATAAAACAGAATTATTAATAGATACAGGCGCAGAGATAAGATTAATAAAGAAAAATATATTAATATATAATATAAAAATAAATACAAAAAATAAATTGAAAATAAATACGGTTTGCGGACAAGGTGAAACAATAGGTACTTGTACTGCTAAACTTGAACTTGAAAATCCAAAGAGATGCGATTTTCAAATTATAAAAGATTTGAACAATACCGAAGAAGATGGTATATTAGGTTTTAATTTTTTGTCAGAAAATTGTGTAATTGATGGGCCAAATAAGCAGTTACGTTTCCCTTGCAAGGAAACTAATGACGAAGAATTTGTAATAGAATTACAAGATTTATCTGAACGAAAAATTGTAACGACGTCACAGATTAAAAAAGAGTCATCGAAAATTAACAAATTTAAGAAGTTGAATATGAATGAAAGCCATATTAATAAGTTACAACAATCCTCACAGTGTCTCGCAAATACAGTGCAAACAGGGGTTGCTGGTTTAAAACAAAATATATGCTCTTCTGAAATTCAAAATTCTGAAAATAAGAATGATCGAAAATTAATTCAACTGTCTTTGCTTTATCAAATCAGGATTATACCTGTCTAATTATAATTGATGAAATACCTGTCTTAGCTTCACTATATGAAACATATGTTACAGGACAAAATCAAAGTAATCAAAAAATCAAAACGCTAAAACCAAATGTAAAGAAAAATAAGCGCGAAAAAAATAATCGAATACAAGAATCTGTTCATGTGAACAATAAAAAAATAAGTAAAGAAAATAAAATGATAAATATTAAGAAAATAAGAGAAATGTATGAAAAAATTAAAAAGAATTTAAATAAAATTAAAGAAAATATAGAATATGAAAAACATAATATAAAAATAAATAAAGAAATGTTAAACAATGATAAAGCAATTGTAAAAGAATTAAAAAAAATTAAATAAAGAAAGCGAAAATATAAGAATAATAGGTGAAGAATTAGAAATATTGAAAAGAGATGAATTACAAAAAAAGTATAAAAAGAATCTTTATAAGAAGCGAAATAAGACAGAAATTGAATCATGCGAACAAATTAAGAGTAAAAAATCGGGGGAATTTGATAAAATAAATAAGATAGAGGTTAATAATATCAAAAACAGGATAAAAGTTAATGATTTAAAAAATACAACAAAAAATGTAAATATTGCTAAAATGTTTGAAATATACCCGCGGGAGTTATGTTATCAAATATAAGTCATGAAGACAAAAAGGAATTACAAGATGACAATATGACTTATGTTGATAACATATCACATACGAATTGGTAAATACATAGAAAAACGCTTAGAAAGCAATTTTGCATTTTTACCCGTGAGAAATGAAATTGTAAGAAAATTCAAAAATGAAAGAAAAGAATTTATAAAATTAAGAAAGTCAGTCTTAAGACCGAGTTTAAAGAGTGTAGATCAATTCTAAAGAGTTGATCATCGAAATTTTGTAAATTTCTTTATATATGTATATTATAAATTGTAAAGTGTATTAAATAAAATTTGTGAAATAAAATAAATTAAAGTTTTTTTTTATACTATTCTCATTAGTAAATTTAACTGGCGCAGTCGGTAGGATCCTTTTCCGAAGAATAAGGATCCAGAGATCGAAAAATCCTTGCGGTTTAATTGTGAAAATATTTAATTGAAAAATTATACATTAAAAAGTGTTGCGAAAATAAAATTTAAGTGTTAAAAGGTGTTGCAAAAACAAAATTTAAGTAATTTAAGTGAATTTTTTTTTTCTTTTTTTTTTGAGAATTTAAGTGAATTCAAAATAAGTAACGATTCTTTTTTTGTTAATATAACATGGTGATAACCCGCAGCTAAAAAAATAACAAATAATAAACTAAGCAAACAAATAAACAAATTGAGTTAATAAAAATATATTAAAACATTTATTGAATGGGTCAGAAGATGATGAAACTGTGAGTTACGAAGAAGTTTTAGCTCTGCAACGTAAATTAAAGGAATTGCAAGGAAATAATTAGTTCAAACAAATAATAACATATGTATATACATATATGTACATACATAACAAACAAATAAATTCATATATACAGTGTAAATTTTACGTGATCCTTCAAAAAATGTTAATAAATATAAAATTATAAATATTTCAGTGAAATAAAATAGAAATTTCATTGTATATTACATAAATATATACATAATAATGAAAAAAAAAAAAAATTAAATTAACAATCGATAAATTTAACGTATTGATACTGCTGGTGTTATTTATTATATGCATAATAATCGAGGAGAAAGTTTTGACAACAATAGACGAATAATCATGGAAAACGATCAAGCTATTCAACAATTACAACAAATTATTGAACAAAATTAAAGAGAGATCGAAGCATTACGACAACAGTTGAATCAACATGACAGAGTCCCACAGTTTCAACCTACAGCAGATCAAATTATAACCAAATTTCAACGCATTAAAACATTTACTGGAACAGATGACTACAATCTTCAAGAATTTATCAGTGCGGTAGAAAATGCAGCATCTTTATGCAACAACAATATCCCCCTGTTACAACATGGATTACATATAATATTCACAGAAAAAATACAGGGTACGGCAAAAAGATGTGTACGTCGACTTGGAGAGAATTTAACATGGGAAGCAGTGAAAGCAGAGTTGAAAGCAGAATTCAGGCCTAGGAAAAGCTACAAGAAATTATATGACGAATGTCGTAACATCAGAGTAAGTAATTTGAATGAATTATTCGATATTATAAGATCAATCAATCATCAGTTAAATGAACTTTACGAATTTGACGACCATAAGCCACCAAACTACAGCCCTGAAAATAATGATAGAAACCTTGTCGATATAATAAAGGATATGTTAAAAGGTAGTTATAGAATTAATATAAAGTATAATATGACAATAAACGAAGCTTTTAATGTGTTTGATGAATTAGGTTTACTTAATGAAAATGACGTCATTCATTATAATTATAGAAAAAATAAAAATAATAAACGCGAATTAAATCATAAAGATTTTAAACGCAGTTTCGAAAAACAAACAAACAATTTTCATAATAATGAAAACCGTTTGAATCAAAATAAAAATTTCAGTCAATTCAATAACAAAAATAATTACGGGAATAATTCTGGAAATTTCACAAAAGTTAAAAATTTCCCTAATACGTCAGAACAATATAAACGTTACGATAATTTCGGACAAAGACAATTTAACCAAAGACAAAATTTTAATACTACTGCAGGACAATACAGACATAGACACGACAATAATAATTACAAAAACGATAATGTTATTCCCATGGAAGTTGACAATATTCAACATGAGGATGTAAATTTTCATACAGAGCCTCGGACAAAAAACTACCAATAATTACCCTAACAATTGATGATGTAAAATTTAGATGCTTGATAGACGCCGGATCTGAAATAAGCATTTTAAAGCCAAATATTTTTAATAATTATCCTATAGTACAACTAGACAAACCATTATATTTTTCCACCCTCAATGGTATCTCTAAAATAGAAAATAAAATTATCACCCCTATCCCTTACGAATTAAATAGAAAAGGCACCTTGTATTGGAAAGTAATGAATTTGACAGGACAGAAGTATGACGCAATTATGGAACAAAACTTTTTGGTTCGACTGAAGGCCAAAATCGATTTGGGATGTAAATATATAGATTTTTCTGGCAACAAAATTTATTTTGAAAATAATGCTCATTACTATATTTTGAATGAAATATGTAGTTTGGAAACAAGTAATATTGATAAATTAAATTTCGAACATCTGAATACAGAAGAAAAACAGGGTATATGTCAACTCTTGAGAGAATATAAAGAGTTGTTTTATAAAGAAGGCGATAAATTGACATTTACTCATGAAATACAGCATGAAATTGTTACTAAAACAAACAATGCCATATATTCAAAGATATATCGATACCCCAGAATTCACGAACAAGAAATAGAAAGATAAATTAAGGAAATGTTAGAGCAAAATATTATAAAACCAAGTGATTCCCCCAATAAAGTCCCTCTTTGGATAGTGCCAAAGATGATAGGCAACTCAGGCATACAAAAATGGTGAAAAGTGGTAGATATTAGAAAGTTGAATAAGGTTACAGTAAGCAACAAATTTCCTATCTAAAATATTGAGAACATCTTGGATAAATTAGGTAAAGTTCAAAATTTTACAACATTGGAATTTGTCAAGGGATTCCACCAAATCCTTGTAAAGCCTGAAGATAGAAAGAAAACAGCTTTCTCGACACCATATGGCCACTATGAATTTGTCAGGATGCCATTCGGATTAAAGAATGCTCCTGCCACCTTTCAAAGTCTAATGAATTCTGTATTAAGAGATTTGATAAATCAAATCTGCGTTGTATACCTAGATGACATATTGATCTTTAGTACATCTTTGAATGAACATCTTGGCAGTATTAGAAAAGTGTTTAATAGACTACGGGATGCCGGGTTGAAAATACAGGTAGACAAATGTAACTTTCTGAAGAAAGAAACTGAATTTTTAGGGCATATCTTAACTCCTCAAGGAGTAAAACCAAAACCCAGTAAAATCAAAATTATACAAGAACTGAAATTACCTACAACAACAAAACAAATAAAAGGGTTCTTAAGTGTAACAGGATATTATAGAAAGTTTATAAAAGACTATGCCAAGATAGCATACCCTATAACAAGGTATTTAAAGAAAGGCATGAAAATAAATCAAAATGATCCAAATTATATAAGTGCCTTTGAAAAATTAAAATTAAATACCCATCACCCTATTTTAAAATACCCAGACTTTCATAAAAAATTTAAGTTGGTCACAGATGCGAGTAATTTTGCATTAGGGGCTGTTCTATTACAGGATGGTCATCCAATATGTTATGCCACTAGGACGCTAAATGACCGTGAAAAAAACTACTCAACCAAAGAAAAAGAACTATTGGCAATTGAATTTGACTTGCAAACCGATCATCAGCCGATAAAATGGCTTCATGTAAAGTATTCAAGGAAAGATATTAATCCTAGATTACAGAGGTGGTTAATATCTTTAGGAAACTACAATATAAATATTTATTATATAGAAGGAAAAAACAATAAAATTGCTGACTTTTAAAGTAGAATAAACACAGAAACAAAAGAGATTAACAATATAAAAAGTAAGAATAACGAAAACATCTTAAAAACTGAAAATTTGAAGTTTGATTTAAATAAGATGTTTTACAAATGAATAGGGAGGAAAATAATATAGATTCTCCAACTCCACACACAACCAACGAAATAATACATATTGACACTTATATTAATAGTAAACACCCATTTATTAATTTTATTGATAAATTCTCTAAAAATGTAGTTAGCTTCTATTTAGAGGACCGTAATTCACAAACATTAATTGAAAAAATCAAACAATACTTAGCAACTAAAGGAAAACCCAGAAAGTTTACCTTTGATAATGAATTTAACGCCAGAAACATTATGGATTTTTGTGAGAGAAAAAATATTGAATATCATATAACAAAGCCAAACAGTCATACGGGTAACTCCGACATAGAACGCTTTAACAATACCATCACCGAAAAAATAAGAACTCTTAATGTCGAAGAAAAACTCCCTCTCAAAGAACAAATGATAAAAGCTGTTAGATTCTATAATAACACTTTTCACTCTACAATCAAAGCAACCCCACATGAAGTTCAAGAACATAAGGTAGACCATAGAATAATTCGTGAAAGGTTAGAGAACACAAAGAAAAGAATTATAAACAAAAGAAATAAAACAATTAATTAACAACAAAAGAAAATTATACAGAGAAGAGGGATGAGGGATTTATAAAAAATTATAAATCGATACGACATAAAGAACAACCCAAATTCAGAAAACATAGACTTAGAGGTATACACGAAACTAACATAAAACGACCTTTTAAATTTTCAGGCTATAACGATAATAGGAATCCTGATGTTGATGATCACGTCAACGAAGTCAACATTAACAATTGAAAAATAGACTCGGAACTATGGTATACAAAAATTAAAACAGACGAAATAGAATTTGCAAATAAATTTGATATAGTATTACATATTATCAACTTAAAAGAAATTATAAATAATAGATAAAAATAAAAGAATCGGTTAATTGTATGTACTCTGATTTACACAAAAACATGGCTATACACCAGATAGAATACATAAAGAACCAAATAAGCACACTAACGCCACACAGACAAAAGCGAGGACTAATAAATGTAGGGGGAACCATCCTTAAGTGGATTTTCGGGACCATGGATGACAATGACAGACAAGCCATTGAAGAACGACTAAAGACAGTAGACATTGACAATCAAGTTATAGATGCTGTAAATCAGCAAATAAAAATCAACGATAATTTCAATAAAACATTTACCCTTATTAAGAACGCTATAGAATCCGACCGATTAAAATTAAATTCTAAAATAAACGAAATAGGAAAAAACAATTTTGAAGAAGGATAATTTATAGAACAAATGTTAAAAATAGATATCATTAGACAACAGGTAGAGAATATACAAGATAATTTCGCTTCAGCTAGATTGGGAATTCTACACCCTAGTATATTGACAGATGAAGAAATTAAAATATATAATACAGACATAAAAAAATTAGAACACATCAAATTAGGTGTAGCACGATATTATAATGAATCAATCATTTTCGCAATAAAAATACCTACAGCATTTAAAAAATAGAGTAAAAATTTATTAATTCTAATAGTAAACTCAAATAACAAACAGATAGATCAAGAAATAGAATATATTATAGAAGTAGGTAATAGTAGTATAAATATGCCGGTTCTGAACCAGGGGCAGTGGCAGCTGCTGACGTCACAAAAGTAATTGAGCTTGATCTTATCAGGTAGCGCGTGTGCGTTATCAGTGCATGAGGTCAAGGAGAGGTTAATGCGTGTGCATTCGCGTGTACGTTATCAGTAAAGAGGTACACGAAGTGAGTGCATGCGGTTGGTGAAGTTATTGTTTTGATCAAGAATTTGGTTGTCAAGACGCGAGGGGTCAGTGCGTTATCAAGGATTGTTCTGGAGAAAGACTTTGATTGGCAACTGCATTGTGCGTTATCAGTTGATTATTCTATATATTGTTTTAATTAGTTATCATCTTTTACGGTTTCATTCAAGGTTAAATTTTTTTATATAAATTGTTGCAAATCTGCTGGGGGTTGATTATTGTAATCAATCGCTTGTAGTGAAAACAATATTTATAGAAAAGTTTGTATTATAAGAAATAAATCAAAACAACTGTAAAATAGTGGGTCCTTTCTATTGTACAAAACAAGAAAAAAACAAACACATTAACCTACTACTTATTTGTAAAAGAACTTTCAAAGATTGATGGAGACATAAATTTGATCCCGCTAAATAAAGAATTATATGTATCTCTATCAAAACGTATCTACGTAAATAACAAAGACACAATTGATTTAAGATTCTTAGATTCTGCTAGGTTCATGCAATTTAGCCTAGATTCTTTAGTTAAAACTTTAACACCAGATGATTTTGAAATAGTTAAGTCGATGTATCCAGAAAAAGAAGTATTCAAGATGGTGACAAGAAAAGGAGTATTTCCTTATGAATATGTAAATTCGTGGGAACGGTTAGATGAGACTTCTTTACCTTCACAAGAAAGTTTTGATAACAAATTAACAAACAGTAAATGTAATGATGCAGATTATTCACATGCGTTAATGATTTGGGAAAAATTTAATTGTAAAAGTGTTTGGGATTATTTAGAACTGTATTTGATAACATATGTATTACTTTTAACTGATGTTTTCGAAAACTTTAGAAAAGTATGTAAAAGTATATATTCATTAGATCCTTGCCAATACTACACAACACCTGGATTATCGTGGGACGCCATGCTTAAACTAACAGGAATAAATCTTCAGCTTTTAACAGACATTAATATGTATAATTTTATCAAGAAAGGTATTAGAGGAGGTATAACACAATGTTCGCACAGACATTCAATAGCAAACAATAAATACTTGAATAGCTTTGATAATACTAAACCTTCAAAATACTTAACATATGTAGATGCTAACAATTTGTATGGATGGGCTATGTCTCAAGCTTTACCTTATTCTAACTTTAAATGGGTTGAAAATCTTGAAGACATTAATATCAGAACAATACTAGACAACTCTGATATTGGGTACATTTTAGAAGTCGATTTAGAATATCCAGTTCAGATACATGATGAACACAACGATTTACCATTTTGTGCAGAAAATAAAAAGAGTCCAGGATCTAAATTTTCAAAATTGATAACAAATCTAACAAAAAAACAGAATTATGTAATACATTATAGAAATCTTCAACAATGCATTCAACATGGATTAAAAATAGTCAAAATTCATAGAGCTTTACAGTTTAGACAATCATGTTGGTTAAAAACATATATTGATTTAAGCACTCATCACCGTACTTTAGTTAAGAATGCTTTTGAAAAGAACTTTTTTAAATTACTAAATAATGCAGTATATGGAAAAACAATGGAGAATGTTGATAAACGTAAAAATGTGAAAATTGTAACTAACTGGGAGAATTGCGGGAAACGTTTAGGTGTTCAAACATTAGTATCAAAACCAAATTTTCATAGTTTGGCTCAATTTAAAAATAACATGGCAGCTATTCAAATGAAACGAGTACAAACATATTACAATAAACCGATTTATCTAGGATTCGTTGTATTAGAATTATCAAAATGGAAAATGTACGAATTTCACTATGATTACATGCAACCTAAATATGGCAAGAATATTTTGTTAAACTATATGGATACAGACTCTTTCGTTTACACTATACAAACTGAAGATTTCTATAATGATGTTAAAGATGATATTGATAGTAGATTTGATACTTCAGAATATGCTCCAGATAATTTATACAACATACCATTAGAAAATAAAAAAGTATTAGGATTAATGAAAGATGAAAACAATGGCAGAATAATGAAAGAATTTATAGGACTTAAATCAAAAATGTATTCAATAGATGTAGAGAATAGCAAAGTAGTTAAAAAAGCTAAACGTGTACAGAAAACAATTGTAGATAATTTAAGTATAGATAATTATAGAGATTGTTTGTATAAAAAAAAAATATTTTATAGTAGCATGTTAGTTTTTAGGTCACAAATACATACATTATATACTCAAAATATACATAAGATATCATTAAGTTATATAGATGATAAGCGACGTGTGAATCAAGATGAAATAAGTACATATGCATGGAGACATTATAGGTTAAGTTATAAATAAAGAATAATTGTATTTTACTTCACATTTAATAAATTTTACTTATAAAAAATTACACTGTTTCTTTTAAATTTTCATCTACGTAATGTCTTAAAATAAATATATTCTGTAAAGCACAACAACCATCATGTGTAACACACCGTAAAATGTTAAGATGGTTTTGCTGTAAAGTATGTAAATTTGGACATCCTAATTCATCTAAATCATAGACTATAATTTTTTTCTTGAATGTTTTACTCATAAATAATCTTTTTTCTTCACCTTTGACATAAACTATTGTATCTTCTAGGTTTATCAATAAAAAATTTATTAAACTTCTAAAAGAAATTGAACCTTCATCCCAAATTAATCCGTGATAATTTCTTGTTAACCAATTAATTTGTTTTTGTTCTTTTACTGTTAAAGATGAAAACTCGTATGGTGGTTTAATTAGAAAATGTTGAAACTCTCGTTCATTATATGTTACAGCTAATTCTTTTATAATGAATTTGTTATTTAGTGCTTTAAATCCTTGCATATCTATGACCGCGATATTTTTCATTTTATAAGATGTTTCAACTACGTTAATTAGCAGATAACTAAATTGTAAATGTTCATGTTTCTTTTAATTATACTAGTTTTCGTACATCACTTTTAAGAGGATTGTATTCAATTATTCTATCGTGTAAAAGTAAACAATATGCACTTGTATTTGTTGGAATATTACTCTCTGTTTTTAGCTCTATTCTTACATCTACTGGACCAGATTTATTCAATTCATTTTGATGCGAACAGTCAATAACATCAATTGGTGATGTTTCATTAAATTCATTCCATTTTAGTAATGGTTGATTTTCTTTCCCATAATACGATTCTTGGAATTTCGTATACATATCATACAGTAAAGCATAGCGATTACGTTCGTATAAAATATTTAAATTATCATACGGATATACATATTTCAGAATTTAAATAAACTTTTATGTTATTGAGTTTACAATGATCAAATTTAGTAGCATCTTTGTCTTTCTTATTTTGTTTATCTGTCTGTAAACAAACAATAACAAATCGTGGCTTTTCTAATTATGTTGTAGTCTTAACAGTCCAAACAGGATGATCTGTTTGTTTTGCGTTAGGATACTCATATAAATCCCAGCTTCGAAAACTTATACGATATGGTTTTCCATTTTGTACAAATTTAAGTAAACGAACTCTTTCTTCATCTAATACACTAACATGTGATATTTTCCATAACACTTTCGAAATTGTATGTTTAGAATTGTCAGTTGTTGTTTGAATTGCATTTAAGTCTGTCCTCGCACGAATTAAAATCAAGTCGTGTCTCGCATTTGTAATGATTTTTTTATAATCTTCAGCAAAACCTAATAACATTTTCAAAGGAATACAAAAACTAAAATTCCCTGATGTAGGACTTATAGTATCGCTTGGTGCCCATCCTGCATTATACAGCATATAACTTTCATTTTTATTTAACGATATGTAATTTTTTAAAGAAGTAGTAATTCCAACATTTCTAGTGCGATCAATTTCAACGCCACTTAGTTCATAACGTATTTCATCAAATAAATATGCCATACTATTGTTGTTAAGTTTATAGTCAGGTAAAACTGTGCCATCAATTTTCGTTAGTGTGCCTTCTATGTAAACAATACTTTCACTTGGAAGTACGTATAAATCTTGATTTTGTATTGAAATCCGTATTTCATCGTTATTTTTAAAACTTTCTACAAAAGGAGAGTAAGTATGATACTCTTTTTTCGTTATTCGTTCATCAAAGTAAGTTTGTTGTGAAACATTCAATATATCACTCATCATGAGTTTTTAAAACAAATCCTAGAGATTTAAGAAATTCTCTGTTTTTAATTGATAATTTAACTCTTGTTTTTGATGTTACTTCTTTGTAAGCTGAACTCAAACTAGCATTATTTCTATGTTGTATCTTATTTATATTTTTATTGTAAAGTATCATCCTTTTACTATTCTGGTTTTAAATGTAATCTAACAGTAATATTTTCGTTTCTAAAATTTATTAAATATCCGTCTTGATCAACAATTTTAATTATAACTGATCTGATTTTTTTAACGTTAACTGGTAAATAAATTACGTTCTTAGGAACTTCTGTTATTTTATACCCTGGACCAACATCAGGAGAAAATTCATGAAGAGTATGTACAAATTCATTATTACAGTATGAGCCTATTGTTAAATTACATTCAATTCGTATAGCATTCACTTTATTGATATTTACTGGCAAGTCAGATATATAGTATGTGTCATGTTAGCAGATAGTTCTGACTTAGTAAAACCTAGAAGTTGACCAATAGATCGTTCTTTGTTGAAGTAAATTTTTCCTGTACTTTTAATTTCTGTTTTGAGTGTGTTGTTGTTTGCTTGAATTCTGATTGTAGGTTTACTTTTTGTTTTTCCCAACTCTTTCTGCAAATAGTTGGTAATGTCATCAACTTCATAAGACCCCACAGGTATTGTAATAACTTTATCGTCTATATGAAATAAATTATTGTTATGATCAACGTTGGGTATTGAATTATATGTATGGAAATCAGCTAGACCACAGACATAATTAACTGGTAAATCTAGAGGAGGGAAATATTCTGCAGTAAGAACTGACGTATTTCCAGTAAGAGTTAATGTTATAGACATCTTGAAAGATGTGATGTGAAGTAATTTAAGTAATTGATTTGTATTTGTAAACCTTCTATTTAAAGCGTTGGTTATACACTTTTTGGCGATGAGCAAGTGATAAAATTGAGTTTAAAATTTCACTAACTTGGATAATTCTTCTACCAAATCTTTCACGATCGCATGCGAATATTTCCCAGTTTCCTTTACGACTTTGACGATAAGCGTAATCCCACTTATATAAAAAAAAAAATTGTAACTTGAGAATTGAAGTGTACTTTCTTCGTCATATGATAAAAACTAAATAAATGAATATACAATTATCATATTTAGTTATATATTTTCTTTACATATGTTATATAAAAACTTTAAACACAAATGTCCACAGTTAAATGAATTAAAATTTTGATGTCTGTTATAATTATATCTTACATTACTACCTAAGTAATTTATTATTTCTATAGGAGGTTTCAAATTTCCAAAGCTATCAAAATATTCTCTATAGTTATTGCTTTTATAATAAGCTACCCAATGCGTACCTGGTCCACTTGCGTCATCTAGATTAACAATTCCACATTCTTTTTTCCAAGGTTTTTTTGGTAATCTATTACGCATAAAAACACTTCTGAAGTGCGGTATAAATTTTGAACATTTGTTTAAATCAAATTCGTTAAGAGGTCCATTAGGTAGCTTATTTAAGAGTTTTTTGGATAAGGTGTTAAAAACAATCCAAGTCCTTTTCTGTACGGTTTCAAATATAATCCTTTCCCCATCGCTATTGTTTCTATAGTTTTGTTATGTCTTTGATTTTCAGTGATTTTCGCTGCTCCGCCAGATAATGCTCCTACAGCTGACAGTCCTGCAAAAAGAGGAATAAGAAAAGGTAGAACACCACCAGTTTTGGGTACAGAGATGACACGAGGTATTTCAACCGTTGATTTCTTTTTCTTCAAAATATTTTTAGCTGCTGATAAAGCTAATTTTATTGCTTTTTGCATCTCATTAGGTTTTTGTGCTTTAATAATTTTACGCGCATTCTGAACAGCTTGTTGAAAAAGGTTTCGTTGTTTTGATTTGTTTTTCTGGTTTTTAGTTTTAATTTTTTTTTTAACACCCATTCCAAGTTTTACTTTAGTTTTCATTGCGTTAGTAACAAGCCATGAGTTTGTACGTTCACTAAGACTAGCGTCTTTTGATGTTGCTCTTTGCCAAGCCTTTTCTGCTAAAAGACGATCAGCTATATGACGACTGTGGTTATCATGATGTTTAGAATAAAATATATCGTGTTCTTTACAAGCTTTGTCTAACGGATTTATCCCTTCATCTCCTCTTTCTAATCGTTCTTTTAGTTTTGTACCAGGTCCAAAATATTGATACCCTGGGAGATGTAATTCGAATGGGAGTTTGTTTATTAATGAATTAAGTAATCCTTTTCGTTTACGCGTTGAATATCGACTAACATAGTTTTTCTCATGAATAATCATTTTATATCGTTTCAACGCAAGAGCTAAAGTGAAATAACGACAATTAATGTATAAATACCGTATTTATATAAAATTCTATTCAGTTATTATTCAGAATGTGACTTATTAAACAACGTGAAACATTACTAGTAAAAAACGTAGAGTTCAAAACAAATAACAACAACAGCAATAAAATCAGACATAGTACGTTACTACCAAATAATTTAGAGATATTATTATAGGTCCATCTAACTGTGGTAAAACAAATGTTATAATCAGTTTACTAGAACATCCGCATGGACTTAAATATGAATATATATATATATATATATATATATTCAAAATCTTTATATCAACCTAAATATGAATATTTAAAACGAGTACTATCACCTATAAAAGGACTTGGTTACTATACATTCACAGAAAATAACGATGTTATACCTCCAAATGAATCTAAATGTAATTCTATATTTGTGTTTGATGATGTGGCTTGTGAAAAACAAAACAATATAAGAGAATATTTTTGTATGGGTCGACATAAAGATGTAGATAGTTTTTATTTATGTCAGACATACACACGTATTCCAAAACACCTGATACGAGATAATGCAAATTTGATCATAGCTTTTAAACAAGATGATATGAACTTAAAACATATATATACTGATCATGTTAACACAGATATGTCATACGAAAAATTTCGTGAAGTGGAAGATATAGAAAAGGATTCGATATCTTTATTCAAGTATAAAAAAGTGTAATAAGACAATTTTAGTCATTTATTCAAGTGAACTACATAGAAACAGTTCATCACTTAAAAGACTGTTATAACTAGTTTAAAAGCTATTTCAAAGCTGTTTTTAGGTTATTAAGAGCTGTTTCAATGTTATTGAAAGCTGTTTAAAAGCTGTTTCAAGGCTATTTAGAGCTGTTTAAAAGCTGTTTGAAGGCTATTTAGAGCTGTTTATAAGTTGTTTCAAAGATATTTAAAGCTGTATACAAATGAATGAACACTTAATTAGAGATATAATCAAAACAAGAAGAGAAATCAAGAAAAAATTTCTAACATTAAAAAGCGGTAAAGCAGAAAGTGATTTCCAACTTGAAAATACATCTAAACCAATTACTCAACCTCTTAAAGAATTACTTATTACAAAGCTTAAAGCAAAAGCAGAAAACAATGTTGAAAGCGATAATGAAAATGAAACATTATATAAAAATAAGAAAATAAAAGTTAAAGAAACCAGTACACCGTTTAACAAATCAACAACTTTAAATGATAATTTTAGAACACCGTTTGCTACACCAAAAGGCATAAATCAACCGAGAATTATTAATCTATCAACAACAGATTCAGATAAATATTCTGTTAACAGAATAAATACATCAATACCGTTTACAAATTCACCTACTCATATTATAAAAAGTTTAAACTTGAAAGATGATGAAATTGATCACAAGTATGGTCCTCACTTAGATCATAATGCAAATATTTGGAAAATAGGTGATTCAGCATTTGCTGCAGATAATGAAAATATTGTTATAAAACATAAATCTTATAAGCTTACACCTGGATTATCGCAGTTAATATTTACGAAAAGTCCGCATAAAGAAGATTGCACTAATGAAGATTTAGAGAACTATATGCAAATTTTATTAAGTACAAATGCTATCAAACGTGACTATGATGCTAAAAACCAAATTTCAGGAAATCGAAGTAAAAAATATCAGTTTATTAAAACATTGTTAAATCCACATAAAGGATATGGTTTAATGAAATATACCAGAAATAAAACTGATTATGTTTATTGGGATGATCCAAATGAGTTAGTAAACAGGTTAAGATTATTGTTAGCTTCACAAGATGCAGGTAACAATAATCATAGTAATGAAATAGTTTCAATTATCGAAGAACTTAAAGAAGCTGACATTATCATATAAAAAGGATACTTGTAAAAAACATACATACATCATTTCAAAGATGAGCGTTGATAAATTTGGACGTTTTTCTGTTCAAAAAAATCGTATAAAATATGTTCTAGAAAGAGGTCCTCCAGGTGAACGAGGTCTTCCTGGTGAACGAGGACCTCCTGGTGAACGAGGTCTCCCAGGTGAACGAGGTCCTCCAGGTGAACGAGGACTTCCAGGTGAACGAGGGCTTCCAGGTGAACGAGGGCCTCCAGGTGAACGAGGGCTATCTGGACTTATCATCAAATAGCAATTATGATTTACAGTTAAAGCGAGTGTCATATATTAATACACCTATCGATAGCAATGATGCAACTACTAAGCAATACGTAGATAATATGATAAATCAACTGAAAACTATACTAAATAAAAACTCACTCAAAGAATCATATAATGAAGACAGATTACAAACTATCGAGGATAGATTAGCAAGCCTTAAAGAACTGATTTTTGACTGTCAGAAGAGTATTTCAAATACTGACAGTTTTTTATAACAAGAAATAAGCAAACTCAAAGATATTAACAAAGAAAAACCCCCTACTACAGTACAAAAAACTTTTAGAGTTACACCAAGTACACATCCAGTTTACGAATAAAAGTTAATGAAAAACTACAAAAATGTGCATTTCGACGTAAAATGAGTAAAAGACAAGTAGTTGAAGAACTTCACAAACCAGCACGTAAAAATTTTAAAAGACGAAAAGTAATAGTGAAAGGAATTAATGATTTATGGCAAGCTGATTTAGTTAAAATGGGAAATTATTAAACAGATAATAAAGGATATAAATTTCTTCTCACAGTTATTGATGTATTTTCCAAATTTGCTTGGGCAGTTCCTATTAAATCGAAATCTGGAATTAACATTGCTAAAGCTATAGAAAATATTCTTCGTACATCAAGAGATTCTCCTAAAAATTTACAAACAGATCTTGGGAAAGAATTTTATAACAATCATTTTAAAAATTTATTAAAAAATATAATATCAACCACTATTCAACATATAGTGTACTGAAAGCGTTTGTCGTTGAACGTTTCACTAGAACTTTAAAAGCAATGATGTGAAAAGAATTCAGTATACATGGTTCTTATCGATGGATTGATAAAATAAACGAAATAATCAAAATATACAATAACACTAAACACAGAACTATTAAAATGAAACCTGTTGGTGTAGATTCTAAAAACGAAAAAATTCTTTTAAAAACTGTATATAGTAATTTAAAAGTTTTTCGTAAACCAAAATATAAAGTAGGTGATAAAGTTCGCATTAGCAAATTTAAGCATGTGTTTGAAAAAGGTTATACGCCTAACTGGACAACTGAAGTATTTAAAATCAAAAAGATTCAGAATACAAACCCTGTTACGTATATTCTCGAAGATTATCAAGGAATTCCAATAAAAGGTGGATTTTATGAACAAGAACTAATTCGAACAAAATATCCAGAAACATATCTCGTTGAAAAAATTTTAAAACAAAAAAATAATAAAGCTCTTATAAAATGGTTAGGTTTTACAAGTGAACATAATACATGGATTGATAAAAAAGAATTAGTTTAAAAATGTATTTCTTATCTTAAATTTAAATAAAAAGATATTAACTTAAAACAAAAACAGTAGTTCTATTACGTCATTCACAATACAAACATGTTTTGGTGTGAAACTATAAAAAATGGTTATAAATTTTGTACATGTACAAATGCATGGTTTACTTTTCGAATTATACATGTAAATGTTTCATCTTCTAGTATAATGAAAGTTTACGTAACACCTGAAGATAGTAATAAATGTTTAGTTCTTACTATGAGAAGTGGAGAGTCTATTCCAACTTATTCAACACATGAACATAAGTTTGCTACGCATCAGCATGTAAAAATAGAAGTTTACGGAGGTGAATTTTTTCGTTATAATTGGTCAAGTTTATGATGGCGCTATAAGATCTAAGAGTATAAATAAATTTCCTGTAAACTGTCCATTTGGTGATGAAGATAATTGGAATAGAAATTCAAAAGTAGTTGAATCAAATAGAAATTTTCATGAAATTGATGAAACAGACGAAGAAATGAATTTGAGTGATAATTAGATGCTTCATTTGATAAATGATGAAATTAAACTTGCATCACTTAAAGAACAGTTAGCAAATAAAATGAATAAAAATGATGACTTATGTAATTAATTGTTAGTTAACAATTAACTGTCATTGACTCAACATCGATTAACAAAAATGTTTAAACTATTATTTAGTCTCTTAGTAGCGAGCGTTTTTTTAACTTACACGAAAGGAGGTCCTATACCAATAAAATTAGATGCAATTCAAGGAAATAAAGGAAATTTATAATTTGCTTTGCAATTACCGAACAATGATACTGTGCAAATAGACTTATCATTTCAACTTTTAACAGTCAGTGAAGCTTTACCAGTTAACCCTGTAAAAAATAATACTGCTGAGAACGATATTTCTACAACTCAATTATCAACAACAACTGAAGTTGTTACAACAGAAGCACCAGAACCAAAATATGTTACTATAGAAGAAGCAGTTGAAGCTTTTAGGCAAAATTTAATTAAAAAAGAAAGTGAAATTGCAGGTATAATTGAAAGCGTTCATCCATTTTATAGACATTTTAAGCTGCAATTTACTGATGATATTGAATTAACGATTCGCTGTACCTATAACAGTAATTTCAAGAAACGATCACTTAATATTTCATGCTTTGAATATCATGAATTTGAAACTGAGAGAATATTAAGTAATGGAGAAATAGAGCTTGTAAGAATTCAAGACACAAATTATAAAACAGACGTTGAATTTGTTGATGCACGAAACATGAGGCAAGTGTACACTATGGATATTTCATAAATTAATACATAAAATTTTTCTATAAAAACGATTCTTTTTTAAAATATAAATTCAGTTTAAAAGTAAAGTTGAGATAAAATAGATCTAGAACAATTTTTGTTAGATTTTAACGAACAGTTACTACAAGATCATAAAGAAGAACTTGAAATAATCTATGGATATCTTATTGTTAACGATGAATTATATATGACAAATTCTTGTCATGGATGGCACTACTATAATTGTCCATGGGCAACAGATAAAACAACAACAGGACCAGATACATGTTTTTGTAGTTATAAAACAAAAGAAGTAGAAAAGGTTAAAAAACGAGCAAATCAACTGATTAATTTATATTTAAGATTAAAAAACAAAAAACCATTTGTAGCCCAACGTTGATAAATTTTTTCAAATGTACAATTAAGAAAAATAAAAAGAGATTTTTATAAGTTTAAAAAAATGTATATTATCATTTATTTATTTTTTTTCTTTTACAATTTTTACCCTAATAGTATATTGCAAACTGTTTGTCTGCATAAAGGACAACTTTTATTCTTTGACCACCACTTTACAATACAATTTAAACAGAAATTGTGCCTGCAAGGCAAAGTTTCTGCTTTAATTGTAATTTTTGTTAAACAAATCGGACATTGTTGTCCTTCTTCTCCTGTTTCTTCTTATTCTTGTTCTTGTTCTTGTTCTTCTTCTTCTTCTTCTGTGTCTTCTACTTCTACAGGCTGTCTGTGAGGAAAATTTTGATGTATCCTAAAATATTCTTCAAGTTCTTCTTGAAGCTCGCTTTCTAATTCTATCAGCCTTTGATTAAGACTGTTTCTTAATTCTAACCGGTCTTGCATTGCGAACTATTGACTTTCAGCAAGTTCGTTGTCAAAAAGTGGTACAGACGTCAATCTTTCTATCGAACGAACTTGCTGATTTTGCTGTTCTTGTTGTTCTTCTTGGTGTTCTTGCTGTTGCTGATCTTGTTGTTGTTCTTGTTGATGCTGTTGATCTTCTTGCTGTTCTTGCTGTTGCTGTATTTGCATAGAAATGTATTGACTATCAGCAAGATCACTGTCAAAAACTAATGCAGACGCCAAGCTTTCTGCCCAATTTTGATCTTGATGATCTTGCTGATGTTGTTGTTCTTGCTGTTGCTGTTGTTCTTCTTGTTGATGCTGATCTTGTTGTTCTTGTTGTTCTTGCTGTTGCTGTTGTTCTTCTTGTTGATGATGATCTTGTTGTTCTTGTTGTTGATGATCTAGTTGTTGATGATGTTGATGCATTCGTCGCTGTTGTAAAGGCGGTTCTTCCTCATCACTGCTTCTGGTTACACTTATTGTCCACAGAACTCGCAAATTTTGTTGAAGCAGACGACAACGGCGACGACGGCGGAAGTGTTGAACACTGATGAAAACTACATCGTCTTCTTCGCTACTTTGACTTGTATATGTTGTCATTTTGTAATTTTTCAAATTAAAAATAAATTTCTTACTTGAAATTTAAATTGCAACTGTGAAAAATGTATGTTCTTACACTCACTTTTATACTTTAAGATTATCTAAGAAAAATTAGGCTCAAAGCAACTTTTTCTAAATTTCGCATTATTCTTATCAACATACGCATTATTATAACAACCAAAAATGACCTAATATTTTTTTATTAATTCATAAGATGTAGTTGACAACGCAAAGCTGACCCCATAATAACTTTTTCCTAATTTTTGCATTGTTCTTAGTTTCTGTTGATAAGAATATTCTTATCAACTTACGCATGTATTATTACATATGAAAAAAAGGCTTAATGTACATATGAATTTTTGTACGTATATCAAATAACAATACTTTTCATTAGAATTTATTTATACATTGTTATTAGTTTCAAGATACATTTTTTACAAAAACAAATAAAGTATACTGATAATTTGAAATTAACAAAAATATATTTTTAAACATTAAGATTGTAGCTAAGAACAGTTTAATTTTTATAGAGTTAATGAATCCATACAAAAAAATTGATAGCCCATATTTGACCTCAAAAAATTTTTATATTGTTAAGAGATTTTTTTTATTTTGGCATTTTCTCTTTGCAAATAACAAAAGTATATATTTTTATACTTTTAGTCTACATATATAAAAAAATCATAAAGTATAAATATACATATATATATATATGTACATATAACTATCAAATAACAAAACACTTTTTCTTTTTTATAATCAAAATTTATTTGTAAACAATTTCAAGTTTAAATTATTTACATACTAATACATTATAACTATAATCTAGAATCTAAGATCATTATAAAAATTAGGTAACTTATGTTGCGAATGAATATTGATATCATCATTGTAGTATGTCTCATTAACATCTTTTTCTAAGTTTTTCTCTTCAAAAACTAAATCGTACCCTTTGCCAATTTGTCCATTGTAAATAATAACTAATTTTCCATCGTTCATATCTTTTTCAAAATGTTTGTATAAAGAATAATATCTCTCAGGTAAAAACAGTTTCATATTTTCTTCCAAATCCAATAAAATTCTATCGCCATATGTTGTTGCTGTCATTTTAGATTTCTGTATCTTGTATGGTTTATATCTTTCCATACTTGATAAATTTAACTATGGTCCTGGACGTGCAAAATTCAATGCTTCGACTGAAGAAGAAAATTTAATCTCAAGAACATCTTCTTTTTCTTTCCAAATAGCTAAATTCTTCCTTTTCGGCAATTTTGGTGTTTTTGTTGATGACTCAGCAATACTTTCTTTTTGATTTTTTTCCATTTTAAATTATATTTTTACACTGTAAAAACCGTTGAAGTGATTTTACTGTACTTGTTTAATAAGTTGATAAAAATAAAATGTGAATTTTTACTGAAAACCTACGTGAATTTATACCACAAATTTCACACTTCACTGAATAACTAAAACGAAATAACCAATCAGATCAATTTCTAGAAAAATCAACTGATAACGCACAATGCAGTTGCCAATCAAAGTCTTTCTCCAGAACAATCCTTGATAACGCACTGACCCCTCACGTCTTGACAACCAAATTCTTGATCAAAACAATAACTTCACCAAGCGCATGCACTCACTTCGTGTACCTCTTTACTGATAACGTACACGCGAATCCAGATAACGCACACACATTGATCCCCCCTTGACATCAAGCACTGATAACGCACACGCATTGATCCCCCCCTTGACCTCATGCACTGATAACGCACACGCGCTACCTGATAAGATCAAGGTCAATGACTTTTGTGACGTCAGCAGCTGCCACTGCCCCTGGTTCAGAACCGGCATATTTATACTACTGGTAATAAAACTTACACATACAATAAAGAGAAATCAATTAGAGAATTAAGTTCATTATAATAATATATTGTAAAAGAAATAGATTTAATCTAAGGATATTTAATAAGGTTCAGGCGAACCCTAAAACTAACGGGGGAGGATTTATGCTATCAAACATAAGTCATGAAGACAAAAAGGAATTACAAAATGACAATATGACTTATGTTGATAACATATCACATACAGATATGTTAAACACATTGAAAATCAATATTTAATTGTAAGAATCATGAGAATTAATTTTACAAAAATTGCATATTTAAATGGAGAATTATTTTACAATTTCGTTTCCCACAAAAATTATTATTGTTTGACAAAATAACAAAATTTGCAGTAAACAGGAAATGCTTAGAAAAGCATTTTAATTTCACACGATAATTTTCATTATTTTCGTACTAAATAAACAAATTGGTAAATACATAGAAAAACGCTTAGAAAGCAATTTTGCATTTTTACCCGTGAGAAATGAAATTGTAAGAAAATTCAAAAATGAAAGAAAAGAATTTATAAAATTAAGAAAGTCAGTCTAAAGACCGAGTTTAAAGAGTGTAGATCAATTCTAAAGAGTTGATCATCGAAATTTTGTAAATTTCTTTATATACTATATATTATAAATTGTAAGGTGTATTATATAAAATTTGTGAAATAAAATAAATTAAAGTTTTTTTTTTATACTATTCTTATTAGTAAATTTAACTCGCGTACTGAAAAAATTATAAAAGTTAGAGTCAATTTTGAAAATGATGTGATATGTGAATCACAAGAAATAATTTTAGGTGTATTTCTTGCCGGTGCAATAACGACACCGCATAAAAATCAAACGGTTATTTCAATTTTAAATAATAACGAAAAAGATGTATATGTTAAAAATTTTAAAATAAAATTTTACTCATTAAATGACTTTGAAGTATTTGAACTTGAAGATAAAAATTAAAAACTATAAAATTAATAAATTGCTCAAATTTTATTCCAATGAAGAAAATAAAACACAAAATAAAATTGAAAATATAGAAACGAATACCTTATACAATAGACAGTGTACAAAACATAATTTTAAAACAATACATAAACTTTCATGTGACAAAGACAAACAAAATAATTATGAAAGATTAAAATTATTACAAGAAAACTTATCAATTCCAGAATATCTGAATACTGAAGAGTCTGAAAGTATAAAATCCATATGTGAATTCTTTAATGACATTTTTTATTTACCAGGTGACAAATTGACTTGTACAAAAGCAATAACACATGAAATTCCTTTACAACCAGGGAAGGGGCCTATTAATCAAAAAATGTACAGATTACCTCAAGTACAAAAAGAAATAGTTGAACATCAAGTGAAAAAAATGTTAGATAATGACATAATTACACCAAGTAAAAGTCCATTCAATTCTCCTCTATTAGTAGTACCTAAAAAACCAGGCCCTTCTGGAGAAAAACGTTGGAGAGTAGTGGTAGATTTTAGGAAACTGAATGAAATTACAACAAAAGATGTATATCCTTTACCTAGAATTGACGAAATATTAGATCAATTAGGTCATTCTAGATATTTCACAACGTTAGATCTGGCTAGTGGATATCATCAAGTGTTGGTTGATAAAAAAGATAGGGAAAAACAGCATTCAGTACTTACCAAGGACACTATGAGTTTAAAAGGATGCCTTTAGGGTTAACAGGGGCACCAGCCACTTTTTAACAATTAATGAATAATATTTTGACAGGACAAAACGGACTGAAGGTGTTAGTTTATCTAGATGATGTTGTGATATACGGCAGAAATTTGGAAGATCACAACAAAAAATTGATTGAGGTTCTTCAACGAATAAGAGAAAATATTTAAAATTACAGCCAGAAAAGTGCAACTTTTTAAGAAAAGAAGTAATTTATTTAGCCCAAAAATGTTCAGCTGAAGGAATTAAACCAGATCCAGATAAGGTTAAATGTGTAGTAAATTTTCCTAGACCAAAAATAGGCTAGCAAGTGCAATCATTTTTAGGTCTAGCGAATTATTATAGGAAATTTATACCAAATTTATCAAAAATAGCCGAGTCAATTACAAAATTATTAAGAAAAGATACGAAATTTCAGTGGAATGAAAAATGTGAAAAAGCATTTGAAAAATTAAAATTTGCTTTAACAAATCCACCTTTATTAACTTATCCTGACTATGAAAAGCCATTCTGCTTAACAGCTGATGCTAGCGGTGAAGAATTAGGTGCTGTTTTATCAGAGGGTGAACTTGGCAATGAGCAACTAATTGCATATGCTAGTAGAACATTAAATGATGCAGAAAGACGATATTCTACAATTGAAAGAGAAATGTTGGCTATAGTATGGGTTGTAAAAAATTTCAGATGTTATTTATATGGTAGAAATTTTACGGTTTTTATAGATCACAAACCGTTAGTAGGAATTTTAAAATTAAGGGATACAACAACACGATTAGCTAGATTTCAGATTAAATAAGCAGATTATGACTTAAAGATAGAGTATAAGGCAGGGAAATTAAATCAAAATGCAGATGCTTTAAGTCGAATACCTTCAAATGAATATGAAATTGAAAATAAAAATAAAAAAAGGTTAACAAGTCATAAAATTAATTGTAATGTAGTCACTAGGGCTAGACACCGAATAAATGAAGAAAAAGATAGAGAAAAATCAGTTAATAACACTAATAATGATAATGAAACGAATAACGAAACAGAAATAATTAAAGATTCACATATTAAAACCAAAGACAGTGCAAAAATAATAGCAGACGAAAATGACATTAAGACAATATTACATGAATATCACGATACCCCATTAGGTGTACATTTAATTTTAGGTGTACTTAAGACTTATAAAAGACTACGACCATTTTATAAATGGAAAAATATGTTGAAAGACATACAAAAATATATTAAAAAGTGCGAAAAATGTAAGAAAAATAAAGCAGGCAAGCAAAATAAAATGCCTATGGTAATAACAGACACTCCGGATCAACCCTTTGATAAAGTTTATTTAGACATTGTAGGGCCATTACCTGAAACACGAAACAATAACAAATACATACTAACATTTGAAGATGACCTTACCAATTTTATAGACTGTGTACCATTGAAAGATTTTGAAACTACTACTGTAGCAGAAAAATTTTATAAAAATATCATTTTAAAATATTCTATAATTCCGAAAAAATTATTAACCGATCAAGGCGCAAATTTCTTAAGCGAAACAATGAAAGAGCTATGCAAATTACTAAAAATCAAAAAAATTCAGACGAGTGCATATCATCCACAATCAAACGGTTCATTAGAAAGAACTCATGGTCCATTGGTTGAATATCTCAGAACAATTGTTGATGAAAATCCAACTGAATGGGATGAATGGGTGGCAGAAGCAATGTTAGTGCATAATCATTCACCTCATACAGGAAGTAAATTCACACCAATTTATGCATTATATGGTATTAGTAATCCTTTACCATTTGTGTTAAATAAATCACCAGAGCCAATCTGTAATCAAGTATAAAATGTAGAAAATACGAGAAATTGTTAAACAAAATTTAATTGCTCAAAAACATCAATCAAAAAATTACTACGATAAAAACATGCGTGTAGAAAAATTCAATATTGGTGATCGGTTGCTCATACGTGATAATGCTAGAAAACATAAACTGTCACCAATATGGAAAGGGCCATATGAAGTAATACGCGTGAACTCTGACGTGAATACGACCATAAAAATCGGAAGGAAGTTAAAGAAATTTTAGGCTTTTGATTTTTACTTTTTGACTTTTTACTTTTTAAATATGCAAGTAATTTAATGGAAAATATTATAAACAAACAAAAAATAAAAAAAATAAAAAAAAAAACAGGTGCACAAATTCCAAATGACACGGTACAATTACAAATGGCACATGATAACACAAATAAAAAAAATAATAGACAAAGTTAATACTGGGCACGCGACAGACCAAATGTTATATATAAATAAAAAACAAAACTTTACGAAAAACGGTATAAAACTTTAATTCAAAAATTATATTAAAAGAAAGATATATATATTATTATCCACTGTGGGAATATCTTATTGCAACCAAAATTAAGATATTACATTTTCACAAAAACATAATATAAATATACATGACAATTATACATGACATACATAAATACCTAAAGATATACATTTATTCTTAAATATAAACATATTTTACCAAACGTTTTATAGGTCATATATGTAATTGTTATATCCATCATATATGTAATTGTTATAAATTAACATATGTATATATAGAAACAATAAATAAAAAACAATTATAAAAGTATAGTTACAATAGTCAAATTTACATACATTTTAAAATAAAAAAAAACAAAAATCAAATAAACGAAGTATTCTAGCACATCTGTGACAAGATCAGATTACAACTCTGTATAACTGCAACATATGTATGTACAAGAGAACATTCTCATTAAAAATAAGGTAACAAGTTTAAAAAAAAAAAAAAATTTATTTTGAAATACTATATTAGATACCACCAGAGTGAAAAAAAAATGTATAAATCAAAAAAGTTTTATTTTACAATAAGCTAAATAAAAAAAAAAATTAACAATAATAAAATAAGGAGAAGAAAACTATATATAAAATATTTACATATGCCTATAATTTATACTATTACCAATATAGAATATACTTTAAAATATATATATATATATATATGTATATAAATAAACATATCATGTATGTAAACATAAAATTGTCTAATCTACCAACTAATAGGGCTATTTACGAAACGATTTGCGGTCGCAAGTAGCAACTTACCAACGCAACTGCTCAAAATGGTATTTACAAAACTTTTGCAATCGCAAATTTGACGTATTGCACTCGAAAATTTGCGATTGGATTTTTCTACTAGCAACTGTTGTTAATAATACAAAAGGTTAAATTTATCGTTATAAACAAAATTAAGGGTATGGATGGAATATGGGTTCGGATGAATCCAAAAGAAAAAAGATTTTCTAATAACCAAATTATGAAATATTTATACAGAAATATAAAATAAATAAATCAATTTGGCTGCAATTGATACAAGTCAATATAAATTTACAAGATAAATTTGAAATAAATTTCAATTAAATATATTTAACATAAAATATTTGAATATTTTTCAAAATATTTTTTTTTAAAGTACTCCTAACTTCATAATACATGTAAAAATTTTGGTTATGTGAAGTGTCAAACTATCAGAAATGTATTCTAAATAGCATTGCCATACATGCATTTTGCTAGAGCGTTGGTAAATATAAATTAGCACAGTTATGGTAAGTAGAGCGTCTGTTAAGAAGAATTTGCGATCGTAAACTTGCGATTCGTAAATAGGGCTATTAATATAGTATAGATATATAATGAATATATATCTAATGTATAAGTAAAAAATAAAAAAAGAAGATAAAAATGCATACGAAGCAAAATAAATTTAATATACAGAAGTTCAGTGACAATTTTCACTATCAATATGGTAATATAAAAAAAAAAATTAAAAAAAAAAAAAATATTATGCATTAAAAATATTATGTAAGTAAATAGAAAATGTACAATACGCATAATATAAAATTCATGAATTAAATAGATCAGTAGTAAAAAAAACCAAAAACAAACAAATACATAAAAAAAAAAAATTTTATAATGAATAAACATATAAGTATGTACATTAAATATAAATTTCTAATTTATTTAATTAAAATTAAATAAAAAAAAATACCGTACCGAACCAAACATTTTAAAAGAGAATTATGTATAAATAAATTACAAAAATTATAACCCCACCACCCATTTTTTCGAGGGGGGAGTAAATGTTGTATAAAAAATATCAAATTATAACACAATTTGATAATAAATAAGATAAATCAATAAAAATGTAAAATCAAAATTTACGCAAAGATGAGTAGAAATTTCAAAATAAATTAATAAACAAAATTAAATTGGCTTGCCAACTGATAAATCATTTCCTATTCTAATTAGAAATCATGTTACTGAAATTATTGCAAAATAATCCAGATGTTTAAAATAATGTAAACTGCTATACGGAAAACAAAACGTATATCACAGTAATCATGTTACACATAACTATGTATGTTAAATAAATCAGAACAAGGTGATATTTGATTTGATAATTCATTCATAAGTTCGTCAGTCAAATATTACATATTATGTTAAGACAATTGTGTCAAAAACAAAAATAACAACTGTGTAACAATAACATATGGTAAATGCATATAAGAAAAATGCATAGTGTTAAGCAATTAAACTTCAAGCATTTAAATACAATGTAGAGCAATGTGCAATATTGAAGACAAGAAATAAAAGAAAAACAATTACTGTCTTCATAATAGGAAGTAAGACTGTAAGACTAGTACATAAAGGAAGTAAGACTATAACTAAGTGAAATAAAGTTTTAAAAATAAAAGAACAGTCTTGTTAATTAATAAACCTGAATAAAATACACAGACTTGGAAGACGTATTCTTCCAACCCATGTTATATATAGTATATAAGGAGAGAAAATAGCGACAGCGAAAAACCTTTCACGAAAGAATTTACAAGAAAAACTTTATATATATAACAAGCCGATTTGTATGCCATATATCAAGCGGTTTCCTCAGTTTTCCGTTTCAATGTGAATACAATCGTTTTCACGGATTCCAAGTCTTCTTTTGCCGCTGTAAGACCTGCAAGTCTTGTATTGCCCAATAACACCTCTTGTTTATGTCTATTAATACGGGAAAAACTTATCACGGCCAAAAATGTTATCAAATTATTTTGGGTTCCTGGACACTCCAATATTACTGGCAGTACTCATGCAGTTCTAAAGGCAAAATAACTTCATGATGCCACCCATGAACCTGTTATCACGCCTTCGGAAATCCTTATTTTTCATATAGGCAAAAAAGTAACACTTATACAAGAAGTTCTTGGTATCAAGAAAACACCTTTTTATGTTTATTTTAGGATCAAGTTATAGGCGTTAGGTACAATTCTAATGTATCACGACGCATGTCCGTAGTTCTTACCAGGCTGAGAACTGGTCATACCCTGTTAACCCACAATTACTATTACAAAAACGAATCTGCCCCACTCTGTCTCCATTGTTCAGACCACCCATTACAACATTTACTTGTGGACTGCTGCAAAATAAGGTATTTTTTCCAATCAATGTTCCTAATTACTTAATCCTTTCCAAGATACTGATTTCCCCTTTTTCAAATTTCTCACTACCACTGCCCCTATTCGCACAATTTGAACCCACTCCAGTTCATAACATTACTACATCGCGTCGTTTGGGGTAACTCCTAAGTGCGCTTCACAGTATAGACGTCTGCATTTATGCCCGTCCATACGTATAATAATAATAATTATAAATATGCAACGAAAATTGAAAATTTCATACAAAAACTAGTAATTTTCATTAACTAATAAAATGTAAGATACCCAACATTTTCACTTGGTTTTTTTTGCCACTGATCAGGAAAATTTCAAATTTTATGTTTATACTTTAAAAATCACTAAAATGTACTATTAAAAAGAACATAAATTGAAACAAAGTCAAAGGACATTTTCAACAAACATGCCTTGACTTTCTTTCAATTTTCAAGGGTTGAAAACAAAAATTCAAAAGTCTGTCTTACTTAAAGACAACAACTTCGTTCAAGCTATATTTGTTCAAAATTTTATGAAAATCAGTTTGTAACCTAGGAGGTGCTTTTGTAAAGCTAAATTTCAATTTTTGTCAACTTTGAATCCTTATAAAATAAAAACGAGATCCTTTTTGACAACTATTTTTGGAAAGTTTCACAGAAATCGGTTCATAAGTAGCTGAGATACGAGGTGATAAATTTAGGAAAATATCCGAATCTTCGCCTTAATCATTTTTTTAGGATAATTCAAAACTGTAGTAAAAAATAAAGGCTTGAATTAAAAAAATTTATTTATAAGTTGAAAGGCATGGATGTAGGTTTCTTAAGATTTATAACTCGTTAAGATGTACATGAACGGGAAAACCTAAAAAAAAAAAAAAAAACAATTTTTAATTTTCAATGACAATAATTTCTAAATAAATATACACATTATACACAAAACGATTACAAAATCATTTTAGTGTTTTTTGCACTTCATACAATTGAGTTTATTTTAATATTAATAAAATTTAAATACTGTAAAAGGAGTAATTGTAGCTGCATTCAGAGTTACATAACTTTCATAAGCAACACGAATTGTTAAAAATTGTTTATACCCACAGTTCGGTACGATATCAAATATTCCATCAATTAAATAATATTTTGGTGTATAGTCTTTCATTTTGTTAATTTTACTAGATATTGTTGGTGACAAAAATAGGGAGTAAAAAATTTTTTTTCCAATTATTGTTGTTTTTAACATTTTTTCTGTTTTTTGATGTCTTAAAATATTTGAATTATATCTGGACTATTTACCGAACAATTAAATAGAAAGTTATTTTGAATATTGTAAATGTTTTGCACTTTCATGATTCTTAGAACATTGTTTATTAAAAACGTTTCGAATATGATTTCTTTTTAACGGGACATTTGCCCACGCGTTTGTGATGTGCATGATTATGCGTGTTTATTTATAAGTTTTGTGTAAAGTAAATAACTTTGAAAATCTACCACAATACTTACATTACATTGCTTTTTATAACATGTGTAACGTTTTAATAAGTTTTAATAAGTTAGATTTTGATTTTATTTTATATAGTACATATGCAGTTGTTTTTTTTTCTGGAATATAAATTAATTTACTCCCTTTTCGAAAAACTTAACAGTATTGGAAAAAAAGTAAAAGATTATTTTCACTTTCCATTAATTAATTACAATGTCCCTTTTTACATTATAAGACACTGTCAGCATGTATGTATAAGTGTGCCATGAAGAAAATTTACGCAATTGTTTTCGTTCGTATAAGTTCGTAGTTTTCTTCTTCTTAAGATGATTCTCCGCTATGGAGGTTCTCTACCATCACTTCGGAGATGGCCAGAATACCAGTTATCAGTTGAACACTTGAACCAAGAATTGAGGTTGCTTAATCATGTCTATCTCCTTCTCCCTTTACTGCGTTTCCCGGCGTACTTTCCAAGCAAAATCAATTTCAAAAAATCGTACTTTCCATTTCGTAACACATGCCCGGGATGTCTCAGCTTCCGCGCTTTGACTAGTAGTGCTAGAGTTTTACTAGATTTTATTTTCCTTAATACTTCATTGTTGCACACTTCGTCTGTCCACTTTATCTTCAAAATTCTTCTTTAAACCCAATTCTTCTATTCTGCTTTTGTTAAGTGTTCAGGTTTGTGATCAGTACAGCATGATTAACCAAATATAGCAAGTCAGGATTCTCTTTTTCAAACGCAAATTAATAGCATGGCTACAAAAAATATTGTTCATGTCAATGAATTTTTTCCTTGCTATTTCTATTCTTGACCTAATTTCCACCTGATTCGAGGCATTGTTGTCTATAATGGTACCTAGGTATTTAAACACCTTAACTTTTTCAATTACTTTATTATTTAGCTTCAACAGCGGAGTAATAGAAACTGTCCTCTCGAAAACCATAAGCTTCGTTAAGACCATGCGTCGTCTATATACCGTACGTTATTAATGCGCGTACTTCTGACGTCCCAACATTGTTCAGCAAGGCTTCATTGAAAATATACTCTGCATAAACATCAAACAATAGTGGTGACAGTACGCATCCCTGTCTCACGCCACGAAGAATCATGATGTCATCTGTCCGATGCTTTGTGCCTTCAATATAAATTACTGATTATTCTGATGTCATTGGTATCTAGATTAATGTCCTTTAGGATTCAGATCAGCTTTCCGTGCCGCACACTATAAAACGCCTTTTCCGCTACTACCAACGCCAAATTGAGTTGGACGTACTACTTCTTCAAGTCTTTGATATAATCTATTGTGAATGACTTTCAGGAATAGCTTGAGTACATTACTCATTAAACTAATTGTTCGATAGTCACCGCATACAGTGGGATTGTTTTTTTTTTAGTAATGACAACAAAGACTGACGTCAACCAATCTTTAGGAATTTCACCGCTGGAATATATCAAATTGAATAAATTAGTGAGCAGCGTGGTATAGCTGTTGAAACAGCTTGATGATCTCATTTGGAATATAATCTGGGCCTGGTATCTATCTGTTTTTCAGATTTTTTAACGCAAGTCTTATTTCTGATTCTAGTATTCGAGCACCTGAATCTACATCATTAATAATGAGCTCTGGACGTTCATCTTTAAATAAATCCACAATATATTCTTTTTATCTATTGAACCTGTCCTCAGGATGTATAATTATTCTACCGTGAGTGTCTTTTTGAATCCCGAAACTTCTTTTTTTATATATATTTGACGTCAATTTATTCTTTTTATGAAGATTGAATGGAATAATGTTTCATTTCAAGCATTTCTATTTCTTCACATTGCTTAAGCCAGCAGTCATTTTGTGCCTTCTTTATTTTCATTTTTATATTTTTGTTTAGTTCTCTTTATCGTTGTTGATCTTTATTTTTACAATTTCTTCTATCATCCATCAATTTCAGAATATCACTAGTCATCAATTCTCTTTTCTTCAATATATCATTCTGGGATAGCTGGATACTGATGTCTTTCAATCAGTAACCATTTTTCTTCAACAGTACTTTCAGATGAGTATGAATTTTCTAATTTCTATATTTACATAACGTTATTCATGTAGGGTCTTGAATTCTCGGACTGAGATGTACATATCCTCCAAGAAAGGAAATATGTACTTTTTTTGCTTATTTGATCTACATAAAATTTTTAATACAACTGACAATTTTATTATTACTGGATTGTGATTCGACCCAATGTCTGCACCCGGGTACGTTTTGGCTGCTTTCACAGCATTTCTAAATCTCTTGCTAATTAAAATATAATCAATCTGATTACGTACAATGCTGGAACTAGTATGAGCCGGGGATGTCCACGTGTAGATTCTTCTATAGGTATTTGGTAGTCTGAACCCAGTGTAAGCTATCATGAGTCCATTATCAATACAGAATTGAACCAACTTGTCGCCACTAATATTGCGTTTGCCAAGTCTATATTCTGCAACAACGTCTTCCACTCTGCCTTTTTCAATTTTTGCGCTAAGGTCAGGATTTCACACCTAATCGCAATCGAAATCGGTTTATGTCTTGATTTGCGCAAAATATAAAAAAAAAATATACACATATGTATACGCTGTTATAGCTATAGCACTAATTAAATTCCATGTGTATCATATACGTATATGTTATACCAGGCAGTGCCGATAAGAAATATCAATTATTCGGTATTGGAATTGATAATCGTCAATCGTTTGGTAAGTTGTATGATACATACATTATGTATGAATATTAAATACATATACATATATACATATGTATGTATATATAATTATAAGTAATATACATACAGTGCTGTTCAAGATTATTTGTGCTCTACTATTTTCGTGCTGCAGACAAAATAAAATTCACTGTAATTTTTAAAATAACAGCATTTTTCCAAAAATTCTTTTTCTATTTTATAACTAGTACCTTAAATATTTTATGAAAAAAAAGTTAGCAATTAAATGTTATTTTTTGACTGTAAAAAAAGTGCTTATAAATGCACATGATTATTTGTGCTCTCACTTTTTGGTTCATGATTATTTGTGCTCCTATATAAATTGCTGAAAAAGCTAATGATTCTTCAATTATGGAAATTTTTTTTATGTCTTTGGTCATGTTGATGAAAAGTAATCACTTTAATGTGGTTTTCAATTGTGATCAATGAGCTACATAGCATAAAATGGCTCTTAAAGATGGGTTAACAGTTGAAATTAGAACGTCTATTGTTGCAGATTATTAGAATGGGATTTCTTCATCAGAAATGCCCAAAAAATATGGTATTCATAGAAATACTGTTCACTACCATATAAACACAAAAAAAACCAAAGGATGTTTGAAAACAGCTAAAGGACGAAGTGAAAAAAGAAAGACAACAGATAAAGAACACAAGTACTTTTCACTTAATCCTGCCGTATGGCTAGGTTCATCATCATGTTGAAGGGTAAAATTGGTGTTTATCAACCAGTGTCTAGCTGGTGAATCAACTTCCTTAAAATTTTCGAACAGTGTTGTTTATCCACGATGTCCAGGAGCTTAGTAATGGATTCTATTACAAGCATCTCCATACTAATCATTGTATGACATAATATTTTGTGTATTGATGAGTCTGCATGCACTGTTATTTATGGTAAGGGTATTTATCCTTGTACCCCAGAAATGTACAAAACGAAAAAGAAGGATAATTGAGCCTATAACACATTCTCATGGTGGAAAATTAGTGTTTTGGGGGTGCACGTCATACAATAGTAAGTATTGGGTACATATCATACAACGGTACATATTTGTATTAAAAAACTCAGAAATTTGTATGTAAAACGGTAAACGTAGTTTACAGTACGAATTCATCACTGTTCTTTATACATTTTGTTAGTATTTCTAATTTTTTTCATGCATGCTATACCTACATAATGCATATGTTTTATCAACTCCCAAATGTCCACCGGCAAGGCAATCGTGCATTTGTCGCAACAATTCGGACTGCTGACATTTGGTGGCCAGAACCTGAAAGCAAGAGGGGGAGAGGCGGACTATTAGAGCGTTTCTTTCATCTAGCCTAATACAGTAAGAACACGTCATGGCCTTGTATGGCCTTCTGGACAGACCATCGGCATTTCCATGGAGTTTGCCTGCACGGTGTTGAATTTCAAAATCAAACTCTTGCAGTCTTTCAATCCAACGTGCTATTCGGCCTTCTGGATCGCGAAAATTCATCAACCAGCGCAGAGACGCATGGTCGGTGCGAAGGAGAAAATGGCGTCCCAGAAGGTAGGGCTGGAAATGGGCGATAGCTTTGACAACTGCCAGAAGTTCCTTACAAGTGACGCAGTAATTTCTTTCTGGTCGACTCAGGGTCTTACTGAAGTATTCGACCACTCTTTCGTGGCCATTCTGGAGCTGTGACAGGATCGCTCCCCAAGCGTATTGACTTGCGTCAGTGTCCAAAATGAACATGTCATCTTTAGTGCGTTAGGCGAGTATAGCCGTGGAGGTCAACCTGTCCTTTATTGCTTGAAACGCAGTTTTACAGGCCTCTGACCACTGACACTTTTCTCTGTCAAACTTGTTAACGGTTTCACTGTGGACGAAAGGTTGAAAACAAAGCGCCTATAGTACGCACACAGGCTCAGAAAAGATTGAATGTCTCTTTTACTGACAGGAAGAGGCCAGTTCTTGACAGCTTCGATCTCCTCGGGATCAGTAGCTAAACTCTGTTCCGAAATAACATGTCCCAAGAATTTGACTTCTCGGCGACATAGGTGATACTGTTTAGGCGACAATTTAAAACCTGCCTGTTCCAGTCGTTGGAACACGACGCATATGTTGACCAGGAGACCTTCGAAGGACTCGGAATGAACGAGTAAATCATCCAGATAACTCAAGGTGACAGTATAGAAGATGTCATGAAGGACAAGCTCCATGAGCCGCTGAAAAGTGACAGGAGCATTGGTCACTCCAAAAGGCATGACATTGAATTCGTACAGCTCCGAACCAATACTAAAGGCGGTCTTCTCTGTGTTCGAAGGGTGCATTTCCACTTGGAAATAGCATGGCAAGAGATCAAAGAAGCGAACCACTTAGATTTACCTAAGGCTTCTACAGTCATGTCGATCTTAGGTAAAGGGTAGGAATCCTTTTTAGTGACTTCATTTATCCGGCGGTAATCAACACAAAACCTCAAGGAGCCATCTTTCTTTTTAACAAGAACAACAGGGAAGTTCGAAGGGCTAGTGGAAGGCTGAATAAGACCTTGATCCTTCATTTCAGACACCATTTGTTGCACCTAGAAAAGGGGATGCGTCTAGGGGGTTGTTTTATAACTTTGGCGAAACCGGTGTCAATTTGGTGTTTAAGGATAGATGTCTTTCCCAAATCGTCCTTAGACAGGGAGAAAACGGACTAAAACTCTATCAACAACCTTTTCAATGAGGCTTTTTGGGATGTCGACAAACCGTCACTCATAGATCGGAAAAGATCCTCTAGTTCCTTGGGGAGTTCATTCACTTCATGGCAAAAAACGACCATTGGGCCTATCTCAGCTTGAACAATGGGAATGTCTCTCGGAACGATCACTGTCTCTGGGGTCAAGTTGCAAATTGTGGTTGTTGTCAAGTTGTGGCTCAGCTGCCTAGGAAGGCAGCAAGAGGCTAAGAAGCAAACATCTGTACCAGAAGCTAGGGCAATGTGAAGAGGTGTGAGCATGTCTTGGAAAGGGAGCAACTCAAGTGTAGACATATTACACATAAGGAACAGTTCAGGACTTGATAAAGGAACTAGTTCTTTCCCTATGTATAACAGATTCTTTTTCAAATCTAGAATGCAGCGATTGTTTTTCAAGAAATCCATCCCAAGGATACAGTCATCGAATATTTCGGTTACAAGGGCGCGGCGGGGCGTTCAATAAGAGAATTTCCAGCCTAAATTCGAAGCAAAGCCTTTCGTTTAACGGGCATAGTTTCGCCAGTGACGATTTGGATACAGACAGACGAAGGTTGAACTCTCACCATACACGAGTTGCCACGCAATAGTCAGTGGTGAACAATTGTTCGCGTGGCTCCCGTATTAACTATCATTCTGCAAGGAGTGTCATTGACCGAACCGGAGATATGCAGGTTAGGGACGGTGGTCACGACGGTAATAGGGATAATGAGTAGGGCTAACTCCTCCACTGACTCTTGCCCAAAGGGGTGGACGTGTGGAAGTGGACGTCAGTTTGACGGTAAAGCGTTCTCTGTGACAGAAGCGCTTAATGGACTAGTTCCAAAGGCAGCTGACGTTGGTGCACTAAGGGCAATGGCAGAGGGCTTCACCGGAGTCGTCGCAGCGGTAGAGGGCTTCGGTGCACAGCCTTTAGCAGATGCGGTACGTGCATGAGAAATCACGGAAGGCGCTGCACGTATAGGGCTATTACGTGCTGACGCGACGGTAGGTTTTGATACACCGTCGGAAGACGAAGTACGCGGCGGACTTTTTCGTGGTGGCGATGCTTTGCGTCGTTCATTCACGGCTCGGGGCGAACGATTCGTGGCTAAAATTTGGCTAAAACGACGTCGCCATCACGTTAAACACGTCGTTCATTTCCGGACTTATGAAAATAGCCGCGAAGGACGAACACTTCCCGTCCATTGTCCCGAGACTTTATAAAACCGTAGTCCTTTTCACTGAGAAAATATTTTATCGTCCCGACCTTGTAAAGCGTAGCCGAGCTTGTTCTCCTTCAAGCAAGGCAATTGGCTTTTCCCGAAGCCTTTTGTTTGTTATTCTGCGTAACTTTTCGCGTTCGCGTACGGTGGCTTGATAAACACGTACACCTCTACGTCCAATTCGTGTGGCGTCACGACTGGCTTCTGACTGAATCGCCAAAGCAGGGAAGGTTTCAACGCTAGAAGAGGCGGGACTACGAGGCCCCTAACGTAACCGTGCGCTATTTAGTCTTGAAACGCTAAATTAACTAAGTGCTGCACGTCAGTCGCGATATCCGCTAAGGTTTCTTTATCGCGCTGTACTCGGCCACGAAGCTGTATGTGTGCCATCGACTGGTGTTTCTGCAGATTAAAGCGGCGTTCGACCGCGCGATCTAATAAGCCAAAATCATTTTGCGTTGAACCGGGGAGCGTTTCAAAAAAGGTCAGCGCCGTACCTCTTAAATAAGGTGCTAAAAACACGGCCTGAAATCCGTACGGCCACGCGTTGGCTCTGGCGACGGTTGAAAAGTGGCGTTTGTACGCGGACCACCGTTCTTTGCCATCGAACTCTCGCGGTAAAACTCTAATGGGCGACATTGAAAGAGGCTACGCGTTATTTAAACCGATATTTTGGTGCGTTGACGAAGGCAGACCGGAAAACGTAACGGTATTTGAAGGATTCGAAAAGCGCGGTGGGGCAGGTAAAAGACTCGTCGCATTGTGTCCCGGTGTAATTGGACTCGCATCGAGGTCCCTTACCTGTGCGAATGGGTCGTAAGGAACAGACGAGGCAACACCGAAGGCATCCTAGCGCACATGAGGCGCTCCTGCGGATGGGGTTACTCCCAAAGGGTCCTACTGGATGGATTGGCATTCAACTTGTGGCTGGTCAACTGGAACAGAGACGCCGAAAAATTAAATTGATTGATTAAATTTGAAAAATTTCGGCGTTGTTGTTCGTACGAAGAGGCAGCGGGACAATTCAGAGACGGTGGCACAAAGTGCTCCACTGAAGAACGGGGTTGTTCGCTAGTTGTGATTAGCAACTCCATGAAAGTTTTCATGGTGGACGTTAATTCGGTTATCAGCCCTGCCTGTACACTCATTTGTGTTGTGATGTTCGTCGACACTTCATTTAAATCACCATGACAAGTAGAGGTAGGTGAAACAGAACCAACAGGGTAGAAACGGCCATTCAAATTGTTTGTCTCGTGATTGGACATTATGCAAAATAACGAGAGGGACTCACTTTTTATTTGGAGGTTGAAAATCAATTAACAGGAAAGGTTTTTAAAAAAAAACCTGGAGATAAACATTTTTGAGCCATGGAACCATAACGTTTATGATACCAGCATAACCTTTTGTTTTTAGTGGTACGTGCAGGACTTTTGGATGAGAAACGGGTATTTGATCTGGAACGCTGTCTTGGCCTCCGGTTGAAGTTTCTAGTTTCCAATGGTTAAATACGTTCAGTTAATTCTGAAATAGCATCGTTAATGCTATTATTGTTGCCACTAGGAAGATTTTTGTCGTAGTTAAGAGCTGATATATTGCTAGAGGCCGTTGAATCTTGGATTTTGTCAGCTATAGTGAGAATTTCGTCTATCGTGTGAGATTTCTCTATAATTATAATGCATGCTTGTGTGAAAGAAGGAAGCTTGCTAATCCAAAGTTTTTTTTAATAGTGAATGGTTAACCAAACCGTCTCCACCGGCTAAGAGTAGTTTAAGTTTTGAGAGTTCTGGCACCTCAATTGAGGAGGCATGTATTTTGTTGTTGTAAAATTTCTTTATTCGTTTATTGAAAGAATTGGTCTTGAATAAAATATGTTTATAAATTTCAAACTTGATATGCGTTTGTGTGTTAAAACATTGTTTATATTATGTTGAAGAATAATCTTAATACACACACACACACATGCATATATCAGTATGAATGTTAATATTTTAAAATTATGGGAAATATTATATGATATTTATATAGTATAACCCCCGGATCAAAAATAATCCGGACTTGGTCAATAAAACACAAAGTACAAGTCTATTCATTAATATTTATTTTTTTCCCTTCAAAGTATTCTCCGTCTGATGCAATGCACTTGTGCCACCGTTTAATCCAATCCTGGAAACATTTTTCGTACTCACTTTTTGGGATCGCCATAAGTTCCTTCTTCGATTTGTCTTTAATTGCTTCTATGCTGTCAAAGCGGGTTCCCCGAAGTGGTTTTTTTAAGCGACTGAACAAAAAAAAGTCGCACGGTGCGAGATCCGGTGAATATGAATAGTGTTTGTTGAGTTTTTAGTCAAAAACTCACGAATAACCACGGCTGTGTGAGAAGGTGCGTTATCGTGGTGTAAAATCCACGAATTATTTTGCCACAAATCGGGTCTTTTTAGACGAACTGCTTCTCGTAAACGCTTCATTACGCTTAAATAATAATCCTTATTAACTGTTTGACCTGTTGGTAAAAATTCATGATGCACAACACCACGATAATCGATGAAAACGGTAAGCAAAATCTTTTTCTTTGATTGAGTACGACGAATTTTTCTGGGTCTTGGTTCTTCTGAAGCGCGCCATTCACTTGATTGTTGCTTTGTTAACGCATCAAACTCGTACACCCACGTCTCATCACCAGTAATGATCCGTTGAATGAATGCAGGATCAGTATTTACTCTGGAAAGCATCTCTTCAGCAACAATAACACGTTCTTGTTTTTGTAAAAAATTCAATGATTTAGGAACCAATTTCGCTGCAAGTCGTGTCAAGCCCAAATCATCACTTAAAATGCTTTGAATTGTACCAAATGAAATTCCTGTTTCAGTAACCATCTCTCTGATCGTTAATCTTCTATTTTCCAAAACCATTGATTTAATCAGATCAACATTTTCTTTGGTTTTTGATGTTGAAGGACGCCCAGGATGAATGTCATCCTTCACTGATTCACGACCATTTTTAAAACGACTATGCCATTCAAATGTTGTTGTTTTCGATAGAGAACTATCACCATAACATTTTTGCAACATTTTTAGCGTTTCAGTAGCATTAATTTCATTTTTTACGCAAAATTTAATACAAATTCTTTGTTCAATTATTTTTTCCATCGCAAAATCGAAAGTAAGCAAAAACTTGACCTAAACAGAGTGCTGTCAAAAAACAACTGATTGACATATATAGCTCGAATTTGGAGGAAATGTAAAAAACAGGTATACAAACATAAATACTAAAAGAAATGCATCTTAAAATATTGGCGGGGGTTGTACATGAACGAGTCCGGGTTATTTTTGATCAGAGTTATGTATGTTTAGTCGAATTATAATTTTTGTGTGTAACGTATAATATACTATTCTAATCACCCATTAAACTACAAGTTAGGCTCAGACAAATAGTTGTGCTACTGTTATAAGTTTATCGCATTTGTTGCTAGATATGAACATATGCAATTTGACAGACTCTAGTGTATATGGCTCTACTTATCTTTTACATATTAATGCATAATACAGCATATGTTATGTTATTCATTTTTGTGTTTACATTATCATAATTAGGTATATGTTATTGCTATTGAATTATCAATTATCACAAAAATAATTAGATTTTTATGTTTTTTATCTGAATAAAGATAAATTCTTCAAATTGTAGACATATAATTAACAATTAAAGGCAAAAAATTAACTTTTTTCTTTTTTTGGATAAATAGAAAATGAACATATTAAGATACATACTATATGTACACATATAGGCAGTTTTTTTTTATTTTATGATTTTCAGTTTTGAATAAACGTACAATTTATCGATAAAAGTAAAGAAAAACACATGATGCATATACTTATATTCATTGACCAGCTGTAAAAAATAATTTTCGATTTATATAGATTATGAAAAGATATGTTTGTAGAACAACAATACTTTTTCATGTTTATGAATGTATGAAAATGAAAAAAGAATTTTATATTAAACAAATTCAATTATTTGCTGTTATTTTTATTTACTTTTATTTGCGTTATACAAATGTACTTTTGTATATGTAATCAACAATCTTAATTTTACATATTAAAGGGTTTTATTTTAGTATAAAAATAATGTTTTCCTTTTCTTAAATACCATGGTAAAGTTTCCTTAATAATAGTACGTATATTGATGTTCGGACGATACGTTTGAAAATTTAACTGTTTCGGATGTGCAGTAAAAGTAAATGCATCCACATGATATCTCTTAGAAATCTCTTCATATTCTTCTTTGTTGAATTTATCTGAATTGAAATATACTGCTAAAGCAAGATGTTCTAATTTAGCTGGTTGGTATTACACGTTTTCATTTCGTTTAGCCATTTCACTATATTATTAAACTTAAATTAGCAGAATTACTTTAATTAAAACGAACCGAATTACTTTGATATTTAAAACGATTTATTGAATTTGTAGGTTGATACTAAGGTTGCATCAACGTTTATGATATTATATATTAAAAATTTTCGTATCGTTAGTCATTTCACTATTTAATTTAACTTATTTATAGAAGTGAAGTGAATTTTCTTAATATGAAATGATTCCTAGAATTTTATAATTGCTTTAACATTAATATTATAAACAATAAAAAAGGCATTTTATTGAATAGTGTTGAAAAAATTTAATTACAAATCATTTCACCTGAATGATTTAATTTGTTTATAATATTAGCAAGTTTGCAAAAATATTTTAGGTTAAAAGAAAGTGTTAGAAACTGTCTTGTTTATCATAAGTGCAAAAAAATTAGTCTTCATTGTTTTAAAAATAGAATAACTTCAAATTTAGTTTAATTCATAGATTATTCTAACAGCGAACGTGAAAGTTAATTGTTTAATAGTATACGAATAATGTATACTAAATTTTTTATTTAAAAGTGAAAACATTTTTTAAATATATTATTTTTTACGATTGATATTGAGAGTTCTTAACTTTTTCATTCGATAATTAACTTTTAATTTTTTTAAATTTTTAATTAAAATAATTTCAAAGGTTTAACACTAAAAATGTCTTCGCCGAAAGTAGTAAAAACCGGTGTAAAAACAAGAAGTGTAAAAAAATCAATTAATATTGTTGAGTTTTTGAACAATGTAAATTCAACAACCACAACGTATGAAAAATTTAAGCCTTCAATCAATATTACAAATATGATTGTAGATAAAAAATATAAAATTTTGAATATCAAAAAACAACAAACAAGGTGAAAAAATTTCCGTACTAAATGTATATATTATGTTTTAGTGAGATTTTGATTTGTTGTTTTATTTTCATTTTAAAGTTCTTTATTATTTTAATTTTTACTTTACTATTTTAATTTTTTGACTACGGGTATTGCTAGAACTAGAGTCCAATTCCATGTTTCTTCCGCAAAATTATTTGGATAAATTTACGGAAGAAATTATGAAATACATGTCAGCACAGAAGACATTTTATATCTTTAAAACTAAAGATAATAAAATTCTGTTTCAAGAACAAAATGACAACGATACTGACGATGATGTTGTAGTATCTACAGATAATGAAAATTAAAAAAGACGAAAATTAAAATTTTAAATATGTTTAAAAATTATTTTATTTGAAATAAATGTTAATTCACGGAATGAAAAAATTGTTAATTGCTTTTAACACTTCTCGTATATTACTTATTATTTTTCATATATTATTTATTTATTTCAGATATACGCTTTTATTCATATTTAAGCTTATTCGTATACATTTAACAGATTGTTTGGTTTGTTCATATTTGGTTTCAAATCAAAAGATAAACTATTAATTTTGAATAATTAAAATTAGTTTTACCACTTTATAAAAGAGAAGTGCGTTTTAGATATAATTCATTTCAGTTTAGTTATTCGAAAAATATTTTTTAAATTATAAGAAATGTTCAAGTGCAGTTTTTGTTCAAAAACGTATACGCGAAATGATAATTGTAATAGACATATTAAAAATGTTCATGTTAAAAGAGGTGCGCAAGAACTTGCAGTTGGAAATAAAAAAATTAAATTAAATTCAGAAAAAAAACATTCTCGCTGTGAATTATGTGAAATTGACGTTGAAAGCAATAAATTTTCAGGTCATTTGAAAAGTAATGAACACACAAGTCGATTAAAAACCATAATTGATGAAAATGGTGTAGAACAAGTTACAAGTGCTTTTAAGAGTAGAATTATTAGTTTTCGTGTAAAACCAAGCAAAAACTTGCTTTCAGTAGAAGAATTTTTAAATGAAAGAAAAAATTTAATTATTGATTTATTAAATAAACAATACGAACTTTTGAATTCATTCAAATTTAACATTGTGCTATACGCAAATTATGTAAAAAAATCTGTTGATTTAAATTTCTTAAACGAAATTAAAACGTTCAATACAAAAAAATGAAATTGTAACTTTGGGAGATGACAAAATTGAAATTTTTGAAAAAATGTGTAAAAATGTTATAACAAAAAGTGAAGAATTTCAAGAAAAAGACTATGGATGGGCTTTGCAACAAGTTTTATATTTAGAAGTCGATATAAATAAGTACAATCCTTTAAAAGCAAAAGCATATATATATAAGCATCTTCCAAATCAAATTAAAAAAACTAAAGCTGTGGTAAATATTCAAAACAATGATGATAAATGCTTTTTATGGTCAATAATGGCAGCGAAATTTCCCACTGTGAAAAACCCTTAAAGACCAACATCTTATCCACATTACAGTGAACATTTAAATATTAGTGGACTTGAATTTTCTCTAAAACTAGTGCATATAAAGATGTTTGAAGATTTAAATAACATTAGTATAAATGTTTATGGAGTTGAAGATAATACTGTTATAGGTCCATTATACTTAACTAAAAATAAAAGACAAGAGCATGTTAATTTGTTATACACAGAAAAAGATGGAAAAATGCATTATTGTTTGATTAAATGTTTATGTAGGTTGATAGGCAATAAATTAAATAAACACAATGGGAAAAAATGGATATGTGATGGATGTTTATTATACTTTTCTAATGAAACGCTATTAAATGAACACGTTATATGATTGTAATAACATACGAACTTCTATTCCTGATGAAAAAAATAATGTTTTAAAATTCAAGAATCATGAAAGACAAATAGCTGTCCCCTTTATAATATATGCCGATTTCGAAAGTATCTTGAAACCGGTTAGTTCATGTGCGCCAAATCCTGAAAATTCATATACAGAAGTAAACCAAATTCATGAACCATACAGTTTTGGCTTATATTTAAAATGCAGTTTTGATGCAACCAAATGTCGTGTGTTTTAGGATTTTTGGTTAGAAGAATTTTAAGAGTAAAACAACTTTATTCTTTGAACAGTAAAATTCAACTCACCAAACTTATCACTTTTACTTTTAAAGTTAATTTCGATGTTCCCCACTTATGTTATCGAAAACATAAAGAATGCGGCTATAAGAACACGAATAGTAATGTTAAGTCAGGTGTCTTCATATACGGAAATGGTTCAATCTCAATTAGCGTAATCGCAATTATTTCACTATTGTGTCATAGTGTTCTAATTTGGTAATTGCAATATTACCATGTACGCGATTCACCGATGAACTACCGTACACCTGCATGACCTAATTATCATTTATACATGACACAAAGACAAATTCGTAGTTTACAATGGCATTGATTGTGTAGAAAAATTCATTCAAAAACTAGAAGAAATTTTGCAAAGTATATATCCTATTTTGAACACTGAAGTTCCGATGAAACCACTTACGAAAGCTGAAAAACATTATTCTGAATTTACTAATAATTGTCATATATGTAATGAGAAATTGATTTCAGACAAAGTCCATGACCATGATCACTTAACAGCTCTTTTTCGCGGTGCCGCTCATCAGTATTGTAATTTGAAATATGTCGTTCCTAAATTCATTCCTGTTGTATTTCATAACCTTTCTGGTTATGATTCACATTTTATAATACAGGAAATGGGTAATTCTCACATTGATATCATTGCAAATACTGCAGAAAAATATATTTCGTTCACAAAATATGTTTCGGTTGACAATGAAGAATCTTTGAAATTACGCTTCATAGATTCTTTCCGTTTTCTTTCTTCAAGTCTCGCTAATGCAGCAAAAAGTATGAAAGATAATCAATTTGAACACACCAGAAAAATGTTTAAGAATGAAAAGAAATTTAATTTAATGAGAATGAAGGGTATATTTCCATATGAATATATCGACAGTTTTGAAAAATTTAAAGAAAAGTCTTTACCACCTAAATCCGCTTTTTTTAGTAAACTTAATTCAAAAAAAGTAAGTGATTCTGAATATGAACGTGCGCATGAAATTTGGAACGAATTTGAAATAACAAATTTAGAGAAATATAGTGATCTTTATCTTACTTCAGATGTTGTTCTACTTACTGACGTATTTGAAAACTTTCGAAAAGTATCAATGAAAACTTATGGGCTTGATCCTGCACACTATTTCACAGCACCCGGTTTTGCATGGGATGCAATGCTTAAAATAACTAAAATAGTACTTGAACTTTTAACTGACATAAATATGATACATTTTATTAAAAATTCAATAAGAGGTGGCCTGTGTCAATGCGTTAAAAAGTTCTCTCAAGCAAATAATAAGTTCATGTCCGATTACAATGAAAAGGAACCTAGTAAGTTTATAATGTACTTTGATGCTAATAATCAATATGGATGGGCAATGACTCAATATTTACCAATAAAAAATTTTACATGGCTAACTGAGGATGAGATAAACAATATGAATTTCATAAATATATCTGATACAAATCAAAAAGGTTATATCCTTGAAGTAGATTTAGACTATCCAAAAGAGCTTTATTCATATCACAATGAACTTCCATTTTGCTCTGAAAATAAAATTCCACCATATAAAGATTCTAAAAATTCAAAATTAGTAACGAGTTTTAATAAAAAATAAAAATATGTACTACATTATAGAACTTTTAAACAATGCTTAGAGCATGGACTTAAAGTTTTAAAAATCCATCGTGTGTTAGAATTTGAACAAAGTCCATGGCTTAAACCTTATATAGAATTAAATAACAATTTAAGAATTAAATCAACATCTGAATTCGAGAAAAACAATTATAAACTTATGAATAAAACAATTTTTGGTAAGACCATGGAGAACGTAGATAAACGAATAGACATAAAATTGATCACTAACTGGGATGATGTAAATAAAAGACTCACAGCTAATTCACTTATAAGTAAAATCAACTTTCATAGCAGAACTGTAATTAATGAAAATTTAATTGTAATTACAATGAATAAAACTAAAGTTTTATATAACAAACCAATTTACGCAGGATTTTCTGTTTTAGAGATATCGAAACTGTTAATGTATGATTTTCATTATAACTATATAAAAAATAAACTTAAAAACAATTCTTCGCTTCTGTATATGGATACGGATTCATTTATTTATGAATTCATCACTGAAGATATTTATGAAGATATCAAAACAGACTTATATCGCTTTGATACTAGTGACTATAATGAAAATAATATTCATAACAATCCTCAAATGAATAAGAAAGTTTTAGGAAAATTTAAAGATGAATGTGCTGGAACTATTGTAAGATTGTTTGCAGGACTAAAAGCTAAAACATATTGTATAGTTACTGAGAACGATATAAAGAAGAAAATAAAAGGAATAAAAAAAAATGTAGTAAAAAATAATATTACTGTAGAAGATTATATTTCATGTGTAAAAGATAAAAATTTGAAAATATTATCCCAAATGATAATTTTTAGAAGTAGAAAACATCAAATGTATACAGAAACTGTTAATAAGTTAGCGTTGTATAATAACGATGATAAAAGATTTTTAGTTCCTAATTCTATAAATACTTTAGCGTGGGGGCATGAAGATATTGAAAAATTTTACTTTATGTGAACATAAAATATGTAATTATAGACAAAAAATGTTAAAATTAAAAACAAAAATTTATAATTTTTATTAGCTTAATTGTAAAAAATGTATATTAGTACTTGTTTTAATAATAATTACAATTTTTGAAAAATTTTTTTTTATTCACTTTTTAATGTTTCCTTGATAAAATTCCTTAAATTAAGCACATTTTGTAAAGCACAAAAACTAATGTGTGTAAGGCATCTTGTTGTACATTCGTATTTTATACGAAGATCTTCTAAAGATGGACAGTTAAAATCTTCCAGGTCGGATATGATAATATCAGAGTTTAGCATCGTACTAAGCCAACTTCTTTTTTCTCTTCCTTTTACGTACACAGATGAATTAATCAAGTTTATATTTAAAAATTGCTTCACACTTTCCAAATCAGTTGAACCTTCACACCACGTCAAACCGTGATAATTATTATATAACCACTTTGCTTGTTTCTGTAGTTTTAATGGTAAATTTTCAAAATCATATGGCGGCTTTATTAAAAATACTTGGTATTCTTTCAAATTATACGATATTGCAATTTCTTTCATAATAAATTTATTTCGAGGACCCTTGAAGCCTTGAAGATCGATTACAGCGTAATTGTTATTACACATTATTCTTCATTAATTTTTAAAATGATCAACGCTTATTGGATAATATATAATAACTAACTAGAAAATGTACATATATATTTTATCTTTATATTAATTTTCTTACTTCGTTTGAGGGTTATATTGGACAATTCTGTCATGTAACAATAAACAAAGAGCTGTTGTTAAAGCTGGAAAATTATTTGATGCTGTAAATTCCACTTTAACATCAACAGGTCCTGTTTTTATGGCTTCATTTTGATATGAACAATCAATAACGAAGATTGGTGCCAAAGTTTTAAATTCATTCCATTTTAACAGAGGTTTTGAATTTCGTCCATAGTATGAATGCTGAAATCTTGCATACATATCATACAATACAGCATATTGCTCACGATCAAATTTAATATTCAAATCATCATAGGGGTATGTCTCTGAATTTAAATACACTTTGACATCAGTTAAATTATAATGATCAAATGATGTGTTATCTTTGTCTTTCAAGTTGCTTTTACTTGTTTGTAAAGCGAAAATAATGAATCTTGGTTTTTCGAGTTGTGATGAAGTTTTTCTTGTCCATACATGATGATTAGATGCTGTTGGTAATACAGGATATTCATACATATCCCAACTCCTAAAGCTCATTTGAATTGAGTGTCCTGCATCAATAATTTTGAGAAGCGATAAACGTTCAGTATCAGAAACATTTATATGTGGTATACGCCAAAACAGCTTTTGGATACTAAGCTTATAATCTTTTGATGTATGCACTACATTATTATCTGACCTTGAGCGAATTAAAATAAGATCATGACGTGAATTAACGATGATTTTAGCATAATCTTCAGCAAATCCTAAAAGCATCTTCAATGGGATGCAAAAGTTATAAGCACCCTCAGAATTCACTTTAATTTGTGAATTCGGAGACCAGCCTGCATTGTATAATGTTTTACTTTGATCCTCTGTGAGAGAAATATAATTTTTTATTGTACTTGTGAATCCTAAATTTCTTGAACGATCAATTTCAACACCATTTAGTTCATATCGTATTTCTTCAAAAAGAAAAGACATGCAATTATTATTGAGCATTGAATCGGTAGCACCAAATTTTTTTCCATCTGGGTCAGTTATAGTTCCTTCGATGTAAATATAACTTTCACTAGGTAACAGATATAAGTCTTGATGCTGTTTTGATATTCTAATTTCATTACTATTTTGATACGATGCTGAAAATGGCGTATAATTATGATATTCTTTTTTCACAATACTATCATCAAATTCAGGTGGACTAGATATATTTAGTATATGACTCCTTTTTCTTGAACTTTATATCCTAATGATTTGAGGAAAACTTTATTAATTTCTGTTAAACGAGGTGTTGATACTTTTACAGTGTTGAAAGATTCACACTTGGTGATTTACTAGTTAAAACCTTATTATCACTATGATTATATGGCAACATATTTATATTGCCTTTAAATGAAGACGTATTGTTATTGTTTCACCTCTAAAATTCACTAGATCACCGTCTTGGTCAAGGATTTTTATTTCTAAGGATCTTATTTGTCTGACGTTTATTGGTAAATAAATAACATTTTTTGGTACCTCGGTTATTTTATACCCAGGACTAACATCTGGTGAAAATTCATGTAAAATATGTGCGACATGATTATTTATATATGAGCCTGTAATGAGGTTACATTCTATGCGATTAACATTTACTTTAACCAGCTGTGTAGCCTAGTTGTAGTGTGCTAGGTCTACGATCCCAACAGCCGTGGGTTCGAATCCCACCTCGGGTATGAGTCTGACACTACTTCCCCAAATAGCCGTAGACCTCTGTAGTCAGTGCTATTCCCCCCCCTGTTAGGATTGTAAATTCATTTACTATTCTAACCTTTATAAATAAATAAATAAACATTTACTTTAATTATGTTTACAGGTAATGTAGATATGTGTGATTTATTTGCTTCAAATATGATTTCTCTAAAACCTAGTAGTTTACCGATAGTTCCCTTTCGGTTAAAGTAGATTTTTTCATTACATTTAATTTCCGTCTTGAGTGTGTTGTTATTTGCTCTAATTTCGAGCTTGTACTCTTTTTTTCTTTTCTCCAATTCTTTTTGCAAGTAAATCGCAATATCATCAACTTCGTAAGATCCCACAGGAATTTAATTTTTTCATCTCCAATGTAAAATATGTTATTACTGCTATCTATATTAAGTATTGAATTATTTGTTTGGAAATCAACTAAACCACACATATAATCACTCAGTAATTCTAAAGGAGGGAAATATTCTGCATTTAACACGGATGAGTTTCCACTTAGAGTCAATGTTATTGACATGACGAGTGATAAAAATAAAATAACTTAATTTTAAAACTGTTTTTATTTATAATTTACTTTTATTTAGTTTTGTGCAGTCATACAAAAATTTTAAACACAAATGTCCACAAACAACCGAATTAAAATCTTGATACTGAAAATAATTATATCTTATATTACTTCCTAAATAACTGATAACTTCACTAGGAGGTTGTAAATTTCCAAAACTGTCAAAATATTCCACATGATCATTATTTTTGTATATTTTATTTTATTTATTTTGTATATTTTTGTAAATGCTACCCAATGAGTACCTACACCTGTTGAAACATCCAAATTTATAAGTCCACATTCCTTAAGTCGAGGATATTGAGGCAATTCATTACGCATAAAAACACCTCTGAAATGTGGAATATAGCTTGCATATTTAATAATATCAATCTCACTTAAGGCTCTTCTAGGTAGCTGATTTAAAAGTTTTTTGAATGTGGAGCTACAAAAAGTCCTAATCCTTTTTTATACGGTTTTAAATAAAGTCCTTTTCCTATTGCAATAGCTTCCATTTGCTTGTCATGTCTTACATTTTCAACCAGTTGCTCTTTTACTTTTTTTGCTTGATTTATAGCCTTAGCAATCTGTGATGCACCACCGGCTAGCGCACCAATTGCTGAAAGGCCTGCAAATATTGGTAAAAGGGGTAAAACGCCACCAAGTTTAGGTACTGGTATGATTCTGTGTATTTCAACTAATGATTTTTTTCCTTTAACAACATTTTTAGCCGTTATTAGAGCTAAATTTATTGTGTCTGTCATGTCTTTTGATTTATTTTTATTTAGAACAGATTTAATATTTTTCAAAGTTTTTCTGAATAACTGTTTCCCATTTTGTATTTTATGTTTTAATTTTTTACTTTTTGATCTTCTTTTTACAAGACCCATGCCGAATTTAACTTTTGTTTTCATTGCATTTGTAACTAACCACGCATTTGTTCGTTCGCCTAAACTGGTGTTATTAGACGTAGCTCTTTCCCACGCTTTTCCTGCTAAGATTTTGTCAGCTATATGTCTATTATGTATGTCTTTGTGGTTAGAATAGGCTATATCGTGCTCTTTGCAAGCTTCATCAAGCGGGTTTACTCCACTGTCACCACTGGCTAAACGTTTTTGTAGCTTTGTACCAGGACCACAAAAATTATAACCTGGTAAATGTAATTCAAACGGTAAATTACTAATAGCAGAATTGATTAAACCTTTTCCCTTGTAAGCTTTGTGATAACTATTCAATTTTCGTTTATGATCTATCATTTTATGTCCTTAACTTTCCAAAATTCTAATCGAAATGAATAAAATATTCTGTAAATATTCTATAAATAGTATCCTTAAATTATATACAATCTAGTATACAAAATGAAATTAATAAAACAACATGATACATTGCAAGTTAAAAATATTGATTTTGAACCTGCAGCTCCAACCCAATTATTGCAGCTCCATCAAATTGCGGTAAAACTAATGTTATGCTTTGTTTACTTGAACATCCGAATGGTTTAAAATTTGAGAACATTTATTTATATTCAAAATCTTTGCATCAGCCACAATATGAATATTTGAAAAAAATTATAACCTCAATTAAAGGAAATGGTTATTATGCATTTTCAGAAAATAATGAAGTTTTAGCTCCTGATGGCGCTAAACAGAATTCAGTTTTTATTTTTGATGATGTTGCATGTGAAAAACAAAATAATATGAGATCTTATTTTTGCATGGGTCGTCATAAAGATATTGTCAGTTTTTATCTATGTCAAACTTATACACATATACCTAAGCATTTAATAAGAGATAATGCAAATTTCTTAATTTTATTTAAACAAGATGATATGAATTTGAAACATATATATAAAGACCATGTAAATACTGATATGTCTTTCGAAAAGTTTAAGAACATATGTTCAGAATGTTGGAAAGATAATTATGAATATATTGTAATTAATAAAGACTGTTCAACAGATAATGGAAGATACAAGAAAGGATTTGATGAATTCATAAAAATATAAATAAAAGAACAAGTTATCTCAATATATACTCAATACATGAAAAAATCTTCCTCGAAAGTAGTCATACATATATGTAGAAAGATTGCTGTAGATTGTGATTGAAATTGTGGTGAAAAATGTAGAAAAATTATAAGCAAATTGATTAAAAAAAGAGGCACAGGTCTTATGCTAGTAAACACTCACAAACCTAACTACGTATATTGGGATAATCCAAATGAATTAGTCGAAAGATTACAACTATTAATTGTTTCACAACAAGCAGGGCATTCCAATCATAATAATGAGATTGTATCAATAATTGGAGAATTGCGTGAAGCAAATATTATTCTTTAAATATTACGTTTATTATTTTTTATAATCATTGCAAATATGAGTGTTGATAAGTTTGGTCGTGTTTCACACATCAAAGTACGACATATAAAAGGGCAACGTGGTCCGCCAGGTCAACCTGGATTAGGTTTTAAATTATTACCTGATGGACATTTTGTCATAGAACACAAACGCTTACGGAAAGTAGGAACACCAATAGATGAATATGATGCAATTACAAAGGATTACTTTCAAAATGGTATAGAAGATATAGAAGAAGATTTTGCAAATAAAATTGCACATATTGAAAGTAATTTAGTTGAACAATTTAAAAATTTAAATGAAAAAATTATGAATACAATAAACGAATTAAAATTAAACGTCGAGAACAAAATTAAACAATTAGAAAATTTAATGACCAAAAATAAGAGTAATTTAGATAACTTTAAAGTACTTACTATATAAATCGAAAAATACGTGAAATCGAGACATTCTTAAACGAGTGTAAATCAAGCAATGAAAAAATATCTTCACTTTTACAAAATTCTTTGTGTATAGAAAAGCCTACAACTGAACAAAAAACTTTGAAAATAACCTTATAATCCCTACTGAGATTACATAATTTAAATTATCATTAATATAAATATGAGTAAACGACAATTAGTTGAGGAACTGCATAAGACAGCGCGGAAAAATTTTAAACGTAGAAATGTAACAATAAAATGCATTGATGATTTGTGGCAAATTGATTTGGTTGAAATGGGTTCGTATTCTACTAGTAACAAGGGTTGTCGATTTCTGTTAACAGTGATTGACATATTTTCAAAATTTGCATGGGCTGTTCCACTAAAAATTAAAAGTGGAATAGATGTAACCAAAGCTATGAAAATAATATTTACAACATCAAAAAGATCACCAAAAAATTTACAAAGTGATCACGGAAAAGAATTTTATAATCATCAATTTCAAAATTTAATGAAAGATTATAACATAAATCATTATTCGACTTTTAGTGCTTTAAAAGCATCAATTATTGAACGCTTCAATCGTACTTTAAAAAATACGATGTGGAAAGAATTTAGCATGAATGGCTCTTATAAATGGATAAATAATATTCAAGGCTTACTTAATAAGTACAACAACACAAAACATCGTACTATTAAAATTCTACCTAGTGATGTCAACTCTGTAAATGAAAAACGTTTAATAAAAACAGTTTACAACAACTTGAAAATATACCCAAAGCCATAGTACAAGGTCGGAGAATTTGTACGAATAAGTAAATATAAACATATATTTGAAAACGGATATACACCGAATTGGGCAACTGAAATTTTCAAAATACGAACCGTAAACAATACAAATCCTATTACATATTTATTGGAAGACTTTAATGGAACCCCAATTCAAGGCAGCTTTTATCATGAAGAAATATTAAAGACAAAATATCCTGACATTTACTTAGTAGAAAAAGTTTTAAAAAAGAAAGCTAATAAAGCCTTTGTTAAATGGTTAGGTTTTTCAAATAAATATAATTCTTGGATTGATATGAAAGATTTAGTTTGAATATTATATAATGTACTTTATTTTTGAATAAAACAATTTTTTAAAACACACTTGCTACATTGTTTATTTTTAAATCTATAATAGAAATGAATGAGTTTTAATAATCTTCTAGAAGTCATTATAACATTAATACATTCACATGTGTCAGGACCCGCTACTGTGTTATTTTTTGACCATGAACAACTACCATAAATGTGTGTACCATAAATCGATTTTGCTTTTTCCATACTGCAGTAAGGTTTCAAAAATGCTAAGTAACGCAAAATTTCATATAATAGATTCATATAATAGATCATCAAATTCTGACACAAATTCTTCAAAATCTTCAAAGTCCATTTTTATTATTATTATTACTATTATTATTATTTATTTTTATGTATTATTTTATTATAAAGTTTTTGAAGTCAACTTGTTTATTTGAACTAGTGGCAGCAAACTAATATTTTATGATAACTCGATGAATAATAAATACAAAAGAATTTAACTTTGAAATTTCCATTAGGTAAACTTAATTAGCATCTCTCTAGTGTCAATTAGATTAACATTTGTTTTTATAATCATTGTTTCTATTTCGTCATTACTTAAAATCCGTTCAGCGTCATATTCTCATTTCTCATAACAAATGATATATAATTATTTAGAGGAAAATTGCTATTGTTTGCAATCTACGATTTATAATTCCTTCATATGTATACCTCCCTCCTATCCACCTCTTCAATAATCAACAATGGCTTGTTTTTCGTCAATGACCTTTATTAAAACTAAAGATAGGGCCAATGAGCGCTATGTATAATATAAAGTAAATTTATAACTAATTTGTTGCAAATCGCATGATTATAAATGTAAAACATTTAAACAAATCGCTATCATATCACATAAAAACCAAACACATGTTTTATAACTCCATTAATAACTAAACATGTGTTGACGCAACACAGTTAACAATGAATAAACACTGTGTATGTGCATATTCATATAACCACAGAATGTATGTATAAACTATAAACAATCTACATACATACAATCTACATAAACTTCTTTACAACGACAACAAAATTACACAATCCAATAATACTTGTCATATATAGTTTAAAAAATATTAACATTCATACTGGTATATGCATGTGTGTGTGTGTATTAAGATTATTCTTCAACATAATATAAACAATGCTTTAACACACAAACGCACATCAAGTTTGAAATTTATAAACATCTTTTATTCAAGGCCAATAAAGTCAATAAACAAAATAAGAAATTTTACAACAACAAAATACATGCCTCCCCAACTGAGGTGACAGATCTCTCATAACTTATACTACTGCTAAGGATTCCATGTGCCCATATAACTCTGAAGGTTTGTAATCGCCTAATTCAACTTTATGCAAGAGTGTGTCAAGTCTACGACATTCTGAATCTGTACTACTGATACGACCTTCTGAGAGAGGAGGTGCTTTTTCAAATTTCCTGTTGTGGGGTTCAGAAGAATATCAGACACAATTTCCATGGTTTCGGATGGTAAAGAAGCAACAAGATAGTCGTACTTCGTACTGGAAGACGTTATACCTTTAACTCGGAACTGTTTCTCGATCTGTACAAACCACAAATCGTGTCGATTGTTCCAAAAGGGTGGTATTTTCATGCTTCTGATTAAAGTGTCATGTGTAATTAATTGCTGACTATCATGATCAGGATTCTGTAAAGGACTATTGTCTCTGGTATTAGGAGAATTTTTGGCACTAGCGTTTTCAGATCCGTCGCTTAACATCCTAAAATCAATTAATTTAAATTAAATGAACGAGTTAATACAGACTGAACCTTTGCATTTATATAATGTCCAAGTGATTCCAATTTTATGCATTTCCTATGTTCTGTATATATGTATGGATAATATGTTAAAGTGCTAATAATCTAAAAGGTATGAATATTTAAGTAAATTTAATTTTTATTTTAAATAATTTACAAAATATAATAGTTTTAATTAGATTAACCCATTCCAAGACAAAAATGTGATGTGTTACGAAATGTATGTACGTAGCAACGTATGTTGGTATGCCGGTTCCAGGAAAATGTGGAAAAGTAATCTTGAAAAATCCGTGAAAATTTTAATCATCCGCATGCAAGGTGTCCTGATTTTGTTTTCCCTCGTTGTGATCCTCTTTTGTGGAAGAACATTTAATCATAGGATCGCTAATTTCCTCGTGATATGATTTAAATGTCTAATGAAGCACGTGCAATTATAATTGCAAATTTTATGGAAAATATTTTCACTTTTTAGTACCAAATTTGTTGTTTCAAATATTTTTAAATAATTTTTAGCCAAATATATTATTTTGTGTGTAAAAATTTTAGAAAAAAAAAGTGTGGTGCGTACTATGTGTGATATTTGGAAAATGCACGTGTATGCTGTATTATGTGATATGTGTAATTTTGAATTGTATATAATGTGTAAAAATAGAAAACTTGCACGTGATATGTGTAAAATGTATGATATGCACTAGGTTAATTTTCACTAACACACGTGTTCATTGTACTTAAAAATTTTTTTTTGAATTTTTCACGATCCCTTTGTGTAACCAACATTGTTTTAATTTACAATTTTTTATTTTTTTATTTTTTATTTTCTTTTTAAACACACTTGAAATTATTTTTCTAAAATTTTGAAAAAATTTTAATTTTGTCAGTCGTAGGGCTGACCAATTGTTGCACAAAAGAAAAAACTAGTTTTATATGTCACTGAATGTAGTGTTGTTTTATTGATAAAAAATATTTTTAATCTTCACTTGACCACTGGTAGCTTACTAATCATCAACCTTATTACTAATTACATTTAGTAGTGTAATAGTGAGTGGTAGCGGTATTCATTACATTAGTCAAAAATATTTCTAATCTCTTGTTACATACAAGAGAGATTGAGATGTTGTTGATTGCATGTATATGTAAATGCATTATATAAAGTAGTACCTACACAAGGTTATCTTGTAGGTAGACTTGTAGTGGGTGATTATAAATGCAATGAGTGTCGCTACAGTACATTTACAACATATAGTATGTACACAACTAACAACAAAAAAACATACACAAAACATGAAACATATTTTTGAGTGCTAATTAAAAGTTTATCTTGCAGGAGTTGTATCAATTGAAACGCAATTGATTTATTTATAGTAGATTTTTGTATAAATATTTCAGGTGACAAATCAGGAAGATTTCACAGTTTTTTAAAGTTCTTTTTTTCTCTGACTTATTCAGATCCATATCACTAATTTCATTTAACACGACAAATTTTAAAACATTTACATTACTCATAAAGGCTGTTAACCGAAAAATGCAATCGCACTTTCAAAAGCAATATATCAAGAGCTATAGTTATTATTTTCGATCACAGATCAAAGACATAGAAATTAAAAAATAATCTGAATATTGATTTTCAACCTAGTAAGTGATAATGATAAACAACCTAGAAGTGCTAAATAATTTCAAATATCTAGGCTCCACAATCATGAACAAAGATTTAAACAAAGATTTAATGGAAGTGCAGACAAGAAAGTTGCAATCAAACAAAGCCTTCATGTCACAAAGGAAAATACTAAAGTTAAACAGTGTCCACAGGAAAACAAAGTTTAGGCTATAAGGAGTCCTAGATCTTAACTCAAAAATAATAATAGTGAAAAAACATTTTTAAAAAAAAACTTTTATTTAAATGCTCGAAAAAAAAAAAAACTTTTTAAAAGACCCATCAATTTATTGCATTATACAATTTATATGATATAAAAGCTTGTCGCGAGATTTACCTGTGGAAATAACTAGAACTAGACCTATTCTTGTAAAAACGTGCATGTTCTTGCGTAAAAGCACGTGTATAATCTGTATAATAATAATCTGTAAAAAAATCGTGTATAATCTGTTTACGAACACTATAAGGTGCTACAAGTAAACTGGTGAAGTGATATACTAGCTCAACTTAACGAACCAAATAGTTTTCATGAAATTTAGACATTTTAAGTGTAAAGATGTTTGTTGGTCCATATATTTTGCTTTTCTAACCAATTCGAATTATCATTTTAAATATAATTTTATGATAATGAAAACTTCAGAATGAATGTGAAAATTTTTAAATATTTTTTTTTTATTTAACGGCGACAGCAGTCTAGCTCTTTTTTTTTTCACTCGCCAAAACTTTTGTAACTTACTATACAAAGCCTTGGCCATAACCTTAATTGCGTGCAATTTGTGAGCAGAATTAGTTAGATATTTGATAAATGATGGATTTAAATTCCAAGTTAATACTATTGTGCGTAAGGGAAAGCTCTGTCCTTTTATTTTCGCTCTCCATGTGGCACTCACACCGAAAGTTTGGACACAAAACCAAGCCTTTTAGTGTGATTCTTACTACTACTGCTTAGTAGTCTGATGATTTCCACCCTTGAACTTCACTTTTGTGGAAGTTGACGTGGAATTTGTCTTAATCACACTTCCTGATTTAAGTTCAAAAATATCCCAAACGAAGTTTCCCAAACCATTTTTGGCAAGTTAGAGCTGTTACTGCGTCCTCTATAAACACATCACACAAATTTCTTTTTGCCTCCATCATGTCGTTTTATTTTTGGAACTCATACAACCAGAGAATATTAAAAGTGCACTTTTTCTTCACCCATATTTACAGTTTTAAAACTTTAAAAAACTGACTAAAATATGAAAACATGTGTATAAATCATCAATCATATACTAATCAATCTAACTGTTTAAGTTTAAACCGGTTTCAGTTGGATCAGAATTATTGCTAAGGATCTACAACGCATAAAAGTGCACGAGTTCAAAAACGACAACTTTTTCTTATACCCTAAGATTATTTGACTTTAAAATTAGTTTTGCAGTACGATTCATACAGTAAGTAGTCTAACTAATTAGTTTTCTGTTAATTTCTATTTAATGTCAATTTTACAAAATATAAAGGCAAATTTTGTATTCTAAAATTAACTATAATTACATTAAATATGTGAGAATAAAGAAAACGAAATAAGAAAAGTTTTTTAATCAAACAGATTATCAAAGAAGTTTTATAAAAATGTGGACGTAAGCTTATTACATCTAAACAATCAAATAACATTTACAACTGAAAATATAGCAGAAAAAAGTTCCATTAAAAAGATTAAAAAAGAACAAAAAACATATCTACATTTAAAAGTTATTTAGCTAGACATGTAACAAAAACAAAATTTAGCTTTATGAACGTAAGAAAAATTTATTTTCAGACTGAAATCCTTTTTTTGGTAGTTAAAAAATGTTTCTGCAATGCAAAAATATACATATTACATTATAATTATAACCACAAAATACACAAGATGAACAAAATAATAGCCAAAATCATGTGAGAATATCAGATTATCATTATTTCTTATGACACAACTTTATTCATACGAAATCAGAGCAACAGTCATGCTTTTAAAAAACTATTCAATCCCTGAAAATTGTAGGAAAATCGTAGGATATCATCTTCAGATATTCAATGATTTGTGTCATTATTGTTTTTTTCTTTCTTTTTTTGTCTATAACATCACATTTTCTTTGGACATACATATTTTACGTAGAAAATTAGTGAATTTAACCCCCCCCCCCTCCTCTTAAAGATAAGAGATTCTTAATTCTCTGAATTCTCCTAACTTTTTTTCGTAACAGGTTTATTATCAGAAAATGCTATTCTACGTAGCTGGCGGTGGTGAAAATTATACATAGAAGAAATAAGAGATTTTAAACTCCCCACATCAGCGGATTATCATTTGGCACATTTCCCCTTTTTTCTATTTATTTCGATCAAGTATTCTAGAAAATGAAGAAGAAAAAATATTCGAATTTGAAAATTGTCAAAGGTGTCTATCCGCCTGATGCCGGATACGACACTTTTAGCCTGTTAACTGCAATTAGCAGACAGTTAGCAGATATAGCAATTCTAGATTAGAGTTAAGAGATGAGAGATATTTGCTGATCTCTTATTGTGTGTGGTGAATTCTGTTAAGAGAATTTGGTATTTTAGATTAGAGGCTAAGAGACATTTTTAAACTCGAAAGTCTCTTAACTTAGCAGCTCATTGCAAGGAGCTCTTAGCCCTCTTATGTTGTTGTAATTATATAGAAGTGAACATTTTAAAGTAAAAATGATATCAAGAAATAAATGAAAGTACTAAAATAAAAATAATAATTTATTATTTAGTTATTATTTTACTATTTTCACATTTCTATTTCATGTTATTGTTTTTTTTTTATTTATTTTATTTTATTTTTTTTCATATAGTATATTATCTCTTTTATCTCTTGTTAATCTCAGAGATGATGCTAATGATGTCTATCTATCAATTACCTGTTTTGCACCATAAGGCTTTAGTACGAATTTTATGAGACACAATTCCATTACGTTGACTCATACGACACTTTACATCCCCTACCCTTCTTATCTTAAAAATTGCACAAAATCGTATGATTTTACAGGACATTTGGAATTTTCGTGTCTCTCAAAGCATAGCTTTAAAAATAATTCACTTCAGTGTGCAGTTGGCACTAGCCTATAAATTGACACATTCGAACTCACGCGCAGGTCAATTTATGTGTCAAACGATAACCAGCTGATTTGGTGAATTTAAAACCTCTTAATTCTTTTATATATAATTTTCACCTCAGCCTGCTACGTAGAATAGCTATTTCTGCTAATAAACCTCTGTGGCGGTAATTGTTATCAGTACTTTTACTGCACTACGAAACTATACATAATATGGTTTCGAGTACATAACAATTACAAGTTTAATGCAATTTACTCAAACTAGCTCTATGCGCATTAGAGGTAGTTGAGTTTCATACACACTGGTAACGATTACCCACACAGTACTCATACACTTAATATTATTTATTAATAAGTAGCAGGTAGCTTATTATTATTTACTATGTACCAAACCCTATGTAATAATTAGTAATTAGGTTGTCTAATATATAATTTTATATGTTGATCTCTTCTTATTCTGACTGCGATGGAGTTCATACATTCTGTGTAAATATTTTATATCAAAATAAAGTGTAGCATAAGTTAACCACGTGCGTTTTAATAATTTATCCACACAAACCCTCAATTGGTGACCCCGAGTTAAATTTCAAATTTAAAAATTATTTTAAATTAAAAAATTTAATAAAATTTCATTTTGTAAAAAATATTGTGAGGAAATACAAAAAGTGAAAATAACAATTTTATTATATACTTATCAATATACATATTAAACTTTCAAGATCATATACAGTGTACTCCCAAAAAGTGTACAATTTTTTTTAAAACTGAAAACTTATGAAAATTAAAAAATCAATTAATTTTAATTTAAAGATAAAATAAATTTAGAGTGGTTCAATTTTAAATTTTTACAAATTAAAGAAATCAGTGAAAATAAATAAATTCACACAAATTACATTTGACTGGGTTTTCGCATGGTTAACACTTATGCACATTTTCAATATTGTGAACAACAAAATTTTTGTTTAAAATACAATAAAATATTACTTTAAAATAAATAAAAAATAAAAAAAGACTTCCTTCATGCTGCATTTTTAACCACGGATGATGAGGACATACAAGGATTTTCTTGGATTTTAAAATTCACGCATGCCGCTTAAAACCATACATACACTCATACATACAAATATACATCTATAGTACACCGGCGCTCATTCAACACGTTTCAACAAGCAACAAATAGATAATTTTTTTTTATAATAATCTTCAATTTTTGTTTTCAAGAGTTTTCTAAATAATTATTTTTTTGATTTTAGGAAATAAATTCAATATACATTATATATTTGAAATATTGTAAAAATAAAATAAATATCAGACGATAAATTTTGAACATTCACATACATAAACGGACACAGAGGTGGAAGTATCTGGATTCTTGGACATATTTTCATCCAATATTTTTACACATAAGGGAATAAATAGTGGATTTTAATTTCTTCCTTTCCATTTCTAATTCACAGTAAGTAAACTTCACCAACGAAAAAAATTTTTTTTTTCATAGTTTCGGTATTTCAATTAAAAAAACAAAAATAATACTAACAATAATAAACAAATTAAATTTCAAATTTTTCGCTACATAAAACAAATAAAATAACGAATAAAATGACAAGTAACGACGATAAAACGTGTAAAACAAGTAGTTAAAATAAAGACATTTCTTGTGGTTCAAAACAAAATGACGAATTACAAAATCCTCACATCAGTTCCTTGAAAATTCCTCCTTTTTGGAATAATAGACCGGATCTTTGGTTTATCCAGGTCGAATCTCAATTTCGCGTCAAGGGCATCACTTCGTCAAACACCAAATATGATTATCTTGTAGCTTCTTTAACACAAGAGACGATGGAAATAGTAGCTGACATATTAACAAAACCGCCAGCTCAAGACAAATATGAAAACTTGAAAACACACCTACTTCAACGCAGTTCAGAATCGGAAGTGCGTAAGCTCGACACTCTTTTACACAAAGTTGAATTAGGTGATTATAAACCATCCGAATTATATCGACACATGCAATCTCTAGCTGGTGGTAACAGTTTAGTTAACACATCTTTGCTTAAAAAATTATGGATAAATAAACTTCCGTCAGCTATTCAAGCTTGTATTATCGCGATTGAAAACACTCAGCCAATCGAAGAAATTTTTAAAATTGCTGATCAAATTTTCGATGCTACTACCATTTCCAATGTCTCTGCCATTAGTCATAAAAAATCACTATCCTCAAATAACACTGACGAAGTCTTGCGAAATTTAACAGACCGCATTAGACATCTTGAAATTAAAAATTCTAACCGAAGTTTTACACCAAACAGATCTCGTTCAAAAAGTCGTCTACGCAATAATACTGTCGGTCAAAATAATTTCAATAATGTTTGTTGGTATCACAAGCAGTATGGAACAAAAGCTCAAAAATGTGTACCTCCGTGTAATAAAACTAGCAATAAAATCAACTCAAAAAACTAGATTTTGCTTCCTCGCACGCGGCAGCGAAAGCAAACGGTCTCTCTCGCCGCCTTTTCATTTTTGATGAATCTTCCAAATTAAATTTCTTAATTGACACAGGCGCCGAGATATCTGTGGTACCTAAAAAACTATTTCTCAAACAAGCTTTCAAATCAAATTACGATCTCACTTCAGCAAACGGCTCACCTATTTCAACTTATGGTCATAAACAAATGACATTAGATCTTGGCTTAAGACGTTCGTTTACTCATTCTTTTATTGTTGCAGCTGTCGATTACCCAATTATTGGTGCTGATTTTTTATACAATTTCAACTTGTTAGTGGATCTTCGTCAAAGAAAGCTTGTCGACCAAACAACATCAATTTCAATCAACTGCGTTGCACGCAATATCGCGTATCATGTTCTCCCAAGCTGGCTCCCATTCAAAACGAATATGGCGCTATTCTTAATAATTTTCCTTCCCTCAGAGCACCACCAGATTTCAACTTAAAGGTTAGTCATGATGTGGTACATCGAATTAACACTCAGGGCACACTTCCCGCTGCACCAGCCAGTCCCAGAAGATTACACCCGGAGATATATGCCATAACCAAGCAAGAGTTTGATGACATGGTCAAGCTGGGCATATGTCTACCGTCATCGTCTCCCGTTGCCTCTCCTTTGCACATGGTCCCAAAAAAAGATTCCAACTGGCGACAATGTGGTGATTACCGACAATTAAACGCGGCTACCGTTTTTGATAAATACCCTCTACCAAATATTTATGATTTTACAATCAATTTACATGGGTGCAAAATTTTTTCAAAAATTGATCTTGTTAGGGCGTACCACCAAATTCCAGTCGCGCCAGAAGATGTCTACAAGACCGCTGTCATAACTCCTTTCGGTTTATTTGAATTTTTAAGAATGCCATTTGGTGTCAAAAATGGTGCTCAAACTTTTCAGCGTTTTATTAACGAAGTCTTATCAGATCTTAATTTCATTTTCACCTATGTTGATGACATTCTCATAGCAAGCAAAACACCACAAGAACATAAAGAACATTTACGTGTACTTTTCACGAGGTTACACCAATATGGAATGAGTATAAATCCTCTCAAGTGCATATTTGGCCAAAAAGAATTAGACTTTTTAGGTCACAAAATTTCAGAAAATGGCATTCGACCCTCTGAAAGCAAAATTCAAACAATTAAAGATTTCCCAAAACCATCAAGCATTAAAAAATTACAGCGTTTCTTAGGAATGGTAAATTTTTATCATCGCTTCATCCCCAATTTCGCTAAGTTAGCAGCGCCACTGTACGATTTATTAAAAATAAAACGCGTGAAGAAAAATTTAAAATCACCTTTAGAATGGAAGCATATTCACGATGAAGCCTTCCAAAATATCAAATGCAGTCTAGAAAATTGTACTTTATTAGTACATCCCAATCCTGCCGCGAAAATTAGCGTATGGGTAGACCCTTCAAGTGACGCCATTGGAGCAGTCCTACAACAAAATAGTAAGGGTTTATGGGAACCTCTCAGTTTCTTCTCAAAAAGGCTAAAGCCAGCTGAATGTAAATACTCAGCTTTCGACCGCGAACTTCTAGCTTTATATCTTGCTATCAAACACTTCAGGTATTTCGTTGAAGGAAAAAATTTCACTGTCTACACAGATCAAAAAGCACTTACCAAAGCAATTTTATCTAAAGCAGATAAATCTCCTCGTCAAATCAATCACCTCTCATACATTTCACAATTCACCAATGATATTCGATACATCCAAGGTTGTAAAAACATAGTCGCAGAAACCCTCTCTAGAACTCACATTGATACATTTGTAGACAAAAAACAAATCAATTTTGACATCCTTTTAAAAGAACAACAAAATGACGACGAATTAAAAGAATTACTCACCAATAAAGAAAGACAAAATAATTCACTTTTCATACTCAAAAAGGTACACATTCCTCTTGAAAACGTAGAAATTTGGTGTGAATCTTCAACAGGCAAAGATAGACCATACGTCCCGGAAAATCTTCGCCTTTTAATTTTCGACAGCATTCACAATCTCTCACATCCTGGCATACGATCCACTAACAAACTCATATCTTCTAAATATTTCTGGCCAAAAATGAATCAGCAAATTAATTTTTGGGCCAAAACATGCATTGCTTGTCAGAAAGCAAAAATCACCCGAAAAATTTCAACACCTCATGGAAAATTTGAGGTACCTAGAGGAAGGTTCGTACACGTCCACATGGACTTAGTTGGACCACTTCCCCCTTCCAATGGTTATAGTTACATTCTAACTATCAAAGATCGTTTCTCACATTGGCCAGAGGCTATTCCTCTCAAAAATATTGAGGCCAAAACAGTGGCTTTCATCTATAATTGGATTTCACGTTTTGGTGTATGTCGCACTTTAACGACTGATCAAGGACCTCAGTTCGAATCTTTACTTTTCAAAGAACTGTCTAACGTCTTAGGTAATCAAAGGATTCGGACTACAACCTATCATCCTCAATCCAACGGATCGGTAGAAAGGTTCCATAGACAACTAAAAGTGGCCATTCGAGCTTCTGCCAACCCCAAAAATTGGTACCATAATTTGCCCTGGATACTTTTGGGACTTCGCTCGGCCCTTATTGAAGATGTAGGTTTCGCTCCTGCACATCTCCTCTATGGTCAGCCTCTACGTTTACCTGGCGAATTCATCGCATCAAATAGCTCACCAGACTTTCAATTAACAAACCCTGTGGCCAAAGAAATACAACAAACACTCACTAACTTACAGCCTCATTCTTCGCGAACAAGAAAACAAAAAAGCATTTTTGTACCACAAGACATTCACACTTGTTCACATGTTTTCGTCAAAGATAATTTTTATAAAAGTAGTTTAAATACGCCATACACTGGTCCACATGAAGTTTTATCAAGACAGGACAAAGTTTTCAAAATATTAATGAATGGAAAGGAAGAGTTCATTCCCATCGATACATTAAAGCCCGCCTTTTTGCTAAGTCCAGATACTACCATTTCTTGTCCAGTCACAAGATCAGAAACAAAACGTAAAGTAACATTTCAGTTGTAAATTTGTTTTTAACGTACGCTTATTCTCATTTTTAAATGCAAAATTTTTTTCCCAAGGGGGAGTGATGTGGCGGTAATCGTTATCAGTACTTTTACTCCACTACGAAACTATACATAATATGGTTTCGAATACATAACAATTACAAGTTTAATGCAATTCACTCAAACTAGCTCTATGCGCATTAGAGGTAGTTGAGTTTCATACACACTGGTAACGATTACCCACACAGTACTCATACACTTAATATTATTTATTAATAAGTAGCAGGTAGCTTATTATTATTTACTATGTACCAAACCCTATGTAATAATTAGTAATTAGGTTGTCTAATATATAATTTTATATTTTGATCTCTTCTTATTCTGACTGCGATGGAGTTCATACATTCTGTGTAAATATTTTATATCAAAATAAAGTGTAGCATAAGTTAACCACGTGCGATTTAATAATTTACCCTTACAAACCCATAACCCCTTATGAAAAAAAGTTAAGAGAATTAAGAGAATTAAGAGACTTTAAAATTTAAGAGAATTAGAAACAAAAAACATTTTTGACATAAAAATAGAATCATATAGAATTAGTTTAGAGTTGTGAATTGTTCGCAATAAGTATAAGAAGAAATTGTGAAAATAACACATTATAAAATAGTTGTGAAAATAATAATATAAAGTAATATATATAAAATGAAAATTATTTGTATAAAAAAAAGGAAATATGAGTTTTTATTTTATAAACATCGAAATATAAAATTATATATATAAGTACGATGTATAAACTCATAAATTTGTATACGGTCGAAAGATGTGTACAGAATATTGCACGTATGTATGTATATATAAGTAGTATTTATAATTAACAAAATCAAGTCATTAAGAGAGTATTTCTTTATTCTTACCGAACGTTCTTTTCCGTGTTTCTTCATTCATTCGGAATATCCGGAACGTATTCTTTTTAATCCTTGACTGATGATGGAATAAATGTAATAAACCCTACTTTAAATTTGTAATATGTCAAATATACGATAGTGAAAGGGAAAATAGGTTTATGTCATAAAAAAATAATTTAATAAAATAAATAGATTACTTTATTTTCTTTTATTTTTTATTTTTTATTATTTTTCAAATACAAAAAAAACCAACCTATGTATCTCTCCAATAACTAAAAAAATTAAATTATTTTTCTCGAGCCATTTTAATAAACCATTTATTCTGTTTTATTTCTTTATTAATACTATTCCAAATTTTTCAGATAGTATTTTGTACATTCTATTCCGAGTACGGAAAATATAAAGAAATACGCCCCAAGTTTATGGACTCCCCGTGGACTGTATGCTTAAATTACATACCTACGTACACGGTATATAATGCATTCATACGATCATATTTATTCAAAATATATTGTTTTTCCCATTCAATACATTACAATATGAATTTACATTTTGCATTTCTATCCTCGTTTTTTAATAATCTTTTTAATTAACCCCCCGATTCCGGATAAGAGAATTTTAGCCTCTTAGCCTCTTAACTGCAATTAGCAGACAGTTAGCAGAAATAGCTACTCTAGACAAAAGTTTAGAGATGACAGAAATCAGCTGATCTCTTATTATGAGTGGTGAATTCAGTTAAGAGAATTTGGTATTCTAAATTAGAGGCTTAGAGACATTTATAAACTAGAAAGTCTCTTAACTTAGCAGCTCATTGCAAGGAGCTCTTAGCCCTCTTATTTTGTTGTAATTATATAGAAGTGATCATTTTAAAGTAAAAATGATATCAAGAAATAAATGAAAGTAATAAAATAAAAATAATAATTTATTATTTAATTATTATTTTACTATTTTCACATTTCTATTTCATGTTATTGTTTTTTTTCATATATTATCTTTTTTATCTCCTGTTAATCTCAGAGATGATGCTAATGATGTCTGTCCATCAATTACCTATATTGCACCATAAGACTTTAGTACCAATTTTTTGAGACAATTCTATTACGTTGACTCATACGACACTTCACATCCCATGTCCTTCTTATCTTAAAAATTGCACAAAATCGAGTGATTTCACAAGATCTCATGTTGCATTCGCCATGTGCATTTGGAATTTTCGTGTCTCTCAAAGCATAGCTTTGAAAATCACGGTTGGGCATTTAAGCGTAAACACCCGGAGTTTACGTTTGCTTGGTAAAGAGAGTAAAGAGTGTAAATACCGTAAAGACTGCTTAAATAGCGTAAGTAGACATAAATGCATAAAAATAAAAAAGCTGTGTGTAAATTGTTTGTTACTTTTAAAAATTAACAGACTAAAACAACATAAGCCGGGTGATTTTGATCTCTGAAAATACCAAACTTATGTACAGTTTTTATAATTTTTATTCACAAAATAAATATTGAAGTTAATGTTAAACAACATATTTTGTGTTTTTTTATTTTTATGAATAAAATTTAATTTTTAATAAATATGTTTACGTTTACACTCTTTACGTCTTTACGGTAAACAGAAAAACTCTTTACGTACGTTGTTTTTACGTGTAAATTGTGGTTGTAAACGCTGTAAATAGTTTACGCGCCCAACGATGTTAAAAATAATTCACTTCAGTGTGCAGTTGGCACTAGCCTATAAATTGACACATTCGAACTCACGCGCAGGTCAATTTATGTGTCAAACTATAATCAGCTGATTTGGTGAATTTAAAACCTCTTAATTCTCTTATATATAGTTTTCACCTCAGCCTGCTACGTAGAATAGCAATTTCTGCTAATAAACCTCTTATGAAAAAAAGTTAAGAGAATTAAGAGACTCTTGTCTAGAATCGCCTGGTTACTTTTAAAATTTTCAATTTAATAACCGGCCGAAACCAAACTTAGAATGTGAGAATATATGTAGAATGTAAATGTAATTCTTCTAAGATTTATTTATTTAAAAAGGTTCTGAATTGAAATTAATTATGCAATCAAAGATACGCGGTAATTTACTGTATGGCATTGCTCAAATCCAAATTATAACTCTGTGATAATTGTAATTATTCTTCAATAAATACAATTATCAATTTTCCCTACTCCATTTAGTTTAACTGATAAAACACAGTTCCTTATTTCAAAAGACTATTTTTACGTTACGTCAATTTAATATTTCGTCTTTGACAATAGTAGGGAAGATTAGCGTAATAATTTTTTTAGTCATATTGTCTTATTTCCTATTATGAAGACAGTAATTGTTTTTCCTTTACTTTTCATCTTCATTATTTCATATTGCTCTACAACAAATTTAATTGCTTTAAGCTTAATTTATTAACACTATGCATTTTTCATATGTGCATTTCCCATATGTTATTATTACTTAAGTTACTATTTTACTCTTGACACAATTGTCTTAACATATTATGTAATACCAGAAATCCAAAACTACGAGATACGGAAGCAGTGCAAAATCGACGTTCAAAAATTTTTCTTCCTGGGTACTGGCATCAGTACCCAGTGCTACCGTTTTATTCAAAAAATAAAGTTCACAATATTATCTGTACTAAACTCAATGAAAAAATGTATGAAAATCTATTGAAATGTATGAAAAAAGCAATATTTACAATTTTCAGAAGAAATCATTCAGTACCCACTAAAATAAGCATGAATCAGCATTCAGTACCCATGAATCAGCATAGAATGTGAATATATATGCATATTTATCACATACGTGCGTATGTAATTTAAGTGTACATATTATGCGCAATATTTATAAGAATATTTTGTAATGTACGTATTTATCGTATATAAAACTTCTGTCCTAAACAAACAAATTATCGTCCTACACAAATATAATTTTTTCATAATTGTACGATCATATGGGTCATAAATTTCATTACATCAGAAACGAGGATAGAAATACAAAATGTAAATTCAAATTGTAATGTATTGTATGGGCAATACAATATATTTTGAATACGATCGGTTTAATGTTAAATTTTGAATTTTGAGACATAAACTTTTAAGTCATAAACTTAATGACTTGATTTTGTTAATTATATAAATACAATATATACATACATACGTCCAATATTCTGTACACATCTCTCGACCGTATACAAATTTATGTGTTTATAGATCGTACTTGTATATATTTTTTTGTCTGATATAAAAAGTAAAAGAAAAGTGTGAAATATGAACAAAAATCGACGTGAAAAAGAAAAAGTAATGTACGTATATGAAATATTGTACGATATATGTATGTATGTATGTTAATCTGAAATTACACATTTTTTACTACTATCCTAGTCTCTGATCTTTAATTCACGTTCATATATATGATCGAACCATTACAAAATTGTGTTCTAATGTTCTTTTGAACGAAAGTTATGTTTGTTTAGGATGACGGTATTTATAGTTAAGATACCAAATTCGTATGAAAATATTTACAAACACTTGTATGTAATATATTATTACTTATGTATACATCCATATATATAATAAGTACATGGCTTAAAATTTCTCGAGTTTATTTTGAATATTCTTATACGAAAAAACGACATCCCTTTTTTTACCGACAAATGTACTAAATCATTCCATCATTCATGCCGTCCCCTCTTTCATCGCCCGAACCGCTCTCTTGTTAAATTTCTTATTCTTAAGATATTCTTATTTTTTATTATAATTCTTATTCTTAAGAATTCTTGTTAAATTTTAATTATTCTTTGGTAATACATAAAGGAGTTGTATAATCAGCTATCACCTTGTTCTGATTCATTACTATGTATATTTATGTGTAACATGATAGCTATGATATAATTTTTTTATTTTCCGTATGGCAGTTTACTCTATTTTGAACATAATTAAAAATAAACAAGTCTTATCATTACAATAAAACCCCAGTTCAATTTCTTCTCTAAATTTCAGAAAGACCATTTTAAAAATAAAAATAAATCAATAGTTTAACAACCTCTGATCGCTTCATTCAAATGTTATATACATAACACTTAGAATAGCAATTTCTGCTAATGAACCTCTTATGAAAAAAAGTTAAGAGAATTAACCGGGCGATTCTGGATAATAAACTCTTAATTATCTTAATTTTTTTTCATAGTTTTTTGTTTTTAAATTTACCCCCCGATTCTGGATAAAAGTCTCTTAATTCTCTTAACTTCATTTCTTGAGAGGTGTATTAGCAGAAATTGATATTCTACGTAGCAGGCGGTGATGAAAATTATATATAAAAGAAGAGATTTTAAATTCACCAAATCAGCTGATTATCGTTTGACACATAAATTGACCTGCGCGTGAGTTCGAATATGTGAATTTATAGGATAGTGCCAACTGCACACTGAAGTGAATTATTTTTAAAGCTATGCTTTGAGAGACACGAAAATACCAAATGCCTATGGTGAATGCAACATGAGATCTTGTAAAACCATACGACTTTGTGCAATTTTTATGATAAGAAGGACAGGGGATGTGAAGTGTCGTATGAGTCAACGTAATAGAATTGTCTCAAAAAATTGGTACTAAAGTCTTATGCTGCAAAATAGGTAGTTATGTAATTATGGATAGACAAAAAAAAATGGTAGTTATGGTAATTGATGGATAGACATCATTAGCATCATCTCTGAGATTAACAAGACATAAAAAAGATAATAGTATATAAAAACTACAAAAAAAAAAAAAAAAAAAAAAAAAAAACAATAACATGAAATATAAATGTGAAAATAGTAAAATAATAATTAAATAATAAATTATTATTTTTATATCATTACTTTCATTTATTTCTTGATATCATTTTTACTTCAAAATGTTCACTTCAATATAATTACAACAACATAAGAGGGCTAAGAGCTCTTTGTAATGAGCAGCTAAGTTAAGAGAATCCTAAAACTAATCAGGTAATCGCGAGTACATCGGGTCTACAGGGAAGTGGATCACCCACACGACCAGTAGTTTCCGATGTACAAACGACTACTGCTGGCTTGAGCAAGCTCAAGTTAGCAGACAAAAAACTGTCCGGGGCGCAAAGGCGAAAACTCGCCAGAGAGGCTGCCCGGGCAAGGGGCGAGGCTCTCATACCTCGCAAAAGAAATCAAGCCGCTCAGGGTGCTGGGAAGCAACAGACCAGCAAAATCCTGAAGCGGGCGAGGTCGGAGAGCTCTACCTCTCCGAATCAGGGGGGACCACCGAAACCCCCTGTCAAAAAGACAAAGCAGGTACCACCTGCGGTAGGACAACCCGGCCCCTCCTCGGAGGTGGAGACGGGGCTCACCTACAGGCAGGTGGTGTCTGCCTTGAAAATGGCGGTAGTCCTAGAAGGCTACCCAGAAGCTAAGTTGGACCAGGAGAAGGCGCGCCTGGTTCAGAGAGCTATTCTGGCAGAGGTCTGGAGGTGTGAACCCTCCAAAGGGCCTCAGTTCACGAATAGCTTCTTTGATAAGGGCGTGCTTTTCGTAACCTGTGCCAACCAGGCTGCCAAGGACTGGTTGAAACTCACAGTCCCTTTGATCACCCCATGGGAGGGCGCGATCCTCCGAGTTGGGGAAGCAAAGGAGATTGTGAGGACAACCAAAGTCCTGGTTAATATTCCGAATACGGATCTTTTGTGGGAGAAATCACCCCAGAAAATACTCCAGCTTCTGAAGACCCAGAACATGGGGCTGAGCACAGAAGACTGGAGTATTTGCAGCTCGAGGGAAGAGGAACAGGGCATGAACCTGGTCCTCTACCTAGACGAGAAGTCGGCGGAAGCGTTGAGAGAAACGGGTTACAAAGCGTACCTCGGTTTCTCTCAACTAAACTTCCGAGTGCTGTCAAAGCCCACACATGCTGAAGGTTGTGCAGATAAACCTTCAGCATAGTAGGGCTGCTACAGCGTCTCTCTGCAGGCTGATTACTGCAGAGGGAATAGACGTGGCCCTAATTCAGGAACCCTGGATAGTGAAGAACAGGGTTATGGGGCTCGGAACACTAGCAGGTAAGGTTATTTACGACTTACATGCAGACAAGCCAAGGTCTTGCATATTTGTCAAGAATGGCTTACAGATTTTAACCTTGCAAAATCTCTTTTTCAGGGACCTGATTGCAGGGAATCTGACAATCGCTACGGAGGGAGGATGTAGGACAATTACCCTAGCATCTGCCTACCTTCCGTACGATTCGACAGACCCTCCACCAACCAAAGAGCTGGAGAGTCTGGTTGAGTACTGTGAGGACAATAACCTCCAGTACCTAATTGGAGCAGATGCCAATGCGCACCACACCATTTGGGGGAGCTCCAATACAAATAGAAGAGGTGAGTACCTTTTAGACTTTATTATCACTCATAATATAAGTATAATCAACAAAGGTAACGAACCCACTTTTATAAACGCGATACGCGAAGAAGTAATCGACATAACCCTGTCGTCAAGTAAAGTAGAGCCCAATATCTGTAAGTGGGAGGTCTCTAGAGAACCGTCTCTCTCGGACCATAGGTACATAATGATGGCTATCGAGGGCATAGATAGACCAATCATTATGTATCGTAACCCGCGCAGAACAAATTGGGCCTTGTTCAGTGAAAAAGTGAACGAGGGGGTAAAAAACCTTAAAAAGTCCATTAAGGATACACTTGACTTAGAGGTAGCCTCAGAACAACTAACGGAGGTTGTTCTCGCCTCTTATCAAGAAAGTTGTCCTATATCAAGGCGGTCCAGCAGGAAGCCAATAAACTGGTGGACCAAAGAACTTGATGCCTTAAGGACAAAAGTAAGAAAATTCTTCAATAAAGCGAAGAAGACAGGACAGTGGGATGTCTATAGACAAACACTGACTCATTATAACAAAAAGATTCGTGAGGCCAAAAGCAACTCGTGGAAATCCTTCTGTGGGGAGATAACTTCAATCTCAGAAGGGGCCAGACTCCACAGGGCTTTGGCCAAAAATCCCACCAATCCCTTGGGCCTTCTAAAGACCAAGGATGGGATTTACACGAAAAACGAAAGGGACACACTGGAGGTACTGTTACACACGCACTTTCCAGATTGTGAAACCTTTCTGGAAACCGATGACCAATCTGCCTTCGATGAGCTCAATCTAAGGGCGAAGAAGGTAGATTGGGAGTTGGCTAAAAGAGTGGTCACGCTGAACAGGACAATATGGGCTGTCAATACTTTTGAACCATATAAAAGTCCTGGTCCAGACGGAATCTATCCAGTACTACTACAGAAAGGAGGAGAAGCTGTAGCACTGGAACTAATCAGGCTTTTCAGGGGCAGCCTAGCACTAGGCTACATACCCAAAGCCTGGAGGAAGGCTAATGTGGTATTCATACACAAACCTGGGAAAGACTGCTCCCAGGCAAAGTCGTATAGACCAATTAGTCTATCGTCCTTCATCTTGAAGACGTTGGAGAGACTGGTCGAAAGGCACATCAGGGAAACCTGTCTGATTGAGAGACCCTTGAGCTCCAATCAGCATGCCTATCAGCCAGGTAAATCATGTGAAACTGCTCTGCACCAACTGGTTGCAAAAACAGAGCATAGTTTACATAACAAGGAAACCACTCTGGGGGTTTTCCTTGACATAGAGGGGGCGTTTGATAACACCTCTTATAACTCTATTATAAGTTCTGCTCAAAAACATGGAGTAAGCAACACCATATGCAGGTGGATAAGCCACATGCTAAGAAGCAGAATAGTACAAGCCACTCTGACAGGAGTGGACATACGGATGTCGGTCACCAGAGGGACCCCACAAGGAGGTGTCTTATCACCACTTCTGTGGGATCTAGTGGTGGATGACCTGATTACCGAACTAAACAATAAAGGATTTTACACCCAGGGCTATGCGGATGACATAGTCATCATAACCCGGGGAAAATTCCTAAATACGATATCAGAGTTAATGCAGAAGGCTCTGAAAATAGTGGAGCAATGGTGTAGCAGGGAAAACCTGAAGGTAAACCCAGCTAAAACCGCCCTTGTTCCCTTCACGAGGAAAAAGACATTGGAGGGTCTAAAACCTCTCATCTTTTTCAACAGTCAGTTAGAGATTTCCAAACAAGTTAAATATCTAGGACTCATCCTAGATAGTAAACTGACCTGGAATGAGCAGCTGACTGAAATTACGAGAAAGGCAAAAACCTCCCTTTTCAATCTTAAAAGGGCACTCGGTAATACATGGGGAATTAGGCCACATATGGTACTTTGGATGTACGATGTGATCCTAAAACCTATGATAAGCTATGGGTCACTGGTGTGGTGGCCCAAAACAGAACAGAAAAAGGCCAAAATTGAATTGGAACGAATTCAAAGATTGGCCCTTCTGTGTACAACGGGAGCATTCAGAAGCACCCCGACGGCAGCCTTAGAAGCTATACTAATCGTACCTCCCCTTGAATTCGTTATCAAGGGGCAAGCTAGGATAGCGGCGTATAGGCTGTATATGAACAGACACTGGAAGCCCCTGGTGGAAGTCGGGCATACCAGTATTCTACAAACAATAAAAGATAGAAGTTTCGAAATGAGACATGATTTCATTGAAACTTCTATGAACTTTGAAAAGAGATTCCTCACCCAGATAACAAGCTGGGAGGAAACGCGTGACAGTCACCTGGAGGGAGATCTCATCTGGTATACGGATGGATCAAAGACAGGTGAAGGAACGGGAGCCGGAATACATGGGATAAGACCTAGAAGGGATATAATAATCCCACTCGGGGAATATGCCACTGTGTTCCAGGCTGAAGTATGCGCCATAAACCTGTGCGTCCTAGAGAATTTAAGAAGGAGATATAGAAATAAAACGATCCTCATTCTCACGGACAGCCAGGCGGCGATTAAAGCACTGGAAAGTGTTAAAATCAACTCTAGGGTAGTACTAGAGTGCAAACAAAACCTTAATGAACTGGCAAACAACCACAACAATATTTTGGTGAAGTGGGTGCCAGGTCATAAAGGAATAGCTGGTAACGAAAAAGCAGACGAGTTGGCCAGGAAGGGATCCAGTACACCCCTGATAGGGCCAGAGCCCGCCCTGGGAATTACTAAAAACTTCATTAGGAAAAAGGTGAATGATTGGGTACAAAACCAGCATAAAATTCACTGGATTTCTGATGGAGGAAAAAGACGCTCTGGGGGTCTTATAAAAGAACCGAACAGAGCGATTTCAGACCTGACACTGAAATGTGAAAGGAAAGTTATTAGACTTGTAATTGGACTAATAACAGGACATTACAAGTTTAAAGTTCACCTACAAAAACTAGGCTTCAATATGAATAACCTAGACTGTAGGCTATGTCTTGAAGAGGAAGAAACAGCTACACACATCCTGAAGGAATGTGTGGCACTAGAAAGATGGAGATGGAAGACCACTGAGGGCAGAAATCTCGAAGATCTTTCAAATCTAGACTACATAAAGTACGCTATTCTCCTTGCCAAAAGGATAAATGCCTTTATGTAGACAAACAAAGGGTGAGGGATACAATAAGCTTTCTTAAGCTGCAGTGTCGAGGCAACCCAACCTCTTCTCACCCTTATGAATTAAAATAAATAAATAAATAAAATAAATAAAATACTTACTGCCAAAACTGAACTACACGTAAACGTAAACGTTAAAAGAGCTCTAATAAACTTACGCATGTATGTACGTTAGCCAAGTAGAGCTTTAGGTTTACGGTTTACGTAGTAGACATATGTATGTCGTTTGCCCAATCTCTCTAATACCTGTTAGCAAACTATCAACTTATGTATTTAAAACTCAGATAAACATAATTAAATCAAATACAGGATCATTGAGAACGAAAAAGCAGAGGGTATTTGATAAAACCGCACCACATTCTTCATTAACAAACGGCTGTTACATTGTTAAACTACATATCAATCCAAATGCTCTGAACTTGCAGAAAAAATAAAGAAGGTACACCTCAAAAATAATCATCTGGGAATTGAGGAAGTTTTTAGTGACTAGTTTACTACAGTCCCAAAATGAAAGAGCGTATAACTCAATTCATAAACAATTGTGAAATTTGCAACTACGAAAAGTATGACCACCCAAGATAACATAAAAGGTTACTGAAACTCCAAATAACCCTAGAGAAATAATTCACGAAGATGTGTTTTACACTTTACAGAACCAATTATTTTTAACTATAATTGACAAATTCACGAAACATGCCTTTGCAATCAAAATATTAGGTAGTACCTGGACGGAATTCAAGAGAGCTCTGTCTTACTATTTCAGACAATTTGGTACAGTAAAAATACTTATTACTGACATTGAACTAGGATATAAGGCAATACCCTTAAGAGAGTTTTTAAGAAATATAGTTGTAGATATTCACTTCGTATCTAGTAGCAACCATACTTCGAATGCAGATATAGAACGGCTACATAATACCATTAACGAACACATCCGTATTTTGAAGCAGGATGTAAAAAAAATAGTAAAATAAACCACATCAGGACTGTGGAAGAAAAAATCCTCCAAATCGTTGTGTTTTATAGTATAATAATACCATTCATTCCACAACGTGTAAAAAGCCAATCGATTTCATTATTGGAAAGATACATAAGAGTGATTACTCAGAAATACATACAAGGATCACCGAAAATATATCGCAGGGATAATGGGCTACGATGATGAAACAGAAATTAAGACGAAATTAGACCAATTATTCAGTGTTAGTGACAGACTAGTTATTGAAAACAAAAAACAACTCAATATTAACAGACAAATATTTGGCCACATATAGAATATAACTTCCCATATTAGAAATCACCAATTAACAATAGAAAAATACACCAGTAAATTAGCATACAATCTAAATAACAAAATAGCAACTTTAAAAGTTGAAGTCATGCTAATGCAGTACGCGAGTGAAATTTTCTAATAAGAAAAGTATTAAAAAAAAACTTTAATTTATTTTATTTCACAAATTTTATTTAATAAAAAATTTCTATTTTATGTCACTGAAATATTTATAATTTTATATTTATTAACATTATTTAAAGGTTCACGAAAAATTTCCACTGTACTATATATATGTATTTATTTGTTTGTTATGTACATATGTACATATATGTATAGTATATACATATGTTATTATTTGTTTGAACTAATTATTTCCTTGCAATTCCTTTAATTTACGTTGCAGAGCTAAAACTTCTTCGTAACTCACAGTTTCATCATCTTCTGACCCATTAAATAAATGTTTTAATATATTTTTATTAACTCAATTTGTTTATTTGTTTGCTTAGTTCATTATTTGTTATTTTTTTAGCTGCGGGTTATCACCATGTTATATTAACAAAAAAAGAATCGTTACTTATTTTGAATTCACTTAAATTCTCAAAAAAAAGAAAAAAAAACTCACTTAAATTACTTAAATTTTGTTTTTGCAACACCTTTTAACACTTAAATTTTATTTTCGCAACACTTTTTAATGTATAATTTTTAAATTAAATATTTTCACAATTAAACCGTAAGGATTTTTCGATCTCTGGATCCTTATTCTTCGGAAAAGGATCCTACCGACTGCGCCAGTTAAATTTACTAATGAGAATAGTATTAAAAAAAAAACTTAAATTATTTTATTTCACAAATTTTATTTAATACACTTCACAATTTATAATGCATTTAAAGAAATTTACAAAATTTCGATAATCAACTCTTTAAAATTAATCTACACTCTTTAAACTCGATCTTAAGACTAACTTTCATAATTTTATAAATTGTTTTCTTTAATTTTCGAATTTTGTTACAATTTCATTTCTCACGGGTAAAAATGCAAAATTGCTTTCTAAGCGTTTTTCTATGTATTTACCAATTTGTTTATTTATTACGAAAATAATAAAAATTATCGTGTGAAATTAAAATGCTTTTCTAAGCATTTCCTGTTTACTGCAAATTTTGTTATTTTGTCAAACAATAATAATTTTTGTGGGAAACGAAATTGTAATTTAATTCTTCATTTAAATATGCAATTTTTGTAAAATTAATTCTCATGATTCTTACATTTAAATATTGATTTTCAATGTGTTTAACATATCTGTATGTGATATGTTATCAACATAAGTCATATTGTCATTTTGTAATTCCTTTTTGTCTTCATGACTTATGTTTGATAACATAACTCGCGTGTCACATAAATCATGACATCATCTCATTAAGAAATCATATCGATGATATCGAACAAATATTATTTTCTAGCAAACTAGGGATTTTATCAAAAAACCTACTTAATGAAGACGAACTCAAATTTATTACAAGTGTAGAAAGCTACCAAAATATTAAAGTCACAGTTACTTCATATAATAACATCATAACAATTATCTTATTCATCCCACAATTTTCCGATTCCTAGTTTTCCGAAGTTCTTATTGTGTTATGTATATAACATTAGAGTGAAGCGATCAGAGGTTATTAAAGTATTGATTTATTTTTGCTTTTGAACTGAAAATTTAGGGAAGAAATCTGAACTGGGTTTAATTAATAACAAGTCTTGTGGTTTAATTTTAAATATTTATTTCACTAATTAACACTAAAAACTATGTTCACAAAATTTACTTAAACTATATTTATTTTCTTTACAATATTTTATTTATTACCGAACCGACACCAACTGTACGTTCGTTACTTTATTTTCTATATCCGGTTCGTTAGAATTTTACTAAGTCTAATTTACTTGTAAAAATTCTAAGTTTAAAATACTTTATATTATCCAAACGCGATTTATAATCAAAGACGATTTGTAATTCCGCGGTAATTTATTTCTTGCTGTTCCTTGTAAAATCCAAATTATAACTCTTTGATAATCGTTATTATTCTTCAATAAATACAATTATCAATTTTCCCTACTTAATTTAACTTTGTTAATTGAGTCCGAAGTTCGTTATTTTGAAATTTATTTTAATATTATTTGAATTTACTTTTAACTGAAATTGTCAATCGTAGGGAGAGTGGGCGTTATCATTTTATATTCTTTTTCCGTTCATTCATAATGTTAATAATATGGTTAATTGTTTACTCGACACTTTTACCTTGTATTAATGTAATGTCACTCATATGCGTTTAGTTGTATGTATTTTCAACTTTACTTTTATGCATGCACTTATGTGTGTTAATCTCAATGGCTTAACTCTCCACTTTTTGTATGTGTGCAATTGCATTAATTATTATTGCACTTTATACTTTTATACTGTTGTCGAATTTCGTTCTTTGATTTCCGCTTGTTGTTACTGACCTAGTTATGAATTTTCTTTTACTTTATTTGTTTACAAGTAATTTAATATAATTTCGGTATGTGAATTTAAGTATGTTAATATTATTAGGAAATCATATGGAATTTATATATTGGTAATTATATTGAATTTAGTGCATGGATATTTCCTATTGTGGCGGTAATCGTTATCAGTACTTTTACTGCACTACGAAACTATACATAATATGGTTTCGAGTACATAACAATTACAAGTTTAATGCAATTCACTCAAACTAGCTCTATGCACATTAGAGGTAGTTGAGTTTCATACACACTGGTAACGATTACGCACACAGTACTCATACACTTAATATTATTTATTAATAAGTAGCAGGTAGCTTATTATTTACTATATAATAAACCCTATGTAATAATTAGTAATTAGGTTGTCTAATATATAATTTTATATTTTAAGCTCTTCTTGTTCTGACTGCGATAGAGTTCACACCTTGTATCAATATTTTATAAAATAAAGTGTAGCATAAGTTAACCACGTGCATTTTTAATTAATTAACCACACAAACCCACACCTATGTTGCATTAAATTTGGTATATTTAAAAAAGACGTTATGGACTTTAAATAAGTTCATAAAATATTTTAAAAATTTTAAAAAATATTGGAATTTGGTTTATGGTTTTTTCCATAACTGAATATTGATATTTATTTAATCTACTTTGAAAATTGCTTTATTGAAATTCTTTACATATTTATTTAGGTGACGTTCCATTATATTTTGCGTGTCTTTATTTGTATGAATTTTACATATAAAATGATTACCCAATTGACAAATCAATTAACGGACTATGATTCTTTTAAAAATTGTTCTACCTTTAATTGTGAAGTTATATTAATTGTAGAATTGCGAAATTATATGAATTTAATTTTGAATTCAATTTTATCATATGTTTTTATTTAAAATGCATGTGTTAATTCTTTAATTTAAAATTCTCTAATATTTTGTCAAATTGTGTTACAATTTGATATTTTATATATAACAATTGAACCAATCCCAGAAACCAATTATTATTACTGTCAACTAACGAATTTCTCGTAGATGAAAACAATAAAGCTTTTAAATTTCCACTAAAGGATAATTTAAAGAATTTAGTATCCGTTACAGATGATTGCATTAACAACATAATTGCTAAAGAAGCTTATTGTAAAAAATCATTAAGTGTGGAAAATGGTATATCGGTGTTCAAAGTGACCTTCTAGTTAAAAAACTATTCAACCGATTTCAATGAAATTTTGAACACACATAGATTGTATTTATTTCTGTTTCAATTTATATTTGAAAATTTTCAAAAAACAGTTCAGGCAAAAATTGATAGGTGGCACCAATAATATAAGTGATTTTAAAATAATCCACATACAGTGCCGAATAAAATACATATGACCACTTTGCTAAATTGCAATTAATACATTTTTACTGTAATCATCATAATAAACAACAATAAAACAAGATATTTGGTTTTAAATTATTACTAACAAAATAATTGAAAATCATAATAATGTTTGTAATGTTGTAATGTTTTTTAAATGTAAATGAATTCATAATTTGAATATGCAAAGAATTTCAATTAAGGCAATTTTAAAAGTACATAGTTTAAACAAATAAATATAATATTTATCCTTTGTTTTTTTAACTTAGAAAAAAAATCAAAAATTATTCATTTTCATGATTAAAAACAAGAATCAGAAAATTTTTTCGTCATGAAATTACACAAACAAAATATACGCCATGCGAATTATAATTATGCAATACAAAATTTCATAAACTCAATATTCAATTTTTGGCTTTTAAAATTTTGTATTCAAACTTTAAAGAATACACAAACAAAATATATTCATGATCATGAACAATTAAATAGTCCAGAATTAGAAAAATTGTGTGTAATGAAATTACACAAACAAAATATATGCTTGCAAATTTTAATAAAAAAAAAAATGTAGATCCGATCATAATTCTAGGAATACACAAACAAAATGTATTGCACAAAACGAAAGACCCAGTGATCATTCATGCATAACTAATTGAAGTCATATATTTTAATATACACACAATCAAACGTGTGTAAAATCTTGACTTATCATATGGCTGTAATATAAAGTCTTGTTTCTTAATTGAAAGATCATATGGATAGAATTTTGAAGCTGGTAAATGCTGAACTTTACCCAGCTTCAACTTCATTCTGATCTTTCACACTGGTTTTTTAAAATTTTAGCGTGAAATTCAAAATTGATTCTTCTTTTTAGATTAAACTTCTTTGCTATTATTAAATTTGCATTATCTCGTATCAGATGTTTTGGAATACGTGTGTATGTCTGACATAAATAAAAACTGTCTACATCCCTATGTCGACCCATACAAAAATATTCTCGTATATTGTTTTGTTTTTCACATCCAACATCGTCAAATACAAATATAGAATTACTTTTAGCTTCATTTAGGAAGAAGCTAAACTGTTCATTTCAATGAAGACAAAAGTAAAACTTGGAATGGGTGTTAAAACTAAAACTAAAAAACAAATAGTCAAATCAAAAGAAAAAAAACTCTTTCATCAGGCTATTCAAAATGCCCGTAAAATTATAAAAGTACATAGGCCTAATAAGCTGCAAGATGCAATAAAATTGGCTCTAACAGCAACCAAAGATATTTTAAAGAAAAAAAAATCATCAATTGAAATACCACGAGTTATACCCGTACCTAAAACTGGAGGTGTTTTACCGTTTCTTATTCCACTTTTTGCGGGACTATCAGCTGTAGGAGCACTATCTGGTGGAGCAGCGCAAATCGCAAAAGTAATCAAAGAAGCCAAGAATGCGAGAGATCAGTTGACAGAAAATCAAAGACATAACAAAACAATGGAAGCAATAGCAATGGGGAAAGGATTATATTTGAAACCATACAGAAAAGGATTTGGACTCTTCTTAAGACCTTATCCAAAAAACTTTTAAATAAGCTACCTAATACAGCTCTTAACGAACTTGATTTAAATAAATATTCAATATTTATTCCATATTTTCGAGGTGTTTTTATGCGTAATAAATTACCAAAAAAGCCTTGGAGAAAAGAATGTGGAGTTATAAATTTAGATGATGCAAGTGGGCCAGGTACGCATTGGGTAGCTTATTACAAAAACAATAACTATGCTGAATATTTTGACAGCTTTGGGAATTTAAAACCTCCTTTAGAAGTAATAGAATATTTAGGTAGTAATATAAGATATAATTACAAGAGACAACAAAATTATAATTCAGTTAACTGCGGACATTTGTGTTTAAAGTTTCTGTGCAGCAAATATAAAGAATATATATAAATAAAGTGAATTTTTATAAATTTGTTCAGTATATTTTTTATCATATGGCGAAAAAGGTGTGTTTTATTCCTCAAGTACAAATTTTTTTTTACATAAGTGGAACTACGCTTATCGTCAAAATCGCAAAAGATATTGGGAAATAATCCAATAGACGAATTGTTCAAACTAGCGAAGTTCTAAATCCAATTCTTATACGTCTGCTCATCGACAAAAATTATATGATCAACGGTTTAAATAGAAGGTTCACAACACAAAATTAATCACTCAACTGACATCTTTCAAAACGTCAATTACATTAACTCTTACTGGAAATACTTCAGTTCTTACCTCAGAATATTTCCCTCCTATAGATTTACCAATCAACTATGTTTGCGGACTAGTTGACTTTCATACTTATAATTCAATTCCCAACGTTGATCGTAACAATAATTTATTTCATATAGGCAATGAAGTTATTACAATACCTGTGGGGTCTTATAAAGTTGATGACATTGCCAATTACTTGCAGAAAGAGCTGGCAAAAACAAAAAGTAAACTTACAGTCGAAATTCATGCAAACAACAACACACTCAAAACAGAAATTAAAAGTACAGAAAACATTTACTTCAACAGGAAGCGATCTATTGGTCAACTTCTAGGATTTAATAAAACAGAATTAACTGCAAATGTATTACATGTATCTTATTTACCAGTAAACATCACTAAAGTAAATGCTATACGAATTGAATGTAATTTAGTAACAGGTTCGTACTGTAATAATATACCTGTGCATACTCTTCCTGAGTTTTCACCGGATTTTGGTCCAGGGTATAAAATAACAGAGGTTCCTAATAATGTAATTTATTTACCAGTTAACGTTAAACAAATCAGATCGATCGTAATTAGAATTGTTGATCAAGACGGAAATTTAATAAATTTCAGAGGCGAAAATATTACAGTCAGATTACATTTAAAACTAGAATAAAAAAAGAAATGATTCTTTATAACAAAAATATAAATATAAGTCCAATACATCGTAGAAATTTTGCTAGTTCTAGTTCAACTCTTAAAGGAGTAACATCGAAATCAAGAGCTAAATTAACTATTGAAAAAAGAAAGTTTCTTGAATCTCTGGGATTTGTTTTAAAAACTCATAATGAGTGATATACTGTATATTTCACAACAACCTTATTTTGATGAACGAATAACAAAAAAAGAGTATCATACTTACTCTCCTTTTGTAGACTCTTTTAAAAACAATGATGAAATACGGATTTCAATACAAAATCAAGATCTTTATGTACTTCCAAGTGAAAGCATTATTTACATTGAAGGTACACTGAAAAAAACTGATGGCACAGTTTTACCTGACTATAAACTTAACAACAATAGTATGGCATATTTATTTGATGAAATACGTTATGAGTTAAATGGTGTTGAAGTTGATCGTACCAAAAATGTTGGAATTACTACTTCATTAAAAAATTATATATCATTAAATCAAAACGAAAGTTCTATGCTTCATAATGCAGGATAGTCACTAAACGAAACTATAAATCCAAAATATGGAAATTTTGGTTTTTATATTCCTATGAAAATGTTATTAGGTTTCGTAGAAGATTATAAAAAAATCATCACAAATGCAAGACATGACTTGATTTTAATTCGTGCAAGAACAGACTTAAATGCAATTCAAACAACAGTCGAGGGTTCTAAACTTACAGTTACAAAAGTGATGTGGAAAATACCACATGTTAGTGTATCAGATGAAGAAAGACTTCGTTTACTTAAATTTGTTCAAAATGGAAAATCATCTCGTACAAGTTTTCGAAGCTGGGACTTGCATGAATATCCTAGCGCGCCGCAAACAGATCATCTTGTTTGGACTGTTAAGACTACACCACAATTAGAAAAACCCCAATTTGTGATTGTTGCTCTACAAACAGACAAACAAAATAGAAAAGAGAAGGATGCTAGTAAATTCGATCATTGTAAACTTACTAACATAAAAGTTTATTTAAATTCTGAAACATATCCGTATGATAATGACCGTAATCGGTATGCTTTACTGTATGATATGTATATGAAATTCCAAGAAAAATACTATGGTAAAGAAAACCATCCATTACTGAAATGGAGTGAATTTAACGAAATAGCACCAATTGCTGTTACTGACTGTTCACATCAAAATGAAATTGTTAAATCTGGTCCAGTAGATGTGAGAATAGAACTGCAAACAGATGGTAATATTCCAGCAAAAACAAATGCATACTGTTTACTTTTACATGATAGAATAATTGGATACAGCCCACTTAATGGTGATGTACGAAAATTAGTATAATAAAAGAAGAAGCATGAGCATTTGCAAATTAGATATTAGTTGGTCAACGGAGATAAAACATCTTATAAAATGAAAAATATTGTCGTCATAGATATACAAGGAATTAAAACTCAAAATAATAAATTTATTGTAAAAGAATTAGCAATATCATATAATGTACGAGAGTTTCAACATTTTTTAATTAAACCGCCACTGTAAAAGAACAAAAACAAGTAAATTGGATAACGAGAAATTATCACGGATTAAATTGGGATGAAGGTTCAATTTCTTTTAGAAGTTTGTTATTTTTTTTTATTAAAAAACCTGAAAGACGCAATAATTTACGTGAAAGGTACAGAAAAAAGATTATTTATAAGCAAAACACTCAGGAAAAAAATTGTAGTTCATGATTTAGATGAATTAGGATGTCTAAGTTTACATGCTTTACATCAAAACCATCCTAATGTTCTAAAATGCGTTGTACATGGCGGTAGTTGTGCTTTGCAAAATATGTTTATTTTAAGACATTATGTAGATGCAAAATTAAATGAAACATTGTAATTTTTTTTTTGTTTTCAATAAAATTTATTAAAATTATATATAAACTTATACCACTCTTTTTATTTTTCACTTAACCTATAATGACCCCAAGCATACGTACTTATACCATCTTCATTTACATGCCTCTTATCATTTATATAACTTAATGATATTTTATGTACATTTTGAGTATATAATGTATGTATATGAGATCTAAAAACTAACATACTATGTTTTGCCCAAAAAGCAAAACATAACCTTTTTTGTTTTTTTTTACACTAACACATTATTATTTTATCACCACCTTTTCATATTTATTTTCACATATTATTTTTTCATAATTATTATTTTTTCACATTTATTATTTTTAACACTTTTCCATTTTAATTTCACATTTATTAATTTTCACGATCATTTTCAATATTTATTCACACACACATTACTATACATTACTGCACTTGTCAAACTATTTATTTTCATTATTTGACAAGTGCAATAAACATAGAATTCATTATTTACATTGTTCCATTGTTTACACTGGGAAACAATAAAAATACAGTTTACCCAGATCGTATATAAACGAGATGAAATCCAACAGAAATCATCATTTTTGATCAAACTTTCCAAGTGAATACTTCACTAATTCCTTGTCTGCTTATTCAGTCTCAGCGAATCTTAACTGAGAATCAAGAAGGACGAATCTTAATCCTTCGAACCTCTAGAGCCTTTTAGCGAATCTTAACTAAAAGGTACCCCAGATTTAACGAGACAGCGAATCTTAACTGGATCGTTAAATCAAAAAATATTTTTATACTAATCCGGATTCTAGCGAATCTTAACTAGAATCCAAAGTACCTTCGTAGTGATATCTCAAGCGAATCTTAACTTGGATATCATCTACATTTAAACCGATCTTCCGCTGAAGATCCGGTACAATAATTTTCAACCCAGATAACTTCAATAAGTCTGACTAACAAAAATTACATATACAATTTTATAATTTTTTTTTAAATTCTTTTATTTTTTTTTCTTCTTTTTTCATAGACCGCCTTGGACTTAGAAAGGTGGAATAGATCCAAGCACTAAGCTGGTTTAGTTGTTTGGCTTTTCATTCATTTTAATTTATACTTATTTAATTGCATTTTACTTTTTAATTTTTATTTTTGAATTCTTATTTTAATTATTAATTCTTAATTTACTATTAATTTTGTTTGAATTTATTATTTGAATTCTTCTAACTTATTTGCTTGAATTTTTTATTTAATTGCATTTTATTTTTTATTATTTGCTTGAATTTTTTTTTTATTTTAATATTTTGCCTTAGATTTTTATTTTTTTTTATAAATTTGCTTGAATTTTTATTTTGTAAATTGTTTTTTCCTAATTTTTAAGTTAAATAAAACATAAGTTTTATAACGAATTAAAACACGACTTTTTTTCCATTTTTGCTGCCCAACACCCTAATTCTGGTTTACGGAACAGCGGCACTTCAAACTTGTTACTTATTAACATTGTATTGTCATTCTCTGCCATTTCTAGGTATTAGAAAAACAGAGACGGCAACACATTTTTTGGTCCTTCGAGCAATAGTGCAACCAGAATGGGACGTGGCAGTAAAAAAGTGGAAGTCGCTGCCATCGTTAAGACTCAAACATCTTTGCTTGAGCAACTTACACGATCGGCAAACAATTTTGATAAAAATTCAGGGAAGCAATTTACAGAGTCATACTTCAAAGCAAGATTAGAATGCTTTGAAGTTTTATGGAAAAAATTCCAAGCAAATCATATACTTATATATGACAATGAAGAAGAAAATGATGAAGCTGATACATATATCAGCAGCGATTTGTACGAACAATTCGAAAATTTATATCTCGAATACATAGTAAAATGCAAAGACGCATTAAAATCATTTGAATTAGACACAAAAACTGAAAATATAAATACATCTCAAATAGACCCTGAACACACAGAAAAAGACAATATTCAATTAACCCCTATTCCAATAACAAAATTTGATGGTAATTATCAAAATTGGAGATCATTTTTCGATCTATTTTCTTGCTTAATACATAAAAAAGCAAATCTTGCAAGTGTTCAAAAATTACATTACCTCAAAGCTTCAGTAACCGGTGAAGCTGAAAAATTGCTTAGACAGTTTGACGTCACTGCCTCAAATTACACCAAAGCATGGGAATTACTACAAAAACGATACAATAACAAACGTGTGCTAGTAAATACCCATCTCAAAACCTTGTTTGGCCAACCAGCCATCAAAAACGAAACCTCAAATTCGATCAAACACTTGTTAGATCAAACCGAAGAAGTTCTACACGAACTCACAGCATTAGAGCTCCCAACAAACCATTGGGACGCCATACTAGTACATACACTTGTACAAAAACTTCCGCCTGAGACTCATGCATTATGGGAACAGCAACAAGGAAATAACACAGAGATACCCACGTACTCTCAATTCAAAGAATTTCTAGAAGTGCGCTTCCGTACTCTTGAAGCCATTCAAGAAATTAACAAACCAAGAACTTCTTTCCAAACACAATCGACGTCAAAAAATACAAACAACTTTTTGAACACACTCAAATGTAAAAAATGCAATCAAAATCACATTCTGTTCAGGTGTCCTATATTCAGAAAATTAACTACCAAACAAAAAATAGAATTTGCCACACAACATAACCTATGTAAAAATTGCTTGAATGATTCACATAGTATAGAAAAATGTCCAAGCAAAAACACTTGTGCAATATGCAACAAAAAACACAATACATTATTACATGTACAAAAAACACCAAATGAATCCACAACAAGCACTTCTACAAATTTAACAGCACAAAGCCATAGACAGAGCACAAAACTTGCTTTACTAGCCTCAGCGCTAGTAAACGTAAAAGATAACAATGGCAGAACGACTCAATTAAGAGCGTTATTGGACACGGGTTCACAGACATCTTTCATCTCAAAGTCTGCTTGTAAAAAATTAAAATTAAATTGTATTCCAACTGATACACAAATATCAGGTTTAGGAAAAACACAAACAGCACATGTACAATATAAGACAAAAGTATGTATGAAATCAATTCATACCAATTTCAAAACAAATGTTGAAGTTTTCGTAATCAATCAGATTACTGGTAAAACACCTAGTACCATAATCAACATCGAAAACTGCAAACATTTGTTAGAATTAAAACTAGCAGATGAAAGATTTTTTGAACCTGGTCCAATAGACCTCTTATTAGGTGCTGATATATATGCAAAAATATTACAAAATAATGTAATAAGAGGGAATAAAACAACACCTACAGCCCAATTAACCTTGTTAGGATGGATTTTATTTGGATCTGCCATATCAGACAGCAAGACAAAAACGTTTCCCACGATAACATCACCCACAGAAAATTTAAATGAACAATTACGAAAGTTCTGGGAAATAGAAGAAATCCATACTTCAAAACCACTAAAAAAGGAGGACATACTATGTGAAGACAATTTTCAAACAACTCACACAAGGAAAAGCGATGGAACATACAAAGTAGAACTCCCCTTTAAATCCAAAGAAGGCCCTGAATTAGGACAATCAAGGTCAAAAGCCATAAGTCAACTTTTAAGTCTGGAAAAAAGATTTGCTAAAGATCAGCATTATTTTCATTTATACAGAGAATGTATAAATGAATACTTAACAATGGGTCATATGAGGGAAGTAAAAGAACCAAACAGTAGCGAGACACAAATACAGCATTACTACTTACCTCATCACGCTGTCATAAAAGACAGTACAACAACCAAATTAAGAGTAGTCTTCAATGCATCAAGCAAAACCACAAATGGTAAATCATTAAATGAACAACTGCTCACTGGTCCAACAATACAACCAACATTATGGTCAACATTAATGAGATGGAGACAATTCCAATATGTGATGACAGCAGATATAGAAAAGATGTACAGGATGATCTGGATCTCTGAAAAACATCACAATTACCAACGAATTGTTTGGAGAGAATCACCCCATCATAAAATAAAAGACTATGCTTTAACAACCGTCACCTTCGGAACCACACCAGCACCATTCCTTGCAATACGAACATTGCAACAGTTAGCAAAAGACGAAGCTAAGAATTTTCCAAAAGCAGCCAAAGTCTTACCAACTTGTTTTTATGTAGATGACTGTTGTCTGGGATCCAATGATAAGAGTGAAGCATTGGAATTACAATCTCAGATGATAGACATGTTAAAAACAGCAGGTTTTCATTTGAGAAAATGGACCTCAAACTCACAAGATTTGTTAACCAACATTCCATACGAAGATAGGGAAATGAAAACCTCATTAGAACTTACGTCACAAGAGTCATTCAAAACATTAGGTCTTCATTGGTATCCAGGTGAAGATGTTTTCCAATTTAAAATTCAATTACACGAACAAAAAACAAATTATACAAAAAGAACCATTCTGTCTGAAGTAGCGTCTTTATTTGATCCCTTCGGGTGGTTAGCACCATGTATAATTATAGCTAAAATATTAATTCAAAAACTCTGGATATCAGGCTGTAGCTGGGATGAACATCTCAACAATCATCTATCAGATGAATGGTTAGGCTTCCGAAATCAAATTACCCAACTCCAAACAATCAAAATTCCTAGATGGACAAAATTCCACTCACACCATAGAGCAGAACTCCATGGATTTTGTGATGCATCAACACGAGCATACGCAGCAGTAGTATATTTAGTCATCTATCAAAATAACGTAAAAACTAGTTCCCTTATAGCTGCAAAAACCAAAGTTGCTCCTATCAAGCCCATTACCTTACCTAGACTAGAATTATGTGCAGCAGTCTTATTGTCCAAACTCATAAAACAAATACAAACTGATATGGATCTCCATAATATCCAAAAATACGCCTGGTCTGACTCTGAAATAACATTAGCTTGGATTAAAGGATCACCATCAAAATGGAAAACATACATAGCAAACCGTGTCGTAGAAATCCAAGATAATGTCCCACCAGAAGAATGGCGATATGTTCCATCAGCGGATAATCCAGCTGATTGTGCGTCGCGAGGAATTCCTCCGGAATTACTACCATCCCTTACATTATGGTGGTCAGGTCCCAATTGGTTAGTTAATACTCAATATTCATGGCCAATACAGCCCAAAATTATCGAACCTAAAATAGAAGTTAAATCATTAACGACATTTTTAAATATACAAGAACCATCATTATTATTTAAATACTCATCCTTTTCAAAATTAATACGAGTTGTAGCCTGTTGTCTTCGATTCTTTCACAATTGCAAATACCCTAAAAACAAAAGAAAAAATCATCTTACATTAGAAGAACTAAATACGGCAGAATTACGTATAATATCAATATAACTACAACACAACAATTTCAGACAAGAAATTGAACACATTAAAAATAACAAACCTATACCAAGTAAAAGCCATATTATTAACCTTCGCCCCTTTATCTGCGAAAAGGGTATATTAAGAGTAGGTGGTCGTCTGTCCAATACCAATTTACCTTTCAATACTAAACACCCAATCATTATTCCAAATAAACACCATGTCACAACACTAATAATTAATCATTATCACAAAATTACACTACATGGTGGAACACAATTAGTTCTAAACACTTTACGACATAAATATTGGCTACTAAATGCACGAAATACAATAAGACTACATTTGCATAAATGTATACAATGCTATAAAACACGACCAAAAACATCACAACAAATTATGGGTGACTTGCCTGAATGTAGAGTCAACATTTCATTACCATTTCAACATGTCGGCATAGATTATGCAGGGCCAATCAATATCAAAACATCAAAGATCTGAAACGCAAAAACCTTGAAAGGCTACATTGCCATATTCATTTGCATGGTTACCAAAGCCATACATATCGAGTTGGTAACCGAATTAACAACAAACGCATTCCTAGCAGCCTTCAGAAGATTTGTCAGCAGAAGAGGCTTATGCACATATGTTTACTCTGACCAAGGCACAACATTTGTAGGCGCTAACAAGGTTCTGGATAACGAATTCAAAAGATACCTAAAGGAATTCAAAGACAGTATTAATACAATTTCTACAAATTTAAATATAAAATGGCACTTTAACCCACCATCAGCTCCACACTTTAGCGGTTTATGGGAGGCAGGAGTAAAATCAGTGAAGACACATCTAAAGCGGATTATTCCAGCAGCCAATTTAACTTACGAAGAATTAACCACTTTACTATGCCAAATAGAAGCCTGCGTTAATTCCAGACCCTTAATACCACTGACTAATAATCCTGACGATCATTCATTAATAACTCCAGGCCATTTTCTAACAGGGCGACATCTACTGACTACTCCAGAACCATCCCATCCAGATCAAGCTTTACACATCAACAGATGGAAATATATACAACAGCTGACAAATCATTTCTGGAAAAAATGGTCAAATGAATATCTACATATATTACAACAACGTAGCAGATGGAATAAAAATAATACTCTCATTCAAGAAAATGATATCGTATTAATAAAAGATGAACGATATCCTCCTACACAATGGCCCTTAGGTAAGGTTATACAATTACATCCAGGCAATGACAATTTATGCAGAGTCGTAACCGTTAAAACTTCAAATAACATATTACAGAGACCAATCACAAAGATTTGCAAGCTGCCATAATGTAAGTACACAAGTAATAACTAGTAAGTGGTAAGTACAGTCTCTTCGGAGGCCGGAAAATGTTTTGCCCAAAAAGCAAAACATAACCTTTTTTGTTTTTTTTACACTAACACATTATTATTTTATCACCACCTTTTCACATTTATTTTCACATATTATTTTTTCATAATTATTATTTTTTCACATTTATTAATTTTCACGATCATTTTCAATATTTATTCACACACACATTACTATACATTACTGCACTTGTCAAACTATTTATTTTCATTATTTGACAAGTGCAATAAACATAGAATTCATTATTTACATTGTTCCATTGTTTACACTGGGAAACAATAAAAATACAGTTTACCCAGATCGTATATAAACGAGATGAAATCCAACAGAAATCATCATTTTTGATCAAACTTTCCAAGTGAATACTTCACTAATTCCTTGTCTGCTTATTCAGTCTCAGCGAATCTTAACTGAGAATCAAGAAGGACGAATCTTAATCCTTCGAACCTCTAGAGCCTTTTAGCGAATCTTAACTAAAAGGTACCCCAGATTTAACGAGACAGCGAATCTTAACTGGATCGTTAAATCAAAAAATATTTTTATACTAATCCGGATTCTAGCGAATCTTAACTAGAATCCAAAGTACCTTCGTAGTGATATCTCAAGCGAATCTTAACTTGGATATCATCTACATTTAAACCGATCTTCCGCTGAAGATCCGGTACAATAATTTTCAACCCAGATAACTTCAATAAGTCTGACTAACAAAAATTACATATACAATTTTATAATTTTTTTTTAAATTCTTTTATTTTTTTTCTTCTTTTTTCATAGACCGCCTTGGACTTAGAAAGGTGGAATAGATCCAAGCACTAAGCTGGTTTAGTTGTTTGGCTTTTCATTCATTTTAATTTATACTTATTTAATTGCATTTTACTTTTTAATTTTTATTTTTGAATTCTTATTTTAATTATTAATTCTTAATTTACTATTAATTTTGTTTGAATTTATTATTTGAATTCTTCTAACTTATTTGCTTGAATTTTTTATTTAATTGCATTTTATTTTTTATTATTTGCTTGAATTTTTTTGTTTATTTTAATATTTTGCCTTAGATTTTTATTTTTTTTTATAAATTTGCTTGAATTTTTATTTTGTAAATTGTTTTTTCCTAATTTTTAAGTTAAATAAAACATAAGTTTTATAACGAATTAAAACACGACTTTTTTTCCATTTTTGCTGCCCAACACCCTAATTCTGGTTTACGAAACAGCGGCACTTCAAACTTGTTACTTATTAACATTGTATTGTCATTCTCTGCCATTTCTAGGTATTAGAAAAACAGAGACGGCAACACATACTACTATAAAATATTTTTTTTCTATACAAGCAGTCCCTATAATTTTCTAAACTTAAATTATCAACAGTTGTTTTCTTAACGCCTTTAGCTTTTTTAACTAGTTTACTATTTTCTACATCTATTGAATACATTTTTGACTTAAGACTTATAAATTCTTTCATTATTCTACCATTGTTTTCATCTTTCATTAATCCTAATACTTTTTTATTACTTAATAGGATGTTGTATGGATTATCTCGAGCATATTCTGATGTGTCAAATCTGTTATTAATATCATCTTTAATATCATCGTAAAAATCTTCAGTTTGTATAGTGTAAACGAAAGAGTCTGTATCCATATAATTCAATAAAACATTTGTACCATATTTAGGTTTCATGTAGTCGTAGTGGAATTCGTACATTTTCCATTTTGATAATTCCAGTACAGCGAATCCTAAATAAATTGGTTTATTGTAGCATGTTCGCACTCGTTTCATCTGAACAGCTACCATATATTGTGCAAATTGGGCTAAGCTATGAAAATTTGGTTTTGACACTAATGCTCGAACGCCTAAACGTTTTCCGCAGTTTTCCCAGTTAGTTACAATTTTCACATCTTTACGGTTATCAACGTTTTCCATTGTTTTTCCATACACTGCATTATTTAATAACTTGAAAAAGATCTTCTCAAAAGCATTCTTAGCTAGTGTACGGTGATAAGTGTTTAGGTCAATACATGTTTTTAGCCAGCAAGATTGTCTAAACTGTAAGGCTCTATGAATTTTAACTATTTTTAATCCATGTTGAACACATTGTTGTAAATTTCTGTAATGTATTATATAATTTTGTTTGTTTGTTACATCTGTTATTGTTTTGCCCAAAAGCAAAACATAACCCTTTTTCTTTCTATTTTCACTAACATTATTTTTTCACCACCATTTCCTTTTCACATTTATTTTCAAATATTATTTTTTCACATCTTTTTTCACGTTTCTTATTTTTCACATTTTTATTTTTCACGATCATTTTTTATTTATTTAAATATTTATTTCAATATTTATTCACTACTACACACACATTACACAACACCACTGCACTTGTCAAACTATTTATTTTCATTATTTGACAAGTGCAATAAACATAGAATTCATTATTTACATTGTTCCATTGTTTACACTGGGAAACAATAGAAATACAGTTTACCCAGATCGTATATAAACGAGATGAAATTCAACAGAAATCATCATTTTTGATCAAACTTTCCAAGTGAATACTTCACTAATTCCTTGTCTGCTTATTCAGTCTCAGCGAATCTTAACTGAGAATCAAGAAGGACGAATCTTAATCCTTCGAACCTCTAGAGCCTTTTAGCGAATCTTAACTAAAAGGTACCCCAGATTTAACGAGACACCGAGTCTTAACTGGATCGTTAAATCAAAAAATATTTTTATACTAATCCGGATTCTAGCGAATCTTAACTAGAATCCAAAGTACTTTCGTAGTGATATCTCAAGCGAATCTTAACTTGGATATCATCTACATTTAAACCGATCTTCAGCGAATTTTAACTGAAGATCCGGTATAATAATTTTCAACCCAGACAATTCAGTAATTCTACTAAGTCTGACTAACACAAATTACACATATAATTTATAATTTTTTTAAAATTCTTTTATTTTTTTCTTCTTCTTTCATTCATAGACCGCCTTGGACTTAGAAAGGTGGAATAGGGCCAAGCATTAATCTGCTTCAACTATTTACTTTGCTTTTCATTTCTTTATCATTTAATTCATTTTAATTTATTTATTTAATTGGATTTTACTTTTTTTTTATTTTTTTTTGAATTTTAATTTAATTATAATTCATATTTGAATTCTTTGTTTACTATTAATTTATTTACTTATTTACTTATTTTTTTATTAATTTATTTGCTTGAATTTTTTTTTTAATTTTATTTTATTAATTGAATTTTTTATTAATTTATTTGCTTGAATTTTTGTTTTATAAATTGTTTTTCCTAATTTTTAAGTTTAAATAAAAAATAAGTTTTATAACGACGACCTTTTTCATTTTTGCTGCCCAACAACCTAATTCTGGTTTACGAAACAGCGGCACTTCACACTTGTTATTAATTAAAAGAGACGGCAATACAGTTATCAACTTTGAAAATTTTGAGCCTGGACTCTTTTTATTTTCTGCACAAAATGGCAGATCGTTGTGTTCATCATGTATTTCTTTTGGATATTCTAAATCAACTTCAAGAATGTATCCAATATTAGAGTTATCTGAGTAGTGTATATATGGCGTTTCTGAACCAGGGGCTCTCGTGGCTCGTTACGTCACAAAATCATTGATCTTGTCTTGTCTATGCGAAGGGTGTGCGTGTGTTGTTGTAAGGATAATGTGAAACTGGTTGCAGGTGTTACTTAAGGATACATATTCAAGTATGTGTTTTATGTTGTTTATTACTATAAACCTGTTTTAATATTGCTTCAAATTACATATTTTTATTGTTAGAACTTAGAAGAATTTAGTAACGTTGTGAAATTAAGAAAAGATTATATGAGTTAAGTGAAATGCAAGATGTATAAATCATTGATCTTGTCTTGTCTATGCGAAGGGTGTGCGTGTGTTGTTGTAGGGATAATGTGAAGCTGGTTGCAGGTGTTACTTAAGGATACATATTCAAGTATGTGTTTTATGTTGTTTATTACTATAAACCTGTTTTAATATTGCTTCAAACTACATATTTTTATTGTTAGAACTTAGAAGAATTTAGTAACGTTGTGAAATTAAGAAAAGATTATATGAGTTAAGTGAAATGCAAGATGTATAAAAATTGATGAGTCAGCAAAAGACCGGATGCCCATATAACTTATTGGATTGAACTTCTTCAAACATGTTTAATATTGTTGTTACTAATTAAAAATGTAACTTAAAAATATAGCTTGTTAGCAGAATTTAAGAACAAAGTGTGTGTTATCAGTAGTTTATTCTAGAAATTGTTCTGGTTGCCTAAGGTTTTTGAATGGGGAGGGGGGTCGAACAATAATTTTATACCTTGTTCTGATTGGTTGTTGAGTTTTACATTTTCACTGAAGCGTGGAATTTTCTGCTATAAATTCACTCGAGTTTTGTTAAAAATTACAGTCCAGTTTTGGCAGCCAGTTAAACAAGTACAATAAAATCTTTAAATAAGTTATTAATTAGTTAATAATTTGTTTAGTGAAGTTAAAGTTGAAAATAATTTAAAATGAAAAGATTTATTTGTGAAGTTTGTGGGAGCGGTTTTGCTTTTAAAAATAGTTTAAAAAAACATATTTTATCAGTACATGGAGACCGAGTGTACTGTCAAATTTGTGAAAAAAGTTATTCTCGCAAAGACAAATTGTTAATACATATGAGAATCGCTCATACAGTGAATTCAAATTTAATTGTAGAACACGAACAAATCAATCAACCTTCATCATCAAAAAAACAGCGTCTGAATGAAACAACAGACAATGAGTTGAGTAAGTTGTGTACTGTGTGTAAAAAAAACATTTTAGTTAAAGATTGGAGTTATCATTTAAGAACAAACACTCATAAACAAAATACAGCACAACCAATCAATGATGAGTTAAAGGTTGTAAAAAGTGGTTTTGAAAAAAGAATAGAGACCCTTCTGTATGAAAATAAAAATAAATCAAACTTAGACCCACTTAAGTTTTTCGAAACAGCAAAACAAACAATTTTACAATGTTTAAGAAATCAGTTGAATAAGCATGAATCGTTCAAATTTAATTTTGAACTATTTGCAGAATACGTTAAAATTTCTAAAGCAAATTATGAGGAGGAAGAAGATATGGTATTATCAGTAAAATCTTTTCAATCTAAAATGGAAATTCTACGTGATGAAACCGAAGCACAATCAGTCGTCAACAATATGTCTGATAACATTCACACAAAGATGCAAGAATTCCAAGAACGTGATAGCGGTTGGACATTGATAAGAATAAGTCATATTGAAATTAACATTAACCAATACAAACCGATGAAAGGGTCACAGTACTTACCATTACCACCATACATTCAACAAAAACATGCTTGCATCAATGTTAATAATTCAGATGAATATTGTTTTAAGTGGGCAGTTATATCAGCTCTATATCCAGTTGACAACCAACACCATAACAACCGACCATCATCTTACTTTATTCAAGATATAACTGCTAGTACAATTATATTACAAAACAATATTAAGTTAGAGTTTGGGAACCTCGAATTTCCGTTAAAAATTACAGACATAAAAAAATTTGAAGAAATGAATCCTGATATTTAGTATAAACGTATTTGGGTACGAAGAAATAAATCAAAACAACTGCAAGATAGTGGGTCCTTTTTATTGTACAAAACAGGAGAAAAATAGACACATCAACCTACTACTTATTCAAGATAATGATAAAAGCCATTATGTATGGATTAAAAATATATCGAGATTAATCAAAAGTCAAATAACAAAACATGAACACATGGTATATCTATGCAACTCTTGCTTGCAACATATTTATAGTAAAGATGCTTATGAAACACACAAAAACGAATGCAGCAAGATTGTTACTTTGATGCCATCACCTGAAAAATGTGAACTAAAATTTGAAAAATACGAACGTCAATTGGAAGTCCCATTCACAGTTTATGCAGATTTTGAATGTATTCTTCAAGATGTAAATTCTTGTCTACCTAATCCATCAGAGTCATCTACAACAAATATTCAGCAACACGTTCCTTGTGCATTTGCATACTATATAAAATGCTCGTATGACAACAGTTTAAATAAATTGAAAGTGTATAAGGGAAAAGACTCACCATCAAAATTTGTACAATCATTGGTTGAAGACATACTTCACATTTATCATAACTACATTATGAATCCAAAGTCTATGAATCCTTTAACACCATATCAACTTAAAATACAAGAACAAAGCAAACTGTGCCACATATGCAAGAAGTTTTTAGGAAACATTAGAGTTGCTGACCATTGTCACCTAACAGGAGAATATAGAGGTCCAGCTCACAATGAATGTAATTTACGTTATCAAGTACCTAAATTTGTTCCTATTTTGTTTCATAATTTCTCTGGATACGACTGTCACTTGTTTGTCAAAGAACTTTCAAATATTGATGGAGATATAAATTTAATACCATTAAATAAAGAATTATATGTATCCCTATCAAAACGGATTTACGTAAATGATACAGATAAAATTGAGCTGAGATTTATAGATTCTGCCAGATTCATGCAATCTAGCTTAGATTCTTTAGTTAAAAGTCTAACACCACAAGATTTTGAAGTTGTCAAATCAATGTATCCAGAAGAGGAAGCATTTAAGATGATAAGAAGAAAAGGAGTATTTCCATATGAATACATTAACTCGTGGGAACGTTTGGATGAGCCTTCTTTACCTTCACAAGAAAATTTCAACAACAAATTGACAAACAGCAACTGTAATGATGCAGATTATTAACATGCGTTGACGATTTGGAAAAAATTCAACTGCAAAAGTCTTTGGGATTATTTAGAGCTTTATTTGATAACAGATGTGCTACTTTTAACCGATGTTTTCGAAAACTTTAGAAAAGTATGCAAAAATATATATTCATTAGACCCTTGTCAATACTATACAACACCTGGATTATCGTGGGACGCTATGCTTAAACTAACAGGAATAAATCTTCAACTTTTAACAGACATTAATATGTATAACTTTATCAAGAAAGGTATTAGAGGAGGTATAACACAATGTTCACATAGACATTCAGTGGCAAACAATAAGTATATGCAAGGCTTTGATAATACTAAATCTTCAAAGTACTTGGCATATGTGGATGCAAACAACTTGTATGGATGGGCCATGTCTCAAGCTTTACCTTATTCTGACTTTAAATAGGTTGAAAATCCAGAAGAAATAAATCTTACATCAATACCAGATAATTCTAACATTGGATACATTCTTGAAGTTGATTTGGAATATCCAAAAGAAATACATGATGAACACAATGGTCTACCATTTTGTGCAGAAAATAAAAAGAGTCCGGGATCTAAATTCTCAAAATTGATAACAGATGTAACCAACAAACAAAATTACATAATACATTATAGAAATTTACAACAGTGTGTTCAACATGGATTAAAAATAGTTAAAATTCATAGAGCCTTACAGTTTAAGCAATCATGCTGGCTAAAAACATATATTGACCTAAACACTCATCACCGTACACTAGCTAAGAATGCTTTTGAGAAGATCTTTTTCAAGTTATTAAATAATGCAGTGTATGGAAAAACAATGGAAAACGTTGATAACCGTAAAGATGTGAAAATTGTAACTAACTGGGAAAACTGCGGAAAACGTTTAGGCGTTCGAGCATTAGTGTCAAAACCAAATTTTCATAGCTTAGCCCAATTTACACAAAATATGGTAGCTGTTCAGATGAAACGAGTGCGAACATGCTACAATAAACCGATTTATTTAGGATTCGCTGTACTGGAATTATCAAAATGGAAAATGTACGAATTCCACTACGACTACATGAAACCTAAATATGGTACAAATGTTTTATTGAATTATATGGATACAGACTCTTTCGTTTACACTATACAAACTGAAGATTTTTACGATGATATTAGAGATGATATTAATAACAGATTTGACACATCAGAATATGCTCGAGATAATCCATACAACATCCCATTAAGAAATAAAAAAGTATTAGGATTAATGAAAGGTGAAAATAATGGTAGAATAATGAAAGAATTTATAGGTCTTAAGTCAAAAATGTATTCAATAGATGTAGAAAATAGTAAAGTAGTTAAAAAAGCTAAAGGCGTTAAGAAAACAACTGTTGATAATTTAAGTTTAGAAAATTATAGGGACTGCTTGTATAGAAAAAAAATATTTTATAGTAGTATGTTAGTTTTTAGATCTCATATACATACATTATATACTCAAAATGTACATAAAATATCATTAAGTTATATAGTATAGATGATAAGAGGTATGTAAATGAAGATGGTATAAGTACGTATGCTTGGGGTCATTATAGGTTAAGTGAAAAATAAAAAGAGTAGTATAAGTTTATATATAATTTTAATAAATTTTATTGAAAACAAAAAAAAAATTACAATGTTTCATTTAATTTTGCATCTACATAATGTCTTAAAATAAATATATGTATTTTGCAAAGCACAACAACCATTATGTGTAACACATTGCTGTTTTTTTGTTATAAAGTACGCAGTTTAGATTTACATAATTATGTCTCTTTTTCTCAATTCTTCAATTATTAAAAATATTTCCTTTCCTTCATTTGTTTCTGCTAATTTTCTCAAATACTCCACAATTACATTAGGATTATCATCAAATAATTGCATTCTTGTGTTGTTGTTGAGAACTACTTCTTCTTCTTTCATTTCTGTGTCATGATATAAACATTTGTAAATATCACCTTCTTTATAGTAGCTATCAGAATTCAGAGGCTTTTTCTTTTCACATAGGTAGCTAAGCTAACTAAGCTAAGCTGTTTAGACCTGTTTTCTTCTTAGCTGTTTTAAACAGCTAAGCTGTTTAGACCTGTTTTCTTCTTAGCTGTTAACCTCCTCCTCCTCCTCCTCCTCCTCCTTCTCCTCCTCCTCCTCCTCCTCCTCCTCTGCCCAACTCCTCTAGCCTTTCATATAAAACGAAAAACAAATCAAACCTTGTGTTTGAGGTATACCGAATAAAATTGAGTCTGATGAATGAGAAAATAATAACAACAATATACTATAAATCTAGTTAACATACAACAAGAAAGAACAAATTTTGAATTTCAGTTTGCTAAAGAAACAGTTGATTTTTTACGGAGCAGAAAAAGCCTGATGCAATAGAGCATCGCTACCTATGTGAAAAGAAAAAGCCTCTGAATTCTGATAGCTACTATAAAGAAGGTGATATTTACAAATGTTTATATCATGACACAGAAATGAAAGAAGAAGAAGTAGTTCTCAACAACAACACAAGAATGCAATTATTTGATGATAATCCTAATGTAATTGTGGAGTATTTGAGAAAATTAGCAGAAACAAATGAAGGAAAGGAAATATTTTTAATAATTGAAGAATTGAGAAAAAGAGACATAATTATGTAAATCTAAACTGCGTACTTTATAACAAAAAAACAGCAATGTGTTACACGTAATGGTTGTTGTGCTTTGCAAAATACATATATTTATTTTAAGACATTATGTAGATGCAAAATTAAATGAAACATTGTAATTTTTTTTTTGTTTTCAATAAAATTTATTAAAATTATATATAAACTTATACTACTCTTTTTATTTTTCACTTAACCTATAATGACCCCAAGCATACGTACTTATACCATCTTCATTTACATGCCTCTTATCATCTATATAACTTAATGATATTTTATGTACATTTTGAGTATATAATGTATGTATATGAGATCTAAAAACTAACATACTACTATAAAATATTTTTTTTCTATACAAGCAGTCCCTATAATTTTCTAAACTTAAATTATCAACAGTTGTTTTCTTAACGCCTTTAGCTTTTTTAACTACTTTACTATTTTCTACATCTATTGAATACATTTTTGACTTAAGACCTATAAATTCTTTCATTATTCTACCATTATTTTCACCTTTCATTAATCCTAATACTTTTTTATTTCTTAATGGGATGTTGTATGGATTATCTCGAGCATATTCTGATGTGTCAAATCTGTTATTAATATCATCTTTAATATCATCGTAAAAATCTTCAGTTTGTATAGTGTAAACGAAAGAGTCTGTATCCATATAATTCAATAAAACATTTGTACCATATTTAGGTTTCATGTAGTCGTAGTGGAATTCGTACATTTTCCATTTTGATAATTCCAGTACAGCGAATCCTAAATAAATCGGTTTATTGTAGCATGTTCGCACTCGTTTCATCTGAACAGCTACCATATTTTGTGTAAATTGGGCTAAGCTATGAAAATTTGGTTTTGACACTAATGCTCGAACGCCTAAACGTTTTCCGCAGTTTTCCCAGTTAGTTACAATTTTCACATCTTTACGGTTATCAACGTTTTCCATTGTTTTTCCATACACTGCATTATTTAATAACTTGAAAAAGATCTTCTCAAAAGCATTCTTAGCTAGTGTACGGTGATGAGTGTTTAGGTCAATATATGTTTTTAGCCAGCATGATTGCTTAAACTGTAAGGCTCTATGAATTTTAACTATTTTTAATCCATGTTGAACACACTGTTGTAAATTTCTATAATGTATTATGTAATTTTGTTTGTTGGTTACATCTGTTATCAATTTTGAGAATTTAGATCCCGGACTCTTTTTATTTTCTGCACAAAATGGTAGATCATTGTGTTCATCATGTATTTCTTTTGGATATTCCAAATCAACTTCAAGAATGTATCCAATGTTAGAATTATCTGGTATTGATGTAAGATTTATTTCTTCTGGATTTTCAACCTATTTAAAGTCAGAATAAGGTAAAGCTTGAGACATGGCCCATCCATACAAGTTGTTTGCATCCACATATGCCAAGTACTTTGAAGATTTAGTATTATCAAAGCCTTGCATATACTTATTGTTTGCCACTGAATGTCTATGTGAACATTGTGTTATACCTCCTCTAATACCTTTCTTGATAAAGTTATACATATTAATGTCTGTTAAAAGTTGAATATTTATTCCTGTTAGTTTAAGCATAGCGTCCCACGATAATCCAGGTGTTGTATAGTATTGACAAGGGTCTAATGAATATATATTTTTGCATACTTTTCTAAAGTTTTCGAAAACATCGGTTAAAAGTAGCACATCTGTTATCAAATACAGCTCTAAATAATCCCAAAGACTTTTGCAGTTGAATTTTTTCCAAATCGTCAACGCATGTAAATAATCTGCATCATTACATTTGCTGTTTGTCAATTTGTTGTTGAAATTTTCTTGTGAAGGTAAAGAAGGCTCATCCAAACGTTCCCACGAGTTAATGTATTCATATGGAAATACTCCTTTTCTTCTTATCATCTTAAATGCTTCCTCTTCTGGATACATTGATTTGACAACTTCAAAATCTTGTGGTGTTAGATTTTTAACTAAAGAATCTAAGCTAGATTGCATGAATCTGGCAGAATCTAAAAATCTCAGCTCAATTTTATCTGTATCATTTACGTAAATCCGTTTTGATAGGGATACATATAATTCTTTATTTAGTGGTATTTAATTTATATCTCCATCAATATTTGAAAGTTCTTTGACAAACAAGTGACAGTCGTATCCAGAGAAATTATGAAACAAAATAGGAACAAATTTAGGTACTTGATTACACAATAAATTACATTCATTGTGAGCTGGACCTCTATATTCTCCTGTTAGGTGACAATGGTCAGCAACTCTAATGTTTCCTAAAAACTTTTTGCATATGTGGCACAGTTTGCTTTGTTCTTGTATTTTAAGTTGATATGGTGTTAAAGGATTCATAGACTTTGGATTCATAATGTAGTTATGAAAAATGTGAAGTATGTCTTCAACCAATGATTGTACAAATTTTGATGGTGAGTCTTTTCCTTTATACATTTTCAACTTATTTAAACTATTGTCATACGAGCATTTTATATAGTACGCAAATGCACAAGGAACGTGTTGCTGAATATTTGTTGTAGATGACCCTGATGGATTAGGTAGACAAGTATTTTCATCTTGAAGAATACATTCAAAATCTGCATAAACTGTGAATGGGACTTCCAATTGACGTTCGTATTTTTCAAATTTTAGTTCACATTTTTCAGGTGATGGCATCAAAGTAACAATCTTGCTGCATTCGTTTTTGTGTGTTTCATAAGCATCTTTACTATAAATATGTTGCAAGCAAGAGTTGCATAGATATACCATGTGTTCATGTTTTGTTATTTGACTTTTGATTAATCTCGATATATTTTTAATCCATACATAATGGCTTTTATCATTATCTTGAATAAGTAGTAGGTTGATGTGTCTATTTTTCTCCTGTTTTGTACAATAAAAAGGACCCACTATCTTGCAGTTGTTTTGATTTATTTCTTCGTACCCAAATACGTTTACGCTAATATCAGGATTCATTTCTTCAAATTTCTTTATGTCTGTTATTTTTAACGGAAATTCGAGGTTCCCAAACTCTAACTTAATATTGTTTTGTAATATAATTGTACTAGCAGTTATATCTTGAATAAAGTAAGATGATGGTCGGTTGTTATGGTGTTGGTTGTCAACTGGGTATAGAGCTGATATAACTGCCCACTTAAAACAATATTCATCTGAATTATTAACATTGATGCAAGCATGTTTTTGTTGAATGTATGGTGGTAATGGTAAGTACTGTGAGCCTTTCATCGGTTTGTATTGGTTAATGTTAATTTCAATATGACTTATTCTTATCAATGTCCAACCGCTATCACGTTCTTGGAATTCTTGCATCTTTGTGTGAATGTTATCAATCATATTGTTGACGACTGATTGTGCTTCGGTTTCATCACGTAGAATTTCCATTTTAGATTGAAAAGATTTTACTGATAATACCATATCTTCTTCTTCATCGTTATTTGCTTTAGTAATTTTAATGTATTCTGCAAACAGTTCAAAATTAAATTTAAACGATTCATGCTTATTCAACTGATTTCTTAAACATTGTAAAATCGTTTGTTTGGATGATTCGAAAAATTTAAGTGGGTCCAAGTTTGATTCATTTTTATTTTCGTACAGAAGTGTCTCTATTCTTTCTTCAAAACCACTTTTTACAACCTTTAACTCATCATTGATTGGTTGTGCTGTATTTTGTTTATGAGCGTTTGTTCTTAAATGATAACTCCAATCTTTAACTAAAATGTTTTTTTTACACACAGTACACAGCTTACTCAACTCATTGTCTGTTGTTTCATTCAGACGCTGTTTTTTTGATGATGAAGGTTGATTGATTTGTTCGTGTTCTACAATTAAATTTGAATTCACTGTATGAGCGATTCTCATATGTATTAACAATTTGTCTTTGCGAGAATAACTTTTTTCACAAATTTGACAGTACACTCGGTCTCCATGTACTGATAAAATATGTTTTTTTAAACTATTTTTAAAAGCAAAACCGCTCCCACAAACTTCACAAATAAATCTTTTCATTTTAAATTATTTTCAACTTTAACTTCACTAAACAAATTATTAACTAATTAACAACTTATTTAAAGATTTTATTGTACTTGTTTAACTGGCTGCCAAAACTGGACTGTAATTTTTAACAAAACTCGAGTGAATTTATAGCAGAAAATTCCACGCTTCAGTGAAAATGTAAAACTCAACAACCAATCAGAACAAGGTATAAAATTATTGTTCGACCCCCCTCCCCATTCAAAAACCTTAGGCAACCAGAACAATTTCTAGAATAAACTACTGATAACACACACTTTGTTCTTAAATTCTGCTAACAAGCTATATTTTTAAGTTACATTTTTAATTAGTAACAACAATATTAAACATGTTTGAAGAAGTTCAATCCAATAAGTTATATGGGCATCCGGTCTTTTGCTGACTCATCAATTTTTATACATCTTGCATTTCACTTAACTCATATAATCTTTTCTTAATTTCACAACGTTACTAAATTCTTCTAAGTTCTAACAATAAAAATATGTAATTTGAAGCAATATTAAAACAGGTTTATAGTAATAAACAACATAAAACACATACTTGAATATGTATCCTTAAGTAATACCTGCAACCAGTTTCACATTATCCTTACAACAACACATGCACACCCTTCGCATAGACAAGACAAGATCAATGATTTATACATCTTGCATTTCACTTAACTCATATAATCTTTTCTTAATTTCACAACGTTACTAAATTCTTCTAAGTTCTAACAATAAAAATATGTAATTTGAAGCAATATTAAAACAGGTTTATAGTAATAAACAACATAAAACACATACTTGAATATGTATCCTTAAGTAACACCTGCAACCAGTTTCACATTATCCCTACAACAACACACGCACACCCTTCGCATAGACAAGACAAGATCAATGATTTATACATCTTGCATTTCACTTAACTCATATAATCTTTTCTTAATTTCACAACGTTACTAAATTCTTCTAAGTTCTAACAATAAAAATATGTAATTTGAAGCAATATTAAAACAGGTTTATAGTAATAAACAACATAAAACACATACTTGAATATGTATCCTTAAGTAACACCTGCAACCAGTTTCACATTATCCCTACAACACACACGCACACCCTTCGCATAGACAAGACAAGATCAATGATTTATACATCTTGCATTTCACTTAACTCATATAATCTTTTCTTAATTTCACAACGTTACTAAATTCTTCTAAGTTCTAACAATAAAAATATGTAATTTGAAGCAATATTAAAACAGGTTTATAGTAATAAACAACATAAAACACATACTTGAATATGTATCTTTAAGTAACACCTGCAACCAGTTTCACATTATCCTTACAACAACACATGCACACCCTTCGCATAGACAAGACAAGATCAATGATTTATACATCTTGCATTTCACTTAACTCATATAATCTTTTCTTAATTTCACAACGTTACTAAATTCTTCTAAGTTCTAACAATAAAAATATGTAATTTGAAGCAATATTAAAACAGGTTTATAGTAATAAACAACATAAAACACATACTTGAATATGTATCCTTAAGTAATACCTGCAACCAGTTTCACATTATCCCTACAACAACACACGCACACCCTTCGCATAGACAAGACAAGATCAATGATTTATACATCTTGCATTTAACTCATATAATCTTTTCTTAATTTCACAACGTTACTAAATTCTTCTAAGTTCTAACTATAAAAATATGTAATTTGAAGCAATATTAAAACAGGTTTATAGTAATAAACAACATAAAACACATACTTGAATATGTATCCTTAAGTAACACCTGCAACCAGTTTCACATTATCCTTACAACAACACATGCACACCCTTCGCATAGACAAGACAAGATCAATGATTTATACATCTTGCATTTCACTTAACTCATATAATCTTTTCTTAATTTCACAACGTTACTAAATTCTTCTAAGTTCTAACAATAAAAATATGTAATTTGAAGCAATATTAAAACAGGTTTATAGTAATAAACAACATAAAACACATACTTGAATATGTATCCTTAAGTAATACCTGCAACCAGTTTCACATTATCCCTACAACAACACATGCACACCCTTCGCATAGACAAGACAAGATCAATGATTTATACATCTTGCATTTCACTTAACTCATATAATCTTTTCTTAATTTCACAACGTTACTAAATTCTTCTAAGTTCTAACAATAAAAATATGTAATTTGAAGCAATATTAAAACAGGTTTATAGTAATAAACAACATAAAACACATACTTGAATATGTATCCTTAAGTAACACCTGCAACCAGTTTCACATTATCCCTACAACAACACACGCACACCCTTCGCATAGACAAGACAAGATCAATGATTTATACATCTTGCATTTCACTTAACTCATATAATCTTTTCTTAATTTCACAACGTTACTAAATTCTTCTAAGTTCTAACAATAAAAATATGTAATTTGAAGCAATATTAAAACAGGTTTATAGTAATAAACAACATAAAACACATACTTGAATATGTATCCTTAAGTAACACCTGCAACCAGTTTCACATTATCCCTACAACAACACACGCACACCCTTCGCATAGACAAGACAAGATCAATGATTTATACATCTTGCATTTCACTTAACTCATATAATCTTTTCTTAATTTCACAACGTTACTAAATTCTTCTAAGTTCTAACAATAAAAATATGTAATTTGAAGCAATATTAAAACAGGTTTATAGTAATAAACAACATAAAACACATACTTGAATATGTATCCTTAAGTAACACCTGCAACCAGTTTCACATTATCCCTACAACAACACACGCACACCCTTCGCATAGACAAGACAAGATCAATGATTTATACATCTTGCATTTCACTTAACTCATATAATCTTTTCTTAATTTCACAACGTTACTAAATTCTTCTAAGTTCTAACAATAAAAATATGTAATTTGAAGCAATATTAAAACAGGTTTATAGTAATAAACAACATAAAACACATACTTGAATATGTATCTTTAAGTAACACCTGCAACCAGTTTCACATTATCCTTACAACAACACATGCACACCCTTCGCATAGACAAGACAAGATCAATGATTTATACATCTTGCATTTCACTTAACTCATATAATCTTTTCTTAATTTCACAACGTTACTAAATTCTTCTAAGTTCTAACAATAAAAATATGTAATTTGAAGCAATATTAAAACAGGTTTATAGTAATAAACAACATAAAACACATACTTGAATATGTATCCTTAAGTAATACCTGCAACCAGTTTCACATTATCCCTACAACAACACACGCACACCCTTCGCATAGACAAGACAAGATCAATGATTTATACATCTTGCATTTCACTTAACTCATATAATCTTTTCTTAATTTCACAACGTTACTAAATTCTTCTAAGTTCTAACTATAAAAATATGTAATTTGAAGCAATATTAAAACAGGTTTATAGTAATAAACAACATAAAACACATACTTGAATATGTATCCTTAAGTAACACCTGCAACCAGTTTCACATTATCCCTACAACAACACATGCACACCCTTCGCATAGACAAGACAAGATCAATGATTTATACATCTTGCATTTCACTTAACTCATATAATCTTTTCTTAATTTCACAACGTTACTAAATTCTTCTAAGTTCTAACAATAAAAATATGTAATTTGAAGCAATATTAAAACAGGTTTATAGTAATAAACAACATAAAACACATACTTGAATATGTATCCTTAAGTAATACCTGCAACCAGTTTCACATTATCCCTACAACAACACACGCACACCCTTCGCATAGACAAGACAAGATCAATGATTTATACATCTTGCATTTCACTTAACTCATATAATCTTTTCTTAATTTCACAACGTTACTAAATTCTTCTAAGTTCTAACTATAAAAATATGTAATTTGAAGCAATATTAAAACAGGTTTATAGTAATAAACAACATAAAACACATACTTGAATATGTATCCTTAAGTAACACCTGCAACCAGTTTCACATTATCCTTACAACAACACATGCACACCCTTCGCATAGACAAGACAAGATCAATGATTTATACATCTTGCATTTCACTTAACTCATATAATCTTTTCTTAATTTCACAACGTTACTAAATTCTTCTAAGTTCTAACAATAAAAATATGTAATTTGAAGCAATATTAAAACAGGTTTATAGTAATAAACAACATAAAACACATACTTGAATATGTATCCTTAAGTAATACCTGCAACCAGTTTCACATTATCCCTACAACAACACATGCACACCCTTCGCATAGACAAGACAAGATCAATGATTTATACATCTTGCATTTCACTTAACTCATATAATCTTTTCTTAATTTCACAACGTTACTAAATTCTTCTAAGTTCTAACAATAAAAATATGTAATTTGAAGCAATATTAAAACAGGTTTATAGTAATAAACAACATAAAACACATACTTGAATATGTATCCTTAAGTAACACCTGCAACCAGTTTCACATTATCCCTACAACAACACATGCACACCCTTCGCATAGACAAGACAAGATCAATGATTTATACATCTTGCATTTCACTTAACTCATATAATCTTTTCTTAATTTCACAACGCTACTAAATTCTTCTAAGTTCTAACAATAAAAATATGTAATTTGAAGCAATATTAAAACAGGTTTATAGTAATAAACAACATAAAACACATACTTGAATATGTATCCTTAAGTAACACCTGCAACCAGTTTCACATTATCCCTACAACAACACATGCACACCCTTCGCATAGACAAGACAAGATCAATGATTTATACATCTTGCATTTCACTTAACTCATATAATCTTTTCTTAATTTCACAACGTTACTAAATTCTTCTAAGTTCTAACAATAAAAATATGTAATTTGAAGCAATATTAAAACAGGTTTATAGTAATCAACAACATAAAACACATACTTGAATTTGTATCCTTAAGTAACACCTGCAACCAGTTTCACATTATCCTTACAACAACACATGCACACCCTTCGCATAGACAAGACAAGATCAATGATTATGTGACGTAACGAGCCACGAGAGCCCCTGGTTCAGAAACGCCATATATACACTACTTATCTGGTATTGATGTAAGATTTATTTCTTCTGGATTTTTAACCCATTTAAAGTCAGAATAAGGTAAAGCTTGAGACATGGCCCATCCATACAAGTTGTTTGCATCCACGTATGCCAAGTACTTTGAAGGTTTAGTATTATCAAAGCTTTGCATATAGTTATTGTTTGCCACTGAATGTCTATGTGAACATTGTGTTATACCTCCTCTAATACCTTTCTTGATAAAGTAATACATATTAATGTCTGTTAAAAGTTGAATATTTATTCCTGTTAGTTTAAGCATAGCGTCCCACGATAATCCAGGTGTTGTATAGTATTGACAAGGGTCTAATGAATATATATTTTTGCATACTTTTCTAAAAGTAGCACATCTGTTATCAAATAAAGCTCTAAATAATCCCAAAGACTTTTGCAGTTGAATATTTTCCAAATCGTCAAAGCATGTATATAATCTGCATCATTACATTTGCTGTTTGTCAATTTGTTATCAAATTTTTCTCGTGGAGGTAAAGAAGTCTCATCCAAACGTTCCCACGAGTTAATGTATTCGTATGGAAATACTCCTTTTCTTGTTATCATCTTAAATGCTTCCTCTTCTGGATACATTGAATTGACAGAATCTAAACCTGGCAGAATCTAAAAATCTCAGCTCAATTTTATCTGTATCATTTACGTAAATACGTTTTGATAGAGATACATATAATTCTTTATTTAGTGGTATTTAATTTATATCTCCATCAATATTTGAAAGTTCTTTGACAAACAAGTGACAGTCGTATCCAGAGAAATTATGAAACAAAATAGGAACAAATTTAGGTACTTGATTACACAATAAATTACATTCATTGTGAGCTGGACCTCTATATTCTCCTGTTAGGTGACAATGGTCAGCAACTCTAATGTTTCCTAAAAACTTCTTGCATATGTGGCACAGTTTGCTTTGTTCTTGTATTTTAAGTTGATATGGTGTTAAAGGATTCATAGACTTTGGATTCATAATGTAGTTATGAAAAATGTGAAGTATGTCTTCAACCAATGATTGTACAAATTTTGATGGTGAGTCTTTTCCTTTATACATTTTCAACTTATTTAAACTATTGTCATACGAGCATTTTATATAGTACGCAAATGCACAAGGAACGTGTTGCTGAATATTTGTTGTAGATGACCCTGATGGATTAGGTAGACAAGTATTTTCATCTTGAAGAATACATTCAAAATCTGCATAAACTGTGAATGGGACTTCCAACTGACGTTCGTATTTTTCAAATTTTAGTTCACATTTTTCAGGTTATGGCATCAAAGTAACAATCTTGCTGCATTCATTTTTGTGTGTGTCATAAGCATCTTTACTATAAAATGTTGTAAGCAAGAATTACATAGGTGTATCATTGTTTTGTGTTGTGTTATTTGACTTTTGATTAATCTCGATATATTTTTAATCCATACATAATGGCTTTTATCATTATCTTGTGTGTTGCCGTCTCTGTTTTTCTAATATCTAGAAATAGCAGAGAATGACAATACAATGTTAATTAATAACAAGTTTGAAGTGCCGCTGTTTCGTAAACCAGAATTAGGGTGTTGGGCAGCAAAAATGGAAAAAAAGTCGTGTTTTAATTCGTTATAAAACTTAATTTTATTTATACTTAAAAATTAGAAAAAAAACAATTTACAAAATAAAAATTCAAGCAAATAAAAAATATAAAATCTAAGGCAAAATAATAATAAATAAAGAATTCAAGCAAATAATAAAAAGTAAAATGCAATTAAATAAAAAATTCAAGCAAATAAGTTAGAAGAATTCAAATAATAAATTCAAACAAAATTAATAGTAAATTAAGAATTAATAATTAAAATAAGAATTCAAAAATAAAAATTAAAAAGTAAAATGCAATTAAATAAGTATAAATTAAACTGAATGAAAAGCCAAACAACTAGACCAGCTTAGTGCTTGGATCTATTCCACCTTTCTAAGTCCAAGGCGGTCTATGAAAAAAGAAGAAAAAAAATAAAAGAATTTAAAAAAAATTATAAAATTGTATATGTAATTTTTGTTAGTCAGACTTATTGAAGTTATCTGGGTTGAAAATTATTGTACCGGATCTTCAGCGGAAGATCGGTTTAAATGTAGATGATATCCAAGTTAAGATTCGCTTGAGATATCACTACGAAGGTACTTTGGATTCTAGTTAAGATTCGCTAGAATCCGGATTAGTATAAAAATATTTTTTGATTTAACGATCCAGTTAAGATTCGCTGTCTCGTTAAATCTGGGGTACCTTTTAGTTAAGATTCGCTAAAAGGCTCTAGAGGTTCGAAGGATTAAGATTCGTCCTTCTTGATTCTCAGTTAAGATTCGCTGAGACTGAATAAGCAGACAAGGAATTAGTGAAGTATTCACTTGGAAAGTTTGATCAAAAATGATGATTTCTGTTGGATTTCATCTCGTTTATATACGATCTGGGTAAACTGTATTTTTATTGTTTCCCAGTGTAAACAATGGAACAATGTAAATAATGAATTCTATGTTTATTGCACTTGTCAAATAATGAAAATAAATAGTTTGACAAGTGCAGTAATGTATAGTAATGTGTGTGTGAATAAATATTGAAAATGATCGTGAAAATTAATAAATGTGAAATTAAAATTGAAAAGTGTTAAAAATAATAAATGTGAAAAATAAATAAATATGAAAAAAGATGTGAAAAATAAACAATGTGAAAAAATAATAATTATGAAAAAATAATATGTGAAAATAAATGTGAAAAGGTGGTGATAAAATAATAATGTGTTAGTGTAAAAAAAACAAAAAAGGTTATGTTTTGCTTTTTGGGCAAAACATTTTTCGGCCTCCGAAGAGACTGTACTTACCACTTACTAGTTATTACTTGTGTACTTACATTATGGCAGCTTGCAAATCTTTGTAATTGGTCTCTGTAATATGTTATTTGAAGTTTTAACGGTTACGACTCTGCATAAATTGTCATTGCCTGGATGTCATTGTATAACCTTACCTAAGGGCCATTGTGTGGGAGGATATCGTTCATCTTTTATTATTACGATATCATTTTCTTGGATGTGACTGTTACTTTTATTCCATTTGCTACGTTGTTGTAATGTATGTAGATATTCATTCGACCATTTTTTCCAGAAATCATTTGTCAGCTGTTGTATATATTTCCATCTGTTGATGTGTAAAGCTTGATCTGGATGGGATGGTTCTGGAGTAGTCAGTAGATGTCGCCCTGTTAGAAAATGGCCTGGAGTTATTAATGAATGGTCGTCAGGATTATTAGTCAGTGGTATTAAGGGTCTGGAATTAACGCAGGCTTCTATTTGGCATAGTAAAGTGGTTAATTCTTCGTAAGTTAAATTGGCTGCTGGAATAATCCGCTTTAGATGTGTCTTCACTGATTTTACTCCTGCCTCCCATAAACCGCTAAAGTGTGGAGCTGATGGTGGGTTAAAGTGCCATTTTATATTTAAATTTGTAGAAATTGTATTAATACTGTCTTTGAATTCCTTTAGGTATCTTTTGAATTCGTTATCCAGAACCTTGTTAGCGCCTACAAATGTTGTGCCTTGGTCAGAGTAAACATCTGTGCATAAGCCTCTTCTGCTGACAAATCTTCTGAAGGCTGCTAGGAATGCGTTTGTTGTTAATTCGGTTACCAACTCGATATGTATGGCTTTGGTAACCATGCAAATGAATATGGCAATGTAGCCTTTCAAGGTTTTTGCGTTTCAAATCTTTGATGTTTTGATATTGATTGGCCCTGCATAATCTATGCCGACATGTTGAAATGGTAATGAAATGTTGACTCTACATTCAGTTAAGTCACCCATAATTTGTTGTGATGTTTTTGGTCGTGTTTTATAGCATTGTATACATTTATGCAAATGTAGTCTTATTGTATTTCGTGCATTTAGTAGCCAATATTTATGTCGTAAAGTGTTTAGAACTAATTGTGTTCCACCATGTAGTGTAATTTTGTGATAATGATTAATTATTAGTGTTGTGACATGGTGTTTATTTGGAATAATGATTGGGTGTTTAGTATTGAAAGGTAAATTGGTATTGGACAGACGACCACCTACTCTTAATATACCCTTTTCGCAGATAAAGGGGCGAAGGTTAATAATATGGCTTTTACTTGGTATAGGTTTGTTATTTTTAATGTGTTCAATTTCTTGTCTGAAATTGTTGTGTTGTAGTATTGATATTATACGTAATTCTGCCGTATTTAGTTCTTCTAATGTAAGATGATTTTTTCTTTTGTTTTTAGGGTATTTGCAATTGTGAAAGAATCGAAGACAACAGGCTACAACTCGTATTAATTTTGAAAAGGATGAGTATTTAAATAATAATGATGGTTCTTGTATATTTAAAAATGTCGTTAATGATTTAACTTCTATTTTAGGTTCGATAATTTTGGGCTGTATTGGCCATGAATATTGAGTATTAACTAACCAATTGGGACCTGACCACCATAATGTAAGGGATGGTAGTAATTCCGGAGGAATTCCTCGCGACGCACAATCAGCTGGATTATCCGCTGATGGAACATATCGCCATTCTTCTGGTGGGACATTATCTTGGATTTCTACGACACGGTTTGCTATGTATGTTTTCCATTTTGATGGTGATCCTTTAATCCAAGCTAATGTTATTTCAGAGTCAGACCAGGCGTATTTTTGGATATTATGGAGATCCATATCAGTTTGTATTTGTTTTATGAGTTTGGACAATAAGACTGCTGCACATAATTCTAGTCTAGGTAAGGTAATGGGCTTGATAGGAGCAACTTTGGTTTTTGCAGCTATAAGGGAACTAGTTTTTACGTTATTTTGATAGATGACTAAATATACTACTGCTGCGTATGCTCGTGTTGATGCATCACAAAATCCATGGAGTTCTGCTCTATGGTGTGAGTGGAATTTTGTCCATCTAGGAATTTTGATTGTTTGGAGTTGGGTAATTTGATTTCGGAAGCCTAACCATTCATCTGATAGATGATTGTTGAGATGTTCATCCCAGCTACAGCCTGATATCCAGAGTTTTTGAATTAATATTTTAGCTATAATTATACATGGTGCTAACCACCCGAAGGGATCAAATAAAGACGCTACTTCAGACAGAATGGTTCTTTTTGTATAATTTGTTTTTTGTTCGTGTAATTGAATTTTAAATTGGAAAACATCTTCACCTGGATACCAATGAAGACCTAATGTTTTGAATGACTCTTGTGACGTAAGTTCTAATGAGGTTTTCATTTCCCTATCTTCGTATGGAATGTTGGTTAACAAATCTTGTGAGTTTGAGGTCCATTTTCTCAAATGAAAACCTGCTGTTTTTAACATGTCTATCATCTGAGATTGTAATTCCAATGCTTCACTCTTATCATTGGATCCCAGACAACAGTCATCTACATAAAAACAAGTTGGTAAGACTTTGGCTGCTTTTGGAAAATTCTTAGCTTCGTCTTTTGCTAACTGTTGCAATGTTCGTATTGCAAGGAATGGTGCTGGTGTGGTTCCGAAGGTGACGGTTGTTAAAGCATAGTCTTTTATTTTATGATGGGGTGATTCTCTCCAAACAATTCGTTGGTAATTGTGATGTTTTTCAGAGATCCAGATCATCCTGTACATCTTTTCTATATCTGCTGTCATCACATATTGGAATTGTCTCCATCTCATTAATGTTGACCATAATGTTGGTTGTATTGTTGGACCAGTGAGCAGTTGTTCATTTAATGATTTACCATTTGTGGTTTTGCTTGATGCATTGAAGACTACTCTTAATTTGGTTGTTGTACTGTCTTTTATGACAGCGTGATGAGGTAAGTAGTAATGCTGTATTTGTGTCTCGCTACTGTTTGGTTCTTTTACTTCCCTCATATGACCCATTGTTAAGTATTCATTTATACATTCTCTGTATAAATGAAAATAATGCTGATCTTTAGCAAATCTTTTTTCCAGACTTAAAAGTTGACTTATGGCTTTTGACCTTGATTGTCCTAATTCAGGGCCTTCTTTGGATTTAAAGGGGAGTTCTACTTTGTATGTTCCATCGCTTTTCCTTGTGTGAGTTGTTTGAAAATTGTCTTCACATAGTATGTCCTCCTTTTTTAGTGGTTTTGAAGTATGGATTTCTTCTATTTCCCAGAACTTTCGTAATTGTTCATTTAAATTTTCTGTGGGTGATGTTATCGTGTGAAACGTTTTTGTCTTGCTGTCTGATATGGCAGATCCAAATAAAATCCATCCTAACAAGGTTAATTGGGCTGTAGGTGTTGTTTTATTCCCTCTTATTACATTATTTTGTAATATTTTTGCATATATATCAGCACCTAATAAGAGGTCTATTGGACCAGGTTCAAAAAATCTTTCATCTGCTAGTTTTAATTCTAACAAATGTTTGCAGTTTTCGATGTTGATTATGGTACTAGGTGTTTTACCAGTAATCTGATTGATTACGAAAACTTCAACATTTGTTTTGAAATTGGTATGAATTGATTTCATACATACTTTTGTCTTATATTGTACATGTGCTGTTTGTGTTTTTCCTAAACCTGATATTTGTGTATCAGTTGGAATACAATTTAATTTTAATTTTTTACAAGCAGACTTTGAGATGAAAGATGTCTGTGAACCCGTGTCCAATAACGCTCTTAATTGAGTCGTTCTGCCATTGTTATCTTTTACGTTTACTAGCGCTGTGGCTAGTAAAGCAAGTTTTGTGCTCTGTCTATGGCTTTGTGCTGTTAAATTTGTAGAAGTGCTTGTTGTGGATTCATTTGGTGTTTTTTGTACATGTAATAATGTATTGTGTTTTTTGTTGCATATTGCACAAGTGTTTTTGCTTGGACATTTTTCTATACTATGTGAATCATTCAAGCAATTTTTACATAGGTTATGTTGTGTGGCAAATTCTATTTTTTGTTTGGTAGTTAATTTTCTGAATATAGGACACCTGAACAGAATGTGATTTTGATTGCATTTTTTACATTTGAGTGTGTTCAAAAAGTTGTTTGTATTTTTTGACGTCGATTGTGTTTGGAAAGAAGTTCTTGGTTTGTTAATTTCTTGAATGGCTTCAAGAGTACGGAAGCGCACTTCTAGAAATTCTTTGAATTGAGAGTACGTGGGTATCTCTGTGTTATTTCCTTGTTGCTGTTCCCATAATGCATGAGTCTCAGGCGGAAGTTTTTGTACAAGTGTATGTACTAGTATGGCGTCCCAATGGTTTGTTGGGAGCTCTAATGCTGTGAGTTCGTGTAGAACTTCTTCGGTTTGATCTAACAAGTGTTTGATCGAATTTGAGGTTTCGTTTTTGATGGCTGGTTGGCCAAACAAGGTTTTGAGATGGGTATTTACTAGCACACGTTTGTTATTGTATCGTTTTTGTAGTAATTCCCATGCTTTGGTGTAATTTGAGGCAGTGACGTCAAACTGTCTAAGCAATTTTTCAGCTTCACCGGTTACTGAAGCTTTGAGGTAATGTAATTTTTGAACACTTGCAAGATTTGCTTTTTTATGTATTAAGCAAGAAAATAGATCGAAAAATGATCTCCAATTTTGATAATTACCATCAAATTTTGTTATTGGAATAGGGGTTAATTGAATATTGTCTTTTTCTGTGTGTTCAGGGTCTATTTGAGATGTATTTATATTTTCAGTTTTTGTGTCTAATTCAAATGATTTTAATGCGTCTTTGCATTTTACTATGTATTCGAGATATAAATTTTCGAATTGTTCGTACAAATCGCTGCTGATATATGTATCAGCTTCATCATTTTCTTCTTCATTGTCATATATAAGTATATGATTTGCTTGGAATTTTTTCCATAAAACTTCAAAGCATTCTAATCTTGCTTTGAAGTATGACTCTGTAAATTGCTTTCTTGAATTTTTATCAAAATTGTTTGCCGATCGTGTAAGTTGCTCAAGCAAAGATGTTTGAGTCTTAACGATGGCAGCGACTTCCACTTTTTTACTGCCACGTCCCATTCTGGTTGCACTATTGCTCGAAGGACCAAAAAATGTGTTGCCGTCTCTGTTTTTCTAATATCTAGAAATAGCAGAGAATGACAATACAATGTTAATTAATAACATGTTTGAAGTGCCGCTGTTTCGTAAACCAGAATTAGGGTGTTGGGCAGCAAAAATGGAAAAAAAGTCGTGTTTTAATTCGTTAAAAAACTTAATTTTATTTATACTTAAAAATTAGAAAAAAAAACAATTTACAAAATAAAAATTCAAGCAAATAAAAAATATAAAATCTAAGGCAAAATAATAATAAATAAAGAACTCAAGCAAATAATAAAAAGTAAAATGCAATTAAATAAAAAATTCAAGCAAATAAGTTAGAAGAATTCAAATAATAAATTCAAACAAAATTAATAGTAAATTAAGAATTAATAATTAAATAAGAATTCAAAAATAAAAATTAAAAAGTAAAATGCAATTAAATAAGTATAAATTAAACTGAATGAAAAGCCAAACAACTAGACCAGCTTAGTGCTTGGATCTATTCCACCTTTCAAAGTCCAAGGCGGTCTATGAAAAAAGAAGAAAAAAAATAAAAGAATTTAAAAAAAATTATAAAATTGTATATGTAATTTTTGTTAGTCAGACTTATTGAAGTTATCTGGGTTGAAAATTATTGTACCGGATCTTCAGCGGAAGATCGGTTTAAATGTAGATGATATCCAAGTTAAGATTCGCTTGAGATATCACTACGAAGGTACTTTGGATTCTAGTTAAGATTCGCTAGAATCCGGATTAGTATAAAAATATTTTTTGATTTAACGATCCAGTTAAGATTCGCTGTCTCGTTAAATCTCGTTGAAATTAAAACTCAGGATAGTTTCTAGAAAGAAATCTATTGTTTCATAAGACATAAATTACACTATTTTTATTAAATCCATTGACAGTTTTGGGAAAAAATTGAAATCCTGAATTCATTTAAATTCCTTTAAAATTCAAACTCAGGTTAGTTTCTAGAAAGAAATCTATTGTTTCACAAGCCATGAATTAAACTCTTTTATTAGGACAGTCAATAGTTATGAGAAAAAATTGAAATCCTGAATCCATTTAAATTCCTTTAAAATTAAAACTCAGGATAGTTTCTAGAAAGAAATCTATTGTTTCACAAGCCATAAATTACACTATTTTATTAAATCCATTGACAGTTATTGATCTTACTAATAATCAACATAAAGCACCTGCTTAAATATGAATCCTTAAATAACACCTGCAGTTTTTCATTATCACTACAAAAACACACGCACACCCTTCGTCTAGACAAGACAAGAAAAGATCAATGCCTTTGTGGCGTCATGAACCGGCAGAGCCGGTGATGTAGAAACCCCATAAACATACTACTCCTGACCATTCTTAATTCATTTAATAGTGTAAGGTATGATTTATTATTGACTAACGTGTTATGTAAAACCGTTTTTAATTTTTAAATTTATCGCACACTAACCCATTAAACAATCTAGCAGCTCTACCTCTAAATTTAACAGGTAACATTGCAAAAAACAAGTCTTTATCCTCATCTTTAGTTAAACATTTGTACATATTTTCATAGCATTTTATAAAGGTATTTACTTCTATATTAACATCTTCTGTATCTTCAGCGTACAATACAGGAACATTACCTAACAATTGATTTACTAATTCTATATTTGCCATTTTAAATATTCTATCTAATTCCTTAACAAATTCTTCTGAAAAACTAATATTATATTCACTACGTTGTTCTTCACTTTCTGTGCCTAAGAATGTTCTTGGTTTATAGACCCTTGCTCCTGATCTTAGCTGAATATAATGAAACACTTGCTTTTCCTCTTCTCTTGTTAATGCTATACTTGGGTGAATAGTTTTTCGTGACTTACCCGCTGCTGATGTTGGTGCTGGTGATTGAATTTCTGTATTACTGGTCTCCAGTGTGTTGATTTGCCTTAATGAATGTTGCTCTTGTTGTACCGAATCGTTGCTTTCCTCTGATGCCTCGCTTGTGCTGAATATTGGACTTAGATTTTCAAAAGTGAAAGAATCAACTTTTTCTTCAAATCTCACTTTTCTTTTTTGATTTGTTAAAGGTATCGAACTCGTTTGACCAGTCGACATATAATTTAACTTATACTCAAAATTTTATTTTCAAAAATTATATATATATTTTTTAATTTACACCACATAAAAAATATTTATTTATGCACATATACATTATATTATTTTTATTTATTACAAAAACCACTTTAATTCAGCTTTAAAAATAATTTCTTCCCTTTTAATAAATATCGCTTGAATTTAATTAATTTTATTGTATTAAATTTTATTTTAAAAATTCTGTTATTTTTACAGAAAAATGTAAAATTAATTTTTATTTATTTATTTGATTACAGAAAATTTTTTCAGTTTTTTTTACACTTTTTATTTTATTTAGTTTTTAATTTAATGTTTTATTCAGCGACATGAATATTTTTGCTGAATTTTATTTTTATTTCATTTTGAAACTTTGCTAGATTATTTCATTTTTAATTTTTATTTAAAATTTTTGCTGAATTTAATTTGCTGAAATAATTTTAGTATTTTTCTGTATTTATTTTCTGAATTTAAAATATTATTTTTTATAAATTTTATTTTATTAAAATTTTTTCAAATATGAATGGAAGCGTTTAAAATGTTTTATTTAAAACGTTTACCGGCTGCGCCAAAATTTTATGTGTTACGCAGCAAAATTTAAATATGAATTTGTTTTTTTTTTTTTAATTTATTTAATACCGAATGTAGCGATTAACGTGTTTATCTTAACACGGCTTACGGGCTGCGCCAAAATTTTATGTGTTACGCAGCAAAATTTATATATGAATTTGTTTTTTTTTTAAATTTATTTAATACCGAATGTAGCGATTAACGTGTTTATCTTAACACGGTTTACCGGCTGCGCCAAATTTTAATGTTATGTACATAACATTAGAGTGAAGCGATCAGAGGTTGTTAAAGTATTGATTTATTTTTGCTTTTGAACTGAAAATTTAGGGAAGAAATCTGAACTGGGTTTAATTAATAACAAGTCTTGTGGTTTAATTTTAAATATTTATTTCACTAATTAACACTAAAAACTATGTTCACAAAATTTACTTAAACTATATTTATTTTCTTTACAATATTTTATTTATTACCGAACCGAAACCAACTGTACGTTCGTTACTTTATTTTCTATGTCCGGTTCGTTAGAATTTTACTAACTCTAATTTACTTGTAAAAATTCTAAGTTTAAAATACTTTATATTATCCAAACGCGATTTATAATCAAAGACGATTTGTAATTCCGCGGTTATTTATTTCTTGCTGTTCCTTGTAAAATCCAAATTATAACTCTTTGATAATCGTAATTATTCTTCAATAAATACAATTATCAATTTTCCCTACTTAATTTAGTTTTGTTAATTGAATCCGAAGTTCGTTATTTTGAAATTTATTTTAATATTATTTGAATTTACTTTTAACTGAAATTGTCAATCGTAGGGAGAGTGGGCGTTATCATTTTATATTCTTTTTCCGTTCATTCATAATGTTAATTATATGGTTAATTGTTTACTCGACACTTTTACCTTGTATTAATGTAATGTCACTCATATGTGTTTAGTTGTATGTATTTTCAACTTTACTTTTACGCATGCACTTATGTGTGTTAAGCTCAATGGCTTAACTCTCCACTTTTTGTATGTGTGCATTTATTACATTAATTATTATGCACTTTATATGTTGTCGAATTTCGTTCTTTGATTTCCGCTTATTGTTACTGACCAAGTTATGAATTTTCTTTTACTCTATTTGTTTACAAGTAACTTAATAAATTTAAGTATGTTAATATTATAAGGAAATCATATGGAATTTATATATTGGTAATAATATTGAATTTAGTGCATAGATATTTCCTATGTTGCATTAAATTTGGTATATTTAAAAAAAGACGTTATGGATTTAAAATAATAAGTTCATTAAATATTTGTTCTAGGTACAATGGTGAAATATTGGAATTTGGTTTATGGTTTTTTCCATAACTGAATATTGATATTTATTTAATCTACTTTGAAAATTGCTTTATTGAAATTTTTTACATATTTATTTAGGTGACATTCCATTATATTTTGCGTGTCTTTATTTGTATGAATTTTACATATAAAATGATTACCCAATCGACAAATCAATTAACGGACTATGATTCTTTTAAAAATTGTTCTACCTTTAATTGTGAAGTTATATTAATTGTAGAATTGCGAAATTATATGAATTTAATTTTGAATTCAATTTTATCATATATTTTTATTTAAAATGCATGTGTTAATTCTTTAATTTAAAATTCTCTAATATTTTATCAAATTGTGTTACAATTTGATATTTTATATATAACAATTGAACCAATCCCAGAAACCAATTATTATTACTGTCAACTAACGAATTTCTCGTAGATGAAAACAAAAAAGCTTATAAATTTCCACTAAAGGATAATTTAAAGAATTTAGTATCCGTTACAGATGATTTCATTAACAACATAATTGCTAAAGAAGCTTATTGTAAAAAATCATTAAGTGTGGAAAATGGTAAATCGGTGTTCAAAGTGACCTTCTAGTTAAAAAACTATCCAACCGATTTCAATGAAATTTTGAACACATATAGGTTGAAGGGAATTGTGGTCATTAAACGGACAGATTTTTGATAGAAGACTCCGTTCATTAGAAAATTTAAAAAGAGTGAAAGCATGTTTCCTGAAAAAGTACTCTGACTTTGTTACAGTTTATCTGCTATTAAACGTATGATTTATGTAATTTTTTCAATATAGACATAAAATTTCAACTTTTCTTAACTGATTGCAAAAAAAATCAATGAAAAATGTTTCGTAGTTTACATTTTAGTAATAAATGAAAATTACTATTTTTTTGTATGAAATTTTCAATTTTCATTGCATATTTATTTCTGTTTCAATTTATAATTGAAAATTTTCAAAAAACAGTTCAGGCAAAAATTGATAGGTGGCACCAATAATATAAGAGATTTTAAAATAATCCACATACAGTGCCGAATAAAATACATATGACCACTTTGCTAAATTGCAATTAATACATTTTTACTGTAATCATCATAATAAACAACAATAAAACGAGATACTTGGTTTTAAATTATTACTAACAAAATAATTGAAAATCATATTAATGTTTGTAATGTTGTAATGTTTTTTAAATGTAAATGAATTCATAATTTGGTTACAAATGTTTTAATTTGCACTGTATAGTCAATAAACGATTTTTGTATTTTATATATACGATATGCATATAATCATATGTTATATAGTATTTGATATACATGTGTGTATATATACGCATAGAACATTGAGTGTGAGAAAAAAATTGCAATTAAAAGCAATTTTTTTTCTACAGAATTTCTTTGGAGTATACATTCATACATACACGTGAATTGGGACATGTTCACATTTTTATGTGTAAATTTTTTTCTTCGGAATTTTTATTTTTCAATTTTTTTTATCAACTTTTTATTTTTTTGCAAATTAGAGACCAAGCCATAAATCATTTGTTTTGTATTACAATATACAATATATGTACATACATATACATGTGTATGATGAATAAGACCATTAGAGTTGTATGTACATACTTTTATACATGGTTGGGCGCGTAAACTATTTACAGCGTTTACAACCACAATTTACACGTAAAAACAACGTACGTAAAGAGTTTTTCTGTTTACCGTAAAGACGTAAAGAGTGTAAACGTAAACAAATTCATTAAAAATTAAATTTTATTCATAAAAATAAAAAAACAAAATATTTTGTTTAACATTAACTTCAATATTTATTTTGTGAATAAAAATTATAAAAACTGTACATAAGTTTGGTATTTTCAAAGATCAAAATCACCCGACTTATGTTTTTTTAATCTGTTAATTTTTAAAAGTGACAGACAATTTACACACAGCTGTTTTATTTTTATGTATTTACGTCTATTTACGCTATTTACGTAGTCTTTACGGTATTTACACTCTTTACTCTCTTTACCAAGCAAACGTAAACTCCGGCTGTTTACGCGTAAATGCCCAACCCTGCTTTTATATCAATTTTGATGCGTATGTATAGGAAGTGCACCTGCACGCAAATTTACTTATGCATGAAATGATATACATTTGAATTCATACGTGACATATGTACATATTTATTTGTTGGTTTTTAATTATTAACGGATTCAACGGATTTTTAATTTATACGTTTTTGACTGAGCTGATTTCGATTTCAATCAGCTGTTGCTAGCTACTCTTAAGTAAAGCAGAGAAAATTTTAGAAATAAGAACTGGTATTGCAATAAAAAAAAAATTTAAAAGAAAGTAAAATCGAACAAAATTGTAGTAAACTAGAAATAAATATAAAAGGAAACTATTTACTAAAGTTTGAAAATTGCAAAATTAAGACACAAAACAAAGAATATGAAAATTTTGATACAAGTTTTTATGACAAAATTATAATGCCAAATTTTATATATAAAATAAAAGAAAAAGAAATTGTTGAAGAATTGAGTCTAGATACTTTATATTTAGAAAACATTGAAAATGGAGAAACACTAAAAAATTTAAACTATAAAAATCGTAATTCAATTATACTTTTATTAGCAATAGTTTTAATTTCAATGGGAAAATTTAAAAAATATATGGGAGAAACAAATCCTAACAATAAGAATAAGATTGATATAACATTGTTTCGTCGGAGATTCAGTTTAATGGAGAGGGTGTTGCAATATCTGACACCAATACCCATAAAAATATAATATAATATGACCCTGAACTTTGTGCAGTTGTTACACAATTTGATAAAATGTAAGATAATTTATTTTAAAGTTTCATACAATTTAAATAAATATATAATAAGATAAAATTGAATTCAAAATTAAATTCATGTAATTTAACAATTCTGTAATTCATATTATTTCACAATTAAATGTAGCACAATTTTTAAACGAATCATAGTCCGTTAATTGACTTGTCAATTGAGCAATCATTTTATATGCAAAATTCATACAAGTTAAGACACGCAAAATATAGTAGAATGTCACCTAATTAAAATATGCAAAGAATTTAAATTAAGGCAATTTTAAAAGTACATAGTTTAAACAAATAAATATAATATTTATGCTTTGTTTTTTTAACTTAGGCACGTGTTAAAGCATAGGAGATAAGAAAAAATCACCATTAGTGTTTATGATCTAAGTTTGCTCCCGTGTGGTTGTTGTTGTTTTCGTTTATAAAACGCAGTAAACTAGCAATCGGTGAAACTAGCGTAGAGAGAGAAAAAGACGAACTTATACAAATTGAACGCAAAAGAATAAAGAAAAGCACCACTAACAACAACACGTGCCTATCTTTTAAAAACGAAGTATAAATCCGAAAAAACCATAAACCAAATTCCATTCTCTCCAATTGAACCTAGAACAAATTACAGATACAGTGCCGGATAAAATACGTATGACCATTTCGGTAAATTGCAATTAATACATTTGTACCATGATCTTCATAATAAGCAACAATAAGAAGTGATAATTGGTTATTTTATTAAATATATTATTACCAACAAAATAATCAATATTAATAATAATATTTTTATTGTAATTGTTGTTTATTTCAGAATAACTTGAATTTAGTTTTCAATATATAAATGAATTCATAATTTGATTGCAAATGTTTTAATTTGCACTGTATAGTCAATTAACGATTTATATGATATCTACAAACGTGTGTATATATAACGTGTGTATCTACAACGTCCTATCTAATCTACATATACATATATAGTTCGATGTATGTACATACGTACATGCATGTGTACATGCATATGCCATATATACGCACAAAACATTGAGTGTGAGAAAAAACAATTAAAAAAATTTTTTTTCATAGAATTTTTTTTAAGTGTACCTATACATATGGAATGTGTACCAACCAGTCCATGTACTGTAATTCTACGGAAATTTTTTTCATATTCGTTTTTTAATCCAAATTCTTTTAAAATTTGCCTATAAAAAGGTATATAGTAGCAAAAAAGTTTAATCTTAAAAGAAGAATCAATTTTGAATTTCACGCTAAAATTTTAAAAAACCAGTGCGAAAGATCAGAATGAAGTTGAAGCTGGGTAAAGTTCAGCATTTACCAGCTTCAAAGTTCTATCCATATGATCTTTCTATTAAGAGATAAGACTTTATATTACAGCCATATGATAAGTCACGATTTTACACACGTTTGATTGTGTGTATATTTAAATATATGACTTCAATTAGTTACGCATGAATGATCACTGGGTCTTTCGTTTTGTGCAATACATTTTGTTTGTGTATTCCTAGAACTATGATCGGATTTACATTTTTTTTTCATTAAAATTTGCAGGATTTTGAAAAAGATAATTCACGTGCTAAAGATCGCAGGAGTTTTTTTTAAATTGTAAAAGAGCTTGAATTGTAATTATGTTGTTGTTTTTATAAAATATATAAATAAAATAACCAAATTTTGTGAACAATATTATGAATATATTAATAATTAATTCATTTTTATTACTTTATTAAAATAAAAATTTAAAAATTCACGCGTCAATTGTCAAAAAGTACTAAACTCAACATTAGAATCTCAAAATTCACTTTAAAAGTTAAAATACCATTTTAGAACAATATGATTTTGTGAAAAAGAAATTTTTGAAAATTCATTTCACTCTTCTTTTTTTTTTAACTCTGATCACATTTAGCCAGAATCGAATATCAAATTTTAAGTATTATCATATGACACGATTTTTAAAATAATGTCCGAACAAGCCAATTATTACAAATGATTTATCTTATTTTTCCGCCATAAATTTGGCATCAAAATAATGTTATGTTGATAAATTTGGCATCAAAACTGATGCAACTGTGATGTAAAATAAAAAATTTGAATTACTTTACTTATTAATATGATCAAAATGGAATGAAAATCAAAATAAAATTACTTAAAATATATATTACGTATGCATTTTCTTACAATTATATTAAGATGCTGCGTTGGCATGTTAGGCGCCTTTTTTGAGTTATTGTTTAAAACAGTTCTATTTTCTAACCATCCGCCAAAACAATAACCCAAATGTGTACTATATGTATTCAACATACTGCTCAATTCGACTTCATCAGTCTCATATGCTTAAATTTATAATACAATACATATAATATTTGGCAACCATTCACTGCAATATATAATAAAATCTTATGTACAGCTATATCAATAAGCACAGTGTTATTGACGAACAAATTATTGTACGCTTAAATTTCTAAGAAGAATTCTATTGTTTTATAAGAAGTGTCATTACACTTGTCATGTATAAATGGTAATTAGGTCACGCAGGTGTACGGTAGTTCATCGGTGAATCGCGTACATGGTAATATTGCAATTACCAAATTAGAACACTATGACTCAATAGTAAAATAATTTTGATTACGCTAATTGAGATTGAACAATTTCCGTATATGAAGACACCTGGCTTAATATTATTATTCGTGTTCTTCTAACCGCATTCTTTATGTTTTCGATAACTTACTTTAAAAGTAAAGGGCTAACTGTATTTGGCTTCAATTAACTTAAGTCAATTTAACGAAATTTAGTCAAGCCGAAATGACACCCATATTGAACTTCTGTGAATTGTGTTGAATTTGGTAGAACAATGGTTATATTGTCAATATTTTGTTATTGTTATAGCATTTATCGTGTTTTAAAAAAAATAAAACATTTCCAACAAAACCTTTAATTTTTTGAATTTTTTTTTTTTTTTAATCCTTTTCATTTTCATTTATTTTTATGTATCTATGTATATGTACCTATATATGTATAATACATACAAACCTATTTCAAATTTCAAATTCCTATTATTTTTACTTTAATTTTTTTTTTTTCAAATTCTTACAATTCCCATATTTTATGCATATATTTACAAAAGTTACTCAATTTTGTGTGCTCTGAAGCACACAAACTGAAGTCAACGAAAATGTGACAGCTTCGTTCAATTTCACTTAATCCGACTTCACTTCATTATAGTCACACTCATATAAAACAATGTAATCAGACTTCTGACTTAAGCTAATTGAAGCCAAATATAGTTAGCGCTTAAGAGTGATAAGTTTGGTGAGTTGAGTTTTACTATTCAAAGAATAAAGTTGTTTTACTCTAGAAAACCTCTAACCAAAAATCCTGAAAAACACGACATAATTTGGCGCAGCCGGTAGGATCGACATTAGTTAACATTGAAGAATTAGTTTCGGTGGGTGTTGAAAAATCTGTCTTCTAACTAAAATTTGTCGACATTTTCCAACGAAAAAAATAAAATAATTAAAGTGTAAAATTAGGTTGGTTAAATACAGAGGTGGAGTACAAATAAACAACGTACGCAAAAGTACATAAAAAGTACGCGTACTCAAACAGTATAAAAGTGTAATAATAAAAAAATAACAACAAATAATACGTGCATAATCATAAAATCACATATTCGTAAATCAATACGACATAACATTTAAAAAAAAAATAATAAAATAAAATATAATTACAATAACAATAATAAAATAAAATCAATTTGCTGAGTCGGTAAAAATAAAAGAATTAAAGAAATTTAAAAAAGAAAAAAGAAAGCAATAGCAAAAAAGTTATTATATAAAAATAATATCAACGAAAAAAAAAAATAATTTTATTTAAAATGAAAGGTGAAAAAAAAGTTGCAGTGTCAAAACAAAAAAGAAAGAAGAAATCAGAGGGCAGGAGGTGAAAAAAAAATCAACAGTCATCTGTATAAAAGTATCAACAATCAAGTCAACGATCAAGAATCAAGAAAACAATCGTCACAAACGAGCGACAACAACATTCATCATCATCATCATACATTTACTGGAACGACAGTAAAGGCACATTGAGAAATAACAGCAGCAGAAATTAACGGGGAAAAAAAACCGTAAGTTGAAATTATATTACAACAAATAAAATAAAGGAAAAAAAAACAAAAAATTAAAAAAAAAAAGGTGTTTAATTTAATTAATAAATTTCAAAAAAAAAAAATTTTTTTTCCAAGCTAGATTTAAGTGAAAATTTTCAGTATTTAACAAAACGAAAAAGAGTAGTTAGTTTTTCTTGAGTTTACGAGAAATAAAATTCACACTTCAAGTGTGAGAATTTTCTTTCTCTGTTTGATTAATTTTGATGATGGATTAAAATTTATTTTATACAAATTCATGAGTTCTCTAAACCGTCAAAAATCGAAAAATCTTAAGAATCGAAGACGTAGTGAACCATTTTACAGTGAAACGGAAGATTTGGCTAGATTGTTAGAGGAATTTTCTTTTGAAAATACTAGTCCACCTAACATTTCAAATTCTGTACCATCAACGTCGCAACCAGAAATTTCAAAATCAAAAGAAAGCAGATTTAATGATTGCAATTTGAGGTCAGGTGCAACCTACCAAAGAAGTCTGCAAAATCGATTGAGAAATAATACACCATCTTCTCCACTTACTTCTCCTAGTAATTTTAATAAAAATATTCAAGACACAATGTCGGAAACATTACATTCTGTTTCGAAATTGGTTAGTCGAATTGTACATATTTTTCTGCTGATAATAAACTTAACATCGATAATGATTTACAAATTTTCCTTGATTGTTGTACACAAGTTAACGCGTCTTTAATAACTACAGAGGGTAAACATATTTTATTATCAATTTTAAAATCTAGACTTCGTGGAGAAGCCTATGATTTGGTAAAAAATATTAAAATAGAAAAATTTTCAGATTTTGAAAGTTTGCTTTCAAAAACATTTAGTTCTTCAAAAACAATTAATGATGTATTAAATGAAATACGATATTGTATGCAATCACCAAATGAGAGCGTTAACACATATGGTACCAAATTGCATAAGCTTGTAGTAGAATGCAAAAGAGCAATTATAAATAAATATCCACAAAATAACGAGGCCTTAAGTAAAGAAATAGAAGAAGAGGAATGCTACACTTTTAAATCAGGTATACGTAGTCCCCTCATACAACAAATTCTTCTAAGTCAAATTGATAAGACTTTATCTGAATTAATTGAAATTGCTAAACAAATAGAAAAAACTGAAGATAAACAATTAAAAAATAAAATCTTAAATCCAAATGCAATTAATTTCTAACTTAACGACATATCTGGTGTAAACAGAAGGGTATCGGATTACAATCAAAATACCTTTATGAATGAACAAGGTAATTCGCCAAGTAATATACAACATAATAATGTACAAATTACAAGACCGACTCAAATATCAAATACACATTCAACTACACATACATATCAACCCAAATTAATGAATTATGCACGGACTAGCACTTTTCATAACAAAACGTATGGCAGATATAACAATAATTATGGGAATAATAATATCAAATGTACATTTTGTAATAGAAATTGACATGATTTCGAAAATTACAGAACAAGAAAGAATACACCGTTCTGTACTTCATGTAGGTCTTATGGTCACTTGAGACAAACGTGTGCTCAAAGTATGAACCAAAATAAACAAAATATTGCAAAACGTAATTCGGGTAACTTCAACTATCGTAATAATGTAAAATGTGAATGGTGTGAACGAAAACACACTCTACGCAGGAGTGTAGGGCCAAACAAAATTATGAAAGAAAAAATAGTGTGTCGGGAAACTAAATCGGGCTGAATCATTGCACTAGTGTATTCAACTCGGTAATAATGAGTGCCACAAATTGAATATTATTAATAAAAAGATTACAACCACACTACATAATCAAAGAGTATAGAGATATAGAAAAAAATGTTCCATACGCGTTATAAGGTGCGAATGAAAAATAAAATTTTAAGACTCTGAAAAGTCGATAGCAATATTAATGGCCATAAGGATGCTTTAGAAAGACAAAGAAACCAATAGAAAGCAGAGCATGACATTTTATGTTTTTTGTTTTATTTTTTACAAATAATTTCTCCAAATACTCTTTGCTTATAAGAGTTATAAGATATTCAGGAAATATCTGTCGAATTGTCTAAATGCTGAATATTGAATTACAATTCAGTTACAAATCGAGTTTCAAAAACGGATTGTTCATTGTTACGAGCGAATAAATTTTCATTATTTTATTTAAAAGAAAAAATTTAAAAAATAGTGAAGTGAATTTGAAATAATTAAATTGGAAAATATTTCTTTAATGTTGAAATAAAAAACAACAGTAATAAAATAATGCACTTGCAATTTCATTACAATTATGAATCGTTGTTCATGTAAGCTTACTTATTATCAATAAGTAACACATATAATGACATATAATATAAGAATTTTTGAAATAAAATTATATAATCCTTTCCTTATTTTTCAATAATTGTGTATATAACAGTTGGAGTACATTATTTATTGGCACAATTTATGGACACATCGTTCATATAGAGCTTAACAGCCATTACCTTCAATATTAATCATTTTTAATAAAATCGCATTTCTAGATACAACAATTCATTGGACTAGAGATCATAGCATACATCATAAATATTTAGAAACTGATGCTGACACATAATGCGACAAGGTAAGTAAATATGATGATTAAAAATAATATTTGTAAATATCAATATATTTTATATTTCGTTTTTTATGTTTTAATTTATAGAGGATTTTTCTTCTTTCTGTGTTAAACGTACTAGTGATGGTACACATCGTTCATGAGGTTGGCGTTAAAGAGATCAACCAAAAGATGAATTAGAAAATGTACATATATAATGTACATATTCCGTATATAATACAAATGAATATTACATTTATAAAATATAAATTTACATTTCTTTTAGTAAATGCATAGAACCTCTTAATTTGTAAATATATACCAACGGAAAAGTATTATACAAAGGAATACATTATAATATGAAATTTCAAAAGTAATTAGTGGTAAATATATATACAGAACAAAAAAAAAGTTGTTAAAAAAAAGGAAAACAATATTATTAACATAATTAAACAATAATTAAATGGAAAAAAAGCAGAATATTTTAGTACATATTAAAATTATTTCTATTAAATTACTTTTGGTTGTTTGGCTTTTTTCTTCTTTTTTTTAAAATTTAATTTTAAGAAATATAAAAATTAAAAATTTAAATTTTTTATTTAATTGAATTAATTTTATTTTTCTCAAATATCTTAAATGGCTTTATTTTATTTGAAAAATTTTTTAACCGATTAATTAAATTTTTATTGAACACATATATAAAAAATAATTTTACAATCGATAAAAATTTTTTGAATTAAATCCATTTAATATCCGTTTCGTATAAATTTGAAAAATAAAAAAATCAAAATTTTTCAAATTTTACAATAATAAAATAATATAAAAGAAAATAAACATATTTTTATATGTGAAATGTACAATTGAATTGTTTTGGATAAATTCAAAATTCAATAGAACTAGTTTGTTATGTTAATTTATTATTGATACAAAATTACATATAAATCCAATAATTTTTCGGAAAATCATTTTTTGTTTGTGTGATTCGTTTGATTAATTTTCTATTATTAACAAAATTTTATTATTAAAAAATTATAAAAAAATTTAAAATACGTATATCAGGTACCTATTAAGTACACAAAAATACAGTAAATTTATAAATACTTTTTATGACTTTAATATAAACAAATAAAATACCGCATTTGATATGATAATAACGACGGTGATGGTGATGATATGTACATAAAAAAATTTTTTTTTTTTTGTTTTTAAATTTTATTTTTATTAATAACTGAATATGAAGTGAAAATTTATAGCTTTATTAAAAAAATTAAAATTTTTTATAATACTATATAAAAAGTTACATGAATAAGTCTCAGTATTCAATCAAAAACTGAATATAAAAGAAAAAATAGGTAATAAATCTTGAAATGTTTAATTTAAACTATGTGAACATTCGTTAAACTTTTATTAAAACTTAAAAAATGTAAAAGAATTTCAATTAAAAATACGCGAAAATAAAATATATATAAATAAATTCAATTTGAAAGTTTTCGAAATCGAAAAACCACATACCTATTGGTGTTAAAAAGGGAGAATCAATTTAGTGGAAAATTTATTCAAATTAAAAATTTACCTGTAAATATATCTACAAATTATTTGGTTAATTTTATTTTATTTTATATATTTAGCATTTATACGTACATATTTATGTATCATTTGCAGCACGTTTGTGTGCAAACGCTATTATTTTATACATGAAAATTTTTTTATGTCTTGTTTTTTTTTATTTGATTTTGTATACCTACATGTATATAATTTTCATCACATTTATGTATATTTAGTTCATTAAATTCGCATTTATTATTTTCTTTTGATACTGAAAATTTTTGTTATGCGTAATTATTATTATTAGGGAACGAGACGATAATCACAGAAATATCATCACGTGCGATTATTATCCTTAAAGATATCTCGTCCATCATAATTACGCATTTTTTGCCTAATCCGGGCATATTTGCAGTTTTCAACTTTAAACTTAGGAAATATGAATCGTGTAGACCTGGTCCTGACGGCCATTTACGAATATATTTCGTTAACGTTGTTATGGACGGAAGAATAAGCATTTTTGATAAATAATTGAATGCTACTGGGGATACAAAATATATTGATAAAGCAAATTGCTTCACTTCATGAGTATATCTGTACCCTTTCTTATCGCTGTCAGCGTTTTTCAAAAAACATTGAACTAATTCTGCCAATTCTTTTGGAAGAAGTCTGTTAATTTCTTCAATTATTTTAAATTTTCCCGTTTTTTCTTTTTCCAATTTTGTAATCCTTTTTTCCAATTCTTTAACTTTTTCTTTTAAAATTTTGTTTTCTTTTTTCATTTTTAGTTTTCGGGGTGTTTTTTCAGAAATCAATTTTTCTGTCTGGGTTGATGTACATGGAGAAAACATAGAACTTTGATTTTGTTCAAAGTTTAACTTTTTCATTGCTCGTCTTGGCATTTTTTTTGGCAAAACACTTTCATTTGCTTCCTTCCCTTCTCCCTCATTTATTTTACCCAACATACCTTTTACCTCATTCTCTGTAACAATTCCAAAATTAGTAGAAATTTCACACGAAATGATTTCTACTTTTTTGGAATTTTTAGTTGGGAAAAATCTTGATGTTTTTGATCCTTCATCTGCTTCTTTCTGCTATGTATTATTCCAATAGTCGATCTATATTAATATAACAAAAAACAAAATATATTAGATTTTGGATTAATATTAAAGTGAAATATTATTACATTTACTCGGACAATAAAATTCCAAAATAGCTCCAGGTCGGAATTTGACGTTGGTGCTATTTCAGTGGCTTCGATATTTAAAATAGGCATTGCTGTCCAACATAAATTTCTTCCACTTTGTCCAAACGACTCTTTTTCAAAATGTATTCCGCATACTAATAATTTTTTTGCAGAATTTTCATGCAATAAATCCTCTCTTTGGATTGTTTGTAGCCATACTTTTTTCCTATATAAAATACAGAAATTTAAAATATTAAATAATATAAAATTTAACGAAATGAAAAAAATATAATGTACAACAGAGTTAAATCTAAATTTAAAGAAGATACTGCTAAATTGCTATATATGGATCTGAAACATGGACATTAATTAATGATGAAATTTATGGATCTTAATTCTCCATTATTTGCAAACATATGTACGTTTAGTTCGAAACATTTTTTTAAAAAATAAGTTAAATAAAATATTCAGTTCAATTTTTCGTACAAATTTTGCCTAATTGGACATATCTCTTGATCCACTCCGTACGTTATATCATGTTATTTGCAAATTGAAGCTAAGGCTCGGATCCTTCTAACAAACTATTGCTCGTTGAATTCGACTACGGAAATCTAAAGTTATTAACGTTCAAAGTTTAGAATGTTGTTTTTATGCAAAAGAATTACCGATTTTTGTGCTCATACTTTTTTTTTCACAGTTTACAAATTTTAAATTTTTTCATGGCTTTCTTCAAATAAATTCAAATAAATTCAAATAAATCTTCGAAATTGAATGGACAACTCCAGCTTTACTCCATACACTAATTCGTGAATCGTGAGATGACCTTATTAGGAATTCCGCGAAAGCAAAAAGAACAACATATACTCACAAAAGACCTTAACTGTATCAAATTGGTGTATGGAGTATGTATAGATAAAAATATAGAAGCACTACATTGGGAGCCCGAAAAGTGTTTTAACACATATGTACGTATACTATTAAGGGCCATTGGGCAGCAACAACATTATTTTTAATAATTTAACTCGATCTTATTTTTTAAAAAAAAATAATAATAATATATTTTTTATTTGATTTTTTTCTTACACGTCCTTGTCTACAGGCACTGAAAAAAACGGCCTGTCCTTTCCCTGATATCCGCAACCCTTTACGATGCAGGACTTTATGTTTTCACATTAATTAATAATTTTTCCACCAATTAATTAAAATTAGATCACATTAATAATTAACAAAACACCAATTCACTATCACTACTAGCGCTTTAAAAAAAGCAAATTTTCGTATATTAAATATTTAATTTAATAAAACAATTTAATTAAATATATATTTAATATAATTTATATATTTATATTTAATATATATATTTAATTAATATATATATTTAATTTATATATTTAATTAATATATATATTTAATATAATTAAATATATATTTAATTAATTTAAATAATATTTAATCTGTAATTCAAAATATTTTTTTTGAAAATTTCCTTGAGTGTTACTCAATTCGTTATATTTTCAAAGTATAATTGCCCTGCAATGATCTTTTTACAGTTATTTTTTCGTTACAAGTATAAGGTAAGGATACATGAGAGCAGTCTTATGGTAAAACACACGACAAGACAGAAAATCATTGAGGTCTTTTTATGCAATTAAGAAAATAATTTGAATTTTATTCAAAATATTACAATGAAAGTATTATTTTCAAATAAAATTATTTTAAAACATAGGATTATTTGAAAAAAAAAAACGTTTTATTTTCTTTTTTTACAAAATAATAAAAATAAATGAGTAAATAAAAATGTAATCTGCATCGAACATTATCATATTAATATTTTTTTCGGTCTCAAAAACCCTTTTTTTTCCAACTGTTACATATCATACTCTTTTCAAAATTTTTAGTGTGTCTGAAAAAATCATTTGTATACCGCAAAATACCCATCATTTTATATTAATTTTTAAAAATTCAATAAATGACGTCGATATTCGATCATCTAATCAAGAAGTTATTTTTTAATTTATTTTATCTTATAAAAGCAAAAGTAATAAATAGAATAAATAAACGGTTTACTTATAAACGGAAATTTCAAAATTTTAAATCCATATTGTGTAAACATGTTGTAAACGCAGGAAAGATTCAAATTATGTATAAACTACATAAAAATAGTTGAAACAAATGTCAAACAATAATTCCTATCGGTGTGCACTCATACATCGACAGCTAATATCCCCATTTAAAAACCTATTCAAAAAAAACGCACGTGGAAAACATATGGAAAACATATGTTTTACTACCACATTCGCAGGTAATATACTCTATCGGTGTAAATCACTAATCTTGTCGCACCTAATATCCCCATTTAAAAAAAGCGTTCATAAAAAAGTTGTCAAAATCTAATTTTACCAATACTTATTCGGTCATTTCTCTGCTGAATTAAAGACAGTGTCATGTGTTCCTTTTCATATAAAAGTACTTTTTTATAACTTTATGCTTCTCTTTATGGCGGGAGCTTCACGTACAGGAAATTTTTTTTTTTTTTTGTTTTCAAGGGCCAATGTAAACAATGAAAACAAAAATAAGTCCTTGTTACTTCTGTGACGTCAGAGACATTTTTCTCTATATCTCTATACTCTTTGACATAATAAATACAATGTCAAAACAAAACAAAACAAAATAAGACATTGACGTCTCAAATTTCTTCAAAACAAAATCATTATGTAGCACAATGTTATAACGAAAATGACACCGAAAAACAAAAACAAAACGAACATGAAATAAATAAAAAAGAATGCTTTGCGAATAGAAATATTGGTGAAATAAATAAAAATAAAGGCGACTTAATGTCTGGCAAAAATGCAATTAAAATACATGATATTGGTGCCCAATTAAAAATTTTAGAAAATGAATCTCGTAAGAATGAAAATGTTAATAGCTTAAGACAAATTAGCTTATGTTTTCCTACAACTAACGCAAATTGTGAAGCAGTGGTTGAATTGCCATTTTACTGCGCACATAATGGTTTTGCGAAGCTATTGGTAGATACAGATGCAGAAGTTAGTATTATTAAGAAAAATGCACTCCGTGAATATGATCAAATTAACACTTCAAATAGAATTCAAATTAATGGATTATACGGAGGCAGTGCATTAACATTAGGATCTTGTTCGATTAAATTATTAATCGGCAATGGGATAGATTGTTTATTTCACATAATTGAAAATTCTGAGTCCGTTAGTTTTGATGGGTTATTAGGAAGAGATTTTTCGTGGAATAAAACAAATATTCGTGGTACAGAGAGAATATTACATTTTCCAATATGTAATAAAATCCCGTAGACATTTTTGTAAAATTTTTAAATTTTAGAGAAAAGTCAGGTCTTAACTACATTCGAGAAAATAAGAAAATACAACAAATCCCTTTAACACAAAACAAACGTGTAAAGGACGAACAGAAAAAATACAAGGCAAAAACCCTTTATCACAAAACAATTGTATAAAGGACGAACATACAAAAATACAAAATAAAAATAAGATTTTTTCAAATACCAATGTAATGAGTTTACCTCCGCGTTGTAATGTAATACATAAAGTAACCGTGTCAAAATGCGAAAATGAGGTATTGTGCTATGCAGAAGAAATTAACACACGCAAACAAAATAAATATATGAAATTAGAAAAAATTAATGAAATAAATAATACAGAAGTTGATAATGTTAGAAATGAGACAAAAGTAAGCAATTTTAAAAATATACCGAAGAATATAAATATTGTTAAAATTCACAAAAAATTGAAAATACCCACCCGCAAGTACTGAGAAAAAAAAAACAAACAAGGTCGAAAGACAAATCACACACCACGGAAATACAATTAAAGAATCGTCTCAAAATATTTTACAAATATGTATAGAACAAAAACAAAGAAACACTATCTTATCTTATCTGTAAAGCGCAACAAAATAAAATAAAATAACATTATGTAATTCAAAAGATAAAAATATATGTATGAATAAAAATAATTGAAAAAATTAATAAATGAAACATTATAACGAATTTATCTAATACAGTAAATAATGTACTAAGAACAAAAAAAAAAAAGAACATATACTATATACTATATATTTACATATATATTTATACGTAGGTAATTAAATAATTGTATAAAAATAATACAAGAATCATTGCATAAAATAATATAATAATTAAGTCCAAAGAAAGAAAAAACAATTTGAAAATAATTTTTAATATATTAATTGTAACTTATAACGTATACATACAGATGACTTATATAAAATTGTATTTTATATATATGGAAAATAAAATATTCACTCTAAAACCCAAATTTATCACTTAACAGAACAAAGTAAATAAAAACTTTATGGCAAGAAATAATTCTTTTTGAGGAAAGAATTTATTACCTAAACCCTTTAAGGTGGTCCTTTTTTTCAAAGGGGGGAGGTAATTGTCATGTATAAATGGTAATTAGGTCATGCAGGTGTACGGTAGTTCATCGGTGAATCATGTACATGGTAATATTGCAATTACCAAATTAGAACACTATGACACAATAGTGAAATAATTTTGATTACGCTAATTGAGATTGAACAATTTCCGTATATGAAGACACCTGGCTTAATATTATTATTCGTGTTCTTCTAACCGCATTCTTTATGTTTTCGATAACATAAGTGGGGATCGAAATTAACTTTAAAAGTAAAAGTGATAAGTTTGGTGAGTTGAGTTTTACTGTTCAAAGAATAAAATTGTTTTACTCTAAAAAAACCTCTAACCAAAAATCCTAAAACACACAACACACTTTAAAGTTTTCATACAATGTGATTGAAATTAAGATCAAAGATTAAAATTGAATAAGCTTTAAATCAGGCGTGTATGAGAGTTTACATTCATAATATTTTTATTAAGATTATAGGTAAAACGTAACAGTAATCTAGCGACTTTTAAACCAAACTGTTCAAAAAATAAAAATCTTTCTTTGTTTATATTTAATTCAGCTCATTTAAAAAATCAAACTATTGTTTATTTGTTCTGATGTAGATAATCAAAAATTTTTTATTTTTTGTGGACGGAGCCAGAGTTTGACAAACTTGTTATACTGTGTATAGTGAAATTTGACAAACTTTATAATAAATAACATTTTTATGAACATTTTCACCAAAGTTGTCAAAGTGTTACCAATAAGAAAAATTTTTCTTAATTTTACTTTACTTGTTTCTTCCCTTATTGTTCTCTCTTAAGGTTAATATACACGATAGGTGACTTTGATTTCTAGAGACCAAAAAATGGTAATATATATGTGCTGTTTTTTGAGGTGCTATTGAAGCAATACCTTCAGTTGTTTGACGCCATTCTCCAGGTATTACAGTATTATTATCACTTTCATAATCAACATAATTTTTAGGACAGTTAAGAGTTGATTCTGTTTGTAGCATTATAAAATTATGTAAAGTAATGCAAGCAAGAACAACTTTTTCTGCATTGCATGGCAACAAATATAATGTATTGAGTAGAATTCTCCAGCGTGATACCAAAATTCCAAAAGAATTTTCAATTGTTCTTCGTGCCCTGCTAATTCTTTTGTTATAATATATTTTTTCTTCTGTCAAATGATCACCTGGAAATGGCTTCATTATATGTTTATCTAGTGGGAACGCTGCGTCAGCTACAAAGTAATGCGGGAAATCTTCACTTTCCCCTGGTAAAGATGTTGGATCTGGCAGAGATATTTGTTCATTCAAAATTCTTTTTCCAAACGAGCTCGCACAAAAAACCCCTAAGAATAAAATTGACAAACTGACAATGCATTAAAATCCCATATCTACTTGATATTATTTCACCTCCATCGCTTTGGCTTCCATAGGCTCCCAAGTCTATGTAAGTGAATCTATATTTGGCATCACAAGCTGCCATTAAAACAATGCTGTAATAGCTTTTGTAGTTGAAATATTCTGCATTAGAATTTGGTGGACAAACAAGGGCAATGTGTTTGCCATCTATTGCACCTACGCAGTTTGGCAAATGCCAAATATTTTTAAAGTCTTCGCTAATGTATTCAAAATCAGTTAAATTTGGTTCACTAACATATATTTGAGACAGCGTTGTCCATAAAACATTACAAGTCTCTAAAATTATTTTTCGAACGGTCGTCTTTCCTAATTTGTACGACCAAGCTAAATCCTGTATAGATGACCCTTGTGATAAATAGCTGAAATGAATTGGGTTAGTGAAAATAGTACTTCAATTGAAAATAACTAGTTGTATTCTTACTGTAAACATAGAACTAATCTGCATTCAGGATCTATAGCTTCACGTATTGAAAATTTTTGCAAACGAGGTTTTACCAAATTCAATAAAAGGCTAAATATTGATGGAGACATTCTTGTATGAAGAAAAAATTGTTCGTCATCAAACTTTTTAATTTTTAAATACACAGAATTAAAATATCCATGAGAATATCTATCTAAATTTATATATCGTACGGCGCAACATCGCTTTTTTCTGTTTTTTTGTTTTATTTTATATAGCCGTAATAACGTGCGAAACAATTTCAACAACTTTTTAAAATTTTCCATTTTTTTCACTTTTGTTATCATTTTTATCACAAATTTTTTTCTGAATATAATGTTATTAAGCAATGATTATGTTTATTAAAATAATTACATTTTCAAGAACCTCACAAATAATTATCTCAAGTAAAAGAAGAAAAATTTGACAGTTCTAATATTATTTTTATTGTTGTTCTCTCAAGTTGACTTGTGTTCGTATGATATTTTTCATACCACTTCAAGTTGACGAAAAGTTAAAAATTTCACGAAACTGTAGCGTAAGCTCATTGTAATCGATTGTATTTAAATTCATGTAACCATACTATTTACTCAAGTCACGTAAGCCAATTGTAATTGGGGCTTAAGTCTGTTTATTATTTTTCAAATTAGGTTTAACAATTGACAAGATTTTGTATTTTACTTTTTTTAAAAACTTTATTTACAAACACTTATTAACTTAACAGTATAACGAACTTAAATACACTTTAATACATTAAATTTACTTTCAATAATCGACCGAAACCAAACTTAGGCCTCGATTCTCAAGAAGATAGGTACTCTACTAGTCACTTGCGTGACAATCGTCATGGAAATCGTCATATTTATATATTTTTTTAATCACTTTTTTAAAATTGCGACAACCGTCACTTTGTTATTTATCATGACAGAGTATAATTTCTTTGTAAAGTAAAAAAAAAAAAAAAATAAGACATAAATAAAAGTTTAATGTGTAATAAAATCATTTTTATTAATTTTTAAAGAATATTATAAAAAATATTAATAAAAAACGAATATTACAAAGCCTTCCGCAAAGAATCTACACACTGCAGTTTCATTAGAATACACAAATTTTAAAATTTTGAAGAAAGAGTTACCGTTGCTAAAAACTTTTTAATACTTTTTACTTATTTTCGTCATGTCACTTTCTGCGACTACAAAAATAGCTTTAAAAAAGTGACGTGACGATAACAGTGAGAGTTGTTACTTCGTGACGTGACTATGAGAATCGAGGCCTTAGAATTCAAGAATGTATAAATTGATATTTATTTGAAAATACTTCATGTAATTTTTCTCAGATTTGTTTCATTTATTTAAAAAGATTTTAAGTCGAAATTACCCCCCGGAGGTTGCGCTTTGTCATGGTGGGTCTGCTGAGTAGTTTTCAATGAAACGTTTATATTGAACCGCTTGGAAAGGTGGAAAATACAAACGTGGAGGGAACGGAACTAAACGAAACCAAACCGCTAACTCAAGGTGTTATGCGACCCGTGCCGAGGAGTGAATGGTATCAGGGGCAATTGATACCGTTTAACGGAGCCTCTAAGGTACTAGGCAACCCCCTATAGTATTTAGCCTTCAGTAGGGGAAGAATAGGGGCACTTCCCAGAGGGGGTGAAAGAACACCCCCTTGAGGAGTGCCCCTACTCTTCAATCTTCTGGTGGCACAACCACTCAGCGAGACATTGACGGTCTCTTTCTCAACAGACTATCGATCCATAGAACCAACGAGCTGTTTACCCCAAGATCAGTGAGTGCCACAGTAATCGCCACGGTACAACGTTGTTAAAGGCGCCTTCTATGTCTAAAAAGGCCGCCAGAGTATATTCTTTGTAACAAAGAGATTTTTCAATCTCCCCCACCAATTTATGTAAAGCAGTCTCAGTAGACCGACCTTTAGTGTAGGCATGTTGAGACTTGGACAGCGCATTCTCGATGCTGCTCCTTAAATACAAGTCCACCAGTCTTTCCATAGTCTTTAACATAAAAGAAGAAAGGCTGATGGGTCGGAAATCGCCAGGCTTATGGTGGGAGCTTTTACCTGCTTTCGGTACAAAAGTCACCCGCACCACCCTCCACAAGGAGGGAATATACCCCAGCGTCAGTGAAGCCTCAAAGATCGCCTTTAGCCAGGGGATGATAATTTCCTCCACCTGTTGAAGTTCTGCTGGTAAATGGCTTGAACGAACGTACAGCCCATTCGATTTTGAAATATTCACTGAAGCCAACCGGAATGGGGTTAGAGGTTCCCCGTCCGGTTGACTCAGTTGTTAGTGCTACCTCATCACCTATCGGAAAATGGGTATCCATGAGCAACCCCAGCACTTCCTCCCCAGTTCTCATCCCCAAAATTGTTTTGGAGAAAAGTCACAGACACCGGATTTTTTGCCAGGATCTTTCTAAGTCTGAAGGTTTCTGCAACCTCATTTATGGAGCTACAGAAAGTCTTCCACGAAAGTCGCTGAGACTTCCTCAGCTCCGTCCTATAGACTTTCAGCTTTCCTTTGTAAAGCTTCCATCAGATTCAACATTAGTAAATTTGGCTTTATTGAAAGCCTGCCGACTAAACTTCCTTACTTCGGCAAGCTCAGCAGACCACCACGGAGGCCTGAACTTACCCCTTGGTTTAGAGATTGGACAAGACTCGACTGTCGTCCTATTCCAGGCTTCAGTCAATCTTTCTACAGTCTTGTCCAACTGTTCGGAACAGGAAATGCCGCACGGAGGGTACCCGGAAGCAGTCTCCTTACCGCTTCCCTGTATCTCCTCCAGGCCGTCCTTCCTGGGTGTTGAACCTCTATTGCAGATAAAGAGGTTAGTACTTAAGATAAAATCTAAAAGTAACTCACCTCTTTCATTCGTATCACTGCTTCCCCACATAGAGCTGTGAGCATTCGCGTCCGCTCCTAATACAACGTCTATTCTTTGCTGCTCCGCGTTTTCCACAAGAGCCTGAAGCATTGGAGTAGAAACCGACTGATCATAAGGCATGTAGGCTGACACTACCCACATACTACGATTCTTCCCCAGGTCCAAAGCAACCGTTTTGTGTGGTCGTTGCAGAACTGCGGAAGAATAGAGAAATTTAAATGTCTTCTAGCAAGAATGCAAGTTTTAGGTCTACTTGCATTACTTACATAGAATAGATTAAATCCAGGGATCTTTAACCCACCTGTTTATCTGAAAATATTTACCTGAAAATCTTTACCTGTTTATCCCATGGTGAATATAAAGATGACGAAACATAAAGTCCTCTACCATCTAAAGAAAGTTGTATCATTTGTAGACCACCTTCAAAGCGTCTTTCTTTAATTACACATGTCGATGGTTGTTCCTTTTTTATGACTACACGGGAAAATATGTAATTAATTAATAGAAGATCATTATCGTTTGTATACAAAACGCAAATCATGTCTTACTTTAACATCAGAATCATTAAGAATGCAACCACCTAAGAATATTCGTTCAGTCATTTTGGACATTTTGGAACAGATATAATTTATTGCCTAACATCACCATATAACGAATTACTAAAATATAAAAAACGACCATCTAAAGAAATAACTATATCTGTCATCATTCCATCAAGATTTGATGGTGTTGATTGTTCAATTTTTTTCGGTAAAACATCGATAACATTTTCAGCTATGATTTCATCAGAATCTGATTGTTTATAAAAACGAAAAACTTTTGAATAAAGTACACATCCAAAAAAACCTCTGATTGTTTTGGATCATGAAGAAAACGAATCTCTAATGGTGTGATTTCTTCTATGCCTAAATCAATTGTTTGATATAATGTACATGTAGACCATTTATAGAAATTTACCGAGCAATTCCAGATAAGAGACTCTTAATTCTCTCAACTTTTTTTCATAAGAGGTTTATTAGCAGAAATTGCTATTCTATGTAGCAGGCGGTGGTGAAAATTATACATACGAGAATTAGGACTTTAGGAAATTTTGAATTCACCAAACCAGCTGATTATCATTCGACACATAAATTTGAATTACGCGTGAGTTCAAATGTGTCAATTTATAGGCTAGTGCCAATTGCACACTGGAATGAATAGAATTATAATTTCAAAGGTATGCTTTGGGATCACGAAAATTCCAAATGCATATGGCGAATGCAACATGAGACCTTGTAAAATCATACGATTTTGTAAAATCATAATCGAAAAAATTACTTATTTAAAAATATTACACAAAATTATATATTTTGTTTTATATTTTTAAATAACTTAATATCTTGAATTTATACTAAAAATCCTTTAAAATTTAAAATCTTGCAAAAGTGACGGCAGTACTGCCAAGAATGTCGAATTATTTAAAAAAAATTTTTTTATATGTAAAGCACAGTCCTTGTATATTTTATAGATCTTGGGTGGCACCAATAATACAACTAATTTTAAAATAATAGACATAGAGTGCCGGATAAAATACATTTGACCATTTTGCTAAATTTCCGTTAATTCATTTGTATGATCTTCATAATAAACAACAATAAGATGTGATAATTGGTTATTTTATTAAATATATTATTATCAACAAAATAATCAATAATAATACTAATATTTGTATTGTAATTGTTGTTTATTTCAGAATAACTTGAATTCATTTTTCAATGCAAATGATTTCATAATTTGGTTGCATATGTTTAAATTTGTACTGTACAATCACAAATAAAATAACAATACAGATGGGTATTGTAAATGGACTGAAATGTTATTCAGTGATATTAAAGAAGAAGAAAAAATAATTTTTATGTTTGTATTTTAACTCGTAACGAAGTTACATTTTCCCTGGGATGAAAATAAAAAGGGAAAATAAAAGAGATAAATAGAAAAAAAAAATAATAATAGAATGAAAAAGAAAAAAAGTAAAATAAACTTGGGAAGTGATGGGCCCCGTCGAGGTTCGAACCTGCGCACCCTGGCCTGAAATTACACCAGATTGAGGAGTAAAAAATCGAAACTTCCCATGACGAAAGGCCACCTCCTGCTTTCAATGCCAAGAAACCAAACATAATCATCACGGAGATGAAGGTGGTCAAGGCAGCATTGGCCAGAAAATTGTCAAATCAGCCGCCGGGACGAAATACAACAACAACAGCACCAAAAGTAACATCAACTGTAGCACGAACAACAACATCAACAATAACAACATCAGCTCCGACATCAAAACCAAGCGTGATAACAACACCATAAACGTCTAAGACAGCAACAGAAATATCAGCTCTGGCATCGACAAAGAAAACAGAGACAACCGCAACCACGATATCTAAGACAGCAACAACAAAGAAAACAGAGTCGACCAGAATAACACTACCTTCGACAGTACACACAACACCTGATAAAGCGGTCACACAACAACAATCAACAACATCGAAACCACCAGTACCGCATAAACGCAAAAGCACCATCATAACAACAACACCGAAGAAAGTCAGGAAAGCAAGTGCAGCCACACAGACTGAACAACATCCTTCAGGGCCAACGTACACATCAAAAACACCTCTGACCAAAGAACAAGAAGCCGTCCTAAAGACTATTTGGTTAGAATGTCAAGAAACACCAGGAAAAGGCAACCAACTCATCAGAAACCACGGGAAGTTGATCAGAATACGCCAAAGAACAAGTGGACTAGTCACCAACAAGGTTCCGGACTGGACAGCTACAATACCACCACAGAAGTAATAGGGGTAATTTAAGTTTGATTCTATACACTTTGTGTATAAATGTGTATATACTAATAATAAGAAAAAAACAAATAATGAATTTAATATTTAATAGTACAAGTAATATATACACAATTTATAGACAAAGTAAAAATAGTAGGGAAATAAGTTAAAATAAAAAAAAAATGTGATGAATTACAAATTTAAAATTAAGGAAAAATAATGAATTTAAAAAAAAAAGAAAAGAAGAATGAAGTAATATTAATTTAATTAACTTAGGATATTAAATAAGAAGAAAAGAACTAAAAGAAATGAAAGAAACATACATACAAAATAAGTAGAACTTAAAAAAAATATATATATATATATATATTATGGGGCACCAACTCACAAAAATAATAAAAATAAATCAAACACAGTTTTTCACACAGAAAAATTCTTTATTTTCACATTTTATTTATACACATTTTATTTGACCGTGTTCACCTTTATATTTCTTGCTACCAACTGCCTTAAGTACTTTACAACCTTTTTTTAATTTTTTAAACAATATGTATAAATATGTACCCAAAATAACTGGATAATATAATCGTATGATTTTTTTAAAACAATAATATCATTATGATTAATAAACAATAATACTTATACAATTGCATGATACTGTGGTACATATTTTAAATGATAACAAGTTTTACATTTAATAAAATCTTATTGTTACAATTTCATACTAATACATATTCATAAACATATTAGTCTGAGTAATGTAATTTTATACTAATACATTCTAGTCATTTTATACTAATATTGCTGCATTTCGGCCATTCTGACCATTAATCGACCCCGATTAATTATTACATTATGATACCATAAAATACTAAATACTCGTAAGTATAATTTTCATTATCGTAATTTATCGATATGTCTATGACACAAAATAACACATAATACATATTATACACTTGTATACAAATACACATAATATCATGAATTTTTCTAAAACATCATTTTTTTAAATGAATCAAGGTAGGTTTTCTCTATAATTACTACTATCATTTATTAAAACAATACGGCTTTAAATTTGCAGGACTGCAAATACCATTATACGGCAGTCGTGATATCTGCATGCCGTCAACGTCTTTTATGAGATATCTATCGTTTGGACATTTTTTTACTACAATATATGGACCTTTGTACTTAGGCAATAATTTTTTATTTACAGCTGGTGTCGTGACATAGTTTCTTAATAAAACATAATCACCTACATATTTTGTACTCGTGAGGTGCCTTGTGCTTTTTATCATAGTATTGCTTATTATCCGATTGAACTTTTTTTGTTTTTTCCATAGCATTCTTTCTAAGTTTATTTAAATCTCTATCTTCATTTTTAATTTTATCCCTTAGGTATTCATAAATATGGTCTGTAATCTCTCCTTTTTGCTCAACACCAAATAACAACATACTAGGTGTCTCGTCGGTACTACGGTTTTTCAAATTATTAATTGCGAACTCAACTTTGGAAACAAATTTAGTCCAATCACCTTTGTCGTCATCAGCTTCTTTAGACATCATTGGTGTCAAGGTACGAATCACCCTCTCAGCTTGACCATTGGACTGAGGTGATGCTGTAGCCACTTTAATATGCTGAACATTATGGTTATTGCAAAAGTCAGCAAATTCATCCGAAGTAAAACAACTTCCCCTATCAGACACTATTTTCCCCGGTTTACTGTAGCTATTGAAATAATTGTCGAGACAGTGAATGACTTCTTTAGTACTAGTTGTTTTTACAGGGTACAGCTTCGTAAATTTTGTGAATCCATCAACTACAAGAAAAATATGTTTTTTATTGTTTCGCGAAGTTGGTAATGGGCCTAAATGATCTACGTGTACTACCTCAAATGGAAGATTACCTTTTGGTATATTATGAAGAACACCTTCTTTTTTATTTGATATTGGGGTATAATAAAGACATTTGATACAGTTACTAATATAATCTTTAATTTTGGTCTTCATAGATGGGAACCAATAAACTTTCTTCATCAAATCATAACATTTATCAGTACTGGCGTGACACATAGATTCATGATGACTTTGAATAACATTTCTTTCCATTTGCTCTGGAACATAAAAAACAACCTTATCACCAATTTTTCTATAAATTACACCGTCTATCATTTCATAAAAAGCACTTTCACCTCTTTGCAAGGTGTCAACAATTTTTTGAATATTGGCATCTCGATGTTGAGCAGATATTAAGGCGTGTTCAAACGTCTCACTCTCTACCATAAAAATATTATGACATCTGCTAAGTGCGTCTACATGAGACATCCTCTCACTCGCACGATGTTCTATTACGAAGTCATATTCTTGCATTTCCATTACCCATCTAGATATTCTCGGATTTAAATGCCTTTTATTCAGTGTAAGGGTAAATGTTTTACAGTCTGTCACCACCTTAAAGTTTATACCGATCAAATATGTTCGAAACCTTCTCAGAGCATATATTATAGCCAATGTTTCTAATTCATAGCTGTGGTATTTTGTTTCGGGTGCTGTGGCTCTTTTAGAAAAGAGAAAGATCGGGTGATACTTGTTATCGCTTTTCCGCTGAAGCAAGACAGCTCCAAACCCAACACCACTGGCATCACAGTGTAATTCTGTGTCAGCTTTTGGATTATATATAGTTAAAACAGGTGACTGTTGCAAGCAAGTTTTTAAAGACTCAAACGCATTTAACTCATTGGGACCAAAATTGAATGATACGTCCTTTTTCAACAGATCGTATAATGGCTTGGCCAATAAAGCAAAGTTTTTTACAAATTTTCTAAAATAAGAACACAATCCTAAAAAAGACGCAGTATCCTTTATATTTTTTGGTACGGGAAAATCTTGAACTGCTTGAACACCAGAAAAATTAGGACGAATACCATTTGCTGAAATTTCATACCCAAGGTAAGTAATATTTGTCTGTAAAAATTTACATTTGTCGTATCTAACTTCTAGACAGTTTTTCTGTATAATGAACATAACTTGTTTTAATATTTCTAAATGTTCATCAATGGTTTGAGACATTATCAGTAAATCATCGACATACAGCAAAAGTTTACCTGTGTTTAATAGAGGTTTGAACAGCAAATTTATATAACGTTGGAAAACTGAAGGACTATTTTTCAACCCAAAAGGCATTTTCAAGAATTCATACTGACCCAGTTCAGTCACAAAAGATGTATATTTAATAGCTTCTTCAGCCATCTTTACATGATAAAATCCATTACGTAAGTCTAATATCGAAAAATACTTTTTGTCACGTAACTGATCTAAATGATCCTCAATTAAGGGTAATGGGTAATTATCCTTTTGAGTGAACTTGTTAAGTTGTCTATAATCTACACACAATCTCATCTCACCCGTTTTTTTCTTTACCAACACTATTGGTGAAGCAAAAGGGGAGCTACTTTCTCTAATTATTTTTCGGTTAAGTAAATCATTTAAAATATTTTTCAATTCAACCTTATGTGCATAAGGCAACCTCCGTGGAGTACAGTTAAAAACAAAATCAGGTTTGGTAAGATTAATTTTCATTTCATAAATAATGTCATTTTTTTCTCTATTTTTTGGTAAGTATTCTTTACTCAACACTATAGTTTTAACTTTTTCCCGTATGCCAAAAGGTATATCGTCATTTATATTCAAATTCACGACACCATTTTCATCGGACACGTCAATATTTAAAATTTTATTCGGAAAACTTACCTCGTCATTGTCTTCATTATTTTCACTGTGTTTCCTTTCACAAAAATTATTTTCTATGCCTAAATTATCTATTAAAATTTTTATATTACATTTTTTTAAAAAAATCTCTTCCTAAAATTGCATGACATTTCATACATTTATTGTCTACTACTAAAACAATTAATTACTCATGGAAATCCTTCTGTGGGGAGATAACTTCAATCTCAGAAGGGGCCAGACTCCACAGGGCTTTGGCCAAAAATCCCACCAATCCCTTGGGCCTTCTAAAGACCAAGGATGGGATTTACACGAAAAACGAAAGGGACACACTGGAGGTACTGTTACACACGCACTTTCCAGATTGTGAAACCTTTCTGGAAACCGATGACCAATCTGCCTTCGATGAGCTCAATCTAAGGGCGAAGAAGGTAGATTGGGAGTTGGCTAAAAGAGTGGTCACGCTGAACAGGACAATATGGGCTGTCAATACTTTTGAACCATATAAAAGTCCTGGTCCAGACGGAATCTATCCAGTACTACTACAGAAAGGAGGAGAAGCTGTAGCACTGGAACTAATCAGGCTTTTCAGGGGCAGCCTAGCACTAGGCTACATACCCAAAGCCTGGAGGAAGGCTAATGTGGTATTCATACACAAACCTGGGAAAGACTGCTCCCAGGCAAAGTCGTATAGACCAATTAGTCTATCGTCCTTCATCTTGAAGACGTTGGAGAGACTGGTCGAAAGGCACATCAGGGAAACCTGTCTGATTGAGAGACCCTTGAGCTCCAATCAGCATGCCTATCAGCCAGGTAAATCATGTGAAACTGCTCTGCACCAACTGGTTGCAAAAACAGAGCATAGTTTACATAACAAGGAAACCACTCTGGGGGTTTTCCTTGACATAGAGGGGGCGTTTGATAACACCTCTTATAACTCTATCATAAGTTCTGCTCAAAAACATGGGGTAAGCAACACCATATGCAGGTGGATAAGCCACATGTTAAGAAGCAGGATAGTACAAGCCACTCTGACAGGAGTGGACATACGGATGTCGGTCACCAGAGGGACCCCACAAGGAGGTGTCTTATCACCACTTCTGTGGGATCTAGTAGTGGATGACCTGATTACCGAACTAAATAATAAAGGATTTTACACCCAGGGCTATGCGGATGACATAGTCATCATAACCCGGGGAAAATTCCTAAATACGATATCAGAGTTGATGCAGAAGGCTCTGAAAATAGTGGAGCAATGGTGTAGCAGGGAAAACCTGAAAGTAAACCCAGCTAAAACCGCCCTTGTTCCCTTCACGAGGAAAAAGACGTTGGAGGGTCTAAAACCTCTTATCTTTTTCAACAGTCAGTTAGAGATTTCCAAACAAGTCAAATATCTAGGACTCATCCTAGATAGTAAACTGACCTGGAATGAGCAGCTGACTGAAATTACGAGAAAGGCAAAAACCTCCCTTTTCAATCTTAAAAGGGCACTCGGTAATACATGGGGAATTAGGCCACATATGGTACTTTGGATGTACGATGTGATCCTAAAACCTATGATAAGCTACGGGTCACTGGTGTGGTGGCCCAAAACAGAACAGAAAAAGGCCAAAATTGAATTGGAACGAATTCAAAGATTGGCCCTTCTGTGTACAACGGGAGCATTCAGAAGCACCCCGACGGCAGCCTTAGAAGCTATACTAAACGTACCTCCCCTTGAATTCGTTATCAAGGGGCAAGCTAGGATAGCGGCGTATAGGCCGTATATGAACAGACACTGGAAGCCCCTGGTGGAAGCCGGGCATACCAGTATTCTACAAACAATCAAAGATAGAAGTTTCGAAATGAGACATGATTTCATTGAAACTTCTATGAACTTTGAAAAGAGATTCCTCACCCAGATAACAAGCTGGGAGGAAACGCGTGACAGTCACCTGGAGGGAGATCTCATCTGGTATACGGATGGATCAAAGACAGGTGAAGGAACGGGAGCCGGAATACATGGGATAAGACCTAGAAGGGATATAATAATCCCACTCGGGGAATATGCCACTGTGTCCAGGCTGAAGTATGCGCCATAAACCTGTGCGTCCTAGAGAATTTAAGAAGGAGATATATAAATAAAACGATCCTCATTCTCACGGACAGCCAGGCGGCGATTAAAGCACTGGAAAGTGTTAAAATCAACTCTAGGGTAGTACTAGAGTGCAAACAAAACCTTAATGAACAGCAAACAACCACAACAATATTTTGGTGAAGTGGGTGCCAGGTCATAAAGGAATAGCTGGTAACGAAAAGCTGATAGGGCCAGAGCCCGCCCTGGGAATTACTAAAAACTTCATTAGGAAAAAGGTGAATGATTGGGTACAAAACCAGCATAAAATTCACTGGATTTCTGATGGAGGAAAAAGACGCTCTGGGGGTCTTATAAAAGAACCGAACAGAGCGATTTCAGACCTGACACTGAAATGTGAAAGGAAAGTTATTAGACTTGTAATTGGACTAATAACAGGACATTACAAGTTTAAAGTACACCTACAAAAACTAGGCTTCAATATGAATAACCTAGACTGTAGGCTATGTCTTGAAGAGGAAGAAACAGCTACACACATCCTGAAGGAATGTGTGGCACTAGAAAGATGGAGATGGAAGACCACTGAGGGCAGAAATCTCGAAGATCTTTCAAATCTAGACTACATAAAGTACGTTATTCTCCTTGCCAAAAGGATAAATGCCTTTATGTAGACAAACAAAGGGTGAGGGATACAATAAGCTTTCTTAAGCTGCAGTGTCGAGGCAACCCAACCTCTTCTCACCCTTGTGAATTAAACTTAAACTTAAACTTAAACTTTTAAAACAACTAATTCATATTTTTTATTTTTAAATTTAATAAAACATCTAACGTACCCATATACTAACAGTGGACTACCATTTATACCATAATATTTTATTCTTGATGCTGTTGAACTTAATGATGATACAAAAGCCATAGGAACTTGTTGTTATTGTATGAAACTTGCTGGACTTCCAGTATCAACTACAGTTGTTAAATCGGTAATGCATTGTCTTGATGAATTATGAAACTCGTATTTTAAGCTAAACTCAAATTCGTTAGAAACATTATTATTAGGATAATTAATACTTGCGGTTTTGATTTCTGAACTGCTATCGATGGTCATTACTGGGGATCGTTGACTGGAACAATCTTTCATCAAGTGACCTTTTTGTCCGCATTTGAAGCAACTACCTCGTTCAGCTTTCGGCTTGCTGCATTTGCTGCTTACATGACCAAATTCATTGCAGTTGTAACACTTTACCTTAGTACTGTTGCATTGATTTGATGTTGGTAACCTTTTATATTGAATTTGAGCACTATGTTGAACATCTACATTCCGAGCCATACGTCCTTCATTTTCTGAACATTGATTACTTTTCTTCCTTTCATATATTCTGCATGCGTGTTTAAAGTCAGACATATTGTTGGTATTGTACAATATCATTTTGTTATTAGTTGTATCTGGAATTCCTTTGATAATGTAATTTTAAGATCTATGTCTTCAATTTTCACAAGTGAAGCAATTTCTTGCATGGTTAGAACATATTGTTGTATTGTTTCATGCTTTCCTTTTTTTCTTTTTGAATCTCTAATTCAGACCACGTGCTACAGGTTGTTGTTTTAGAAAACAATTTAGCTGTCCCTGACATTAATCTTTTTGCATAGATAAAAGCTATTTTTTCATTCCATTGGTACATTTCTATATTTTCTTCAAATATTTCGACCCATTTACCAATAGGAAAATTATCATCTCCTGAAAAGCCGGACAATGACCCTTCTATTTCTTTAAACAAAATTTGTGGTGAACACGTGTTTTGCATATTTTCAAATTCGGACAGTTCCTTTTTCAGTTTTTCAATTTCTTTTTTCTTCGCTAAAATATTTCTCAATTCATTTATCTCTTTATCGAGATTTTCACCATTATTTGATTCACTATTAACATCATTACCATCATCACAAATATGTAAATTTTCATCACTATTTTCACCTTCATCATCAATTTGAAGGTCATTTACATTTTCGTGGTCGAATATAGTAATTAATTCTACTTCACTCATGGTATTTAATTTTTCTTCTAAACGAAGTTTTAACACGGCTTTTGATCCAGTAGTTGGCAACTTCAACAGTTTTAATTTTTCTTTTAATTTGGAAATCGTCGCCTTATTTAAAAATTGATTTTTCACACTTTCCATTTCAGACATTTTCATCTATTTTTTTTTTCAAAAATTGCATGAAAATTTCCACAAAACTATAGTTTTTCGTCCTCAATCCCACTTCTGAGAATTATAGGGCACCAACTCACAAAAATAATAAAAATAAATCAAACACATTTTTTCACACAGAAAAATTCTTTATTTTCACATTTTATTTGACCGTGTTCACCTTTATATTTCTTGCTACCAACTGCCTTAACTACTTTACAACCTTTTTTTAATTTTTTAAACAATATGTATAAATATGTACCCAAAATAACTGGATAATATAATCGTATGATTTTTTTAAACCAATAATATCATTATGATTAATAAACAATAATACTTATACAATTGCATGATACTGTGGTACATATTTTAAATAATAACAAGTTTTACATTTAATAAATTCTTATTGTTACAATTTCATACTAATACATATTCATAAACATATTAATCTGAGTAATGGATTTTTATACAAATACATTCTAGTCATTTTATACTAATATTGCTACAATATATAAATAAAATAAATGAATTTAAATATAAAGAAAACGTAAAAGAAAATAAAACAAAGAAATATTAGAAATGAATTAATAGGAAATTATAATGAACTAATGAAAAGAAATGCATAAAGTAGCCTTCAATTAAAAATGAAAAAAACATATATTTTGATTTTGCCTCCTAGGGAAAGGTATTAGGAAAATAAAGTTTATTTTATTTTTTTTACGAAGAAAAAGGGGGATGTAACGAAGTTACATTTTCCCTGGGTTGAAAATAAAAAGGGAAAATAAAAGAGATAAATAGAAAAAAATATAATAATAGAATGAAAAAGAAAAAAAGTAAAATAAACTTGGGAAGTGATGGGCCCCGTCGAGGTTCGAACCTGCGCACCCTGGCCTGCAATCTGTCTTCCGTCCGCTTGCGCTATATAGCGCTCATATTTAATCATGGCTAAGAAAGTATGATTAAGCTAGATTCACGTCTCAAATATTCAATGCACTTATATTTTCAATATAAGTACAATTCTTATGAAACTCACGTTGTAGGGTTATATTTTTCTTCAAGGTATAATTCATGGACAAGGTAAAATCCTGAAACATAAAGATTTTCGTGAAATTTTTAACAAGCAGTCAAGTTTGACCTATTTGAATAACATAAGTACTTATACATTTGATAAGTAAGTTGTTCAACATAGTAAGTCCAGACTCCTATAGCTCAAAAGGGTACAGATACATCTTCGTACAACCAGTTTATCTAAGCTATAGCACATCTTCGGTCCATAGACCAAACGTTTCATATAGAAACCTGGTAATAGGTGACGATACAGGACAACCCAACATCTTATTGCTCATTTCCTTTATAGCCTCGTTGGTAGGGTGCACACTCCAACAAGTGCTACTCCCTCGATAAAATCTAGAGTGTGCCAGCCGCTGTAGATTTATCGATCATCCGCCTTAACCTAAAGAATATAGTGTGCCAGCCGTTATATTCCGTATTCCTTAGATTGTATAGAGTGTCCCAGCCGCTGTATACATTCTAACTACCTACTACTCCTTACTTCATACGTATAGGGTGTGCCAGCCGCCGTATACTTCCGTATAATAGAGTGTGCCAGCCGCTGTATTATACTCCGTTCCCCAGTGAATATAGAGTGTGCCAGCCGCTGTATAGTCACTGTTTATCCCATAGGGTGTATAGAGTGTGCCAGCCGCTGTATACATCCGACAGACAGACTCGACAATGGTAGAAGAATAAACCAGGTCATTGAGTTTGGTAATATATTGGACGCTAGTCTATAAATTGGGTACTGCACGTACAAGTTGAACATTGTTAAAGTACACAGAAAGGCTTGTGTACTGTCTCATCTGAGTTTGCACTATAGTGCAATGAGGCGGTACTTTACGTACCAAGGTTTTGGTTCTGAATCATTTGGATTTGCATTTGGTAAAAAAAACAGATCTATTGGAGATCTGATAAAAGGTGATTCACTTTGGTATTAGAGGTCATTTTCTACGATTGGAGGTCCCCCCCCATAAATATTATAGGAATATTGATCTGTAAATTTCATTGTCATTGGTATTTTGGATTTGCTTGCACTATTGGTAATTGAATTGTATACACAAGGGTTGTACACATAGGTTGGGCTTTTCTCTCGAAGTTAATAGAAAACAGGCCATGAAATCATAAGTAGAAAAGATAAAGAATAATAGGAGGCAAATATATTGTAAAATTAAGTATAGCATATAAATAGGTACTAGATTAAGCCTTAGATTAGGGCACGATATTGTAAAGCATAGGATTTATAGAGTAAATATAGATAAGTTTGAATTTAATAAAAAAAACACAGGAGTTCTCATTTAAGTGAAGTAAGACGACGTGGGATAAATTTGTTTCGGCCCAGGACAGACTGACTTATCCGCACACACAGCACCACCCGTCTAACAAAACTTCATTATAAACTATAGTTTTAGTTAAGTCTCAGACCACATATTACACAAATTTATTAAACAGCACAATAAGAACTTTCAAATTTGTTGTTTTTTATCTTTATAGAATTTATACATTTACATTCATACATACATATGTATGTACAGATTTAGATAATAAAATCAGACTAAATTTCAGACTACATCAATCATTCATCAACACAATGCCACACATTAATGATAAACTCGCGTATATGTGAAATATGTATGTTTATGTATATAGTAAACTATATATGTATGTATTTGATACAGGTGCACATACTCTATGAGATGGCATTTATATATTATTCATGTGCGTCATGTATGTATTATACATGCGTGTGTAATATATAATACTTACTATTCTAAATCTAATATAGTATACATATATATGTATGTATGTATATATTCTATTATAATGACGGGTTGAAATTTATGAATGAATAAATTAGTAAATCCAATATAAATGTTTTTATCAGTTCAATCCATCGTTGGGCGCGTAAACTATTTACAGCGTTTACAACCACAATTTACACGTAAAAACAACGTACGTAAAGAGTTTTTCTGTTTACCGTAAAGACGTAAAGAGTGTAAACGTAAACAAATTTATTAAAAGTTAAATGTTATTCATAAAAATAAAAAAACACAAAATATGTTGTTTAACATTAACTTCAATATTTATTTTGTGAATAAGCTGTACATAAGTTTGGTATTTTCAAAGATCAAAATCAGCCGACTTATGTTTTTTTAATCTGTTAATTTTTAAAAGTGACAGACAATTTACACACAGCTGTTTTATTTTTATGCATTTACGTCTATTTACGCTATTACGTCTATTTACCGCAGTCTTTTCGGTATTTACACTCTTTACTCCCTTTACCAAGTAAACGTAAACTCCGGCTGTTTACGCGTAAATGCCCAACCGTGGTTCAATCTCTATGGTTACGAAGATGCCGAGGATGGAAGATTTTTGTGGCTTTTTTTTGATTAGATGGAAATAAATTCCTATGTGAACGAAAATTCTATTTTACAAATTTATTCACATTCATTCAATTTCAAAATATATGTTGTTGTCCGTTTTCTCTCAAAATATTTTTCCGAAAGGCAGTACTGCATATCCATATAAGGTGCTCAGCGAAAATATCAATCATACTGTTTTTCAGAAAGTTTTGAATGTGTATAGCAAAAAAGGTTGTTTTTTGGATCAACCTGTAGAATTTTTGTATTAAACTACACTCACAAATTACAAAATGTTTTTTATGAGCAATTTTCTTGAAGTCCTTCATGAAAATTGCAGTATGCTCCTTACATATTATTAGTTGGCTCAACTAGTCCTTTATTATTATGTCCCTTTTTGTACTGCTTCAAATCAATCAAAATGGATGACGGATTCGAATGACACCATTGTTCTTGAATTATTGTAGTGTTACAGTCTGCACATGGATCTTTCAGAGACTTTATACATTTTAAAATACAATATCCCGAAAAATAGCCAATAGAGGCATCATTAACTGAAGTGTTAATTTTCAAAGTGAAGTTTTCGTCATCTAGTTCTTCGTCATCATCTTCATATTGGCAAAAAGAATTTTCAGCTACACTATCATTTTCAATGGTAGTCTGTTTTTCTAATACTGTAGTCCAATCTACATCTAATAAGTCATCATCATCACTTTCGCAAATTGGATTGATTGGAAGAAAACAAAAAATTTATTGCCAACAATTTCGCAAATATAGTTTTGAATTCCGACAAGGAAGGATTACTTCTATTTGCGTTACGTGCTCGAACTTTTGAAAAAAAATTCTCAAGCGGATCTTGATTGAGTTTTTTAAGAAAAAAGTAAAGCATATCATTAAGTCACAAAAATAAGTCGCCAAGGTCGAATTTATAGTTATTATCAAACCTTCGAAACCATATGTCCTATTAAGTTTAATGTCTGCAATAGAAGACTTTATTTTTTTCACAAATTCTACCAGCTCTGCAGAATTCTTTTTTATTGGTAGAAGAATATCGAAAAGTTTGTTCATTTTTTCAATTAAACTTGCAGTTGAAGAAGCAAATTTAGCTATTTCATCGGGAAATATGTTTGGTGCTAACAAAGTTCTAATTCCTGCTTTAACACTATGACTTAATATTTGCACAACCAGTTTCACACTCATTCTTTCAAAATTAGTGGGATGAATATGTAAGTTAGTTTTGGACAAATTTTTGTAACTTCATTTCTTTCATTTTCATATAAAAATTCAATTACACGCCAACTCACAATTCCATCAGGTGTGCTAAGGTCTTTATCATGAAAATTATTTCTCAAACTTTTAAACAAATGGGAATAATCATATTGTACAAAAATTTTGTTTTTTTCTTCATTTGTTGTAAAAAAGTGTTTTTCAGGGGATATTTCCAGCAAACTAAAATATTTACGATTTGTAGGCCCTTGATCACAACAAATAGACATAACAGTTAAATGCATCGATTTACATATTTTCAGACACTTTTCTACTTCCAATTTTAAAACATCTGTTGGAATAGAATTAGGGCAAGCAACATAATATAAAATTTGTTTAAATTCTCCTACAATTTTTAGCGAACGTTTTCGAATTGTTGCTTACGTTTTCCAAACAATCAATTTGGTCATTTAATGTAATTCTTTTAAAATTATCTTTAGTTTTTTGAAGCCGCAATACTTTTGCTCTCAAGTTCATATTTTTTCTTAAAAGCAATCTATTTTTCTTTTCTAAATTTTCTATTCTTTTCTTCAAATAAAACTCATTTTTCATAGTTTTTTATCTTTTTTGATTGTTTTAGACATTGACTACAATAAATTTCGTCATTTGTATTAATATGGTTTTCTTTTGACAACGTTAAAGAAGCATTATTTAATTCTTCACTTTCAAAATCAGTGTTAATTTTCTTTCTTTCATATGTATGTATATCATACCTATATATATACGATACGATTATGTTTTTTTGTTGTCGGTTAATTGAACTGACTAAGAATGTGCCTAAGAAAAAGAAAAACAAAAAACTAAAAGCTTTGTCAGTTATATGGCGTTTACATTGCCGGTTAATCTCGAGATTATCTCGTCCGAGTAGATTATCTCTCTAATCTCGTCGTTAATCTAGTGATTAGCCATACAATTGTTGTTGTTAATTAATCTCCTCATGAGGAGATTTATTTTTAATCTACTTGTTAATCTACTAAACCCTATACAAACACCTTTTCAGCACGAGTCAGCATTGCGATTATCGAATTTGCTGATATATTTGACACAAGAATTTGACATCAAATTTTGATTTTAAAAATATTTCAGTCGTTATTGATAATATTTCATTTATTTATTTCACTTCGGCTTATAAAACGAAAATTGAACTGTCAAAGATAATCTACTTCGTTCAGTGTAAACGGTATAGATTACGTTAATCTCGTAAATGCTTAATCTCTTGCTGAAAATGCAATGTAAACGCCATATTAATCTATATTAATATTAAAGGTTTATGTCTTCGCTAATCATATCATATCTTGTCAGTTAATCGCAATTCGTATGTGACGTTTTATATAATGGTTTTTATACATCTGAATGTTGTATTATTTGTGGTACAGTCAATAAACGATTTATATGATATGTACAAATGTGTGTATATCTATATATGACCATGTGTACAACCATAGTACAAAGACTATAAAGGTGTCCCGATTTCTTGTTCTTGATTTGTCAATTGTCTTTCTGATGACGTCATTACGTGTATTAGTAGCAAGAAAGAATAACAAAACTTCATATTAATTTTCAATTTTTTAATAGAATTGAGTGTTGTGTTTGATAAATAAATTTATTTTTGATATTTTATTAATTAATAATATGGTTCAGTACATTGTGTCAGAGTGTGAAAGTTATTCAAAAATGAAGTCAAAGAAAAAAAAAACATTAAATTTCATGTATTTCCATAGGATAAAGGGTACTTTAATAAATGCGTCGCCTCTGACGGCAAAAAAATCAACTTCATAAATTTATTTCCAGTGCAATCATGGAAATGTATCACCTTCATTATTTCAAGCAGTCTGTAAAGGTTATACAAATTACTCAATTGTTTTCAAACAACTGCAGTATTGATTTTCAAGACGAAGAATTATCTGACATTTTACTCTCACGTTTTGTTACATTCTGCTCACAATTAACTTACACTATAAAAACAAATATGGCGTTTACTTAAAAATGGTGAATTGTCTTCATTTGATTATGATTTTAATAAAAGCGAGCATGGAAAGTCGACAATTTCGAATACAATTCCAGCGCATCAGGACTAAGTGTATTTATCAGGGCTATTCCGACTTTCGATTCGATTCGATGCGAATAGAAAATCTGTTCGATATCGAAAGATTCGTATTCCAAGTTTCTGTTCAATTGCTAGCTTCAAACGGTTCAGTTGTTCTGGACAGTACAGTTATGAATTTAGCGTTTGGCCATATTGAAGCAACTCATAGTAAATGATACCTTTCCAAAATCACCAAATGCACGGGAGAACTTTTGTGGCTGTTAGTTCTGGTTTGGCTAGCGTTTGAGCTGCTTCAACATGAACAATGTTGTCGTATGTGACCCATTTCTCATCCTCAGTCACCATCCGTCTAAGAAATGGCTCACTTTCGTTTGTTTTTCGTGTTAACTGGTGTGATACCCACACATCGAGCTTCTTTTTGAATCCAGCTTTGTGCAAATGGTTGAAAACGGTTTATGGTCAATCTTTAACTCCTGGGCGATGCTACGACTGGTAACATGCAGGTCAGATTCGATTATTTCCGTTATTTTATCGACATTTTCGACGACGGGCCTACCTGTGCGAGGTGCATCTTTAACATTAAGAAACCCGAACGAAATCGACAAAACCAAAATTGCACGTTATGGGCTGTTACAGTCCCGGCACCATAAACACCATTCACATTTTCGGCCATCTGGGTTGCATTTTCGCTCTTATCGAAGAAAAACTGAAAATGTAACGAATTTTCTCCTCGTTGACTTCCATTTTTAATCTCCTGTAACTCATAACTGAATGGACCAAACAAAAACCGGTACAAGAATTTTTTAAAGCGCGAAATGTTTCCTTTCCATTGAGTATAAATCTGAAGATGTTTGATAGATACATTAAGAGATATCGATCACTACAGACATCTACCGAAAAAAAATGGATTTCTTTTTCCTTAACCTATTATTACATTCGTATTTATGTAAGTAAATCTTTTCATACGAATTTGGTATCTTAACTATAAATATCGTCATCTTGTATAACATTTGGGTGAAGCGATCAGAGGTTGTTAAAGTATTGATTTATTTTTTATTTATAAACTGAAATTTAGGACAGAAATCTAGGTTTATTTAATAACAAGACTTGTGGTTTAATTTTAAATATTTTAAACCAACTGTACGTTCGTTAATTTATTTTCTATGTCCGGTTCTTTAAAAATTCTAAGTTTAAGAACTTTATTTTATCCAAACGCGATTTAATGTCAAAGACGATTTATAATTTCGCGGTAATTTACTTTTTACTGTTCTTTTTGAAATCCAAATTATAACTCCTCGATAATTGTAATTATTCTTCAATAAATACAATTATCAATTTTCCCTACTTAATTTAATTTTGTTTAATTCAGTCCGAAATTCGTTATTTTGAAATTTATTTTTAATATTATTTAAATATGATTTAACTGAAATTGTCAATCGTAGGGAGAGTGGGCGTTATCATTTTATATTCTTTTTCCGTTCATTCATAATGTTAATTATATGGTTAATTGTTTACTCGACACTTTTACCTTGTATTAATGTAATGTCACTCATATGTGTTTAGTTGTATTTTCAACTTTACTTTTACGCATGCACTTATGTATGTTAAGCTCAATGGCTTAACTCTCCACTTTTTGTGTGTGTGTGCAATTATTGCATTAATTATTATTGCACTTTATACTGTTGTCGAATTTTGATCTTTGGTTGTTACTTGTTTTACTGCCCTACATAGTTATGAATTTTCTTTTACTCTATTTGTTTACAAGTAATTTAATATAATTTCGGTATATGAATTTAAGTATGTTTATATTATTACGAAATCATATGGAATTTATATATTGGTAATAATATTGAATTTAGTGCATGGATATTTCCTATGTTGCATTAAATTTGGTATATTTAAAAAAGACGTTATGAACTTAAAATAAGTTTATAAAATATTTATTCTAGGTACAATGGTGAAATATTGGACTTTGGTTTATGGTTTTTTCCATAATTGAATACTGATATTTATTTAATCTACTTTTGAAAATTGCTTTATTGAAATTCTTTATATATTTAATTAGGTGACATTCCATTATATTTTGCGTGTCTTAACTTGTATGAATTTTACATATAAAATGATTACCCAATTGACAAATCAATTAATGGACTATGATTCTTTTAAAAATTGTTCTACATTTACAGGGCTATTTACGAAACGATTTGCGGTCGCAAGTAGCAACTTACCAACGCAACTGCTCAAAATGGCATTTACAAAACTTTTGCAATCGCAAATTTGACGTATTGCTCTCGAAAATTTGCGATTGCATTTTTCTACTAGCAACTGTTGTTAATAATAGAAAAGGTTAAATTTATCGTTATAAACAAAATTAAGGGTATGGATGGAATATGGGTTCGGATGAATCCAAAAAAAAAAAAAGATTTCTAATAACCAAATTTATGAAATATTAATACAGAAATATAAAATAAATAAATCAATTTGGCTGCAATTGATACAAGTCAATATAAATTTACAAGATAAATTTGAAATAAATTTCTATTAAATATATTTAACATAAAATATTTGAATATTTTTCAAAATATGTTTTTTAATATGTACCCCTAACTTCATAATACAAGTAAAAATTTTGGTTATGTGAAGTGTCAAACTATCAGAAATGTGTTCTAAATAGCATTGCCATACACGCATTTTGCTAGAGCGTTGGTAAATATCAATTAGCACAGTTATGGTAAGTAGAGCGTCTGTTAAGAAGAATTTGCTATCGTAAACTTGCGATTCGTAAATAGGGCTATTAATTGTGAAATTATATTAATTGTATAATTGCGAAATTATATGAATTTAATTTTGTAATCAATTTTATCTTATATTTTATTTATTTGAATTATGTATATGAAATAATTTTTTAATGTAAAATTCTCTAATATTTTGTGTTACAATTATTAAATTTTCATTTCTTTTTATAATTATTTCTAAAAAATTTTGTTTTTATTTTATGTTCTTTTATGTATCCCCATATTCTTAAATTATGTATGTATTTTGTATTACAAATATGTATTTAATTTATCAGTCGTGTATATATGGGGTTTCTGAATCAAGGGCTCTTGATGATTACTATAAACCTATTTATTATTGTTTCAAATTACATATTTTTATTGTTACAAGAATTTGGTAACGTTGTGAAATTAAGAAAAGATTATATAATTTAAGTGAAATACAAGATGTGTAAAAATGATGAGTCAGCAAAAGACCGGATGCGCATATAACTTATTGGATTGAACTTATTTAAACATGTTTAATATTGTTTCAAATTACATATATTTATTGTTAGAAGAATATCGTAACGTTGTGAAATTAAGAAAAGATTATATGATTTAAATGAAATGCAAGATGTGTAAAAATTGATAAGTTAGCAAAAGACCGGATGCGCATATAACTTATTGGATTGAACTTGTTAAAACTTTTTTAATATTGTCGTTACGAATTAAAAAGGTAACTTAAAAAAATAGCTTGTCAGTAAAATTTAAGAACAAAGTGTGCGCTATCAACAGTTTATTCTAGAAATTGTTCTGATTGACTAATGTTTTTGGAGTGGGAGGGGGTCGAACAATAATTTTATACTTTGTTCTGAATGGTTGTTGAGTTTTACATTTTCACTGAAGCGTGGAATTTTCTGCTATAAATTCACTCGAGTTTTGTTAAAAATCACAGTCCAGTTTTGGCAGCCAGTTCAACAAGTGCAATAAAATCTTTAAATAAGTTGTTAATTAGTTAATAATTTGTTTTGTGAAGTAAAAGTTGAAAAATAATTTGAAATGAAAAGTTTTATTTGTAAAGTTTGTGGGAGCGGTTTTGCTTTTAAAAATAGTTTAAAAAAACATATTTTATCAGTAAATGGAGACCGAGTGTACTGTCAAATTTGTGAAAAAAGTTAGTCCCGCAAAGACAAATTGTTAATACATTTGAGAACCGCTCATACAGTGAATTCAAACTTAATTGTAGAACACGAAGAAATGAATCAACCTTCATCATCAAAAAAACAGCGTATGAATGAAACAAAAGATAATGAGCTGAGTAAGCTGTGTCCTGCATGTAACAAAAACATTTTAATTATAGATTGGAGTTATCACTTAAGAACAAACGCTCATAAACGAAATACAGCACAAACAATAAATGATGAGTTAAAGGTTGTAAGAAGTGGTTTTGAAGAAAGAATAGAAACACTTCTGTATGAAAATAAAAATAAATCAAACTTAGACCCACTTAAGTTTTTCGAAACAGCAAAACAAACAATTTTACAATGTCTAAGAAATCAGTTGAATAAGCATGAATCGTTCAAATTTAATTTTGAACTATTTGCAGAATACGTTAAAATTTCTAAAGCAAATGATGAGGAGGAAGAAGATATGGTATTATCAGTAAAATCTTTTCAATCTAAAATGGAGATTCTACTTGATGAAACCGAAGCACTATCAGTCTTCAACAGCATGATGGATAACATTCACACAAAGATGCAAGAATTCCAAGAACGTGATAGTGGTAGGTCGTTGATCAGGATAAGTCATCTTGAAATGAATATTAACCAATACAGACCAATGAAGGGGTCACAGTATTTACCATTACCACCGTACATTCAACGAAAACATGCTTGTGTCAATGTCAATAATTCAGATGAATATTGTTTCAAGTGGGTAGTTATATCAGCTCTATATCCAGTTGACAACCAACACAATAACAACCGACCATCATTTTACTTTATTCATGATATACTACTTATTCAAGATAATGATAAAAGCCATTATGTATGGATTAAAAATATATCGAGGTTAATTAAAAGTCAAATAACACAACACAAAACAATGATACACCCATGTAATTCTTGCTTACAACATTTTTATACTAATGAGGCTTATGAAACACACAAAACCGAATGCAGCAAGATTGTTACTTTGATGCCATCACCTGAAAAATGTGAACTAAAATTTGAAAAATACGAACGTCAGTTAGAAGTCCCATTCACAGTTTATGCAGATTTTGAATGTATTCTTCAAGATGTAAATACTTGTCTACCTAATCCATCAGGGTCATCTACAACAAATATTCAGCAACACGTTCCTTGTGCATTTGCGTACTATATAAAATGCTCGTATGACAATAGTTTAAATAAACTAAAAGTATACAAGGGAAAAGACTCACCATCAGAATTTGTACAATCATTGGTTGAAGACATACTTCACATTTATCATAACTATATTATGAAACCAAAGTCTATGAATCCTCTAACACCATATCAACTTAAAATACAAGAACAAAGTAAACTGTGCCACATATGCAAAAAGTTTTTAGGAAATATTAGAGTTGCTGATCATTGTCATTTAACGGGCAAATATAGAGGTCCAGCTCACAATGAATGTAATTTACGTTATCAAGTACCTAAATTTGTTCCTATTTTGTTTCATAATTTCTCTGGGTACGACTGCCATTTGTTTGTCAAAGAACTTTCAAATATTGATGGAGATATAAATTTAATACCACTAAATAAAGAATTATATGTATCCCTATCAAAACGTATTTACGTAAATGATACAGATACAATTGAGCTTAGATTTTTAGATTCTGTCAGGTTCATGCAATCTAGCTTAGATTCTTTAGTTAAAAATTTAACACCACAAGATTTTGAAGTTGTCAAATCAATGTATCCAGAAGAGGAAGCATTTAAGATGATAACAAGAAAAGGAATATTTCCATATGAATACATTAACTCGTAGGAGCGTTTGGATGAGACTTCTTTACCTGCACAAGAAAATTTCAACAATAAAAAAATGTAATGACGCAGATTATTTACATGCTTTGACGATTTGGAAAAAATTGAACTGCAAGTCTTTGGGATTATTTAGAGCTTTATAGCCCTATTCACGAATCGCAATTTTACTATCGCAAATTCTTCTTAACAGACGCTCTACTTACCATAACTGTGCTAATTGATATTTACCAACGCTCTAGCAAAATGCGTGTATGGCAATGCTATTTAGAACACATTTCTGATAGTTTGACACTTCCCATAACCAAAATTTTTACTTGTATTATGAAGTTAGGGGTACATATTAAAAAACATATTTTGAAAAATATTCAAATATTTTATGTTAAATATATTTAATAGAAATTTATTACGAATTTATCTTCTAAATTTATATTGACTTGTATCAAGTGCAGCCAAATTGATTTATTTATTTTATATTTCTGTATAAATATTTCATAAATTTGGTTATTAGAAATTCTTTTTTCTTTTAGATTCATCCGAACCCATATTCCATCCATACCCTTAATTTTGTTTATAACGATAAATTTAACCTTTTGTATTATTAACAACAGTTGCTAGTAGGAAAATGCAATCGCAAATTTTCGAGAGCAATACGTCAAATTTGCGATTGCAAAAGTTTTGTAAATGCCATTTTGAGCAGTTGCGTTGGTAAGTTGCTACTTGCGACCGCAAATCGTTTCGTAAATAGCCCTATTATTTGTTAACAGATGTGCTACTTTTAACCGATGTTTTCGAAAACTTTAGAAAAGTATGCAAAAATATATATTCATTAGACCCTTGTCAATACTATACAACACCTGGATTATCGTGGGACGCTATTCCTAAACTAACAGGAATAAATCTTCAACTTTTAACAGACATTAATATGTACAACTTTATCAAGAAAGGTATTAGAGGAGGTATAACACAATGTTCACATAGACATTCAGTGGCAAACAATAACTATATGCAAGGCTTTGATAATACTAAACTTTCAAAGTACTTGGCATACGTGGATGCAAACAACTTGTATGGATGGGCCATGTCTCAAGCTTTACCTTATTCAGACTTTAAATGGGTTGAAAATCCAGAAGAAATAAATCTTACATCAATACCAGATAATTCTAACATTGGATACATTCTTGAAGTTGATTTGGAATATCCAAAACAAATACATGATGAACACAATGATCTACCATTTTGTGCAGAAAACAAAAAGAGTCCGGGATCTAAATTTTCAAAATTGATAACAGATGTAACCAACAAACAAAATTACATAATACATTATAGAAATTTACAACAATGTGTTCAACATGGATTAAAAATAGTTAAAATTCATAGAGCCTTACAGTTTAGGCAATCATGCTGGCTAAAAACATATATTGACCTAAACACTCATCACCGTACACTAGCTAAGAATGCTTTTGAGAAGAACTTTTTCAAGTTATTAAATAATGCAGTGTATGGAAAAACAATGCAAAATGTTGATAACCGTATAGATGTGAAAATTGTAACTAACTGGGAAAACTGTGGAAAACGTTTAGGTGTTCGAGCATTAGCATCAAAACCAAATTTTCATAGCTTAGCTCAGTTTACACAAAATATGGTAGCTGTTCAAATGAAACGAGTGCGAACATGCTACAATAAACCGATTTATTTAATATTCGCTGTACTAGAATTAGCAAAATGGAAAATGTACGAATTCCATTACGACTACATGAAACCTAAATATGGTACAAATGTTTTGTTAAACTATATGGATACAGACTCTTTCGTTTACACTATACAAACTGAAGATTTTTACGATGATATTAAAGATGATATTGAGAGCAGATTTGACACATCAGAATATGCTCGAGATAATCCATACAACATCCCATTAAGAAATAAAAAGGTTTTAGGATTAATGAAAGATGAAAACAATGGTAGAATAATGAAAGAATTTATATGTCTTAAGTCAAAAATGTATTCAATAGATGTAGAAAATAGTAAAGTAGTTAAAAAAGCTAAAGGTGTTAAGAAAACAACTGTTGATAATTTAAGTTTAGAAACTTATAGGGACTGCTTGTATAGAAAAACAATATTTTAGAGTAGTATGTTAGTTTTTAGGTCTCATATACATACATTATATACTCAAAATGTACATAAGATATCATTAAGTTATATAGATAATAAGCGGCATGTAAATGAAGATGGTATAAGTACGTATTATAATATATGTTTATATTTATTTTATTTATTTATTCCATTTTATTATGATATATATATATAATGGTTCCATACTTATATTCATTCTACTGTACTAATTAGCTTCTACCTTACGACTAAACTAAAACTCTCTCCTCAAACAATTACATCGTGTTACTTATCTAAGCTTAAGAACTTAAAGCTAAAGTTATGTGCGCACATGAATGTCTTAATATACGTATGTACTCTACACCTCCCTTTTACTGTGAAAAAATTTTTCTTATCGATATTCATTTTGTTCTAACTTATTTAATTAATTCTTATTTTATTTTATTCCATCTTTGCTTAAAGTAAATTAATTCTTACCTACCCGATTATGAAAGAAAAATTTTTTCTGTTACCCTTTTGTCATTTTAATTTTATTTATAATATATATATATATTTTATATAATATATAATATAAGTTTATATATATATTTTTTTTTTTTTTTTTTTTTTTTGTTATTATTCATTTATTTATTTATTTTATTTATTTATTTATTTATTTATATGTGTACATATATAGATATTGACACTGTAAATATAATGATAATAATAATTATTAATGTAATTATAATTTTATATATATTATACTATATATTATTATACAGCAATTATAATAATAGTAATTACTAATTTTATTTGGTTCTTACTTATTTATTCTTTAAAAACATTCTATTTTTATGAACTGTAATTATTTTCCCATTTTTATCTTTAATTTTACAATTTGGATTGTTAACCTCAATTACAATGTATGGCCCTACATAAAGGCTATCAAATTTATGCCGATTTTCATTAGAAATATAAACTTTATCTCCTATTTGAATATTAAGTGGTTTTCTGTTAATATCATAATTCATTTTTCTTTTAAGTTTTTCTTTTTCATACAATTCTTTTGCCCTGCTTTGTGCAGTTTGTAATCTAAATTTAAGCTCTTTTACATAATCTTCGATATTGTAAATAGGATCGACTTTCGTAAAAGTTTTCAAGTTCGACCTCTTACCAAAGACCAACTCAAAAGGAGTATAATCTTGGACTAATATGGAAGGTGTCGTGTTCCAACAATAAGTAAAATAACTCAACCATTCATCCCATTCTTTTGAATTCTGATTTATATAAGTTCTTAAGTATTCATTGAACACTCTATGATTTCTTTCTACCGTTCCTACAGTTTCGTGATGGTACGCTGTCGAAAACGAATGCTTTATACTTAGCAATTTAGTAAGCTCCTCCATAGTTTCGTTCTTAAATTCTGTTCCTAAGTCTGTCCTAAATTCTTTTGGCACACCGTATATTAAAATAAAGTTATCAAAAATTGCCTTAGCTACACTTCTTGCATTTTTATCTTTTATAGGAATTGATACTAAATATTTTGTTAGATCACACTCTAGCGTAAGAGCGTATATATTATCTTTACTAGATTTAGGAAAAGGACCTATGGTGTCCATAATTACAATATCAAACGCTTTCTGTGGAGTTGGTGTTATAGTCAATGGTTCTTTTATTTTAAATTTCGGTTTATTTTTTATACAATGTTCGCAATTTTGAATGTATTTTGCTATATGTTTTCGCATATTTTTCCAAGTATATTGATTTTTTATTTTATTAAAAAGTCTATTCTGTCCTACATGTCCACCTAAAAGCTCATCATTATGATATTTTTCTATAATTTTCTGAATTTCCTTTTTATCTCTTACGGTTTTTATAGGCGCATATAATACAATTTCTAATTCTTTTAAAATTTTATTTCCACGTTCTTTAAATTTATTAATAGATACTTCCTCAAAAATTTCATCGCTTAACTGCAGTTTAGCTTTATTGGTTACTTTGTGGGTTAGTTCTTCTAACTCGGATAATACAAGATCGAAATCTAGTTCATCCTTCACAAATACATTTTCGAAAATTCTACTTATAAAACGACTCTTTTCAGTACTTATTATTATTTCCAAGCTTCTGGCATTTTTCTTTTTGGCATTATTTATTTTAATTATATTAAATACGATTTCTGGTAACCCTTTCAGTTCGCTAGCACTTATTGATTCATATACCTTTAATCCTTTCTCTGAATGATTTACCTTTTCATTGGCTTGCGAATAATCATTTTTTTTCTTTCTACTCATGGCTCGCGTTGTCATTCTCAATATTTCGTTATTTTTATTTATGGTTTTCAAATCTTGAATGTCAATTATTGGTGGAATTCTGGATATTGCATCTGCTATTACATTTTTTCTTCCTTGAATATGTTCAATAGTAAAGTCGTATTCTTCCAATTCAAGTCTAATTCTTGTTAATCGAGATGTTGGATTTTTCATGGAAAATAAATGTACAAGTGGCCTATGATCTGTCTGTACTCGGAATTTCGTGTTAAATATATATGGTCTGAAATAAGTAATTCCAAAATAAATTGCTAATAATTCTAATTCTATAGGAGGTTTATTTTGTTCATGCTTGTTGAAATTCTTAGATGCGTATGCAATAGGTAATAGAATGCCGTTATATTCTTGGCTAAGTACTGCTCCAGCAGCGAATTTCGAAGCATCGGTAGTAATAATAAACTCTTTTTGAAAATTTGGATAAGCCAGAATTGGAGGATTAGTTAAAATATTTTTCAAGATATTAAAATTTTCCCGACACTCCTCTGTAAAATTGAATTCAACACCATCTTTAGTGAGATTATTTAAACACTTGGTCAAAGATGCGAAGTTTTTAATAAATCGTCTGAAGTAGTTGCAAGTGGCTACGAATCGCTTGACTTCATCACCGGATTTTGGCTCTGGCCAATTTTTAATTACCTCACACTTCTTTGGATCAGGTAAAATACCTTTATCGGTACATTTGTGACCTAAGTAAGTGACCTCTCTTTGGAAGAAATTGCATTTAAGAGGATTTAGCTTTAGATTATATTTTCTACAGACATCAAATACTAATTTTAAATTTTCTAAATGATTTTCTTCTGAACGTCCTATCACAACACAATCGTCTAAATACACGAATGCTGTTTGTGGGGGTAGACCAGAAAACGCCAAAGACATCATTCTTTGGAAAGAATTTGGGGATGTTGCTAAACCCATTGGAAGACGCGTAAATCTAAATGATCCTTTGTCAGTACTGAAACTTGTTAAGTCTCTAGAGTCTTGATGTAATTTAACCTGATAAAATCCCGAAAAAAGATCAAGCGTACTAAAAAATTTTGTACGACCCAATTCATCTTAAATGTCATCCATACGCGGCAAAGGATGCTTATCTTTAATGATCTTTTCGTTCAATTTACGAAAGTCTACTACCAATCGCCACTTTTTCTGACCGTTTATCTCTTTCTTCGGTACCAACAGAATCGGAGAATTATACGGTGATTGACTTGACTCAATTATTCCATCTTCTTTCATTTTTTGCACTTGCCTTTCCACTTCGCTCTTTTGTGTTCTAGGTATTCTATAGTTTTTGACGTAAACAGGTTCATTATCTTTAACTCTTAATTTTTGTTCATAAAAATTATTACACGTCAACGGTTCATCTTCCGTTGCAAAAATATCGCTGTATTGCATACACAGTTCTGCTAGCTTTTCTCTAACGAATAACGGAAACTTGTTAGAAAATATTTGAAGCAATTTACTTTTCTTAGTGTCACTATTTGTTTTCACTGAATTTGTATTGTAAATATAATAATTAGATAATCGCTCAACTCGAAAGATGTGATTTTCAATAGTGACTGCTCTATCATTTATATTTAATAATTTTATTATCGGGTTTTTAGAATTTACTATGGACTGAGCCACAAACACTCCGGTTTTTATTTCATCATTAACTACTATCAAATCTTCTTCTTTCTCCTTAGGTGGTAGTTTGCAAAATATTTCGCATCTTGGAAGTATGAGCAAAACATTTGCATCACATTTATCTGTGATAGGAATAATATACTCTGCGTTTTTATTTTTAACTCTCACATTTTTATATTCATAGTCTAGAACACACTTGAATTTATATATGAAATCCCGACCTAAAATTCCGTTACTTGGTATGGGAAAGTCGTTTTCAACAACATGGAATTTATGACCTACCTTTTCATTATTAAAATAAAGATCCATATAAACAGTTCCTACCGAGTATGTTTTATCACTTGTAATGCCTGCAATTACACATCCATTATTTTTATTTATTATTGTCCTATCGCCTCCTGGCAGGGTCGCCATATAATATATGTTTATATTTATTTTATTTATTTATTCCATTTTATTATGATATATATATATAATGGTTCCATACTTATATTCATTCTACTGTACTAATTAGCTTCTACCTTACGACTAAACTAAAACTCTCTCCTCAAACAATTACATCGTGTTACTTATCTAAGCTTAAGAACTTAAAGCTAAAGTTATGTGCGCACATGAATGTCTTAATATACGTATGTACTCTACAGTATGCTTGGGGTCATTATAGGTTAAGTGAAAAATAAAAAGAGTAGTATAAGTTTATATTTAATTTTAATAAATTTTATTGAAAACAAAAAAATTATAATGTTCCATTCAAATTTGCATCTATATAATGTCTTAAAATAAATATATTTTGCAAAGCACAACAACCATTATGTGTATCACATATTTGCTTTTTTGTTATAAAGTACACAGTTTAGATTTACATAATTATGTCTCTTTTACTCAATTCTTCAATTATTAAAAATATTTCCTGTCCTTCATTTATTTCTGCTAATTTTCTCAAATACTCCACAAGTACATTAGGATTATCATCAAATAATTGCATACGCGTCTATAATTACTATTCATAGTGTTCGGACCTTTTTGCTTCGCAATAAACATTAAGGTTCCGATTTACCAGCTGATCGAAAAAATTTTCAATCTATTCAAAAAAAAGTCAAAAACATAAATATGTATACATTACACATCTCCATACATCAATTATATATCAATATGTATGTATATGCTTTATTCTAGACATATATGTAAGTATATACATTGTATGTACATACTAAACTTATCTAATTGTTTGCAACTCTAATTTTTTCCAAGAATTTCATTGCCAAATTTTTATTTTTTTATTATCGGTACAGAAATGGAATATATTGAACGTGCATATGTATATAGGTACACAATGTACTATACATATTATGTATATGTATGAACATATGTGTGTATGTCATGTGCAACAAGTCAAATGTAGAAAAAAAAATTTTAAATTTTTGTATTTCTGTTGAAGCAATTATAAATATAACATAAAAAATTTCTGGATGTTACACGGTATACAGACCACCTGTGCATATTTATATTTTGTACGAACGTTTTACAATGCATCTTGAACCCTGATGATATCCGTACGCATACACATAATTTAAATTATACACACATGTGCATATTACCATCCCGTCTATATATGTTAATAATATGATGTACAAGTATATGTTGAATATGATATATCTACGCCTATATTAGGTGTAAAATTTTTATTCAATATATTAGTTATATATTTTTCATATAAATATGTACATACATATAATGTACATACAAAGTACATCTATATACATAATATACATAGCTAGAATGTAAGTAGTCCATTTTCAACACAATTTATACTGACCAATTGTTATTTTCATGTGTTCAGTATAAATATATATACATATATATACATACATATGTATGTAAATGTACATGTGTATGAAGTATGAACATACTTACATATAGTATGTTTAATATATCAATATTCAATAATCTTTTTTCTTCATTCAATTACCAAAAAAATAGAAAAACATAGTATGTCTTATAGTAATAGCAAGTAATAGATACATATACTACACAATGCACATACAGATATTCTACATGCATAAATTCATTTGCGCTGATATACCTATATATACATATTTAACATCTCCATTTATAGTTTATTAATTGATGCACATGTTTACATAATTATTATGATTTTTTTCTTGTATCATGTATTGTACCTTGATATATTGGTAATATATGCGCTGATAAATCATATAAATATGTACGCATGTGTGTAATTCTAATTTAATGATATCATATCAGCTGTGATTTACAAAACGTTTAAAAATTTTAATTTTAAACGCATAAAAAATTTAAACCCAAAAAAAATTTTCCTTTCCATATATATTACGTACTATACTGTATATACTGTACGTACTTATGCTATACATACATATGTATGTATGTATGTACGTATACATGTGTATATGCAAATCATATATTATACGTGAAAATTTATATTCTCTACTAACATGTAGTACGTTTGCGTACCAATACATAGAGTGAATTAGGCAGAGACATCTGCCTCAATTTGCCTGAACCCTTTTAATAGATTTCATAGGAAAAAAATTTAAAATAAAAAAAAATAGCAAAAATTCGAAAATTTCAATGAAAAACATGTAATTTTCTTTGGCTTATAAAATCTAAACCACATTATATTTTCACTTGGTTTTTTCAATAAATGGTCAAGGAGAGTTCAAATTTTGTTTTTCCATTTTAAAAATCTCAAAAATGTTCTGTCTAATAAGAGATATATTCAAGCAAAGTTAAAGGACTTTTTCATAAAACATGCTTTGACTTTTTTTCAATTTTTAAGGACTACAAGCAGAAATTCGAAAATTTTTTCCACTTAATGAAAATAATTTAGTTAGGACTAGGTTTATGTAAAATTTCATAAAAATCGGTCCAAGGGTTTTTTAAAAATCTGGTCGTAAAGTGGATCAAAATTCTCATTTTCGTCAACTTTGAGTCCTTATAACACAAGAACGAAGTCCTTTTTCAAAATTCTGTTGCACTTAATGAAAATAATTTAGTCAGGACTAGCGTTACGTAAAATTTCATGAAAATCGGTCCATAAATGAATGAGAAACGAGGTCGAGAAGTTGTCGATTTACGAAAAGGCCAACCTTAAAACAGTTACAAACAATTAAGTTATTGTTCTCGTTTTTGCTATTGTTTACAACGGTTTTTTATTGCCTTTTATTTGTACACTTGTTATACCTCTCAATTCTTTTGCCAAGTGTAATTTTTTCTGAATAATCAGTACCGTAGTGCCGTTTTAGTGTTATCAGCTTCAAGATGTCTCACGACCCAGGTGGAGGCTCTGTCCTCCACAACTACTGGGATATTTTGGATGACAGTGCCGCTCCCAAAGTCCCAAAAAAGAGGGCCAAAACGCTACAATCAACAACACACAAAAAAGTCTCCAACACAAAGGGAGGGAATTCCATCAATCATTCCAGCATTCAAGATTTCCCTTTTCTGGGTAACTCAGGTGATTCAACCCACAAATTCAACTCTCAATCCAAATTCATTGTGATGAAAAATAAAAATGAAAGGAATCCACTAAAAACAATCAACATCTTCAAACTCTCCAAGGCAATTCAAAATATTTCCAAGGAGTTTTTAGACATCTCTTTCACCCAGCAAGGCCATCTTCTCCTACTTACAAAAGACAACAAACAGACTCAAGACCTTTTAAAAACCACCAAGTTAAACATAGATATCGAAGTTGAGTGTTTTGAACACCCAACGCTGAATCAAACCAAGGGTCTTGTTTACTGCAATTTTCTCACGGAACTAAGTACAGATGACATCGTTAACGAACTTAAGGATCAAAAAGTCAGTAAATGTGAAAAAATCAAAAAATACACCAATGGCACCCCCAAAAACACGCCACTTCACATCATTACATTCAACACATTCACGCTACCCAGCAAACTTGACATCGGCTTCTTAAGTGTTCCAGTCAAAGCATATATACCTAAACCCATGCAATGTAAAAATTGTCATAGACTTGGGCATACTAAAAACAGATGTACAGCTCCAGCCACGTGCCAGGTTTGTTCTCTACCAGAACATTACCCCACACCCTGCACCAAAGTTGAATGCATCAACTGCCATTCCCAACATAGCTCAACCAACCCCAATTGCCCTAATTATGTTAAAAGAAAACAAATTTTAGAACACAAAACAATTAAAAGATGTACATACGAAAAGGCTGCTGAATTTATCAACAACAAATACGCTTCACAACATATACAAGACGCTTCCCCTACAGAAACATTAGAAGACGCTTTAATTGAAAAACAAAAGAAATCACAATCATTAGCATACCAAAAACTTCAAAACACACCTTCAACTTCACACACTGCTATTTCTACTATTCATCCTCACGATTCAACACAATCATCCTCCAATCACATGCCACACCAAACAATCAACACTACACATAACATTTTATTTCAACCAACACATCAATCAACACATCAATCAACACATCAATCAACACATCAATCAACACTTAACACACAGTTCAATATAAATCATACTGACACTAGCATTAAGCCAAATCAACCGTTACCAAATAATTCTACTAATACCCTTAGTCCACTATCAGTAACCGATCTTGTTATAAAAAATTAACATCAATTTTACGTTCTTAACCCCCAATCACACGTAATGAACTTGCTGCAGTGGAATATTAATGGTTTCTACAACAATTATAACTATCTTTCTAATCTAATACGCAACTTCTCACCAGATATTATTTTTCTCCAAGAAACCCATCTAGCTACTAACAAACCTTTAACCCCTATTAAAAACTACCTTTCCTACACCCACAACCTTCCTTGCAATATAAACAAAAACAAAAGTGGAGTCGGTTTACTAATCAAAAATTGTATACCTCATAAACATATCAAAATCAACTCAGATCTTTTAACATGTGCCGCCGAACTTCTCACCAATCCACCCCTTTCAGTTATCTCCCTGTATATCCATCCTTCTCAGAAAATAAACACACAACAACTACACGATATCTGTAAACAACTTAAGCCTCCCTTTGTAATAATGGGGGACTTCAATGGATGGAGCCCTTTATGGGGATCCAAATCCTACAATCTACGGGGTCATATCATCGAAGATTGGCTTATCAACTCTAATCTTACCATTCTCAACAACGGCCAACCTACCCATATTTCCACACACGCCACCTTCTCCCACATAGATCTATGCATCTGCTCCTCCCACCTAGCTCCCCAATTCACTTTCCGCATCCTTGACGATCCTTTTGGAAGCGATCACTTCCCCATTCTTCTCTCCTCCCACCCTTCCTTCTACCCCTCTACCCGCCACATACCTCGCTTCAAAACCAAGGCTGCCGACTGGAACAAATATCGGTTTCGGCTTGACACCTATCTTAATAATGCTGCTATTTCGCACAACATCAACAAAGAGGCCGCCAATATCAAAAAAGCCATTCTCTATGCAGCTACTACATCCATTCCAATTACCACCCCAATTTCCAAGCTTAGAAACCGTTCCCACCCTTGGTGGAACAACGACCTCCATATTTCAAATCAAGCTAGGAAACAGGCCTGGTACCTTTTTAAAAAACATCCCACCCTTACAAACCTCGTAGAATACAAGAAACGGAACGCCATTTTTAAAAGGCTTGTCAAAACAGCCAAAGCAAACTCTTTTAACAAATTTACAAGCCAAATCAATCCTTCGACCTCTACTGCCAACTTATGGAGTATCGTGCGTGCCATAGAAGGTAATAAACCACCCCCACCCCCTTACCAGACACTCCTTAACCATATGCCTGGACCCAATTCCCCTGACCTAGGCCATGTTTTCGGTTCTCATTGGAGTAAAATTTTCAGCCGCCCTAATTCTTCTTCCACCCACCCTCAAGCATCTGTCCCACAAAACACAAACCTTTCCCCTAATTCCAAATCTAAAAAAATAGAAAACAATATTAGCCTCACAGAATTGCTACTTGCCTTAAGGCAGGTTAAAGGCACCACACCAGGTTCAGACAAAATTTCCTACCCCATGTTGCAAAACCTCTCTTCCCCGGCCAAATTAAGACTGCTCGCTTTATACAATAAAATTTTTAACTCTGGTATTATCCCACACACCTGGAAAATAGCCACAGTTGTTCCCATACTTAAACCCAACCAACCCTCTTCCGACATTAAATCCTACAGACCCATATCATTACTCAGTTGTCTAAGCAAAGTTCTAGAAAAAATTATTGCCAATCGACTCTACTGGTTTTTAGAAAACAGTTCTGCTTTCAATCCCCATCAGGTTGCTTACAGAAAAGGGTCTGGCACCATCGATGCCTGCTTGCTTATAGACCACCTTGCACACAAAGCCTTATCAGTCCGGTCCCACGCTACCTTGCTTTCGCTTGATTTTGACAAAGCTTTTGACCGTATATACAAGGAAACCATCTTAAATCAACTCATCAAATTTTCAGCGGGACCCAAAATATACAATTACATCTTCAGTTTACTTTCCAACCGCAAATTTCAAGTTAGAGTCAATGGGAACTATTCTTCCACATTTAAAATCAACGCAGGCATTCCCCAAGGCTCCCCTATTTCAGTTTTGCTTTTCAAGATCGGTTTCCACGAAGTCAGCCAAATAATAAAAAAATATAATTCCCTTCACCATTGCCTCTACGCGGACGACCTACTCATTTTTTGCAAGGAAGCCAACCTAACAAGCGCCAATATCGTGTTCAATAATTTATACACAGAACTCCAAAACTGGGCAAGCAGATCCGGTGCTTTAATTTCAATTCAAAAGTCACAGCAAATACATTTCTGCAGGAAAACTAGCTGTAGCAACTTTCTCCTTAACATATCTGGGAGCCCCATTCCGTCAGTTAATTCCATGAAAATTTTAGGCCTTTTCTTCGACAAAAAGTTAAAATGGATTAGCCATATCAATTACGTTAGAGAAAAATTGATAAAACGACTCAATGTATTCAAAATCCTTTCATCCAAAAATAGCAACGCCCACCCATCTACCCTCATTCAAATAATTAAAGCTTCTATAATAGGTGTCATTGATTACGGCCTGCCAATCTACAGCAACACCTCCAAAACATCCCTTAACCGGCTTAAAGCGCCATATCATTCTTGCATACGTAAAGCTCTAGGCGCCTACAGGACAACTTGCATTTCAAGCCTCCTAGCTGAAGCCGGTCTTACAGAGATCGAAGAGCGTGCCCAAACCCTAACCGGTCGCCTCCTCCCAAAAATCATTTTCAACAAAAAGTCTCCCATTTCACACTTTGTTCAGCAAACTTTAAAACTTAAAAGGCTCCTTTCTTTTCCTTCCTGTCTCTCCAAAACGTTACTTCTTGCCCGCACCCTCCACCTGGACCTCCTGTCCTTAGATTCCAATCACACTCCCCTCCATCGTCCTCCTTGGCTTCTCTGTAACATTAACATTGATCTATCCCTATCCGCGCACACAAAACCCAATACTCCTCGAAATATTTTCCTACAAAAATATCTAGAACTCCGTTACAATCTTCCAACACACTTTAAACCAATTTATTCCGACGGTTCCAAGTCAGAACTTTTCACATCCTTCGCTGTTGTTGACGAAATAGGCAATATAATCCAGCATGCTTTGCTACCCAATTTCGCTTCTATATTCACAGCTGAAGCTATGGCTATTCTTGCCGCAATCAATTTTGCAATCAATAACAAACAACACACGGCCCTATTCACAGACAGTCTCTCTGCACTAAAAGCCATCAATAACCCGTTTAATTCCACTAATATTATCAACCAAATACGCAACAAACTCATTTCCCATCCCAATCTCATTAAAATTATTTGGATTCCCAGCCACATTGGTATAAAAGGCAACCACCTCGCCGATCGGCTGGCTAATGGTGCTAGCTTTTTCCCACTCCTTTTTTTAAAAATTCCTTCCAGCCGTGATTTCCTTAACTCCGTCAACAAAAAAATCTCCGAAATTCAAACACAAAACTGGATAGTTAACAATAATAATTTTTACTCCTCCTACGTCAATAGTCGCCGGCACATTGTCACATATCCTTCTTCCATTTCCCGTATTCATTGCATCAAAATCTGCCGTTTCCGTTTAACCCACACCAAACTCACTCACAGCCACATCCTTAACCACTCCTCTCCCCCCCATTGTGATAGATGTCACACCATTTTAAATATACCACATTTAATATTTCACTGCAGTAAGGTCAACAATTCCAGACACCTTGTTGTGAATTCCAATAATCATATCCTTTACAACATCCTCACAGAATACAGTTGCAATAATCTAATTAAATTTCTTAAAATTAACAATTTCTATAAAGACATATAACATTTTTAACTATTCCTAACATTAGCATTTTACACCTAGAATTTAAGTAAACTATGTATCCTTAGTCGTAAGTTTAGCTTAGCCGTAGACCTTGGTAGTCAGTGCTAATACACTATGTTAGGTTGTAAATTTATTTACTACTCTAACTTTTATAAATAAATAAAAATTGCATACGTGTGTTGTCGCTGGGAACTACTTCTTCTTCTTTCATTTCTGTGTCATGATTTAAACATTTGTAAATATCACCTTCTTTATAGTAGCTATTAGAATTCAGAGGCTTTTTCTTTTCACATAGGTAGCGATGCTCTATTGCAACAGACTTTTCTGCTCCGTAAAAATCAATTGTTTCTTTATCAAACTGGTATTCAGAATTTAATCTTTCTTGTTGCATGTTACCCAGATTTTTATTGCTATTATTTTTTTCTCCTTCACATTCATCAGACTCAATTTCATTCGGCAGATCTCCTACGCAAGGTTTAATTTTCTTTTCTTTTAATGAGTAGTCTTTCAACGCATTTAATTTAGATTTTATTATGTTTCTAACATCGTGTATATTTTGTTCGTTACTATTACATGAAACTTGAAAACAATCAAAAGCATTTTCTTTTTATTCAAAATGTTTACAGTTCACATTTCGTGAAGAATTTGGTAGCTCTGTTCTATGTATACGTTTCATATGTCTTAGAAGGTTATCGCTGCGAGTAAAATCTTTATCACATATTGTACACTTCGACATGTTTATCAATTTAATGAAAATAATAGAAGAAAGAAAAGTCAACATATTTTTCTTTTTTATACTTTTTCATCTCTTTCTAAGATGTTGATTGTTGCTATTTTCAGCTTTTACCTAAATGAACCTCGTGAAAGTCGCCAAAATGATAAATATGGTTTCAACTCATACATGTTTATGTACTAGACATTTTGTTCGCCGTTTTACTTTAATAATTACATACTTGTTTTTTATTGTTGTGAACTACTTCTTCTTCTTTAATTTCTGTGATATGATTTAAACATTTGCAAATATCACCTTCTTTATAGCAATTCTTAGAATACAAAGGCTATTTCTTTTCACATAAGTATAGCGATGCTCTTTTCCATAAGGCTTTTCTACTCTGTAAGAAATCAACTGTTTTTTTAGCAAACTGAAATTCAAAATTTATTCTTTCTTGTTGTATGTTAATAAGATTTATATTGCTGTTATTATTTTCTCATTCATCAGGCTCAATTCATTCGGTAAGTGCTTATACCATCTTCATTTACATGTCGCTTATCATCTATATAACTTAATGATATCTTATGTACATTTTGAGTATATAATGTATGTATATGAGACCTAAAAACTAACATACTACTCTAAAATATTGTTTTTCTATACAAGCAGTCCCTATAAGTTTCTAAACTTAAATTATCAACAGTTGTTTTCTTAACACCTTTAGCTTTTTTAACTACTTTACTATTTTCTACATCTATTGAATACATTTTTGACTTAAGACCTATAAATTCTTTCATTATTCTACCATTGTTTTCATCTTTCAATAATCCTAAAACCTTTTTATTTCTTAATGGGATGTTGTATGGATTATCTCGAGCATATTCTGATGTGTCAAATCTGCTCTCAATATCATCTTTAATATCATCGTAAAAATCTTCAGTTTGTATAGTGTAAACGAAAGAGTCTGTATCCATATAGTTTAACAAAACATTTGTACCATATTTAGGTTTCATGTAGTCGTAATGGAATTCGTACATTTTCCATTTTGCTAATTCTAGTACAGCGAATACTAAATAAATCGGTTTATTGTAGCATGCTCGCACTCGTTTCATTTGAATAGCTACCATATTTTGTGTAAACTGAGCTAAGCTATGAAAATTTGGTTTTGATACTAATGCTCGAACACCTAAACGTTTTCCACAGTTTTCCCAGTTAGTTACAATTTTCACATCTATACGGTTATCAACATTTTGCATTGTTTTTCCATACACTGCATTATTTAATAACTTGAAAAAGTTCTTCTCAAAAGCATTCTTAGCTAGTGTACGGTGATGAGTGTTTAGGTCAATATATGTTTTTAGCCAGCATGATTGCCTAAACTGTAAGGCTCTATGAATTTTAACTATTTTTAATCCATGTTGAACACATTGTTGTAAATTTCTATAATGTATTATGTAATTTTGTTTGTTGGTTACATCTGTTATCAATTTTGAAAATTTAGATCCCGGACTCTTTTTGTTTTCTGCACAAAATGGTAGATCATTGTGTTCATCATGTATTTGTTTTGGATATTCCAAATCAACTTCAAGAATGTATCCAATGTTAGAATTATCTGGTATTGATGTAAGATTTATTTCTTCTGGATTTTCAACCCATTTAAAGTCTGAATAAGGTAAAGCTTGAGACATGGCCCATCCATACAAGTTGTTTGCATCCACGTATGCCAAGTACTTTGAAGGTTTAGTATTATCAAAGCCTTGCATATAGTTATTGTTTGCCACTGAATGTCTATGTGAACATCGTGTTATACCTCCTCTAATACCTTTCTTGATAAAGTTGTACATATTAATGTCTGTTAAAAGTTGAAGATTAATTCCTGTTAGTTTAGGAATAGAGCGGTTCTCAAATGTATTAACAATTTGTCTTTGCGGGACTAACTTTTTTCACAAGTTTGACAGTACACTCGGTCTCCATTTACTGATAAAATATGTTTTTTTAAACTATTTTTAAAAGCAAAACCGCTCCCACAAACTTTACAAATAAAACTTTTCATTTCAAATTATTTTTCAACTTTTACTTCACTAAACAAATTATTAACTAATTAACAACTTTTTTAAAGATTTTATTGCACTTGTTGAACTGGCTGCCAAAACTGGACTGTGATTTTTAACAAAACTCGAGTGAATTTATAGCAGAAAATTCCACGCTTCAGTGAAAATGTAAAACTCAACAACCATTCAGAACAAAGTATAAAATTATTGTTCGACCCCCTCCCACTCCAAAAACAATAGTCAATCAGAACAATTTCTAGAATAAACTGTTGATAGCGCACACTTTGTTCTTAAATTTTACTGACAAGCTATTTTTTTAAGTTACCTTTTTAATTCGTAACGACAATATTAAAAAAGTTTTAACAAGTTCAATCCAATAAGTTATATGCGCATCCGGTCTTTTGCTAACTTATCAATTTTTACACATCTTGCATTTCATTTAAATCATACAATCTTTTCTTAATTTCACAACGTTACTAAATTCTTGTAACAATAAAAATATGTAATTTGAAACAATATTAAATAGGTTTGTAGTAATAATCAACATAAAACACATGCTTGAATATGAATCCGTAAGTAACACCTGCATCCCGTTTCTCTTATCTCTACAACAACACACGTACTATACACCCTTCGCCTAGATAAGACAAGATCAATGATTTTGTGACGTAACGAGCCACGAGAGCCCTTGATTCAGAAACCCCATATATACACTACTATGTCTATGTGAACATCGTGTTATAACCTCCTCTAATACCTTTCTTGATAAAGTTGTACATATTAATGTCTGTTAAAAGTTGAAGATTTATTCCTGTTAGTTTAAGCATAGCGTCCCACGATAATCCAGGTGTTGTATAGTATTGACAAGGGTCTAATGAATATATATTTTTGCATACTTTTCTAAAGTTTTCGAAAACATCGGTTAAAAGTAGCACATCTGTTATCAAATAAAGCTCTAAATAATCCCAAAGACTTTTGCAGTTGAATTTTTTCCAAATCATCAAAGCATGTAAATAATCTGCGTCATTACATTTGCTGTTTGTCAACTTATTGTTGAAATTTTCTTGTGCAGGTAAAGAAGGCTCATCCAAACGTTCCCACGAGTTAAAGTTATTCATATGGAAATACTCCTTTTCTTGTTATCATCTTAAATGCTTCCTCTTCTGGATACATTGAATTGACAACTTCAATGGCAATCATGCATACATAATGGCTTTTATAATTTTCTTGAATAAGTAGTAGGTTAATGTGTTTGTTTTTTTCTTGTTTTGTACAATAGAAAGGACCCACTATTTTACAGTTGTTTTGATTTATTTCTTCGTAACCAAATACGTTTATACTAAATATCAGGATTCATTTCTTCAAATTTCTTTATGTCTGTAATTTTTAACGGAAATTCGAGGTTCCCAAACTCTAATCTAATATTGTTTCGTAGAATAATAGTAGTAGCAGTAATATCATGAATAAAGTAAGATGATGGTCGGTTGTTATTGTGTTGGTTGTCAACTGGATATAGAGCTGATATAACTACCCACTTGAAACAATATTCATCTGAATTATTGACATTGACACAAGCATGTTTTCGTTGAAAGTACGGTGGTAATGGTAAATACTGTGACTCCTTAATTGGTTTGTATTGGTTAATATTCATTTCAAGGTGACTTATCCTGATCAACGACCAACCACTATCACGTTCTTGGAATTCTTGCATCTTTGTGTGAATGTTATCCATCATGCTGTAGAAGACTGATAGTGCTTCGGTTTCATCAAGTAGAATCTCCATTTTAGATTGAAAAGATTTTACTGATAATACCATATCTTCTTCCTCCTCATCATTTGCTTTAGAAATTTTAACGTATTCTGCAAATAGTTCAAAATTAAATTTGAACGATTCATGCTTATTCAACTGATTTCTTAGACATTGTAAAATTGTTTGTTTTGCTGTTTCGAAAAACTTAAGTGGGTCTAAGTTTGATTTATTTTTATTTTCATACAGAAGTGTTTCTATTCTTTCTTCAAAACCACTTCTTACAACCTTTAACTCATCATTTATTGTTTGTGCTGTATTTCGTTTATGAGCGTTTGTTCTTAAGTGATAACTCCAATCTATAATTAAAATGTTTTTGTTACATGCAGGACACAGCTTACTCAGCTCATTATCTTTTGTTTCATTCATACGCTGTTTTTTTGATGATGAAGGTTGATTCATTTCTTCGTGTTCTACAATTAAGTTTGAATTCACTGTATGAGCGGTTCTCAAATGTATTAACAATTTGTCTTTGCGGGACTAACTTTTTTCACAAATTTGACAGTACACTCGGTCTCCATTTACTGATAAAATATGTTTTTTTAAACTATTTTTAAAAGCAAAACCGCTCCCACAAACTTTACAAAAAAAACTTTTCATTTCAAATTATTTTTCAACTTTTACTTCACTAAACAAATTATTAACTAATTAACAACTTATTTAAAGATTTTATTGCACTTGTTGAACTGGCTGCCAAAACTGGACTGTGATTTTTAACAAAACTCGAGTGAATTTATAGCAGAAAATTCCACGCTTCAGTGAAAATGTAAAACTCAACAACCATTCAGAACAAAGTATAAAATTATTGTTCGACCCCCTCCCACTCCAAAAACATTAGTCAATCAGAACAATTTCTAGAATCAACTGTTGATAGCGCACACTTTGTTCTTAAATTTTACTGACAAGCTATTTTTTTAAGTTACCTTTTTAATTCGTAACGACAATATTAAAAAAGCTTTAACAAGTTCAATCCAATAAGTTATATGCGCATCCGGTCTTTTGCTAACTTATCAATTTTTACACATCTTGCATTTCATTTAAATCATACAATCTTTTCTTAATTTCACAACGTTACTAAATTCTTGTAACAATAAAAATATGTAATTTGAAACAATATTAAATAGGTTTGTAGTAATAATCAACATAAAACACATGCTTGAATATGAATCCGTAAGTAACACCTGCATCCCGTTTCTCTTATCTCTACAACAACACACGTACTATACACCCTTCGCCTAGATAAGACAAGATCAATGATTTTGTGACGTAACGAGCCACGAGAGCCCTTGATTCAGAAACCCCATATATACACTACTATGTCTATGTGAACATCGTGTTATAACCTCCTCTAATACCTTTCTTGATAAAGTTGTACATATTAATGTCTGTTAAAAGTTGAAGATTTATTCCTGTTAGTTTAAGCATAGCGTCCCACGATAATCCAGGTGTTGTATAGTATTGACAAGGGTCTAATGAATATATATTTTTGCATACTTTTCTAAAGTTTTCGAAAACATCGGTTAAAAGTAGCACATCTGTTATCAAATAAAGCTCTAAATAATCCCAAAGACTTTTGCAGTTGAATTTTTTCCAAATCGTCAAAGCATGTAAATAATCTGTGTCATTACATTTGCTGTTTGTCAACTTATTGTTGAAATTTTCTTGTGCAGGTAAAGAAGGCTCATCCAAACGTTCCCACGAGTTAAAGTTATTCATATGGAAATACTCCTTTTCTTGTTATCATCTTAAATGCTTCCTTTTCTGGATACATTGAATTGACAACTTCAATGGCAATCATGCATACATAATGGCTTTTATAATTTTCTTGAATAAGTAGTAGGTTAATGTGTTTGTTTTTTTCTTGTTTTGTACAATAGAAAGGACCCACTATTTTACAGTTGTTTTGATTTATTTCTTCGTAACCAAATACGTTTATACTAAATATCAGGATTCATTTCTTCAAATTTCTTTATGTCTGTAATTTTTAACGGAAATTCGAGGTTCCCAAACTCTAATCTAATATTGTTTCGTAGAATAATAGTAGTAGCAGTAATATCATGAATAAAGTAAGATGATGGTCGGTTGTTATTGTGTTGGTTGTCAACTGGATATAGAGCTGATATAACTACCCACTTGAAACAATATTCATCTGAATTATTGACATTGACACAAGCATGTTTTCGTTGAAAGTACGGTGGTAATGGTAAATACTGTGACTCCTTAATTGGTTTGTATTGGTTAATATTCATTTCAAGGTGACTTATCCTGATCAACGACCAACCACTATCACGTTCTTGGAATTCTTGCATCTTTGTGTGAATGTTATCCATCATGCTGTAGAAGACTGATAGTGCTTCGGTTTCATCAAGTAGAATCTCCATTTTAGATTGAAAAGATTTTACTGATAATACCATATCTTCTTCCTCCTCATCATTTGCTTTAGAAATTTTAACGTATTCTGCAAATAGTTCAAAATTAAATTTGAACGATTCATGCTTATTCAACTGATTTCTTAGACATTGTAAAATTGTTTGTTTTGCTATTTCGAAAAACTTAAGTGGGTCTAAGTTTGATTTATTTTTATTTTCATACAGAAGTGTTTCTATTCTTTCTTCAAAACCACTTCTTACAACCTTTAACTCATCATTTATTGTTTGTGCTGTATTTCGTTTATGAGCGTTTGTTCTTAAGTGATAACTCCAATCTATAATTAAAATGTTTTTGTTACATGCAGGACACAGCTTACTCAGCTCATTATCTTTTGTTTCATTCATACGCTGTTTTTTTGATGATGAAGGTTGATTCATTTCTTCGTGTTCTACAATTAAGTTTGAATTCACTGTATGAGCGGTTCTCAAATGTATTAACAATTTGTCTTTGCGGGACTAACTTTTTTTACAAATTTGACAGTACACTCGGTCTCCATTTACTGATAAAATATGTTTTTTTAAACTATTTTTAAAAGCAAAACCGCTCCCACAAACTTTACAAAAAAAACTTTTCATTTCAAATTATTTTTCAACTTTTACTTCACTAAACAAATTATTAACTAATTAACAACTTATTTAAAGATTTTATTGCACTTGTTGAACTGGCTGCCAAAACTGGACTGTGATTTTTAACAAAACTCGAGTGAATTTATAGCAGAAAATTCCACGCTTCAGTGAAAATGTAAAACTCAACAACCATTTAGAACAAAGTATAAAATTATTGTTCGACCCCCTCCCACTCCAAAAACATTAGTCAATCAGAACAATTTCTAGAATAAACTGTTGATAGCGCACACTTTGTTCTTAAATTTTACTGACAAGCTATTTTTTTAAGTTACCTTTTTAATTCGTAACGACAATATTAAAAAAGTTTTAACAAGTTCAATCCAATAAGTTATATGCGCATCCGGTCTTTTGCTAACTTATCAATTTTTACACATCTTGCATTTCATTTAAATCATACAATCTTTTCTTAATTTCACAACGTTACTAAATTCTTGTAACAATAAAAATATGTAATTTGAAACAATATTAAATAGGTTTGTAGTAATAATCAACATAAAACACATGCTTGAATATGAATCCGTAAGTAACACCTGCATCCCGTTTCTCTTATCTCTACAACAACACACGTACTATACACCCTTCGCCTAGATAAGACAAGATCAATGATTTTGTGACGTAACGAGCCACGAGAGCCCTTGATTCAGAAACCCCATATATACACTACTATGTCTATGTGAACATCGTGTTATAACCTCCTCTAATACCTTTCTTGATAAAGTTGTACATATTAATGTCTGTTAAAAGTTGAAGATTTATTCCTGTTAGTTTAAGCATAGCGTCCCACGATAATCCAGGTGTTGTATAGTATTGACAAGGGTCTAATGAATATATATTTTTGCATACTTTTCTAAAGTTTTCGAAAACATCGGTTAAAAGTAGCACATCTGTTATCAAATAAAGCTCTAAATAATCCCAAAGACTTTTGCAGTTGAATTTTTTCCAAATCGTCAAAGCATGTAAATAATCTGCGTCATTACATTTGCTGTTTGTCAACTTATTGTCGAAATTTTCTTGTGCAGGTAAAGAAGGCTCATCCAAACGTTCCCACGAGTTAAAGTATTCATATGGAAATACTCCTTTTCTTGTTATCATCTTAAATGCTTCCTCTTCTGGATACATTGAATTGACAACTTCAATGGCAATCATGCATACATAATGGCTTTTATAATTTTCTTGAATAAGTAGTAGGTTAATGTGTTTGTTTTTTTCTTGTTTTGTACAATAGAAAGGACCCACTATTTTACAGTTGTTTTGATTTATTTCTTCGTAACCAAATACGTTTATACTAAATATCAGGATTCATTTCTTCAAATTTCTTTATGTCTGTAATTTTTAACGGAAATTCGAGGTTCCCAAACTCTAATCTAATATTGTTTCGTAGAATAATAGTAGTAGCAGTAATATCATGAATAAAGTAAGATGATGGTCGGTTGTTATTGTGTTGGTTGTCAACTGGATATAGAGCTGATATAACTACCCACTTGAAACAATATTCATCTGAATTATTGACATTGACACAAGCATGTTTTCGTTGAATGTACGGTGGTAATGGTAAATACTGTGACTCCTTAATTGGTTTGTATTGGTTAATATTCATTTCAAGGTGACTTATCCTGATCAACGACCAACCACTATCACGTTCTTGGAATTCTTGCATCTTTGTGTGAATGTTATCCATCATGCTGTAGAAGACTGATAGTGCTTCGGTTTCATCAAGTAGAATCTCCATTTTAGATTGAAAAGATTTTACTGATAATACCATATCTTCTTCCTCCTCATCATTTGCTTTAGAAATTTTAACGTAATCTGCAAATAGTTCAAAATTAAATTTGAACGATTCATGCTTATTCAACTGATTTCTTAGACATTGTAAAATTGTTTGTTTTGCTATTTCGAAAAACTTAAGTGGGTCTAAGTTTGATTTATTTTTATTTTCATACAGAAGTGTTTCTATTCTTTCTTCAAAACCACTTCTTACAACCTTTAACTCATCATTTATTGTTTGTGCTGTATTTCGTTTATGAGCGTTTGTTCTTAAGTGATAACTCCAATCTATAATTAAAATGTTTTTGTTACATGCAGGACACAGCTTACTCAGCTCATTATCTTTTGTTTCATTCATACGCTGTTTTTTTGATGATGAAGGTTGATTCATTTCTTCGTGTTCTACAATTAAGTTTGAATTCACTGTATGAGCGGTTCTCAAATGTATTAACAATTTGTCTTTGCGGGACTAACTTTTTTTACAAATTTGACAGTACACTCGGTCTCCATTTACTGATAAAATATGTTTTTTTAAACTATTTTTAAAAGCAAAACCGCTCCCACAAACTTTACAAAAAAAACTTTTCATTTCAAATTATTTTTCAACTTTTACTTCACTAAACAAATTATTAACTAATTAACAACTTATTTAAAGATTTTATTGCACTTGTTGAACTGGCTGCCAAAACTGGACTGTGATTTTTAACAAAACTCGAGTGAATTTATAGCAGAAAATTCCACGCTTCAGTGAAAATGTAAAACTCAACAACCATTCAGAACAAAGTATAAAATTATTGTTCGACCCCCTCCCACTCCAAAAACATTAGTCAATCAGAACAATTTCTAGAATCAACTGTTGATAGCGCACACTTTGTTCTTAAATTTTACTGACAAGCTATTTTTTTAAGTTACCTTTTTAATTCGTAACGACAATATTAAAAAAGCTTTAACAAGTTCAATCCAATAAGTTATATGCGCATCCGGTCTTTTGCTAACTTATCAATTTTTACACATCTTGCATTTCATTTAAATCATACAATCTTTTCTTAATTTCACAACGTTACTAAATTCTTGTAACAATAAAAATATGTAATTTGAAACAATATTAAATAGGTTTGTAGTAATAATCAACATAAAACACATGCTTGAATATGAATCCGTAAGTAACACCTGCATCCCGTTTCTCTTATCTCTACAACAACACACGTACTATACACCCTTCGCCTAGATAAGACAAGATCAATGATTTTGTGACGTAACGAGCCACGAGAGCCCTTGATTCAGAAACCCCATATATACACTACTATGTCTATGTGAACATCGTGTTATAACCTCCTCTAATACCTTTCTTGATAAAGTTGTACATATTAATGTCTGTTAAAAGTTGAAGATTTATTCCTGTTAGTTTAAGCATAGCGTCCCACGATAATCCAGGTGTTGTATAGTATTGACAAGGGTCTAATGAATATATATTTTTGCATACTTTTCTAAAGTTTTCGAAAACATCGGTTAAAAGTAGCACATCTGTTATCAAATAAAGCTCTAAATAATCCCAAAGACTTTTGCAGTTGAATTTTTTCCAAATCGTCAAAGCATGTAAATAATCTGCGTCATTACATTTGCTGTTTGTCAACTTATTGTTGAAATTTTCTTGTGCAGGTAAAGAAGGCTCATCCAAACGTTCCCACGAGTTAAAGTTATTCATATGGAAATACTCCTTTTCTTGTTATCATCTTAAATGCTTCCTCTTCTGGATACATTGAATTGACAACTTCAATGGCAATCATGCATACATAATGGCTTTTATAATTTTCTTGAATAAGTAGTAGGTTAATGTGTTTGTTTTTTTCTTGTTTTGTACAATAGAAAGGACCCACTATTTTACAGTTGTTTTGATTTATTTCTTCGTAACCAAATACGTTTATACTAAATATCAGGATTCATTTCTTCAAATTTCTTTATGTCTGTAATTTTTAACGGAAATTCGAGGTTCCCAAACTCTAATCTAATATTGTTTCGTAGAATAATAGTAGTAGCAGTAATATCATGAATAAAGTAAGATGATGGTCGGTTGTTATTGTGTTGGTTGTCAACTGGATATAGAGCTGATATAACTACCCACTTGAAACAATATTCATCTGAATTATTGACATTGACACAAGCATGTTTTCGTTGAAAGTACGGTGGTAATGGTAAATACTGTGACTCCTTAATTGGTTTGTATTGGTTAATATTCATTTCAAGGTGACTTATCCTGATCAACGACCAACCACTATCACGTTCTTGGAATTCTTGCATCTTTGTGTGAATGTTATCCATCATGCTGTAGAAGACTGATAGTGCTTCGGTTTCATCAAGTAGAATCTCCATTTTAGATTGAAAAGATTTTACTGATAATACCATATCTTCTTCCTCCTCATCATTTGCTTTAGAAATTTTAACGTATTCTGCAAATAGTTCAAAATTAAATTTGAACGATTCATGCTTATTCAACTGATTTCTTAGACATTGTAAAATTGTTTGTTTTGCTGTTTCGAAAAACTTAAGTGGGTCTAAGTTTGATTTATTTTTATTTTCATACAGAAGTGTTTCTATTCTTTCTTCAAAACCACTTCTTACAACCTTTAACTCATCATTTATTGTTTGTGCTGTATTTCGTTTATGAGCGTTTGTTCTTAAGTGATAACTCCAATCTATAATTAAAATGTTTTTGTTACATGCAGGACACAGCTTACTCAGCTCATTATCTTTTGTTTCATTCATACGCTGTTTTTTTGATGATGAAGGTTGATTCATTTCTTCGTGTTCTACAATTAAGTTTGAATTCACTGTATGAGCGGTTCTCAAATGTATTAACAATTTGTCTTTGCGGGACTAACTTTTTTCACAAATTTGACAGTACACTCGGTCTCCATTTACTGATAAAATATGTTTTTTTAAACTATTTTTAAAAGCAAAACCGCTCCCACAAACTTTACAAAAAAAACTTTTCATTTCAAATTATTTTTCAACTTTTACTTCACTAAACAAATTATTAACTAATTAACAACTTATTTAAAGATTTTATTGCACTTGTTGAACTGGCTGCCAAAACTGGACTGTGATTTTTAACAAAACTCGAGTGAATTTATAGCAGAAAATTCCACGCTTCAGTGAAAATGTAAAACTCAACAACCATTCAGAACAAAGTATAAAATTATTGTTCGACCCCCTCCCACTCCAAAAACATTAGTCAATCAGAACAATTTCTAGAATCAACTGTTGATAGCGCACACTTTGTTCTTAAATTTTACTGACAAGCTATTTTTTTAAGTTACCTTTTTAATTCGTAACGACAATATTAAAAAAGCTTTAACAAGTTCAATCCAATAAGTTATATGCGCATCCGGTCTTTTGCTAACTTATCAATTTTTACACATCTTGCATTTCATTTAAATCATACAATCTTTTCTTAATTTCACAACGTTACTAAATTCTTGTAACAATAAAAATATGTAATTTGAAACAATATTAAATAGGTTTGTAGTAATAATCAACATAAAACACATGCTTGAATATGAATCCGTAAGTAACACCTGCATCCCGTTTCTCTTATCTCTACAACAACACACGTACTATACACCCTTCGCCTAGATAAGACAAGATCAATGATTTTGTGACGTAACGAGCCACGAGAGCCCTTGATTCAGAAACCCCATATATACACTACTATGTCTATGTGAACATCGTGTTATAACCTCCTCTAATACCTTTCTTGATAAAGTTGTACATATTAATGTCTGTTAAAAGTTGAAGATTTATTCCTGTTAGTTTAAGCATAGCGTCCCACGATAATCCAGGTGTTGTATAGTATTGACAAGGGTCTAATGAATATATATTTTTGCATACTTTTCTAAAGTTTTCGAAAACATCGGTTAAAAGTAGCACATCTGTTATCAAATAAAGCTCTAAATAATCCCAAAGACTTTTGCAGTTGAATTTTTTCCAAATCGTCAAAGCATGTAAATAATCTGTGTCATTACATTTGCTGTTTGTCAACTTATTGTCGAAATTTTCTTGTGCAGGTAAAGAAGGCTCATCCAAACGTTCCCACGAGTTAAAGTATTCATATGGAAATACTCCTTTTCTTGTTATCATCTTAAATGCTTCCTCTTCTGGATACATTGAATTGACAACTTCAATGGCAATCATGCATACATAATGGCTTTTATAATTTTCTTGAATAAGTAGTAGGTTAATGTGTTTGTTTTTTTCTTGTTTTGTACAATAGAAAGGACCCACTATTTTACAGTTGTTTTGATTTATTTCTTCGTAACCAAATACGTTTATACTAAATATCAGGATTCATTTCTTCAAATTTCTTTATGTCTGTAATTTTTAACGGAAATTCGAGGTTCCCAAACTCTAATCTAATATTGTTTCGTAGAATAATAGTAGTAGCAGTAATATCATGAATAAAGTAAGATGATGGTCGGTTGTTATTGTGTTGGTTGTCAACTGGATATAGAGCTGATATAACTACCCACTTGAAACAATATTCATCTGAATTATTGACATTGACACAAGCATGTTTTCGTTGAATGTACGGTGGTAATGGTAAATACTGTGACTCCTTAATTGGTTTGTATTGGTTAATATTCATTTCAAGGTGACTTATCCTGATCAACGACCAACCACTATCACGTTCTTGGAATTCTTGCATCTTTGTGTGAATGTTATCCATCATGCTGTAGAAGACTGATAGTGCTTCGGTTTCATCAAGTAGAATCTCCATTTTAGATTGAAAAGATTTTACTGATAATACCATATCTTCTTCCTCCTCATCATTTGCTTTAGAAATTTTAACGTATTCTGCAAATAGTTCAAAATTAAATTTGAACGATTCATGCTTATTCAACTGATTTCTTAGACATTGTAAAATTGTTTGTTTTGCTATTTCGAAAAACTTAAGTGGGTCTAAGTTTGATTTATTTTTATTTTCATACAGAAGTGTTTCTATTCTTTCTTCAAAACCACTTCTTACAACCTTTAACTCATCATTTATTGTTTGTGCTGTATTTCGTTTATGAGCGTTTGTTCTTAAGTGATAACTCCAATCTATAATTAAAATGTTTTTGTTACATGCAGGACACAGCTTACTCAGCTCATTATCTTTTGTTTCATTCATACGCTGTTTTTTTGATGATGAAGGTTGATTCATTTCTTCGTGTTCTACAATTAAGTTTGAATTCACTGTATGAGCGGTTCTCAAATGTATTAACAATTTGTCTTTGCGGGACTAACTTTTTTTACAAATTTGACAGTACACTCGGTCTCCATTTACTGATAAAATATGTTTTTTTAAACTATTTTTAAAAGCAAAACCGCTCCCACAAACTTTACAAAAAAAACTTTTCATTTCAAATTATTTTTCAACTTTTACTTCACTAAACAAATTATTAACTAATTAACAACTTATTTAAAGATTTTATTGCACTTGTTGAACTGGCTGCCAAAACTGGACTGTGATTTTTAACAAAACTCGAGTGAATTTATAGCAGAAAATTCCACGCTTCAGTGAAAATGTAAAACTCAACAACCATTCAGAACAAAGTATAAAATTATTGTTCGACCCCCTCCCACTCCAAAAACATTAGTCAATCAGAACAATTTCTAGAATCAACTGTTGATAGCGCACACTTTGTTCTTAAATTTTACTGACAAGCTATTTTTTTAAGTTACCTTTTTAATTCGTAACGACAATATTAAAAAAGCTTTAACAAGTTCAATCCAATAAGTTATATGCGCATCCGGTCTTTTGCTAACTTATCAATTTTTACACATCTTGCATTTCATTTAAATCATACAATCTTTTCTTAATTTCACAACGTTACTAAATTCTTGTAACAATAAAAATATGTAATTTGAAACAATATTAAATAGGTTTGTAGTAATAATCAACATAAAACACATGCTTGAATATGAATCCGTAAGTAACACCTGCATCCCGTTTCTCTTATCTCTACAACAACACACGTACTATACACCCTTCGCCTAGATAAGACAAGATCAATGATTTTGTGACGTAACGAGCCACGAGAGCCCTTGATTCAGAAACCCCATATATACACTACTATGTCTATGTGAACATCGTGTTATAACCTCCTCTAATACCTTTCTTGATAAAGTTGTACATATTAATGTCTGTTAAAAGTTGAAGATTTATTCCTGTTAGTTTAAGCATAGCGTCCCACGATAATCCAGGTGTTGTATAGTATTGACAAGGGTCTAATGAATATATATTTTTGCATACTTTTCTAAAGTTTTCGAAAACATCGGTTAAAAGTAGCACATCTGTTATCAAATAAAGCTCTAAATAATCCCAAAGACTTTTGCAGTTGAATTTTTTCCAAATCGTCAAAGCATGTAAATAATCTGCGTCATTACATTTGCTGTTTGTCAACTTATTGTTGAAATTTTCTTGTGCAGGTAAAGAAGGCTCATCCAAACGTTCCCACGAGTTAAAGTTATTCATATGGAAATACTCCTTTTCTTGTTATCATCTTAAATGCTTCCTTTTCTGGATACATTGAATTGACAACTTCAATGGCAATCATGCATACATAATGGCTTTTATAATTTTCTTGAATAAGTAGTAGGTTAATGTGTTTGTTTTTTTCTTGTTTTGTACAATAGAAAGGACCCACTATTTTACAGTTGTTTTGATTTATTTCTTCGTAACCAAATACGTTTATACTAAATATCAGGATTCATTTCTTCAAATTTCTTTATGTCTGTAATTTTTAACGGAAATTCGAGGTTCCCAAACTCTAATCTAATATTGTTTCGTAGAATAATAGTAGTAGCAGTAATATCATGAATAAAGTAAGATGATGGTCGGTTGTTATTGTGTTGGTTGTCAACTGGATATAGAGCTGATATAACTACCCACTTGAAACAATATTCATCTGAATTATTGACATTGACACAAGCATGTTTTCGTTGAAAGTACGGTGGTAATGGTAAATACTGTGACTCCTTAATTGGTTTGTATTGGTTAATATTCATTTCAAGGTGACTTATCCTGATCAACGACCAACCACTATCACGTTCTTGGAATTCTTGCATCTTTGTGTGAATGTTATCCATCATGCTGTAGAAGACTGATAGTGCTTCGGTTTCATCAAGTAGAATCTCCATTTTAGATTGAAAAGATTTTACTGATAATACCATATCTTCTTCCTCCTCATCATTTGCTTTAGAAATTTTAACGTATTCTGCAAATAGTTCAAAATTAAATTTGAACGATTCATGCTTATTCAACTGATTTCTTAGACATTGTAAAATTGTTTGTTTTGCTATTTCGAAAAACTTAAGTGGGTCTAAGTTTGATTTATTTTTATTTTCATACAGAAGTGTTTCTATTCTTTCTTCAAAACCACTTCTTACAACCTTTAACTCATCATTTATTGTTTGTGCTGTATTTCGTTTATGAGCGTTTGTTCTTAAGTGATAACTCCAATCTATAATTAAAATGTTTTTGTTACATGCAGGACACAGCTTACTCAGCTCATTATCTTTTGTTTCATTCATACGCTGTTTTTTTGATGATGAAGGTTGATTCATTTCTTCGTGTTCTACAATTAAGTTTGAATTCACTGTATGAGCGGTTCTCAAATGTATTAACAATTTGTCTTTGCGGGACTAACTTTTTTTACAAATTTGACAGTACACTCGGTCTCCATTTACTGATAAAATATGTTTTTTTAAACTATTTTTAAAAGCAAAACCGCTCCCACAAACTTTACAAAAAAAACTTTTCATTTCAAATTATTTTTCAACTTTTACTTCACTAAACAAATTATTAACTAATTAACAACTTATTTAAAGATTTTATTGCACTTGTTGAACTGGCTGCCAAAACTGGACTGTGATTTTTAACAAAACTCGAGTGAATTTATAGCAGAAAATTCCACGCTTCAGTGAAAATGTAAAACTCAACAACCATTCAGAACAAAGTATAAAATTATTGTTCGACCCCCTCCCACTCCAAAAACATTAGTCAATCAGAACAATTTCTAGAATCAACTGTTGATAGCGCACACTTTGTTCTTAAATTTTACTGACAAGCTATTTTTTTAAGTTACCTTTTTAATTCGTAACGACAATATTAAAAAAGCTTTAACAAGTTCAATCCAATAAGTTATATGCGCATCCGGTCTTTTGCTAACTTATCAATTTTTACACATCTTGCATTTCATTTAAATCATACAATCTTTTCTTAATTTCACAACGTTACTAAATTCTTGTAACAATAAAAATATGTAATTTGAAACAATATTAAATAGGTTTGTAGTAATAATCAACATAAAACACATGCTTGAATATGAATCCGTAAGTAACACCTGCATCCCGTTTCTCTTATCTCTACAACAACACACGTACTATACACCCTTCGCCTAGATAAGACAAGATCAATGATTTTGTGACGTAACGAGCCACGAGAGCCCTTGATTCAGAAACCCCATATATACACTACTATGTCTATGTGAACATCGTGTTATAACCTCCTCTAATACCTTTCTTGATAAAGTTGTACATATTAATGTCTGTTAAAAGTTGAAGATTTATTCCTGTTAGTTTAAGCATAGCGTCCCACGATAATCCAGGTGTTGTATAGTATTGACAAGGGTCTAATGAATATATATTTTTGCATACTTTTCTAAAGTTTTCGAAAACATCGGTTAAAAGTAGCACATCTGTTATCAAATAAAGCTCTAAATAATCCCAAAGACTTTTGCAGTTGAATTTTTTCCAAATCGTCAAAGCATGTAAATAATCTGCGTCATTACATTTGCTGTTTGTCAACTTATTGTTGAAATTTTCTTGTGCAGGTAAAGAAGGCTCATCCAAACGTTCCCACGAGTTAAAGTTATTCATATGGAAATACTCCTTTTCTTGTTATCATCTTAAATGCTTCCTTTTCTGGATACATTGAATTGACAACTTCAATGGCAATCATGCATACATAATGGCTTTTATAATTTTCTTGAATAAGTAGTAGGTTAATGTGTTTGTTTTTTTCTTGTTTTGTACAATAGAAAGGACCCACTATTTTACAGTTGTTTTGATTTATTTCTTCGTAACCAAATACGTTTATACTAAATATCAGGATTCATTTCTTCAAATTTCTTTATGTCTGTAATTTTTAACGGAAATTCGAGGTTCCCAAACTCTAATCTAATATTGTTTCGTAGAATAATAGTAGTAGCAGTAATATCATGAATAAAGTAAGATGATGGTCGGTTGTTATTGTGTTGGTTGTCAACTGGATATAGAGCTGATATAACTACCCACTTGAAACAATATTCATCTGAATTATTGACATTGACACAAGCATGTTTTCGTTGAAAGTACGGTGGTAATGGTAAATACTGTGACTCCTTAATTGGTTTGTATTGGTTAATATTCATTTCAAGGTGACTTATCCTGATCAACGACCAACCACTATCACGTTCTTGGAATTCTTGCATCTTTGTGTGAATGTTATCCATCATGCTGTAGAAGACTGATAGTGCTTCGGTTTCATCAAGTAGAATCTCCATTTTAGATTGAAAAGATTTTACTGATAATACCATATCTTCTTCCTCCTCATCATTTGCTTTAGAAATTTTAACGTATTCTGCAAATAGTTCAAAATTAAATTTGAACGATTCATGCTTATTCAACTGATTTCTTAGACATTGTAAAATTGTTTGTTTTGCTATTTCGAAAAACTTAAGTGGGTCTAAGTTTGATTTATTTTTATTTTCATACAGAAGTGTTTCTATTCTTTCTTCAAAACCACTTCTTACAACCTTTAACTCATCATTTATTGTTTGTGCTGTATTTCGTTTATGAGCGTTTGTTCTTAAGTGATAACTCCAATCTATAATTAAAATGTTTTTGTTACATGCAGGACACAGCTTACTCAGCTCATTATCTTTTGTTTCATTCATACGCTGTTTTTTTGATGATGAAGGTTGATTCATTTCTTCGTGTTCTACAATTAAGTTTGAATTCACTGTATGAGCGGTTCTCAAATGTATTAACAATTTGTCTTTGCGGGACTAACTTTTTTTACAAATTTGACAGTACACTCGGTCTCCATTTACTGATAAAATATGTTTTTTTAAACTATTTTTAAAAGCAAAACCGCTCCCACAAACTTTACAAAAAAAACTTTTCATTTCAAATTATTTTTCAACTTTTACTTCACTAAACAAATTATTAACTAATTAACAACTTATTTAAAGATTTTATTGCACTTGTTGAACTGGCTGCCAAAACTGGACTGTGATTTTTAACAAAACTCGAGTGAATTTATAGCAGAAAATTCCACGCTTCAGTGAAAATGTAAAACTCAACAACCATTCAGAACAAAGTATAAAATTATTGTTCGACCCCCTCCCACTCCAAAAACATTAGTCAATCAGAACAATTTCTAGAATCAACTGTTGATAGCGCACACTTTGTTCTTAAATTTTACTGACAAGCTATTTTTTTAAGTTACCTTTTTAATTCGTAACGACAATATTAAAAAAGCTTTAACAAGTTCAATCCAATAAGTTATATGCGCATCCGGTCTTTTGCTAACTTATCAATTTTTACACATCTTGCATTTCATTTAAATCATACAATCTTTTCTTAATTTCACAACGTTACTAAATTCTTGTAACAATAAAAATATGTAATTTGAAACAATATTAAATAGGTTTGTAGTAATAATCAACATAAAACACATGCTTGAATATGAATCCGTAAGTAACACCTGCATCCCGTTTCTCTTATCTCTACAACAACACACGTACTATACACCCTTCGCCTAGATAAGACAAGATCAATGATTTTGTGACGTAACGAGCCACGAGAGCCCTTGATTCAGAAACCCCATATATACACTACTATGTCTATGTGAACATCGTGTTATAACCTCCTCTAATACCTTTCTTGATAAAGTTGTACATATTAATGTCTGTTAAAAGTTGAAGATTTATTCCTGTTAGTTTAAGCATAGCGTCCCACGATAATCCAGGTGTTGTATAGTATTGACAAGGGTCTAATGAATATATATTTTTGCATACTTTTCTAAAGTTTTCGAAAACATCGGTTAAAAGTAGCACATCTGTTATCAAATAAAGCTCTAAATAATCCCAAAGACTTTTGCAGTTGAATTTTTTCCAAATCGTCAAAGCATGTAAATAATCTGCGTCATTACATTTGCTGTTTGTCAACTTATTGTTGAAATTTTCTTGTGCAGGTAAAGAAGGCTCATCCAAACGTTCCCACGAGTTAAAGTTATTCATATGGAAATACTCCTTTTCTTGTTATCATCTTAAATGCTTCCTTTTCTGGATACATTGAATTGACAACTTCAATGGCAATCATGCATACATAATGGCTTTTATAATTTTCTTGAATAAGTAGTAGGTTAATGTGTTTGTTTTTTTCTTGTTTTGTACAATAGAAAGGACCCACTATTTTACAGTTGTTTTGATTTATTTCTTCGTAACCAAATACGTTTATACTAAATATCAGGATTCATTTCTTCAAATTTCTTTATGTCTGTAATTTTTAACGGAAATTCGAGGTTCCCAAACTCTAATCTAATATTGTTTCGTAGAATAATAGTAGTAGCAGTAATATCATGAATAAAGTAAGATGATGGTCGGTTGTTATTGTGTTGGTTGTCAACTGGATATAGAGCTGATATAACTACCCACTTGAAACAATATTCATCTGAATTATTGACATTGACACAAGCATGTTTTCGTTGAAAGTACGGTGGTAATGGTAAATACTGTGACTCCTTAATTGGTTTGTATTGGTTAATATTCATTTCAAGGTGACTTATCCTGATCAACGACCAACCACTATCACGTTCTTGGAATTCTTGCATCTTTGTGTGAATGTTATCCATCATGCTGTAGAAGACTGATAGTGCTTCGGTTTCATCAAGTAGAATCTCCATTTTAGATTGAAAAGATTTTACTGATAATACCATATCTTCTTCCTCCTCATCATTTGCTTTAGAAATTTTAACGTATTCTGCAAATAGTTCAAAATTAAATTTGAACGATTCATGCTTATTCAACTGATTTCTTAGACATTGTAAAATTGTTTGTTTTGCTATTTCGAAAAACTTAAGTGGGTCTAAGTTTGATTTATTTTTATTTTCATACAGAAGTGTTTCTATTCTTTCTTCAAAACCACTTCTTACAACCTTTAACTCATCATTTATTGTTTGTGCTGTATTTCGTTTATGAGCGTTTGTTCTTAAGTGATAACTCCAATCTATAATTAAAATGTTTTTGTTACATGCAGGACACAGCTTACTCAGCTCATTATCTTTTGTTTCATTCATACGCTGTTTTTTTGATGATGAAGGTTGATTCATTTCTTCGTGTTCTACAATTAAGTTTGAATTCACTGTATGAGCGGTTCTCAAATGTATTAACAATTTGTCTTTGCGGGACTAACTTTTTTTACAAATTTGACAGTACACTCGGTCTCCATTTACTGATAAAATATGTTTTTTTAAACTATTTTTAAAAGCAAAACCGCTCCCACAAACTTTACAAAAAAAACTTTTCATTTCAAATTATTTTTCAACTTTTACTTCACTAAACAAATTATTAACTAATTAACAACTTATTTAAAGATTTTATTGCACTTGTTGAACTGGCTGCCAAAACTGGACTGTGATTTTTAACAAAACTCGAGTGAATTTATAGCAGAAAATTCCACGCTTCAGTGAAAATGTAAAACTCAACAACCATTCAGAACAAAGTATAAAATTATTGTTCGACCCCCTCCCACTCCAAAAACATTAGTCAATCAGAACAATTTCTAGAATCAACTGTTGATAGCGCACACTTTGTTCTTAAATTTTACTGACAAGCTATTTTTTTAAGTTACCTTTTTAATTCGTAACGACAATATTAAAAAAGCTTTAACAAGTTCAATCCAATAAGTTATATGCGCATCCGGTCTTTTGCTAACTTATCAATTTTTACACATCTTGCATTTCATTTAAATCATACAATCTTTTCTTAATTTCACAACGTTACTAAATTCTTGTAACAATAAAAATATGTAATTTGAAACAATATTAAATAGGTTTGTAGTAATAATCAACATAAAACACATGCTTGAATATGAATCCGTAAGTAACACCTGCATCCCGTTTCTCTTATCTCTACAACAACACACGTACTATACACCCTTCGCCTAGATAAGACAAGATCAATGATTTTGTGACGTAACGAGCCACGAGAGCCCTTGATTCAGAAACCCCATATATACACTACTATGTCTATGTGAACATCGTGTTATAACCTCCTCTAATACCTTTCTTGATAAAGTTGTACATATTAATGTCTGTTAAAAGTTGAAGATTTATTCCTGTTAGTTTAAGCATAGCGTCCCACGATAATCCAGGTGTTGTATAGTATTGACAAGGGTCTAATGAATATATATTTTTGCATACTTTTCTAAAGTTTTCGAAAACATCGGTTAAAAGTAGCACATCTGTTATCAAATAAAGCTCTAAATAATCCCAAAGACTTTTGCAGTTGAATTTTTTCCAAATCGTCAAAGCATGTAAATAATCTGCGTCATTACATTTGCTGTTTGTCAACTTATTGTTGAAATTTTCTTGTGCAGGTAAAGAAGGCTCATCCAAACGTTCCCACGAGTTAAAGTTATTCATATGGAAATACTCCTTTTCTTGTTATCATCTTAAATGCTTCCTCTTCTGGATACATTGAATTGACAACTTCAATGGCAATCATGCATACATAATGGCTTTTATAATTTTCTTGAATAAGTAGTAGGTTAATGTGTTTGTTTTTTTCTTGTTTTGTACAATAGAAAGGACCCACTATTTTACAGTTGTTTTGATTTATTTCTTCGTAACCAAATACGTTTATACTAAATATCAGGATTCATTTCTTCAAATTTCTTTATGTCTGTAATTTTTAACGGAAATTCGAGGTTCCCAAACTCTAATCTAATATTGTTTCGTAGAATAATAGTAGTAGCAGTAATATCATGAATAAAGTAAGATGATGGTCGGTTGTTATTGTGTTGGTTGTCAACTGGATATAGAGCTGATATAACTACCCACTTGAAACAATATTCATCTGAATTATTGACATTGACACAAGCATGTTTTCGTTGAAAGTACGGTGGTAATGGTAAATACTGTGACTCCTTAATTGGTTTGTATTGGTTAATATTCATTTCAAGGTGACTTATCCTGATCAACGACCAACCACTATCACGTTCTTGGAATTCTTGCATCTTTGTGTGAATGTTATCCATCATGCTGTAGAAGACTGATAGTGCTTCGGTTTCATCAAGTAGAATCTCCATTTTAGATTGAAAAGATTTTACTGATAATACCATATCTTCTTCCTCCTCATCATTTGCTTTAGAAATTTTAACGTATTCTGCAAATAGTTCAAAATTAAATTTGAACGATTCATGCTTATTCAACTGATTTCTTAGACATTGTAAAATTGTTTGTTTTGCTGTTTCGAAAAACTTAAGTGGGTCTAAGTTTGATTTATTTTTATTTTCATACAGAAGTGTTTCTATTCTTTCTTCAAAACCACTTCTTACAACCTTTAACTCATCATTTATTGTTTGTGCTGTATTTCGTTTATGAGCGTTTGTTCTTAAGTGATAACTCCAATCTATAATTAAAATGTTTTTGTTACATGCAGGACACAGCTTACTCAGCTCATTATCTTTTGTTTCATTCATACGCTGTTTTTTTGATGATGAAGGTTGATTCATTTCTTCGTGTTCTACAATTAAGTTTGAATTCACTGTATGAGCGGTTCTCAAATGTATTAACAATTTGTCTTTGCGGGACTAACTTTTTTCACAAATTTGACAGTACACTCGGTCTCCATTTACTGATAAAATATGTTTTTTTAAACTATTTTTAAAAGCAAAACCGCTCCCACAAACTTTACAAAAAAAACTTTTCATTTCAAATTATTTTTCAACTTTTACTTCACTAAACAAATTATTAACTAATTAACAACTTATTTAAAGATTTTATTGCACTTGTTGAACTGGCTGCCAAAACTGGACTGTGATTTTTAACAAAACTCGAGTGAATTTATAGCAGAAAATTCCACGCTTCAGTGAAAATGTAAAACTCAACAACCATTCAGAACAAAGTATAAAATTATTGTTCGACCCCCTCCCACTCCAAAAACATTAGTCAATCAGAACAATTTCTAGAATAAACTGTTGATAGCGCACACTTTGTTCTTAAATTTTACTGACAAGCTATTTTTTTAAGTTACCTTTTTAATTCGTAACGACAATATTAAAAAAGCTTTAACAAGTTCAATCCAATAAGTTATATGCGCATCCGGTCTTTTGCTAACTTATCAATTTTTACACATCTTGCATTTCATTTAAATCATACAATCTTTTCTTAATTTCACAACGTTACTAAATTCTTGTAACAATAAAAATATGTAATTTGAAACAATATTAAATAGGTTTGTAGTAATAATCAACATAAAACACATGCTTGAATATGAATCCGTAAGTAACACCTGCATCCCGTTTCTCTTATCTCTACAACAACACACGTACTATACACCCTTCGCCTAGATAAGACAAGATCAATGATTTTGTGACGTAACGAGCCACGAGAGCCCTTGATTCAGAAACCCCATATATACACTACTATGTCTATGTGAACATCGTGTTATAACCTCCTCTAATACCTTTCTTGATAAAGTTGTACATATTAATGTCTGTTAAAAGTTGAAGATTTATTCCTGTTAGTTTAAGCATAGCGTCCCACGATAATCCAGGTGTTGTATAGTATTGACAAGGGTCTAATGAATATATATTTTTGCATACTTTTCTAAAGTTTTCGAAAACATCGGTTAAAAGTAGCACATCTGTTATCAAATAAAGCTCTAAATAATCCCAAAGACTTTTGCAGTTGAATTTTTTCCAAATCGTCAAAGCATGTAAATAATCTGCGTCATTACATTTGCTGTTTGTCAACTTATTGTTGAAATTTTCTTGTGCAGGTAAAGAAGGCTCATCCAAACGTTCCCACGAGTTAAAGTTATTCATATGGAAATACTCCTTTTCTTGTTATCATCTTAAATGCTTCCTTTTCTGGATACATTGAATTGACAACTTCAATGGCAATCATGCATACATAATGGCTTTTATAATTTTCTTGAATAAGTAGTAGGTTAATGTGTTTGTTTTTTTCTTGTTTTGTACAATAGAAAGGACCCACTATTTTACAGTTGTTTTGATTTATTTCTTCGTAACCAAATACGTTTATACTAAATATCAGGATTCATTTCTTCAAATTTCTTTATGTCTGTAATTTTTAACGGAAATTCGAGGTTCCCAAACTCTAATCTAATATTGTTTCGTAGAATAATAGTAGTAGCAGTAATATCATGAATAAAGTAAGATGATGGTCGGTTGTTATTGTGTTGGTTGTCAACTGGATATAGAGCTGATATAACTACCCACTTGAAACAATATTCATCTGAATTATTGACATTGACACAAGCATGTTTTCGTTGAATGTACGGTGGTAATGGTAAATACTGTGACTCCTTAATTGGTTTGTATTGGTTAATATTCATTTCAAGGTGACTTATCCTGATCAACGACCAACCACTATCACGTTCTTGGAATTCTTGCATCTTTGTGTGAATGTTATCCATCATGCTGTAGAAGACTGATAGTGCTTCGGTTTCATCAAGTAGAATCTCCATTTTAGATTGAAAAGATTTTACTGATAATACCATATCTTCTTCCTCCTCATCATTTGCTTTAGAAATTTTAACGTATTCTGCAAATAGTTCAAAATTAAATTTGAACGATTCATGCTTATTCAACTGATTTCTTAGACATTGTAAAATTGTTTGTTTTGCTGTTTCGAAAAACTTAAGTGGGTCTAAGTTTGATTTATTTTTATTTTCATACAGAAGTGTTTCTATTCTTTCTTCAAAACCACTTCTTACAACCTTTAACTCATCATTTATTGTTTGTGCTGTATTTCGTTTATGAGCGTTTGTTCTTAAGTGATAACTCCAATCTATAATTAAAATGTTTTTGTTACATGCAGGACACAGCTTACTCAGCTCATTATCTTTTGTTTCATTCATACGCTGTTTTTTTGATGATGAAGGTTGATTCATTTCTTCGTGTTCTACAATTAAGTTTGAATTCACTGTATGAGCGGTTCTCAAATGTATTAACAATTTGTCTTTGCGGGACTAACTTTTTTCACAAATTTGACAGTACACTCGGTCTCCATTTACTGATAAAATATGTTTTTTTAAACTATTTTTAAAAGCAAAACCGCTCCCACAAACTTTACAAAAAAAACTTTTCATTTCAAATTATTTTTCAACTTTTACTTCACTAAACAAATTATTAACTAATTAACAACTTATTTAAAGATTTTATTGCACTTGTTGAACTGGCTGCCAAAACTGGACTGTGATTTTTAACAAAACTCGAGTGAATTTATAGCAGAAAATTCCACGCTTCAGTGAAAATGTAAAACTCAACAACCATTTAGAACAAAGTATAAAATTATTGTTCGACCCCCTCCCACTCCAAAAACATTAGTCAATCAGAACAATTTCTAGAATAAACTGTTGATAGCGCACACTTTGTTCTTAAATTTTACTGACAAGCTATTTTTTTAAGTTACCTTTTTAATTCGTAACGACAATATTAAAAAAGTTTTAACAAGTTCAATCCAATAAGTTATATGCGCATCCGGTCTTTTGCTAACTTATCAATTTTTACACATCTTGCATTTCATTTAAATCATACAATCTTTTCTTAATTTCACAACGTTACTAAATTCTTGTAACAATAAAAATATGTAATTTGAAACAATATTAAATAGGTTTGTAGTAATAATCAACATAAAACACATGCTTGAATATGAATCCGTAAGTAACACCTGCATCCCGTTTCTCTTATCTCTACAACAACACACGTACTATACACCCTTCGCCTAGATAAGACAAGATCAATGATTTTGTGACGTAACGAGCCACGAGAGCCCTTGATTCAGAAACCCCATATATACACTACTATGTCTATGTGAACATCGTGTTATAACCTCCTCTAATACCTTTCTTGATAAAGTTGTACATATTAATGTCTGTTAAAAGTTGAAGATTTATTCCTGTTAGTTTAAGCATAGCGTCCCACGATAATCCAGGTGTTGTATAGTATTGACAAGGGTCTAATGAATATATATTTTTGCATACTTTTCTAAAGTTTTCGAAAACATCGGTTAAAAGTAGCACATCTGTTATCAAATAAAGCTCTAAATAATCCCAAAGACTTTTGCAGTTGAATTTTTTCCAAATCGTCAAAGCATGTAAATAATCTGCGTCATTACATTTGCTGTTTGTCAACTTATTGTTGAAATTTTCTTGTGCAGGTAAAGAAGGCTCATCCAAACGTTCCCACGAGTTAAAGTTATTCATATGGAAATACTCCTTTTCTTGTTATCATCTTAAATGCTTCCTCTTCTGGATACATTGAATTGACAACTTCAATGGCAATCATGCATACATAATGGCTTTTATAATTTTCTTGAATAAGTAGTAGGTTAATGTGTTTGTTTTTTTCTTGTTTTGTACAATAGAAAGGACCCACTATTTTACAGTTGTTTTGATTTATTTCTTCGTAACCAAATACGTTTATACTAAATATCAGGATTCATTTCTTCAAATTTCTTTATGTCTGTAATTTTTAACGGAAATTCGAGGTTCCCAAACTCTAATCTAATATTGTTTCGTAGAATAATAGTAGTAGCAGTAATATCATGAATAAAGTAAGATGATGGTCGGTTGTTATTGTGTTGGTTGTCAACTGGATATAGAGCTGATATAACTACCCACTTGAAACAATATTCATCTGAATTATTGACATTGACACAAGCATGTTTTCGTTGAAAGTACGGTGGTAATGGTAAATACTGTGACTCCTTAATTGGTTTGTATTGGTTAATATTCATTTCAAGGTGACTTATCCTGATCAACGACCAACCACTATCACGTTCTTGGAATTCTTGCATCTTTGTGTGAATGTTATCCATCATGCTGTAGAAGACTGATAGTGCTTCGGTTTCATCAAGTAGAATCTCCATTTTAGATTGAAAAGATTTTACTGATAATACCATATCTTCTTCCTCCTCATCATTTGCTTTAGAAATTTTAACGTATTCTGCAAATAGTTCAAAATTAAATTTGAACGATTCATGCTTATTCAACTGATTTCTTAGACATTGTAAAATTGTTTGTTTTGCTGTTTCGAAAAACTTAAGTGGGTCTAAGTTTGATTTATTTTTATTTTCATACAGAAGTGTTTCTATTCTTTCTTCAAAACCACTTCTTACAACCTTTAACTCATCATTTATTGTTTGTGCTGTATTTCGTTTATGAGCGTTTGTTCTTAAGTGATAACTCCAATCTATAATTAAAATGTTTTTGTTACATGCAGGACACAGCTTACTCAGCTCATTATCTTTTGTTTCATTCATACGCTGTTTTTTTGATGATGAAGGTTGATTCATTTCTTCGTGTTCTACAATTAAGTTTGAATTCACTGTATGAGCGGTTCTCAAATGTATTAACAATTTGTCTTTGCGGGACTAACTTTTTTCACAAATTTGACAGTACACTCGGTCTCCATTTACTGATAAAATATGTTTTTTTAAACTATTTTTAAAAGCAAAACCGCTCCCACAAACTTTACAAAAAAAACTTTTCATTTCAAATTATTTTTCAACTTTTACTTCACTAAACAAATTATTAACTAATTAACAACTTATTTAAAGATTTTATTGCACTTGTTGAACTGGCTGCCAAAACTGGACTGTGATTTTTAACAAAACTCGAGTGAATTTATAGCAGAAAATTCCACGCTTCAGTGAAAATGTAAAACTCAACAACCATTCAGAACAAAGTATAAAATTATTGTTCGACCCCCTCCCACTCCAAAAACATTAGTCAATCAGAACAATTTCTAGAATAAACTGTTGATAGCGCACACTTTGTTCTTAAATTTTACTGACAAGCTATTTTTTTAAGTTACCTTTTTAATTCGTAACGACAATATTAAAAAAGCTTTAACAAGTTCAATCCAATAAGTTATATGCGCATCCGGTCTTTTGCTAACTTATCAATTTTTACACATCTTGCATTTCATTTAAATCATACAATCTTTTCTTAATTTCACAACGTTACTAAATTCTTGTAACAATAAAAATATGTAATTTGAAACAATATTAAATAGGTTTGTAGTAATAATCAACATAAAACACATGCTTGAATATGAATCCGTAAGTAACACCTGCATCCCGTTTCTCTTATCTCTACAACAACACACGTACTATACACCCTTCGCCTAGATAAGACAAGATCAATGATTTTGTGACGTAACGAGCCACGAGAGCCCTTGATTCAGAAACCCCATATATACACTACTATGTCTATGTGAACATCGTGTTATAACCTCCTCTAATACCTTTCTTGATAAAGTTGTACATATTAATGTCTGTTAAAAGTTGAAGATTTATTCCTGTTAGTTTAAGCATAGCGTCCCACGATAATCCAGGTGTTGTATAGTATTGACAAGGGTCTAATGAATATATATTTTTGCATACTTTTCTAAAGTTTTCGAAAACATCGGTTAAAAGTAGCACATCTGTTATCAAATAAAGCTCTAAATAATCCCAAAGACTTTTGCAGTTGAATTTTTTCCAAATCGTCAAAGCATGTAAATAATCTGCGTCATTACATTTGCTGTTTGTCAACTTATTGTTGAAATTTTCTTGTGCAGGTAAAGAAGGCTCATCCAAACGTTCCCACGAGTTAAAGTTATTCATATGGAAATACTCCTTTTCTTGTTATCATCTTAAATGCTTCCTTTTCTGGATACATTGAATTGACAACTTCAATGGCAATCATGCATACATAATGGCTTTTATAATTTTCTTGAATAAGTAGTAGGTTAATGTGTTTGTTTTTTTCTTGTTTTGTACAATAGAAAGGACCCACTATTTTACAGTTGTTTTGATTTATTTCTTCGTAACCAAATACGTTTATACTAAATATCAGGATTCATTTCTTCAAATTTCTTTATGTCTGTAATTTTTAACGGAAATTCGAGGTTCCCAAACTCTAATCTAATATTGTTTCGTAGAATAATAGTAGTAGCAGTAATATCATGAATAAAGTAAGATGATGGTCGGTTGTTATTGTGTTGGTTGTCAACTGGATATAGAGCTGATATAACTACCCACTTGAAACAATATTCATCTGAATTATTGACATTGACACAAGCATGTTTTCGTTGAATGTACGGTGGTAATGGTAAATACTGTGACTCCTTAATTGGTTTGTATTGGTTAATATTCATTTCAAGGTGACTTATCCTGATCAACGACCAACCACTATCACGTTCTTGGAATTCTTGCATCTTTGTGTGAATGTTATCCATCATGCTGTAGAAGACTGATAGTGCTTCGGTTTCATCAAGTAGAATCTCCATTTTAGATTGAAAAGATTTTACTGATAATACCATATCTTCTTCCTCCTCATCATTTGCTTTAGAAATTTTAACGTATTCTGCAAATAGTTCAAAATTAAATTTGAACGATTCATGCTTATTCAACTGATTTCTTAGACATTGTAAAATTGTTTGTTTTGCTGTTTCGAAAAACTTAAGTGGGTCTAAGTTTGATTTATTTTTATTTTCATACAGAAGTGTTTCTATTCTTTCTTCAAAACCACTTCTTACAACCTTTAACTCATCATTTATTGTTTGTGCTGTATTTCGTTTATGAGCGTTTGTTCTTAAGTGATAACTCCAATCTATAATTAAAATGTTTTTGTTACATGCAGGACACAGCTTACTCAGCTCATTATCTTTTGTTTCATTCATACGCTGTTTTTTTGATGATGAAGGTTGATTCATTTCTTCGTGTTCTACAATTAAGTTTGAATTCACTGTATGAGCGGTTCTCAAATGTATTAACAATTTGTCTTTGCGGGACTAACTTTTTTTACAAATTTGACAGTACACTCGGTCTCCATTTACTGATAAAATATGTTTTTTTAAACTATTTTTAAAAGCAAAACCGCTCCCACAAACTTTACAAAAAAAACTTTTCATTTCAAATTATTTTTCAACTTTTACTTCACTAAACAAATTATTAACTAATTAACAACTTATTTAAAGATTTTATTGCACTTGTTGAACTGGCTGCCAAAACTGGACTGTGATTTTTAACAAAACTCGAGTGAATTTATAGCAGAAAATTCCACGCTTCAGTGAAAATGTAAAACTCAACAACCATTCAGAACAAAGTATAAAATTATTGTTCGACCCCCTCCCACTCCAAAAACATTAGTCAATCAGAACAATTTCTAGAATAAACTGTTGATAGCGCACACTTTGTTCTTAAATTTTACTGACAAGCTATTTTTTTAAGTTACCTTTTTAATTCGTAACGACAATATTAAAAAAGTTTTAACAAGTTCAATCCAATAAGTTATATGCGCATCCGGTCTTTTGCTAACTTATCAATTTTTACACATCTTGCATTTCATTTAAATCATACAATCTTTTCTTAATTTCACAACGTTACTAAATTCTTGTAACAATAAAAATATGTAATTTGAAACAATATTAAATAGGTTTGTAGTAATAATCAACATAAAACACATGCTTGAATATGAATCCGTAAGTAACACCTGCATCCCGTTTCTCTTATCTCTACAACAACACACGTACTATACACCCTTCGCCTAGATAAGACAAGATCAATGATTTTGTGACGTAACGAGCCACGAGAGCCCTTGATTCAGAAACCCCATATATACACTACTATGTCTATGTGAACATCGTGTTATAACCTCCTCTAATACCTTTCTTGATAAAGTTGTACATATTAATGTCTGTTAAAAGTTGAAGATTTATTCCTGTTAGTTTAAGCATAGCGTCCCACGATAATCCAGGTGTTGTATAGTATTGACAAGGGTCTAATGAATATATATTTTTGCATACTTTTCTAAAGTTTTCGAAAACATCGGTTAAAAGTAGCACATCTGTTATCAAATAAAGCTCTAAATAATCCCAAAGACTTTTGCAGTTGAATTTTTTCCAAATCGTCAAAGCATGTAAATAATCTGCGTCATTACATTTGCTGTTTGTCAACTTATTGTCGAAATTTTCTTGTGCAGGTAAAGAAGGCTCATCCAAACGTTCCCACGAGTTAAAGTATTCATATGGAAATACTCCTTTTCTTGTTATCATCTTAAATGCTTCCTCTTCTGGATACATTGAATTGACAACTTCAATGGCAATCATGCATACATAATGGCTTTTATAATTTTCTTGAATAAGTAGTAGGTTAATGTGTTTGTTTTTTTCTTGTTTTGTACAATAGAAAGGACCCACTATTTTACAGTTGTTTTGATTTATTTCTTCGTAACCAAATACGTTTATACTAAATATCAGGATTCATTTCTTCAAATTTCTTTATGTCTGTAATTTTTAACGGAAATTCGAGGTTCCCAAACTCTAATCTAATATTGTTTCGTAGAATAATAGTAGTAGCAGTAATATCATGAATAAAGTAAGATGATGGTCGGTTGTTATTGTGTTGGTTGTCAACTGGATATAGAGCTGATATAACTACCCACTTGAAACAATATTCATCTGAATTATTGACATTGACACAAGCATGTTTTCGTTGAATGTACGGTGGTAATGGTAAATACTGTGACTCCTTAATTGGTTTGTATTGGTTAATATTCATTTCAAGGTGACTTATCCTGATCAACGACCAACCACTATCACGTTCTTGGAATTCTTGCATCTTTGTGTGAATGTTATCCATCATGCTGTAGAAGACTGATAGTGCTTCGGTTTCATCATGTAGAATCTCCATTTTAGATTGAAAAGATTTTACTGATAATACCATATCTTCTTCCTCCTCATCATTTGCTTTAGAAATTTTAACGTATTCTGCAAATAGTTCAAAATTAAATTTGAACGATTCATGCTTATTCAACTGATTTCTTAGACATTGTAAAATTGTTTGTTTTGCTGTTTCGAAAAACTTAAGTGGGTCTAAGTTTGATTTATTTTTATTTTCATACAGAAGTGTTTCTATTCTTTCTTCAAAACCACTTCTTACAACCTTTAACTCATCATTTATTGTTTGTGCTGTATTTCGTTTATGAGCGTTTGTTCTTAAGTGATAACTCCAATCTATAATTAAAATGTTTTTGTTACATGCAGGACACAGCTTACTCAGCTCATTATCTTTTGTTTCATTCATACGCTGTTTTTTTGATGATGAAGGTTGATTCATTTCTTCGTGTTCTACAATTAAGTTTGAATTCACTGTATGAGCGGTTCTCAAATGTATTAACAATTTGTCTTTGCGGGACTAACTTTTTTCACAAATTTGACAGTACACTCGGTCTCCATTTACTGATAAAATATGTTTTTTTAAACTATTTTTAAAAGCAAAACCGCTCCCACAAACTTTACAAAAAAAACTTTTCATTTCAAATTATTTTTCAACTTTTACTTCACTAAACAAATTATTAACTAATTAACAACTTATTTAAAGATTTTATTGCACTTGTTGAACTGGCTGCCAAAACTGGACTGTGATTTTTAACAAAACTCGAGTGAATTTATAGCAGAAAATTCCACGCTTCAGTGAAAATGTAAAACTCAACAACCATTTAGAACAAAGTATAAAATTATTGTTCGACCCCCTCCCACTCCAAAAACATTAGTCAATCAGAACAATTTCTAGAATAAACTGTTGATAGCGCACACTTTGTTCTTAAATTTTACTGACAAGCTATTTTTTTAAGTTACCTTTTTAATTCGTAACGACAATATTAAAAAAGTTTTAACAAGTTCAATCCAATAAGTTATATGCGCATCCGGTCTTTTGCTAACTTATCAATTTTTACACATCTTGCATTTCATTTAAATCATACAATCTTTTCTTAATTTCACAATGTTACTAAATTCTTGTAACAATAAAAATATGTAATTTGAAACAATATTAAATAGGTTTGTAGTAATAATCAACATAAAACACATGCTTGAATATGAATCCGTAAGTAACACCTGCATCCCGTTTCTCTTATCTCTACAACAACACACGTACTATACACCCTTCGCCTAGATAAGACAAGATCAATGATTTTGTGACGTAACGAGCCACGAGAGCCCTTGATTCAGAAACCCCATATATACACTACTATGTCTATGTGAACATCGTGTTATAACCTCCTCTAATACCTTTCTTGATAAAGTTGTACATATTAATGTCTGTTAAAAGTTGAAGATTTATTCCTGTTAGTTTAAGCATAGCGTCCCACGATAATCCAGGTGTTGTATAGTATTGACAAGGGTCTAATGAATATATATTTTTGCATACTTTTCTAAAGTTTTCGAAAACATCGGTTAAAAGTAGCACATCTGTTATCAAATAAAGCTCTAAATAATCCCAAAGACTTTTGCAGTTGAATTTTTTCCAAATCGTCAAAGCATGTAAATAATCTGCGTCATTACATTTGCTGTTTGTCAACTTATTATCGAAATTTTCTTGTGCAGGTAAAGAAGGCTCATCCAAACGTTCCCACGAGTTAAAGTATTCATATGGAAATACTCCTTTTCTTGTTATCATCTTAAATGCTTCCTCTTCTGGATACATTGAATTGACAACTTCAATGGCAATCATGCATACATAATGGCTTTTATAATTTTCTTGAATAAGTAGTAGGTTAATGTGTTTGTTTTTTTCTTGTTTTGTACAATAGAAAGGACCCACTATTTTACAGTTGTTTTGATTTATTTCTTCGTAACCAAATACGTTTATACTAAATATCAGGATTCATTTCTTCAAATTTCTTTATGTCTGTAATTTTTAACGGAAATTCGAGGTTCCCAAACTCTAATCTAATATTGTTTCGTAGAATAATAGTAGTAGCAGTAATATCATGAATAAAGTAAGATGATGGTCGGTTGTTATTGTGTTGGTTGTCAACTGGATATAGAGCTGATATAACTACCCACTTGAAACAATATTCATCTGAATTATTGACATTGACACAAGCATGTTTTCGTTGAATGTACGGTGGTAATGGTAAATACTGTGACTCCTTAATTGGTTTGTATTGGTTAATATTCATTTCAAGGTGACTTATCCTGATCAACGACCAACCACTATCACGTTCTTGGAATTCTTGCATCTTTGTGTGAATGTTATCCATCATGCTGTAGAAGACTGATAGTGCTTCGGTTTCATCAAGTAGAATCTCCATTTTAGATTGAAAAGATTTTACTGATAATACCATATCTTCTTCCTCCTCATCATTTGCTTTAGAAATTTTAACGTATTCTGCAAATAGTTCAAAATTAAATTTGAACGATTCATGCTTATTCAACTGATTTCTTAGACATTGTAAAATTGTTTGTTTTGCTGTTTCGAAAAACTTAAGTGGGTCTAAGTTTGATTTATTTTTATTTTCATACAGAAGTGTTTCTATTCTTTCTTCAAAACCACTTCTTACAACCTTTAACTCATCATTTATTGTTTGTGCTGTATTTCGTTTATGAGCGTTTGTTCTTAAGTGATAACTCCAATCTATAATTAAAATGTTTTTGTTACATGCAGGACACAGCTTACTCAGCTCATTATCTTTTGTTTCATTCATACGCTGTTTTTTTGATGATGAAGGTTGATTCATTTCTTCGTGTTCTACAATTAAGTTTGAATTCACTGTATGAGCGGTTCTCAAATGTATTAACAATTTGTCTTTGCGGGACTAACTTTTTTCACAAATTTGACAGTACACTCGATCTCCATTTACTGATAAAATATGTTTTTTTAAACTATTTTTAAAAGCAAAACCGCTCCCACAAACTTTACAAAAAAAACTTTTCATTTCAAATTATTTTTCAACTTTTACTTCACTAAACAAATTATTAACTAATTAACAACTTATTTAAAGATTTTATTGCACTTGTTGAACTGGCTGCCAAAACTGGACTGTGATTTTTAACAAAACTCGAGTGAATTTATAGCAGAAAATTCCACGCTTCAGTGAAAATGTAAAACTCAACAACCATTTAGAACAAAGTATAAAATTATTGTTCGACCCCCTCCCACTCCAAAAACATTAGTCAATCAGAACAATTTCTAGAATAAACTGTTGATAGCGCACACTTTGTTCTTAAATTTTACTGACAAGCTATTTTTTTAAGTTACCTTTTTAATTCGTAACGACAATATTAAAAAAGTTTTAACAAGTTCAATCCAATAAGTTATATGCGCATCCGGTCTTTTGCTAACTTATCAATTTTTACACATCTTGCATTTCATTTAAATCATACAATCTTTTCTTAATTTCACAACGTTACTAAATTCTTGTAACAATAAAAATATGTAATTTGAAACAATATTAAATAGGTTTGTAGTAATAATCAACATAAAACACATGCTTGAATATGAATCCGTAAGTAACACCTGCATCCCGTTTCTCTTATCTCTACAACAACACACGTACTATACACCCTTCGCCTAGATAAGACAAGATCAATGATTTTGTGACGTAACGAGCCACGAGAGCCCTTGATTCAGAAACCCCATATATACACTACTATGTCTATGTGAACATCGTGTTATAACCTCCTCTAATACCTTTCTTGATAAAGTTGTACATATTAATGTCTGTTAAAAGTTGAAGATTTATTCCTGTTAGTTTAAGCATAGCGTCCCACGATAATCCAGGTGTTGTATAGTATTGACAAGGGTCTAATGAATATATATTTTTGCATACTTTTCTAAAGTTTTCGAAAACATCGGTTAAAAGTAGCACATCTGTTATCAAATAAAGCTCTAAATAATCCCAAAGACTTTTGCAGTTGAATTTTTTCCAAATCGTCAAAGCATGTAAATAATCTGCGTCATTACATTTGCTGTTTGTCAACTTATTGTCGAAATTTTCTTGTGCAGGTAAAGAAGGCTCATCCAAACGTTCCCACGAGTTAAAGTATTCATATGGAAATACTCCTTTTCTTGTTATCATCTTAAATGCTTCCTCTTCTGGATACATTGAATTGACAACTTCAATGGCAATCATGCATACATAATGGCTTTTATAATTTTCTTGAATAAGTAGTAGGTTAATGTGTTTGTTTTTTTCTTGTTTTGTACAATAGAAAGGACCCACTATTTTACAGTTGTTTTGATTTATTTCTTCGTAACCAAATACGTTTATACTAAATATCAGGATTCATTTCTTCAAATTTCTTTATGTCTGTAATTTTTAACGGAAATTCGAGGTTCCCAAACTCTAATCTAATATTGTTTCGTAGAATAATAGTAGTAGCAGTAATATCATGAATAAAGTAAGATGATGGTCGGTTGTTATTGTGTTGGTTGTCAACTGGATATAGAGCTGATATAACTACCCACTTGAAACAATATTCATCTGAATTATTGACATTGACACAAGCATGTTTTCGTTGAATGTACGGTGGTAATGGTAAATACTGTGACTCCTTAATTGGTTTGTATTGGTTAATATTCATTTCAAGGTGACTTATCCTGATCAACGACCAACCACTATCACGTTCTTGGAATTCTTGCATCTTTGTGTGAATGTTATCCATCATGCTGTAGAAGACTGATAGTGCTTCGGTTTCATCATGTAGAATCTCCATTTTAGATTGAAAAGATTTTACTGATAATACCATATCTTCTTCCTCCTCATCATTTGCTTTAGAAATTTTAACGTATTCTGCAAATAGTTCAAAATTAAATTTGAACGATTCATGCTTATTCAACTGATTTCTTAGACATTGTAAAATTGTTTGTTTTGCTGTTTCGAAAAACTTAAGTGGGTCTAAGTTTGATTTATTTTTATTTTCATACAGAAGTGTTTCTATTCTTTCTTCAAAACCACTTCTTACAACCTTTAACTCATCATTTATTGTTTGTGCTGTATTTCGTTTATGAGCGTTTGTTCTTAAGTGATAACTCCAATCTATAATTAAAATGTTTTTGTTACATGCAGGACACAGCTTACTCAGCTCATTATCTTTTGTTTCATTCATACGCTGTTTTTTTGATGATGAAGGTTGATTCATTTCTTCGTGTTCTACAATTAAGTTTGAATTCACTGTATGAGCGGTTCTCAAATGTATTAACAATTTGTCTTTGCGGGACTAACTTTTTTCACAAATTTGACAGTACACTCGGTCTCCATTTACTGATAAAATATGTTTTTTTAAACTATTTTTAAAAGCAAAACCGCTCCCACAAACTTTACAAAAAAAACTTTTCATTTCAAATTATTTTTCAACTTTTACTTCACTAAACAAATTATTAACTAATTAACAACTTATTTAAAGATTTTATTGCACTTGTTGAACTGGCTGCCAAAACTGGACTGTGATTTTTAACAAAACTCGAGTGAATTTATAGCAGAAAATTCCACGCTTCAGTGAAAATGTAAAACTCAACAACCATTTAGAACAAAGTATAAAATTATTGTTCGACCCCCTCCCACTCCAAAAACATTAGTCAATCAGAACAATTTCTAGAATAAACTGTTGATAGCGCACACTTTGTTCTTAAATTTTACTGACAAGCTATTTTTTTAAGTTACCTTTTTAATTCGTAACGACAATATTAAAAAAGTTTTAACAAGTTCAATCCAATAAGTTATATGCGCATCCGGTCTTTTGCTAACTTATCAATTTTTACACATCTTGCATTTCATTTAAATCATACAATCTTTTCTTAATTTCACAATGTTACTAAATTCTTGTAACAATAAAAATATGTAATTTGAAACAATATTAAATAGGTTTGTAGTAATAATCAACATAAAACACATGCTTGAATATGAATCCGTAAGTAACACCTGCATCCCGTTTCTCTTATCTCTACAACAACACACGTACTATACACCCTTCGCCTAGATAAGACAAGATCAATGATTTTGTGACGTAACGAGCCACGAGAGCCCTTGATTCAGAAACCCCATATATACACTACTATGTCTATGTGAACATCGTGTTATAACCTCCTCTAATACCTTTCTTGATAAAGTTGTACATATTAATGTCTGTTAAAAGTTGAAGATTTATTCCTGTTAGTTTAAGCATAGCGTCCCACGATAATCCAGGTGTTGTATAGTATTGACAAGGGTCTAATGAATATATATTTTTGCATACTTTTCTAAAGTTTTCGAAAACATCGGTTAAAAGTAGCACATCTGTTATCAAATAAAGCTCTAAATAATCCCAAAGACTTTTGCAGTTGAATTTTTTCCAAATCGTCAAAGCATGTAAATAATCTGCGTCATTACATTTGCTGTTTGTCAACTTATTGTCGAAATTTTCTTGTGCAGGTAAAGAAGGCTCATCCAAACGTTCCCACGAGTTAAAGTATTCATATGGAAATACTCCTTTTCTTGTTATCATCTTAAATGCTTCCTCTTCTGGATACATTGAATTGACAACTTCAATGGCAATCATGCATACATAATGGCTTTTATAATTTTCTTGAATAAGTAGTAGGTTAATGTGTTTGTTTTTTTCTTGTTTTGTACAATAGAAAGGACCCACTATTTTACAGTTGTTTTGATTTATTTCTTCGTAACCAAATACGTTTATACTAAATATCAGGATTCATTTCTTCAAATTTCTTTATGTCTGTAATTTTTAACGGAAATTCGAGGTTCCCAAACTCTAATCTAATATTGTTTCGTAGAATAATAGTAGTAGCAGTAATATCATGAATAAAGTAAGATGATGGTCGGTTGTTATTGTGTTGGTTGTCAACTGGATATAGAGCTGATATAACTACCCACTTGAAACAATATTCATCTGAATTATTGACATTGACACAAGCATGTTTTCGTTGAAAGTACGGTGGTAATGGTAAATACTGTGACTCCTTAATTGGTTTGTATTGGTTAATATTCATTTCAAGGTGACTTATCCTGATCAAAGACCAACCACTATCACGTTCTTGGAATTCTTGCATCTTTGTGTGAATGTTATCCATCATGCTGTAGAAGACTGATAGTGCTTCGGTTTCATCAAGTAGAATCTCCATTTTAGATTGAAAAGATTTTACTGATAATACCATATCTTCTTCCTCCTCATCATTTGCTTTAGAAATTTTAACGTATTCTGCAAATAGTTCAAAATTAAATTTGAACGATTCATGCTTATTCAACTGATTTCTTAGACATTGTAAAATTGTTTGTTTTGCTGTTTCGAAAAACTTAAGTGGGTCTAAGTTTGATTTATTTTTATTTTCATACAGAAGTGTTTCTATTCTTTCTTCAAAACCACTTCTTACAACCTTTAACTCATCATTTATTGTTTGTGCTGTATTTCGTTTATGAGCGTTTGTTCTTAAGTGATAACTCCAATCTATAATTAAAATGTTTTTGTTACATGCAGGACACAGCTTACTCAGCTCATTATCTTTTGTTTCATTCATACGCTGTTTTTTTGATGATGAAGGTTGATTCATTTCTTCGTGTTCTACAATTAAGTTTGAATTCACTGTATGAGCGGTTCTCAAATGTATTAACAATTTGTCTTTGCGGGACTAACTTTTTTCACAAATTTGACAGTACACTCGGTCTCCATTTACTGATAAAATATGTTTTTTTAAACTATTTTTAAAAGCAAAACCGCTCCCACAAACTTTACAAAAAAAACTTTTCATTTCAAATTATTTTTCAACTTTTACTTCACTAAACAAATTATTAACTAATTAACAACTTATTTAAAGATTTTATTGCACTTGTTGAACTGGCTGCCAAAACTGGACTGTGATTTTTAACAAAACTCGAGTGAATTTATAGCAGAAAATTCCACGCTTCAGTGAAAATGTAAAACTCAACAACCATTCAGAACAAAGTATAAAATTATTGTTCGACCCCCTCCCACTCCAAAAACATTAGTCAATCAGAACAATTTCTAGAATAAACTGTTGATAGCGCACACTTTGTTCTTAAATTTTACTGACAAGCTATTTTTTTAAGTTACCTTTTTAATTCGTAACGACAATATTAAAAAAGTTTTAACAAGTTCAATCCAATAAGTTATATGCGCATCCGGTCTTTTGCTAACTTATCAATTTTTACACATCTTGCATTTCATTTAAATCATACAATCTTTTCTTAATTTCACAACGTTACTAAATTCTTGTAACAATAAAAATATGTAATTTGAAACAATATTAAATAGGTTTGTAGTAATAATCAACATAAAACACATGCTTGAATATGAATCCGTAAGTAACACCTGCATCCCGTTTCTCTTATCTCTACAACAACACACGTACTATACACCCTTCGCCTAGATAAGACAAGATCAATGATTTTGTGACGTAACGAGCCACGAGAGCCCTTGATTCAGAAACCCCATATATACACTACTATGTCTATGTGAACATCGTGTTATAACCTCCTCTAATACCTTTCTTGATAAAGTTGTACATATTAATGTCTGTTAAAAGTTGAAGATTTATTCCTGTTAGTTTAAGCATAGCGTCCCACGATAATCCAGGTGTTGTATAGTATTGACAAGGGTCTAATGAATATATATTTTTGCATACTTTTCTAAAGTTTTCGAAAACATAGGTTAAAAGTAGCACATCTGTTATCAAATAAAGCTCTAAATAATCCCAAAGACTTTTGCAGTTGAATTTTTTCCAAATCGTCAAAGCATGTAAATAATCTGCGTCATTACATTTGCTGTTTGTCAACTTATTGTTGAAATTTTCTTGTGCAGGTAAAGAAGGCTCATCCAAACGTTCCCACGAGTTAAAGTTATTCATATGGAAATACTCCTTTTCTTGTTATCATCTTAAATGCTTCCTTTTCTGGATACATTGAATTGACAACTTCAATGGCAATCATGCATACATAATGGCTTTTATAATTTTCTTGAATAAGTAGTAGGTTAATGTGTTTGTTTTTTTCTTGTTTTGTACAATAGAAAGGACCCACTATTTTACAGTTGTTTTGATTTATTTCTTCGTAACCAAATACGTTTATACTAAATATCAGGATTCATTTCTTCAAATTTCTTTATGTCTGTAATTTTTAACGGAAATTCGAGGTTCCCAAACTCTAATCTAATATTGTTTCGTAGAATAATAGTAGTAGCAGTAATATCATGAATAAAGTAAGATGATGGTCGGTTGTTATTGTGTTGGTTGTCAACTGGATATAGAGCTGATATAACTACCCACTTGAAACAATATTCATCTGAATTATTGACATTGACACAAGCATGTTTTCGTTGAAAGTACGGTGGTAATGGTAAATACTGTGACTCCTTAATTGGTTTGTATTGGTTAATATTCATTTCAAGGTGACTTATCCTGATCAACGACCAACCACTATCACGTTCTTGGAATTCTTGCATCTTTGTGTGAATGTTATCCATCATGCTGTAGAAGACTGATAGTGCTTCGGTTTCATCAAGTAGAATCTCCATTTTAGATTGAAAAGATTTTACTGATAATACCATATCTTCTTCCTCCTCATCATTTGCTTTAGAAATTTTAACGTATTCTGCAAATAGTTCAAAATTAAATTTGAACGATTCATGCTTATTCAACTGATTTCTTAGACATTGTAAAATTGTTTGTTTTGCTATTTCGAAAAACTTAAGTGGGTCTAAGTTTGATTTATTTTTATTTTCATACAGAAGTGTTTCTATTCTTTCTTCAAAACCACTTCTTACAACCTTTAACTCATCATTTATTGTTTGTGCTGTATTTCGTTTATGAGCGTTTGTTCTTAAGTGATAACTCCAATCTATAATTAAAATGTTTTTGTTACATGCAGGACACAGCTTACTCAGCTCATTATCTTTTGTTTCATTCATACGCTGTTTTTTTGATGATGAAGGTTGATTCATTTCTTCGTGTTCTACAATTAAGTTTGAATTCACTGTATGAGCGGTTCTCAAATGTATTAACAATTTGTCTTTGCGGGACTAACTTTTTTTACAAATTTGACAGTACACTCGGTCTCCATTTACTGATAAAATATGTTTTTTTAAACTATTTTTAAAAGCAAAACCGCTCCCACAAACTTTACAAAAAAAACTTTTCATTTCAAATTATTTTTCAACTTTTACTTCACTAAACAAATTATTAACTAATTAACAACTTATTTAAAGATTTTATTGCACTTGTTGAACTGGCTGCCAAAACTGGACTGTGATTTTTAACAAAACTCGAGTGAATTTATAGCAGAAAATTCCACGCTTCAGTGAAAATGTAAAACTCAACAACCATTTAGAACAAAGTATAAAATTATTGTTCGACCCCCTCCCACTCCAAAAACATTAGTCAATCAGAACAATTTCTAGAATAAACTGTTGATAGCGCACACTTTGTTCTTAAATTTTACTGACAAGCTATTTTTTTAAGTTACCTTTTTAATTCGTAACGACAATATTAAAAAAGTTTTAACAAGTTCAATCCAATAAGTTATATGCGCATCCGGTCTTTTGCTAACTTATCAATTTTTACACATCTTGCATTTCATTTAAATCATACAATCTTTTCTTAATTTCACAACGTTACTAAATTCTTGTAACAATAAAAATATGTAATTTGAAACAATATTAAATAGGTTTGTAGTAATAATCAACATAAAACACATGCTTGAATATGAATCCGTAAGTAACACCTGCATCCCGTTTCTCTTATCTCTACAACAACACACGTACTATACACCCTTCGCCTAGATAAGACAAGATCAATGATTTTGTGACGTAACGAGCCACGAGAGCCCTTGATTCAGAAACCCCATATATACACTACTATGTCTATGTGAACATCGTGTTATAACCTCCTCTAATACCTTTCTTGATAAAGTTGTACATATTAATGTCTGTTAAAAGTTGAAGATTTATTCCTGTTAGTTTAAGCATAGCGTCCCACGATAATCCAGGTGTTGTATAGTATTGACAAGGGTCTAATGAATATATATTTTTGCATACTTTTCTAAAGTTTTCGAAAACATCGGTTAAAAGTAGCACATCTGTTATCAAATAAAGCTCTAAATAATCCCAAAGACTTTTGCAGTTGAATTTTTTCCAAATCGTCAAAGCATGTAAATAATCTGCGTCATTACATTTGCTGTTTGTCAACTTATTGTCGAAATTTTCTTGTGCAGGTAAAGAAGGCTCATCCAAACGTTCCCACGAGTTAAAGTATTCATATGGAAATACTCCTTTTCTTGTTATCATCTTAAATGCTTCCTCTTCTGGATACATTGAATTGACAACTTCAATGGCAATCATGCATACATAATGGCTTTTATAATTTTCTTGAATAAGTAGTAGGTTAATGTGTTTGTTTTTTTCTTGTTTTGTACAATAGAAAGGACCCACTATTTTACAGTTGTTTTGATTTATTTCTTCGTAACCAAATACGTTTATACTAAATATCAGGATTCATTTCTTCAAATTTCTTTATGTCTGTAATTTTTAACGGAAATTCGAGGTTCCCAAACTCTAATCTAATATTGTTTCGTAGAATAATAGTAGTAGCAGTAATATCATGAATAAAGTAAGATGATGGTCGGTTGTTATTGTGTTGGTTGTCAACTGGATATAGAGCTGATATAACTACCCACTTGAAACAATATTCATCTGAATTATTGACATTGACACAAGCATGTTTTCGTTGAATGTACGGTGGTAATGGTAAATACTGTGACTCCTTAATTGGTTTGTATTGGTTAATATTCATTTCAAGGTGACTTATCCTGATCAACGACCAACCACTATCACGTTCTTGGAATTCTTGCATCTTTGTGTGAATGTTATCCATCATGCTGTAGAAGACTGATAGTGCTTCGGTTTCATCAAGTAGAATCTCCATTTTAGATTGAAAAGATTTTACTGATAATACCATATCTTCTTCCTCCTCATCATTTGCTTTAGAAATTTTAACGTATTCTGCAAATAGTTCAAAATTAAATTTGAACGATTCATGCTTATTCAACTGATTTCTTAGACATTGTAAAATTGTTTGTTTTGCTGTTTCGAAAAACTTAAGTGGGTCTAAGTTTGATTTATTTTTATTTTCATACAGAAGTGTTTCTATTCTTTCTTCAAAACCACTTCTTACAACCTTTAACTCATCATTTATTGTTTGTGCTGTATTTCGTTTATGAGCGTTTGTTCTTAAGTGATAACTCCAATCTATAATTAAAATGTTTTTGTTACATGCAGGACACAGCTTACTCAGCTCATTATCTTTTGTTTCATTCATACGCTGTTTTTTTGATGATGAAGGTTGATTCATTTCTTCGTGTTCTACAATTAAGTTTGAATTCACTGTATGAGCGGTTCTCAAATGTATTAACAATTTGTCTTTGCGGGACTAACTTTTTTCACAAATTTGACAGTACACTCGGTCTCCATTTACTGATAAAATATGTTTTTTTAAACTATTTTTAAAAGCAAAACCGCTCCCACAAACTTTACAAAAAAAACTTTTCATTTCAAATTATTTTTCAACTTTTACTTCACTAAACAAATTATTAACTAATTAACAACTTATTTAAAGATTTTATTGCACTTGTTGAACTGGCTGCCAAAACTGGACTGTGATTTTTAACAAAACTCGAGTGAATTTATAGCAGAAAATTCCACGCTTCAGTGAAAATGTAAAACTCAACAACCATTCAGAACAAAGTATAAAATTATTGTTCGACCCCCTCCCACTCCAAAAACATTAGTCAATCAGAACAATTTCTAGAATAAACTGTTGATAGCGCACACTTTGTTCTTAAATTTTACTGACAAGCTATTTTTTTAAGTTACCTTTTTAATTCGTAACGACAATATTAAAAAAGTTTTAACAAGTTCAATCCAATAAGTTATATGCGCATCCGGTCTTTTGCTAACTTATCAATTTTTACACATCTTGCATTTCATTTAAATCATACAATCTTTTCTTAATTTCACAACGTTACTAAATTCTTGTAACAATAAAAATATGTAATTTGAAACAATATTAAATAGGTTTGTAGTAATAATCAACATAAAACACATGCTTGAATATGAATCCGTAAGTAACACCTGCATCCCGTTTCTCTTATCTCTACAACAACACACGTACTATACACCCTTCGCCTAGATAAGACAAGATCAATGATTTTGTGACGTAACGAGCCACGAGAGCCCTTGATTCAGAAACCCCATATATACACTACTATGTCTATGTGAACATCGTGTTATAACCTCCTCTAATACCTTTCTTGATAAAGTTGTACATATTAATGTCTGTTAAAAGTTGAAGATTTATTCCTGTTAGTTTAAGCATAGCGTCCCACGATAATCCAGGTGTTGTATAGTATTGACAAGGGTCTAATGAATATATATTTTTGCATACTTTTCTAAAGTTTTCGAAAACATCGGTTAAAAGTAGCACATCTGTTATCAAATAAAGCTCTAAATAATCCCAAAGACTTTTGCAGTTGAATTTTTTCCAAATCGTCAAAGCATGTAAATAATCTGCGTCATTACATTTGCTGTTTGTCAACTTATTGTCGAAATTTTCTTGTGCAGGTAAAGAAGGCTCATCCAAACGTTCCCACGAGTTAAAGTATTCATATGGAAATACTCCTTTTCTTGTTATCATCTTAAATGCTTCCTCTTCTGGATACATTGAATTGACAACTTCAATGGCAATCATGCATACATAATGGCTTTTATAATTTTCTTGAATAAGTAGTAGGTTAATGTGTTTGTTTTTTTTCTTGTTTTGTACAATAGAAAGGACCCACTATTTTACAGTTGTTTTGATTTATTTCTTCGTAACCAAATACGTTTATACTAAATATCAGGATTCATTTCTTCAAATTTCTTTATGTCTGTAATTTTTAACGGAAATTCGAGGTTCCCAAACTCTAATCTAATATTGTTTCGTAGAATAATAGTAGTAGCAGTAATATCATGAATAAAGTAAGATGATGGTCGGTTGTTATTGTGTTGGTTGTCAACTGGATATAGAGCTGATATAACTACCCACTTGAAACAATATTCATCTGAATTATTGACATTGACACAAGCATGTTTTCGTTGAAAGTACGGTGGTAATGGTAAATACTGTGACTCCTTAATTGGTTTGTATTGGTTAATATTCATTTCAAGGTGACTTATCCTGATCAACGACCAACCACTATCACGTTCTTGGAATTCTTGCATCTTTGTGTGAATGTTATCCATCATGCTGTAGAAGACTGATAGTGCTTCGGTTTCATCAAGTAGAATCTCCATTTTAGATTGAAAAGATTTTACTGATAATACCATATCTTCTTCCTCCTCATCATTTGCTTTAGAAATTTTAACGTATTCTGCAAATAGTTCAAAATTAAATTTGAACGATTCATGCTTATTCAACTGATTTCTTAGACATTGTAAAATTGTTTGTTTTGCTGTTTCGAAAAACTTAAGTGGGTCTAAGTTTGATTTATTTTTATTTTCATACAGAAGTGTTTCTATTCTTTCTTCAAAACCACTTCTTACAACCTTTAACTCATCATTTATTGTTTGTGCTGTATTTCGTTTATGAGCGTTTGTTCTTAAGTGATAACTCCAATCTATAATTAAAATGTTTTTGTTACATGCAGGACACAGCTTACTCAGCTCATTATCTTTTGTTTCATTCATACGCTGTTTTTTTGATGATGAAGGTTGATTCATTTCTTCGTGTTCTACAATTAAGTTTGAATTCACTGTATGAGCGGTTCTCAAATGTATTAACAATTTGTCTTTGCGGGACTAACTTTTTTCACAAATTTGACAGTACACTCGGTCTCCATTTACTGATAAAATATGTTTTTTTAAACTATTTTTAAAAGCAAAACCGCTCCCACAAACTTTACAAAAAAAACTTTTCATTTCAAATTATTTTTCAACTTTTACTTCACTAAACAAATTATTAACTAATTAACAACTTATTTAAAGATTTTATTGCACTTGTTGAACTGGCTGCCAAAACTGGACTGTGATTTTTAACAAAACTCGAGTGAATTTATAGCAGAAAATTCCACGCTTCAGTGAAAATGTAAAACTCAACAACCATTCAGAACAAAGTATAAAATTATTGTTCGACCCCCTCCCACTCCAAAAACATTAGTCAATCAGAACAATTTCTAGAATAAACTGTTGATAGCGCACACTTTGTTCTTAAATTTTACTGACAAGCTATTTTTTTAAGTTACCTTTTTAATTCGTAACGACAATATTAAAAAAGTTTTAACAAGTTCAATCCAATAAGTTATATGCGCATCCGGTCTTTTGCTAACTTATCAATTTTTACACATCTTGCATTTCATTTAAATCATACAATCTTTTCTTAATTTCACAACGTTACTAAATTCTTGTAACAATAAAAATATGTAATTTGAAACAATATTAAATAGGTTTGTAGTAATAATCAACATAAAACACATGCTTGAATATGAATCCGTAAGTAACACCTGCATCCCGTTTCTCTTATCTCTACAACAACACACGTACTATACACCCTTCGCCTAGATAAGACAAGATCAATGATTTTGTGACGTAACGAGCCACGAGAGCCCTTGATTCAGAAACCCCATATATACACTACTATGTCTATGTGAACATCGTGTTATAACCTCCTCTAATACCTTTCTTGATAAAGTTGTACATATTAATGTCTGTTAAAAGTTGAAGATTTATTCCTGTTAGTTTAAGCATAGCGTCCCACGATAATCCAGGTGTTGTATAGTATTGACAAGGGTCTAATGAATATATATTTTTGCATACTTTTCTAAAGTTTTCGAAAACATCGGTTAAAAGTAGCACATCTGTTATCAAATAAAGCTCTAAATAATCCCAAAGACTTTTGCAGTTGAATTTTTTCCAAATCGTCAAAGCATGTAAATAATCTGCGTCATTACATTTGCTGTTTGTCAACTTATTGTCGAAATTTTCTTGTGCAGGTAAAGAAGGCTCATCCAAACGTTCCCACGAGTTAAAGTATTCATATGGAAATGCTCCTTTTCTTGTTATCATCTTAAATGCTTCCTCTTCTGGATACATTGAATTGACAACTTCAATGGCAATCATGCATACATAATGGCTTTTATAATTTTCTTGAATAAGTAGTAGGTTAATGTGTTTGTTTTTTTCTTGTTTTGTACAATAGAAAGGACCCACTATTTTACAGTTGTTTTGATTTATTTCTTCGTAACCAAATACGTTTATACTAAATATCAGGATTCATTTCTTCAAATTTCTTTATGTCTGTAATTTTTAACGGAAATTCGAGGTTCCCAAACTCTAATCTAATATTGTTTCGTAGAATAATAGTAGTAGCAGTAATATCATGAATAAAGTAAGATGATGGTCGGTTGTTATTGTGTTGGTTGTCAACTGGATATAGAGCTGATATAACTACCCACTTGAAACAATATTCATCTGAATTATTGACATTGACACAAGCATGTTTTCGTTGAATGTACGGTGGTAATGGTAAATACTGTGACTCCTTAATTGGTTTGTATTGGTTAATATTCATTTCAAGGTGACTTATCCTGATCAACGACCAACCACTATCACGTTCTTGGAATTCTTGCATCTTTGTGTGAATGTTATCCATCATGCTGTAGAAGACTGATAGTGCTTCGGTTTCATCATGTAGAATCTCCATTTTAGATTGAAAAGATTTTACTGATAATACCATATCTTCTTCCTCCTCATCATTTGCTTTAGAAATTTTAACGTATTCTGCAAATAGTTCAAAATTAAATTTGAACGATTCATGCTTATTCAACTGATTTCTTAGACATTGTAAAATTGTTTGTTTTGCTGTTTCGAAAAACTTAAGTGGGTCTAAGTTTGATTTATTTTTATTTTCATACAGAAGTGTTTCTATTCTTTCTTCAAAACCACTTCTTACAACCTTTAACTCATCATTTATTGTTTGTGCTGTATTTCGTTTATGAGCGTTTGTTCTTAAGTGATAACTCCAATCTATAATTAAAATGTTTTTGTTACATGCAGGACACAGCTTACTCAGCTCATTATCTTTTGTTTCATTCATACGCTGTTTTTTTGATGATGAAGGTTGATTCATTTCTTCGTGTTCTACAATTAAGTTTGAATTCACTGTATGAGCGGTTCTCAAATGTATTAACAATTTGTCTTTGCGGGACTAACTTTTTTCACAAATTTGACAGTACACTCGGTCTCCATTTACTGATAAAATATGTTTTTTTAAACTATTTTTAAAAGCAAAACCGCTCCCACAAACTTTACAAAAAAAACTTTTCATTTCAAATTATTTTTCAACTTTTACTTCACTAAACAAATTATTAACTAATTAACAACTTATTTAAAGATTTTATTGCACTTGTTGAACTGGCTGCCAAAACTGGACTGTGATTTTTAACAAAACTCGAGTGAATTTATAGCAGAAAATTCCACGCTTCAGTGAAAATGTAAAACTCAACAACCATTCAGAACAAAGTATAAAATTATTGTTCGACCCCCTCCCACTCCAAAAACATTAGTCAATCAGAACAATTTCTAGAATAAACTGTTGATAGCGCACACTTTGTTCTTAAATTTTACTGACAAGCTATTTTTTTAAGTTACCTTTTTAATTCGTAACGACAATATTAAAAAAGTTTTAACAAGTTCAATCCAATAAGTTATATGCGCATCCGGTCTTTTGCTAACTTATCAATTTTTACACATCTTGCATTTCATTTAAATCATACAATCTTTTCTTAATTTCACAACGTTACTAAATTCTTGTAACAATAAAAATATGTAATTTGAAACAATATTAAATAGGTTTGTAGTAATAATCAACATAAAACACATGCTTGAATATGAATCCGTAAGTAACACCTGCATCCCGTTTCTCTTATCTCTACAACAACACACGTACTATACACCCTTCGCCTAGATAAGACAAGATCAATGATTTTGTGACGTAACGAGCCACGAGAGCCCTTGATTCAGAAACCCCATATATACACTACTATGTCTATGTGAACATCGTGTTATAACCTCCTCTAATACCTTTCTTGATAAAGTTGTACATATTAATGTCTGTTAAAAGTTGAAGATTTATTCCTGTTAGTTTAAGCATAGCGTCCCACGATAATCCAGGTGTTGTATAGTATTGACAAGGGTCTAATGAATATATATTTTTGCATACTTTTCTAAAGTTTTCGAAAACATCGGTTAAAAGTAGCACATCTGTTATCAAATAAAGCTCTAAATAATCCCAAAGACTTTTGCAGTTGAATTTTTTCCAAATCGTCAAAGCATGTAAATAATCTGCGTCATTACATTTGCTGTTTGTCAACTTATTGTCGAAATTTTCTTGTGCAGGTAAAGAAGGCTCATCCAAACGTTCCCACGAGTTAAAGTATTCATATGGAAATACTCCTTTTCTTGTTATCATCTTAAATGCTTCCTCTTCTGGATACATTGAATTGACAACTTCAATGGCAATCATGCATACATAATGGCTTTTATAATTTTCTTGAATAAGTAGTAGGTTAATGTGTTTGTTTTTTTCTTGTTTTGTACAATAGAAAGGACCCACTATTTTACAGTTGTTTTGATTTATTTCTTCGTAACCAAATACGTTTATACTAAATATCAGGATTCATTTCTTCAAATTTCTTTATGTCTGTAATTTTTAACGGAAATTCGAGGTTCCCAAACTCTAATCTAATATTGTTTCGTAGAATAATAGTAGTAGCAGTAATATCATGAATAAAGTAAGATGATGGTCGGTTGTTATTGTGTTGGTTGTCAACTGGATATAGAGCTGATATAACTACCCACTTGAAACAATATTCATCTGAATTATTGACATTGACACAAGCATGTTTTCGTTGAATGTACGGTGGTAATGGTAAATACTGTGACTCCTTAATTGGTTTGTATTGGTTAATATTCATTTCAAGGTGACTTATCCTGATCAACGACCAACCACTATCACGTTCTTGGAATTCTTGCATCTTTGTGTGAATGTTATCCATCATGCTGTAGAAGACTGATAGTGCTTCGGTTTCATCATGTAGAATCTCCATTTTAGATTGAAAAGATTTTACTGATAATACCATATCTTCTTCCTCCTCATCATTTGCTTTAGAAATTTTAACGTATTCTGCAAATAGTTCAAAATTAAATTTGAACGATTCATGCTTATTCAACTGATTTCTTAGACATTGTAAAATTGTTTGTTTTGCTGTTTCGAAAAACTTAAGTGGGTCTAAGTTTGATTTATTTTTATTTTCATACAGAAGTGTTTCTATTCTTTCTTCAAAACCACTTCTTACAACCTTTAACTCATCATTTATTGTTTGTGCTGTATTTCGTTTATGAGCGTTTGTTCTTAAGTGATAACTCCAATCTATAATTAAAATGTTTTTGTTACATGCAGGACACAGCTTACTCAGCTCATTATCTTTTGTTTCATTCATACGCTGTTTTTTTGATGATGAAGGTTGATTCATTTCTTCGTGTTCTACAATTAAGTTTGAATTCACTGTATGAGCGGTTCTCAAATGTATTAACAATTTGTCTTTGCGGGACTAACTTTTTTCACAAATTTGACAGTACACTCGGTCTCCATTTACTGATAAAATATGTTTTTTTAAACTATTTTTAAAAGCAAAACCGCTCCCACAAACTTTACAAAAAAAACTTTTCATTTCAAATTATTTTTCAACTTTTACTTCACTAAACAAATTATTAACTAATTAACAACTTATTTAAAGATTTTATTGCACTTGTTGAACTGGCTGCCAAAACTGGACTGTGATTTTTAACAAAACTCGAGTGAATTTATAGCAGAAAATTCCACGCTTCAGTGAAAATGTAAAACTCAACAACCATTCAGAACAAAGTATAAAATTATTGTTCGACCCCCTCCCACTCCAAAAACATTAGTCAATCAGAACAATTTCTAGAATAAACTGTTGATAGCGCACACTTTGTTCTTAAATTTTACTGACAAGCTATTTTTTTAAGTTACCTTTTTAATTCGTAACGACAATATTAAAAAAGTTTTAACAAGTTCAATCCAATAAGTTATATGCGCATCCGGTCTTTTGCTAACTTATCAATTTTTACACATCTTGCATTTCATTTAAATCATACAATCTTTTCTTAATTTCACAACGTTACTAAATTCTTGTAACAATAAAAATATGTAATTTGAAACAATATTAAATAGGTTTGTAGTAATAATCAACATAAAACACATGCTTGAATATGAATCCGTATGTAACACCTGCATCCCGTTTCTCTTATCTCTACAACAACACACGTACTATACACCCTTCGCCTAGATAAGACAAGATCAATGATTTTGTGACGTAACGAGCCACGAGAGCCCTTGATTCAGAAACCCCATATATACACTACTATGTCTATGTGAACATCGTGTTATAACCTCCTCTAATACCTTTCTTGATAAAGTTGTACATATTAATGTCTGTTAAAAGTTGAAGATTTATTCCTGTTAGTTTAAGCATAGCGTCCCACGATAATCCAGGTGTTGTATAGTATTGACAAGGGTCTAATGAATATATATTTTTGCATACTTTTCTAAAGTTTTCGAAAACATCGGTTAAAAGTAGCACATCTGTTATCAAATAAAGCTCTAAATAATCCCAAAGACTTTTGCAGTTGAATTTTTTCCAAATCGTCAAAGCATGTAAATAATCTGCGTCATTACATTTGCTGTTTGTCAACTTATTGTCGAAATTTTCTTGTGCAGGTAAAGAAGGCTCATCCAAACGTTCCCACGAGTTAAAGTATTCATATGGAAATACTCCTTTTCTTGTTATCATCTTAAATGCTTCCTCTTCTGGATACATTGAATTGACAACTTCAATGGCAATCATGCATACATAATGGCTTTTATAATTTTCTTGAATAAGTAGTAGGTTAATGTGTTTGTTTTTTTTCTTGTTTTGTACAATAGAAAGGACCCACTATTTTACAGTTGTTTTGATTTATTTCTTCGTAACCAAATACGTTTATACTAAATATCAGGATTCATTTCTTCAAATTTCTTTATGTCTGTAATTTTTAACGGAAATTCGAGGTTCCCAAACTCTAATCTAATATTGTTTCGTAGAATAATAGTAGTAGCAGTAATATCATGAATAAAGTAAGATGATGGTCGGTTGTTATTGTGTTGGTTGTCAACTGGATATAGAGCTGATATAACTACCCACTTGAAACAATATTCATCTGAATTATTGACATTGACACAAGCATGTTTTCGTTGAAAGTACGGTGGTAATGGTAAATACTGTGACTCCTTAATTGGTTTGTATTGGTTAATATTCATTTCAAGGTGACTTATCCTGATCAACGACCAACCACTATCACGTTCTTGGAATTCTTGCATCTTTGTGTGAATGTTATCCATCATGCTGTAGAAGACTGATAGTGCTTCGGTTTCATCAAGTAGAATCTCCATTTTAGATTGAAAAGATTTTACTGATAATACCATATCTTCTTCCTCCTCATCATTTGCTTTAGAAATTTTAACGTATTCTGCAAATAGTTCAAAATTAAATTTGAACGATTCATGCTTATTCAACTGATTTCTTAGACATTGTAAAATTGTTTGTTTTGCTGTTTCGAAAAACTTAAGTGGGTCTAAGTTTGATTTATTTTTATTTTCATACAGAAGTGTTTCTATTCTTTCTTCAAAACCACTTCTTACAACCTTTAACTCATCATTTATTGTTTGTGCTGTATTTCGTTTATGAGCGTTTGTTCTTAAGTGATAACTCCAATCTATAATTAAAATGTTTTTGTTACATGCAGGACACAGCTTACTCAGCTCATTATCTTTTGTTTCATTCATACGCTGTTTTTTTGATGATGAAGGTTGATTCATTTCTTCGTGTTCTACAATTAAGTTTGAATTCACTGTATGAGCGGTTCTCAAATGTATTAACAATTTGTCTTTGCGGGACTAACTTTTTTTACAAATTTGACAGTACACTCGGTCTCCATTTACTGATAAAATATGTTTTTTTAAACTATTTTTAAAAGCAAAACCGCTCCCACAAACTTTACAAAAACAACTTTTCATTTCAAATTATTTTTCAACTTTTACTTCACTAAACAAATTATTAACTAATTAACAACTTATTTAAAGATTTTATTGCACTTGTTGAACTGGCTGCCAAAACTGGACTGTGATTTTTAACAAAACTCGAGTGAATTTATAGCAGAAAATTCCACGCTTCAGTGAAAATGTAAAACTCAACAACCATTCAGAACAAAGTATAAAATTATTGTTCGACCCCCTCCCACTCCAAAAACATTAGTCAATCAGAACAATTTCTAGAATAAACTGTTGATAGCGCACACTTTGTTCTTAAATTTTACTGACAAGCTATTTTTTTAAGTTACCTTTTTAATTCGTAACGACAATATTAAAAAAGTTTTAACAAGTTCAATCCAATAAGTTATATGCGCATCCGGTCTTTTGCTAACTTATCAATTTTTACACATCTTGCATTTCATTTAAATCATACAATCTTTTCTTAATTTCACAACGTTACTAAATTCTTGTAACAATAAAAATATGTAATTTGAAACAATATTAAATAGGTTTGTAGTAATAATCAACATAAAACACATGCTTGAATATGAATCCGTAAGTAACACCTGCATCCCGTTTCTCTTATCTCTACAACAACACACGTACTATACACCCTTCGCCTAGATAAGACAAGATCAATGATTTTGTGACGTAACGAGCCACGAGAGCCCTTGATTCAGAAACCCCATATATACACTACTATGTCTATGTGAACATCGTGTTATAACCTCCTCTAATACCTTTCTTGATAAAGTTGTACATATTAATGTCTGTTAAAAGTTGAAGATTTATTCCTGTTAGTTTAAGCATAGCGTCCCACGATAATCCAGGTGTTGTATAGTATTGACAAGGGTCTAATGAATATATATTTTTGCATACTTTTCTAAAGTTTTCGAAAACATCGGTTAAAAGTAGCACATCTGTTATCAAATAAAGCTCTAAATAATCCCAAAGACTTTTGCAGTTGAATTTTTTCCAAATCGTCAAAGCATGTAAATAATCTGCGTCATTACATTTGCTGTTTGTCAACTTATTGTCGAAATTTTCTTGTGCAGGTAAAGAAGGCTCATCCAAACGTTCCCACGAGTTAAAGTATTCATATGGAAATACTCCTTTTCTTGTTATCATCTTAAATGCTTCCTCTTCTGGATACATTGAATTGACAACTTCAATGGCAATCATGCATACATAATGGCTTTTATAATTTTCTTGAATAAGTAGTAGGTTAATGTGTTTGTTTTTTTCTTGTTTTGTACAATAGAAAGGACCCACTATTTTACAGTTGTTTTGATTTATTTCTTCGTAACCAAATACGTTTATACTAAATATCAGGATTCATTTCTTCAAATTTCTTTATGTCTGTAATTTTTAACGGAAATTCGAGGTTCCCAAACTCTAATCTAATATTGTTTCGTAGAATAATAGTAGTAGCAGTAATATCATGAATAAAGTAAGATGATGGTCGGTTGTTATTGTGTTGGTTGTCAACTGGATATAGAGCTGATATAACTACCCACTTGAAACAATATTCATCTGAATTATTGACATTGACACAAGCATGTTTTCGTTGAATGTACGGTGGTAATGGTAAATACTGTGACTCCTTAATTGGTTTGTATTGGTTAATATTCATTTCAAGGTGACTTATCCTGATCAACGACCAACCACTATCACGTTCTTGGAATTCTTGCATCTTTGTGTGAATGTTATCCATCATGCTGTAGAAGACTGATAGTGCTTCGGTTTCATCATGTAGAATCTCCATTTTAGATTGAAAAGATTTTACTGATAATACCATATCTTCTTCCTCCTCATCATTTGCTTTAGAAATTTTAACGTATTCTGCAAATAGTTCAAAATTAAATTTGAACGATTCATGCTTATTCAACTGATTTCTTAGACATTGTAAAATTGTTTGTTTTGCTGTTTCGAAAAACTTAAGTGGGTCTAAGTTTGATTTATTTTTATTTTCATACAGAAGTGTTTCTATTCTTTCTTCAAAACCACTTCTTACAACCTTTAACTCATCATTTATTGTTTGTGCTGTATTTCGTTTATGAGCGTTTGTTCTTAAGTGATAACTCCAATCTATAATTAAAATGTTTTTGTTACATGCAGGACACAGCTTACTCAGCTCATTATCTTTTGTTTCATTCATACGCTGTTTTTTTGATGATGAAGGTTGATTCATTTCTTCGTGTTCTACAATTAAGTTTGAATTCACTGTATGAGCGGTTCTCAAATGTATTAACAATTTGTCTTTGCGGGACTAACTTTTTTCACAAATTTGACAGTACACTCGGTCTCCATTTACTGATAAAATATGTTTTTTTAAACTATTTTTAAAAGCAAAACCGCTCCCACAAACTTTACAAAAAAAACTTTTCATTTCAAATTATTTTTCAACTTTTACTTCACTAAACAAATTATTAACTAATTAACAACTTATTTAAAGATTTTATTGCACTTGTTGAACTGGCTGCCAAAACTGGACTGTGATTTTTAACAAAACTCGAGTGAATTTATAGCAGAAAATTCCACGCTTCAGTGAAAATGTAAAACTCAACAACCATTCAGAACAAAGTATAAAATTATTGTTCGACCCCCTCCCACTCCAAAAACATTAGTCAATCAGAACAATTTCTAGAATAAACTGTTGATAGCGCACACTTTGTTCTTAAATTTTACTGACAAGCTATTTTTTTAAGTTACCTTTTTAATTCGTAACGACAATATTAAAAAAGTTTTAACAAGTTCAATCCAATAAGTTATATGCGCATCCGGTCTTTTGCTAACTTATCAATTTTTACACATCTTGCATTTCATTTAAATCATACAATCTTTTCTTAATTTCACAACGTTACTAAATTCTTGTAACAATAAAAATATGTAATTTGAAACAATATTAAATAGGTTTGTAGTAATAATCAACATAAAACACATGCTTGAATATGAATCCGTAAGTAACACCTGCATCCCGTTTCTCTTATCTCTACAACAACACACGTACTATACACCCTTCGCCTAGATAAGACAAGATCAATGATTTTGTGACGTAACGAGCCACGAGAGCCCTTGATTCAGAAACCCCATATATACACTACTATGTCTATGTGAACATCGTGTTATAACCTCCTCTAATACCTTTCTTGATAAAGTTGTACATATTAATGTCTGTTAAAAGTTGAAGATTTATTCCTGTTAGTTTAAGCATAGCGTCCCACGATAATCCAGGTGTTGTATAGTATTGACAAGGGTCTAATGAATATATATTTTTGCATACTTTTCTAAAGTTTTCGAAAACATCGGTTAAAAGTAGCACATCTGTTATCAAATAAAGCTCTAAATAATCCCAAAGACTTTTGCAGTTGAATTTTTTCCAAATCGTCAAAGCATGTAAATAATCTGCGTCATTACATTTGCTGTTTGTCAACTTATTGTCGAAATTTTCTTGTGCAGGTAAAGAAGGCTCATCCAAACGTTCCCACGAGTTAAAGTATTCATATGGAAATACTCCTTTTCTTGTTATCATCTTAAATGCTTCCTCTTCTGGATACATTGAATTGACAACTTCAATGGCAATCATGCATACATAATGGCTTTTATAATTTTCTTGAATAAGTAGTAGGTTAATGTGTTTGTTTTTTTTCTTGTTTTGTACAATAGAAAGGACCCACTATTTTACAGTTGTTTTGATTTATTTCTTCGTAACCAAATACGTTTATACTAAATATCAGGATTCATTTCTTCAAATTTCTTTATGTCTGTAATTTTTAACGGAAATTCGAGGTTCCCAAACTCTAATCTAATATTGTTTCGTAGAATAATAGTAGTAGCAGTAATATCATGAATAAAGTAAGATGATGGTCGGTTGTTATTGTGTTGGTTGTCAACTGGATATAGAGCTGATATAACTACCCACTTGAAACAATATTCATCTGAATTATTGACATTGACACAAGCATGTTTTCGTTGAAAGTACGGTGGTAATGGTAAATACTGTGACTCCTTAATTGGTTTGTATTGGTTAATATTCATTTCAAGGTGACTTATCCTGATCAACGACCAACCACTATCACGTTCTTGGAATTCTTGCATCTTTGTGTGAATGTTATCCATCATGCTGTAGAAGACTGATAGTGCTTCGGTTTCATCAAGTAGAATCTCCATTTTAGATTGAAAAGATTTTACTGATAATACCATATCTTCTTCCTCCTCATCATTTGCTTTAGAAATTTTAACGTATTCTGCAAATAGTTCAAAATTAAATTTGAACGATTCATGCTTATTCAACTGATTTCTTAGACATTGTAAAATTGTTTGTTTTGCTGTTTCGAAAAACTTAAGTGGGTCTAAGTTTGATTTATTTTTATTTTCATACAGAAGTGTTTCTATTCTTTCTTCAAAACCACTTCTTACAACCTTTAACTCATCATTTATTGTTTGTGCTGTATTTCGTTTATGAGCGTTTGTTCTTAAGTGATAACTCCAATCTATAATTAAAATGTTTTTGTTACATGCAGGACACAGCTTACTCAGCTCATTATCTTTTGTTTCATTCATACGCTGTTTTTTTGATGATGAAGGTTGATTCATTTCTTCGTGTTCTACAATTAAGTTTGAATTCACTGTATGAGCGGTTCTCAAATGTATTAACAATTTGTCTTTGCGGGACTAACTTTTTTTACAAATTTGACAGTACACTCGGTCTCCATTTACTGATAAAATATGTTTTTTTAAACTATTTTTAAAAGCAAAACCGCTCCCACAAACTTTACAAAAAAAACTTTTCATTTCAAATTATTTTTCAACTTTTACTTCACTAAACAAATTATTAACTAATTAACAACTTATTTAAAGATTTTATTGCACTTGTTGAACTGGCTGCCAAAACTGGACTGTGATTTTTAACAAAACTCGAGTGAATTTATAGCAGAAAATTCCACGCTTCAGTGAAAATGTAAAACTCAACAACCATTCAGAACAAAGTATAAAATTATTGTTCGACCCCCTCCCACTCCAAAAACATTAGTCAATCAGAACAATTTCTAGAATAAACTGTTGATAGCGCACACTTTGTTCTTAAATTTTACTGACAAGCTATTTTTTTAAGTTACCTTTTTAATTCGTAACGACAATATTAAAAAAGTTTTAACAAGTTCAATCCAATAAGTTATATGCGCATCCGGTCTTTTGCTAACTTATCAATTTTTACACATCTTGCATTTCATTTAAATCATACAATCTTTTCTTAATTTCACAACGTTACTAAATTCTTGTAACAATAAAAATATGTAATTTGAAACAATATTAAATAGGTTTGTAGTAATAATCAACATAAAACACATGCTTGAATATGAATCCGTAAGTAACACCTGCATCCCGTTTCTCTTATCTCTACAACAACACACGTACTATACACCCTTCGCCTAGATAAGACAAGATCAATGATTTTGTGACGTAACGAGCCACGAGAGCCCTTGATTCAGAAACCCCATATATACACTACTATGTCTATGTGAACATCGTGTTATAACCTCCTCTAATACCTTTCTTGATAAAGTTGTACATATTAATGTCTGTTAAAAGTTGAAGATTTATTCCTGTTAGTTTAAGCATAGCGTCCCACGATAATCCAGGTGTTGTATAGTATTGACAAGGGTCTAATGAATATATATTTTTGCATACTTTTCTAAAGTTTTCGAAAACATCGGTTAAAAGTAGCACATCTGTTATCAAATAAAGCTCTAAATAATCCCAAAGACTTTTGCAGTTGAATTTTTTCCAAATCGTCAAAGCATGTAAATAATCTGCGTCATTACATTTGCTGTTTGTCAACTTATTGTCGAAATTTTCTTGTGCAGGTAAAGAAGGCTCATCCAAACGTTCCCACGAGTTAAAGTATTCATATGGAAATACTCCTTTTCTTGTTATCATCTTAAATGCTTCCTCTTCTGGATACATTGAATTGACAACTTCAATGGCAATCATGCATACATAATGGCTTTTATAATTTTCTTGAATAAGTAGTAGGTTAATGTGTTTGTTTTTTTCTTGTTTTGTACAATAGAAAGGACCCACTATTTTACAGTTGTTTTGATTTATTTCTTCGTAACCAAATACGTTTATACTAAATATCAGGATTCATTTCTTCAAATTTCTTTATGTCTGTAATTTTTAACGGAAATTCGAGGTTCCCAAACTCTAATCTAATATTGTTTCGTAGAATAATAGTAGTAGCAGTAATATCATGAATAAAGTAAGATGATGGTCGGTTGTTATTGTGTTGGTTGTCAACTGGATATAGAGCTGATATAACTACCCACTTGAAACAATATTCATCTGAATTATTGACATTGACACAAGCATGTTTTCGTTGAATGTACGGTGGTAATGGTAAATACTGTGACTCCTTAATTGGTTTGTATTGGTTAATATTCATTTCAAGGTGACTTATCCTGATCAACGACCAACCACTATCACGTTCTTGGAATTCTTGCATCTTTGTGTGAATGTTATCCATCATGCTGTAGAAGACTGATAGTGCTTCGGTTTCATCATGTAGAATCTCCATTTTAGATTGAAAAGATTTTACTGATAATACCATATCTTCTTCCTCCTCATCATTTGCTTTAGAAATTTTAACGTATTCTGCAAATAGTTCAAAATTAAATTTGAACGATTCATGCTTATTCAACTGATTTCTTAGACATTGTAAAATTGTTTGTTTTGCTGTTTCGAAAAACTTAAGTGGGTCTAAGTTTGATTTATTTTTATTTTCATACAGAAGTGTTTCTATTCTTTCTTCAAAACCACTTCTTACAACCTTTAACTCATCATTTATTGTTTGTGCTGTATTTCGTTTATGAGCGTTTGTTCTTAAGTGATAACTCCAATCTATAATTAAAATGTTTTTGTTACATGCAGGACACAGCTTACTCAGCTCATTATCTTTTGTTTCATTCATACGCTGTTTTTTTGATGATGAAGGTTGATTCATTTCTTCGTGTTCTACAATTAAGTTTGAATTCACTGTATGAGCGGTTCTCAAATGTATTAACAATTTGTCTTTGCGGGACTAACTTTTTTCACAAATTTGACAGTACACTCGGTCTCCATTTACTGATAAAATATGTTTTTTTAAACTATTTTTAAAAGCAAAACCGCTCCCACAAACTTTACAAAAAAAACTTTTCATTTCAAATTATTTTTCAACTTTTACTTCACTAAACAAATTATTAACTAATTAACAACTTATTTAAAGATTTTATTGCACTTGTTGAACTGGCTGCCAAAACTGGACTGTGATTTTTAACAAAACTCGAGTGAATTTATAGCAGAAAATTCCACGCTTCAGTGAAAATGTAAAACTCAACAACCATTTAGAACAAAGTATAAAATTATTGTTCGACCCCCTCCCACTCCAAAAACATTAGTCAATCAGAACAATTTCTAGAATAAACTGTTGATAGCGCACACTTTGTTCTTAAATTTTACTGACAAGCTATTTTTTTAAGTTACCTTTTTAATTCGTAACGACAATATTAAAAAAGTTTTAACAAGTTCAATCCAATAAGTTATATGCGCATCCGGTCTTTTGCTAACTTATCAATTTTTACACATCTTGCATTTCATTTAAATCATACAATCTTTTCTTAATTTCACAACGTTACTAAATTCTTGTAACAATAAAAATATGTAATTTGAAACAATATTAAATAGGTTTGTAGTAATAATCAACATAAAACACATGCTTGAATATGAATCCGTAAGTAACACCTGCATCCCGTTTCTCTTATCTCTACAACAACACACGTACTATACACCCTTCGCCTAGATAAGACAAGATCAATGATTTTGTGACGTAACGAGCCACGAGAGCCCTTGATTCAGAAACCCCATATATACACTACTATGTCTATGTGAACATCGTGTTATAACCTCCTCTAATACCTTTCTTGATAAAGTTGTACATATTAATGTCTGTTAAAAGTTGAAGATTTATTCCTGTTAGTTTAAGCATAGCGTCCCACGATAATCCAGGTGTTGTATAGTATTGACAAGGGTCTAATGAATATATATTTTTGCATACTTTTCTAAAGTTTTCGAAAACATCGGTTAAAAGTAGCACATCTGTTATCAAATAAAGCTCTAAATAATCCCAAAGACTTTTGCAGTTGAATTTTTTCCAAATCGTCAAAGCATGTAAATAATCTGCGTCATTACATTTGCTGTTTGTCAACTTATTGTTGAAATTTTCTTGTGCAGGTAAAGAAGGCTCATCCAAACGTTCCCACGAGTTAAAGTTATTCATATGGAAATACTCCTTTTCTTGTTATCATCTTAAATGCTTCCTCTTCTGGATACATTGAATTGACAACTTCAATGGCAATCATGCATACATAATGGCTTTTATAATTTTCTTGAATAAGTAGTAGGTTAATGTGTTTGTTTTTTTCTTGTTTTGTACAATAGAAAGGACCCACTATTTTACAGTTGTTTTGATTTATTTCTTCGTAACCAAATACGTTTATACTAAATATCAGGATTCATTTCTTCAAATTTCTTTATGTCTGTAATTTTTAACGGAAATTCGAGGTTCCCAAACTCTAATCTAATATTGTTTCGTAGAATAATAGTAGTAGCAGTAATATCATGAATAAAGTAAGATGATGGTCGGTTGTTATTGTGTTGGTTGTCAACTGGATATAGAGCTGATATAACTACCCACTTGAAACAATATTCATCTGAATTATTGACATTGACACAAGCATGTTTTCGTTGAAAGTACGGTGGTAATGGTAAATACTGTGACTCCTTAATTGGTTTGTATTGGTTAATATTCATTTCAAGGTGACTTATCCTGATCAACGACCAACCACTATCACGTTCTTGGAATTCTTGCATCTTTGTGTGAATGTTATCCATCATGCTGTAGAAGACTGATAGTGCTTCGGTTTCATCATGTAGAATCTCCATTTTAGATTGAAAAGATTTTACTGATAATACCATATCTTCTTCCTCCTCATCATTTGCTTTAGAAATTTTAACGTATTCTGCAAATAGTTCAAAATTAAATTTGAACGATTCATGCTTATTCAACTGATTTCTTAGACATTGTAAAATTGTTTGTTTTGCTGTTTCGAAAAACTTAAGTGGGTCTAAGTTTGATTTATTTTTATTTTCATACAGAAGTGTTTCTATTCTTTCTTCAAAACCACTTCTTACAACCTTTAACTCATCATTTATTGTTTGTGCTGTATTTCGTTTATGAGCGTTTGTTCTTAAGTGATAACTCCAATCTATAATTAAAATGTTTTTGTTACATGCAGGACACAGCTTACTCAGCTCATTATCTTTTGTTTCATTCATACGCTGTTTTTTTGATGATGAAGGTTGATTCATTTCTTCGTGTTCTACAATTAAGTTTGAATTCACTGTATGAGCGGTTCTCAAATGTATTAACAATTTGTCTTTGCGGGACTAACTTTTTTCACAAATTTGACAGTACACTCGGTCTCCATTTACTGATAAAATATGTTTTTTTAAACTATTTTTAAAAGCAAAACCGCTCCCACAAACTTTACAAAAAAAACTTTTCATTTCAAATTATTTTTCAACTTTTACTTCACTAAACAAATTATTAACTAATTAACAACTTATTTAAAGATTTTATTGCACTTGTTGAACTGGCTGCCAAAACTGGACTGTGATTTTTAACAAAACTCGAGTGAATTTATAGCAGAAAATTCCACGCTTCAGTGAAAATGTAAAACTCAACAACCATTTAGAACAAAGTATAAAATTATTGTTCGACCCCCTCCCACTCCAAAAACATTAGTCAATCAGAACAATTTCTAGAATAAACTGTTGATAGCGCACACTTTGTTCTTAAATTTTACTGACAAGCTATTTTTTTAAGTTACCTTTTTAATTCGTAACGACAATATTAAAAAAGTTTTAACAAGTTCAATCCAATAAGTTATATGCGCATCCGGTCTTTTGCTAACTTATCAATTTTTACACATCTTGCATTTCATTTAAATCATACAATCTTTTCTTAATTTCACAACGTTACTAAATTCTTGTAACAATAAAAATATGTAATTTGAAACAATATTAAATAGGTTTGTAGTAATAATCAACATAAAACACATGCTTGAATATGAATCCGTAAGTAACACCTGCATCCCGTTTCTCTTATCTCTACAACAACACATGTACTATACACCCTTCGCCTAGATAAGACAAGATCAATGATTTTGTGACGTAACGAGCCACGAGAGCCCTTGATTCAGAAACCCCATATATACACTACTATGTCTATGTGAACATCGTGTTATAACCTCCTCTAATACCTTTCTTGATAAAGTTGTACATATTAATGTCTGTTAAAAGTTGAAGATTTATTCCTGTTAGTTTAAGCATAGCGTCCCACGATAATCCAGGTGTTGTATAGTATTGACAAGGGTCTAATGAATATATATTTTTGCATACTTTTCTAAAGTTTTCGAAAACATCGGTTAAAAGTAGCACATCTGTTATCAAATAAAGCTCTAAATAATCCCAAAGACTTTTGCAGTTGAATTTTTTCCAAATCGTCAAAGCATGTAAATAATCTGCGTCATTACATTTGCTGTTTGTCAACTTATTATCGAAATTTTCTTGTGCAGGTAAAGAAGGCTCATCCAAACGTTCCCACGAGTTAAAGTATTCATATGGAAATACTCCTTTTCTTGTTATCATCTTAAATGCTTCCTCTTCTGGATACATTGAATTGACAACTTCAATGGCAATCATGCATACATAATGGCTTTTATAATTTTCTTGAATAAGTAGTAGGTTAATGTGTTTGTTTTTTTCTTGTTTTGTACAATAGAAAGGACCCACTATTTTACAGTTGTTTTGATTTATTTCTTCGTAACCAAATACGTTTATACTAAATATCAGGATTCATTTCTTCAAATTTCTTTATGTCTGTAATTTTTAACGGAAATTCGAGGTTCCCAAACTCTAATCTAATATTGTTTCGTAGAATAATAGTAGTAGCAGTAATATCATGAATAAAGTAAGATGATGGTCGGTTGTTATTGTGTTGGTTGTCAACTGGATATAGAGCTGATATAACTACCCACTTGAAACAATATTCATCTGAATTATTGACATTGACACAAGCATGTTTTCGTTGAATGTACGGTGGTAATGGTAAATACTGTGACTCCTTAATTGGTTTGTATTGGTTAATATTCATTTCAAGGTGACTTATCCTGATCAACGACCAACCACTATCACGTTCTTGGAATTCTTGCATCTTTGTGTGAATGTTATCCATCATGCTGTAGAAGACTGATAGTGCTTCGGTTTCATCAAGTAGAATCTCCATTTTAGATTGAAAAGATTTTACTGATAATACCATATCTTCTTCCTCCTCATCATTTGCTTTAGAAATTTTAACGTATTCTGCAAATAGTTCAAAATTAAATTTGAACGATTCATGCTTATTCAACTGATTTCTTAGACATTGTAAAATTGTTTGTTTTGCTGTTTCGAAAAACTTAAGTGGGTCTAAGTTTGATTTATTTTTATTTTCATACAGAAGTGTTTCTATTCTTTCTTCAAAACCACTTCTTACAACCTTTAACTCATCATTTATTGTTTGTGCTGTATTTCGTTTATGAGCGTTTGTTCTTAAGTGATAACTCCAATCTATAATTAAAATGTTTTTGTTACATGCAGGACACAGCTTACTCAGCTCATTATCTTTTGTTTCATTCATACGCTGTTTTTTTGATGATGAAGGTTGATTCATTTCTTCGTGTTCTACAATTAAGTTTGAATTCACTGTATGAGCGGTTCTCAAATGTATTAACAATTTGTCTTTGCGGGACTAACTTTTTTCACAAATTTGACAGTACACTCGGTCTCCATTTACTGATAAAATATGTTTTTTTAAACTATTTTTAAAAGCAAAACCGCTCCCACAAACTTTACAAAAAAAACTTTTCATTTCAAATTATTTTTCAACTTTTACTTCACTAAACAAATTATTAACTAATTAACAACTTATTTAAAGATTTTATTGCACTTGTTGAACTGGCTGCCAAAACTGGACTGTGATTTTTAACAAAACTCGAGTGAATTTATAGCAGAAAATTCCACGCTTCAGTGAAAATGTAAAACTCAACAACCATTTAGAACAAAGTATAAAATTATTGTTCGACCCCCTCCCACTCCAAAAACATTAGTCAATCAGAACAATTTCTAGAATAAACTGTTGATAGCGCACACTTTGTTCTTAAATTTTACTGACAAGCTATTTTTTTAAGTTACCTTTTTAATTCGTAACGACAATATTAAAAAAGTTTTAACAAGTTCAATCCAATAAGTTATATGCGCATCCGGTCTTTTGCTAACTTATCAATTTTTACACATCTTGCATTTCATTTAAATCATACAATCTTTTCTTAATTTCACAACGTTACTAAATTCTTGTAACAATAAAAATATGTAATTTGAAACAATATTAAATAGGTTTGTAGTAATAATCAACATAAAACACATGCTTGAATATGAATCCGTAAGTAACACCTGCATCCCGTTTCTCTTATCTCTACAACAACACACGTACTATACACCCTTCGCCTAGATAAGACAAGATCAATGATTTTGTGACGTAACGAGCCACGAGAGCCCTTGATTCAGAAACCCCATATATACACTACTATGTCTATGTGAACATCGTGTTATAACCTCCTCTAATACCTTTCTTGATAAAGTTGTACACATTAATGTCTGTTAAAAGTTGAAGATTTATTCCTGTTAGTTTAAGCATAGCGTCCCACGATAATCCAGGTGTTGTATAGTATTGACAAGGGTCTAATGAATATATATTTTTGCATACTTTTCTAAAGTTTTCGAAAACATCGGTTAAAAGTAGCACATCTGTTATCAAATAAAGCTCTAAATAATCCCAAAGACTTTTGCAGTTGAATTTTTTCCAAATCGTCAAAGCATGTAAATAATCTGCGTCATTACATTTGCTGTTTGTCAACTTATTGTTGAAATTTTCTTGTGCAGGTAAAGAAGGCTCATCCAAACGTTCCCACGAGTTAAAGTTATTCATATGGAAATACTCCTTTTCTTGTTATCATCTTAAATGCTTCCTCTTCTGGATACATTGAATTGACAACTTCAATGGCAATCATGCATACATAATGGCTTTTATAATTTTCTTGAATAAGTAGTAGGTTAATGTGTTTGTTTTTTTCTTGTTTTGTACAATAGAAAGGACCCACTATTTTACAGTTGTTTTGATTTATTTCTTCGTAACCAAATACGTTTATACTAAATATCAGGATTCATTTCTTCAAATTTCTTTATGTCTGTAATTTTTAACGGAAATTCGAGGTTCCCAAACTCTAATCTAATATTGTTTCGTAGAATAATAGTAGTAGCAGTAATATCATGAATAAAGTAAGATGATGGTCGGTTGTTATTGTGTTGGTTGTCAACTGGATATAGAGCTGATATAACTACCCACTTGAAACAATATTCATCTGAATTATTGACATTGACACAAGCATGTTTTCGTTGAAAGTACGGTGGTAATGGTAAATACTGTGACTCCTTAATTGGTTTGTATTGGTTAATATTCATTTCAAGGTGACTTATCCTGATCAACGACCAACCACTATCACGTTCTTGGAATTCTTGCATCTTTGTGTGAATGTTATCCATCATGCTGTAGAAGACTGATAGTGCTTCGGTTTCATCAAGTAGAATCTCCATTTTAGATTGAAAAGATTTTACTGATAATACCATATCTTCTTCCTCCTCATCATTTGCTTTAGAAATTTTAACGTATTCTGCAAATAGTTCAAAATTAAATTTGAACGATTCATGCTTATTCAACTGATTTCTTAGACATTGTAAAATTGTTTGTTTTGCTGTTTCGAAAAACTTAAGTGGGTCTAAGTTTGATTTATTTTTATTTTCATACAGAAGTGTTTCTATTCTTTCTTCAAAACCACTTCTTACAACCTTTAACTCATCATTTATTGTTTGTGCTGTATTTCGTTTATGAGCGTTTGTTCTTAAGTGATAACTCCAATCTATAATTAAAATGTTTTTGTTACATGCAGGACACAGCTTACTCAGCTCATTATCTTTTGTTTCATTCATACGCTGTTTTTTTGATGATGAAGGTTGATTCATTTCTTCGTGTTCTACAATTAAGTTTGAATTCACTGTATGAGCGGTTCTCAAATGTATTAACAATTTGTCTTTGCGGGACTAACTTTTTTCACAAATTTGACAGTACACTCGGTCTCCATTTACTGATAAAATATGTTTTTTTAAACTATTTTTAAAAGCAAAACCGCTCCCACAAACTTTACAAAAAAAACTTTTCATTTCAAATTATTTTTCAACTTTTACTTCACTAAACAAATTATTAACTAATTAACAACTTATTTAAAGATTTTATTGCACTTGTTGAACTGGCTGCCAAAACTGGACTGTGATTTTTAACAAAACTCGAGTGAATTTATAGCAGAAAATTCCACGCTTCAGTGAAAATGTAAAACTCAACAACCATTTAGAACAAAGTATAAAATTATTGTTCGACCCCCTCCCACTCCAAAAACATTAGTCAATCAGAACAATTTCTAGAATAAACTGTTGATAGCGCACACTTTGTTCTTAAATTTTACTGACAAGCTATTTTTTTAAGTTACCTTTTTAATTCGTAACGACAATATTAAAAAAGTTTTAACAAGTTCAATCCAATAAGTTATATGCGCATCCGGTCTTTTGCTAACTTATCAATTTTTACACATCTTGCATTTCATTTAAATCATACAATCTTTTCTTAATTTCACAACGTTACTAAATTCTTGTAACAATAAAAATATGTAATTTGAAACAATATTAAATAGGTTTGTAGTAATAATCAACATAAAACACATGCTTGAATATGAATCCGTAAGTAACACCTGCATCCCGTTTCTCTTATCTCTACAACAACACATGTACTATACACCCTTCGCCTAGATAAGACAAGATCAATGATTTTGTGACGTAACGAGCCACGAGAGCCCTTGATTCAGAAACCCCATATATACACTACTATGTCTATGTGAACATCGTGTTATAACCTCCTCTAATACCTTTCTTGATAAAGTTGTACATATTAATGTCTGTTAAAAGTTGAAGATTTATTCCTGTTAGTTTAAGCATAGCGTCCCACGATAATCCAGGTGTTGTATAGTATTGACAAGGGTCTAATGAATATATATTTTTGCATACTTTTCTAAAGTTTTCGAAAACATCGGTTAAAAGTAGCACATCTGTTATCAAATAAAGCTCTAAATAATCCCAAAGACTTTTGCAGTTGAATTTTTTCCAAATCGTCAAAGCATGTAAATAATCTGCGTCATTACATTTGCTGTTTGTCAACTTATTATCGAAATTTTCTTGTGCAGGTAAAGAAGGCTCATCCAAACGTTCCCACGAGTTAAAGTATTCATATGGAAATACTCCTTTTCTTGTTATCATCTTAAATGCTTCCTCTTCTGGATACATTGAATTGACAACTTCAATGGCAATCATGCATACATAATGGCTTTTATAATTTTCTTGAATAAGTAGTAGGTTAATGTGTTTGTTTTTTTCTTGTTTTGTACAATAGAAAGGACCCACTATTTTACAGTTGTTTTGATTTATTTCTTCGTAACCAAATACGTTTATACTAAATATCAGGATTCATTTCTTCAAATTTCTTTATGTCTGTAATTTTTAACGGAAATTCGAGGTTCCCAAACTCTAATCTAATATTGTTTCGTAGAATAATAGTAGTAGCAGTAATATCATGAATAAAGTAAGATGATGGTCGGTTGTTATTGTGTTGGTTGTCAACTGGATATAGAGCTGATATAACTACCCACTTGAAACAATATTCATCTGAATTATTGACATTGACACAAGCATGTTTTCGTTGAATGTACGGTGGTAATGGTAAATACTGTGACTCCTTAATTGGTTTGTATTGGTTAATATTCATTTCAAGGTGACTTATCCTGATCAACGACCAACCACTATCACGTTCTTGGAATTCTTGCATCTTTGTGTGAATGTTATCCATCATGCTGTAGAAGACTGATAGTGCTTCGGTTTCATCAAGTAGAATCTCCATTTTAGATTGAAAAGATTTTACTGATAATACCATATCTTCTTCCTCCTCATCATTTGCTTTAGAAATTTTAACGTATTCTGCAAATAGTTCAAAATTAAATTTGAACGATTCATGCTTATTCAACTGATTTCTTAGACATTGTAAAATTGTTTGTTTTGCTGTTTCGAAAAACTTAAGTGGGTCTAAGTTTGATTTATTTTTATTTTCATACAGAAGTGTTTCTATTCTTTCTTCAAAACCACTTCTTACAACCTTTAACTCATCATTTATTGTTTGTGCTGTATTTCGTTTATGAGCGTTTGTTCTTAAGTGATAACTCCAATCTATAATTAAAATGTTTTTGTTACATGCAGGACACAGCTTACTCAGCTCATTATCTTTTGTTTCATTCATACGCTGTTTTTTTGATGATGAAGGTTGATTCATTTCTTCGTGTTCTACAATTAAGTTTGAATTCACTGTATGAGCGGTTCTCAAATGTATTAACAATTTGTCTTTGCGGGACTAACTTTTTTCACAAATTTGACAGTACACTCGGTCTCCATTTACTGATAAAATATGTTTTTTTAAACTATTTTTAAAAGCAAAACCGCTCCCACAAACTTTACAAAAAAAACTTTTCATTTCAAATTATTTTTCAACTTTTACTTCACTAAACAAATTATTAACTAATTAACAACTTATTTAAAGATTTTATTGCACTTGTTGAACTGGCTGCCAAAACTGGACTGTGATTTTTAACAAAACTCGAGTGAATTTATAGCAGAAAATTCCACGCTTCAGTGAAAATGTAAAACTCAACAACCATTTAGAACAAAGTATAAAATTATTGTTCGACCCCCTCCCACTCCAAAAACATTAGTCAATCAGAACAATTTCTAGAATAAACTGTTGATAGCGCACACTTTGTTCTTAAATTTTACTGACAAGCTATTTTTTTAAGTTACCTTTTTAATTCGTAACGACAATATTAAAAAAGTTTTAACAAGTTCAATCCAATAAGTTATATGCGCATCCGGTCTTTTGCTAACTTATCAATTTTTACACATCTTGCATTTCATTTAAATCATACAATCTTTTCTTAATTTCACAACGTTACTAAATTCTTGTAACAATAAAAATATGTAATTTGAAACAATATTAAATAGGTTTGTAGTAATAATCAACATAAAACACATGCTTGAATATGAATCCGTAAGTAACACCTGCATCCCGTTTCTCTTATCTCTACAACAACACACGTACTATACACCCTTCGCCTAGATAAGACAAGATCAATGATTTTGTGACGTAACGAGCCACGAGAGCCCTTGATTCAGAAACCCCATATATACACTACTATGTCTATGTGAACATCGTGTTATAACCTCCTCTAATACCTTTCTTGATAAAGTTGTACATATTAATGTCTGTTAAAAGTTGAAGATTTATTCCTGTTAGTTTAAGCATAGCGTCCCACGATAATCCAGGTGTTGTATTGTATTGACAAGGGTCTAATGAATATATATTTTTGCATACTTTTCTAAAGTTTTCGAAAACATCGGTTAAAAGTAGCACATCTGTTATCAAATAAAGCTCTAAATAATCCCAAAGACTTTTGCAGTTGAATTTTTTCCAAATCGTCAAAGCATGTAAATAATCTGCGTCATTACATTTGCTGTTTGTCAACTTATTGTCGAAATTTTCTTGTGCAGGTAAAGAAGGCTCATCCAAACGTTCCCACGAGTTAAAGTATTCATATGGAAATACTCCTTTTCTTGTTATCATCTTAAATGCTTCCTCTTCTGGATACATTGAATTGACAACTTCAATGGCAATCATGCATACATAATGGCTTTTATAATTTTCTTGAATAAGTAGTAGGTTAATGTGTTTGTTTTTTTTCTTGTTTTGTACAATAGAAAGGACCCACTATTTTACAGTTGTTTTGATTTATTTCTTCGTAACCAAATACGTTTATACTAAATATCAGGATTCATTTCTTCAAATTTCTTTATGTCTGTAATTTTTAACGGAAATTCGAGGTTCCCAAACTCTAATCTAATATTGTTTCGTAGAATAATAGTAGTAGCAGTAATATCATGAATAAAGTAAGATGATGGTCGGTTGTTATTGTGTTGGTTGTCAACTGGATATAGAGCTGATATAACTACCCACTTGAAACAATATTCATCTGAATTATTGACATTGACACAAGCATGTTTTCGTTGAAAGTACGGTGGTAATGGTAAATACTGTGACTCCTTAATTGGTTTGTATTGGTTAATATTCATTTCAAGGTGACTTATCCTGATCAACGACCAACCACTATCACGTTCTTGGAATTCTTGCATCTTTGTGTGAATGTTATCCATCATGCTGTAGAAGACTGATAGTGCTTCGGTTTCATCAAGTAGAATCTCCATTTTAGATTGAAAAGATTTTACTGATAATACCATATCTTCTTCCTCCTCATCATTTGCTTTAGAAATTTTAACGTATTCTGCAAATAGTTCAAAATTAAATTTGAACGATTCATGCTTATTCAACTGATTTCTTAGACATTGTAAAATTGTTTGTTTTGCTGTTTCGAAAAACTTAAGTGGGTCTAAGTTTGATTTATTTTTATTTTCATACAGAAGTGTTTCTATTCTTTCTTCAAAACCACTTCTTACAACCTTTAACTCATCATTTATTGTTTGTGCTGTATTTCGTTTATGAGCGTTTGTTCTTAAGTGATAACTCCAATCTATAATTAAAATGTTTTTGTTACATGCAGGACACAGCTTACTCAGCTCATTATCTTTTGTTTCATTCATACGCTGTTTTTTTGATGATGAAGGTTGATTCATTTCTTCGTGTTCTACAATTAAGTTTGAATTCACTGTATGAGCGGTTCTCAAATGTATTAACAATTTGTCTTTGCGGGACTAACTTTTTTCACAAATTTGACAGTACACTCGGTCTCCATTTACTGATAAAATATGTTTTTTTAAACTATTTTTAAAAGCAAAACCGCTCCCACAAACTTTACAAAAAAAACTTTTCATTTCAAATTATTTTTCAACTTTTACTTCACTAAACAAATTATTAACTAATTAACAACTTATTTAAAGATTTTATTGCACTTGTTGAACTGGCTGCCAAAACTGGACTGTGATTTTTAACAAAACTCGAGTGAATTTATAGCAGAAAATTCCACGCTTCAGTGAAAATGTAAAACTCAACAACCATTTAGAACAAAGTATAAAATTATTGTTCGACCCCCTCCCACTCCAAAAACATTAGTCAATCAGAACAATTTCTAGAATAAACTGTTGATAGCGCACACTTTGTTCTTAAATTTTACTGACAAGCTATTTTTTTAAGTTACCTTTTTAATTCGTAACGACAATATTAAAAAAGTTTTAACAAGTTCAATCCAATAAGTTATATGCGCATCCGGTCTTTTGCTAACTTATCAATTTTTACACATCTTGCATTTCATTTAAATCATACAATCTTTTCTTAATTTCACAACGTTACTAAATTCTTGTAACAATAAAAATATGTAATTTGAAACAATATTAAATAGGTTTGTAGTAATAATCAACATAAAACACATGCTTGAATATGAATCCGTAAGTAACACCTGCATCCCGTTTCTCTTATCTCTACAACAACACACGTACTATACACCCTTCGCCTAGATAAGACAAGATCAATGATTTTGTGACGTAACGAGCCACGAGAGCCCTTGATTCAGAAACCCCATATATACACTACTATGTCTATGTGAACATCGTGTTATAACCTCCTCTAATACCTTTCTTGATAAAGTTGTACACATTAATGTCTGTTAAAAGTTGAAGATTTATTCCTGTTAGTTTAAGCATAGCGTCCCACGATAATCCAGGTGTTGTATAGTATTGACAAGGGTCTAATGAATATATATTTTTGCATACTTTTCTAAAGTTTTCGAAAACATCGGTTAAAAGTAGCACATCTGTTATCAAATAAAGCTCTAAATAATCCCAAAGACTTTTGCAGTTGAATTTTTTCCAAATCGTCAAAGCATGTAAATAATCTGCGTCATTACATTTGCTGTTTGTCAACTTATTGTTGAAATTTTCTTGTGCAGGTAAAGAAGGCTCATCCAAACGTTCCCACGAGTTAAAGTTATTCATATGGAAATACTCCTTTTCTTGTTATCATCTTAAATGCTTCCTCTTCTGGATACATTGAATTGACAACTTCAATGGCAATCATGCATACATAATGGCTTTTATAATTTTCTTGAATAAGTAGTAGGTTAATGTGTTTGTTTTTTTCTTGTTTTGTACAATAGAAAGGACCCACTATTTTACAGTTGTTTTGATTTATTTCTTCGTAACCAAATACGTTTATACTAAATATCAGGATTCATTTCTTCAAATTTCTTTATGTCTGTAATTTTTAACGGAAATTCGAGGTTCCCAAACTCTAATCTAATATTGTTTCGTAGAATAATAGTAGTAGCAGTAATATCATGAATAAAGTAAGATGATGGTCGGTTGTTATTGTGTTGGTTGTCAACTGGATATAGAGCTGATATAACTACCCACTTGAAACAATATTCATCTGAATTATTGACATTGACACAAGCATGTTTTCGTTGAAAGTACGGTGGTAATGGTAAATACTGTGACTCCTTAATTGGTTTGTATTGGTTAATATTCATTTCAAGGTGACTTATCCTGATCAAAGACCAACCACTATCACGTTCTTGGAATTCTTGCATCTTTGTGTGAATGTTATCCATCATGCTGTAGAAGACTGATAGTGCTTCGGTTTCATCAAGTAGAATCTCCATTTTAGATTGAAAAGATTTTACTGATAATACCATATCTTCTTCCTCCTCATCATTTGCTTTAGAAATTTTAACGTATTCTGCAAATAGTTCAAAATTAAATTTGAACGATTCATGCTTATTCAACTGATTTCTTAGACATTGTAAAATTGTTTGTTTTGCTGTTTCGAAAAACTTAAGTGGGTCTAAGTTTGATTTATTTTTATTTTCATACAGAAGTGTTTCTATTCTTTCTTCAAAACCACTTCTTACAACCTTTAACTCATCATTTATTGTTTGTGCTGTATTTCGTTTATGAGCGTTTGTTCTTAAGTGATAACTCCAATCTATAATTAAAATGTTTTTGTTACATGCAGGACACAGCTTACTCAGCTCATTATCTTTTGTTTCATTCATACGCTGTTTTTTTGATGATGAAGGTTGATTCATTTCTTCGTGTTCTACAATTAAGTTTGAATTCACTGTATGAGCGGTTCTCAAATGTATTAACAATTTGTCTTTGCGGGACTAACTTTTTTCACAAATTTGACAGTACACTCGGTCTCCATTTACTGATAAAATATGTTTTTTTAAACTATTTTTAAAAGCAAAACCGCTCCCACAAACTTTACAAAAAAAACTTTTCATTTCAAATTATTTTTCAACTTTTACTTCACTAAACAAATTATTAACTAATTAACAACTTATTTAAAGATTTTATTGCACTTGTTGAACTGGCTGCCAAAACTGGACTGTGATTTTTAACAAAACTCGAGTGAATTTATAGCAGAAAATTCCACGCTTCAGTGAAAATGTAAAACTCAACAACCATTCAGAACAAAGTATAAAATTATTGTTCGACCCCCTCCCACTCCAAAAACATTAGTCAATCAGAACAATTTCTAGAATAAACTGTTGATAGCGCACACTTTGTTCTTAAATTTTACTGACAAGCTATTTTTTTAAGTTACCTTTTTAATTCGTAACGACAATATTAAAAAAGTTTTAACAAGTTCAATCCAATAAGTTATATGCGCATCCGGTCTTTTGCTAACTTATCAATTTTTACACATCTTGCATTTCATTTAAATCATACAATCTTTTCTTAATTTCACAACGTTACTAAATTCTTGTAACAATAAAAATATGTAATTTGAAACAATATTAAATAGGTTTGTAGTAATAATCAACATAAAACACATGCTTGAATATGAATCCGTAAGTAACACCTGCATCCCGTTTCTCTTATCTCTACAACAACACACGTACTATACACCCTTCGCCTAGATAAGACAAGATCAATGATTTTGTGACGTAACGAGCCACGAGAGCCCTTGATTCAGAAACCCCATATATACACTACTATGTCTATGTGAACATCGTGTTATAACCTCCTCTAATACCTTTCTTGATAAAGTTGTACATATTAATGTCTGTTAAAAGTTGAAGATTTATTCCTGTTAGTTTAAGCATAGCGTCCCACGATAATCCAGGTGTTGTATAGTATTGACAAGGGTCTAATGAATATATATTTTTGCATACTTTTCTAAAGTTTTCGAAAACATCGGTTAAAAGTAGCACATCTGTTATCAAATAAAGCTCTAAATAATCCCAAAGACTTTTGCAGTTGAATTTTTTCCAAATCGTCAAAGCATGTAAATAATCTGCGTCATTACATTTGCTGTTTGTCAACTTATTGTTGAAATTTTCTTGTGCAGGTAAAGAAGGCTCATCCAAACGTTCCCACGAGTTAAAGTTATTCATATGGAAATACTCCTTTTCTTGTTATCATCTTAAATGCTTCCTTTTCTGGATACATTGAATTGACAACTTCAATGGCAATCATGCATACATAATGGCTTTTATAATTTTCTTGAATAAGTAGTAGGTTAATGTGTTTGTTTTTTTCTTGTTTTGTACAATAGAAAGGACCCACTATTTTACAGTTGTTTTGATTTATTTCTTCGTAACCAAATACGTTTATACTAAATATCAGGATTCATTTCTTCAAATTTCTTTATGTCTGTAATTTTTAACGGAAATTCGAGGTTCCCAAACTCTAATCTAATATTGTTTCGTAGAATAATAGTAGTAGCAGTAATATCATGAATAAAGTAAGATGATGGTCGGTTGTTATTGTGTTGGTTGTCAACTGGATATAGAGCTGATATAACTACCCACTTGAAACAATATTCATCTGAATTATTGACATTGACACAAGCATGTTTTCGTTGAAAGTACGGTGGTAATGGTAAATACTGTGACTCCTTAATTGGTTTGTATTGGTTAATATTCATTTCAAGGTGACTTATCCTGATCAACGACCAACCACTATCACGTTCTTGGAATTCTTGCATCTTTGTGTGAATGTTATCCATCATGCTGTAGAAGACTGATAGTGCTTCGGTTTCATCAAGTAGAATCTCCATTTTAGATTGAAAAGATTTTACTGATAATACCATATCTTCTTCCTCCTCATCATTTGCTTTAGAAATTTTAACGTATTCTGCAAATAGTTCAAAATTAAATTTGAACGATTCATGCTTATTCAACTGATTTCTTAGACATTGTAAAATTGTTTGTTTTGCTATTTCGAAAAACTTAAGTGGGTCTAAGTTTGATTTATTTTTATTTTCATACAGAAGTGTTTCTATTCTTTCTTCAAAACCACTTCTTACAACCTTTAACTCATCATTTATTGTTTGTGCTGTATTTCGTTTATGAGCGTTTGTTCTTAAGTGATAACTCCAATCTATAATTAAAATGTTTTTGTTACATGCAGGACACAGCTTACTCAGCTCATTATCTTTTGTTTCATTCATACGCTGTTTTTTTGATGATGAAGGTTGATTCATTTCTTCGTGTTCTACAATTAAGTTTGAATTCACTGTATGAGCGGTTCTCAAATGTATTAACAATTTGTCTTTGCGGGACTAACTTTTTTTACAAATTTGACAGTACACTCGGTCTCCATTTACTGATAAAATATGTTTTTTTAAACTATTTTTAAAAGCAAAACCGCTCCCACAAACTTTACAAAAAAAACTTTTCATTTCAAATTATTTTTCAACTTTTACTTCACTAAACAAATTATTAACTAATTAACAACTTATTTAAAGATTTTATTGCACTTGTTGAACTGGCTGCCAAAACTGGACTGTGATTTTTAACAAAACTCGAGTGAATTTATAGCAGAAAATTCCACGCTTCAGTGAAAATGTAAAACTCAACAACCATTTAGAACAAAGTATAAAATTATTGTTCGACCCCCTCCCACTCCAAAAACATTAGTCAATCAGAACAATTTCTAGAATAAACTGTTGATAGCGCACACTTTGTTCTTAAATTTTACTGACAAGCTATTTTTTTAAGTTACCTTTCTAATTCGTAACGACAATATTAAAAAAGTTTTAACAAGTTCAATCCAATAAGTTATATGCGCATCCGGTCTTTTGCTAACTTATCAATTTTTACACATCTTGCATTTCATTTAAATCATACAATCTTTTCTTAATTTCACAACGTTACTAAATTCTTGTAACAATAAAAATATGTAATTTGAAACAATATTAAATAGGTTTGTAGTAATAATCAACATAAAACACATGCTTGAATATGAATCCGTAAGTAACACCTGCATCCCGTTTCTCTTATCTCTACAACAACACACGTACTATACACCCTTCGCCTAGATAAGACAAGATCAATGATTTTGTGACGTAACGAGCCACGAGAGCCCTTGATTCAGAAACCCCATATATACACTACTATGTCTATGTGAACATCGTGTTATAACCTCCTCTAATACCTTTCTTGATAAAGTTGTACATATTAATGTCTGTTAAAAGTTGAAGATTTATTCCTGTTAGTTTAAGCATAGCGTCCCACGATAATCCAGGTGTTGTATAGTATTGACAAGGGTCTAATGAATATATATTTTTGCATACTTTTCTAAAGTTTTCGAAAACATCGGTTAAAAGTAGCACATCTGTTATCAAATAAAGCTCTAAATAATCCCAAAGACTTTTGCAGTTGAATTTTTTCCAAATCGTCAAAGCATGTAAATAATCTGCGTCATTACATTTGCTGTTTGTCAACTTATTGTCGAAATTTTCTTGTGCAGGTAAAGAAGGCTCATCCAAACGTTCCCACGAGTTAAAGTATTCATATGGAAATACTCCTTTTCTTGTTATCATCTTAAATGCTTCCTCTTCTGGATACATTGAATTGACAACTTCAATGGCAATCATGCATACATAATGGCTTTTATAATTTTCTTGAATAAGTAGTAGGTTAATGTGTTTGTTTTTTTCTTGTTTTGTACAATAGAAAGGACCCACTATTTTACAGTTGTTTTGATTTATTTCTTCGTAACCAAATACGTTTATACTAAATATCAGGATTCATTTCTTCAAATTTCTTTATGTCTGTAATTTTTAACGGAAATTCGAGGTTCCCAAACTCTAATCTAATATTGTTTCGTAGAATAATAGTAGTAGCAGTAATATCATGAATAAAGTAAGATGATGGTCGGTTGTTATTGTGTTGGTTGTCAACTGGATATAGAGCTGATATAACTACCCACTTGAAACAATATTCATCTGAATTATTGACATTGACACAAGCATGTTTTCGTTGAATGTACGGTGGTAATGGTAAATACTGTGACTCCTTAATTGGTTTGTATTGGTTAATATTCATTTCAAGGTGACTTATCCTGATCAACGACCAACCACTATCACGTTCTTGGAATTCTTGCATCTTTGTGTGAATGTTATCCATCATGCTGTAGAAGACTGATAGTGCTTCGGTTTCATCAAGTAGAATCTCCATTTTAGATTGAAAAGATTTTACTGATAATACCATATCTTCTTCCTCCTCATCATTTGCTTTAGAAATTTTAACGTATTCTGCAAATAGTTCAAAATTAAATTTGAACGATTCATGCTTATTCAACTGATTTCTTAGACATTGTAAAATTGTTTGTTTTGCTGTTTCGAAAAACTTAAGTGGGTCTAAGTTTGATTTATTTTTATTTTCATACAGAAGTGTTTCTATTCTTTCTTCAAAACCACTTCTTACAACCTTTAACTCATCATTTATTGTTTGTGCTGTATTTCGTTTATGAGCGTTTGTTCTTAAGTGATAACTCCAATCTATAATTAAAATGTTTTTGTTACATGCAGGACACAGCTTACTCAGCTCATTATCTTTTGTTTCATTCATACGCTGTTTTTTTGATGATGAAGGTTGATTCATTTCTTCGTGTTCTACAATTAAGTTTGAATTCACTGTATGAGCGGTTCTCAAATGTATTAACAATTTGTCTTTGCGGGACTAACTTTTTTCACAAATTTGACAGTACACTCGGTCTCCATTTACTGATAAAATATGTTTTTTTAAACTATTTTTAAAAGCAAAACCGCTCCCACAAACTTTACAAAAAAAACTTTTCATTTCAAATTATTTTTCAACTTTTACTTCACTAAACAAATTATTAACTAATTAACAACTTATTTAAAGATTTTATTGCACTTGTTGAACTGGCTGCCAAAACTGGACTGTGATTTTTAACAAAACTCGAGTGAATTTATAGCAGAAAATTCCACGCTTCAGTGAAAATGTAAAACTCAACAACCATTCAGAACAAAGTATAAAATTATTGTTCGACCCCCTCCCACTCCAAAAACATTAGTCAATCAGAACAATTTCTAGAATAAACTGTTGATAGCGCACACTTTGTTCTTAAATTTTACTGACAAGCTATTTTTTTAAGTTACCTTTTTAATTCGTAACGACAATATTAAAAAAGTTTTAACAAGTTCAATCCAATAAGTTATATGCGCATCCGGTCTTTTGCTAACTTATCAATTTTTACACATCTTGCATTTCATTTAAATCATACAATCTTTTCTTAATTTCACAACGTTACTAAATTCTTGTAACAATAAAAATATGTAATTTGAAACAATATTAAATAGGTTTGTAGTAATAATCAACATAAAACACATGCTTGAATATGAATCCGTAAGTAACACCTGCATCCCGTTTCTCTTATCTCTACAACAACACACGTACTATACACCCTTCGCCTAGATAAGACAAGATCAATGATTTTGTGACGTAACGAGCCACGAGAGCCCTTGATTCAGAAACCCCATATATACACTACTATGTCTATGTGAACATCGTGTTATAACCTCCTCTAATACCTTTCTTGATAAAGTTGTACATATTAATGTCTGTTAAAAGTTGAAGATTTATTCCTGTTAGTTTAAGCATAGCGTCCCACGATAATCCAGGTGTTGTATAGTATTGACAAGGGTCTAATGAATATATATTTTTGCATACTTTTCTAAAGTTTTCGAAAACATCGGTTAAAAGTAGCACATCTGTTATCAAATAAAGCTCTAAATAATCCCAAAGACTTTTGCAGTTGAATTTTTTCCAAATCGTCAAAGCATGTAAATAATCTGCGTCATTACATTTGCTGTTTGTCAACTTATTGTCGAAATTTTCTTGTGCAGGTAAAGAAGGCTCATCCAAACGTTCCCACGAGTTAAAGTATTCATATGGAAATACTCCTTTTCTTGTTATCATCTTAAATGCTTCCTCTTCTGGATACATTGAATTGACAACTTCAATGGCAATCATGCATACATAATGGCTTTTATAATTTTCTTGAATAAGTAGTAGGTTAATGTGTTTGTTTTTTTTCTTGTTTTGTACAATAGAAAGGACCCACTATTTTACAGTTGTTTTGATTTATTTCTTCGTAACCAAATACGTTTATACTAAATATCAGGATTCATTTCTTCAAATTTCTTTATGTCTGTAATTTTTAACGGAAATTCGAGGTTCCCAAACTCTAATCTAATATTGTTTCGTAGAATAATAGTAGTAGCAGTAATATCATGAATAAAGTAAGATGATGGTCGGTTGTTATTGTGTTGGTTGTCAACTGGATATAGAGCTGATATAACTACCCACTTGAAACAATATTCATCTGAATTATTGACATTGACACAAGCATGTTTTCGTTGAAAGTACGGTGGTAATGGTAAATACTGTGACTCCTTAATTGGTTTGTATTGGTTAATATTCATTTCAAGGTGACTTATCCTGATCAACGACCAACCACTATCACGTTCTTGGAATTCTTGCATCTTTGTGTGAATGTTATCCATCATGCTGTAGAAGACTGATAGTGCTTCGGTTTCATCAAGTAGAATCTCCATTTTAGATTGAAAAGATTTTACTGATAATACCATATCTTCTTCCTCCTCATCATTTGCTTTAGAAATTTTAACGTATTCTGCAAATAGTTCAAAATTAAATTTGAACGATTCATGCTTATTCAACTGATTTCTTAGACATTGTAAAATTGTTTGTTTTGCTGTTTCGAAAAACTTAAGTGGGTCTAAGTTTGATTTATTTTTATTTTCATACAGAAGTGTTTCTATTCTTTCTTCAAAACCACTTCTTACAACCTTTAACTCATCATTTATTGTTTGTGCTGTATTTCGTTTATGAGCGTTTGTTCTTAAGTGATAACTCCAATCTATAATTAAAATGTTTTTGTTACATGCAGGACACAGCTTACTCAGCTCATTATCTTTTGTTTCATTCATACGCTGTTTTTTTGATGATGAAGGTTGATTCATTTCTTCGTGTTCTACAATTAAGTTTGAATTCACTGTATGAGCGGTTCTCAAATGTATTAACAATTTGTCTTTGCGGGACTAACTTTTTTTACAAATTTGACAGTACACTCGGTCTCCATTTACTGATAAAATATGTTTTTTTAAACTATTTTTAAAAGCAAAACCGCTCCCACAAACTTTACAAAAAAAACTTTTCATTTCAAATTATTTTTCAACTTTTACTTCACTAAACAAATTATTAACTAATTAACAACTTATTTAAAGATTTTATTGCACTTGTTGAACTGGCTGCCAAAACTGGACTGTGATTTTTAACAAAACTCGAGTGAATTTATAGCAGAAAATTCCACGCTTCAGTGAAAATGTAAAACTCAACAACCATTCAGAACAAAGTATAAAATTATTGTTCGACCCCCTCCCACTCCAAAAACATTAGTCAATCAGAACAATTTCTAGAATAAACTGTTGATAGCGCACACTTTGTTCTTAAATTTTACTGACAAGCTATTTTTTTAAGTTACCTTTTTAATTCGTAACGACAATATTAAAAAAGTTTTAACAAGTTCAATCCAATAAGTTATATGCGCATCCGGTCTTTTGCTAACTTATCAATTTTTACACATCTTGCATTTCATTTAAATCATACAATCTTTTCTTAATTTCACAACGTTACTAAATTCTTGTAACAATAAAAATATGTAATTTGAAACAATATTAAATAGGTTTGTAGTAATAATCAACATAAAACACATGCTTGAATATGAATCCGTAAGTAACACCTGCATCCCGTTTCTCTTATCTCTACAACAACACACGTACTATACACCCTTCGCCTAGATAAGACAAGATCAATGATTTTGTGACGTAACGAGCCACGAGAGCCCTTGATTCAGAAACCCCATATATACACTACTATGTCTATGTGAACATCGTGTTATAACCTCCTCTAATACCTTTCTTGATAAAGTTGTACATATTAATGTCTGTTAAAAGTTGAAGATTTATTCCTGTTAGTTTAAGCATAGCGTCCCACGATAATCCAGGTGTTGTATAGTATTGACAAGGGTCTAATGAATATATATTTTTGCATACTTTTCTAAAGTTTTCGAAAACATCGGTTAAAAGTAGCACATCTGTTATCAAATAAAGCTCTAAATAATCCCAAAGACTTTTGCAGTTGAATTTTTTCCAAATCGTCAAAGCATGTAAATAATCTGCGTCATTACATTTGCTGTTTGTCAACTTATTGTCGAAATTTTCTTGTGCAGGTAAAGAAGGCTCATCCAAACGTTCCCACGAGTTAAAGTATTCATATGGAAATACTCCTTTTCTTGTTATCATCTTAAATGCTTCCTCTTCTGGATACATTGAATTGACAACTTCAATGGCAATCATGCATACATAATGGCTTTTATAATTTTCTTGAATAAGTAGTAGGTTAATGTGTTTGTTTTTTTTCTTGTTTTGTACAATAGAAAGGACCCACTATTTTACAGTTGTTTTGATTTATTTCTTCGTAACCAAATACGTTTATACTAAATATCAGGATTCATTTCTTCAAATTTCTTTATGTCTGTAATTTTTAACGGAAATTCGAGGTTCCCAAACTCTAATCTAATATTGTTTCGTAGAATAATAGTAGTAGCAGTAATATCATGAATAAAGTAAGATGATGGTCGGTTGTTATTGTGTTGGTTGTCAACTGGATATAGAGCTGATATAACTACCCACTTGAAACAATATTCATCTGAATTATTGACATTGACACAAGCATGTTTTCGTTGAAAGTACGGTGGTAATGGTAAATACTGTGACTCCTTAATTGGTTTGTATTGGTTAATATTCATTTCAAGGTGACTTATCCTGATCAACGACCAACCACTATCACGTTCTTGGAATTCTTGCATCTTTGTGTGAATGTTATCCATCATGCTGTAGAAGACTGATAGTGCTTCGGTTTCATCAAGTAGAATCTCCATTTTAGATTGAAAAGATTTTACTGATAATACCATATCTTCTTCCTCCTCATCATTTGCTTTAGAAATTTTAACGTATTCTGCAAATAGTTCAAAATTAAATTTGAACGATTCATGCTTATTCAACTGATTTCTTAGACATTGTAAAATTGTTTGTTTTGCTGTTTCGAAAAACTTAAGTGGGTCTAAGTTTGATTTATTTTTATTTTCATACAGAAGTGTTTCTATTCTTTCTTCAAAACCACTTCTTACAACCTTTAACTCATCATTTATTGTTTGTGCTGTATTTCGTTTATGAGCGTTTGTTCTTAAGTGATAACTCCAATCTATAATTAAAATGTTTTTGTTACATGCAGGACACAGCTTACTCAGCTCATTATCTTTTGTTTCATTCATACGCTGTTTTTTTGATGATGAAGGTTGATTCATTTCTTCGTGTTCTACAATTAAGTTTGAATTCACTGTATGAGCGGTTCTCAAATGTATTAACAATTTGTCTTTGCGGGACTAACTTTTTTCACAAATTTGACAGTACACTCGGTCTCCATTTACTGATAAAATATGTTTTTTTAAACTATTTTTAAAAGCAAAACCGCTCCCACAAACTTTACAAAAAAAACTTTTCATTTCAAATTATTTTTCAACTTTTACTTCACTAAACAAATTATTAACTAATTAACAACTTATTTAAAGATTTTATTGCACTTGTTGAACTGGCTGCCAAAACTGGACTGTGATTTTTAACAAAACTCGAGTGAATTTATAGCAGAAAATTCCACGCTTCAGTGAAAATGTAAAACTCAACAACCATTCAGAACAAAGTATAAAATTATTGTTCGACCCCCTCCCACTCCAAAAACATTAGTCAATCAGAACAATTTCTAGAATAAACTGTTGATAGCGCACACTTTGTTCTTAAATTTTACTGACAAGCTATTTTTTTAAGTTACCTTTTTAATTCGTAACGACAATATTAAAAAAGTTTTAACAAGTTCAATCCAATAAGTTATATGCGCATCCGGTCTTTTGCTAACTTATCAATTTTTACACATCTTGCATTTCATTTAAATCATACAATCTTTTCTTAATTTCACAACGTTACTAAATTCTTGTAACAATAAAAATATGTAATTTGAAACAATATTAAATAGGTTTGTAGTAATAATCAACATAAAACACATGCTTGAATATGAATCCGTAAGTAACACCTGCATCCCGTTTCTCTTATCTCTACAACAACACACGTACTATACACCCTTCGCCTAGATAAGACAAGATCAATGATTTTGTGACGTAACGAGCCACGAGAGCCCTTGATTCAGAAACCCCATATATACACTACTATGTCTATGTGAACATCGTGTTATAACCTCCTCTAATACCTTTCTTGATAAAGTTGTACATATTAATGTCTGTTAAAAGTTGAAGATTTATTCCTGTTAGTTTAAGCATAGCGTCCCACGATAATCCAGGTGTTGTATAGTATTGACAAGGGTCTAATGAATATATATTTTTGCATACTTTTCTAAAGTTTTCGAAAACATCGGTTAAAAGTAGCACATCTGTTATCAAATAAAGCTCTAAATAATCCCAAAGACTTTTGCAGTTGAATTTTTTCCAAATCGTCAAAGCATGTAAATAATCTGCGTCATTACATTTGCTGTTTGTCAACTTATTGTTGAAATTTTCTTGTGCAGGTAAAGAAGGCTCATCCAAACGTTCCCACGAGTTAAAGTTATTCATATGGAAATACTCCTTTTCTTGTTATCATCTTAAATGCTTCCTCTTCTGGATACATTGAATTGACAACTTCAATGGCAATCATGCATACATAATGGCTTTTATAATTTTCTTGAATAAGTAGTAGGTTAATGTGTTTGTTTTTTTCTTGTTTTGTACAATAGAAAGGACCCACTATTTTACAGTTGTTTTGATTTATTTCTTCGTAACCAAATACGTTTATACTAAATATCAGGATTCATTTCTTCAAATTTCTTTATGTCTGTAATTTTTAACGGAAATTCGAGGTTCCCAAACTCTAATCTAATATTGTTTCGTAGAATAATAGTAGTAGCAGTAATATCATGAATAAAGTAAGATGATGGTCGGTTGTTATTGTGTTGGTTGTCAACTGGATATAGAGCTGATATAACTACCCACTTGAAACAATATTCATCTGAATTATTGACATTGACACAAGCATGTTTTCGTTGAAAGTACGGTGGTAATGGTAAATACTGTGACTCCTTAATTGGTTTGTATTGGTTAATATTCATTTCAAGGTGACTTATCCTGATCAACGACCAACCACTATCACGTTCTTGGAATTCTTGCATCTTTGTGTGAATGTTATCCATCATGCTGTAGAAGACTGATAGTGCTTCGGTTTCATCAAGTAGAATCTCCATTTTAGATTGAAAAGATTTTACTGATAATACCATATCTTCTTCCTCCTCATCATTTGCTTTAGAAATTTTAACGTATTCTGCAAATAGTTCAAAATTAAATTTGAACGATTCATGCTTATTCAACTGATTTCTTAGACATTGTAAAATTGTTTGTTTTGCTGTTTCGAAAAACTTAAGTGGGTCTAAGTTTGATTTATTTTTATTTTCATACAGAAGTGTTTCTATTCTTTCTTCAAAACCACTTCTTACAACCTTTAACTCATCATTTATTGTTTGTGCTGTATTTCGTTTATGAGCGTTTGTTCTTAAGTGATAACTCCAATCTATAATTAAAATGTTTTTGTTACATGCAGGACACAGCTTACTCAGCTCATTATCTTTTGTTTCATTCATACGCTGTTTTTTTGATGATGAAGGTTGATTCATTTCTTCGTGTTCTACAATTAAGTTTGAATTCACTGTATGAGCGGTTCTCAAATGTATTAACAATTTGTCTTTGCGGGACTAACTTTTTTCACAAATTTGACAGTACACTCGGTCTCCATTTACTGATAAAATATGTTTTTTTAAACTATTTTTAAAAGCAAAACCGCTCCCACAAACTTTACAAAAAAAACTTTTCATTTCAAATTATTTTTCAACTTTTACTTCACTAAACAAATTATTAACTAATTAACAACTTATTTAAAGATTTTATTGCACTTGTTGAACTGGCTGCCAAAACTGGACTGTGATTTTTAACAAAACTCGAGTGAATTTATAGCAGAAAATTCCACGCTTCAGTGAAAATGTAAAACTCAACAACCATTTAGAACAAAGTATAAAATTATTGTTCGACCCCCTCCCACTCCAAAAACATTAGTCAATCAGAACAATTTCTAGAATAAACTGTTGATAGCGCACACTTTGTTCTTAAATTTTACTGACAAGCTATTTTTTTAAGTTACCTTTTTAATTCGTAACGACAATATTAAAAAAGTTTTAACAAGTTCAATCCAATAAGTTATATGCGCATCCGGTCTTTTGCTAACTTATCAATTTTTACACATCTTGCATTTCATTTAAATCATACAATCTTTTCTTAATTTCACAACGTTACTAAATTCTTGTAACAATAAAAATATGTAATTTGAAACAATATTAAATAGGTTTGTAGTAATAATCAACATAAAACACATGCTTGAATATGAATCCGTAAGTAACACCTGCATCCCGTTTCTCTTATCTCTACAACAACACACGTACTATACACCCTTCGCCTAGATAAGACAAGATCAATGATTTTGTGACGTAACGAGCCACGAGAGCCCTTGATTCAGAAACCCCATATATACACTACTATGTCTATGTGAACATCGTGTTATAACCTCCTCTAATACCTTTCTTGATAAAGTTGTACATATTAATGTCTGTTAAAAGTTGAAGATTTATTCCTGTTAGTTTAAGCATAGCGTCCCACGATAATCCAGGTGTTGTATAGTATTGACAAGGGTCTAATGAATATATATTTTTGCATACTTTTCTAAAGTTTTCGAAAACATCGGTTAAAAGTAGCACATCTGTTATCAAATAAAGCTCTAAATAATCCCAAAGACTTTTGCAGTTGAATTTTTTCCAAATCGTCAAAGCATGTAAATAATCTGCGTCATTACATTTGCTGTTTGTCAACTTATTGTCGAAATTTTCTTGTGCAGGTAAAGAAGGCTCATCCAAACGTTCCCACGAGTTAAAGTATTCATATGGAAATACTCCTTTTCTTGTTATCATCTTAAATGCTTCCTCTTCTGGATACATTGAATTGACAACTTCAATGGCAATCATGCATACATAATGGCTTTTATAATTTTCTTGAATAAGTAGTAGGTTAATGTGTTTGTTTTTTTTCTTGTTTTGTACAATAGAAAGGACCCACTATTTTACAGTTGTTTTGATTTATTTCTTCGTAACCAAATACGTTTATACTAAATATCAGGATTCATTTCTTCAAATTTCTTTATGTCTGTAATTTTTAACGGAAATTCGAGGTTCCCAAACTCTAATCTAATATTGTTTCGTAGAATAATAGTAGTAGCAGTAATATCATGAATAAAGTAAGATGATGGTCGGTTGTTATTGTGTTGGTTGTCAACTGGATATAGAGCTGATATAACTACCCACTTGAAACAATATTCATCTGAATTATTGACATTGACACAAGCATGTTTTCGTTGAAAGTACGGTGGTAATGGTAAATACTGTGACTCCTTAATTGGTTTGTATTGGTTAATATTTAAGGTGACTTATCCTGATCAACGACCAACCACTATCACGTTCTTGGAATTCTTGCATCTTTGTGTGAATGTTATCCATCATGCTGTAGAAGACTGATAGTGCTTCGGTTTCATCAAGTAGAATCTCCATTTTAGATTGAAAAGATTTTACTGATAATACCATATCTTCTTCCTCCTCATCATTTGCTTTAGAAATTTTAACGTATTCTGCAAATAGTTCAAAATTAAATTTGAACGATTCATGCTTATTCAACTGATTTCTTAGACATTGTAAAATTGTTTGTTTTGCTGTTTCGAAAAACTTAAGTGGGTCTAAGTTTGATTTATTTTTATTTTCATACAGAAGTGTTTCTATTCTTTCTTCAAAACCACTTCTTACAACCTTTAACTCATCATTTATTGTTTGTGCTGTATTTCGTTTATGAGCGTTTGTTCTTAAGTGATAACTCCAATCTATAATTAAAATGTTTTTGTTACATGCAGGACACAGCTTACTCAGCTCATTATCTTTTGTTTCATTCATACGCTGTTTTTTTGATGATGAAGGTTGATTCATTTCTTCGTGTTCTACAATTAAGTTTGAATTCACTGTATGAGCGGTTCTCAAATGTATTAACAATTTGTCTTTGCGGGACTAACTTTTTTCACAAATTTGACAGTACACTCGATCTCCATTTACTGATAAAATATGTTTTTTTAAACTATTTTTAAAAGCAAAACCGCTCCCACAAACTTTACAAAAAAAACTTTTCATTTCAAATTATTTTTCAACTTTTACTTCACTAAACAAATTATTAACTAATTAACAACTTATTTAAAGATTTTATTGCACTTGTTGAACTGGCTGCCAAAACTGGACTGTGATTTTTAACAAAACTCGAGTGAATTTATAGCAGAAAATTCCACGCTTCAGTGAAAATGTAAAACTCAACAACCATTCAGAACAAAGTATAAAATTATTGTTCGACCCCCTCCCACTCCAAAAACATTAGTCAATCAGAACAATTTCTAGAATAAACTGTTGATAGCGCACACTTTGTTCTTAAATTTTACTGACAAGCTATTTTTTTAAGTTACCTTTTTAATTCGTAACGACAATATTAAAAAAGTTTTAACAAGTTCAATCCAATAAGTTATATGCGCATCCGGTCTTTTGCTAACTTATCAATTTTTACACATCTTGCATTTCATTTAAATCATACAATCTTTTCTTAATTTCACAACGTTACTAAATTCTTGTAACAATAAAAATATGTAATTTGAAACAATATTAAATAGGTTTGTAGTAATAATCAACATAAAACACATGCTTGAATATGAATCCGTAAGTAACACCTGCATCCCGTTTCTCTTATCTCTACAACAACACACGTACTATACACCCTTCGCCTAGATAAGACAAGATCAATGATTTTGTGACGTAACGAGCCACGAGAGCCCTTGATTCAGAAACCCCATATATACACTACTATGTCTATGTGAACATCGTGTTATAACCTCCTCTAATACCTTTCTTGATAAAGTTGTACATATTAATGTCTGTTAAAAGTTGAAGATTTATTCCTGTTAGTTTAAGCATAGCGTCCCACGATAATCCAGGTGTTGTATAGTATTGACAAGGGTCTAATGAATATATATTTTTGCATACTTTTCTAAAGTTTTCGAAAACATCGGTTAAAAGTAGCACATCTGTTATCAAATAAAGCTCTAAATAATCCCAAAGACTTTTGCAGTTGAATTTTTTCCAAATCGTCAAAGCATGTAAATAATCTGCGTCATTACATTTGCTGTTTGTCAACTTATTGTTGAAATTTTCTTGTGCAGGTAAAGAAGGCTCATCCAAACGTTCCCACGAGTTAAAGTTATTCATATGGAAATACTCCTTTTCTTGTTATCATCTTAAATGCTTCCTCTTCTGGATACATTGAATTGACAACTTCAATGGCAATCATGCATACATAATGGCTTTTATAATTTTCTTGAATAAGTAGTAGGTTAATGTGTTTGTTTTTTTCTTGTTTTGTACAATAGAAAGGACCCACTATTTTACAGTTGTTTTGATTTATTTCTTCGTAACCAAATACGTTTATACTAAATATCAGGATTCATTTCTTCAAATTTCTTTATGTCTGTAATTTTTAACGGAAATTCGAGGTTCCCAAACTCTAATCTAATATTGTTTCGTAGAATAATAGTAGTAGCAGTAATATCATGAATAAAGTAAGATGATGGTCGGTTGTTATTGTGTTGGTTGTCAACTGGATATAGAGCTGATATAACTACCCACTTGAAACAATATTCATCTGAATTATTGACATTGACACAAGCATGTTTTCGTTGAAAGTACGGTGGTAATGGTAAATACTGTGACTCCTTAATTGGTTTGTATTGGTTAATATTCATTTCAAGGTGACTTATCCTGATCAACGACCAACCACTATCACGTTCTTGGAATTCTTGCATCTTTGTGTGAATGTTATCCATCATGCTGTAGAAGACTGATAGTGCTTCGGTTTCATCAAGTAGAATCTCCATTTTAGATTGAAAAGATTTTACTGATAATACCATATCTTCTTCCTCCTCATCATTTGCTTTAGAAATTTTAACGTATTCTGCAAATAGTTCAAAATTAAATTTGAACGATTCATGCTTATTCAACTGATTTCTTAGACATTGTAAAATTGTTTGTTTTGCTGTTTCGAAAAACTTAAGTGGGTCTAAGTTTGATTTATTTTTATTTTCATACAGAAGTGTTTCTATTCTTTCTTCAAAACCACTTCTTACAACCTTTAACTCATCATTTATTGTTTGTGCTGTATTTCGTTTATGAGCGTTTGTTCTTAAGTGATAACTCCAATCTATAATTAAAATGTTTTTGTTACATGCAGGACACAGCTTACTCAGCTCATTATCTTTTGTTTCATTCATACGCTGTTTTTTTGATGATGAAGGTTGATTCATTTCTTCGTGTTCTACAATTAAGTTTGAATTCACTGTATGAGCGGTTCTCAAATGTATTAACAATTTGTCTTTGCGGGACTAACTTTTTTCACAAATTTGACAGTACACTCGGTCTCCATTTACTGATAAAATATGTTTTTTTAAACTATTTTTAAAAGCAAAACCGCTCCCACAAACTTTACAAAAAAAACTTTTCATTTCAAATTATTTTTCAACTTTTACTTCACTAAACAAATTATTAACTAATTAACAACTTATTTAAAGATTTTATTGCACTTGTTGAACTGGCTGCCAAAACTGGACTGTGATTTTTAACAAAACTCGAGTGAATTTATAGCAGAAAATTCCACGCTTCAGTGAAAATGTAAAACTCAACAACCATTTAGAACAAAGTATAAAATTATTGTTCGACCCCCTCCCACTCCAAAAACATTAGTCAATCAGAACAATTTCTAGAATAAACTGTTGATAGCGCACACTTTGTTCTTAAATTTTACTGACAAGCTATTTTTTTAAGTTACCTTTTTAATTCGTAACGACAATATTAAAAAAGTTTTAACAAGTTCAATCCAATAAGTTATATGCGCATCCGGTCTTTTGCTAACTTATCAATTTTTACACATCTTGCATTTCATTTAAATCATACAATCTTTTCTTAATTTCACAACGTTACTAAATTCTTGTAACAATAAAAATATGTAATTTGAAACAATATTAAATAGGTTTGTAGTAATAATCAACATAAAACACATGCTTGAATATGAATCCGTAAGTAACACCTGCATCCCGTTTCTCTTATCTCTACAACAACACACGTACTATACACCCTTCGCCTAGATAAGACAAGATCAATGATTTTGTGACGTAACGAGCCACGAGAGCCCTTGATTCAGAAACCCCATATATACACTACTATGTCTATGTGAACATCGTGTTATAACCTCCTCTAATACCTTTCTTGATAAAGTTGTACATATTAATGTCTGTTAAAAGTTGAAGATTTATTCCTGTTAGTTTAAGCATAGCGTCCCACGATAATCCAGGTGTTGTATAGTATTGACAAGGGTCTAATGAATATATATTTTTGCATACTTTTCTAAAGTTTTCGAAAACATCGGTTAAAAGTAGCACATCTGTTATCAAATAAAGCTCTAAATAATCCCAAAGACTTTTGCAGTTGAATTTTTTCCAAATCGTCAAAGCATGTAAATAATCTGCGTCATTACATTTGCTGTTTGTCAACTTATTGTCGAAATTTTCTTGTGCAGGTAAAGAAGGCTCATCCAAACGTTCCCACGAGTTAAAGTATTCATATGGAAATACTCCTTTTCTTGTTATCATCTTAAATGCTTCCTCTTCTGGATACATTGAATTGACAACTTCAATGGCAATCATGCATACATAATGGCTTTTATAATTTTCTTGAATAAGTAGTAGGTTAATGTGTTTGTTTTTTTTCTTGTTTTGTACAATAGAAAGGACCCACTATTTTACAGTTGTTTTGATTTATTTCTTCGTAACCAAATACGTTTATACTAAATATCAGGATTCATTTCTTCAAATTTCTTTATGTCTGTAATTTTTAACGGAAATTCGAGGTTCCCAAACTCTAATCTAATATTGTTTCGTAGAATAATAGTAGTAGCAGTAATATCATGAATAAAGTAAGATGATGGTCGGTTGTTATTGTGTTGGTTGTCAACTGGATATAGAGCTGATATAACTACCCACTTGAAACAATATTCATCTGAATTATTGACATTGACACAAGCATGTTTTCGTTGAAAGTACGGTGGTAATGGTAAATACTGTGACTCCTTAATTGGTTTGTATTGGTTAATATTCATTTCAAGGTGACTTATCCTGATCAACGACCAACCACTATCACGTTCTTGGAATTCTTGCATCTTTGTGTGAATGTTATCCATCATGCTGTAGAAGACTGATAGTGCTTCGGTTTCATCAAGTAGAATCTCCATTTTAGATTGAAAAGATTTTACTGATAATACCATATCTTCTTCCTCCTCATCATTTGCTTTAGAAATTTTAACGTATTCTGCAAATAGTTCAAAATTAAATTTGAACGATTCATGCTTATTCAACTGATTTCTTAGACATTGTAAAATTGTTTGTTTTGCTGTTTCGAAAAACTTAAGTGGGTCTAAGTTTGATTTATTTTTATTTTCATACAGAAGTGTTTCTATTCTTTCTTCAAAACCACTTCTTACAACCTTTAACTCATCATTTATTGTTTGTGCTGTATTTCGTTTATGAGCGTTTGTTCTTAAGTGATAACTCCAATCTATAATTAAAATGTTTTTGTTACATGCAGGACACAGCTTACTCAGCTCATTATCTTTTGTTTCATTCATACGCTGTTTTTTTGATGATGAAGGTTGATTCATTTCTTCGTGTTCTACAATTAAGTTTGAATTCACTGTATGAGCGGTTCTCAAATGTATTAACAATTTGTCTTTGCGGGACTAACTTTTTTCACAAATTTGACAGTACACTCGATCTCCATTTACTGATAAAATATGTTTTTTTAAACTATTTTTAAAAGCAAAACCGCTCCCACAAACTTTACAAAAAAAACTTTTCATTTCAAATTATTTTTCAACTTTTACTTCACTAAACAAATTATTAACTAATTAACAACTTATTTAAAGATTTTATTGCACTTGTTGAACTGGCTGCCAAAACTGGACTGTGATTTTTAACAAAACTCGAGTGAATTTATAGCAGAAAATTCCACGCTTCAGTGAAAATGTAAAACTCAACAACCATTTAGAACAAAGTATAAAATTATTGTTCGACCCCCTCCCACTCCAAAAACATTAGTCAATCAGAACAATTTCTAGAATAAACTGTTGATAGCGCACACTTTGTTCTTAAATTTTACTGACAAGCTATTTTTTTAAGTTACCTTTTTAATTCGTAACGACAATATTAAAAAAGTTTTAACAAGTTCAATCCAATAAGTTATATGCGCATCCGGTCTTTTGCTAACTTATCAATTTTTACACATCTTGCATTTCATTTAAATCATACAATCTTTTCTTAATTTCACAACGTTACTAAATTCTTGTAACAATAAAAATATGTAATTTGAAACAATATTAAATAGGTTTGTAGTAATAATCAACATAAAACACATGCTTGAATATGAATCCGTAAGTAACACCTGCATCCCGTTTCTCTTATCTCTACAACAACACACGTACTATACACCCTTCGCCTAGATAAGACAAGATCAATGATTTTGTGACGTAACGAGCCACGAGAGCCCTTGATTCAGAAACCCCATATATACACTACTATGTCTATGTGAACATCGTGTTATAACCTCCTCTAATACCTTTCTTGATAAAGTTGTACATATTAATGTCTGTTAAAAGTTGAAGATTTATTCCTGTTAGTTTAAGCATAGCGTCCCACGATAATCCAGGTGTTGTATAGTATTGACAAGGGTCTAATGAATATATATTTTTGCATACTTTTCTAAAGTTTTCGAAAACATCGGTTAAAAGTAGCACATCTGTTATCAAATAAAGCTCTAAATAATCCCAAAGACTTTTGCAGTTGAATTTTTTCCAAATCGTCAAAGCATGTAAATAATCTGCGTCATTACATTTGCTGTTTGTCAACTTATTGTTGAAATTTTCTTGTGCAGGTAAAGAAGGCTCATCCAAACGTTCCCACGAGTTAAAGTTATTCATATGGAAATACTCCTTTTCTTGTTATCATCTTAAATGCTTCCTCTTCTGGATACATTGAATTGACAACTTCAATGGCAATCATGCATACATAATGGCTTTTATAATTTTCTTGAATAAGTAGTAGGTTAATGTGTTTGTTTTTTTCTTGTTTTGTACAATAGAAAGGACCCACTATTTTACAGTTGTTTTGATTTATTTCTTCGTAACCAAATACGTTTATACTAAATATCAGGATTCATTTCTTCAAATTTCTTTATGTCTGTAATTTTTAACGGAAATTCGAGGTTCCCAAACTCTAATCTAATATTGTTTCGTAGAATAATAGTAGTAGCAGTAATATCATGAATAAAGTAAGATGATGGTCGGTTGTTATTGTGTTGGTTGTCAACTGGATATAGAGCTGATATAACTACCCACTTGAAACAATATTCATCTGAATTATTGACATTGACACAAGCATGTTTTCGTTGAAAGTACGGTGGTAATGGTAAATACTGTGACTCCTTAATTGGTTTGTATTGGTTAATATTCATTTCAAGGTGACTTATCCTGATCAACGACCAACCACTATCACGTTCTTGGAATTCTTGCATCTTTGTGTGAATGTTATCCATCATGCTGTAGAAGACTGATAGTGCTTCGGTTTCATCAAGTAGAATCTCCATTTTAGATTGAAAAGATTTTACTGATAATACCATATCTTCTTCCTCCTCATCATTTGCTTTAGAAATTTTAACGTATTCTGCAAATAGTTCAAAATTAAATTTGAACGATTCATGCTTATTCAACTGATTTCTTAGACATTGTAAAATTGTTTGTTTTGCTGTTTCGAAAAACTTAAGTGGGTCTAAGTTTGATTTATTTTTATTTTCATACAGAAGTGTTTCTATTCTTTCTTCAAAACCACTTCTTACAACCTTTAACTCATCATTTATTGTTTGTGCTGTATTTCGTTTATGAGCGTTTGTTCTTAAGTGATAACTCCAATCTATAATTAAAATGTTTTTGTTACATGCAGGACACAGCTTACTCAGCTCATTATCTTTTGTTTCATTCATACGCTGTTTTTTTGATGATGAAGGTTGATTCATTTCTTCGTGTTCTACAATTAAGTTTGAATTCACTGTATGAGCGGTTCTCAAATGTATTAACAATTTGTCTTTGCTGGAATAACTTTTTTCACAAATTTGACAGTACACTCGGTCTCCATTTACTGATAAAATATGTTTTTTTAAACTATTTTTAAAAGCAAAACCGCTCCCACAAACTTTACAAATAAAACTTTTCATTTCAAATTATTTTTCAACTTTTACTTCACTAAACAAATTATTAACTAATTAACAACTTATTTAAAGATTTTATTGCACTTGTTGAACTGGCTGCCAAAACTGGACTGTGATTTTTAACAAAACTCGAGTGAATTTATAGCAGAAAATTCCACGCTTCAGTGAAAATGTAAAACTCAACAACCATTTAGAACAAAGTATAAAATTATTGTTCGACCCCCTCCCACTCCAAAAACATTAGTCAATCAGAACAATTTCTAGAATAAACTGTTGATAGCGCACACTTTGTTCTTAAATTTTACTGACAAGCTATTTTTTTAAGTTACCTTTTTAATTCGTAACGACAATATTAAAAAAGTTTTAACAAGTTCAATCCAATAAGTTATATGCGCATCCGGTCTTTTGCTAACTTATCAATTTTTACACATCTTGCATTTCATTTAAATCATACAATCTTTTCTTAATTTCACAACGTTACTAAATTCTTGTAACAATAAAAATATGTAATTTGAAACAATATTAAATAGGTTTGTAGTAATAATCAACATAAAACACATGCTTGAATATGAATCCGTAAGTAACACCTGCATCCCGTTTCTCTTATCTCTACAACAACACACGTACTATACACCCTTCGCCTAGATAAGACAAGATCAATGATTTTGTGACGTAACGAGCCACGAGAGCCCTTGATTCAGAAACCCCATATATACACAACTATGTCTATGTGAACATCGTGTTATAACCTCCTCTAATACCTTTCTTGATAAAGTTGTACATATTAATGTCTGTTAAAAGTTGAAGATTTATTCCTGTTAGTTTAAGCATAGCGTCCCACGATAATCCAGGTGTTGTATAGTATTGACAAGGGTCTAATGAATATATATTTTTGCATACTTTTCTAAAGTTTTCGAAAACATCGGTTAAAAGTAGCACATCTGTTATCAAATAAAGCTCTAAATAATCCCAAAGACTTTTGCAGTTGAATTTTTTCCAAATCGTCAAAGCATGTAAATAATCTGCGTCATTACATTTGCTGTTTGTCAACTTATTGTTGAAATTTTCTTGTGCAGGTAAAGAAGGCTCATCCAAACGTTCCCACGAGTTAAAGTTATTCATATGGAAATACTCCTTTTCTTGTTATCATCTTAAATGCTTCCTCTTCTGGATACATTGAATTGACAACTTCAATGGCAATCATGCATACATAATGGCTTTTATAATTTTCTTGAATAAGTAGTAGGTTAATGTGTTTGTTTTTTTCTTGTTTTGTACAATAGAAAGGACCCACTATTTTACAGTTGTTTTGATTTATTTCTTCGTAACCAAATACGTTTATACTAAATATCAGGATTCATTTCTTCAAATTTCTTTATGTCTGTAATTTTTAACGGAAATTCGAGGTTCCCAAACTCTAATCTAATATTGTTTCGTAGAATAATAGTAGTAGCAGTAATATCATGAATAAAGTAAGATGATGGTCGGTTGTTATTGTGTTGGTTGTCAACTGGATATAGAGCTGATATAACTACCCACTTGAAACAATATTCATCTGAATTATTGACATTGACACAAGCATGTTTTCGTTGAAAGTACGGTGGTAATGGTAAATACTGTGACTCCTTAATTGGTTTGTATTGGTTAATATTCATTTCAAGGTGACTTATCCTGATCAACGACCAACCACTATCACGTTCTTGGAATTCTTGCATCTTTGTGTGAATGTTATCCATCATGCTGTAGAAGACTGATAGTGCTTCGGTTTCATCAAGTAGAATCTCCATTTTAGATTGAAAAGATTTTACTGATAATACCATATCTTCTTCCTCCTCATCATTTGCTTTAGAAATTTTAACGTATTCTGCAAATAGTTCAAAATTAAATTTGAACGATTCATGCTTATTCAACTGATTTCTTAGACATTGTAAAATTGTTTGTTTTGCTGTTTCGAAAAACTTAAGTGGGTCTAAGTTTGATTTATTTTTATTTTCATACAGAAGTGTTTCTATTCTTTCTTCAAAACCACTTCTTACAACCTTTAACTCATCATTTATTGTTTGTGCTGTATTTCGTTTATGAGCGTTTGTTCTTAAGTGATAACTCCAATCTATAATTAAAATGTTTTTGTTACATGCAGGACACAGCTTACTCAGCTCATTATCTTTTGTTTCATTCATACGCTGTTTTTTTGATGATGAAGGTTGATTCATTTCTTCGTGTTCTACAATTAAGTTTGAATTCACTGTATGAGCGGTTCTCAAATGTATTAACAATTTGTCTTTGCTGGAATAACTTTTTTCACAAATTTGACAGTACACTCGGTCTCCATTTACTGATAAAATATGTTTTTTTAAACTATTTTTAAAAGCAAAACCGCTCCCACAAACTTTACAAATAAAACTTTTCATTTCAAATTATTTTTCAACTTTTACTTCACTAAACAAATTATTAACTAATTAACAACTTATTTAAAGATTTTATTGCACTTGTTGAACTGGCTGCCAAAACTGGACTGTGATTTTTAACAAAACTCGAGTGAATTTATAGCAGAAAATTCCACGCTTCAGTGAAAATGTAAAACTCAACAACCATTTAGAACAAAGTATAAAATTATTGTTCGACCCCCTCCCACTCCAAAAACATTAGTCAATCAGAACAATTTCTAGAATAAACTGTTGATAGCGCACACTTTGTTCTTAAATTTTACTGACAAGCTATTTTTTTAAGTTACCTTTTTAATTCGTAACGACAATATTAAAAAAGTTTTAACAAGTTCAATCCAATAAGTTATATGCGCATCCGGTCTTTTGCTAACTTATCAATTTTTACACATCTTGCATTTCATTTAAATCATACAATCTTTTCTTAATTTCACAACGTTACTAAATTCTTGTAACAATAAAAATATGTAATTTGAAACAATATTAAATAGGTTTGTAGTAATAATCAACATAAAACACATGCTTGAATATGAATCCGTAAGTAACACCTGCATCCCGTTTCTCTTATCTCTACAACAACACACGTACTATACACCCTTCGCCTAGATAAGACAAGATCAATGATTTTGTGACGTAACGAGCCACGAGAGCCCTTGATTCAGAAACCCCATATATACACTACTATGTCTATGTGAACATCGTGTTATAACCTCCTCTAATACCTTTCTTGATAAAGTTGTACATATTAATGTCTGTTAAAAGTTGAAGATTTATTCCTGTTAGTTTAAGCATAGCGTCCCACGATAATCCAGGTGTTGTATAGTATTGACAAGGGTCTAATGAATATATATTTTTGCATACTTTTCTAAAGTTTTCGAAAACATCGGTTAAAAGTAGCACATCTGTTATCAAATAAAGCTCTAAATAATCCCAAAGACTTTTGCAGTTGAATTTTTTCCAAATCGTCAAAGCATGTAAATAATCTGCGTCATTACATTTGCTGTTTGTCAACTTATTGTTGAAATTTTCTTGTGCAGGTAAAGAAGGCTCATTCAAACGTTCCCACGAGTTAAAGTATTCATATGGAAATACTCCTTTTCTTGTTATCATCTTAAATGCTTCCTCTTCTGGATACATTGAATTGACAACTTCAATGGCAATCATGCATACATAATGGCTTTTATAATTTTCTTGAATAAGTAGTAGGTTAATATGTTTGTTTTTTTCTTGTTTTGTACAATAGAAAGGACCCACTATTTTACAGTTGTTTTGATTTATTTCTTCGTAACCAAATACGTTTATACTAAATATCAGGATTCATTTCTTCAAATTTCTTTATGTCTGTAATTTTTAACGGAAATTCGAGGTTCCCAAACTCTAATCTAATATTGTTTCGTAGAATAATAGTAGTAGCAGTAATATCATGAATAAAGTAAGATGATGGTCGGTTGTTATTGTGTTGGTTGTCAACTGGATATAGAGCTGATATAACTACCCACTTGAAACAATATTCATCTGAATTATTGACATTGACACAAGCATGTTTTCGTTGAAAGTACGGTGGTAATGGTAAATACTGTGACTCCTTAATTGGTTTGTATTGGTTAATATTCATTTCAAGGTGACTTATCCTGATCAACGACCAACCACTATCACGTTCTTGGAATTCTTGCATCTTTGTGTGAATGTTATCCATCATGCTGTAGAAGACTGATAGTGCTTCGGTTTCATCAAGTAGAATCTCCATTTTAGATTGAAAAGATTTTACTGATAATACCATATCTTCTTCCTCCTCATCATTTGCTTTAGAAATTTTAACGTATTCTGCAAATAGTTCAAAATTAAATTTGAACGATTCATGCTTATTCAACTGATTTCTTAGACATTGTAAAATTGTTTGTTTTGCTGTTTCGAAAAACTTAAGTGGGTCTAAGTTTGATTTATTTTTATTTTCATACAGAAGTGTTTCTATTCTTTCTTCAAAACCACTTCTTACAACCTTTAACTCATCATTTATTGTTTGTGCTGTATTTCGTTTATGAGCGTTTGTTCTTAAGTGATAACTCCAATCTATAATTAAAATGTTTTTGTTACATGCAGGACACAGCTTACTCAGCTCATTATCTTTTGTTTCATTCATACGCTGTTTTTTTGATGATGAAGGTTGATTCATTTCTTCGTGTTCTACAATTAAGTTTGAATTCACTGTATGAGCGGTTCTCAAATGTATTAACAATTTGTCTTTGCTGGAATAACTTTTTTCACAAATTTGACAGTACACTCGGTCTCCATTTACTGATAAAATATGTTTTTTTAAACTATTTTTAAAAGCAAAACCGCTCCCACAAACTTTACAAATAAAACTTTTCATTTCAAATTATTTTTCAACTTTTACTTCACTAAACAAATTATTAACTAATTAACAACTTATTTAAAGATTTTATTGCACTTGTTGAACTGGCTGCCAAAACTGGACTGTGATTTTTAACAAAACTCGAGTGAATTTATAGCAGAAAATTCCACGCTTCAGTGAAAATGTAAAACTCAACAACCATTTAGAACAAAGTATAAAATTATTGTTCGACCCCCTCCCACTCCAAAAACATTAGTCAATCAGAACAATTTCTAGAATAAACTGTTGATAGCGCACACTTTGTTCTTAAATTTTACTGACAAGCTATTTTTTTAAGTTACCTTTTTAATTCGTAACGACAATATTAAAAAAGTTTTAACAAGTTCAATCCAATAAGTTATATGCGCATCCGGTCTTTTGCTAACTCATCAATTTTTACACATCTTGCATTTCATTTAAATCATATAATCTTTTCTTAATTTCACAACGTTACGATATTCTTCTAACAATATATATATGTATGTAATTTGAAACAATATTAAACATGTTTGAATAAGTTCAATCCAATAAGTTATATGCGCATCCGGTCTTTTGCTGACTCATCAATTTTTGCACATCTTGTATTTCACTTAAATCATATAATCTTTTCTTAATTTCACAACGTTACTAAATTCTTGTAACAATAAAAATATGTAATTTGAAACAATTTTAAATAGGTTTGTAGTAATAATCAACATAAAACACATGCTTGAATATGAATCCTTAAGTAACACCTGCATCCTGTTTCTCTTATCTCTACAACACACACGCACACCCTTCGAAAAATTCAAAACAAAAATACATACGTGTACATATAAGAAATTGAAATAAAAAAAAAAAAACATTTTTAACATATGTTCCTGTTTGATTAAAATAGTTAATTTTGTTCACATAAGGAGTCCAAAGTCTTCACAAAATAAAATGAAAAATGTTTTTTATTTTTATTTTTAATATGAAACAATACATGTGATTTGTTTAAAAAACAAAGTATAATTTAAAAGTATATAAACAAAAATTGGAATAAAAAAGTATGTATGTAAACAAAAAAAGGTCATCAAAATTTAACACAAATGTGTAATAACAAATCCGTATATACACAAAAACAATTTTTTTTCAGGTACCAAAGAAACGAAAAAGGTTAAATATAGTAAAAATAAAATCTGTACGCAATCTTGACACTTAAGTTTTTGCATGCGTTGCTATTTCATGCGTTAAAAATTTTTGTACGCAATCTGGGCGAATTTTAACGTGTACGCAATCTGGACGTACGGAATCTGGACACAACCTTGATATTTATTTAATCTACTTTTGAAAATTGCTTTATTGAAATTCTTTATATATTTAATTAGGTGACATTCCATTATATTTTGCGTATCTTAACTTGTATGAATTTTACATATAAAATGATTACCCAATTGACAAATCAATTAACGGACTATGATTCTTTTAAAAATTGTTCTACATTTAATTGTGAAATTATATTAATTTTAGAAGTGCGAAATTGTATGAATTTAACTTTGTAATCAGTTTTATCTTATGTTTTATTTATTTTAAATATTTATATGAAATAATTCTTTCATTTAAAATTCTCTAATATTTTATCAAATTGTGTTTCAATTTCATATTTTATATATAACAATCCTAAACAAATATAACTTCCGTTCATGAGAACATAAAAACACAATTTGGTTACGATTCGATCATATATGAACGTAAATGAAAAGTCAGAAACTAGGATAGTAGTAAAAAATGTGTAATTTCAGATTAACATACATACATACATATATCGTACAATATTTCATATACGTACATACATTACTTTTAATTTTTCACGTCGTTTTTTATTCATAGTTTACACTTTTCATATCAGACAAGAAAATATATACAAGTACGATCTATAAACCCATAAATTTGTATACGCTCGAAAGATGTGTCCAGAATATTGCACGTATGTATGAACATATATATTGTATTTATAATTAACAAAATCACGTCATTAAGTTAATGGTACAATATTTGTACAGGGACATATAGGACTCCACTTGGACTGTATACTTAAATTACATACCTACGTATACGATATATTATGCATTCATACGATCATATTTTTATTTATCATTATCAAAAAAGTATGAATATTGAATATTCAAAAAATCAAAATTTTACATTAAACCGATCACATTCAAAATATATGTTTTACAATACATTACAATTTGAATTTACAGTTTGTATTTCTATTCTTGTTTCCGATGTAATAAAATTTATGACTTTTCATATGATTGTAAAACTACCAAGTAGAATTCTAATCACTGTTTTTACATTATAGAGAAATACTTACGCGATAACTAGCGAGGGAAAGTGAGGAGAGTGTCAGGTAGCCCGGTACCCGCGGGTTTTTAATATCGTAAACAAATTTTCTTCTTTTTTTTCACATTCTGTTTTGTGTCATATTCTTATTTTCCTCTCCGTTTTATTTTCTTTCGCTGCCATGCAGTAAACATCGGATAAAATCAAAATATGCATCAATTTAAATGTTGAAAAAATTACCAAAAATATTTTAAAAATTAAATAAATCGAATTAAATTAATAAATAATAAATTCAAAAGAATTTTTATCTTTTATTTATTTTACATTATTTCATAACATAATCAAAGCGAAAATTAATTAAGAGAATAGATGATAATTTAACAACTGAATAAATGGGTCAAGTGAATAAAAGCGTATGACTTTTATATTACATGATCATATTTTGAGTCATAACATCAAAAACCGAAAAATAAAATAAAACGGAGAAGGCGATTAATTTGACATCTCGTATACGATATATACGATCAAAAACAATTTCGTGATTTTACTCATGAGGAAAATTTTTCATATGTAAGCCATACATTAAGACTTTTTCCTTCCGAAAAAACTGACAGAGTTTCAGAAATACTGTCACTACACTCGGCATGTTAAGAAAGCTTCTTGTCCACACACTATGCATGTCAAACTGTTGAATTGCGTGACAGTTGAAAAGCTTTTGAAAAGCAAAAACCAATTCTTTACAGTTGGCGTGGCATTTAGAATGTCTGTTTTTTTTACACTTCACACAAAACTCCAGGCAGGTTTAAGTAAAATCATACATACTTGCTTATGTATTTGTAAAATTGAATTTTTTTATATTTTTTGTACACTTATTTATTCGGTAAATATCTAGTTCCGGGTACACACGGTCATACAGGGTGGTTAAAATCGAATTTTTAGGTTTTTTAATGATTAAATAGTGGATAGTTGAGGGGAAAAAGTGGGAAATAATGGGTGGACAAGGTAGAGGAGGATTATATGAATCTGTTCCAATCACCAAAAAGTGAAACCCGTGTTAGGGGGGCGAACGACAGGCAGATAAAAAATGAATATTTTTTATATTCATTTAGATATATTTTTTTTTAAATTTTCAGGGAACTCTTGTACATAAATATCCATCAGCCAGATAGTGTTGTATATAGGTCCCTATGATCCCATGATACCCTCTGGGTCCTATAAGTCCCTATAGATTATACTCATCTAGCATCTGATATTCAATAATCTATACACACTCAATATTCGAATTTATACGTTAATTATCAGTCCTCTTACCCTTCTACACAAAACTTTTAACCATCAAAACATGGTCACCTAGCATCCCTTTATCACACTCACCCTCTTCCGGCCCACCCCCACTTACTCTAACGCTCAACTGACTCCCCGGCCTATTCATACGAGAAATGCAGGGCTATTATTTTCAAAAAATCACAAAAAATTAAAGTCCACACAAACACCGTACATTACACTTCATAATCATTCTTCATTTCATGCGAAAACAATGCAATTCAGCCGGATGTAGCATTATCGTCGAGTAGACTAAAACCTACTTTATCGATTTTTGCCCAACAATTCAGGCATTAAACCAAATTTAACCACATTCCGCAAACAATCGTATAATCCTAAATTAGATTCCACACTGTTATGTTAATGCACGATGAAAAGATCAACTTAACACAAGTACGCCATTTATCAATTAATTCGCGCACTACGGTTTATATCGAAATATGACATGTTATGTTATCATGTTAATGGCCGGTTTAACAGTGAACGTTTAAACTAGAGATTAGTTAAACTTAAACGAGAGTTTAAACTTTCAGTTAAACCAATTCAGTTTTAATCTTCAGTTTATTTTGAACTTTGATCGAAACATGTGCTGTGCGGGCAAAGTAGATAGGGGTAAAATGTATTTCTCTTCATTGAGAATCACTAAATTTCAATTTTTCATTCTTTAAATGTATGTGTGAATTCTATTTACACATAAGGAAAATATCTAAAAGTACAGTGGAGTCTCAGAAAATGTGCTACCTTTTCCAATATTTATCATTACATCATTCTTTTTAATTGTGAAAAAATATCAAATATCATAGAAATATTTTCATACAATTAAGGCTTTTTTGTTAATCGCCGACTGTACTATTGTATTGCATTGATTTTGTAATTCACATGGGGTGGAGTTTAATTTCTTTATGATATCATGAATTTCAAATTTTTTACGCATTTGTCCTATTTTAAACATTTTAATTTTACATGTACTTACGTTTAAAATACACGTGTTTGTATCGCAGTATATCAATTAGTACATGTTCGTATATGTATTCATTTATTTCAATATTAAATGAATACATGTAAAATTAAAATGCTTAAAATCGGTCAAATGCGTAAAAAATCTAATAGTCTTTGAGAAAAAAGAAAAAATCCTTAACAAGTAATTAGTTTTGGGTGATGGTAATATTTTTACACATACATTCATGAAAATTGGTATTTATTTCGTATATGTACACGATTTTTTTTTATTTTTTTTTTTTTTAGTCTACATGAGAATAATTCTCTTTACGAAAAATATTTTTAGATGGGAGGTTGTGTTTCTTGATCAGAGGTTTTAAAAGTAGGGTAAAATCTGCCGTAAGAAGTTTAATTCTTGATTTTAATACATATTCTTTGGTTTAACTTAACCTAGTTTAAAAAAACTATTGTGAATAAAATGCAGGTTTTTAAACACTGTATTATCATTTACTATTGGCGTTGACAGCTGAAAACAGATGTATTTTAAATTTTGAATTGAAAATTTAAATTATGACAATTTTTCTGACAATTATTGATTTTCTTCTTCATTTTATTTAAACAGAGTTAAAACGACGGAGTACCTCCGTTTAACTTAAACTCGGTTTGGAGTTTAAACGAACACTGTTAAACCGAATTATTTGTTAAACTTGAGTTTAAACTTTAAACGAATTTTAAATGTTCACTGTTAAACCGCCCATAAGTATTTCAAAATCAATATTCCATACACTTACATATACCTATATACACATGCATATGTAACCTCGTATGTACTTACATTTGTATGCTGAATATAAAAACAATCCTAATTTTTCAACAAAAGTTTTATATTCCATTCAGCACCGTTAATTTTAATTATATAATGTATTTTCAATTATAGCTTATTACCATATTAATTATTGAAATAAAATTAATATTGGTTTAAGGTAGAATCAGCTCACAAGAGTCACAAGGGTTTTTTGAATAGCATTTATAAGAATAAAATAAATTTTTAATTGATTTCAATTTGCAGAAAATAATGTTTGTACACATTATCTGTAATAAAATAACCATCTGTAATCATAATTTGAATGTTTGTGTTCCGCATATTTTTATTGTTTATTTTTAGAGCGGATTATTTACTGATATGGCCTAATTACCTAATACAAAGTACTTATTTCATCCAATTGTTTTTATTATTATAAAAAAAGTTAAATCACATTTTGCAAACTTCAGCTCATTTCACTATTTAATATTTCACGGTCTCATTATTACATTATATTTTCTTTTTAATAGTTTACTAATATTCGCATATTTAGGATTTCAAATCGATTTTCAAGTTGTTTTTAACTACAAAATCAAGTTAAATAGAACTTTATCCAGTGGTTCCAGCAAAGTAAGAAGCAAAAATTTGGTTAGTGAAAAGAGATATAATGTAATACGTACGCACAGGAAAATATATAGAAATCGCAGTAAGGAACTAAGAAAGATTCTCATACCTTTCCAAAAAATTCAAATATAGTAGTATTTGAAATAAAACAAGTTTGCTTAAAAAGAATACAGGTAAATAGAAAAGATTTAAGCTTTAATAAAAAACAGCCTAAGTCAGGCAAACCGCAAAGGTGTTTCATCAAAAGCACTTGTCAAATCTATCTATTGGATTTGAGAAATATTTTTAAAAAACTTTTAAAAGTTACGTATATTATAGTTTTATAATCCAACAGAAAAAAAGATTTTATTGAATTGTTTTGCGACGAGAATTTAAAGCAAATTCTAAAGCGTGGAACTTGCAGGTATACGAATTTTACGCATGTATGTACATATGTAATGTATATCAATCACGTAACTAATCCAGAATAGAGTGCCATGGGAAAATTTGAATTCAAAAAGGTTTAGCAACTGCAAAAAGATTGGAAATCACTGGGCTAGGTTGTAAAAATTGTTAGCTGTGTTACTATACCTTTAATTTTGGATGTTTGTGAGAAAATTTTGTTTATTTTTTAAATTAAAAAAAACATACAATCGCTTTTCAATTGAATCTCTTTCTACTGAAGTGGAATGGTTTTGTTTTCGAATTTATATTGCTTCAATAAATTTATTCGTATAAGTTGAACTGTAAACATATTTTACTGTAAAAACTTTCTTACTGGTTTTAAACAAATCCAATCGGAAAAATAAATTGAATCTATCAATAACTCATTGACCGAAATTTTATCCGACTTCTATTGAGTCCAGTATATTTAATGCAGTTTCGTACCTTCCTCTCTATTCCTTACTTAAAATTGTTAAAATGGCTTTATAAGTCTGAAAAAGTCTTTTTGAACTATAGGAATAGAACCATCTAACCTTCCCTTACCTCGCCAACCCATCTATCAGTACCCATTGTCATCTACACCTTCACCTAAAACCTTTTGAAAACTTAGCGTAATACATACATATGTATATAAGTACTGGATTTTTGTTCCCTACCACTATTAAACAAAATCAGAAAATTAACAGATTATACATACATACATACATATGTACCATATGTATGTGTATGTCCTTCAAAATATATTGTAAAGCAAAAAACTTAATTTTGTTACAAGAAAATGAAGTTTGGAAATCAAAATATGATATATTATGCCAACAACTATTTGGCAACCTATGCCTAGAACTAGTTAAGGCCTTATGGAAATATACATGTCTCTTTTCCTTCTACCATAATTTCTAATAAGATTATTTCACGAGTAGTGTTACCACATCTGTAAAGTTATCATGTAATATGAGAAGAATTTTTCCAACATCAATATACCGCGACGTAAAGTGGTTCTACTTTATTTCATTTTCATAAGGCCTTAATTTCACCGAATTAGTATATGTATATAGGCAGAGTAAAGAAACAATTAGACAATCTTCGTGTTATATCTGTTATACGTACATTCGAATATAAGCAGTACACAAAACCAGGGTTGGGCATTTACGCGTAAACAGCCGGAGTTTACGTTTACTTGGTAAAGAGAGTAAAGAGTGTAAATACCGTAAAGACTGCGTAAATAGCGTAAATAGACGTAAATACATAAAAATAAAACAGCTGTGTGTAAATTGTCTGTCACTTTTAAAAATTAACAGATTAAAAAAACATAAGTCGGGTGATTTCGATCTTTGAAAATATCAAACTTATGTACAGTTTTTATAATTTTTATTCACAAAATAAATATTGAAGTTAATGTTAAACAAAATATTTTGTGTTTTTTTATTTTTATGAATAAAATTTAATTTTTAATAAATTTGTTTACGTTTACACTCTTTACGTCTTTACGGTAAACAGAAAAACTCTTTACGTACGTTGTTTTTACGTGTAAATTGTGGTTGTAAACGCTGTAAATAGTTTACGCGCCCAACCATGCACAAAACTATAAAATGAAAGATACCTACATACAAAATGAAAGAGGATAATTGTATTCGATTGTGCCGATACATACATATGTTTGTTTTAAATTTAATTTTTATAAGCGAAATAATAGGAAGTAGGAAAGAATTGCGAGTTATTTTCTTGCTTAATTTTTTTTTATAAGATTACGACACTTTTCCTACTCGTAAATCAATTTTAGTTTTACGTAAAAACTTTTCCTTTGAAGACACCGAATATTTCCACATTTGTAAACATAGTTTATTTTAAATTAAATTGTAATTCTTTAACTAATGAAAGCGAATTAATTATATATTTCATCCAACAGATTATTAAAGAAAGTCGTAAGGGAATTAAATTAATCGATTGTAGAAGTACATTTTCAGATGATTAATGATTTTCATACAAAAAGAAAAATTCTTCGAATATATCTTGTGTCACACATAATTCTTTTTTTGACAGGAAATTCACGCAATGAAATGATAAGTAACTCTAATTTTTGCGCTGTGTCATGAAAAATGAAACTCACATGATAATGCACAAAACACTTTTCAAACAATATTGGAGAAAATAAATTGTAAGAAAAACATTGTACACAGAAAACATACAAGAAACAATCGTATATCTGTCGCAACTTTGAGTGATATCGACGCTGTTCATTTATTAAGTTGGTACAATTCTACGTTTCCACTGAATCATATGTTTGGTTTGGTTTTGACCAATACCTCGACAGAGAGGATGAAACATTTGCTATAACTTGTTAAAGACGACAATGGTGTGGGTCTAACGGTGCCGTTACACGAGTTGTGGAATATTTGATAAAAAGAGGCACAAGAATCTTCAACGTCCTCTAGTAGCCAAACGGTAAATATTTATTTTTTGCCTCATCAAGATCTATCACATTTTATTTTTAAATATAAAAAAAGAGAGAGAATCATGAAAAAATCGATGTTCTAATTCACAGTTCTATCCAATAACTAATGTGCGTGAAAGTATACAAATAGATTTTTAAAATATTTAACTCTTTTTGGGGTTCTTTTAATCTACACTCTTTCTATTTTCAAAAACCATTTAAGTATACTTCTTTCTGTCTACCACAACCACCATAATACCGTTGTTCTTATTGTAATTTAATAGTATTTATGTAAATCAGCGATAAGAAAAATTGTATACCGTGTGAAATAAATAAACTTTTCTTAATTTTGTAGTTCAATAATTTAATTTGCACAAAGTTATATATTGTTACTACTTTACTACCGAAGAATTGTAATGCAAAATTTTGAAAATAACATTTTATACGACACAGGACATAATAAGGTTTTAAAATTATAAAATTTCTAATATCAAAATTTTGAGAAATGAAATCTTTTTTATATTCATACGTCATTTATTTTATATAAAATAATATTTACCGGCTTATAATTTTTTTAAAAAAAATACGCCATTATTTTTACGTTTTTCTCTTCTCCAGTTTCAACAGTAGCAATCTGGCAGGTTAACACTAACAGAGATTGTATGATGATTATGATAATTTTTTTATTGTCTTTCAGAACACGTTTTGGCTTGAATTCTTGTCACGTTTTTGTAAACATTACTTTATCGTTACATAGTTTGGAGTTTGTGTGCTAATGACATCCTATTTATCAGTTGTTTATAATTATCGAAAATGTAAAATTAAGACATTTTTCTGTCAACAATTTTCTATTCAATAAAACAAAAGTACTTGATTATATTCAATACTGCATATTTTAAAAACTTTTTATTTTATTTGAAAAGTGTTGTATAATCTAGAAAGTAAAATAGAGTAATTTCTGATTTCTAAATAGTGCTTGAAAGATTTTTTTCAATCTTATGGGCAAAGTTAATCAATAGTAAGTTTGTTTACTCTTTTTCTTTCTTAAGTAAACTGATAACAACTACACTCGAACTAAACTAAAAAAAGTTCACTAGTAAAACCAGTAAAGAACTAATGCTTTGCCTCAAATCCTTTGTCTTATAGTAGAATACTATATGTAAAAATGAATACAACATACGTCACAAAATAAGTAAAAAAAAATATACATGACTGTACAAGGGATTTTCCCATAATGTATTTTTAAAGGCGATCCAAAAGGTTTTGAATACATATATATGAGTAAGATCGGTATAACATACAAATTATAGGGAAGTTCTGAAATTAAAATAACTTATACACCAACATGTATCAAGTAAACATGTTTTGGGGAAATTTCTCATAATGTTATTTTAAAGGCGATCGGAAACAATTTTAATATGTGTTTGAATCGTGAACAAATACATTTTTTATCACTTTCGTATAAACAGGGTTCTAATTACCATCCAATTTTCGCAAAACTGTTAAGGCCATTTGAATAACGGTATCAATGTGAAAAATTGATGAGAAAATACTTGGAGAGTGACCTGGCTTATTGTATATATGGGAATCTTGCCTTTAACTGTAAAGGAAGGAAATACAACTTCAGATGCTTTTATTTACAAGAATAAGTGATAAAATGATAACACATATGTATGTATATAGTTTTAATAGCTTTGCTCAGTGTTTATTTCTACCAATAAAATGAGAATTTGAAAGTCTTGCTTGGAACAATACGATTGTTTAACAACACAATTCGTCAGCATTTTTGTGTTTTTTCAACACCTTGCTATACACTGTAACAAATACTAGTTAAATATGCACGTAACTGTAGAGTCTTGACTATACGAATTTGTTAACACACTTCTTTAACTTATTTAATTTTCTTGCTTTATTGTGTTGTACAAAATTCATAAGACATTTTAAAACTTTCTTGTCAGTACACACGTACATATAACTTAATTGTACTAAGAAATTCATCTAAAGTTATTAAAAATACCCTTTACTACATATGAATTTTAGTCAGTTCTATTTTATTTTTAAATTGTAGTTGGGTGGAATATTTTTTTGTGATATTAGATGATTATTTTTTTATATGTGAGACCTAAACTTTTCAAATTTCAAACAATATTTTGTAAGTTTGAATATGAATTAACACAATAAAAAAAAAATACAATCTTGAAAAGGAAAGATCTTTATAATATTTACGTAATTTGGGCAATTGAAGAAGTACCAAGTTTAGTTTTCGAATTTAAGCAATTTGTTACACACAAATCAAATATTGAACTGTCTTATACGTATACTATCAATTCCCAAACCATACACATACGACATAATTAACGTTTTTTAAACATTATAAAGTCTTGTCTTTTGTTGAAGGACAGATTTGGTTTTTTCTGAAAAATTGTTTTTTCCAAAGGCTTGGCTTAAGCAGTGCTTACAATATATTCAATGTGATTTAAAGTGTTAACAAATTTGATTACTGGGCATCAAAATAAAGCTATGCAATTCCCTTTTTAGCTTCAATAATCTTAGAGCACTCTTTGCCCGATATACAATTAGAGTGTTCTACTTATATTATCCATTCATTGAATAATCTTGATTTTCTTTATTAGCTTTAATGACTTTTTGTTATTACATTTAAAACGATACAGACAAGTAAACTTAATGTTGCAATAAGGAAGCTTTATTAAATTTCTTTAAAAAACAGGATGATACATACATATGTATGTGTTTCTAGCTTCTAGGTTTAGTATTTGAGTAAATTTTGTTAATAATATTAAGTATAATAAAAAACTTTATAAGCGAAAATAATTGGTCATTGAACTTTAGAATTCAAACAATGAAAAGTGCATATTTAGCAATAACGCATTTTTATAAAATCCTCTTCTATATACAAGTTTAATAAACTACAGTTGTTGTTCAAAATTTAATAATATATGGTATAGTTATATAACGTTATAAAAAATATAATTATCGCAAATTTAATTTTTTTCATAAGAATTTTTTTAAACAAAAAATAGAAACTTTAAACCAAAAATTCCATAATTTCCGTTCACATGAAAATTAGGTACATTTATTTTCTTTTTGCATTATTTTTCCCTGTTTATCGTTTTTAATCAAAAATTTGTAATCTTAAGTTAGTTGGTTTTTGAGTCGTCGAATAAAAAAGACATATGTATGTAAGAAAAAAGCAATTGTAAAGTTAATCAAGTAAATAAAGTATTAGAATACCAATTGTAAATGCTGTGTTTTATTTTTAGTGAAGTAAATAATTAATAAATTAAATAAAAGACGAAAAGTGCGAATAAATAAATTGCTTAATCGTGAATAAAATAATTCCGCCTGATTCCGAGAGTCGACGTGGTCGACGATCGACAATCGCCTTTTCAGTCGAGGCGATAAAAAATTCGTATTCTGTAAACCAATCGTCTCGACTTAAAAATGTTACCATATCAAACATGGTTTCGTATCGATATAAACTGTCAAAATACAAAATTTTCAAAGATATTTGATGAGTTGATCGTTGTTGTTGTTTTTTTTTTAAAGTACGTTTTTGAAACGGAATTTATAATTGCATATGAAGAGGAAAGAGTTGAAAGAATTAGAAATTTAATTCTACAAAGGAAAATTTTAAGAGAAAAATTTAGGAAAAACTTTTATTTTTTTATAATTTTTTTTAAATTTTTTATTAATTTTTTTTTTTTCCATTTTTTTTATTACGAAACACAACAAAACGGAAAAATCTCTAACATCAACTTAAAGAAACGATTGTCAAAATCTCATCGACTAATCTAAGTCGATATATCGACTCAAATCGACTCTCGTGATCGCAATATTTGCCAAAGAGTCGATAGTCGATCAAATCGACTCTTGGAATCAGGGCCATTATTTCCCAAGACAAATTAGTGAAATAAAAGTTACTATATGTTAATAATTAAAAAAAAAATTGTATGTTTTTATGTACTCATAACTTTAATGAATAAATTAATGGTAAAAAAACATTTTTAAAAACAAGCTTTTATTTAAGTGCTCTACTTAAAAAACTTAAACTTTAAAATAAATCGGACCCATCAATTTATTGCATTATACGATTTATACGACATAAAAGCTTGTCACGAGATTAAACCGTGTGAATTGATTGTTTATTGCATTTGTTGTCTATTATCTTAGCTTTATCTTTTCCTTCTTCTAGTAGAACCTCTAACGTATCAACAATGAATTGTGCAAATGAGATACCTCCATGATATTCATCTTCTTTCTTTTTACTTTTCTTTTGAAACAGAGGAGAAAGAGAAAAAGAGAAACAGAAGAAAAAGTGGGGAATGATGGTGATGTAAATTGTAAAATCTTGTGATAGAGTTGTACCTTCTCCACATGCACTAAATTCATTATCTACGTCCTTCGAATCATTACTTTTCGTGCTCAAAAGAGAAAAGTTTTGTATTTGAAAAACACATCAAAAATTATTAAAAAGCTATATACGTTATGTACTATATTACCTTTTTGATATAATAAATTTTTTTATGAAGCTCATTTGATTGAAAAAATGCCATTCAACATCATTGGCTGCACCACTTCCTGATGGTCGTTTTTTTTTGTTTTAATTTCTTTTAAAATGTTTTCATGAAGTGACTTCCACTCTTTTGCAGATATCATTTGAAATGTAATGTACATATGTACATATGTATATTTAAAAACAAAATTATTCTGAGTGTTTTACAATTAATGCCAATTTCTTCTGCTGTAGCCTTCCAAGCATTTTTCCTTTTAGTTTTGTTGTAGTATTTGTAGTGAGATTTATTGTAAATTAAACTCTTTTTTTCTACCGCAGCAATTAATTTTTCTTTCATATCGTTACAAATTGCATTTTCTTTTTCTTGTTGTTGAAGCTTTTGGTCTGTCTTTATTATAAACATCTGGTCGGTAGCGAATTTTAACTGTTCTAGAACGATCAGAACGTTCCTAGCTAAACCCGTTCCTAGAACTGGTGAAACCCGTTCTTAGAACTGATTAAACCAGTTCTGTGTTTTCTTGAAAGCTTTTTTCCCTTTTTCCTATTTATTTCGATCAAGTATACTAGAAAATGAAGAAGAAAAAATATTTGAATTTGAAAATTGTCAAAGGTGTCTATGTTATTTTTCTGTAATATTGTTATATTTCTGTTTTTAATTTTACAAAAATTAAAAATTCAGATATACAAAATAAAAACTACACCATGGTATAAAAAGCTCTATTAAGGTAGATTTAATTTGAGCTTTTTTGACGTCAGCGTATGACGAGTTTGCACATTTGCATGGAAGTTACTAGAAAGAGCTTTTTATACTATGTGGTTAGGATGTTTAATTAAATTGTATTTTAGAAACAATTTTTTCATTTTATGAATTTCTTTATTTTCTTAATGTAGTTTTTTAATTTTTTTAACTTCTTACACTACACTTAACCATTTAAAAAAAATGCTTATCACTGTTATTATTATTATTCCTATTTTTATTTATTATTACATATATTATATTAACACTACACACACTACACTACAATGTGCACTACACTTTTCAATTATTTTTTTATTATGCTGTTTTATACTAAGGGTATTCACGACTTGATGTACAATTGTAGAAAATGTAAATGTACAGAATATTTTACAATAAGTCGTGAACGCACCCTTGTAAAAGTGTTGTAAAAACAAATGTTTCTTTGCCGGTTTGACATTTGAAGATTTTTTAACCATTCAAAAGACAGAAAATTTTTAATTATGCCGAGAAAAAGCGAAAAAACCAAATTAATTGATAGTTTAATTGAATACTTTTTCGTGGAAACTGAAGGTAGGAAAATAATTATGGTATATTTATTTTAAAAAGTATACAGGATTTTTTTTTTAAGAAGATGAAACTGAAGAAGAATATGAAAAATTATTAGATGAGCTCGATGATGATATTTTAGTGGTCCTGTCATGTCGTCGAGGGTTTGAAAATAATTTAAACAAATCCGATGTATGGCTGCAAGAAGTACTTCCATCTCTAGACGACGATAGATTCCGTCAAATGCTGAGGATTGATCGAAATCAGTTTGAAAACTTGTTGAAAATAGTCAAAGACGATTATGAATTTAAAAAACCTTGTTCATCCAATCAATTTCCACTTGAATTACAAGTGATAGTTGTTCTTTATCGTCTGGGATCTTGTGGAGAGAGTGCATCAATTAAAAAAATTGCCAGTGTTTTTGGAATTGGCGATGGAGGAACTATCGCCAAAATAACACGAAGAGTTTTCAACGTGATCCTTAAGTTAAAAAACAAGTTTATTTTATGGCCAAATAAAGAAGAGAGGTCTAAAATAGTTGGAGAAACGTTTTATGAATTACCTCATTGCATAGGATACGTGGACGGAACAGAAATTAAATTATCAGAAACGCCCGTGAGAAATCATGTGCCATATTTTTCACGAAAACATGTTTACTCCATAAAAACACAAATAATTTGTGATAATAAATTGAAAATCAGACATGTAACTGTGGGACATCCTGGCAGTATTCATGACGCGCGTATCTTTTCAGAATGTCCTATTTATAAAGACCCGGAAAAATATTTTACACTACCGCAGTGGATTGCAGGTGACTCAGCATACGCACTATCTGAGACTGTTATAACACCATTTCGCAGTAATTCAACAGTACTTACAGCGAAACAAAGAAAAGAGTTGAATTACAGACATAGTCAGTATAGAGTAAGAGTGGAACATTGCATAGGAATACTTAAAGAAAGATTTTGCAGTCTAAAGGAACTTAGGACTCGAGTGAGTAATGAAAAGAGCCACAAATTTTGCTGTGAATGGATCTTGGTGTGTTGTATCCTGCATAACATTGTTCTTAAAATCTTTAATACTGACGAATGTTTATATATATCAAGCGAAGATGATGAAAAAGAAAATACCCCATATAATTTGAACATAAACAAAAAACATGAAATGAAAAGACAAGCTATATTAATGTTAATGTCTGAATAAAGATAGTTTTATTTCATTCACTTGTTTTTTTTTCACATTGAAATTTATATTTCATTTCTATTTCATATAATGCGATTCTTTCATTTTTTTCTATTTCTAATCTTTTGATTTTTTCTTCTGTTTGGATTTGTAATATTTTTATTTTTTCATTTTTTTCAATTTCAAGTTTTTTTAATTCTAGAGATTCTTTTTCTAAATTTAATTTTTCTTGATTCTGCTGCAATTCCATGTTAAATTTTCTTTCAGTAAATTCCATTTCTTTGAAAAATTTCTCCTTTTGGAAATCAATACTTAATTTTTGAGTTTCTATACGCTTTTCTTGTACAGCTGCAAGATGGCTAATTGACGTTTTTGGAGCTTGCTTTTTCATTTTCTCTATAATATTTGACACTGAATATCTTTGATTTTTTTCTTGAGACTTAGGAGTTTCTTGAATTTTGAAAGTTTCTTGGGTTTTTTGAATATCACTTGAATCTATAGATAAGTTAGAAGTCTCAACATCAAAGCCAAATTCTTTATTTGGTAAATCATCTGGAGCACTGTTCTCGATAATAATGTCCATTTCAGAATCGAGTAATAAAGGCACACTAATCTCTTTCTTTTTATAAAAAATTTCCCTCAGCCTTTCATAATGAGGACACAATTTGTTAAGTTTTTCTGAAAAGGTTATTCAATTAAAATCAGATTTAAATTTGAAACGAATAATTTCTTTATACAAACCATTTATACTTATAATTCCACCGTCGGACTCTAATAAACCAGCACCTGTTGAATTGCGGAAGTCATCTGCTTTTTTCAAATTAGTTCGCATATTTCGAACCTTCCACCTTACTAAATCCCACGTAGCGTCTATTTTTGTATTTTGTAAAAACTTTTTATAAAATAGTTGGGCCGTTGGTTTCTTTAAAGTAAATTTACGTAGTTAAAATAAACTCAAAGAATCTAAAATATTACTAACCTCAAATTCAATTTCTTCTTCAAGAAATGAAATAATTTGTAGCACTTCGATTTCTGTCCATTTTTTTATTGGTTTTACAGATTTTTTTCTTTTATTTTTAATAAAATCTTTGTTTTCCATGTTTTATTTTATAAATTTATTACACACAAATTCACAAATTGATAAAAATCAGTTTTCACAAGTAAAAGTAAACTAGTCACCAATAAATACATAAATATATCTTCTTCTTCCTCAGTTTTAAATTTCTACAGCTGTCAAAGTAAAGTACAATAAGTACAATAGTGACTTACAATAGGGTTTTCATGTTGTAATATTCTACAACTGTTGTACTCATAAGCTGCATATAAAAATCTTACAACGCGTTGTAGTTTTGTACAACTTTACATCGAGTACATCAGTACACCCACAAAGTACATCAAGTCGTGAATACCCTTACTATTATATTTATTATTTGTTTTTAATCATATAATTATTGCTTTAACAATTGATTTTGTTCAATATAAATTATTTATTTACTTTCAAAATTAACTACTTACGTTAACGAATATACACAAATTTGTATGAAAAAACCGTTTTTCCCATATAAATTTATTTAGAAACAATAAAAGCTTTCAATGGCGGCTATGAGAAAAAATTAAATTTACCTTTATAGTTTTTATATCATGAACTAAACCAGTTTTTGGTGTGTCAAGAATAATTCTTAACCTAAAGCTTATTTTTTAAATGGCTGAGCTAGACCAGTTGAAGCTTTTAGTCTGTCTTTACTTTTATATGTAAGTAGTTCAGGATGTGAAAGAACTAGTACAGAAATAGTACAAAAACATGTCATTATGCTTTCATACTTATATTGTCGCCTTATTTAAATCCGATAATTTGGCGACATTCGATATTTTTTCGCTCTTTTTGAACCGATCTAAAATAGTAATTTTGTTTAAACGGAGATGAAAAGTCTTTTAAGAGAATTTTTTCTATTTTGCAGCTAGCGTTGCCAATTTAAAAATTAATTATTCCTCACTTCACAATTTCTCAATTTTCCACGGTATTCCTCAAAATAGAAAAAAAAGTTGGTCCGTATCATTTAATTTATTTCTTGTAGACGTCTTGCGCTTATTCAAAGCTCTAAATACTCGCTCTACAGACGCAATCAAGAATGGAAATATGTATGTATTAAAAGTAGTTTAATTTCTTTTCTTAAATTCTGAAACCTTGGCTTCCTACTGCGTTTCAGCATCTGAAAAACTATACAAAGCAAACCATATTTCTCATGATCAACGAGAGCATGATTTCTCTATTTATTTCCAACTAGTTGGTAATAATTTTTGACATTAAAAAATTTGGAATGAAATTCATTCACCAAAGACTTAGTAATGCAAACTCATTAGAATCTTGAATTTTGTAAATGCTTCAAAATTCCTCAAACAATTATTTCTTCAAGACATTCCTCAAAAATATTAAAAATCCTCAATTTTTGAGGAATTCGTCAAGGATTGGCAACATTCCAATACATCTCATGTTTTTCGAAGGTTTTGATCAACTCTCGAACCGTGTTACGGTACGTGGACACGATAGAGAAATTCATATAGAGCTCTACCGCAAATGTCAAAAAAATATCGTAGAGACGTGTAAACAACCTTGTCGAACTCTACGTAGACTCTACACACGGTATACAAACAAAGGCAATGTAAATCCTTCTTTGACAATTAAAAAAATCGTCATCGTAATCGTTAGGAATAGGACACAAGTGAGCTAATAATGCTGTAATATATGAATTTACAGGTTTATCAAGCCAATTTAAGGTTTTTGTATTTTTTAAAAGTTTCAAATAGAGAAATTGTTGGGGCTTATGCTCAACACCAATAAATTAGATAGGACGCTGGTTAAAGGATAGCAAAGTTTTCTTGAAATAAAAAATGTCAGATTGTTTAAGTTTAATAATAAAAATAATAATTTACTTTTATTCAAAATTGTTAGTATATAATATAAAATAGTATAATTAGTAATTGGTAACACTAACAATGATCTTATTATTTATTAGTTTGACATATGTATATTATTCATTTAGATTGTCATTTTGACTTTCCTTTCTATTTTTGTCTTTCATACTGTAAAGATCTTTTAATAAACACATTATAATTTAACAAGGGTTATGGGCCCAGAGGTTCTATATGTGCATGAAAAAATTTGTGAAAAGAAATCTAATTAGATCTGAGTGATCAAAAATATTTGTGTGAAGAAATTTTTAAATTAAATAGTGAAAATTTAAAAAGAACGATGAACAATCATAATTTGATTAAAATTGATCAGTTGAGTACTGAAAATTATGATTCATGGAAAGTGCACATGGAGGCATTGTTGGTCAAAAATGATTTGTGGGAATATGTATCCGGTGAAAAATTAAAACCCAAAGATAGTACAAAAGTAGCTGAAATTAATGATTGGGTTAAATATGATAGAAAAGCTAAAGCTGATTTATTGTTAGCAATTAGTCCAAGTCTTCTAAGGGATGTTAAAGATTGTACTACATCAAACGATATTTGGAATGAGCTTAAAGTTACTTATGATTCCAAAGGACCTGCAAGAAAAGCAAATTTGCTCAAACAACTCATATTGTGCAAAATGACAGGTGAGATGATTATGAACGATCACATTTCAAATTTTTTTATTATTGTAGATAAATTGAAGGCAATAGAATTAGAAATAAATCCGGATTTGCTTGCCATATTATTATTATATTCGCTACCTGAGACATATGAAAATTTTAGAATAGCCATAGAGTCCAGAGATACATTACCTGATCCTGAAACGCTGAAAATAAAAATTCAAGAAGAATTTAATGCTAGAAAAGCGAAAGAAGTAGAACAAAACTCGGGTGCTTTGATTGCAAATTTTAATAAGAAACATAATTCAAGTAAAGTGCCAAAGTACAAGCAAAATACGAGAAAGAGTTATGATTTTAAAATAATATGTTACAAGTGTCGTGAACCAGGTCATAAAGCTGCTGAGTGTAAAGCTGAATTTAAGAGAAAAGAAAAATCATCATTAATTGAACAGACAATGACTGTTACACAAGAAAATAGTACAATTGAGTGTGTGCATCTAGGTAATACAAACATTCATTGGATTTTAGATAGTGGTGCAACATCGCACATGAGTTCTCACTTAAATAAATTTGAAGATCTGAATGTAATCCATCCAATAAATCTAAATTTAGCCAATACAAATACAACTAAAATTAATGGTAAAGGTACAATGAAGTTGATAACAGAAAATAAACACAAAATAAAGTTAGAAGAAGTCTTATATGTGCCAGATTTAAGATCTTGTTTATTATCAGTATCAAAAATTGTTGATCATGGATATCGAGTAATTTTTGATAAATATAATGCTGTAGTGCAGAATGATAAAGGTGAGATAATTATGAAAGCACAGAGATCTAATGGTCTATATGTAATTTCAGATACAATTGTTGAAAAAGCCGCTATTGCATCAAAACAAAATGATGAGTTCATTGAATGGCACAAACGCATGGGTCATTTGAATTTTAATTCATTAAAAGATATTATCAAAAATAAAAAGGTAATGGGAATAAATTTGAAGATTAAGAATAATGAAGCTTTGCCAAGTTGTAAGACATGCTTACAAGGAAAACAAACACTTAAACCATTCGAAAAGAATATTAATCGTAGATCATATGAAAAGTTAGAATTAATTCACAGTGACATATGCGGCCCTATGAAAAAGCAGTCACAGGGTGGTGCAAATTATTTTATAACTTTTATTGATCAAGCCACGAAATGGTGTGAAGTATATCTTTTAAAACAAAAGAGTGATGCATTAGAAAAATTTAAAGAATTTAAATTAAAAGTTGAAAATATGACTGGCAAAAGAATTAAAATTCTTAGAACAGATAATGGCAAAGAATATGTGAATAAAAATGTTACAGAATATTTGATTCGAAATGGTATTCAACACCAATTAAGTGCTGAATATACACCACAGCAAAATGGTATAGCAGAAAGAAAAAATAGAACATTAATTGAGACGGCTCGATGCATGCTAATAGAATCAAAATTACCAGAATACCTTTGGGCTGAAGCAATTGCTATGGCAAACCATATAAGAAACAGATGTCCATCGCATAGCATCAATGATGAAATACCATATAAACTATGGACTGGTAGAAATCCAAATGTTAAATATTTCAGAATGTTTGGTTCATGCGCATATGTATTAGACAAAAGAGTAAATAAGAGTAAATTTGAACCAAGATCCAAAGAATATTTTCTTGTCGGATATTGTGAGAACTCGAAAGCTTATAGAATGTGGAATAAAGAAACGAGAAATATTGTTAAAAGCAGAGATGTAAAATTTATTGAGAGCAATATAAAAAATGTTGAAATGAAAAATGATAAAAAGTTAGATGATTATATTGGCATATATTATGACTTTACACCAAACAAAAATAAAGATAACATAGAAAATGATACAAAAATTGAGCCAGAGATCACAGTTAAAAGAAAACCTGGTAGACCACGAAAACAACTTACAGGGTCATTAGGAAGACCAAAGAAAATTTATCAGACAGAACTTTTTAGTCCACAATTTAAAACATATGAATTGAAAGATTATGAAAGTGGGAATGAAATTGAGAAAGAAGAAGAGGAGGGAGAAGAGATTAATGAAGATGTATTTCATGATACAGTCTCTTTTGCAAATCCAGTTCTGAATAATATATCAGAGATAAAAGATAGAAATGAAAGAAAGGAATGGATGGATGCAATGAAAAAGGAAATAGATGCACATATAGAAAATGAGACTTGGGAAGTCATTAAGAAACCGAAAGAATGTAATATTATTGGTTGCAGATGGGTTTATACTTCAAAATATGATCCTGTAGACAAAATTGAAAAGAAAAAGGCCAGGTTAGTTGCCAAAGGTTGTTCTCAACGTCCAGGCATAGATTTTGAACATACGTATTCACCTGTTGCACGTCAAAGTTCAATAAGAACAATAATAGCATTATCCGCTGAATTTAATTTAACTTTATATCAATTTGATATTGTTACTGCTTATTTGAATGGAAACTTAAGAGAAACAATATATATGAAGTTACCGAAGTATTATACAGAATTGAAAGGTAAAAAGTTTAGTGATGATATTTATGTATGCAAGTTGAAAAAGGCTATATATGGTCTTAAGCAAGCCGGTCGTCAGTGGTATGAGAAATTAGACGAATTATTATTAAACATGAATATGAAACCGACCAACAATGATCCATGTATATATTGCAAAAGATACAATAATGAAATTATGATAATTGGTATATATGTAGACGATATAATTGTCGCAGTCAGCAAACAATATCTTGTGCATAAATTCGAAGAAGAGTTGTCGAAACACTTTAAAGTTAGAAATCTCGGTCTACTTAACCATTGTTTAGGAATCGAATTTATTCAAAAACAGAGTGATGGAATTATTATTACACAGAGAAGATATATACAGAACACGTTAAAGGCTTTCAACATGGAAGAATGTAAAGCTGTGAGTACCCCAATGGACCCTAATGTGAAATTACTGGCATCCAATCATCAAGTTTCAAAAATTGAAGATGAAGAACTTAGGAACATACCGTATCAAAATTTAATTGGTTCTCTACTGTACATAGCCACTACTAGCAGACCCGATATTTTATTTGCAGTTAATTATCTGAGTCAATTTAATAACAATTTCTCAGAGATTCACTGGACAGCAGCAAAGCGAGTTTTAAGATACTTAAAGGGGACCATTAATTTTGTGCTACATTATAGAAAGACATCAAGTGACATAAAAGGTTATGTGGATGCAGATTGGGCGGCAAATACCATAGACAGAAGATCCTATACTGGATATATATTTAAATTGGCTGGTGCACCTGTATCCTGGGAAGTTAAAAAACAAAGATGTGTTGCACTATCAAGTGCAGAGGCTGAATATATGGCGTTAGCTGAAGCAACCAAAGAGGCGTTATATTTCAAAAATTTGCTTAGTGAACTTCACTACAGAAGCGAAAAACCAATAGTTTTATTCAACGATAGTAAGAGTGCTCAATTTATGGCTGAGAATCCGACAGTAAATTCCAGAAGCAGACACATTGATATAAGGTATCACTTTATTAGAGATGCAATCAGAGATTATCATATAAGGTTAGAATTTCTTAGCACTGAAGAGATGCCAGCGGATGTATTGACGAAAGCATTGTCATTTCCGAAACTAGATAAGTGTAGACTCCACATGGGAATTTTGAAGGAAGAAACAAACCAAACAAAACAAGATCATCGTTAAGGGGGAGTGTTAGTATATAATATAAAATAGTATAATTAGTAATTGGTAACACTAACAATGATCTTATTATGTATTAGTTTGACATATGTATATTATTCATTTAGATTGTCATTTTGACTTTCCTTTCTATTTTTGTCTTTCATACTGTAAAGATCTTTTAATAAACACATTATAATTTAACAAAAATAACAAAAAAAATCTCTTAAGTCTCTTAATTCTCTTAACTTTTTTTCATAAGAGGTTTATTAGCAGAAATAGCTATTCTACGTAGCAGGCTGAGGTGAAAATTATATATAAGAGAATTAAGAGGTTTTAAATTCACCAAATCAGCTGATTATTGTTTGACACATAAATTGACCTGCGCGTGAGTTCGAATATGTCAATTTATAGGCTAGTGCCAACTGCACACTGAAGTGAAATATTTTTAAAGCTATGCTTTGAGAGACACGAAAATTCCAAATGCATATGGCGAATGCAACATGAGATCTTGTAAAATCATACGATTTTGTGCAATTTTTTAGATAAGAAGGGTAGGGGATGTGAAGTGTCGTATGAGTCAACGTAGTGGAATTGTCTCATAAAATTCGTACTAAAGTCTTATGGTGCAAAATATGTAATTGATGGATAGACATCATTAGCATCATCTCTGAGATTAACAAGAGATAAAAATGATAATACATGAAAAAAAAAACAATAACATGAAATAGAAATGTGAGAATGGTAAAATAATAATTAAATAATAAATTATTATTTTTATTTTATTACTTTCATTTATTGCTTGATATCATTTTTACTTTAAAATGTTCACTTCTATATAATTACAACAACATAAGAGGGCTAAGTCTCCTTGCAATGAGCTGCTAAGTTAAGAGACTTTTGAGTTTATAAATATCTGTTAGCCTCTAATCTAGAATACCGAATTCTCTTAACTGAATTCACCACACACAATAAGAGATCAGCTGATTTCTGTCATCTCTTAACTTTTACCTAGAATAGCTATTTCTGCTAACTGTCTGCTAATTGCAGTTAAGAGGCTAAGAGTCTCTTATCCGGAATCGGGGGGTAAGAGTCTCTTACCTAGAATCGGGCGGTATATTGGTAAAATTTGTTATGTTTATTTAGACGACATTATTATCTTTAGTTCAAATTTAGAGGAACATATGGTTTCTTTAAGAAAAATATTTCAGTGCTTAAAAAAATTAAATAATATAAAAAAAGAAACAGAATTTTTAGGGCATGTAATCACAACCGAGGGAATAAAGCCAAACCCAAATAAAATAAAAATTATTCAGGAAACACAAAACAATCAAACAATTTTTAGGATTAGTTTGGTATTATAGGAAATTTATTAAAGATTTTTCTAAAATAGCAAAACCGTTGACTATTTTTCTAAAGAAAATTAAAAAAAGTTGACATAAACAATAAAGAATATATTAATTCATTTAACACTCATAAACTTTTAATCCAGAAGAATCCAATATTAGAATATCCAGATTTTTCTAAATTTTTTGTTTTGACTATGGATGCATCTGAGTATGCCATCGGTGCGGTACTTTTACAAAATTGTCACCCAATGTGTTTTGCATCTCGTACTCTAAATAACCACGAAATTAAACTTCTTGCTATAGTTTGGTCTGTTAAATATATCCGGCCATACCTATATGGAAGAAAGTTTGTAATACAAACAGATCATAAACCTCTTCAATGGTTAGAAAATTTAAGTGAACCTAATCTAAAATTATAGAGATGGAAATTAAATGTCTAAGAATACAACTTTGATATTGAATATATTAAAGGAAAATCAAATGTTGTCGCTGATGCATTATCTAGACCTCAACGAGTTTATTTGAGTAATCTACATGATTCCAGTTCTGTTGAAACTCAACATAGCGCAAGCGAAGACAACTCATCATATATTGAAATATCAGATACACCTTTCAAGGTATTAAAAAATCAATTATTTTAAAAATTGGTAAATAACAAAAAAGAAATAAAACATTTGGACCGAAGAACAATAACTACTTTTCAAGAAGAAAATTCAATCCCCAAAGTATACAAAAAAATATTGCAAGAAATATCTGGGAAATTGATAGCATTGTATGCTGAAGATTTTGAGTGATTTAAACAGTTTCAGAAATTTTGCATTGAACATAAACCAAACTATAAAATAATCAAATGCAATACGATTCTGAAAGAAATAAGAGAAAAAAAAAATAACATTCTTAAAATAATTTTAAAAGAACATGAAAAATTCAATCATAGAGGTATTGATACAATTTTTGAGGAACTTAAAAAAGCAAATTAACTAAGTAATTAATGAATGTAGTACTTGTAATTTAACTAAATAATAAATATGAAAGAAAACCTTTCAAAATACCTTTTAATGAAACAAAAACTCCTACAAAACTAAGAGAAATATTCCACATTGATATTTGGTACCCTAGAAAAGGTGAACATTATCTTACTTATATTGACAAGTTTTCTAAATTTTCAATAATGCTTTGCAGTAAGAGGCTAAGAGTCTCTTATCCGGAATCGGGGGGTTAAACTAAAAAATATATTATAAAAAATTATATACAAAATTATACAATCTATATAATTCAAAAAAATCTTGTTTGATTATTAAAAAAGTAAGTTGATATCAAAAAAATACAGATTATATATAAATTTTAATTCTTCAAAACATTAAGTATATGAATTAGCTCAAAAATGTTATATACGTATGAAATTCTGAATAATATATAAAATTATTTAGATTACACAATTCAAAATTGTTTATTTACGAACAATTATATACAAAGAAAGTAATTCGATGTTAAAATAAAAATTATGTATGGATTTCAATAGTTAATTATTATATCGTATATTTTTATTATAATACAAATGAATTAGCTTAGAAATAACCCCCGGATCAAAAATAATTCGGACTTGGTCAATAAAACACAAAGTACAAGTCTATTCATTAATATTTATTTTTTCCCCTTCAAAGTATTCTCCGTCTGACGCAATGCACTTGTGCCACCGTTTAATCCAATCCTGGAAACATTTTTCGTACTCACTTTTTGGGATCGCCATAAGTTCCTTCTTCGATTTGTCTTTAATTGCTTCTATGCTGTCAAAGCGGGTTCCCCGAAGTGGTTTTTTTAAGCGACTGAACAAAAAAAAGTCGCACGGTGCGAGATCCGGTGAATATGGTGGTTGATGAATAGTGTTTGTTGAGTTTTTAGTCAAAAACTCACGAATAACCACGGCTGTGTTAGAAGGTGCGTTATCGTGGTGTAAAATCCACGAATTATTTTGCCACAAATCGGGTCTTTTTAGACGAACTGCTTCTCGTAAACGCTTCATTACGCTTAAATAATAATCCTTATTAACTGTTTGACCTGTTGGTAAAAATTCATGATGCACAACACCACGATAATCGATGAAAACGGTAAGCAAAATCTTTTTCTTTGATTGAGTACGACGAATTTTTCTGGGTCTTGGTTCTTCTGAAGCGCGCCATTCACTTGATTGTTGCTTTGTTAACGCATCAAACTCGTACACCCACGTCTCATCACTAGTAATGATCCGTTGAATGAATGCAGGATCAGCATTTACTCTGGAAAGCATCTCTTCAGCAACAATAACACGTTCTTGTTTTTGTAAAAAATTCAATGATTTAGGAACCAATTTCGCTGCAAGTCGTGTCGAGCCCAAATCATCACTTAAAATGCTTTGAATTGTACCAAATGAAATTCCTGTTTCAGTAACCATCTCTCTGATCGTTAATCTTCTATTTTCCAAAACCATTGATTTAATCAGATCAACATTTTCTTTGGTTTTTGATGTTGAAGGACGCCCAGGATGAATGTCATCCTTCACTGATTCACGATCATTTTTAAAACGACTATGCCATTCAAATGTTGTTGTTTTCGATAGAGAACTATCACCATAACATTTTTGCAACATTTTTAGCGTTTCAGTAGCATTAATTTCATTTTTTACGCAAAATTTAATACAAATTCTTTGTTCAATTATTTTTTCCATCGCAAAATCGAAAGTAAGCAAAAACTTGACCTAAACAAAGTGCTGTCAAAAAACAACTGATTGACATATATAGCTCGAATTTGGAGGAAATGTAAAAAACAGGTATACAAACATAAATACTAAAAGAAATGCATCTTAAAATATTGGCGGGGGTTGTACATGAACGAGTCCGGGTTATTTTTGATCAGAGTAGTATATATATAAAATTCTGATTAGATAAAAAATAATCAAATGAAACTGAATTTTTTGATGAATGATTTGATATTTAAATTATAAGTTCAAAAATACTCGTATGTTTTCAATATATTGTATATATATCAAAGAAAAAATTCCTCCAAAGATTATGTAGACGCAGCTAACGGACAGAATTCTCAAAATGTTGAAAATAAATTCCAAAATAATATGTACAATGATCTTGTATAGGAAAATGATTGTGAACAGCAACAGAGTCACTCTTTACAAGAGTCAATCTTGTAAAACTCTGGCCAAGATGCAGAAAATCTTGTTGATTCTGATCTAGATCCAGAAGTCAATATATATCCAAATCAATACTTTGGATATCTTTGTAATTGGTCAAAATCCAAATTACAGAGTTTCTGATATGTATATAGTATATCCAAACCACTACTTTGGATATCTTTTGTAATCAGTCAATATCCAATTACAAGGATTCTAGTCAATATCCAGATGCTCAGTTATATCCAAATCAATATTTTGGATATCTTTTGTAATTGGTCAATATCCAATTACAAGACTTCTGGTCAGCATCCAGTCAGTTAAACAATTAAGTCAATATCTTGTTTTTATATCTGGTCAGTATCCAGATTTTTTCCTTGTTTTTCAGTCAATATCTGAAAAAGGAATGAATGATTAATACAAACCTTCGCTGCTTTTATAGGCTCCAGGTACCAAACGATGACTATTTAAACAACGGTTTTTTTTTTAATTTTTATTGTTAAAAAATTTTTAAATAAAAATTTTAATTATTGTACTATATAAAGTGATGGCCATACTGTGTGGCTTTAAAGGTGTGTACACACAGGTGGCCTGAACAGAAATACTATTTTGTTTTTTTCGAGAAACTATTGGCTTTTTCTCCACAGGCATACGTATATCCATTTTGATGATAAAATTTTATCAGATGGAAATGTAAAAAACTTAACTTTTTTATCAAGTTTTTTTCCTTCATAATTTTTACAGCTTGTTACAGCGCACTTAACTATTTTTTAAAATTATTAAATTGTTCTATTATAAATAAGTTTTTCTAATTTTTACTCACGGTTTCCTTGAATTTTTAAGATAATTAAAATCACATTAATTATGATATTAAAGGTACGTGGACACGGTAGAGAAATTCATGTAGAGCTCTACCTCAAATGTCAAAAAAATATCGTAGAGACGTGTAAACACCCTTGTAGAGCTCTACGTAGAGCTCTACGTACGTCTCTACGACAGAGTTTTTGGTAGAGAAAGCTTTATCGTGTAAACACTTCCTCGTAGAGAACTCTACGTTTTTTTGACAGCTCTACCAGCTCTATTTAACTAGTTAAATACAGTTGGTAGAGTTTTCATATTATGATATTGATTTTTTGTTGTTTGACCTATCATAAATATTTTTGAATATGATAATATTAATATAATAAAATACATACATACATATGTACATGAATATTTTAATATAATAAAATATTGTAATAAAATTATATTATAATAAAATTTATATTATATTATATTATATTATAATAAAATTATAATATAATAATATTTTAATATTTTATAATATTATTTATAATATAATTTATAATAATATAATAATATTTATAATAACATTTTATAATAATTATAATATTTTATTTTAATTATTATTTAATAATAAATAAACTGCAAGTGCAGCAGACGTTTGAGTTTGTCTAGCCGACATTTTTAATATTTTCATTTAAAAAAAAAAAAACAAAAAATCTACCGAAATAAAAATCTCTAGAATAAAATGTCTACCATGTAAACACTACGTAGAGTTTCTGATAGAGCTCTACTAAAAGTTTCTCTACTAAAAAGCTTCGTAGAGAAACTTTCAGTAGATTTTTGCTTCAATGTAAACAGTCTGCGTAGAGCTCTACAATGGATGACGTATTTTTTTGTAGAGCTCTACATGAATTTCTCTATCGTGTCCACGTACCTTAAGACTATTGTCTGATTTTTTTATTGTTGTATGATATAACCTATCAAAAATATTTTTGAATATAATAATATTAATATAATAAATACATATGTATATACATACGTACAGGAATATTTTAATATAATAAAATATTGTAATAAAATTATATTATAATAAAATTTATATTATATTATATTATATTATAATAAAATTATAATATAATAATATTTTAATATTTTATAATATTATTTATAATATAATTTATAATAATATAATAATATTTATAATAACATTTTATAATAATTATAATATTTTATTTTAATTATTATTTAATAATAAATAAACTGCAAGTGCAGCAGACGTTTGAGTTTGTCTAGCCGACATTTTTAATATTTTCATTTAAAAAAAAAAAAACAAAAAATCTACCGAAATAAAAATCTCTAGAATAAAATGTCTACCATGTAAACACTACGTAGAGTTTCTGATAGAGCTCTACTAAAAGTTTCTCTACTAAAAAGCTTCGTAGAGAAACTTTCAGTAGATTTTTGCTTCAATGTAAACAGTCTGCGTAGAGCTCTACAATGGATGACGTATTTTTTTGTAGAGCTCTACATGAATTTCTCTATCGTGTCCACGTACCTATACACGAGATCTACATCATATAGATCATGTAGATCATATGTACATACATATATTATATATGTAGATCTTGTATATACATATGTACATACATACATATTTGCAAACCACGGCCTGTTCAGTTTATTTTGTCATAACCAAAAACTGATTGGAAGTTATTACGCATATGGAACCGTAAAGACAGTCGGTTTACGTGAATTTTAATGCTTCTCCCTTAAGTATAACGTGTTTTTGACAGTTCGAAATAACACATTAGGGAGTTAGCGCAGCTGACGTACGTCGTACGTAAACGTAGTGAAATGTCAAATTTACGTTGTAATTGACGTTGAACGTATGTTAGAACGTACGTTATACGTTGCGTTTACGTTTACGTGTAAAGAGTTTGCGCAAGAAAATTAGAAAAGCAATGTAAAAATGATAAATGTTATGATACGTCAAGAAGTGTCAAAAATACGTAAACAAATACGTTAGAAAGAAGACTGTACGTACTTACATATGTTCGTCGGCAGTCAGTTCTTTCTTGGGTTATGTGATTTTCAGTTTGTTGGTAATTTGATAGGAAAAAATAAAATGTTTGTAAGTAAAATTAATACTTTTCTTGTTCAAAATCCACATTTATAAATTTATTAATTTTATAATTTTTTTTTTAGAAAAACAGAATACATTTCACAATAGGAAAAGATCTGTGGCTGTTAAAAGAAAGTTTGTTAAAAAATCCTTGGCAGTTAGGAATGGAAAAATGGAAAAACATAACTAAAAATTTAAAAGAAAAGTATTTATTTAATACCATAAGAACAGCACGAGAAAAGATACATAATTTGTTAACAAAAATGCAAAAAGAGGAATGTGTACCTCGGTATGGTATTTTTATTTGAATTGTACATAAAGCTATTGTTGTTGTGTAATTGTCTCTTTTTTGTGTTTTGAAAGATTTATGTCTATATAATTTATTATAATTTTAGAACAGGTACAGAGGAACAACAAAATGAAAGAAAAACCCTTTTATGTGAAATTCTACAAATTAAAGAAGATACGATTGGTTCATATGTGAATACGGTTCTTGAAGAACGTTGGAACTACGAGTAGAAAAAATGAAATAATATGTGCTAATATAGGGAGAAATGAAGCTGTTGAAAAAAATTGTTAGTTATTATTAATGTATAAATACCTAAAATATGAAAATTATAAATTTGTAAATTATTTATAGATGGGAAAGATACTCCGTCACCACCTAACACCATTCGTCGTAAGAGAACAATTGCTTTTGAGGTAGAAATGATTTTACAAAAACAAATGAAAGAATATGAATTAGAAGAAAAGATTTTAAAATATAAACATGAGGAAAAGATGAAAGAATTGCAGATAGCTGAAGAAAAGCACAAATCTGATTCTGATATAAAGATGAAAGGCTTACAGATCGAGGAAAAAAGGTTAGAAATTGAAAAAAATAATAAAGAACTGATGGCAGCTGTGTTTAATACAGTAAATGAAGTTTAGAAACAATTGAAAAAAGAATAACATTGTATTTTTTTTATCTTTGCTTTTTGTACCTATGTTTTTTTTAATGGTCTACTGTGAATATTTTTGAGACTGAAATGTTTAAGTTTTTTTTGGTGAAATAAAAATGAATTCATCTTTTTCATATTGAATGAGTTTTATTTAAATTTAATATATATTATAAATTTTATAATTAACTGTGTATTCTTATTAGTCTTTATTCAAATAAATTTCAAGAGAAGGTGGATAACACTGAAAATAATCTGAAATTTGAGAACCATTTAAACAAGTGTGACAATTCGTTAATATAGCGGATACAATATATTGTTGTTTTAATTGTTGTAATAAAAGTTTCTGATTTTTTTTGAAATCATTAAAAGCAAAATATTGAATTATTTTTCCAAATCCATATTCTACGTTGACTCTCAGAGATGAAATGTGTCTATTAAATTGCTTTTGGCTGTCTGTAGGACTTTGATTATTTTTTTTATATGGAGCTTTGATATATTTTTGATTTGAATACCCACTGTCACCAAGTAAACTATAGTTTTTATCTTCTGGAAGCTTAAATAATTCTTACAATTCATCTAACAATTTCGAAATATGTAGAATAGTCGCATCATGACGTTTTCCATTTATTGGACCATCTAAACGTCCAATTAATCCATTGGGAAAAACAACACTTTGGTATTTCAAAACATGACATTTTTTATATCCACTATAAACCAACTCTTGAGATACTTTAGGACGAATTATTGAACTGTTGGTGCCATCTATAAATCCAACTACATTTTTCAGTGGACATCCTACATTTTCGATAACCTGAAATTCAACGTTTAATGAATAATTTAATAAATTTGGTCACTTCAATTACCTTACGTTTGCAAAATGACTTAAATCTTCCTTTTCCAACCAATTATTATTTATCTTAGACAGCAAATGACTGTGTTTGTCCTATATAAGTTTTAACATCCAATTGTAGATTCTTGACAATGCTGAAATACTTCTGTTAAAAATTGTCAAATCATTATACCGATTAGAATAGCAAAGTCTTCTCAGCAGAATGCACAATGCTTCTATTCCTGAAAATTTTGAATTTGAAAATATAAAAAATTTGTTTACATATATCTATATGCACAATACCTGTAACTTTAATCCTGTTTTCAAGTCTTATAAGATTCGGAATATCGAGAGCATTTTGCAGACGAATCAAATCGCTCTTTATAAAACGAAAATATTTTTCACACTCATATTCAGAAAAGTTACTTATATTAAACATAGGCTTCTGTTTTACTTCGGGAAATTTTAAACACTTTTTATGCAGAAAGTAATCTTCTAGAGATATGACATTAGTCATGTACAGTCTTCTTAGTTGTTTCACTGTGAATATTCAACATAATATTGGATTTTGTAGAGTATTAATTATATTAGTAAATATTATTGTACTAAACATTATAAATATAATTGTAAACATTATTACAATTTTATTCTTACCGGTAAAAACCATTGAAATTTTCACCAAACGCTTTACGAATTGTCAAAATGACATAACCTATGCAACTACACATATGTTTAAAAAATGACATATTACATACGGTTTTAGAAATTTCAACTAGTTTGCGCACATCAACGTAAATAATAACATACGACTTATGTTTACTTTTACGTTTTACTTGCGCAAAGTGATAATGACTTATACGTAGAGTTTACGTATTTTTGACACGTCTACGTTTACGGTAACGTTTTTTGCGCTAACTCCCTATTGTGTTTAGTTACTTACTGCCCAAACTGTGCTACACGTAAACGTAAACGTTAAAAGAGCTTTCATAAACTTACGCATGTACGTACGAAGACTTACGTTAGCAACGTAGAGCTTTACGTTTACGGTTTACGTAGTAGACATACGTCGTTTGCCCAATCTCCCTAACGTCTACCATGTAAACACTACGTAGACTTTTTGATAGAGATCTACTAAAAGTTTCTCTACTACAAAGCTTCGTCATGTATATTTCAGTATATTTTTGTTTCAATGTAAACAGTCGGCGTAGAGTTCTACAATGGATGACGTATTTTTTGGTAGAGCTCTACATGAATTTCTCTAGACATGTCCACGTACCTATAAAGTTAGTCTGTGACATAGAAATGCAGTGTTATACAAGGCCTATCTGTACATATATTTATCACATTCAAAACATAAATACATACATACGAATGCTATCAGGATTTTCAGAAAAAAACATATGTACATATGTAACTAAATTTTCAAACTATAAAAGGCACTGCACATGTTCGTACATATGTATGTATATACTTACATACATGTACATACATATATAAATTATATTAATATATACATGTATATATGTATTACATGTCATTTAAACAGCTTCTAGTTTGTTCTAGCGCTACGATTTCTTATGCCGTCCATACACAAGCAAATTTTGTTTGCAAACATGAATATACATTTTCAAGAAATTCTCAAACAAATTTTCAAACACCATTTTTAGTGCTCACATGTCTAGCGATTTGTATAGTATATCGGATATAGAAAAGATTTTTGAAAAAAAGCCTGATTCGTGAACCTGGCAACTCACAATTTGAAGAAATGTTTGCGAGCAGTACTACACATGAACAAATTTCTCATCAAGCGTGTTACCACGCCCCTAAAAAATCAAAAATTTTTGATGTTCTTCAAATATATTTGCAAACACGAAAATTTGTTTGTGAGCAACGGTATACACGGACAAATTTCGCTTGTTTGCAAATATATTTGCAAATAATTTTGTCAATGTATGGACGCGGTTAGATAACAACATTTATTTTATATTAATTTTTAAACGATATTTCAACTGTGAAAACATTACAAAAAATAAATATTTACTTCATTTTTATACGCACATGTTTCGTGAATTCATTCATCTTGAAAACAGTAGTATTTGTTTATGCATACACATTTAATTAGTCAATAAAAAACTTTGTATTTCCCATGACGTTGTTTTAAATTTTGACGAAATTTTAGTTGCTGCATAACTTGTTTATGATATGCTTTCTTTTCTTTTTGGCCAAAAATTTAACAAAGGTCCGATATGTGTTAAGATTAAGGCAGTGGTCATTTCCTTGTACATACATTTATGATTTACATATAAAAATTGTTAATATGATACTACATTCATCAAAAGGTGTTTTAGATTATCTTTCATTTTTAATAAAAATCATTGTTTTCAAGTTATGCCGAATAACTGTAATGTGCGAATAATTTTCAAAATGGCCTGAATGGTTGGGAAATTGAAAATGGAATTCCACCCTTTTCTTCCTAACAATAATATCTTTGTCATTTCTTGACATAGCGTTTGAAATTGAAACTGAATCATTTTGTATAAATCTTATTAAATGATACCCAAAATTTCGTGTTTTGAATATGCCGAAAAGTGCACATTGTCCCAATAATCTAGTCAAATTGAACATTCAACTTCGGATTGATCTAGGCATAGCTAAAAATTTGTTCAGAGGTTGACTACACCATTCTAAATAAAATTTCCAAAATCCCCCTTGGTTTTACGTAAACTACAAATTTTATTCAAGGCCAAAGATTTAAAATATTAATTTTTCGCGAATATTTCTAAAAATTGTTATATACATACATAAATACAAATTTGTTATTCATAAGATATCGTTTTCAACAATATGAAAGTTATTTTCTGCTTTATTCTTTCAAAAGTTTAATCACACAACAGTTGCAACTAAATATGCAAAAATGAAACTATAATTAGGTGTTGTGGAGACAAGTAAAAAGGCACTAAGAAATTGTTAGAGAAATCTCAACAGGTTCTGAGGTACGTGGGTTGAAGATTCTCTTGCCAAACACCCTGTATCTTCGTAGTAAAATAATGGTGTGATTGCTTGACGAAAGGGAATCCTTTGAACTTTTATTTTATATAGCCATCACCTCATTAGCCTCCTAACCATACAATCAAACATCAAAAATTGTTTGAGAGATATTCAAAACGGTGAAAGAGGTGTAGAAGCCTTTTTATCGATAACTAAATGTATAATCTACAAATGTATTCATACATACACATATAACAATATTTGTGATAACATTTATAGTTTAAAGATGTTAGCTAGAAATTGATTTTTTGACTCTTTTTGAATTGATTTTTTGAATAAAATTTTTAGATTAAATGGAATCAAATAAGGCTAAAACGTCACATAGGGGGAGACTTTTGACGTTTCATTTACAATAGCGTATTCAACGTCTGTATCAATTTTCATTTCTACTTTGACCGAATTGTCAGTAAAAGTAATACATAAAACAAATAAATTATACACATTTCAAAGATTTTACACATATTTTTTCAAGTTCATTGAAGCTACAACTACTGTCTTTTTAACAATGAAAAATTATCTACGTGTGACATGAATTATACATAATTGAAATAACACAAATTTGATACTTTCTGAAAAGAAATTATTTTATTTTTATGGTCGCTGTGTATTAATAATTGTAATCCAAGCCATGCCTAAATTTAATCAGATATTTTGTCATAATTCATCATAAAAACAGCAATTCTCAAACAATCAACACTAAATTGTCAATTCTGAAGCAAAAGTTATTACATTTTCAACTGTTTTTATGTATAAATTCTACATATAATTTCCTGAAATGCAGTTGACACGGAATGTACATATGTATGTACATGCATACATTTAGGACACACTATCTTATACATAAATACGAATGCCTTGAAGTAATAAATAAAATTTTCATGATTCAAAATTTTTGACGTACATACATACATACGTTTGTTCAATGGAGAAGTGTGAAATATTTGTGCAGGAAAAATAAAATGGATAAAAAAGTTTAAGCTCTACTACCATATTTTTCAACATAGAATAATTTAAATATATTCAATCCTATATATTATAATTCTCCTAGATATTGAATGCCGTACAAAATCCACGTTCAAACTTTTTCTTGCTGATAGTAGTACCCAGTTTTAGTTGAGTTTAGTTTAGCTCACAAGGGTGAGATGAGGTTGGGTTGCCCCGTCACTGCAAGTTAAGAAAGCTTATTGTATCCCTCACCCTTTGTTTAATTACATAAACGCATTTATCTTTTTAGCAAGGAAAATAACGTACTTTATATAGTCTAGCTTTGAAAGATTTTCGAGATTTCTGCCCTCAGTGATCTTTCATCTCCATCTTTTTAGTGTCACACATTCCTTCAGAATGTGTGTTGATGTTTCTTCTTCTTCAAGACACAGCCTACAGTCTAAGTACAGTCGTATTGAAGCCAAGTTTTTGTAGGTGTACTTTAAACTTGCAATGTCCTGTTATTAGTCCAATTACAAGTCTAATATATTTCTTTTCACATTTCAGTGTCAGGTCTGAAATCGCTCTGTTCGGTTCTTTTATAAGACCCCCAGAGCATATTTTTCCTTCATCAGAAATGCAGCGAATTTTGTGCTGGTTTTGTACACAATTATTCACCTTTTTTCTAATGAAGTTTTTAGTGATTCCTAGGGCGGGCTCTGGCCCCATCAGGGGTGTACTGGATCCCTTCCTGGCCAACTCGTCTTTCCTAATTACAAAGAATTCAAAAATGATTTAACAACTGAAAATATATCCAGAAAAGATTATGAATTTGTTAAGAAATTTAGGAAAGAATTTGACATTGATAATTTTGGTGAATATCACGACTTGTATCTTAGATTAGATACTATTTTTGTACTTTTAGATACTTGATTGATATATTTAGATATTAGATACTTGAAGAATTAGATGAAGAATTTTAATTTTATAATTGAGTATTGATAAATTTTGGTAGAAGCTCTAAAAGAAATAAAAACAATGATGATGACTCAAACATTGATATAAACTTGAGACATCAATTCATAAAAATTCAACAGACATAGAAAAAATTTGAAAATTCTCATAATGAATCTAACAAAAAATTTAGTGATTTTTTAAATAATAAAATAGAATCTGTATTAGAAAAAGTTAATAGTACTTAGATTAACCGGGCGGTAGCAGAAAATTAGTAGAAATAGCTATTCTAGATTAGAGTTAAGAGATGATAGAAATCAGTTGATCTTTTATAGTGTGTGGTGAAATCAGTTAAGAGAATTTGGTATTCTATTAAGAAACAATAGTTTCTTAAATTCGGTTTGGTTAAACTGAAGATTAAAGTTGACTGTTAAACTGAATTGGTTAACTGCAAGTCTAAACTCTCGTTTAAGTTTAACTAATCTGGAGTTTAAAAGTTCACTGTAAAACCGGCCATGAATATTATGTTCTTTAAATACTGATGATTTCCCTTTAACAACGTATTTACTTTCATCTATCTTTTCAATGTATAGAGTGTCTTGCAACAAAATCTTTGTAATAATTATTTAAATCAGCATCAAAATCGCTAACTGGTAATCTTACATTTTGTAAACGTTTATATTCTAATTAACACGATAATTTTGAATATCATTATCAGTATATAATACAGGATTTTTCATAAAAATTGATATTTTAATGATATTATCATCGAGTATTAATTTACTTCGACCTAATTAAAAATTTTTCTCATTTTCATTGAACTTTGGTCCAAATGCTTTATCTATTTGTCGTCTATCAAAGTATTGTTTTATGTAAAATGAAGGTAATTCTTATTTTTCTTGAGATGGTTCATCAAATCATTTACTTTGTATGTGTGCAATAGATGTGCTTATAGCTGATGAAGATTCTATTTGTATAATTGTATTTTGTGGCGTTTGAAATGTAGAGTTAGAAAAATACGGAGATGTTTTTAACTGGCGAGAAGTTTTTGGAGTTTGAAATGATTTATTATTTTCAAATTTTAGAGATGATGGTTCAGCAGTTGATTTAAATTCTTTTTTTATTTCATTCTTAATTTTTTTCTCAATTTTTTCTTCTCTTTTTTTTGAGTTGTTTAATTGGTTTACTGATAGGTTTGAAAGTCTTTTAAGAAAGACATGTTTATCAATCTTACTTGTTTTAATAGCTTTGAATTTTCTACGTACATCATTTGTTGATTTTATTAGGTTTTTCAATATTTTAGCTTTAGTATCCATTTCAATAATCTGTTAATGAACTGCTCAGCAACGAGCTGATAACTGCTAATAAATTGCATAATATTTGCTTAACAACTGCTTATAAACTGCGTAATAACTGCTTTATAACTGGTTATAAACTGCATAATAACTGCTTTATAACTCCTTTACTAGTTAATAACTGTTTCATAACTAATTAATAACTGCTTTACATCTCTTTATGAAAAGCTTTTATGATTTTCTTCAAAGGTTTTATATTGTTATCAATGTATTAAACCCTTTTCGGTAACGACCTTGAATAATTGAACAATTTTTATTAGCTACTAGAAACCCATAATCATTTTTCCAACATTCTCCACACAAACTACGAAATTTTTCAAAAGCCATATCTGTGTTAACATGATCATTGTATACATGATTCAAATTCAATCATCTTGTTTAAATAATACTATGAAATTTAAATTATCTCTAATTAATTAATTATTATCTTTTGGTATGAGTATATATGTTTGACATGAATAAACATGTCTTTGTGACGTCCCATACAAAAATATGATCGGATATTATATTGCTTTTCACACGCGACGTCATCAAAAATGAAAATCGAATTTTGTTTCACTTCTTCAGGCGATATTACATCATTATTTTCAGAAAATGTATAATAACCTAATTCTTTTATTGGTGCTAAAATACGTTTCAATAATTCATATTTTAGTTGATTTATTGATTTTGAATAAAGATATATATTTTCGACTTTAAATCCGTTAGAATGTTTAAGTAAACTTAACATTACATTAGTTTTACCACAATTTGAAGGACCAGCGCCAATACTTATTTATTGTACTAATATTAAAATCATAATTTTCAACTGGTAATATATTACGTTGTTTACTCAGTTTCATATTGACTGTCGAATTTCTATAAATATTAAGTTTATATATAAAGTACTTTATTCTTTTTAACACTGCGATCGAAAAGATATAAAATGATTAATCATAAAAATAAATACATCAGTTTACACAAAACTAGTAAACTGCCTGGCTGTAATTTTTGTGGACCTGACACAAAATTACAAAAACGTTTAGAAAGAGGAGATAGTAGTATTAATCTTTTAGATGAAGCTTGTAAAGAACATGATATAGCGTACTCAAAATATAAAGACACAGAATGAAGACATATAGCTGATAAAATATTGGACGAAAAAGAGTGGCAACGAGTTCGTTCAAGTAACGCTAATTTAAATGAACCTACAAACGCTTGGTTAGCAACAAACGTAATGAAAACTAAAATAAAATTCGGAATGGGGTTATCTACTTAAACTAAAAGAAAACGTAAAAACAATGAACTCTCTACTAAAAAATTGTTTAGAAATATTCTACAAAGTGTTAAAATTGTACTTAAAAAGAATAAACCAGAAAGTATGCCAAGTGCTATGAATCTTGCACTTAAAGTAGCAAAATGTATTAGTTAAAAGAAAAAAAAAATAATGGTGAACTACCAAGAATTATTCCACTTCCTAAAACAGAAGGTGTATTATTACTTTTACCAAAGAATAATCAAATTTAACAAGAATTCTTATGGGGCTTCAAAAATTTTTTTAGCCGATAGAGCGGTTCGGGCGATGAAAGAGGGGACGGCATGAATGATGGAATGATTTAGTACATTTGTTGGTAAAAACAGGGATGTCGTTTTTTCGTATAAGAATATTCAAAATAAACTCGAGAAATTTTAAGCCATGTAATTCTTATATATGTATGTATACATATGTAATAATATATTACATACGAGTGTTTGTAAATATTTTCATACGAATTTGGTATCTTAACTATAAATACCGTCATCCCAAACAAACATAATTTTCGTTCATAAGAACATTAGAATACAATTTTGTAATGATTCGATCAAATATATGAACGTGAATTAAAGATCAGAGACTAGGATAGTAGTAAAAAATGTGTAATTTCAGATTAACATACATACATATATATATCGTACAATATTTCATATACATACATTACTACTTCTTTTTCACGTCGATTTTTGTTCATATTTTACACTTTTCTTTTACTTTTTATATCAGACAAGAAAATATATACAAGTACGATCTACTATATAAACCCATAAATTTGTATACGGTCGAAAGATGTGTACAGAATATTGCACGTATGTATGTATATATTGTATTTATATAATTATCAAAATCAAGTCATTAAGTTTATGGTACAAACAATATTTGTATAGGGACATACATGACTCCACGTGGAATGTACATATACTTAAATTACATACTTACGTATACGATATATAATGCATTCATACGATCATATTTTTATTTATCATCACCAAAAAAGTATGAATTTTGAATACTCAAAAATTCAAAATTTAACAAAAAACCGATCGTATTCAAAATATATTGTATTTGCCATACAATATATTAAAATTTGAATTTACATTTTGTATTTTTATCCTCGTTTCTGATGTAATGAAATTTATGACCCATATGATCGTACAATTATGAAAAAATTATATTTGTTTAGGACGATAATTTGTTTGAGGACAGAAGTTTTACACACGCATATATACGATAAATACGTACATTACAAAATATTCTTATAAATATTGCGCATAATATGTACACTTAAATTACATACGCACGTATGTGATAAATATGCATACATATTCACATTCTATGCTGATTCATGGGTATTTTAGTGGGTACTGAATGATTTCTTCTGTAATTTGTAAATATTGCTTTTTTCATACATTTCAATACATTTTCTTATTTTTCACTTTATTTTTTGAATAAAACGGTAGCACTGGGTACTGATGACAGTACCCATGAAGAATAATTTTTGAACGTCGATTTTACACTGCTTGCAGTATCTCGTAGTTTTGGATTTCTGCTTTTACCTATTTTTGCTGATTTATCAGCTATTGAGGCTCTAACAGGAGGTGTTTCACAAGTTGCAAAAGCTATCAATAATGCTAAAAACGCTAAAGAACAGCTGATAGAAAGTGTTAGATATACTAAACAAATGGAAGCGATCGCTATGGGTAAAGGTTTGCATTTAATACCATATAGAAAATGTTTAGGACTCCATTTATTACCTGAACATAAAAGAAATTTTTAAATCACCTAGCCAATAGACTTCTTAATGAGAACGATATACGTAAATTTTCAAAATATATACCGTATATTAGAGGTGTATTTATACGAGATGGATTACCAAAAAAGCCGAAACGTATTGAATGTGGAATTATCAATTAAGATTTTTCATCTGGACTAGGAACTCATTGTGTAGCTTATTATAAAAAATGTAATATAATTGATTATTTTGATAGTTATGGAAAAATTAAGCCTCCTATAAAGTATTTAGGTAGTAATATTAAATATACATAATTATAATAGATACCAGAAATTTATCTTAGTTAATTGTGGACATCTATGTTTAATGGTTTTATATAGCTATATGAATAAATAAAAAAATATACATATGTATGTACATAGAGAAAAAAAGTTTATTTTGACTTTAATCTAAAAATTCATTTACTCTTTGCTTGGAAATATGCTTATCAACAAAGTCGTATTGGAATATGGGCAACATGTGCAAGTGATCGTGAAAGATTTCGTAAACGAATATCTTATTGTAGTACATTTTTAGATCCTATTTTAACATCTCATCACCGCTATAAAATTTTTAATGAACGTTTCAAATTAACTGATATATTTATCAATTTATATCAATAACATTATTCATGCTTGAAACAATATTGATTTATAAATAAAATTCTTATTGTGTTTTGAACATTCATTATTTTAATAACATTAACGTTGTCTGGAAATTCTTCAGTACTTATGTAGTTGCGGATATTTTTCATCATTAGATTTATCTGCAGAATACGTTTATGGTATAGTAGATTTTCACACATATAATTCAATTCCAAATGTAGATGAAGGAAATAATTTATTTTTTATTGGAAATGAAACTATTGAAATACTGTGAGATCTTATGAAATCGATGGTATTGAGCAATACTTGCAAAAAGAACTGGAGAAAAGAAAGAAAATATATTCACTTAAAATTAAAGCTACCAACAACACACTCAAAACAGAAATTAAAAGTGATAAAGAAATCTACTTTGAAAAAAAGAGAGCTATCTGTCCTTTGTTATGATTTAACTCGGAAAAGTTGGTATCAAACAAAATTCATGAAACAGACTTACTTGTAAATATAATTAAGGTGAATGTTATTCGTTTAGAGCGTAATATAATTCCAGGGTCATACATTAATAAACTAAAACTACACACACTATATGAATTTTCACCGGACGTTGGTCCTGGGTATAAAATAATAGAAGCTCCAAGAAATGTTATTTATTTGCCTGTGAACACAAGACAGATAACATCTGTACAAATTAGAATTGTTGATCAAGACGGTGATTTAATAAATTTTAGCAGTGAAACTATCCCAATCAGACTTCATTTAAAACCTCAATAATTAGGTCACTAAAATAATAGTAAAATACGTACAATGAGTGAAACATTAGAAATTACTAAGCATCCAATTTTCGATGAAAGTATTGTAAAAAAAGAATATCATAGTTACGCACCTTACTCAACATCTTTTCAAATCAATGATAAAATACGAATACTAACTGCCCCTGACAGTAAAACGTTAGATGCAGCTTAATTGAATAATAATGCCATGGCATTTCAATTTCGAGAAATTCGTTATGAATTAAATGGAGTAGATTTTGATCATTCTCAAAATACTGGATACACAAGTACTTTAAAAAATTATACTATATACCACATAACGAAGATGTAAGCAAATTATTATTTAATGCTAGTTGGTCTCCACTAAATGTAATTTCGTTAAAAAATTTCTTAAATTTTTGTATTCCTTTAAAAACCCTTCTAGAATTTGTTGAAGATTATACAAAAGTTATCGTGAATGCACGCCATGATTTAATTTTAATTCGATCTCGATCTGATAAAAATGTATAGTGAAGATAGATAAAAAAATTTCAAATTGAAATTCATAAACTATGGAGAGTACCTCACGTAAATGTTGCTGATACTGTTCGTCTTTCATTGTTGAAAGTTATTAGTAATAGTAAACCAATTCAAATGTCTTTTCGAAGTTGGGATTTACATGAATACCCTGTATTACCATCAAATACAAGTCATCATATATGGACAGTGAAAACATCATCACAATTAGAAAAGCCTAGATTCGTTATATTTGCTCTTCAAACAGATAAAAAGAGTGATTCAAATAAAGACAATACGTTATTTGGTAATTGTAATTTGACAGATATTAAAGTTCATTTAAACTCAGAAACGATTTGCTTTGTTGTATAATATGTACGCTGCATTCCAAAAGTCATACTACGATCGTCAACCTCAACCATTGTTGAATTTAACAAACTTTAAAGATTAAGTGACTATTATTGTTATCGATTGCTCACATCAGAATGAAGCTATTAAAACTGGATTAGTAGATATAAAAATTAAAAATTGAATTTAAAGCATCAGCTAATTTTCCAGAAAAAAATTTTGTTTACTTTCACATGATCGTATAGTTGAATATAATCCTCTTACAAGTGAAATTCGAAAATTTATATGAACCAAAAGTAATTCTTAATCCAACACCTCCTCCCTGTTCCTGGCAACAAAGGTGGGTGTTGAATCTCTATTACAAATAATGAGGTTAGTACTTAAGATAAAATCTAAAAGTAACTCACCTCTTTCATTCGTATCACTGCTTCCCCACATAGAGCTGTGAGCATTCGCGTCCGCTCCTAATACAACGTCTATTCTTTGCTGCTCCGCGTCTTCCACAAGAACCTGAAGCATTGGAGTAGGAACCGGCTAGTTATAAGGCATGTAGGCTAACACTAAAAAGGTCCAAAGCAACCGTTGTATCGTCGTTGAAGAACTGCAGAAGAATGAATAAATTTAAATGCATTTAAATTTTGCATTACTTACATAGAATAGATTAAATCCAGGGAACTTTAACCCACAGATTTTGCCACCTTCTAACCATGGTTCTTGCACCAGGGCTAAGTCTTTCTTCCCTGAATGAATCGAAGGAGGACATTAGCCGTGGCTGCCTTACTGTGGTGTAGATTTATCTGGATCACCTTCATGAACAGAAGGCTTGTGTACCACAGTGACATTGAATTCATCTTCGGAGTCAGACGACTTTAACCGCTCATCCTTCGCCGAAGTTCCTCCATAACCATTGCCTCGCCGAGAGGGGTTTTTTGCGAAGCAGAACCCGCTTTCACAGGCCCCCCCCCCCGGCTTCATCCTTTCGATAAACTTTGAGGGTAACAACTCCAAAACCAAAGCTGATTTGTCTCTCTGTCCACGAAAGGAATTGAAGAGACTCCTTGTTGACGATGACAACCGCCTGTCTAGAACCTCCCTTTGGCTCTTCAACCCTGGCAACCTTTCAGTTATATGTAGGTAGACCGGGGTTGGAGGCTCTTATTAGGCTGAGGATCTTTTCTGGATCCGACATGCATGCCGATATCCAGACTCTAGCCCTAGGTCTGCAGGGAATCTCCTCCCCGCGAGCAACTTTGACGTCAGCCCCAGGCCAGATTTCTCCAAGCCTGGAAATTGCCTCTCTATATAGTGTCTCGGTTCGCTGCCCGACCCACGACATCAGCTTGACGTGTCCCTGGTGCCACCCAGCATCCCTGCACACAGGTGGTTCACCGGGGAACTGCGTCATGACAAGCTCGAAGACATCGAGCAGGGCGTCTTCTACTTTTTTCCAATTTGGCAGCGAGATACTACCGTCTGGATTACCGCAGTCAATAACGCCCAGGGCAATCGCGTCTTTCAGCACCTCGCTGAATTTCCTTCTCGCGGCTGCAGTGGCAAATCTCCTTCAGCTCCTCTTCCGTCTACCGCTGCCGCTTATTAGCCAACAGCTTCTTGTCATCGCGTGTTTCGATGACTCTTGTGGCCCAGTCGAAGGATCTCAGATCCTGTGGTGTTCTTTCCTCGACAGAAATAGAATGGATCTTGTCCCTGACCTGATAGACCTTTTTTCTCTCCATTAAAGCGAGCTTCGATGGGGGGCAGCCCTTCTTTTTGATCAGTCAACCTTGCCCACTGCTACACCCAGGTTGAGGCTCTTTAAGGCTAGAACCAGACAAAACAATCCCAGTTCCCGCCTTCCTGGAAGCCGAGGGTACACTAGAGCTAGGCATTTTAGCCACACTCCTACCTTCACCGGAGGTATTTGAAGCCAGTGGTTGAGTCAAGCTCCTTTTTGCCGGTTTAGAACGAGAGCCGGCCTCGTTTTTATTTAAATTTTTATTTATTGAATCCATGAGATTCCCACGAGTTTGGGACAAAAGAGGTCGATCTACGCAGAGGTCCTTGTACGTAGACACGGCTAATTACTACGAGAAGGCACCAGGTCAACCCCTAGGAATAACGTTTATATCATCTTCAAAAGAAGATAATTCTTTTACAAATAAATGACAATCATACCCGAAAAACTATGAATTTTTTCATTGGAAAACATTTATCTACTCTGTACAATATATGTACAATAAATTATGTGCAGGTCCTCTATATTTTCCTGTTAAATGACAATGATCTGCAACTCTATTATTATCTAAATACTTTTCACAAATATGACATTCATTACTTTCTATTTGATATTTCATTTCGTCTACAGTTAAGTTGTTCATTGTTACAAGTTTTGAAATATAATTTGTAAATAAATTACGAACATCTTTAACTAAAAATTTGATAAATTTTTTAGCACAATCTTTTTCTTTATACGTTCTTAGTTGATTTAAATTATCGTTAAAACTGCATTTTCTATAACAAGAAAATGCCCATGGTACATGTTCTTGTACATTAATTGTTAATAAAAAATATGGATTTGGTAAACAATTACTTACGTCTTTTAGAATACGTTCAAAATCAGCGTAAATAACAAACGGGACATCAAGTTGAGGTTCATAATGTGGAAATTTCAAAGTAGATTTTTCTTTATCAGGCATTTTTGTAATAAATTAATTACATTCTTTTTTATGAATATTTAAATTGTCTATATCATTAAAATGATTAAGACAACAATTACATATATAAATTTGTTTTCTATGTCTCGTTATTTGATTACTGATTAATCTGTAAGCAAAAATAAAATCCCTAATAAAAGATGTAAAACAGAGAAGTAATACAAAAATAAAATGTATACCTAGATAAATTCTTTATCCAAACATAGTGACATTTATTTCCTTCTTGTATAAATAACAAATTGATATGATTACTTTTTTCTTCTTGTGTACTGTAATATGGACCAACTATTTGACAATTATTTTTTTCATCTTCAGACCCAAATATGTTAATACTTATCGTAGGATTCATCAATTCAAATTTTTTACATTCTGTTATTTGAAACGGAAATTTTATATCACCAAATTCAATTTTAATATCATTTTTTAAAATAATTGATCTATCATGTATATATTTTCAATTTGATAAGAGCTCATTTTGTCAGAATGATCTGTAGCTGGAAATAATGCTGAAGTAATTGCCATTTAAAAACATATTAGTCGTTATTTTTAACATTTATACAAGCTTTTTTATTTTCTAAAACTATACATATATGTATATTGACTTCCACGTAAAGGCCTCCATTGATTAATTTTTATTTCAATATTTATTATTCTAATTAATGTCCAGCCACTGTCCCTTTCTTGAAATTCTTGCACATTTGTACAAATTTTACTTGTTATTGTCGTAAACGCTTCATCTATATTCCCTTCATTTTGAATAGTATTCATTTTAGTTTGAAATAACTTTATTGATATGGTAAAATCACCTTCCTTACAATTATTTTTTATTACTTTTAAATATTTACCAAATAATTCTATATTGAATTTATAAGCTTCATGTTTTATTGATAAATTGCAGATTTGTAAATGTTTTAATAAAACATTTCGTGCTGAGAACTCTTTTTGACAAACTACACAGAAATTGTTTTATTTTGAATTTGATAGTGTGTGATATATTTGTTTATGAGCTAATAATTTATTTGATCTAGATAGATGTTTTCTATATATATAGCATATTACACTCTTTCAATCTACAATTTGAAAACGTCTTTCCAAAGTAGCTTTTGAACTATGATTTTTTTTACATTGTACACAATAAAACTCCATCTTTCTTTATCAATTTTTTGTAAAAAATAATAACTAGAACTAAAGATTTTTCAGAGTTTTTCTTTACTATAAAACAATAAATAAAAAAATAAAAATAAAACGTGTAAAACAAATTGTTTAAAAGAAAATAGATTAGGTATAAAAGTTAAAAATTAAAAGTCAATAATTTTTTTTTAAATCTTTATTTCTAAAAACCATTTAATTTTCAACATTTTTTTCTAATCTAAGCTTAAACGATGCTCCATATGGACCATAGTTAACAATACAATATCTTGCATATTTTATTTCATTTAAATCTTCATTAGTTATATCAATAAACCTTGTCGGTAAAAATATTCTGTATTCATCAAGTTCTAATAAAAAAAGTAGGGTAAATTTTTGCACCATATTTTGTTATCATCTTTTGACAATCAATTATTACATATTTTTAGCGATAAATATTTCATTTAAATTTCATAAAGATTCGAAAACACGGTTAACCTCAAGATAATTATTTTACTCAAAATCTCAGTTAACCGCACGATAATTATTTCTTACAGTTAACCACAAAAATACATAATTTTCACTTGAAAACTCGGTTAACTGAAGGATAATTATTTTTTTGCGGTTACCAAAAAAAAAAGATATATCACCACAATCGCCATTTTACCACAACCTAACCACAAATCATGCGCTATCTTACCACAAAATACGTCACAACCTATTGTCGTCATCGCCCTGAAAACCCTGGTAGTCTAGGTTCAGCATATTTAAACTACTTCAGCTAATAAAACAGCTAGCGATTGACCAAAAACGGCCAGAATTGGCCAGTTGTATTTCATTAGGACAACGCCAAGTCACACACGTCTATAATGGCTCGGTACAATAATTTTTTGTTCCAACATCTCTTTTATCTGCTTTTCGACTTCGTCGCGGTGAATTTCAGGGTACTTGTATAATTTGCTATAAATTGGTGTAGAAGTTTTTGTGGTAATTTTATGTTTTATGACATTTGTGAAGGATAAATGGTCGCCGTCTTTATTGAATATGTCTCCATAACGGTTTAAGAGAGATTTTAATTTTAGAACATCTTTTTCATTTAAATGATCAGAGAAATTCTCTTTAATTTTTTCACCATTGAATATGTTTAAAGAAAAATTATTGTAACAATGTTGGGCATACTTTTCTTCATTTTCGTTCAAAAATATTGGCATGACAGAGTTATCTGTAATTAAACATCTATTTTTGTAATCGATTATAGAATTCAAATTCACCAAAATATTATTCCCTATCATTCCTTCCTATTAGTCAAACTTTTTGTGAAAATTGTACTCTAAAAAAATTCACGAAATAGTTTTTCTTGTTAAATTCTTTAAATAACGGAATTGTATACTGTACATTTGTTTGAACAATGCGATTTAAAACTTTTAAAGTGTATGCTTCTGATTTTATTTTCCATTTCGGATTACATATATGGGGGTTTATAATGCTGTACTCGGCGCCAGTATCTTTAATGAATTTTAAATCTCTCACGGGTGTATTGTATGAACTACTAAATAGGGTAGTCGTTTAGGCTGTTTAATTGAAAATTTTGTTGCAGGTCGTTTTCGTTTACAGAAATGTCCATTGGTTCGGAAATTTCGTGAACATTGGGATTACCATTATTTTGATAATTACCATTATTTTGATAATTACCATTATTATTAGAGTTAAATCTATTAGATTGCCAAGTTTGGAGGGTGCGTCTAGAGTTATGTGACAATCTGCTATGACCACTAACTGTACGATTTTGACTTTGATTTTGATTTCGATTTTGATTACCGTTGTTAAAATTATACGCGGTGTTGTTGTTTGTAGTATAATAATCATTATGAGTTTGTTGTGGCTTTTTATAGGTATTGTTAAAATTTTATTTGCGATTAGTAAAATTTAAATAACCGTTTTCTTTAATAATTTCGTATGCTTCCGTTAAAGTTGGCGGATTCCTACTTACAATAATACTTTTAACTGGTTCAGGTTACCCATGTTTGAATGAATTTAATGCTATTCTTTTATTACTTTCAAGAACATCATTATTAAGTCCCTCATTAACTAATCACCATTTACGCGCATCACCTATCACCTTGTCTTTAATGAGTTCAAGTATTAATCGTTTATAATTGTTATCGAAGGGTTCTAAAAGTAGGATTAAACATTCTATTCTATTAACAAAATTCACTAAGCAATGCCTATCACCGTTAAATGGTAGTACACAACTCAAACTATTTGTCATTAATTTAAATCCTTCTGTTATGTCTAAATTTTCCATGCTTAAGTGCTATTATGTTATTAAATTTAATGAAATTTTAATTAAAAAAAAAAATATATAAAAATTAAAATAACACAAGAAAGAAAAATGAAAAATTGTACTTGTTGTTGATTGAAGCTCCTGAGTTGTAAAAACCGTGTTGCAGATGTTGAATTTCTTTGGTGCTTACAAAATGCGCCCTATAGGATGTGATTTCTGAAAGATGATTTCCTGCAGCTTTTTGTAATGTTGAACCGTCCAACAATGGTCCACCTATAATTGCAGTTCGATCATAATTTTTTTTTTTTTTTTGTCGTTTATTCCTTAATTTTCTTTGTGACTTTATTTATGTCACAAATGTACAGATTTCACTGTATTATAAAGTTAAAGCTGTTTCAACAGTTGTACACTTTACTGTACCTTTACTGTTTTTTATTTTTTATTTATTTTGAATCACAATTGTACAGATTTTACTGTATTTTGTATTCAAGTTTTTCAACAATTAGTACACTTTACTGTACTTTTTATTTATTTTGAAACACGATTATACAGATTTTATTGTATTTTATAATTGAAGTTGTTTAACCATTAGTACGCTTTACTGTACTTTTTATTTTTTTATTGTTATTTTTTTTTTTTTCTTAATTGAAAAAAAAAACAATAATTTATTGATTTTAATAAATTTACACTGTGAAAATTATTAAAATTTATTGACTAGTTTTTATTCATAGCAAATTTACGTTCATTACAAGTACTATTAAAGTTTACATTTTCTTGGTTTTTTGCTATTACTATTCCTCTTTTTATTTCTATAACTTCCGATACGTTATTAAATATTATTATAGAATTTCTTTTTATTATACAATTATTGAACAGTTTTAAATCTTTTAAATCCTTATTACTAACGAAATTTAAGTTTGATTTTTATATTTAATTATTTCTTGTGGATTAAACAATAATTCTTTATTATTTTTATTACTTATTGGTATTAATAAAGTTTTTTGAACATTGATAATGTCTTTTGGCATTCTTATTATAAATATAATGTTTCGTTTATTTACCTAATTTATATTTTGTAATTTTTGAAAATCTACATTATATTCTTCAATTTCTTCATTTGTTAATATGGTACTATGTATAATACGTAGTCTAGCAGATGATATATTGTCTTGTATTTGTTCTACACTGTCTTCTAGTTTTTTCAGTTTTAGTAAAAAGCCTGTATACATTGTTTGTCTGTATAAAATATTATTTTTATCTCTAATTTCACTTAAATTTTTTGATATCATATCTCTATCTTTTTCTATTACTTCTTTTAATTTCATAAAGTATCATTAAAATTTCGATTAATTTTGACTTACAGTCAAGGTACAGTCTTGAAATCGTTGTCTATATTTTTTGTGATAATAATTCCAGAGATATCTGAGATAATTTCTTTACTGACATTATTTTGATATTTACATTGTGTCATTTTATGTTTAATTAATTTTTTTGTACAGTTATTTTCAATTTTTTTAAATCAGTACTTAATACTGAATTTTTACATTTTATTATTTATTCTGGTAAATCTACAATTTGTTGATTTTTAAAATTTGGCATTGAATATAGTCTTATAAGTTTATAAATTTCTTTTGAATATATACATAGGCTTTTGTATAATAATAATAATTAAATTGTCTTTTGAAAAAAATTTTACTTTTAAATATTTGATTTGTTCTAAAGATAATTGTGAAATTTCTTCATCTGTAAGAAGAGACATATCTAATATTTCTTGACGTGACAATCAATTATGCTTTGTGTGATTTTATGGATAAAAATATAATATATCATTAATTGATTTAGTGCATTATCTTCTAATGTTTTTTATTAAGTTAAAACTAATTTCATTAAATTTGTTTTCATTTTCCTTAAATATTCTAGTTAATTCTACATTATTCTAATTTATAATTTTAGAAAAATTCTTAAAGCCATCCTCAATTTTAATGTTTATTATTATTTGATGTTGTATTATTTTGATCATGTTTATATTATTATCTTGATTTTTATACAATTTTTTCGTTATTTCGTTTTTGTCTATACCACTCATAGCAATAAACTTCTTTTATGTCTTTTAAAAATTCCTAATAGTTTTTCTACATGCTTAATTTTAAAATTTATTGAATTATTTTTCGGAATATTTTCGATATATGTTTCGAATTCATTTTTAAAAATAGAAATGTTAATTTTATGAATTATTGTATCATAATGATCAATTGGATTCACATCTTTAAGTACATAGTGAATGACTCCATTACCAGATCGTAGGGGAATTACTTCAAGTGCTGTTATTGCTACCAGGATATTAATCAGAATTAGAATTACTGGAAAAGTAAAAATGTTTTTTAGATCTTTTAAACCTAGTTTTATAAAAAGGTTTATTTTCAATTAAAAAAAAAAAATACGTTTATTTAAAATGCGTTTACACTGTTTTATTTGTCAAATATGATTTGATTTGATTTTTGTCGAAAATGCTGTCAGGTAGTGTGAAGTCATGTGGACATGTCCTATCTTACATATCAGGCCGTGTCGAATTTGACAATTTTAAATTAGAATTTGTTCTATTTCAATTTGATTTGTCTTTGATATAACCTGAAATGTGAAAAAGGAAAAAGAGGTAAAATTTTTAATTTTTTGTAGATAATTATTTTTGTAGCATTTATACAGAGTTTTGTCATATTTACAGAAAAATTGATTTTTATTTCTAATACAAATGGACACCTCTTCGTCAGATATTGAAGCAGAAAACGAAAAAAAAAAATAAAAGTATGTTATTTTGTAATAAAAAATGTTTTTCTTTATGTTATACATTTACTTTTTTTTACATTTAGGACATGGACTGGCCACAAGAGACAGTTCTCAAATTAATTGAACTGTGGTCAAATTCACAATGTTTGTATAATACAACTTATAGCCTGTACAAAAATCAGCACGCTAGAGCTGATGCTTTGTACAAGATATCGGAAGAACTGAAGGGATTGTTGCCATCAATCACATCCGCTATTATAAAAACAAAAATGATGAACCTGACAAGCCAATACACCCGGGAATTAGCAAAAATAAATAATTCGAAAAAAAGTGGAGCTGGAACTAGTGAAGTTTATAGTTCACGGGTGTACTGGTTCGACAAAATGGAATTTTTGAAGGATTTCATTTCGACGCGAAAAACCAAATCAAATATTGTTCAAGGGGAGTGAATTAATCCTGACAATTTTTCATAGGCTATAGTAATGTTTAACTATTTCAGATAGTATACGTGTTTTTTCGTTGGATGACAACTCAACAATGGATTGTGAAAAAAAAAGCAGTAACACCATTTTCTCTCCAACACCACCTAAAAAAATTACAAAAGTGGACAAGGACCATACCGACACCATACTGGAGAAAGCGTACTTCATCTCCGACAATTAAACATCGGCCAAAGGTTGAAACATTTGGTGAATATTTTAAAGTAGAAATGGCGAAAATTACAGATGAAAGTATTTTCACTGTTGTATGAATTCAAAATGAAGCAATTGGAGTTGAATAAAAAAAAAAAAGATCTGATGTTTTTTCATAATGTTATATTTATATATTAATATAAATAATTAATTATTTATAATAAACATAAAAAAATTAATTTTAAAGATTGAATTATGCTATGGCCTCATTTTGCCAAGAGACGGCACCTACGGTGTTGAAATACTCCATAAATGTGTTTCGAATATCCATACATTCATTCGTTGAACGATTTCCTCTCTGTCTTTCTAAATTTGTTATGAATACTGATTTTCTCCAAGAACCTCTAGTCATGCTTATTGATGAGACATTTTCATGGTCCACCTGTTTACTATTGAAACCGTCTTCATTTATAATGTAGTTGTAAAGAACACAAGCAGTTAGGGTTATCAATTCAACTTTTTCAATACTCAGGTTTATTTCCTTTTGCAACACGCGAAATTTATTCGCCAATATACCAAAAGTATTTTCGACCACTCGACGTGCCCGACTTAATCTGTAGAATAAAAATTGTATACATTTTGATAAAGTGTATAATATATTAGCATGTATTAACCTATAATTGAAAATTTTATGTTCATTTGAAGAACGTTGACCATAGGGCTTCATAATTCTTGTACCCAATCTAAATGCGTCATCCGCAACGATGACATATGGCAACTTTCTGCTAACCATGGGCAATTGTACATCGACAGGAAAATTGAAAGCATTAGTTGAGATCCCTTTGCAAAGATTTGATTGGTTGAACACTGCTGCATCATTTGCTCTTCCATTAGTACCGACATCCACATATAAAAATCTAAAATTCGCATCAACTAATGCCATTAGTACGATGCTGTGGAATCCTTTATAGTTAAAGTACAGAGATCCGCACTCTTTTTTTCCGCTTATGGCAATGTGTTTTCCATCTATAAATAATGTTATAGTAGTACTGTATGTGTTTTGAATAATTGTTTTTGATATTATTACCCAATGCTCCTAAACATAAAGGGAAGTTCCGAATTCTTTCAAAATCATTTGCAATTTTAACCCACTCAACTTCAGTGCATGGCATCTGTAAATATAATAATGTAATTGTAATTCATGATCAAGAAGATTGGTTATTATTTTCGTAAATGCAGTAATGCAATAATATCAAATTGGGCTACGTACGCTCAATTTGGTATCATTGTTGGAGTTGCGAATATATTCATTTAATTTTACCTTTAAATAATCTTTTTTCAAAGTTTCGTAGATGACTTTTAATGTTTCAGGTATTATGTTGCAAATTGATGGGATGGATATGCGAAAACTGAATGATAGGCTCGCATAGGTTTCACCAGTAGCGAGAAATCGACATGTCAACAGTAATCTAAAAATATACCTGTAAATTTTTTGATATTGGAATTTTTTAATATATAAATTACCTCGTTTCAGCATTGATTGAAGATCTTAATAAAGTCTCTGGTTTTTCAATCTTTATTTTAACTTTATCAAGAAGATTATAAAATGAATTCACAGACATTCTGCAAAAATTATGAAATCTTAAAGGGTCTTCGTATTTCAACTCCTTTAAAATCAAATGACTTATATCTCGTCCTGTTCCTCTTCTTAAAAGCCATGATCTTCACCATACCGACTTTCTTTTCCTTTTAACAATTTTTTTTTTGTTTTTCACGCACAGCTACAATAATTTTAATTAAATTTAAAAGCACAACCGACGAACTTATAGAATCCATTTCAAATAGTGAATGTTTTGTTCGACCAATCAAATAGTGTGAATACATACAAACAAATGGGAATGACACTTGTCGTAGCAAGTCATACATATATAACAATCATTCTTGTATCAAATCGTAAATCATATTTGACAAATCAAACAGTTTAAACGCACTTTTATTCTGTTTGAATTAACTTTTTTATAGATACTATTCAATTTAAATCTTTTGCGTTTTTTTACGTAATTAAAGTCAAATTTTTAATCTAGTCTATTTCTATTGATTTTATTTAAGTTTTTTATTTTATTTTTTTTTTAGATTTTCATATGCTTGTTCTAATATTTGTTGTTTGATTTCATGATGTAAATCTTGTGGTTTCATTTTTGTTGTTGAGTGAATTGTTTGATTATATATAACAATTGCTTCTTCGATAGGGTTCGAGAATTTTCTTTCTTCAATCGGTTTTTGAAAAATGACTCTAGTTTGTTCATTAAAAGTGAGTTTACACTGTTTGATTTGTCAAATATGATTTACGATTTGATAAAAGGATGATTGTTATATATGACTTGCCACGACAAGCGTCATTTCCATTTGTTTGTACATATTCACATTATTTGATTTGCCAAACAAAACATTGAATTTTATTTCACGTTATATCAAAGACAAATCAAACTGAAATAGAACAAATTCTAATTTAAAATTGTCAAATTCGACACGGCTTGATATGTCAGATATGACATGTACACATGACTTTACACTACCTGACAGCATTTTCGACAAAAATCAAATCAAATCATATTTGACAAATCAAGTAGTCTAAACGCACTTTAAGGGTATTATGTAATCGTTCGATATCAGCATTACTGGCTTTATTATGAGGAGTACAATGATGCAATTCAATATTTTCTGAATCTAAATAGTTTTTAATCACTTAATCACTCTCTATCACTTATTAAAGATTTTGGTTTACCCATGTACATGGAAACATTTGCTAAAGTATCTTTTATAGTAAGCCAGCTTCGGTCTTTCATTAAGAGCATTTTGTCAATATTGAGCAACTTGTCAATATATGTAAGATAATGTTCACCTTTTCTAGGGTACCAAATATTAATGTGGAATATTTCTCTTAGTTTTGTAGGAGTTTGTGTTTCATTTAAAGGTATTTTTAAAGGTTTTCTTTCATATTTATTATTTAGTTAAATTACAAGTATTACATTGATTAATTACTTAGTTAATTTGCTTTTTTAAGTTCCTCAAAAATTGTATCAATACCTCTATGATTGAATTTTTCATGTTCTTTTAAAATTATTTTAAGAATGTTATTTTTTTTCTCTTATTTCTTTCAGAATCGTATTGCATTTGATTATTTTATAGTTTGGTTTATGTTCAATGCAAAATTTCTGAAACTGTTTAAATCACTCAAAATCTTTAGCATACAATGCTATCAATTTCCCAGATATTTCTTGCAATATTTTTTTGTATACTTTGGGGATGGAATTTTCTTCTTGAAAAGTAGTTATTGTTCTTCGGTCCAAATGTTTTATTTCTTTTTTTTATTTACCAATTTTTAAAATAATTGATTTTTTAATACCTTGAAAGGTGTATCTGATATTTCAATATATAGTATGATGAGTTGTCTTCGCTTGCGCTATGTTGAGTTTCAACAGAACTGGAATCATGTAGATTACTCAAATAAACTCGTTGAGGTCTAGATAATGCATCAGCGACAACATTTGATTTTCCTTTAATATATTCAATATCAAAGTTGTATTCTTGGACATTTAATTTCCATCTCTATAATTTTAGATTAGGTTCACTTAAATTTTCTAACCATTGAAGAGGTTTATGATCTGTTTGTATTACAAACTTTCTTCCATATAGGTATGACCGGATATATTTAACAGACCAAACTATAGCAAGAAGTTTAATTTCGTGGTTATTTAGAGTACGAGATGCAAAACACATTGGGTGACAATTTTGTGAAAGTACCGCACCGATGGCATACTCAAATGCATCCATAGTCAAAACAAAAAATTTAGAAAAATCTGGATATTTTAATATTGGATTCTTCTGGATTAAAAGTTTATGAGTGTTAAATGAATTAATATATTCTTTATTGTTTATGTCAACTTTTTTTAATTTTCTTTAGAAAAATAGTCAACGGTTTTGCTATTTTAGAAAAATCTTTAATAAATTTCCTATAATACCAAACTAATCCTTAAAATTGTTTGATTGTTTTGTGTTTCCTGAATAATTTTTATTTTATTTGGGTTTGGCTCTACTATATTCCCTCGGTTGTGATTACATGCCCTAAAAATTCTGTTTCTTTTTTTAGGAATTCGCATTTATCAGGTTGTATTCGTAAATTGGTATTTTTTAAGCACTGAAATATTTTCCTTAAAGAAACCATATGTTCCTCTAAATTTGAACTAAAGATAATAATGTCGTCTAAATAAACATAACAAATTTTACCAATATACCGCCCGATTCCGGATAAGAGACTCTTAGCCTCTTAGCCACCTAACTGCAATTAGCAGACAGTTAGCAGAAATAGCTATTCTAGGTTAGAGTTAAGAGGTGACAGAAATCAGCTGATCTCTTATTGTGTGTGGTGAATTCAGTTAAGAGAATTCGGTATTCTAGATAAGAGGCTAAGAGACATTTGTAAACTCGAAAGTCTCTTAACTTAGCAGCTCATTGCAAGGAGCTCTTAGCCCTCTTATGTTGTTGTAATTATATAGAAGTGAACATTTTAAAGTAAAAATGATATCAAGAAATAAATGAAAGTAATAAAATAAAAATAATAATATATTAGTCAATTATTATTTTACCATTTTCACATTTCTATTTCATGTGTTTTTTTTTTTTTTTTTTTTTTTTTGTAGTTTTCATATATTATCTTTTTTATCTCTTGTTAATCTCAGAGATGATGCTAATGATGTCTATCCATCAATTACATATTTTGCACCATAAGACTTTAGTACGAATTTTATGAGACAATTCCACTACGTTGACTCATACGACACTTCACATCCCCTACCCTTCTTATCTAAAAAATTGCACAAAATCGTATGATTTTACAAGATCTCATGTTGCATTCGCCATATGCATTTGGAATTTTCGTGTCTCTCAAAGCATAGCTTTAAAAATAATTCACTTCAGTGTGCAGTTGGCACTAGCCTATAAATTGACACATTCGAACTCACGCGCAGGTCAATTTATGTATCAAACGATAACCAGCTGATTTGGTGAATTTAAAACCTCTTAATTCTCTTATATATAATTTTCACCTCAGCCTGCTACGTAAATGTTTAGATAAAGAAGAGTATAAAGAATTATTTTTTTAAATGCTCCCAATTAAATTCAGAGGTAGAACAGCTAGACTTTTAGACGGTATATATTGTGAAAAGTTTGACTCAAAAAAATCTATTCTACAAAACACACTACAAACACACAAAGACGAACAAATACAAAGTAATTATCATAATGACAATTTTAATTATAACAATAATAGTCCAAAATTTAACGTACAAATGGCGCAATCTTCACCCAATAATCATTATCAAAATCAAAAAACTTTCAATAATAATAATCGAAATTTTTCAAATTCAAATCCACGGTGTAATAACAACAACAACAATTATAACTCCAGTTATGGAAATAAAAGCTTCTCTAACTTTTAACATCAAAATAATAATCAAAGATACGAAATAAAAGTTTGTAATCTATGCGGTAAAAATAAACACACATTTGATGAGTGTAGACTCAGAAAATCGACACCGTTTTGTATAAATTGCAAAATGTATGGACATGCAATGCAGCAGTGTCAAGATAATAAATATGATTCAAGATCGGTAAAATATGTACGTACAAAATAATAATAGTAAAAATGCAAATAAAAATAAAACTATTGAAATAAAATGTAATTTTTGTCATAGATTAAGGCATGTGATGAAGGATTGTAACGCAAAGAGATTGTAGGACAATCAAAATATAAAAAAAATTGTTAATAATCGAATGTTATCTCGAAAAAATTCTGTTGACAGCAAAATTGGTTCAAATGCACATTTTCAGATTTCGTCTCATATGAAAAATAAGGAAGTACAGGTAATTGAAATACCTGTCTTAGCTACACTATATGACACATACATATGTTAATGGACAAATTCAAAGTAATCAAAAAATCAAAAACGCTAAAGCCAAATAAAAATAAAGTAATAATGAAATAAAAGAATTAGGTCGTTTACACAATTAAGAAATGATAAGTAAAGAGTAAAGCAAAAAAAAAACATTAATGAGATAAGAGAAATATATGAAAAAATTAAAAAGAATTTAAATACAATTAAAGAAAATATAGAATATGAAAAAAATAATATAAAAATAAATAAAGATAAAGAACAAAGAAATTGTAAAAGAATTAAATAAAAAATTATATACAGAAAATAAAAATATAATAGAAATAGGGAAGAATTAAAAATATTAAAAAGAGATGAAATTCAAAGAAAATATAAAAAGAATTTTTATAAATATCGAAATAAGACAGAAATTACAAAAAATAAATCATACGAACAAATTAAAAATTAAAAATTAGAGAAATTTTATAAAATGAGTAAGATAGAGGTTATTAATATTGAAAACAAGATAAAAGTTAATGATTTCAAAAATATAACAAAATATGTAAATATTGTTAAAATTTACGAAAAATTCAGAATTCCCGCGCGAGTAATATATTTGTGTATTTTATGTATTAAAAAAATAAAATTTAAAAAAGAAATAAGAAAAACACTTATTTACACCTTTTTATATATATATTTATTATATATATATATATATATATATGTATATTCAATTAATTAAAACTTGTATACAAAAAACGAACTGAACAGCTCAAAAGACCGAAACCAACTCTCTTTCATATCTTAATTTTATTACCGATTCAATTCTTTATTATTAAAAAAATAATCTTCTTCTTCTATGGGAAAACGGAATTTCTTATCGTAACTAAATTTGATGATCAAGTTAAAAAAATTATTTACTTTTTAAACTTGATACTTTTGTTTTTGATTTAAAATATTTTTATATTATATGGCGACGTAGCTTTTGTTAAAGTCACGTTGTTGGAAGGTATATTATACATAACTCCTCCGTCGCTAGAGTTGGAATCGTCTTTCACAATTTTTTCCTTAGTGACTATTTTCAAATTTATCTATTTTTGTTTTATACATAGTACAATAATTACAATACTTATTATTATAAATACAGTAATTGTTATACTTATACCATACGACATATTTTTAAGAAATTTTAACTCCTCAATTTCCTTTATATTTTCAAATTGTTAACTACAATCTTATCAAGAGTTACTTCTTTTATGTATGAATGATTAAATTTGTTACTTGGATAGAAATATGTATGTATCTTTTACTGATATTTTCTGATTATAAAAAGTTTTATTATATAATTAAATTTCACAATTGTAAAAATTTATAAAGTAATTTTTTTCTAATATTATGTTTCTATCGTCACAATTTTGTACTAGCTTTTCTTTTACAGCATTTTTAATTAGTAATGTTTCAATATCTAAAACTTCAATTTTTGTTTCATTATCATGTCTTAATTTACATTGTTTTACAAAAATACAATTCTTACTTTCTTCTAAATCAGATAACATCTTATCTTCTACATATGTAAAAACTTTATTCCCAATTTGTACAATATATTCATTTTGTTCATCAATTTCGAGATTATCTTTTTTTGGTAACGGTGTTATTAACTTTAAATCAGTTTTAATATAATTTCTAGGTATTTTAATTGCAATAACTAATGCCTGATCTTTATATTTCATTATACCAATTATTATAAAAAAGTATAAAAATTAGAGTTAATTTTGATTATGATGTGTTATGTGAATCTTGTGAGTATTTCTTGCCGGTGCAATAATGACACCACATCAAAATCAAACGGTCGTTTCGATTTTAAATAATAACGAAAAAGATGTATACATTGAAAATTTTAAAATAATATTTTCTCCTATAACTCACTTTAAAGTATGTATATGAATTTGAAAATAAAGATCATAAATTTACTAAATTGCTCAAATTTTATTCCAATGAAGAAAATAAAATACAAGATAAAATTGAAAATATAGAAACAAATACTTTATACGATATATACGATAACATATAGTTTTAAAACAGTTTATAAACTTTCGTGTGACAAAGACAACCAAAATAGTACTGAAAGGTTAAAATTACTACAAGAAAATATATTAATTCCAGAATATTCAAACGCAGAAGAATCTAAGAGTATAAAATCCATATGTGAATCCTTCAATGACATTTCTCATTTACCATGTGATAAATTGACTTGTACAAAAGCAATAACACATTCGATTCCTGTACAACCAGGGAAAGGGCCTATTAATTAAAAAATGTATAGATTACCTCAAGTACAAAAAGAAATAGTTGAAAATCAAGTGAAAGAAATGCTAGATAATAACATAATTACATCAAGTTAAAGTCCATTCAATTCTCCTTTATTAGTGGTACCTAAAAAACCAGGTCCTTCTGGAGAAAAACATTGGATTTTAGGAAACTGAATGAAATTACAATAAAAGATGTATATCCTTTACCTAGAATTGACGAAATTCTAGATCAATTAGGTCATTCTAGATATTTCACGACGTTAGATTTAGCTACTGGTTATCATCAGGTGTTGGTTGATAAAAAAGATAGAGAAAAAACAGCATTCAGTACTTACCAAGGACACTATGAATTTAAAAGGATGCCTTTTGGTTTGACAGGGGCACCAGCCACTTTTCAACGGTTAATGAATAATATTTTAACAGGACAAAATAGACTCAAGGTGTTAGTTTATTTAGATGATGTTGTGATATCCGGTAGAATATTGGAAGATCATAACAAAAAAGTGATTGAGGTTTTTCAATGAGTTAGAGAAAAGAATTTAAAATTACAGCCGGAAAAATGTAATTTTTTAAGAAAAGAAGTAATTTATTTAGGCCATAAATTTTCAGCGGAAGGAATTAAACCAGATCCAGATAAAGCTAAATGTGTAGTAAATATTCCAAGGTCAAAAACAGTCAATCAAACAAGTCTAGGGAATTATTATTGAAAATTTATACCAAATTTTTCAAAAATAGCAGAGTCAATTACAAAAGAAAATTATTAAGAAAAGACACGAAATTTCAATGGAATGAAAAATGTGAAGAAGCATTTAAAAAATTAAAATTTGCTTTAAATCTCACTTTCCTTCTCTGATTTATTAAAGGCGTCGAACTCGTTGGCCCAGTCTTCATATAATTTAATTTATTTTTAAAATTTTACTTTCAAATAATTTTTTTTTTTTTTTAATTTACACCACAAAAAAATATTTATATAAATATATTATATTTTATTCATTACAAAAACCACGTTTATTCTGCGTTAAATAATAATTTCTAATAATGAATATTTCAATTCGATTTGATTAATTTTTGTTGGATTACATTTTATTTTAAAAAGTTTTCTATTTTTACAGAAAAATGTAAAATTTTATAATATATATTTATTTTTTTACAGAACATTTTTCCAGTTTTTTACACTTTTTATTTTATTTAATTTTTACTTTTATATTTTATTCAGCGAAATATATATTTTTTTGCTGAAATTTATTTTTATTTAATTTGAAACTTCGCTAGATTTAATATTTATTAATACTTGTTTAAAATTTTACTCAATTTAGTTTGCTGAATTTATTTTGATATTTTTCTGTATTTTATTTTCTGAATTGTAAAACATTATTTCTTCTGAATTTTATTATTTCATTAAATTAATTTTAATTTTAATTTTTTTTTTATTGTAAAACCGAGTTTAAGCGTTATAGTGTTTCAATTAACACGGTTTACCGGCTGCGTCAAAATAAATGTTATGTACATAACATGTGAGTAAAGCGACCAGAGGTTGTTAAAGTATTGATTTATTTTTATTTTTAAAATAGTCTTTCTGAAATTTAGGGAAGAAATTGAACTGGGGTATTATTTTAATGATAAGACTTGTTGTTTATTTTTAATTATTTATTTCACTAATTAACACTTAAAACTATGCATGTTCACAAAATTAACTTAAACTAAGTGCGATAATTTACTTTACAATATTTTATTAAATACCGAACCGAAACCAACTGTACGTACGTTACTTTATTATTACGTTTTAACCAATTTTTTTCTATATTGAAATTAATTGAAATTTTTCTAAGACCGGTTAGTTAGATAAGAATTTTTCTAAGTTTAATTCACTTGTAAAAATTCTATGTTTGAAAACTTTATTTTACCTTGTAATGGTTTTTATCTTGTATTAATGTAATGTCACTCATATGTGTTTAGTTGTATTTTCAACTAAACTTTTACGCGTGCACTTATGTGTGTTAAGCTCAATGGCTTAACTCTCCACTTTTTGTATGTGTGCGTTATTGCATTAATTGTTATTGCACCTGTTATTTGTTTACAAGTAATTTAATATAATTTTGGTATATGAATTTATGTATGTTAATGTTACTAGGAAATCATATGGAATTTGTATATTGGTAATAATACTGAATTTAGTGCATGGATACTTCCTATGTTACATTAAATTTGGTATATTTACAAAGACGTTATGAACTTTAAATGAGTTCTTGAAATATTTGTTCTAGATACATTGAGAGAATGGAATTTGGTTTACGGGTTTTCCGTATTTAAATCTTGAGAAATATTATTTATTTAATCTACTTTTGAAATTGCATTATTGAAATTCTATATACACGTTAATTAGTTGACATTCCTTTATATTTTGCGTGTCTCAACTTGTGTGAATTTTGCATATAAAATGATTGCCCAATTGACAAATCAATTAACGGACTTTGATTCTTTCAAAAATTGTTGTACATTTAATTTTGAAATTATATTAATTATAGAGTTGCGAAATTATATGAATTTAATTTTGTAATGAATTTTATCTTATGTTTTATATGTTTGAAATATATGAAATAATTCTTTAATTTAAAATTCTCTAATATTTTATCAAATTGTGTTACAATTTGATATTTTATATATAACATACGTAGCAGGCGGTGTAAATTATACATAAAAGAATTAAGGGATTTTATTCACCAAATCAGCTAATTATCATTTGACACATAAACCTGATCTGCACGCACGGCGTTCAAACGAAGGCCAAAAGAATATAGATACTAACGTACAAGAAGAGAAAATTAAGTTAGACTAAAAAAACTAAAAGAGATGCTGATATTTTCTAAGAAAAAAACAATACATAAAAGCATTAAAAAACAAAAAAATAATGCACTATGAATGCCAAAATGTAATAGTTCTATATATCCCATTTGAAAAAAAGAGAAGAAAACAATCACTCGAAAATGTATAACCACATGTTTGTTGTATTTGTATTAACCACGTTTTCCTGGAACTCACTGGAGTTTTAAAATCATATAAAATTTACCTATCCGTATACAAAAATTCAAGTTCCTGGAACTCACCGAAGTTTTCATACACGTGAAAATTTGATTTTTGTACATGATTTTTAAATGAATATTACTATAACTTTTTTTAATTATTTTCACATGACATTAGATGCAAACTATAACACAATATCTAAATATTCATAATTATTGATTAAAATTCATATCACACACGATAATAATATATTTTTCTTCAAAAATTGTAAACACAGAAACCTCCATTCAATTCAAAATTTTATTCAATAATATTTTAAATAAAACTTTTTGATTCGTCAAAAAAAAATATATTACAGTATATCCAAACAATTTCACTTTAAACAGATATTAAAATGATTGCATGACATTATTTATAAAATAGAATAAATTATTTAATTAGACAACTTATGATGTTTGTTTATAACACATTATCGCAACAACACTTAAGAATTCTAGGAACTCACCGAGAAATTGTATTTTTGTAAACAAAATAATTCTCAGAACTCTCTAGATTCTAGAATAAAACAATGTAGTAATTGCGGTGCTTCGCGGCTATCCTTTTTCATATACCTCTTTTTCTATACGCGGTCTACTTTTTTCAAAATGTAATGACCTGCACCAACATTGTATTAGTATTGGTGCAATTTTATGTTGCTTATATGTGTTAGTTTTGGATTTTGGCTGCACTCATTCCCATACTGTTCCCATTCTTGTTTTATTCCATATTCTTTTGCGAAGGCAATGTAAATAATTTTTTGACAATTAAACAAATCGTCATCGTAATCGTAAGGAAGAAGATACAAATGAGCTAATAATGCTGTAATATATGAATTTACAGGTTTATCAAGCCAATTTAAAGTTTTTGTATTTTTTAAAAGTTTCAAATAGAGAAATATTATTTTGTTTTTTTCGAAATATTATTGGCTTTTTCTCTATATATTCATTTCGATGATAAAATTTTATTAGAAAGAAATGTAAAAAACTTAACTTTTTGGTTAAGTTGTTTTTGGTCACTTAACCATTTTTTTGAATTATTAAATTGTTCTGTTATAAATAAGTTTTTCTAATTTTTACTCATGGTTTCCTTGAATTTTTAAGATAATTAAGATCACATTAATGTATCATTTTTTTACAGTAGAAAATAATTTTTACACTTATTTTTTTTTAGCTGAAGTTCCTTTTAGGACCCACTTCCGATTTTTATGAATCTTTATATGTGCACTACACTCGATGAGTCTAGTTAAATGGTGTTGATCAAACACTTGTGTGTCAAAATAAGTTCAGAGATATGGTTTTTTGAAAAATTAAAATTAAAATTCACAGAAATTGGAGAATAATATCCTGAGTCATTCGAAATTCTCTGAAAATTTTAGAGATTTTCTTTCAATTTTTTGGCCTTGAAATGACTTTTATCACGTCTTGAGACCATGTTTTTTGGATTGTACTCGTTGAGTAGAATCAATGTGTTCTTCTAAAATAAAAAGAATAAAACACATAATACAATATTTTCACACTTTTATAAGGGCAAATAATTCTGATTTAATTTTAAATACTTTGAATCGAGTACGATGACGTAATTTTAAATTTTTAAAGGCGGCAAGCACGAAATGTTTACACTGCCTTATGTTTGTATGCCGTGACCTGCACGTGAGTTCGAATGTGTCAATTTATAGGCTAATGCCAATTGCACCCTGAAGTGAAGAGAAATAATAATTTTGAAGCTTTGCTTTGAGAGGCACGAAAATTACAAATGCATATGGCGAATGCGACATGAGATTTTGTAAAATCATACGATTTCGTGCAATTTTTTACACAAGAAGGGTAAGGTAAGTCTTATGGTGCAAAATAGGTAATTGATGGAAAGACATCATTAGCATCATCTCTGAGATTAAGTAGAGAGAAACAAATAATACATATATGAAAACTAAAAAAAAAAAAAAAAAAAAAAAAAAAAAAACAATAACATGCAATAAAAATATGAAAATGGTAAAATAATAATTAAATAATAATTTATTATTTTTATATTACTACTTTCATTTATTTTTTATTCTCATTTTAACTTTAAAATGTTCATGGCTATTTATATAGCAACAGCAGCAATACAACAGTATAAGAGCATTTACAAAAGCATAAGACGGCTGAGAGCTCCTTGCAATGAGCCGCTAAGTTAGGAGTCTTTCAAGTTTACAAATGTCTCGTAGCCTTTTATCTAGACTACCGAATTCTCTTAAATGAATTCACCACACACAATAACTCTAATCTAGAATAGCTATTTCTGATAACTGTCTGCGAATTGCTGTTAAGAGGCTAAGAGGCTAAGAGTCTCTTATCTAGAATCGCACGACAAGTTACCTTTTTTCCCACAAATTATTACAAATATGCAATGACTGTCTAAAACATCTGTCTGTAGCTAATTTCTTTAATATTTCACTTTTGTAATATCTATACTTTATACTTTAAATATTTTTACTACAGACCTTATGGAAACTACAAAAAGTAATACCACTTTACAGCATTGTATATTGATGTTAAAAAAGTTCACTGTATAAGAAGTTTGAAAATTGTGTTAATTAACTCTGCTTGTGAAATGCTCTTATGAGAAATTATGAGAGAAGAAAAAAGACACGTTTACTCCAATAGGGCCTGTTGTGAAAATTTTTAAGTATAAAGTATATGTAACAGCTTCACTAAATTTTGTTAGGCATCACAAGTGATGTATATAATTAAAGTAAGTGATTTATTTTACAGAGAAATCGTTTTCATTATCTGGTTTATATACAGAATGCTTGCGAGTTGTGCGCTAATCGATAGGTTATAGGGTTTATAATGGATGAAATGAGAGGATTTTTTAAAAACCAGGAATTATTTTTTGCTGGAAATGATCTGAACTCAACGGAAAAACTAAGTAGTTGAGCAACATCAATTCTTAGCACGTGTGCATTTATTTTGTTGTCCTTAATAATGATGTCCATCCTTCCAAATTTTGACTCAAATCGGTTTTACCCAATCAAATGAAATCAATGCATTTGATAACAGAATTGAAAGAAACCATATAAGTTTAAATTTGAAGAAGTCATCATCAAAAATAATTGTCACATCAATACTACACTTCAAGACCTTTATGATTATGAATATCTATGTATAATTTAAAGTTTATTCCAATAAAATATTATCTAGCGAATATTTAAAAACAAGCCAAAGGCGAAATTAAAAAATAAATTCTGATTCGAATGTCAGTTAAAATAAACAATTTTTGTCACGTTTTCAACAATATTTTTGAGATTTTATTTGAGAATTTTACTCTAATGCATAATGGGTAACATTGTATTTGCTCTTAGTCGCGTAAATCATATAAGCAAATTTTTATTTATGTAGAATTTTTTATACACTGAGTACAATGATGTACATATATTTCATGCGTTTGCACGTGAATTTGGTACGTGAATGTTATTTTAAACATATTTATGTAAGTTGCAATTGCTGATATATGTATGTATACGTACATACACTCCTTGACAGTTGATTACTCTCACCCTTATTGTTTTAATTTTTTTTTTTTTTGCGTTATCGTTTCATATTATTCTATTTCGTTCATTCGTAGTGTTAATTGAATTGTAAATTGTTTACTTGACACTTTTTACTTTATCTTAATTTAATGTCACTCATATACATGTACATGTTTGATTATCTTTCAAACTTAATTTTTGCTCATGCACTCCCAATAGACAATATCAACAGTCATCTGTACACAAATATCAGTTGAAAATTCAAATGAAGATGTTTCCGATATGGAATCAATAACTTCAGAAAAACATATAATTGAAGAACAAAAACAATACACAGTACCAGCAAATGATAAAGAAATAAAAAATATACTGAAAACTTTTCATAAAAATCCACTTGGAGGACATCAAGGAATAGCGAAAACGTATTACAGAATTAAAAATCAATTTAAATGGAAAGGTATGTTAAAAGACATTGTAAAGTACATAAAAAACTGTCCAGAATGCCAAACAAATAAACATACGCCAAAAACTAAAATGCATATGATTATTACTGATACAGCTGACAAGCCATTTGACAAAGTTTATTTAGATATAGTAGGTCCATTACCACAAACACAACAAGGTAATAAATACATTCTTACGTTCGAAGATGATTTAACACGATTTATGGATGCATACGCAATAAGCGACTGCGAGGCAGTAACTGTCGCGAAAGTATTTTATAAAGAGATAATTACAAGATATCGTATACCAAAAAAGGTAATTACTGATCAAGGTACAAATTTTGTAAGTGAACTCTTCAAAAAATTATGTAAATTTTTAAAAATTAAAAAATTACAAACATCGGCATATCACCCAGAATCAAATGGGGCATTAGAACGGCAACACAGACCATTAATAGAATATTTAAGAAGTTTTACAAAGGAAAATCCTTCAACATGGGATGAATGGCTAAGAGAAGCAGTACATGTTCATAATAACACAAAAAATGCTTCAACTCGTTTGACGCCTATGGATTGTCTTTTTGGGTTTACAGCAGAATTACCTACGAGCGTTAAACAAACACCACAACCAATTTACAATCATGAAAATTACTTTTATACATTAAGAAACAAATTACAAAAAAACGTATCAATTAGCACGAGAAAATTTAATGCAAAGTAAGCAAGTTACAAAGAAAAATTATGATAAGAAAGTAAAAATTAATAATTTTAAAGTTAATGATTTCGTACTTCTGAAAAACGAATCGTACTTCTGAAAATTATCACCAATTTGGATAGGCCCGATCAAAGTAAAAGAAATAACGTCACCAGTAAATCTTAGAATCCAAATGGGAATCCAAATAGGGTTAAAAAATTTCATCCAAATGAGAAAAATGAACGTGATGTAGATAGCAAAGAAAATACATAAAAATAAAATTTAAAGACAATATATATTGTATGTATATATAAAAATCGACAAATGTATATAAAAATAAAATATGTAAATATATTTACATACACATATGTATGTACAAATATAGGCTAAAAAAAAATTTTTTTTTTTTTTTTTTGTTATGTAATAAGTAGAATAAAATGTAATATGATACTATATATAAATTATATGAGTTAAACAATTAAATAAATATAAAAGTTATAAAAATTTAAATCGCATTTATTTTCTTTCTTTACATATCTCTAGAAACAAACGCATTGTAAACAATGGATTGCAAATTAATTATAACAATATCAATGTTTATCACGATGACAATATCGCAGTATACTATTTCAAAACTTGATAACTCTGGGGTACTATTTGAAGATATAGGCAAAGCAATGTTTTATCAAATAAAACATAAAACAAACAGAAGTAAAAGAGCGTTATTTGATGGTATTGGAAAATTAAGTAATTTTTTATTTGGTACTATGGATGTTGAGGATTCAGAAAATATATATTCAAGAATACGAAATTTAGAAGTAAACGAAAAACAAAATTTAGAATTGTTAAAAGAACAAGTAGTAATTATGAAGTCGAATTTTAACGATAACAAAGAAAATTTTGACAAATTAAACAATGATTTAAAGGAAACGAAAATTGCTAAATCTAAATTTATGTCTATTTTTGAAAAGAAAATAGAGTCAATGTTTACGAATTTAACTAATTTACAAATAAGAATATATGTTGATGAAAAAGCAACTTCCATAACTATACATTTACAAGAAATAGAACATCAAATTCAAAATATTCTTATAATGATTAATGCACTCTCAGACGGACATCTTCATCCTTTAATATTAAGTTAAGAACAGATTTCGGATTTATTTAAAGAATTACCTCTATCTTCTGATGTAAATACGAAAATATTAGATTCTTTTTCTTTACAAAAAATTGCAACGGTGGAGAGCATGCACATAGAAAACGCTTTAGTATGTAAAATAATAGTACCAATGATCTTAGAAGACGTATATTCTTTAAAAAAAGTTTATATGTTACCAGTAGAGGTCAAACCAAATACATTCGTACATTATGATATCAACGAAGACTATATAGCAACTAATGAAGGTGAAGCTAAAATGGTTATATTAAATCAATTCGAATTAAATAAATGCAAAAAGGTTAGTTTCTCTCCAACAAGAGGATCTACGGTCTGTCGACTTCCATCCCCCACATACGTATCACCTGAAAATGTTTGTGTTCCTCTCTTATTTAAAAAATGGACAGAGGCCCATGAAACATGTTCCACATCGCATATTGCTCACTATGGTAATACCTTTATCAAATTGTTTTCCGAAAATTCGTGGTTGTTTCTATTGAATCAAAATATTTTCATGCAAGTTAAGTGTCCCAATTTTGAAACTGCAATCAAATTAACTGAATCAGGCATTCTCTCCTTGAAAAGTTCATGCGAAGGAAAATTAGGAAATTTAATTCTTACCACTACAAATACAAATATTCAAAATATTTCATATCAACAACCTGAAATCGAAATGCCTAAAGTCTTTAGTGAAATACCAGATTTTAAGTTATTCAATGATACGGAAAATAAAGATGTGATCACGTTTAAGCATTTCTTAGAACACAGTAATTTTATTAAAACCAGAAAAGAAGAATTCACCACTCTATTAGGTAAAATAGACAAAGTACAAAAAGAACAAGAAAATCGGGATAACATGTTACATAATAAACGATACACTACGATAACTAGTACCTTCGGTAGCTTATCGGTAATATTTTTAATAATTTTGTCAATATTAGCTATAAAAAAATTTAGAAAAATAAAGTCAAAAGAAAAATCACACACCACGGTAATACAATTGAAAGAATCGCCTACAAATATTTTACCACCACCAAATAAAAACAAAGAAAAACTATCTTATCCACCACCATTACAAGAATCACATGTGAACTCGAAATGTTGTATAACACAGTTCGAAATAGTATAATAAATTGAAAAAAAAAAAAAATGTAACAAAATAAAATGACATTAAATAATTCATAACAAAAAAAAAATATATATATATATACTCTCTGATCAAAAATAACCCGGACTCGTTCATGTACAACCCCCGCCAATATTTTAAGATGCATTTCTTTTAGTATTTATGTTTGTATACCTGTTTTTTACATTTCCTCCAAATTCGAGCTATATATGTCAATCAGTTGTTTTTTGACAGCACTTTGTTTAGGTCAAGTTTTTGCTTACTTTCGATTTTGCGATGGAAAAAATAATTGAACAAAGAATTTGTATTAAATTTTGCGTAAAAAATGAAATTAATGCTACTGAAACGCTAAAAATGTTGCAAAAATGTTATGGTGATAGTTCTCTATCGAAAACAACAACATTTGAATGGCATAGTCGTTTTAAAAATGGTCGTGAATCAGTGAAGGATGACATTCATCCTGGGCGTCCTTCAACATCAAAAACCAAAGAAAATGTTGATCTGATTAAATCAATGGTTTTGGAAAATAGAAGATTAACGATCAGAGAGATGGTTACGGAAACAGGAATTTCATTTGGTACAATTCAAAGCATTTTAAGTGATGATTTGGGCTTGACACGACTTGCAGCGAAATTGGTTCCTAAATCATTGAATTTTTTACAAAAACAAGAACGTGTTATTGTTGCTGAAGAGATGCTTTCCAGAGTAAATGCTGATCCTGCATTCATTCAACGGATCATTACTAGTGATGAGACGTGGGTGTACGAGTTTGATGCGTTAACAAAGCAACAACCAAGTGAATGGCGCGCTTCAGAAGAACCAAGACCCAGAAAAATTCGTCGTACTCAATCAAAGAAAAAGATTTTGCTTACCGTTTTCATCGATTATCGTGGTGTTGTGCATCATGAATTTTTACCAACAGGTCAAACAGTTAATAAGGATTATTATTTAAGCGTAATGAAGCGTTTACGAGAAGCAGTTCGTCTAAAAAGACCCGATTTGTGGCAAAATAATTCGTGGATTTTACACCACGATAACGCACCTTCTCACACAGCCGTGGTTATTCGTGAGTTTTTGACTAAAAACTCAACAAACACTATTCATCAACCACCATATTCACCGGATCTCGCACCGTGCGACTTTTTTTTGTTCAGTCGCTTAAAAAAACCACTTCGGGGAACCCGCTTTGACAGCATAGAAGCAATTAAAGACAAATCGAAGAAGGAACTTATGGCGATCCCAAAAAGTGAGTACGAAAAATGTTTCCAGGATTGGATTAAACGGTGGCACAAGTGCATTGCATCAGACGGAGAATACTTTGAAGGGGAAAAAATAAATATTAATGAATAGACTTGTACTTTGTGTTTTATTGACCAAGTCCGAATTATTTTTGATCCGGGGGTTATACTATATATGAAAAAAAAAAAAATAATAATAAAAAAAAAATAAAAAAAAATAAAAAGATAATAATAATAATTAATGAAAAATAAATACATAATAATGGAAAAAAAAAATAAATAGAATAAAAACATATATATGTATATATACATATATACATATATAGATATATATACATATATAAAATATACATGTATGTATAATAATACTTGAAATTTTTTTTTTTTTTTTTATTTATAAATAAAATAGTATAACGATTTTGTTAAATAAGGTAATTAAATAGTAAAAAACAAAAAAAAAAAAAGAAAACAGACAGAAAATACATACTATGTATATACATAAATAATAGTATAAGAAACATTGTATAACATAACATAATAATTAAGCATTAAGAAAGGAAAAACAATTGAAAATAATTTTTAACATATTATTTGTAACATACATACATACATATATATGAATTATATAAAATTATATTTTAGATTAAGTGAATAATATATGGAAAATAAAATATTCACTCTAAAAACCAAATTTATCACTTAACAGAACAAAGTAAATAAAAAATCCATGGCAAGAAATAATTCTTTTTGAGGAAAGAATTTATTACCTAAACCCTTTTAAGGAGGTCCTTTTTTTTTCCAAAGGGGGGAGGTAATTGTCATGTATAAATGGTAATTAGGTCATGCAGGTGTACGGTAGTTTATCGGTGAATCGCATACATGGTAATATTGCAATTACCTAATTAGAACACTATTATACAATAGTGAAATAATTGCGATTACGCTAATTAAAATTGAACAATTTCCGTATATGAAGACACCTGACTTAACATTACTATTCGTGTTCTTATAACCGCATTCTTTATGTTTTCGATAACACAAGTGGGGAACATCGAAAGTAACTTTAAAAGTAAAAGTGATAAGTTTGGTGAGGTGAATTTTACTGTTCAAAGAATAAAGTTGTTTTACTCTAAAAACCTCTAACCAAAAATCCTAAAACACACAACAATATCGAAAATTTGGACGATAATCGTCCAAGCATTTTCATCATTTTTTGTCGCCTAAACAATATCCCCTACACGAAAATAACAAGTATTGCCGACAATTAGAAGAGAAAATCGTCTTTCTATCTTCTTTCTGATAAAAAGACAACAATGCTATATCGCCGGTATGCTAAAAAAGCGATAAGTATTACATGTTTTTGCCTTGCTGATAAAATCGCAACAAATATATCCCTTTTTTTTCTTCAAGGCGACGAGTAAGCGATATATTGTGGCGTTATTTATAAATTTTACTACGACGGTTTAATAAAGCGTAAAAATTTTTGTTTTCTATTTTTTTAAAAAATAAATAAAAGTTTAAATATAAAATGTGAGTAAAAACATAAGTGACAATAAAAATAATATTGTGAACGTTAAAATAAAAATTTAAAACAAAAAAAAAAATTGTGTGTGAAATAAAAATTTGTATTGGACTTAATTTCTGGAACTGAAAAAAACTAAAGTATAACGGCATCATCACAAAAAATAAATTAAATATAAAGGTAAGTGAAATATTTATAAATATTTAGTTTAAGGGTACAAAGTTTTTTTATTTTACGGTTCAGTTTTTTTCAAATATTAGTTCATTTTATAAATATGCTTCTTCGCAATGATAGATGAAGAATCGCAAGAAGAGCACAAAAACTTTGCGACTTCGTTTATAAATTATGAGAAATTTAAAAAATATATGTAACTATCCAATAAACTCTTTGTGTTTCAAAATTTTTATTAGTAATAACGTAAATGAAAGATTTTAAATACAATTTATACAAGACGAAATTTCCTGTAAAATTATATGCTCAGCGGATAAACAATTTGATAAATTTTCTTGTACCTCTCATTCATTCTACAGAAAGATAGATCAAAAAGTATGGAACAAAGGCAGTCGTTCTTACAATCTCAGGATATTGAGAGTTATAATGAATTTCTTGCAAATAATCCAGGTTTGTAAAATATTTTAAACGTAAAAATTTGTACTGAATTTCTTATGCCTTTTTATAGGTCAGTCGCCAGTCACATCCACCCAGCTCTCCGGATGCAACGATACCAGTGTTGATCCTCCGACGTAGGATATCTATCTGTCGATTCACAAGCATCGCAGAGAGTATATACTCAAGAATAATTTGTTGAAGAAAATCAACAAGACCAGCAAAATCAACAACGACATCAGCAAGACCAAGAACGACACCAGCAAGGCCAAGAACGACACCAGCAAGACCAAGAACAACGCCAGCAAAGATATTGTAATTAAAAAAGTGCGTTTTAATGTGAATTTCCATAACTAGGTCCAATTATTTTATTTCTAATTATTTACAGCAGAATGTCATAAAAAATTTACATCTTCAACTGAAGTATTATTTGACCATACCATCCAACAACATTTTTTACATGCCAACGACAGGATAAACAAAAAAAATAAAAGATTAACTCGATTAAAACATTCACTCTTTCATATACATAAGTAAATTTTGCATTTTAATAATAAACATAATTACACTTAAAGTATTACATTCTGTATTAAACTATGAGTTAATATTATTTACTATAGTTTTAAGAAAATATGGAATAAATTTTTGAATTATGTAAAACATACATTTATTTATTTTTAATTATTATGACCTTATGTAATGTAATGATTTTAAATTGAGATTCATACCATCGGAACTATTTTGAACATTTTTTAAAAATTTTTTAGTGTGAAGGATGTACATATTAAATTATAAACATTCTTCACACAAAAAAATTTTTAAAAAATGTTAAAAATATTTCCGTTGGTATGAATCTCAATTTAAAATGAAAAATTTGAGGCTACTTTTGTTTATCGTATTCTTTTCGCTTGGGCGATAAGAAAGCGATTCGCCAAGGGGATATGATTATGCATCGCTGAAAGGATACGAATTCGTATCGCTGCTGCGATACATTCGCGATTCTCCAACTTTCTATTCTTCCAACGGACAGTATTTCTTCCAGGCCGAAATTCCGCATCCAAAATTAGAAGATGGTGATATAGTATTAACAGACTTAAAGCACAGTGGACGCAAAAAGTTTTAGGGGAGCAATAACAAGAACAGGAAAAACTAAGTGGAAGAGGAATGGATCAGCAAAAAATCCAGCATTAACGACGCTACAAATCAAGTAATTGGTCAAGCAAGTAGACGTAAGTCTGATTGGTTCGATGAAACGTGTTTAGTTGCTGTAAAAAACAAAAATGAGAAACGAAATAAGATGCTATCAAGAAGAACGAGAAGTAATGATGAACAGTTTAAAGAAGCCAGGAAAGAAGCAAAAAAGATTATAAGACGCAAAAAACGAGAGTATTTTAAGCAAAAATTAGAAAACATAGAATTGTATAGACAACAAGAAGAAATAAGACAATTTTACAGAGAAATAAGAGAGATGAAAAAAGATTTGAACCCGCTGGCATATGCGATATTTGACAAAGAAGATAAGTTAATACTAGAAGCAGATAAAGCAGCGCAAGTTTGGGCAAATTATTATAGCAAGGAACTAGGGGGACTAACTAGAAAGAGAGCTGAATGAAACAGAAATCGTGGGGCCATCATATCAAGAAGTTTGCTCAGTAATGCTTCCCGATGCTTCCCAATGCTTGCTTGGGCTTCCCGAACAAGCTAATCAGATTATGCCAATTGACGGTTAATGGAAGGTATGCCCAAGTCAAATACAATGGAATAACTTCTGATCCAGTCAAAATCAATAAGGGCTTAAGACAAAATGATGTTCTATCCCCTGTACTGTTTAACATTGCATTAGAAGCAGCACTAAGAAAAGCGGATGTAATTCAGACCGGAACCCTCCTCCATAAATCGCTCCAAGTTCTAACTTATGCCGACGACGTTAAACTACTGGGTCGAAATAAAATAGAAGTCAGCGAAGCTTTTAAACGTATTGAAAAAGAAGCCTTAATATTTGGTCTGAAGATATATGAGCAAAAGACAAAATACATGAAAATCGATAGAAAAAGACTAACCAATCGGGTTATGAAAATAGGTAACTCCAGTTTTGAGGTAGTAAAAGAATTTAAATACATGGACTCTAATACAACAGAAGAAAATTCCATCGCAGCTGAAATTCGAAAGAGAACGTTAGCAGTAAATAAAGCATATGGAGAACTAATACCAGTTCTCAAATCAAGACATACATATCACCAGAAAAGCAAAGGTCCAAATCTTCAAAAGAATGATAAGGCCTGTAGTAACATAAGCATCAGAAACGTGGACCCTGGCGGAGAGGGAAAATGAAATATTTGAACGTTTTGAAAGGAAAATTCTCTGCTGAATTTTTGGACCAGCGGCACATGGAGAATCAGATGGAATGATGACATTACGCGTGAATACGGAGAAGCCACCATTACTCATTTTATTAAAATTAATGGACTAAGATGGTTGGGCCATGTGGTTAGGATGAGTAATGACCGCACCGTAAAGAGAGTCTGGGAAGGTAACCCAGAAGGTAAAAAACCGATTGGCAGACGAAGAATACGCTGGCAAGACGATGTCTATGACTATGTTCACACATTGAATATAATTAACTGGAGGCAGAAAGCAAGCGACAGGGAGGAATGGAGGCAAATTTTGCAAAAGGCGAGGGTTCTTCAAGGACTGTAGGGCCAACTAGAGAGAGATTTATTTCTGTTTCAATTTGTATTTGAAAATTTTCAAAAAACAGTTCAGGCAAAAATTGATAGGTGGCACCAATAATATAAGTGATTTTACAATAATACACATACAGTGGCGAATAAAATACGTATGACCATTTTCCCAAATTGCAATTAGTACATTTGTACTATTATCTTCATACTAAACAACAATAAAACGTGAGATTCAACAGGGCAGGGGTGTTCTTTGTGGACTTCTAGACAGAAGAACGGTAGAACAACAAAAGGAAGGGAAGATAACTGTCCCAGTCCCTTTGGTGCTCTGACACGAACTTCGCCAAATAGTCAAGAATCGTTCTGTTGAATCTCTCCACGAGTCCGTCACTCTGTGGGTGTAACGGAGTCGTGTGTGTTTTCTCGATGCGGAATCGTTTCAACTCCTCCGTAAACACCTCGAACTCAAAATTGCGCTCTTGGTCGGAGTGTAACTTTCGGCACAGTCCAAATCGAGAGAACATATCGGCTATCAATGCATCCGCCACCGATTCAGCGGTCTGGTCTCTAAGAGGAATTGCCTCTGATCACTTGGTAAAGTAATCGACCATCACCAAATTTTATTTGTGGGCGATTCAAACAGTGGCCCAAAAATGTCGACAGCTATTCGCTCGAAAGGTGCGCCGGAGTTTTGAATTTGCAACGGTCCCCTTTTCCGTGGGACGGGACCTTTTTTTTGTTGACATATTTGGCAACGAAGACAATATTTACGGACGTCGGCTGAAAGTCCCACCCAGTAGTAGCTCTGGGAAATTTTTGCCAACGTCTTATCAACACCCAAATGTCCGCCGGCAGTGCAATCGTGCAATTGTCGCAACAATTCGGACTGTAAACATTTGGTGGTCAGAACCTGAAGGCAAGAGGGGATACCAACGCGTCGGCGACAGGCAATTCCCTCTTCCAAGGAGAGGGAAGAGAACATGGACCAGCACGCCTTTAGGTCAGGATGATCCGCACTAATCGAATCTAATGGAGGTCATTCACCTTGTTTCAACCATCGTCGTACACACTTAATAACGAGTCGTTTCCCTGAAGCTCTTGAATATCTTCACCATGTATGGTGGAAAGGCGGACTACTAGAGCGTTCCTTTCAACGAGCCTACTACAGTAAGAATACGACGTGGTCTCGCATGGCCTTCTGGACAGACCATCGGCATTTCCATGGAGTTTGCCGGCATGGTGTTGGATTTCGAAATCAAACTCCTGCAATCTTTCACTCCAACGTGCAATTTGGATTTCTGGTTCGCGAAAATTCATCAACCAGCGCAGAGACGAATGGTCGGTGCGAAGAAGAAAATGGCGTCCCAGAGGACTCAGGGTCTAACTGTAGTAGTCGATCACTCATTCTTGGCCATCCTGGAGCTGTGGCACAGGATCGCTCCCCAAGCGTATTGGCTTGCGTCAGTGTCCAAAATAAACATGCCATCTTCAGAAGGTTGAGCGAGTATAGGCCTGGAGGTCAACTTCTCCTTTAACGCTTGAAAGGCAGCTTGACAGGCCTCTGACCACTTAAATGGTGGCACCTTGTTCTGTCAAACTGGTTAAAGGTTTTGCTATGGACGAAAAGTTGAAAACAAAGCGCCTATAGTACGCGCACAGGCCCAGAAAAGATTGAACGTCTCTTTTACTGGCAGGAAGAGGCCAGTTCTTGACAACTTCTATCTTTTCTGGATCAGTAGCTAAACTCTGTTTTGAAATGACATGTCCCACGAATTTAACTTCTCGGCGACAAAGGTGACACTTCTTAGGCGACAATTTCAAACCAGCTTGTTTCAGCCGTTGGAACACGACGCTTAGGTTGACCAGGAGACCTTCGAAGGACTCGGAATGAACGAGTAGATCATCCAGATAACCCAGGGTGACTGTGTAAGGGATGTCGTGAAGAACAGGCTCTATGAGCCGCTGAAAAGTGGAAGGAGCATTGGTCAATCCAAAAGGCATGACATTGAATTCGTACAGTCCCGAACCAATACTAAAGGCGGTCTTCTCTCTGTCCGAAGGGTGCATTTCCACTTGGAAATAGCCAGACAAGAGATCAAGGGAGGCAAACCACTTAGATTTACCTAAGGCTTCTAAAGTCATGTTGATCCTAGGTAAAGGGTAGGACAGGAATCCTATTTAGTGACTTCATTTAGCCGACGGTAATCAACACAAAACCGCAAGGAGGCATCTTTCTTTTTAACAAGAACAACAGAGGAGCTCCAAGGGCTAGTGGAAGGCTGAATTAGACCTTGATCCTTCATTTCAGACACCATTTGTTGCGCTTCGTTGCGCCTAGAAAAGGGGATGCGTCTAGGGGGTTGTTTTGTTCACCGGCGAAACCGGTGTCAATTTGGTGTTTTAGGATGGATGTTCTTCCCAAATCGTCCTTAGACAGGGAGAAAATGGACTGAAACTCTATCAGCAATCTTTTCAGTTAAGCTTTTTGAGATATCGACAAACCTTCACTGCTAGATTGAAAAAGATCCTCTAGTTCCTTGGGGAGCTCATTCACCATTGTTCGCGCTTGATGACATAAAAGGACCATTGGGCCTGTCTCAGCTTGAGCAATGGGAACGTCCCTCGGAACTATCACTGTCTCTGGGGTCAGGTTGCAAATTGTGGCCAACACCCTCTCGTCAGACACTCTGGTCAGGGTCGGAAGCACGCTCAGCTGCTTAGGAAGGAAGCAAGAAGCTGAGAGGCAAACATCTGTACCAGAGGCGAGAGAAATGTGAAGAGGTGGGACCACGTCTTGAAAAGGGGGCAACTCAAGTGTAGACAGAGTACACACAGGGAACAGTCCAGGGCTCGACAAAGGAACCAGTTCTTCACCTATGTACAACAAATTCCTTTCCAAATCTAAAACGCAGCGGTTGTTTTTTAAGAAATCCATCCCAAGGATACAGTCATCGAATATTTCGGCTACAACGGCGGAGTGTTCAATAAGAAAATTTCCAGCCGAAATTCGAATCAAAGCCTTTCCTTTAACGGGCATAGTTTCGCCAGTGACGCTTTGGTTACAGGCGAAAGATGATTGAACTCTCGTCATACAAGAGTTATCACGCAATATTCGGGGGTGAACAATCGTTCGCATGGCATCCTTATCTACTATCATCCTGAAGGGGTGTCATTGACCGAACCGGAGATATGCAGTTTAGGGCCGGTGGTCACGACGGTAATAGAGATGATGAGTGGGCCTGATTCCTCCACTGACTCCTGCCCAAAGGGGTCAGTGGACGTCAGTTTGACGGTGAAGCGTTCTCTTTAACAGAGGCGCTTGGTGGACTAGTTCCACAGGCAGCTGACGTTGGTGGACTCAAGGCAGTAGCAGGGGACTTCACCGGAGTCGTCGCAGCAATAGAGGGCTTCGGTTCACAGCCTTTGGTAGATGTGGCGCGTACAAGAGGAATCCCGAAGGTGCTGCACGTGTAGGGCTATTACGGGTTGTCGCGGCGGTTGGCATTGATGAATTGTCCGGAGGCGAAGTGCGCGGCGGACTTTTTCGCGATGTCGATGCTTCACGTCGTACGTTCACGGTTCGGGGCGAACGATCCGTGGCTACGATTTGAAACGAAACGACGTCGCCATCATGTAAAACACGTCGTTCATCTCGGACGTACGAAATCTCCTCGAAGGACGAACACTTCCTGTCCATTGTCCCGACGCTTTGTAAAACCGTAGCTCTTTTAACCGTGAATGATTTTAATCGTCCCGATTTTCCAAACCTTATGTTCGCCGACAGAAGGCTTCGGGAAAATTTCGCAGGTCTACGCGTTGGAGCTTTTGTTGAAGCGTCGCCATGCTTATGCTCCTTCAAGCAAGGCGGTTGGCTTTTTCCGACGGCTGTTGTTTTTTATCGTGCGAATCTTTTTCGCGTTCACGTACGGTAGTTTGATAGACGCGTGCACCTCTTCTTCCAATTCGCGTGGCGTCGCGACTGGCTTACGACCGAATCGCCAAGGCCAGGGCGATTTCAACGCCAGAAGGAGGGCATCGCGGACGCGTGTTTGAACGTCAAGGTCTAAGAGGCCGTCGATAAATTGACCAAACGCTATGTGGTCACGCGCTGATTCGGGGCAGTCCGGAAATGCTAAATTGACTAAACGCTGCACGTCAGTCGCGAAATCCGCTAGGGCTTCATGTCGTGATGTACCCGGCAACGAAGCTGAAGATTCGTTATAGACTGGTGATACTGTAGACTAAAACGGCGTTCGAATACGCAATTCAACAAGCCAAAGTCATCTTGCGTTGAACTGGGGAGCGTTTCGAAAAAGGTCAGGGCCGTACCTCTTAAATAAGGTGTTAAAAACACGGCCTGAAATTCATACGGCCACCCGTTGGCTCTAGCGACGGTTAAGAAATTGCGCCCGTGAAGCGCTCCTGCGGATGGGGTTACTCCCAAAGGGTCTTGCCGGGTGGAATTGGCCACACCTACCAAAAAGTCCGGAGTTGGGCGTTCAACTTGGGGCCGATCAACCGGAATAGAAGGCGTTAAAAGCTCAAAGTCTAGGGTGTGGGGCCGCGGATAAGGCGGTAAGCTGTTAGCAATGTTGCAAAATCGCTAACAGATGGCGCCACCCCGTCTGTAACGTTTTTCGGGATTAAAAAACGAGTCCATCGTGTGCGATCGATTACGTAAAATTTCGGGAATCGATTCGCACACGATGATCTTGATTGATCTTGAAAAACGTGGCTGGCCGGCTATCATCATTTTTTCCTTCTTCAAGTTTTTGACCTTGACCGATAAGGTCGTGAATTAATGTGGTTCGTGCGGTGCGGTTTATTTTTTTTAAAAAATCTTAAAAATTTGAAAATTTTAAATTTGAATTCAATTCGGGGCGGAAAAAATAAACAAATTAAATTTCAAAATTAATAAGAGATTTGTGATTATTTATTTGTGAAATAATCTCGAGCGCGGTGAGATTTGTGATTATTCTTTAAAAAAAATAAAAAATAAAAAATAAAAAAAATAAATAAAGGGTGGACATAAAGCAAATTGTGTTAAAGGGCGCCCATAAAAACAAAGAAATAAAATAAATCAAAATAAAATAAAAAGAACAAAATTAAAAGGACGAAACCAAAATAAAAGAAAAAGGACGAAAAGCAAAGTTTGGTGCATTTTTTTTTTATGAACACCCCTTGCACGTGTAAAAAATAATAAAAAAGGGGGAAAAAAAAGTAAAACCTCTCGGGAACCGTTTGTCGCGTTTTTTTTTGTTCCCTTTCCATAACGAAAAATCCGCGACTTATTTTTTTTTCATTTTGTTAAAATTTGCAAGTGCCGGTAATTTTCATTTACGTTTTATTTCGGAAACGTACCCCGATACAAACACAAATTTGTAAACTTTATAACAATATTTAGGATTAAGAAATGAACCGTCTTATCTTGACAAAGTGTGATTTTGTTCTATATCAAAATTAAAATTATAAAATCTTAAACCTAACTTACAAAATATAACAATGCTATGTACTCATATGTCATATCATACGAGGGACAAATGTGTTGAGATTGTAGTGTTAATTTATATAATATAGTTAGCATTATTGTACTTTTATGAGTTAATAAAGTGCTTGATTTAAAGCAAAAAAATACGTTTGATCTAAATTTTATTTTCAAGTACAGGGGGCTTCTCTCACACTACACTTTCCCTTTTTTTTGAAAAAAAAAGAAAAAAAAAGATATATTAATAATAATTATAATTATTATAAGGCATACATAGGTACATATATTGTACATATATATTTTCATACCAATTTTTTTATACCATATAATACTTTATTAATATATATTTTTTTATTTATTATTATTATGTTTTTTTTTTTTGTACATACTATACATTTTTGTTGTGTTTCCTAGTTCTTAGTTACATATTTCTTTACTCGTTTATTTGATTATGTGTATATTTATTATTTTAAAATATTTTCATACTTTTTTTTTTACTAAGTTTTGTTTTCCTATTTTTCTAATTTCTTTTCATTCATTTATTTATTTATTTAATTATTATAATTATCATTTTTCAAAAATTTGCTTACATAGTATATAGCACGCGAATTCGAAATTTGGAATCTGTATTTAATTTCATTGTAATATGAATCTATATAACATATAGGATCAATTTTTGATTAGAAGGAAAATCAAAATTATTTGGTATTTTGCCAAATATTAGTTGAAATGGACAATATTCATGAACTGTTGATGGAGTTGTATTGAAACAGTATACAAAATATTTTAACCAATCGTCCCAATCGTTTTTATCAGTATTTATATAGGATCTTATATATTCATTAAATGTTGCATGAGATCTTCCGACTGTTCCTAAACTTTGAAGATGGTATGGTGTTGAGGTTCGATGCTGAATTATGAGTTTTTCAAGAAATTCTTCAATAATTTTATTTACGAATTCTGTGCCTAAATCTGTTCATTAATTCGTTTCATAGGATTAAAATTAAAATAAAGTGCTCAAAAATGGCTTTTGCTACAGTTTTTGCGCTTTTGTCTGGGATAGTTTTTGCAACTAAATATTTGGTTAAATCACATACAATTGTGAGTGCATATTCATTACCATAATTGGATCTCAATAATTGACCTATTGTACCTATCAATACTACATCAAATGGTTTTTGTTGTGTAGATGTAAGCGTCAAATTTTGTATCGGTTTCTCAATCAGTTTAGTCAGTTTACATTTATTGCAGTTTTTGACGTAATTTTTTATATCTTGCGACATTTTTTTCCAAAAGTAACGAGTTTTAATTTTATCTAATAATCTTTTTCTTCCGGGGTGGCCACCCAATATAGGATTATCATGATAGTATTTGATTATGTTTTATTATCTCTCTCAGGGTATACGTAAGTCAGTCTAGGAGTAAGCAATATTTGTAAATTTTTCAATGATTTTTCCGCTAATTTGTTGAACTTTTGTGTATTTATTTTTTCAAATAATTCATCATTCAATGAAAACTGCAGTTTTTTTTACATATAGAGCAATAGCTTCTCTTTCTATTCTACGGATGCACTGACCTAAGTCAAGTACTCCATTTGTTATATACTGAACTAGTTCAATATATTTTAGTTTTTTTTTACCCTCTCTAAAGGCACATCTAATTGTATCCTCGGTAAAATAAAACTTTAATTTAATTAAATTTTTTACTTCTTTAGCGAAATTCACTTCAAGAATTTTTACTTGGTTTTGCGTGTTAACAATCTGATTGTTTTGCTGTATGATTATGATTATGATATTTTGATCTAGTTTGTACTCTAAAAACAGTTTTGAGTGTAGTGCTGTTGATTCTGGACAAGGCGTCTGCTCCACTATTCTCAGAACCTTTAATATATTAAACTTCAAAGTCGTATTATTCAAGATCAAGGCTTAATTTTGATGAAGGATTTTTCAGCAAAAATAAATATGTGAGAGGGTGATGGTCTATTCGAATAAGAAATTTAGTACCATAAATATAAGGTTTGAAATATAGAATGGCCCAATGTATGGCAGTCAATTCTCTTTCAATTACTGATTTGTTTTGTTTACCTTTTGTGAAAGTACGAGACGCATATTGTATACCATTATAATCTTGACTCAAATTGCACCGCAAGAAATATTACTTGCATCTGTAATTATACAGAATTGTTTTTCAAAATTAGGATATTGCAAAATTGGTGCACTAACCAAAGAGTTTTTTAAGTACTGGAAAGCATTTTCGCATGTCTCTGTCCAATTGAATTTGGATTTTTTTCTAGTTAAATTATTCAGATGGTAAGGGTATTCTGAGAAATTTGGAATGAATCGTCTGTAATAATTACGAAAAGCTTCAAAACGTCGAACGCTGTCCGCATCTGTAGGTCGAGGATAATTTTGAATAATACTAAATTTTGTATTATCCGGAAAAATGCTTTTGTTTGTGCACTTATGTCCAAGATAAGTTACCTCGTGATTGAAAATGTGCATTTATCTGGATGCAATTTAAGATTATACTGATGGCATATTTCGAAAACATCTCTTAAATTTTTAATCATTTGATTTCAGAGCATGTTATTACAACTAAATCATCCATATATAGGAAAGCTTGTGAAGGCGAAAGGACATCATGCTAAGGACATCATTCTTTGGAATGAATTGGGAGCAATTTTCAAACCATACGGTAAACATTTAAACGGAGAAGTACCTTTGTCTGCAGTGAACGAAGTTATTTCACGGGATTTTTCATCCACTTCAATCTGGTGAAAACCTGACACTAAATCTAAGCACGAAAAATATTTTGCTCGACCTAATTGGTCAAGAATATCGTCTTTTCTTGATAGTGGAAATTTATCTGCTGTTTATTTTTTATTTACCTGACGATAATCAATTACTAATCGCCATCGTTTTTCAGGGCTACCAGACAAGGGCTTTTTGGGTACTAAAAGAACTGGGCTATTGTATTCTGAAATTGAAGGTTCGACTACATCTTTTTCAATAAGTTAATTGACCTCGTTTTCAATAATCTCTTTATGTGCATGAGGAATTCTATAATTTTTTATATAAACTGGACTATTGTCTCTCAGTCTTATTGTTTGTTTGTAGAAATTATTAGGTTTAAGTATATCATTTTCTAATGCCAATATGTCTACATACTCAGAACATAATTCAAATAGTTTATCAAAAGCTGCTTTAGGAAAGTTTTTGGAAAGACGAGTCAAAATTTCTTTTGAATTTTGTTTATTATTTGTGGTTATACTATAAATGTTATAATTTGAAAGGCTTTCAGTTTTAATTTGAACATTTTGAATAAGTTTAATTTCTTGTGAAGTGTTTAAAATTCGTACCAGAGGATTCGCTTTTTGAATTATACACCTGGCCACATGTACATCTTTTGCCAGTTCTTGTTCAGGGACAAATACATAGTCTTCATTAGATTGAACATACATATGCCTTATTGTTTCACATCTAGCTGGTATTGATAAACTATTGTATTTTGGAGCTTCTTGCATAGAAACTGTTATATCTTTGTATGTGTTCGGAATTACCAATAAATTACTATTATAATTTAGTATACATTTGTATTTTTGTACAAAATCTAAACCTATAAAGCCTGCTGCTGGTATGGGAAAATCATCACTGACAATTTGAAAAGTATTGTGCAACGAATACTGCCCAAAATATAAAAGACAATTTACACTACCTTGTGTTTGTATTGAACCTTCTCCAATACCATTCGAATATTTGTTTTTAAATTTCCAATTTTGAATAGTGAAATATCAGCCCCTGTGTCTAAAAGAAAAGTGCTGTATGTATTACTTAGGTTATTCTAAATGGAAACATAGCTATTTAGATTTAAGTTTATATAAAAAAGATTTGGTTTTTTGTGATATCCCCCAGTTTGAACTGCATTTACTGGGGGTTCCCTCAGTTTTCCGAAGTAGTATCTGTAAGTATTCTGATATTTCTAAAATTTCTTTGACTTTGGTTATTGAATGGTCCATTATTATGGTTTATGTCGCCAGAATTTCGTTTGTATTTAAATCGATTATTAGTTCGGTTAAAATTAGTTTTGAAATATTTATTATTTCCGTTATATATGTTTCTGTAAGTACAGTGTAAACTCTCTATAACGAAATTCAAGGGACCGACCATTTTTGTACGTTATAGAGAGTTTTCGTTATATGGAGAGGAGAAAAAACACACCAAAATTTCATAAATACATAATTTCATACATTATAGATACTTTATTATTTTTTGTAATCGTTACATCTAGTATAAAATTACAGAACATTACGTTTTTTCAATAAAATCTGCTACTTTTGCCTCAAATTTTTTGAATGCCAATATATTGTTTATATATTATCCATATTTTGGCATATCGTGAGATCATTTTCATACATAATACTGTAAAAATTTTTCTAATAATACTCAATTTTGCACTTTCAAATAGCATAAATTATAAGATTCATAGTTTCTTTAAAAATGTGTATGTGACAAACGAAACGTCCGAATGTTGATACCTGGACTGAATTTCAACCTATTTGAACGGTCTCAATAATGAAAAATTATCTCGTTATAAAGAATGACTTTAACGTTATATAGAGTGCATCAATGCATGGGTTTTAAATCAAACCAAACAAACTCAAGTAATTTTTACGTTATATAGAGTTTTCCCTTATAACGAGTTTCGTTATAAAGAGTTTACACTGTGTTGAATCTCAATTATAGATTTCAACTTAAATGTGTCTAAGTTCTTGTACTTAGACTTTGATGAAATACTGTACAATTAATTCTTGTATTAATGTACGGTAAATGTAATGCGTGTTCTTATATGATTGAATGAATGGACAATTGATTTATAGATTAAGTTATATTATTTCTTTAAGTACAAAACCAAAAGAAATTCTTAATCTAAAAATGTTATTTCTTTAAGTACAAAACCAAAAGAAATTCGTTGCTGAAATGAAACGTTCTTGTTGATTTCCAAAATTGGACTAAATTATTTATTAAAATTAATTTACCTTTACAATTCTTAAATTGTTAAAAATACAAATTTTCTCATAATTACATATAACAAATATTACAAAAAATCAACCTTTGATAACAATTGGTTACAATATAAAATGCAATCAATGCATTTTTACATACAATAAAGAAATATTAAAAATGTAATTTGAGTAATATAAAATTTATGCATATACATTAAATTTATTGTACATATTAATTGATATACTGTAAATATTTGGAAAAATAGCTAATTGCTGTCTTAGCAATATTAGGTGTGTGAACGGATGTTAACACACTGTATTTCTTTTATAACGTTTGTTCGTTTTGTAGTAAAATATTTTATTATCATTAACACAGTCCGTTGATGTGTTCTCAAATTTCGAGACATCTTCATTCATGTTGCTGAATTGGCCTGATTGCATTATTAATATTACTTTATCATTGGATGTGTTTAAAAATAAAGCTTTGACTGCTGTTTGTATTGAATATTTTTAAGCTAAATCATTTGGAACACCATCTTTTATATAAGCATTTTCTAATGCTTTTGTCAATTCTTCTATTTCTTTGGTAAAATGATTTGCTGTTTTATTGTTTTGCTTCACATTTAATATTTTTGCTGCAATAAGCTCAGTGGCTTCTCTCTTTACTTTAGTTTTTAAAGAGCTTATGATTTGTTCAATGGTATTTTCGCTACCTATTAAATTTCTGGAAGAGCCTACCAATTTCGTTTTAATCAATTCTATAAGAATTTGTTCATGTTCGGTCGCTTGCGTTTTGACTAAAGAAAATGCATCTAAGAATCATTGTAAATTTTAAAAGTTCCCGTCAAAATCTGGTAATATTTCCGTCGCGATACTTAGAAAATCTGTTACTGTCATAAATATGGTTGTGTTTGTTATTATACTATGTTTATTTGAATTGTGATTGAAATTATCTTTTACTAATTCTGTATCACTTTCAGAATCACTTCCTTCTTCAACCAGAATTTCTCCTACTGATTGATTAAGTTCCTGTGGTATAGTTAAACAAAGACTATTTACCACATAATCTAATAAGTTTGTCTCAAAATTCTGTGAATATTATTTTCGCACGTTTTTTATATTGTGGACTTAATTTTTCGTAGTACCCGTTTGATAATCCTCTTATTGAATTATACTCTTGAAGAACAATAGTAAAATCTTTATCCTTAGCAATCTCTAGTGATAGCGGTTTTCTATTTATTTGATCAAATGAAATTTCAAATTTACTTCTATGTATTTCAATTAGTGCCAAAAATTTTTTCCAACTTCTCTTTCCTTCCATTACCATTTACAAGGACACTATTAACTCTCATATCTCTAGAGTAACCAAAATTTAATTCGCACATATATATTAAAAAAAGGAATAGACGTATGTATATATTATGACGTATTTCAAATTAATCGGAATAGAGAACTCAAAAGAAAATTGATTTATCTAATTCGCGTATTGTAATTCAAATTAATACAAAAAGATTTAAATGCATACATAGAATATATATATATTTTTTAAATTTCAATTAAGTATACTAATTTAATTTAATAATTATTCAAAAAGAAGGGATATATGTGTATATACATATAAGTACTATAATGCAGTTTGTGCGGATAGGTCAGTCTGTCCAGGGCCAATAATAAATCCAACGTCGCCTTACTGCATGTAAATGAGAACTCCTTGTTTACGATTTAAACTTAAATATTATTTATTTATCCCAAAAACCTAATCTTACAATATTTTCCCTACTCTAAAGCTTAATCCTATTTTTACAATATTCATATATCTAGATTATCGTATGATATCTTACTTTCTATTTCTGTTTTCAATTTGCCTCAGAACTGATATACTTAACCAAATACACCTACAATGGAAGTCTTTAATACCTTTACGAATCTATGTGAAAACCCACAGAACTCTAATGTACAATAAGTGACCTCCAGTAACAGAGGTAACACCTAATATCAGATCTCCAATAGATCCTTACCCAAATTTTACCTATCCTATGAACCAGGACCGTGAGGGCCTAAAATCGCTGTACAGGTTTTGACACCGTATTGCACAGGTCTTGGTACTGTATTGAACAGGTTTTGGCACTGCTGCACAGGTCTTGGCACTGTGTCGCAGGTACTGGCACTGTACTGTGCAGGTATTGGCACTGAATTACAGGTTTTTGGCACTGTATCATACAGGTATTGGCACTGTATTACAGGTTTGGCACTGCAATATACAGGTAATGGCACTGTATTTGCGCGATATACGAGTCAGAACTTATTATGCTTGAATAACTACTTATGAAGCGTATAAATATTAGTGTTACCCAAATAAGTCAATTGACTGCCTAGGTAAACTTTCGGAGAAATAAACGTTATCCCAATTTTTACCTCGCCCATGAATTATAAGCGAGATAAAATGTTACTCGCAAAATATGCTTCATATAAAATGTGTTACTTTACCTCTTATACATGTGTACTGGATTAGTACAACAATAAGCCTGGTTTAATATGCGTTCGAAATTCATTCTTCATGTAAGCTTCGCTTTAGCTTACCGGGTGAGTGTCAACCCTACAACCCAGACTAGCAGATTCGAGCCTGCAAATTTTCTTTATGTTTGTTTTATTTTTTATTTTTATTCTAATTTTCTGACATTATTATTATTATTTTTCATATATTTTAATAAAGGACAATGTAACTTCGTTACAGTACTTAGAATATAGACAAACATACATATGCTTTTAAAATTTTACTCTATTTAAATTGTATTATTTATTCATATTTATTTATTTTTCCACTTTATTATTTTTGTTTCTTTTATCGTAATTTAATATGTTATTTAATTTACCTTTTATTATTATTATTTTTTTTTTTTGTAATTGTGCTTACAGATATTTTTACTTTATTCTTAAATTTAAAAAAAAAAATACTTTTTCCGTCTATAATTCTTAGTTTTTCATGTCATCCATCTGCCGGTTTTAAATTTATTGCATTGATGCTGCTCGTTGCATATACTTTTTCTTAAAGGGTTCTCTGCCACATTTTAAAGACGTTCAGCAAAAAATTAGTGAGAACTGTAAAATAAATTATATAAAAAATTATTAAAAGATCATTATTTTGTATTGTTGTTGGTTGTATTGCGATTTCATTCACGACGGCTCCGTTTTTTGATTTTGATTCCTTTGATCCCATTTTAATTATTATCCAAATGATGAATAAATTTTCCCCAAACAATGGAGATTATTGATTTGCTCTTTTTCTGCGTCTTCTGTTTTTTCTTACAATAAACACGTTTTTCTTTTCAATATCATTTGCAAAACAAAAGCTGCTACTTGTCCGCCAGTTGGGTCAGTTACCTTATGTACATTGTTTTTTTACATTTTTTAATTTTTATCTTTAAATTTTCATTTGTTTAATTGTACATAAATTTATTGAGCATACATTTAGCTCATCATGTATATGTTACCTATGTAAGTTAGTAAGAAAAAATGATTGTGCATAATCATATGCGTTACAACAAAAAAATAAACTTTTATTATCACTTATTTTTCACTTTCGCTGTCATGTTCGCCATGTCATGTTCTTTTATATATTTAGGATTAAGAAATGAACGCGACGTCTTATCTTGACAAAGTTTAATTTTATTCTATATCAAAATTAATATTATAAAATCTTAAGTCTAACTTATAAAATATAACAATGCATTGTTTAAATATAATATGCGACGTGGCATTCCTTAACATTATCTATGTACTCATATGTCATACGAGGGACAAATGTGTTGAGATCAGCATTATTGTACTTTTATGTTTTAATAAAGTGCTCGATTTAAAGCACAAAAATAATTTTGATTTAAATTTTATTTTCAAGTACAGGGTGCTTCTCTCACACTACAGTCCTAAACGGAACTCCAGCCAAAATAACTAATTCTGTGCAATGGTTAAAAGTAAAGCAGAATTAGAATAACAGTCGAATTATTATTTCAATAGTTATTATTATTCGAATTTTTTCGAATATTACTTAGAATTATTTAGAAAGACGCTAATTCTAAGTGTACAAAATTTTCCACTAGAATGAGGATAACACAGATTCCAGTGGCTGAGTGATAAGCTGTAAGAGAAATGTAGGGTTAAAGACACCTAACTGATTGCTAAATAACAACTTTTAATAATTTATTAATAACATTGGTTTATTTATGTAATTTTTAGCATATATGTATAATATCAAAGGGACAATAAAAGAAATCGGTAAAATTAATGTGATATTTAGAGAATATACATACATATATACACATGTACCTAGGAAAATTAAAGTATCATTCACAAATTAGAGGTAGATAGACTTGTGATAGACAATAAAACAAAAATGGCAAAAATTTGAAAAAAACAAAAATGTTAACAACATAAATAAATAAAAATTTCCTATAAATTTCATAAGTAAACAATCAAGTTACCTAATTTAGTACTATAATTTTTAATTACTGTGCATGTAGTAGCATAACCGAGTTGCAAACTTTGACTCGGAGTCAGATTGTTATTACTATAGAGCAAGATCTAATAAATCTGATCTGCAAACAAATATAACTTGCTCGAGAATTGCTATAGAACAAAGCTAATCGCTCCGAGATGAGTTAACTGTGAAATTTGATCTGTAATCGATAATAATTCAAAGTGTGATAATGTATGTATTGTAAAAAAACTTGTTTCAATAAACTTCAAAACAATTTTTTCCTTCTTTCGTAATAAAAAATTACATAACCTTAGAAGAGCAACTCAAATCTGTCGAATAAACACAGATCTAAAAATTTTCTCTTGACCTATTAAAGAACAATTTCAAATTCCTCGATGATGTAAATCTAACACCGAGAGAGATCAAATGACATCTCAATGACACAAATCTGTGATAAATTTACTTCTCGATGATGAAATCTGCTCATATTTTTCAAATAAATTTCAAAAGTTATAAATTTTTAATTATTTTGTTATAATTTACTTACTCAAAAGAACTTAATTAACCTTTTATATGGTCCATTTTTATCTCAATTAGCAAAATATTCAAGAAAATGCTTAAGTACTGCATAAATTCATGTTACAAAAATTAAAGTACTGAAGTAAAAGATCCTTTTTAAAATTGTTCTAATATTTTTTTGGTTACCCTATCGCCAGGATAATAGCTTTAGGATGTCGAGATATAGATGAAACAAGATTTTCTGGGATTTCTGTAGATATTTGAACACATTCTCTTGTAATTACTTCTTCAAGTTGGCTGTTTGATGTGGTATATTGTATATTTTTTCTAATACAACAAGACAATGATCCAAAAAAATACATACTATAAAGTGCGCTATTGGACCATTTTCAATATTCTACATGTCCATGAGGCTCCACCACAATCTTTAGACCTCAGCTCCATTGGGCATTTATTGCTATATTAGAAAAAAAAATGCAATATGAAATCACATTAAACTTGAATTACTTAAGAATTTTCTTAAATATTTTGCTAATTGAGATAAAAATAGACCATGTAAAGGGGTAATTAAGTTCTTTTAAATAAGAAAATTATAATAAAACAGTTAAAAATTGATAACTTTTGAAATTTATTTGAAAAATATGGGCTAAAACATGATTTTGATCGTCGTATGTTAAATTATGCACGACAACGTACATACATATGTATATGGATATATACTATATATAAATATATGTTAAAAATTTATTTAAATTTGTTTTGTTAGAAAAGTGAATTTTTTTTTTTTTTTTTGTAAATGTCTTCTAAAATAATATATTAAAAAATATATTTTTGTTAATAAAGTATAACCACTATTATAAATAAAATAAAAATTAAAATGAACTAGTTAATTAATTAATTTTTTTAATTATAAAAATTATTTATTATGTTTAACAAACCTTGTTAAACACAAAATTCTTACAAAATAATGATATTCGACAGCAAAAATGTCATCTAATGTAAATCGAACTGAGTTCGTCCGAATCGTACCCAATCGTATTTCATAATACCAATATTTCGACATTCGAATCGTAGCTCCATAGAGTAGAGATATAGAGAAAAATTTTCCGTATAAAACTTGATTTACAGTTATAAAAATTTCCTATACGCGTTCTAAGGTGCGAATGAAAAATAAAATTTTAAGGCAATAATTATGAAAAATATGAATGAAAAATATTAATGGCCATAAAGATGCTTTAGAAATCAATAAACTCAAAAAAATATTGATAAAGAAATCAATAGAAAGCGGGGCATGACATTTTATGATTTTTGTTTTATTCTTAAATTCCCATTGTTTACAAAATTTAGCAGTTTATTTCTCTAATTTTCTCAATGCTGAATGACGTAGTTACAAATCGGTGTGAATACCAACACATTGACAGCCATTTGGCAGCACATGAAAACATATGACTGTACAACTACATTGGCAGGTAATATACTCTATCGGTGTGAATCACTAACATTGTTACACCTTCGGGCCCCATTTAAAAAAAGCGTTTATAAAAAATTTGTAAACAAACGAATATTACTCATACTTAACCGAAATTCTCTGCTGAGTTTAAGAAAGCGTTATGTGGTGCCTTTTCATTAAAGATGCTTTTTTATAACATTATGCTTCTATTTATTCACTTTCACGTACAGGAAATTTTTTTTTTTTTTTTTTTTTTTTTTTTTTTTTTTTTTTTTTTTTTTTTTGTAGCTTATTATCTTGAGTATAGAAAATCTTCGGTAGCTCGCAATAATCGCCACCGTGACTTGTTTTGACAGACTTTTAAAAGTTGATTCTAGGTTTTGTTGAATAGACTGTGATGATTGACGCCATAATAAATGTATTATTATTCTATTAAGGTTTTGTGATTACAATTGTAATGCAATCAACTAGCTCATGACACAGAGCGTATTTTTTTCGATACAGTCCGATAACGGCAGGGTTTATTATGAACTCATGTGTTATATCACACAACATTTTGACAAAAGCGAGAGTGGATTTGAAGGAAATCTAATAAATGACGACAGAAAATCATCACAGAAAATGTAGAGGACCATGATAAGATATGTAAATGATTGTAATACTTTAGAAGCAGAAAAACGAGCAAAGAATAGACTAATAGCACAGTTTTTCAACGATTAATGATTAAAAATAATAGCAAGTATGCTAAATTGCTAAATTAATTGTTTTTGTATTAAACGTTTTGTTCCTATTCCGATATAAATTGAAGTCATATGATTCACATTCAAAATTTTGAATTTTTAAAATTCTATAGAGTACATTATTAAATGCATGGAATTTCAACATTTTACTCACTTTGGTACCCAGGAAGAAAAATTTTTGAATGCATAATTTGTATGTGATGCGAATTCTTGGAGTTCTAAATTTTTTGCTTTTACATTTTTTTCGAATTTATACTAATAAGATATCATTATTAAGTGCAATATTTTAGTTTCTCATATAAACAGAATGCATAAAACCATTTCGACAGTTTTATAATATAATATGGGAAACACATGTTTAAATAAAAATTTTAATTTTAATGTACTTTTTTTCCTTTACAAAAGTTTCAAAAAGTTTCTCTACAGTTTTCAATTCATAAAATATTTAGCATAAAAAATAATTCCAAAATTTGTACACATAAATCGCATAATATGTATGTCTAAATATTTTGTTGTTTAAACAGCATAAACTTCGTTTAGTACATACATACATATGTACCAATATAGTTCCTATACGCTTATTGTATGTACAGTGTATGTACATACATATGTAAATCTGAAAAAATTGTTTAGGTTTTCGTGCTTAGTTTCATCTTTTTGTTTTTTCATTTATCATACCGTGAAAAAAGGAAACTTAAGTGAACTATCTTTTGAGTTATATTTTCTCTATGATGATAAAAATGATACAGAATATGTCGATTAAAATTTCAAATCCTTTTAAAAGAAAATGTAACTATACACAAGGTCTTCGTACTCACATTCATCTAACTATATACCGACATACATATATGTATAAATATATATGTACACAGCTACACATATATGTATGTATATACTTATATTGTATAGAGCTGTATAATACATATGTATAATATACTATATTGATTGCCGCTTTTCTTATTTTAATTTTGAATAAATATTAAATTTTCTTACATTTACTTTTTCGAGAATTACTTTCAAGATTAAACTACATATATACATTCCATATTTCCACATTGATTAAAAATCGTTGAGTGGAAAGACAAAGATGAAAATAAACTAAAAAGGCACTTTCAAATAACCATATCCCATTTTTATTCCCTGTCACAAATTTCTTCAATGGAATGAGAGCAAAATTGTCAAGAACAAAATTGTCATCTCCTGTATACAGGTTATATTGGTTCACTACGTGATAGTGAATGATTTGTATTATAGATAGTTTTATGGTGCGTTCGCAATCGCAATTTGTCCATACTCTATTTTACTTTAAGACTGTTAATTATTATAAAATTTGTCCCCCAAAAATAGATTAATTTTTAAGGAAAAAAAGCTGAATGACATTTATCTTGAGACATTCCGTATATGCAGAATCTTTAGCTTTTAAGATTTTGATAATTAAAAACTTATTTTTAGAAACTTTTTACAAGAGCAAAATTTGTTATTGATTTTGCATAATTTTTCAGTTATTACTGGATTTACAACACCACTTTGCTTATACCAGAAATCCAAGCAGTGTAAAATCGACGTTCAAAAATTTTTCTTCCTGGGTACTGCCAACAATACCCAGTGCTACCGTTTTGTTCAAAAAATAAAGTTCACAATATTATCTGTACTAAACTCAATGAAAAAATGTAAGAAAATGTATTGAAATGTATGAAAAAAGCAATATTTACAATTTTCAGAAGAAATCATTCAGTACCCACTAAAATACCCATGAATCAGCATAGAATGTGAATATGTATGCATATTTATCACATACGTGCGTATGTTATTTAAGTGTACATATTATGCGCAATATTTATAAGAATATTTTGTAATGTACGTATTTATCGTATATATGCGTGTGTAAAACTTCTGTCCTAAACAAACAAATTATCGTCCTAAACAAATATAATTTTTTCATAATTGTACGATCATATGGGTCATAAATTTCATTACATCAGAAACGAGGATAGAAATACAAAATGTAAATTCAAATTGTAATGTATTGTATGGGAAATACAATATATTTTTAATACGATCGGTTTAATGTTAAATTTTGAATTTTTGAGTATTCAAAATTCATACTTTTTTGGTAATAATAAATATGAATGCATTATATATCGTATACGTAAGTATGTAATTTAAGTATACATTCCACGTGGAGTCATATATGTCCCTGTACAAATATTGTACCAGAAACTTAATGACTTGATTTTGTTAATTATAAATACAATATATACATACATACGTGCAATATTCTGTACACATCTTTCGACCGTATACAAATTTATGGGTTTATAGATCGTACTTGTATATATTTTCTAGTCTGATATAAAAAGTAAAAGAAAAGTGTAAAATATGAACAAAAATCGACGTCAAAAAGAAAAAGTCATGTACGTATATGAAATATTGTACGATATATGTATGTATGTATGTTAATCTGAAATTACACATTTTTTACAACTATCCTAGTCCCTGATCTTTAATTCACGTTCATATATATGATCGACCCATTACAAAATTGTGTTCTAATGTTCTTATGAACGAAAGTTATGTTTGTTTAGGATGACGGTATTTATAGTTAAGATACCAAATTCGTATAAAAATATTTACAAACACTTGTATGTAATATATTATTACATATGTATACATACATATACATATATAATAAGTACATGGCTTAGGTACTCGAGTTTATTTTGAATATTCTTATACGAAAAAACGACATCCCTTTTTTTACCAACAAATGTACTAAATCATTCCATCATTCATGCCGTCCCCTCTTTCATCGCCCGAACCGCTCTATCGGCTAAAAAAATTTTTGAAGCCCCATAAGAATTCTTGTTAAATTTGATTATTCTTTGCTTATACTCAATTATTATCAACTTTTAAAATAACACATACACCCGTATGTGTGCGTTTTAACCTATATTGAAATTCGCCTAGACTTTATTTAGGCCGTGTCCGAACTGAAAAATTTCCTTACTTTTCCCTTTGGTACTTTTTTGTGGCGTCCGAATTACATTGGTGTAAACTTTAAGTAGACAGCCGTCATTCACTTATTTGTTTACAAATATTTCTATGAATGGTTTCGGCGTAAAAATAGTTTCAGAACAATATGCATTATCGTAAAAGTATAGTTTTAATATTGTTATATATAAAAATGGGTGTTTTATTTATAATTTAAGTGGAAAATGTTCTGAAAGTTCATGATCATCATCTGAAATGAAGCCAGCGAATATTACAAAAGGTACATATGTATGTGTGTTATATCGAATTGTATTTGTACATATTACTTAAAAATTTCTAATCAAGCGATGTAAGCAACTGTCAAGTACAATACAAGTCTACTATTTTTCTGGGAATACTACATAATCCCTAAAAATGAAATCCCTAAAACTCAAAATCCCCAAAAATCAAAATCTCCAAAACTCAAAATCACCGAACACAAAATCCCTAAACTCAAAATCACCAAAATTCAGAATCCCCGAACTCAAAAAATTCCTAAACATGAAATTCTTAATCTTAAATTTGTACCTTTTACAAAGAAATTTAATTAATATTTTTGAAAATGTTGTTTATTTACCTTTTATTTCGTTTGGAAGAAAAATTATTTTATACAATTTCTTACAAAATTGATTGTGAGTTGAAAAATTTATTTACAAAAATATACATATGTACATATATTGAAATATATGAGTATTATATGTATATGCATATGTGCGAGATATATGAACTTATTTATATTCATCTTATGCAAATTTTATACAGAAATTATTTTTAGAAGATTTTCAAACACAAATGTCCAAAAAAGTTTAAAAGACAATATCATTATTTCGCACAGCCTTAAAAAGAGTTAATTATTATAAGATTTGCTACATAATAGCTCGTGTCGTTAATGCATCTTTTTCAAATTTCCTTCTAAGGTTAAAAGTTGCAAATCAAATTTACTTTAAAGTTTAATTAAACATTAAAAAATGAAAATAAATTTATTTTTTAATTTTTTGAGGGATAAATTGTTTTTCTGGTTTATAATTTTTCTGGCGCCAAAAAACTATTTGAATTTTGTTCTGTCTGTATTTAGAAGAAATAGTAATTACGTCAAAATTTTATATATTGCCTGATAATACCCATTACTGTGTATTTGAATCATGTTAATCGAATAAGAGTAAAATAGTGCACAAATATTAATGTCCAAAATTTAAGTGTTTTTCATGCAAAAAAAATTTTAGTTTTTTTATCACCCTGTATAACTTTCGTTCGTACAGCAAATTTTATACCAATTGTATAATCATCAATCCCTGAACACACTTTTATACACTTATGGCCTCATCGAGATGTCAGATCTGACTTGGAGGTAGATTGCTATTGCTCTAGAGCGAGATACAGTAAATATGATCTGCGAGCAAATTTAACTTGCTCTAGAATTGCTTTACAACAAAGCTAATCGCTCCACGATGAGTTAAATGTGAAATCTATTGAATAAATACAGATCAAAAACTGGTTTTTTTGATCTAGCACAGAGCAATTTCAAATTCCTCGATGATGTAAATCTAACTCCGAGTGAGATCAAGCGGCTGTAAATCTAACACCGAGCGCAATAAGTGACATCTCACATCTCGATGATGTAAATCTGCGATAGAAATACTTCTCGATGATGAAATTTGCTCGTAGAGTGCTCTGCGAGCAAAAAGATCGGTATCTCGATGAGGCCATTAGTTTTTTATTGTACATAGCTACAAAATGTTTTTAGTTTTGATGGAAGAAAATAATAAAATTTTAATTCAAAAGTGGGCGTAGATTTTATTGTTTAATGCATAGTGTGGTAATAATTTCAGTAAACTGCACGAAGAATTGATGCTATCGTTGCATGAATTTCTATATTCATGTTTAAGTAAGTTTGCATAATAACAATATTCATCATATATATAGGTACAATAGGGTGCAAGATGTTTAGAAGTTTAGTAAATGATGAATCGTTTATTTTCACGCAATTTGTAATAAACGGAACTCATTTACTCTAAACTGGAACTTCTAATTTATTGTTCAAGTATTTAATTTAAAATAATATTATACACGTAAAACTATATATACATATACGTTCATTATGTCTCACACGAAGTTAATCAACAATAAAATCAAGGAATTATTTATTTTTATACAAATTCACAGTGTTTTTCAAAAGTGTGTAAGATACTTGCAAGTACTTACATTAGAAAAGATTCAACCTAGTAAAAGAATGAATACACCATGTAATGATTGCTGTAACTGCCAAAAATATGTACGTATGTATGTATGTATGTAGGTACAAAAGTACTTGAGTAAACTACTCATCAGAAAAAAATAGATGACAAAACCAGAATAATTGTTCCATTGATCGATTCTTATCTGCGAAACGTTTGAATTTCTTGTAAAATCGAAATTCAGTCAAAATTTTCAAATTATTTTTCTTTTCATCTTCTTGTCTTTCTGAAAGCTTTCGACAATTTTAGAAAAATGAGAGTTGGTATTTTAATTTGCAAATGAAAATGAATTTTGCAAGTCTCGAATTTTTTTTTTCGACTGTCACAATTCGGTATTTTGATTTGAAGAGAAAACCGAGTATATGTATAAACTTGACAAGTAAATTCTTGTACTAAACCGCGTTTTTAAATGTAACATACATATTGTTATAAAATTTACAAGTTCGTTTTTAAATAGGGGTACGTTCCCGAAATAAACGTGGATAAAAATTACCGGCACTTGTAAATTTAAATGTAACAAAAGAAGTCGCGAATTTTTCGTTACGGATTAACAAACAAGGGAAACAAAACGCGAATAGCGGTTCCCGAGAGGTTTTTATTTTATGATTTATTTTATGATTTTGTTTTACCACCTGCATAGGCAAGGGGTATTCGTGAAAAAATGAACTTAACACGTCTATTTTTCACCGTTTATTTTTATTTATTTATTGATTTATTATTATTATTATTTTTTTAAACTTACCCTTTTGTTTATTTTTGGTCCGCTTTAATTTAGTTGGCCTTCTTTTTTTTTTTTTTTATTTATCCACTTTTGTTTTCTTTTTGTTTGTTTTTATTTTATTTTATGAGCGCCCTATCCCATTGCACTATTGTCTTTAATTCTTTTTATTGTTTTTATAAATTTTCTATTTTTCTTTTATTTTTCACAAAATTACACCGCATGAAATTTCACGAACTCATATTTTGAAACTTAATTTTTTTTTTTATTTTGTTTTTCGCCCCGAATTGAATTTAAATTTAAAATTTTCAAATTTTTAAGATTTTAAAACACATCAACCGCACCGCACAACTATCTAGGTCAAGGTTAAAAACTTGAAGAAGGAAAAAATGATGGCCGACCACCCACGTTTTTCAAGATCACTCAAAGTCATCGTGCGCGAACCTATACTCGAAATTTCACGTAATCGATCGCACACGATGGATTTGTTCTGTAATCTTAAAAAACGTTACAGACGTTACAGAGGTGGCGCCATCTGTTAGCAATTTTGCAACAATATGTTAATCGGTATTTTGATTTACGTGAAAAATGAATTTTCAATGTTTTTTTTTGAAAAAATAATTCACGTGCTAAAGATCGCAGGATTTTTTTTTTTTAAATTGGTTAATTTACATTGTGAAAGATATAGATCAAATAACAAAATTTTGTGAAAAATATTTAATTGAAGATAAAAAAAATACAACATATTCCAATAATTCATACAAAAACCATCACTTTATCAATTTAGCTGAGTTATGTACCTAATATAAACAGCATAAAGAAGTTACCCTAGAAATAGAGACCGAGCGTCTATACGTGTAGTTTGTGTGGTGATGCATAGCACATATTTTTAAAATATTTTTACACATATTTTTAAAATTAAAGTTAAAAAGAAAAATACATTTGTAAAACGTAGATAGGAAAACATGCTAAGGGGAAATGAAAACCAGTTGTAGGCGGAATCATATACACAAGTTTGTGTGATGGTGCTAAGAAATCCTTTTCATTGAGAGCGAGAAAAAAATGAATAAAGCAGTAAATATTCCTTTTTATTATTTTTCTGATATATTTCATATCTTCTTTTCAAATATATAACTCTTTTTTTTTTTAAAGTGGTATAAGTTCAAAATGGTCAACATATTGTAGAATTTTTTTTCGCAGAAAGTGTCGTGCCAGAAAATATATCTAAACATCCTGGAGATTTACAAAAAACAAAAAAAAACAAAGCGGATTTTATAGAAATCTAAGTTTTATTTTTCCATTTAATTTACTAGTAATTACAAAAGTAAAATTTAACATATGTATGTATATATCTAGGAATTTGAAAAATAGACTTGTTCCACATTGAAAAAAGCGGCTCATGTATTACAAATATTTGAAGTCTACTAGGTTTTATTATATGTATGTACAGTTTATATACACATAGCAATCATTTATATGCGATTAATGCAATACACGTAAATTTGATTTATATGTTTACATATATTATAGACTATACAAAATAATAATTTAATGCATGTTGTAATGAAGTATGTATTTGTTTATATTATTCCTATTATAGAACACCAGATATATTTTACGTTGTGTTTAATATATATATGTATGTATGGTCGAAATCCTGTTTTTGTTATCACGCACACACTTCAAACATTGTTTGCATGGGTTAAATAAAAATAAACATATATGTATGTATATTATTCGAACAACTAAACAAATCCTTCTCTAGCAATTATATGTATACACATATGTATATAGCTTCTGTATTATCAAGCCGTGTTATGGTCGTCAACACTAACACTATCAAAACAAATAGAAGTGTTGTTTGTCAAACTGCAAACTGTCACTACCGTCAGTTAGTAGTGTATTTTATATGGAGTTTGAAGTGTAATTTGATTTTATTTAAATGAAGTAATAAATTATTATACAATAATAATAAGAATAATAATAAAAAAAAAGGAAAAATTAAAATAATATAATGTTAATAATATAATATTAATTAAAACAGTAAAATCGCTTTGCAAAATTAATTTATTTATATATATAGGTAAATGCAGTTTTTTACATTATACCCTTAAAAGCATACATAATCATATAAAATTCAATTAATAATTTCATTTGTAATTAAGGGTGAAAATAAATACTAAAAATTATAAACTAAATTACTATAATTATAAAATAATTAAAGCAAAAATGTGCGTAAAAAAATTTTATTGATCATTATAACATCAACCAAAGTGTACATATATAAGTTGTACTGTGCTGTGTATTTGTTTATCTGTATAAATCAGCATTTTGCATTTCCTTGATAAAGTGGCTTGCAATATAAAACTATGTATGTATATGGAAGTAAAAAATAAATTACTACATATGTATAAATTATGAATTTGAATCATGCAATTCGATCAAAATAATTTTTTTTTTATTAATTTTTAACCTGCAAAATACTTTTATTTTTGTTATTACAAAATAAAGATCATGTAATTACATAATTTACTAAATTATTCCATATGTACATACATAGTTTAGTTTTACATACATATTAATCAATTTACTGAAAATAAAGGAAAAGTGTGTTATTATCATATATTTTGTGTAAATATTGATTATAAATTTAATAATCGATTTAATAAAATAAATCAATTTACTTACATCAGTTTAATTTAATCTATTTTCCCTGGTTTTGAACGTTTTCTAATGTTTTTCACTTCTATTATTAGCACTACTATTTTGACAGATAAACGAGAATGTAAACAAAACAGCCACACTTCTATTTACTACATACAAAACACTAGTTCATGGCTTTTGTATAGATGGTTTTGTTATGAACGTTTTCTTTAAATGGCGATATTAAATGCCACAATATTAGTGATTTACACCGATAGAGTATATTACCTGCCAATGTAGTTGTACAATCATATGTTTTTCACGTGCGTTTTTTTAATGAAAACCTTTAAATGGCTGTCAATGTGTTGGTATTGATTGACACTGATTTGTCACTAGATTAATTTTAATTTTCTCATTCAGCATTGAGAAAATTAGAGAAATAAACTGCTAAATTTTGTATGCAATGGGAATTTAGAGAAATTATTTGTAAAAAATAAAACAAAAATCATAGAATGTCAATATTTTTTAAATTTTATTGATTTCTAAAGCATCTTTATGGCCATTAATATTGCTATCAACTTTTCAAAGCCTTAAAATTTTATTTTTCATTCGTACCTTATAACGCGGATAGGAAATTTTCATAACTCTAACTCCAATTTTATATGCAACATTTTTCTCTATATTTTCCTACTCTATGGAAATACATGTAAAATGTTTACACTTTTGAGTGGAAGTGTAGAATCAAAGTGTAGCGTTCCATTAAATGTAGTTCTACATCTTCATTTGGCTGTTATCATTTACATATAAACTTATCTACACTTAATGGAATGCTACACTTACACCTGAAAAGTGTATAAGTTTAAACGTACATCGAAAGTGAAATTTTTTGAATATATGTATGACATCATAAAATAGGAGATACATATTTTCTAAGTTATCTAAAGTATTTGATTCATGATGGCTAGAAATTAAATCCGAGATTTAGACATCTATAATACACTGCGTCTACAAGTACCATAAAGTTTGCCATATCCATATCCATGAAAAACATTTATAGATGGGCATTTTATGCAAAGGCAATTTCATTTAATAAAATGAAAATTAATAAGGGAAAATTGAACAATTCAAGCTATAAGGTGTTTAGAAGAATTAGAAATTATTGAAAAAAAATTAAATCTCTCTATTATATAAAAAAGTTTTTGGTGATCGTCCAATATTTTATTTTATATTTACAGTATATTAAGGAAATTCCAAAATAAATTTCGTCCTTCTATTATATTTAATAAATATAATTATTTTATATTTTATAATTTATAAATATAAATATTTTATATTTTATAAATATAATTATTTATATAAAGCTTAGTGATCCCCGTGCTACGTCATATTTTGTATTTGCAGATATTTAGTAAACGTTGTCTCTCTATTACATGTTTTTACCTATGTTGCTATGTTTTTAGTGAAATATCGTTAAAAAAAAGTAAAACAAAAAAGTATAAGGATTGGATGCAATGTATCAATGAATTATATCACAATTATATCAGAAAAGTAATGATACCCCATCAATCGAGTATTTTTTAACAACGATTAGTACAATTAAATGAACAATTGTATATTTCTTAAATGGTGATTGGTCCTCCGCTAGTAGGACAGGGGGTGCCCCCTAGTAATACTAAAAAAATACAATATTGGGTAAATCCATTTTTAATAAAAGGAGACAATTTAATAATATTGAAAATACATATATACTCTGATCAAAAATAACCCGGACTCGTTCATGTACAACCCCCGCCAATATTTTAAGATGCATTTCTTTTAGTATTTATGTTTGTATACCTGTTTTTTACATTTCCTCCAAATTCGAGCTATATATGTCAATCAGTTGTTTTTTGACAGCACTTTGTTTAGGTCAAGTTTTTGCTTACTTTCGATTTTGCGATGGAAAAAATAATTGAACAAAGAATTTGTATTAAATTTTGCGTAAAAAATGAAATTAATGCTACTGAAACGCTAAAAATGTTGCAAAAATGTTATGGTGATAGTTCTCTATCGAAAACAACAACATTTGAATGGCATAGTCGTTTTAAAAATGGTCGTGAATCAGTGAAGGATGACATTCATCCTGGGCGTCCTTCAACATCAAAAACCAAAGAAAATGTTGATCTGATTAAATCAATGGTTTTGGAAAATAGAAGATTAACGATCAGAGAGATGGTTACTGAAACAGGAATTTCATTTGGTACAATTCAAAGCATTTTAAGTGATGATTTGGGCTTGACACGACTTGCAGCGAAATTGGTTCCTAAATCATTGAATTTTTTACAAAAACAAGAACGTGTTATTGTTGCTGAAGAGATGCTTTCCAGAGTAAATGCTGATCCTGCATTCATTCAACGGATCATTACTGGTGATGAGACGTGGGTGTACGAGTTTGATGCGTTAACAAAGCAACAATCAAGTGAATGGCGCGCTTCAGAAGAACCAAGACCCAGAAAAATTCGTCGTACTCAATCAAAGAAAAAGATTTTGCTTACCGTTTTCATCGATTATCGTGGTGTTGTGCATCATGAATTTTTACCAACAGGTCAAACAGTTAATAAGGATTATTATTTAAGCGTAATGAAGCGTTTACGAGAAGCAGTTCGTCTAAAAAGACCCGATTTGTGGCAAAATAATTCGTGGATTTTACACCACGATAACGCACATTCTCACACAGCCGTGGTTATTCGTGAGTTTTTGACTAAAAACTCAACAAACACTATTCATCAACCACCATATTCACCGGATCTCGCACCGTGCGACTTTTTTTTGTTCAGTCGCTTAAAAAAACCACTTCGGGGAACCCGCTTTGACAGCATAGAAGCAATTAAAGACAAATCGAAGAAGGAACTTATGGCGATCCCAAAAAGTGAGTACGAAAAATGTTTCCAGGATTGGATTAAACGGTGGCACAAGTGCATTGCATCAGACGGAGAATACTTTGAAGGGGAAAAAATAAATATTAATGAATAGACTTGTACTTTGTGTTTTATTGACCAAGTCCGAATTATTTTTGATCCGGGGGTTATGCATGTCATTTCATTTTTTTCTAACACAAATTCACACGTAGTATTATAGGACGCCATATCTATTTTCGTAAATGTCAAATTTATGGACAACATATATGGAAAGCCATGATGGCTATCCATGAGTTTGTCCATAATTTAAGTTATCAAAAATGGAATAGTTTTATACGTCTACAAAGTCCATTTATGGATATGCCGATGGCAATGGCCATGGCAAACTTTATATTACATGTAGAAGCAGTGTGAGGTCTATTCAAGTCGGATAAAAAAATTTGCCTGGAGTTGTTGATGTTCAAGGTTTTATATGTCTGTTTTACATGCATGAAGTGTATTGATTTTTGGGTCGCTCTGTATAAATTTTTGATTTAATTGTCTCCTTAAAAGAAGGAGTCCTACTTCAGAAATCCTAGAATATCTTGCTAAATTTTTCTGATCTGTTATGTTTTAATTTACATATTTAAACGCTTTCCTTTACAAAACAAAATTTTCTTCTTTTAAATGAACATATTAATAATGTTGTAACCAATAATGAGCTTTATTTGATTTAGTGTGTGATACTGAATTAGATAAACACGCACCAAATATCAATAAGCAGTTCCGTGCAGTTTGGTACATGCAACCAAATAGATGATTGTGAATGAGTAAATACTTTTTATCACGAAATAGTAAACGAAAACATTTGTTTTATTTTACAAACGCATGGTAAATAATATATTATCTGTACATACATACGTTACGTCTTTATTCTAAATAAGCACATGATTTAAAAGAATATTATGTTCATTACAAACACACATACATCAACAATAATTTACTGCTTAGTGCTTACAAGTTATATTGCTCTCTATTTACCTGTCTATTGTATAGTTTAGTGTTTTTAACCAAAAAAATGTTCTTAAGCCTGTCCCTCTCCTTGTCTTGTGCCACTTGTCTTAAATTCCTGGAAATTTCACGAAAATCAGAGAATGTCATCTTGAGATATTCAAGGGTCTATGTCACTTTTTTCACTTAAAAAATGTCAAATTTCCGTAGAAATGTTTCCATTAACTCGAATAACGAGAAATAAGATGTGAAAAAGTCTTAAGTCTAAGGTGGCAATTATAGATAAAAGTCTATTCGAAAAAAAAAGCATCGACTTTTAAAAGTCGATCAAAACAAGTCACGGTATTATGTAAATCAATCGACTTTCATGTATAGTCCTACAAAATTATTGGTGTGTTCAAAAAGTAATCATGACGATGTAGTGTTGCTGAGATGTTGCTGCAGTGTTAACACAACATTATATATACTATTCTTTATTCCATGGCTTTTTACGACGTTTTGATGATTGTGTTGCTTTTTATAAAAATTTTCTGTCATTTCAATGCAAATGTCAACAATTTTAATATTAAGTAGTCGTTGACTCATTGCAACACATATTGCAACATCGCATTATATGTTGCAGATGTTAACTTAATGTTAGGGCAGTGTTGCTAGTATGATACAAAAACCAACAGCTTGCTTTAGTCATGATTACTTTTTGAACGCTTGACAGTGCAGTGTTTGTGCAGTGTTTACTTTTTGAACAGTTTTACTTTTGTACACGACTACTGTTCTTCTTATAGTCTTGTATAAACGGATTTTGGAAGTACGCGTTACCAGGTTTGATATGATTAGGCTCTGAATTCCGAATAAACATTTGTTTCCCGGTTTTATTCTTTCTGCTATTTCTACGCTGCAGTCATTATCCTTAGTCACTATGGACCCTAAGTATTTGAATGTTTCTACATTTTCAACATTGTATTCATCCATGGTGACATTTTGGCCAATTCTATTCCTGCTTACATACATTATCTTCGTCTTATTTTCATTGATCACAAGGCCACATTCCTGCCCTGCATCTTTTAGCTTAATGCATTGTTCCTTCACAGCTAATAGGGACCTGCCTATTAGGTCTTTATCATCAGCGTATACTAATTGCTGCGTTGACTTATTCCATATAGTACCATTGTGCAAGATCTTAGCATTTCTCATCACCTTTTCTACTGCGAAATTGAAAAGTAACGGTGCAAGACAGTCCCTCTGTCTGGCTCCTGTTCTTGTTTCAAAATTTTGGACATATCACTCTATATTTTAATTCGATTACAGCTGTTCTGAACAGTCATCTTGGCAAGATTTATTAGCTTTATTCGGACTCCAAGGTCTCTCATTGCACTCCATAGAAAATTTCTGTTTATTGAATCATAGGCTTGACTGTAGTCTACGAAGAGATGAAAGTTCGGTATTCGAAATTTATGGCACTTTTCAAGTATCTGTCGCAGTATGAAAATCTGATATGTCGTTGATTTTCCAGGCATAAATCCAGCTTGGTATTCACCAATAGTTTTGACAGCTACGTGTTTTAACCTCTCTGCGATAATCCCTACAAGAATTTTATACACTGTGCTAAGTAGTGTAACGCCCCTGTAGTTTTTGCAGTCAAACCTGTCCCCTTTTTTATGCAGTTGTACTATAACTCCAATGTGCCATTCCTTTGGCATATCTTCCTCATCCCATATCTTTAGTACCAAATCATATAGGTACTTCCATAGGACTTGTCCTCCTTTCTTGATCATTTCTGCACTTATGTTATCAGAGCCCGGCGCTTTGTTATTTTTCAGCTTTTGAATCTGCCAGCATACTTCCTCATATGTCGGTTTTTGTATGTCTTCATCATTTCCTACCATTTCTTCGGGTACATCTTCATACATTCCATTACTCAGAAGTTCGGAGAAGTATTCCATACATCTGTTTAGCACTTCGCTTTTGTCGTTCAGAATTTCACGATTTTTACTTCTGCAGCTATCTAGGTTGATACCCTTTCCTCATTGCATTCACTTCTCTGTAGAAGTTACGTATTTCACCATTTTGCCTATATTCCTCGATTTGCTTCACCTTTATCTCCATCGCCAATCTTTTCTTTCTTCTAAACAACTTTGTTGCTTCTCTTCTTTTGACCTGGTACTCACTTTTATTATGTCGTGTGTTCCTTTGTAACATAGCCATTCTCGCTGCATTCTTCTCCTGTAATGGTTTCATGCACTCCTCATCCCACCATTCAATATTGCGAGCTCTTTTCTTTCGCCCGATCGTTTTTTCTGCTGCTATGCTTATAGCGTTTTTAAATTTTTCCCATTTTTGCTCAATTGTTTCAACATCGCATTCTTCCACTAGTTTATTTGTTATATGTTCTTCATATTTAACCCGCATTTCTTCTATTTTGAGCCCATCTAAATCCCATCTCACACTTTTGCTACCTCTTTTTGTTTTAGCTACGGAGATTCTTGGTCTGAATCTAGCTACCACAAGGTAATGATCACTTTCGGATTCGGCACCTCTGAAGCTTCGAATGTCTGTAATACTATCTCGATGCCTTCCACTGATGGCAATGTGATCGATTTGGCTTGTGAAATTACCACTGGGTGATTTCCATGTTTGCTTATGAATATTCTTGTGTGGGAATGTAGTGCTACTTATTACCATATTTTTCTCCTGCGCAAAGTCAATTAGCCTTTCACCATTTCCATTAGTATTCGTGTGTAGACTCTGACTTCCTATTGTGGGTTTGTAACACTCCTCCGTTCCGATTTGTGCATTCATGTCTCCTAAAAGTATTTTAATGTCACTGGATTGTATCTTGTTCCATTCCTCATTTAATTTCTGGTAGACTTCATCTTTTGTTTCTTCATCTTTATCTTCGGTTGGCGCATGTGCACATATAAAACTAACATTGACAATTTTGCTTTAAAACGTAGTATACACAGGCTTTCATCGACCAGTCTGAAATCAAGCACGTTGGCATTGCCTTCTTTCCTTACTACGAAACCTGTTCCAAACTCGTGCTTCCTGGTTCTATTATCACTTGAATATATGTAGAAATTACCCGATCTGAAGGTAGATACATCTGTCCATCTTGTTTTTTGGATTGCTGTGATATCAACTCCATATTTATATAGTGAATTCAGTACTGTTTTCAGTGCACCTGTTTTATACAAGGTTCGAACATCCAAGTCGCGGTTTTCATATCATTAGCGTTTTTTAAATCCGTCCATTATCCGAGGCATTCCATTAGGTTCCTGAATTGCAATTTTTGCCGGGGTCGGGTTGTTGTCCCTATGCCCAACCTCTTTGCAGAGGAAAAGAAAAGATCCCTACTTCTTTAGTCCCTCCATTGTCCAAAGGGGTTGATTACCCAATCTCCAATGAAGGTACAGCAGCGCCACGACGAGCAGACGAAGAGGGATTGGATAGGAGAGGTGAGAGGTTTCATGTCTATCAATAAATGGATCCACTATTCGGTGCACATTACTATCCATGTCGACGTTCTGACAGGCGCCTTTATTATATTATTAATTAATTAATATATAAATATATATAAATATATTTATTACAAATAATAAAAATTGATTTTGTATGTCGCAAAATAAAGTAACGCAGACTAACGCCACATAGCTGAAAACCTGAATTAATTTTATGAAAGCTATAAATAAATTAAACAATAATCAATATTAAAAATATTTTTCATTACATGTATCACATACTATGTTTGTAATTGTCTGTTATTCATTAGATGGATTTTCAAATTTCTCAATAAATTTAGAAAGTTTACATTATACATATGTAAATATATATAACTGACAATTAATTTGGATTTTGAATGATATTGAATAGGAACAAAACAGAAAAAGGAACTACAGTGTTTCATTTTTAATTAATTCCAGCAATTGAACGATATTCAAAACGATTTTTTACTTATCGACTTATACAAACCTAAACGACTTTTTCCATCGTTTTCAATATCGTTCGACCACGTCTTAATCGATCGACTTGCGCAATTTATGCCCAGGTTGAAAAATATACTGCCACTTTGACCTTTTGTGAACCTTAGTATATGTGGTACCACAAGCTTTCATGCACAAACACTATTATTTTAACGAGATTATTTCTATGCTTTGTTTTTTTAACTTAGGCACGTGTTAAAGCATAGAAGATAAGAAAAAAACACCATTAGTGTTTATGATTTAAGTTCGCTCCCGTGTGGTTGTTGTTGTTTTCGTTTATAAAACGCAGTAAACTAGCAACCTGGTAAAACTAGCGTAGAGAGAGAAAAAGACGAACTTATACAAATTGAACGCAAAAGAAAAAAGAAAAGCACCACTAACAACAACACGTGCCTATCTTTTAAAAACGAAATATAATTCTGTATAATCATATGCAAAGTACAACACTGCTTTATATAAAAAATTAAAAAATATTATTGTTTAGGACACAAATTGCTTTTTAATTACAAATTAAAATGCGACATAATTTCTTCATTGCTTCTAGACCGAATCACAATTTATTTCACAATTATAAAACAAATATTAACATAAAACACATTCTCACAATTTGAAAAACTTATTTTTTTACCGAATTTAATAAATTTTAAATAAATCATATAAAATTGTTTATGTATTATTTATATATTAAATGTTTTTTCGTTGTTTGACGTTTTCCATATGTTCGTTGTTCGAGTTCACCAAACAAAGAAAGAAGAAAAACCTAACTCACCTCAGCAACGAATTTATTTAATTTTTTCATCCAAGTATATTTTTAATATTTATTCAACCAAGTATAGCATTAACAAGAGAAGAGGAAAAGCAAGTGTTACAATATATTTAGTTAAGATCAGGAGCAAGGGTTTATAAATCAAGAACATCTTTAGGGACAGGAAGTGAAGGACAAAGAAGTAAAAAAAATAATATTCGTTTTTCAGAAGAATTTGCTAAAGCATTAGATAAAAATATTAAATTGGCAAATATAGAGTTAGTAAATAAATTGTGAGGTAATGTTCCTGTATTGTACGCTGAAGATACAGATGATGTTAGTATAAAAGTTAATACATTCATTAAATGTTACGAAATTATGTACAAATGTTTAGTAAAGGATGAAGATAAAGACTTGTTTTTTGCAATGCAACCTATTAAATTTAGAGGTAGAGCTGCTAGATTGTTAGATGGTTTAGTTTGTGATAAATTTGAAAAAATAAAAACGGTTTATTTCATAAATCATATCTTACACTGTTGAATGAATTGAGAATGGTTAGGCAAATTCCAGGTGAATTCGTTATAGCATTTGGTAACAGAGATCAGAAAATTTTAAAAGCTTGTGACACAATTTTTAATAACGCAATTAAAACGGATTTGCAGGAAATTATCATTTACAACTGGACTAATAAATCCAACATATAGATTACTTAAAGAGATAGATTTTCAAAGGCATAAATAAGCTTATTAAAAGAAAAAAAAATTAAAAATGATACAAATATAAATACAGATAATAAATTGTAAATTAATGCAGTATGCGGACAAGGAGAAATTATAGGAACTTGTTCGGCTAAAGTTAAATTTAAAAAACCAAAAAAAATGTGAAATGTAGAAGACGATGGTATATTAGGTTTTGACTTTTTGTCACAAAATTGTGTTATTGAAGGTCCACATAAACATTTACGTTTGCCCCGCAAGGAAACTAGTGAAGAGGATTAAGTAATCAAATTACAAGATCCTTCTGAGCGAAAAATGTTTGTAAAAACACAAAATAAGAAAAAGTCAGTAGCTTTGAAAGTTGACGAAGATAAGAAATTCAAAGTGAAAGAAAACAAATTCCATTTCATTGGTATACAACCATCGACACAGTGTCTCTTAAATATGTACTGATTTATCGAAGGTTGCTGGTATGAAAATAATACGTTTTTCTGAAGCATAAATTTCTGATTATGAAAATGGTGTTGGAAAAGTACAGTCAAAAATTGATTGTAATAAAAATAATAATTCGAATGAAAATTTGTTTATACCAGAATATTTAAGCGATGAAGAATCTGAAAGTATATAATCAGTCTGTGAATCCTTTAATGACATTTTCCATTTACCAGAAGATAGGTTAAGTTATACAAAGGCATTACAACCAGGTTTGTTCATTTCAATCAGGTAAAGAGCCAATTAATCAAGAAATGAATAGATTACCATAAGTGCAGACAGAAATAGTAGAAGATCAGGTTAAAGAAATGCTAGAAAATGACATAATTACATCGACTAAAAGTGCATTTAATTCTCCTTTATTAGTTGTACCGAAAAAACCCGGTCCTGCAGGAGAAAAACGTTGGAGATTAGTGGTAGACTTCAGAAAATTAAATGGAATTACTGTAAAAGATATGTATCCTTTACCTAGAATTGACGAAATTGTATATCAAATAGAACATTCTAGATTTTTCACGACGTTAAATTTAGCTAGTGGTTATCATAAAGTGCTGGTTGATAAGAAAGATAGAGAAAAACAGCATTCAGTACATTACAAGGGCATTATGAATTTAAAAGGATGCTATTTAGACTTACAGAGACACCGGCAACTTTTCAACGGTTAGTGAACAATATTTTGCAGGACAAAATAGATTAAAAGTTTTAGTTTATTTAGATGATGTAGTTATTTATGGTAGAAATTGAGCAGATCATAACAAAAAAATAATTGAAGTATTTCAAAGATTAAGAGAAAATAATTTAAAATAACTTTCTAAGAAAAAAAGTGGTTTATGTAGGTGATATATGTATGTTCAGAAAATGGAATTAAACCAGACCCAAAAAAATTAAAATGTGTAGCTAATTTCCCAAAGTCAAAAACAGTTAAACAAGTACAATCATTGTTAAGTCTAGCAAATTATTATAGAAAATTTATTTCAAAAACAGTAGAACCCATTACAAAACTATTAAGAAATACACTAACACTTTTTCCTTCCGAAAAAACTGACGGTTTGCGCGACAGAAAAACTGCTACTTTGCGTGGCGTGTTAAAAAAAGCTTCTTGTCCACATACTATGCACTTTAAACCTACTATGCACCGTTAAATTGCGTGGCAGTTCAAAAACTTTTGAAAAGCAAAAACAAATTCTTTACATTTAGCGTGGCATGTGGAATGTATGTTTTTTTGACACTTTACGCAAAACTCCAGCAGGTGTAAGTAAAATCATACATACTTACTTATGTATTTGTGAAAAAGTTGAATTTATTTATTTGTTTTGTTACACTTATTTGTTCTGTCATTATTAATTTTTACATTTTCACTTTGTTTGCTACAAACTTCTTTTACACTTTATTTTCAACTCTGATAGTTTTCAATTGATAACACTCCACTTCAGTTTCGAATCAGGCTTTAACATGTTACCGTATGTGTACAAATCAAAAAAAAAGTCAATTAAAAGTGTTGACTAGAATGCGAAAAAAAACGGCGTGTAGTATGTACCTCATACGGTAGTAAAAATGTAAGAAAAACCGACAGATAGCGTGGCGCGGCGGTTTGGGTATAAGAAAAAGTGTTAGTGTATGACTTACTATTCTGTAAGGCTAACCATATGTAATCCCTTCTAACAGAGTCGAAAAGTTTTTCATAATCAATAAAATCAAGATATAGGGTAGAATTGTATTCAATGGATTGCTCAATTATTATGCGAATTGTAAGCCATACACTAAGACTTTTTCTTACAAGCCGCGCCACCACGCCATTCAATTTGTTGGTTTTTCTGACATTATTACTATCGTGTGTGGTAAATAACATTCAACATTCCAGTCGACACTTGTAACTGACAGTTTGATTTGATTTGTACACACACGGTAACATGGTAAAACCTGATTCGAAACTGTTATAAATTGAAAACTATCAGAGTTGAAAATAAAGCGTAAAAGAAGTTTGTAGCGAACAAAATGAAAAATTTTAAAAATTAATAATGGCAGAACATATAAGTGTAACAAAAAAAAAAATTCAATTTTTTCACAAATACATAAGTAACTACATATGTATGATTTTACTTACACCTGCCTGGTCTAAGCCGCTTTTTAACTGCGACGCCATTCAACAGTTTGACATGCATAGTGTGTGGACAAGAAGCTTTTTTTAATATGCCAAGTGAAGGGACCGTTTTTCTGTCACTCTAACTGTCAGTTTTTTCGGAAGGAAAAAAGTCCTAGTGTATGGCTTACAAATGGTATTAATATTATCAATACATGATCTATTTGGCCGAAAACCGGCTTGTTGCCTCCTTAATATTTTGTCTAACGGTTTTATCATTCGATTTAGTACGATTTTATTAAAAACTTTCCTAACAGTTAGTAGTAATGCTATACATCTCCAGTTAGTATACTTTCTCAAATCACCCGTTTTGGTACTTTTACAATAATAGATTCTTTCCATTCCTCTGGAATCTTTTCTGTGCGCCATATATCTTTAAACAAGGGATATAATATTTCAGACATGTCATGCTTATCTGCTTTAAGGCATTCTCCTGAGATGTTGTCATTGCTAGCTGTTTTACCATATTTTAGTGAGGTAAGTGCTTTGACAATTTCAGATTTACTAGGTGCATCAGTACTTATACTTCTCATAGGCCTTCTGTGTTTCATGTCGCAAGGTATGTTAAAATTACCTTGTGATATTATATTGTAGGTCTTAACAAAACGCTTTCGCCAAATCTCAAATTGTTCATCTTTCATGGTTATACTATCACCATCCTCATTTATGACAGGGAGACTATGACTCTGCATTTTGCCGCTTTTGAAATGCCGCATGTTCAGCACAATTCGCCAAGTCATCAAAATATTTTCTCTTGTCTCTTCTTATCTGCCACTTGACTTGTCTACTCATTTTAGCATATTGGCGTTCCAAGTCAACAGTGCGCGACATGTCTGTTGCTTGAAGAATTTTAGCTCGTATTTTCCGTCTATTCTCAATAAGTTCCCATGATGTTTCAGATGTTCATTCCTTCTTATCTTTCTGTAGATACCCTGGAATCTCCGTGGCTGCTTCGGTTATGGTCGTCTACACCGAACATAATGTGTACTATATACTTAAATTACATATGCATACATATCACATTCTATGCTGATTCATGGGTATTTTAGTGGGTACTGACTGATTTCTTCTGAAAATTGTAAATATTGCTTTTTTCATACATTTCAATACATTTTCATACATGTTTTCATTGAATTTAAGTAGTATAAGTTATGAGAGTTCTGGCACCTCAATTGAGGAGGCATGTATTTTGTTGTTGTAAAATTTCTTTATTCGTTTATTGAAAGGATTGGTCTTGAATAAAAGATGTTTATAAATTTCGAACTTGACGTGCGTTTGTGTGTTAAAGCATTGTTTATATTATGTTGAAGAATAATCTTAATACACACACACACACACACACACATGCATATACCAGTATGAATGTTAATATTTTTTAAAACTACATATGACAAGTATTATTAGATTGTGCGATTTTGTTGTCGTTGTAAAGAAGTTAATATTGTGAAATTAAAAACGTACTTATCAATTAAAAAGTTGGTGTATGTTTGTAGATTGTTTATAGTTTATACATACATTCTGTGGTTATATGAATATGCACATACACAGTGTTTATTCATTGTTAACTGTGTTGCGTAAACACATGTTTAGTTATCAATGGAGTTATTAAACATGTGTTTGGTTTTTATGTGATATGGTAATGATTTGTTTATATGTTTTACATTTATAATCACGCGATTTGCAACAAATAAGTTATATATTTACTTTATATTATACTTAACGCTCATTGGCCCTATCTTTAGTTTTAATAAAGATCATTGACTAAAAACAAGCGATTGTTGATTATTGGAGAGGTGGAAAGGGAGGGAGGTATACATATGAAGGAATTATAAATAATATAAATATTGTTGCAAACAATACCAATTTTCCTCTAAATAATTATATATCATTTGTTATGAGTAATGAGAACATGCCGCTGAACGGATTTTAAGTAATGACGAAATAGAAACAATGATTATAAAAACAAATGTTAATCCAATTGACACTAGAGAGATGCTAATTAAGTTTACCTAATGGAAATTTCAAAGTTAAATTATTTTGTATTTATTATTCATTGAGTTATCATAAAATATTAGTTTGCTGCCACTAATTCAAGTAAACATGTTGACATAAAAAACTTTATAATAAAATAATACAGAAAAATAAATGAGATGAAATTTTGCGTTACTTAGCTTTTTTGACACCTTACTGCAGTATGGAAAAAGCAAAATCGATTTATGGTACACACTACTTATGTTGTTCATGGTCAAAAAATAACACAGTAGCGGGTCCTGACACATGTGAATGTATTAATGTTATAATGACTGCCAGAAGATTATTAAAATTCATTCATTTCTAGATAGATTAAAAAATAAACAATGTAGCAAGTGTGTTTCAAAAAATTGTTTTATTCAAAAATAAAGTACATTATATAATATTCAAACTAAATCTTTCATATCAATCCAAGAACTATATTTATTTGAAAAACCTAACCATTTAACAAAGGCTTTGTTAGCTTTCTTTTTTAAAACTTTTTCTACTAAGTAAATGTCAGGATATTTTGTCTTTAATATTTCTTCATGATAAAAGCTGCCTTGAATTGGGGTTCCATTAAAGTCTTCCAATAAATATGTAGTAGGATTTGTATTATTTACGGTTCGTATTTTGAAAATTTCAGTTGTCCAATTCGGTGTATATCCTTTTTCAAATATATGTATGTTTATATTTACTTATTCGTACAAATTCTCTGACCTTGTACTTTGGCTTTGGGTATATTTTCAAGTTGTTGTAAACTGTTTTTAATAAACGTGTTTCATTTACAGAGTTGACATCACTAGGTCGCATTTTAATAGTGCGATGTTTTGTGTTGTTGTACTTATTAAGTAAGTCTTGAATATTATTTATCCATTTATAAGAGCCATTCATGCTAAATTCTTTCCACATCATATTTTTTAAAGTACGATTGAAGCGTTCAATAATTGATGCTTTTAAAGCACTAAAAGTCGAATAATGATTTATGTTATAATCTTTCATTAAATTTTGAAATTGATTTTAGAATTCTTTTCCATGATCACTTTGTAAATTTTTTAGTCATCTTTTTGATGTTGTAAACATTATTTTCGTAGCTTTTGTTACATCTATTCCACTTTTGGTTTTTAGTGGAACAGCGCATGCAAATTTTGAAAATATGTCAATCACTGTTAACAGAAATCGATAACCCTTGTTACTAGTAGAATACGAACCCATTTCAACTAAATCAATTTGCCACAAATCATCAATGCATTTTATTGTAACTTTTCTACGTTTAAAATTTTTCCGCGCTGTCTTATGCAGTTCCTCAACTAATTGTCGTTTACTCATATTTATATTAATGATAATTTAAATTATGTAATCTCAGTAGGGATTATAAGGTTATTTTCAAAGTTTTTTGTTCAGTTGTAGGCTTTTCTATATACAAAGAATTTTGTAAAAGTGAAGATATTTTTTCATTGCTTGATTTACACTCGTTTAAGAATGTCTCGATTTCACGTATTTTTCGATTTATAAGTACTTTAAAGTTATCTAAATTACTCTTATTTTTGGTCATTAAATTTTCTAATTGTTTAATTTTGTTCTCGACGTTTAATTTTAATTCGTTTATTGTATTCATAATCTTTTCATTTAAATTTTTAAATTGTTCAACTAAATTACTTTCAATATGTGCAATTTTATTTGCAAAATCTTCTTCTATATCTTCTATACCATTTTGAAAGTAATCCTTTGTAATTGCATCATATCCATCTATTGGTGTTCCTACTTTCCGTAAGCGTTTGTGTTCTATGACAAAATGTCCATCAGGTAATAATTTAAAACCTAATCCAGGTTGACCTGGCGGACCGCGTTTCCTTTTATATGTCGTACTTTGATGTGTGAAACACGACCAAACTTATCAACACTCATATTTGCAATGATTATAAAAAATAATAAACGTAGTATTTAATGAATAATATTTGCTTCACGCAATTCTTCAATTATTGATACAATCTCATTATTATGATTGGAATGCCCTGCTTGTTGTGAAGCAATTAATAGTTATAATCTTTCGACTAATTCATTTGGATCATCCCAATATACTATACATAGTTAGGTTTGTGAGTGTTTACTAGCATAAGACCTGTGCTTATAATAATCATTTTGCTTATAATTTTTCTATATTTTTCACCACAATTTCCTTTAATTCTGCTATTTTTGTCTGTAATTACTGTTCTAAAAACGTTTATTGTGTTTAAAATGCTCTTATAGTTTTCAAGATCAGATAACGTGTACTCCTCAGGAATTTTCATAAAAATTAATTCATATAATCCTTGAGTTGCGGGGTATTCATTTTCTCCCACAATTATAGTATCTTCTTTGAACTCTATTTTATGGTTACCTATTTCAAAAGCATTAAGATTTTCATTATATTTTGGTCCAAAAGCTTTATCTACATTTCTACTATTATTCATATATTCTCTTGTGTAAAAAGAAGCTAGAGCTCTATTTTTATTAAAAGATTCTTGTAAAAAAGATCTGTTTTGATTTACGTTGTTATTTAAAGGCTTCTTTATGTTAAAAATAGGAGTGCTTGAAGATTGATTAGATAAAATTGTTTTTGTCAGGGTCTTGTTGAATGAAGTGTCTGTAAAATGTGGTGATAATTTGAAAAATTTAGGTGGCTGCTCTGTTGAGATGTTGCTGCTTTCAAAAGTTGGAAACTGATCAGATGTAGAAAAATCCTTTATTTCTTTTTTAACTTCAGTTTTGATTTTTTTATTAATATCATTTACTGTCTTTTCCTTAAGTTCACGCAAAGGCTTACTAATAGGCATAAATGTCTCTTCAAGCATTATTTCTTTTTCATGTCTACCAGACTTTATCGCATTGTATTTCCTACGTACGTAGACGCGGCCCTACGTTTGGGGCAAACAGGGCTATGCCCCACCAAGATTTTCTGGGAATATATTAAATTAATCTATATTTTTGACCGCGATTTAATAGGAAATTTTTTTTCTCATAATAATTCCCAAATTTCTAAATAAAGTATCAATATTTGTATACGTTACCCTATAATTTCTATTTTTTTTCATAATCATTTTAGTATTTGCCCCCTTAAACTTTTTTAAGAACGCCTATGTTAAAAATATCTATCAATATTCGATATAATAATAACAAAGTGCCAAGCAATATGCATTCAATGTGCATGTAAACATGAAGAATACAAGAATTTATCAACATCCAATACAACGGGCTAATCGCTTATAGTTATAGCCCTGGCAATATTTATTCAATATGCATATAAACATATAGAATAAAAAAGTTTATCAATATTCAATACAAGGGGCTAATTTGTTTACAGTCCCAAAAAAGAGAATTCTCTTTGTATTTTCAATACAATTTCGTTCATTTTTTTAATTTTTTAATTTATATGTAAAAATTGGTATGAATGGGTTGTAGCCCCGTATGATTGTGTTTTGTTGCATATTGCAAGAGTTTATTTTATTTTCCCCAGCAACAAAAGGAGTATACACTGTATAAGCATATACATACTTAAAGTTATAGTTATACAGTGATAATGCAACGATCTAGTTTGATGATACACATAGGGGCAGAAATGTTGAAGACCTGTAAATTTTCTCTCACGGTTAGGAGAAAAAATTATGCAGTGTGAATGGTAAAATGTTTTTTACTAACATGTGTGATGTTTAACTCAGGAGCTAAATAAGTCGTAGTCCCTAAGGTTTGTTTTTGTTGTATATATTATATACACAACACGATCAAACCGAAAATTAATACAGAATATAATATATGTATTATCATATGTACATATAATATATACGTTAATTTCCATATATACATATATACTTACTTAGGATAAGAAAACTTTATCATATGGTATGTAATTAATTTATAATATATACTATATAATATATACTACATTTGAGTAGAATTATGTTGTGGCGGTAATCATTATCAGTACTTTTACTGCACTACGAAACTATACATAATATAGTTTCGAGTACATAACAATTACAAGTTTAATGCAATTCACTCAAACTAGCTCTATGTGCATTAGATGTAGTTGAGTTCATACACACTGATAACGATTACGCACACAGTACTTATACACTTAATATTATATATTAATAAGTAGCAGGTAGCTTATTATTTACTATGTACCAAACCCTATGTAATAATTAGTAATTAGGCTGTCTAATTATATAATTTTATATTTTGATCTCTTCTTATTCTGACTGCGATAGAGTTCAGACATTCTGTGTAAATATTCTTTAACAAATAAAGTGTAGCATAAGTTAACCACGTGCGTTTTAATAACTTACCCACAAACCCACAATTGGTGACCCCGAGTTAAATTTCAAATTTAAAAATTATTTTAAATTAAAAAATTTAATAAAATTTCATTTGTGAAAAATATTGTGAGGAAATACAAAAAGTGAAAATAACAATTTTATTATATACTTATCAATATACATATTAAACTTTCAAGATCATATACAGTGTACTCCAAAAAGTGTACAATTTTTTTTTAAAACTGAAAATTTATGAAAATTAAAAAATCAATTAATTTTAATTTAAAGTTAAAATAAATTTAAAGTGGTTTAATTTTAAATTTTCACAAATTAAAGAAATCAGAGAAAATAAATAAATATACACAAATTACATTTGACTGGGTTTTCGCATGGTTAACACTTATGCACATTTTCAATATTGTGAACAACAAAAATTTTTGTTTAAATTATAATAAAATACTCTTTAAAATAAAAAAAGAAAAAAAGACTTCCTTCATGCTGCATTTTTAAACACGGATGACGAGGACATACAAGGATTTTCTTGGATTTTAAAATTCACGCATGCCGCCTAAAATCACACATACACTCATACATACAAATATACATCTATAGTACACCGGCGCTCATTCAACACGCTTCAACATAAGCAACAAACATAGATAATTTTTTTTTTATAATAATTTTTAATTTTTTGTTTTCAAAAGTTTTCTAAATAATTATTTTTGATTTTAGGAAATAAATTCAATATACATTGTATATCTGAACTATTGTAAAAATAAAATAAATATCAGGCGATGAATTTTGAACATTCACATACATAAACGGACACAGAGCTGGAAGTATCTGGATGCTTGGATATATTTTCATGCAATATTTTTACACATAAGGGAATAAATAGTGGATTTTAACTTCTTCCTTTCCATTTCTAATTCACAGTAAGTAAACTTCACCAACGAAAAGTTTTTTTTTTCATAGTGTCATTTTCGGTATTTCGATAAAAAAAAATAATATTAACAATAATAAACAAAATAAAAAACAAAATTATTCAAAATTTTAAAATTAAAAAACAAATTAAATTTCAAATTTTTCGCTACTTAAAACAAATAAAATAACGAATAAAATGACAAGTAACTACGATAAATCGTGTGAAACAAGTAGTGAAAATAAAGACATTTCTTGTGGTTCAAAACAAAATGACGAATTACAAAATCCTCACATCAGTTCTTTGAAAATTCCTCCTTTTTGGAATAATAGACCGGATCTTTGGTTTATCCAGGTCGAATCTCAATTTCGCGTTAAGGGCATCACTTCGTCAAACACCAAATATGATTATCTTGTAGCTTCTTTAACACAAGAGACGATGGAAATAGTGTTATATATTAAAGAGTCCTTTATTTTTATTTTAAAATCTTTTGTGATTGGGAAAAGATTTTCGTCGTGGCTCTTTTCTCTCTTTATATATAGTATATAACAAGGGTTGGAAGAATACGTCTTCCAAGTCTGTGTAGTTAATTCGGGCTTGATAAATAACAACACTGTATTTTTGTTTTAAAACTTTATTCACAAACACTTATTTTGTATACAATATAACGAACTTATTTTACTTTAAATCTACTTTCAATAACCGACCGAAAACCAAACTTAGAATTCGAGAATGTAGAATGTAAATGTAATTCTTCTAAGATTAATTTATTTAAAAAGATTCTACGTTGAAATTAATTAATAATCAAAGTTACGCGGAATTTTACTATGCGGCTTTACTTGTTCAAATCCAAAATTATAACTCTCTGATAATCGTAATTATTCTTCAATAAATACAATTATCAATTTTCCCTACTCCATTTAGTTTAACTGATAAAAAACAGTTCCTTATTTCAAAAGATTATTTTTACGTTACGTTAATTTAATATTTCGGCCTTGCCAATAGTAGGGAAGATTGGCGTAATCATTTTCTATTCTTATTGTCTTACTTCCTATTATGAAGACAGTAATTGTTTTTCTTTTATTTCTTGTCTTCAATATTGCATATTGCTCTACATTGTATTTAAATGCTTAAAGTTTTATTGCTTAACACTATGCATTTTTCCTATATGCATTTACCATATGTTATGATTACACAGTTGTTATTTTTGTTTTTGACACAATTGTCTTAACATAATATGTAATATTTGACTGACCGACTTATGAATGAATTATCAAATCAAATATCACCTTGTTCTGATTTATTTAACATACATAGTTATGTGTAACATGATTACTGTGATATACTTTTTGTTTTCCATATAGCAGTTTACATTATTTTAAACTTCTGGATTATTTTGCAATAATTTCGGTAACCTGATTTTTTAATTAGAATAGGAAATGATTTACCAATTGGCAAGCCAATTTAATTTTGTTTATTAATTTATTTGAAATTTCTACTCATGAATATTTTTGCGTAAATTTTGATTTTACATTTTTATTGATTCATCTTATTTATTATCAAATTGTGTTACAATTTGATATTTTTTATACAACATGTCCTCCCCCCTCGAAAAAATGGTTGGAGGGGTTTTAATATTTGTAATTTATTTATACATAATTTTCTTTTAAAATGTTTGGTTTGGTACGGTATTTGTTTTTTTTTTTTTTTTTTAATTTAATTTCGATTTAATTAATTTTTTTTTTTTTTTTTTATATAAATGTATGCTTATATTTTATTTACTATCATTTTTTTTTTTTTATTATTTATTTATTTATTTATTTTTATTTTTTACAATACTACTGACCTATTTATTTTGCAATTTCATTAATTCCATTTATGCGTTTGTACATTTTTTATTTTCTTACATAATATTTTAATACATAATATTTTTTATATTACATTATCATATTGACAGTGAACTTCTAAATATTAAATTTCTTTTTGCTTTGTATGCGATTTTATCTTCTTTATTTTACTTATATCTGTATGGCTCTATATATTAGTTACATTAAGTTGTTAAATTAGACAGTTATACGTTTATTTTTATGATATGTATATTTATTTATATATAATTTTTTTTTCTTATTTTTTTTTTCTTATTTATTTATTTTATTTTATTTTTTTTAATATATTTTTGTTTGAAATGTTTATTCTATATTGTTAATATTATAATGTATAGGTATATGTAAATATTTTATATATATTTTTCTTATCATTATATTATTACCTTATTTTTAATGATAATGTTCTTATGTTCATATGTTGCAGTTATACAGGGTTGTAATCTGATCTTGTCACAGATGTGCAAGAATACTTCGTTCTTTGGTTTTTTTTTTTTGTATGTATGTATATTTGACTATTGTAATTATACTTTTATAATTGTTTTTCATTAATTGCATGTATGGAAGTATGTAAATTAATATACACATATATATTTTTGTAAATATATGAATCGTAATTTTGACTTTCCTAGACTATTAGACTACCTATTATACGTTTTTGATAAATAATGTTCATATATGTAAATGTGTACACTGTATATATGTCATTAGGTATGTATGTTTGTCATGTGTAATGGTCATGTATGTTTAGTTTATGTATTTATTTGTTTTTCTGTTTACATATCATAGATTTTCCCATAGTGGATAATAACTCAAAAAAAAAAAAAAAAATTGTGGAGTTTTGAGTTTCAAAGTAACCGACGGTAATTTATATTAATTGTGGTACTATACGTGTTATGCGGTTTTATGAATTAAAATTCGATGCCATTTTTCCCAGGCTTTTTCGTGTTTGTTTATAATATTTTCCATTAAATTACTTGCATATTTAAAAAGTAAAAAGTCAAAAAGTCAAAATCAATAGCCTAAAATTTCTTTAACCGATTATTATGAATAACCTTTAACTTCCTTCCGATTTTTATGGTCGTATTTACATCAGAGTTCACGCGTATTACTTCATATGGCCCATTCCATATTGGTGACAATTTATGCTTTCTAGCATTATCCCGTATGAGCAACCGATCACCAATGTGAAATTTTTCTACACGCATGTTTTTATCGTAATAATTTTTTGATTGATGTTTTTGAGCAATTAAATTTTGTTTAACAATTTCTCGTATTTTCTGCATTTTATACTTAACTTGATTACAATATTTGTCAAAATTATAGATTGGCTCTGGTGATTTATTTAACACAGATGGTAAAGGATTACTAATACCATATAATGCATGAATTGGTGTGAATTTACTTCCTGTATGAGGTGAATGATTATGCACTAACATTGCTTCTGCCAGCCATTCATCCCATTCAGTTGGATTTTCATCAACAATTGTTCTGAGATATTCAACCAATGGACCATGAGTTCTTTCTAATGAACCGTTTGATTGTGGATGGTATGCACTTGTCTGTAATTTTTTGATTTTTAGTAATTTGCATAGCTCTTTCATTGTTTCGCTTAAGAAATTTGCGCCTTGATCGGTTATTAATTTTTTCGGAATTATAGAATATTTTAAAATGATATTTTTATAAAATTTTTGTGCTACAGTAGTGGCTTCACAATCTTTTAATGGTACACAGTCTAAAAGTTTGGTTAAGTCATCTTGAAATGTTAATATGTATTTATTATTGTTTCGTGTTTCAGGTAATGGCCCTACAATGTCTAAATAAACTTTTTCAAAGGGTTGATCCGGAGTGTCTGTTATTACCATAGGCATTTTGTTTTGCTTGCCTGCTTTATTTTTCTTACATTTTTCGCACTTTTTAATATATTTTTGTATGTCTATCAACATATTTTTCCATTTATAAAATGGTCGTAGTCTTTTATAAGTCTTAAGTACTCCTAAATGTCCACCTAATGGGGTATCGTGATATTCATGTAATATTGTCTTAATGTCATTTTCATCTGTTAGTATTTTCGCACTGTCTTTGGTTTGAATATGTGAATCTTTAATTATTTCTGTTTCGTTATCTGTTTCATTATCGTTATCAGTGTTATCAACTGATTTTCCTCTGTCTTTTTCTACATTTATTTGGTGTCTAGCCCTAGTGACTACATTACAATTAATTTTATGACTTGTTAAATTGTTTTTATTTTTATTTTCAATTCCCTTTTCACTTGAAGGTATTCGACTTAAGGCATCCGCATTCTAATTTAATTTCCCTGCCTTATATTCTATCTTTAAGTCATAATCTGCTAATTTGATCTGAAACCTAGCTAATCTTGTTGTTGTATCTTTTAATTTTAAAATTCCTACTAACGGTTTGTGATCTGTAAAAACCGTAAAATTTCTACCATATAAATAATATCTGAAATTTTTTACAGCCCAAACTATAGCCAACATTTCTCTTTCGATTGTAGAATATCGTCTTTCTGCATCATTTAGTGTTCTACTAGCATATGCAATTGGCTGTTCGTTGCCAAGTTCACCCTGTGATAAAACAGCTCCTAATGCTTCACCGCTAGCATCAGTTGTCAAAAAGAATGGCTTTTCATAGTCAGGATAAGTTAATAAAGGTGGATTTGTTAAAGCAAATTTTAATTTTTTAAATGCTTCTTCACATTTTTCATTCCACTGAAATTTCGTATCTTTCCTCAATAATTTTGTAATTGACTCTGCTGTTTTTGAAAAATTTGGTATAAATTTCCTATAATAATTCGCTAGACCTAAAAATGATTGCACTTGTTTGATTGTTTTTGGTCTGGGAAAATTTACTACACATTTAACCTTGTCTGGGTCTGGTTTAATTCCTACCGCTGAACATTTATGGCCTAAATAAATTACTTCTTTTCTTAAAAAGTTGCACTTTTCTGGCTGTAATTTTAAATTATTTTCTCTTATTTGTTGAAAAACCTCAATTAATTTTTTGTTGTGATCTTCCAAATTTCTACCGTATATCACAACATCATCTAAATAAACTAATACCTTCAGTCCGTTTTGTCCTGTCAAAATATTATTCATTAATCGTTGAAAAGTGCCTGGTGCCCCTGTTAAACCAAAAGGCATCCTTTTGAGCTCGTAGTGTCCTTGATAAGTACTGAATGCTGTTTTTTCCCTATCTTTTTCATCAACCAACACTTGATGATATCCACTAGCCAAATCTAATGTTGTGAAATATCTAGAGTGGCCTAATTGATCTAATATTTCGTCAATTCTAGGTAAAGGATATACATCTTTTATTGTTATTTCATTCAGTTTCCTAAAATCTACCACTACTCTCAAACGTTTTTCTCCAGAAGGACCTGGTTTTTTAGGTAATAAAGGAGAATTGAATGGACTTTTACTTGGTGTGATTATATCATTATCTAACATTTCTTTCACTTGATTTTCAACTATTTCTTTTTGTACTTGAGGTAATCTGTACATTTTCTGATTAATAGGCCCCTTCCCTGGTTGTAAAGGAATTTGATGTGTTATTGCTTTTGTACAAGTTAATTTGTCACCTGGTAAATGAAAAATGTCATTAAAGGATTCACATATGGATTTTATACTTTCAGATTCTTCAGTATTCAGATATTCTGGAATTGATAAATTTTCTTGTAACAATTTTAATCTTTCATAATTATTTTGTTTGTCTTTGTCACATGAAAGTTTATGTATCGTTTTAAAATTATGTTTTGTACACTGTCTACTGTATAAGGTATTCGTTTCTATATTTTCAATTTTATTTTGTGTTTTATTTTCTTCATTGGAATAAAATTTGAGCAATTTATTAAATTTATAGTCTTTATTTTCAAATTCATATAATTCCAAGTCATTTAATGGATAAAATATTATTTTAAAATTTTTAATGTATACATCTTTTTCGTTATTATTTAAAATTGAAACAACCGTTTGATTTTTATGCGGTGTCGTTATTGCACCGGCGAGAAATACACCTGATTTTATTTCTTGTGATTCACATATCACATCATTATCGAAATTGACTCTAATTTTAATAATTTTTTCAGTACGCGCGGGTATTTTGTACTTTTCGTAAATTTTAACAATATTTACATTTTTTGTTATATTTTTAAAATCATTAACTTTTATCCTGTTCTTAACATTATTAACCTCTACCTTATTTATGTTATCAAATTCCCCCGATTTTTTATTTTTAATTTGTTCGCATGATTCAATTTCTGTAATTTCTGTCTTATTTCGATGTTTATGAAAATTCTTTTATATTTTCTTTGCAATTCATCTCTTTTCAATATTTTTAATTCTTCACCTATTATTATTATATTTTGGCTTTCTTTATTTAATTTCTTACTTAATTCTTTAACAATTTTTTTATCCTCATTCAACATTTCTTTATTTAATTTAATATAATTTTTTTCATATTCTATATTTTCTTTAATTTTATTTAAATTCTTTTTAATTTTTTCATACATTTGTCTCATTTTCTTAATATTTGTCATTTTATTTTCTTTACTTATTTTATTATTGTTCACATGAACGGATTCTTTTATTTGATTATTATTTTCGCGCTTATTTTTCTTTACATTTGGTTTTAGCGTTTTGATTTTTTGATTACTTTGATTTTGTCCATTAACATATGTTTCATATAGTGAAGCTAAGACAGGTATTTCATCATTTACCTGTACTTCCTTATTTCTCATATGAGACGAAATCTTAAAATGTGTATTTGAACCAGTTTTGCTGTCAACAGAATTTTTTCGAGATAACATTCGATTATTAACAATTTTTTTATTATAATCCTGATTTGATAAAGCAAAGACAGTTGAATTAATTTTCGACTGTACTCTATCTACATCATTCTTATTTACAGAATGTTGAATTTCAGAAGAGCATATATTCTGTTTTAAACCAGCAACCCCTGTTTGCACAGTATTTGCGAGACACTGTGAGGATTGTGGTAACTTATTAATATGGCTTTCTTTCATATTCAACTTCTTAAATTTGTTAATTTTCGATGACTCTTTTTTAATCTGTGACGTCGTTACATCTTTTCGTTCAGATGAATCTTGTAATTCTATTACAAATTCTTCTTCACTAGTTTCCTTGCGAGGGAAACGTAACTGCTTATTTGGCCCATCAATTACACAATTTTCTGATAAAAAATCAAAACCTAATATACCATCTTCTTCGATATTGTTCATATCTTTTATAATTTGAAAATCGCATCTCTTTGGATTTTCAAGTTCCAGTTTAGCAGTACAAGTACCTATTGTTTCACCTTGTCCGCAAACCGTATTTATTTTCAATTTATTTTTTGTATTTATTTTTATATTATCTTTTAATATATATTTCTTTAATAAACTTATTTCTGCGCCTGTATCTATTAATAATTCTGTTTTATCTTTTTTACTTATATCTACTGGTAATTTTACTACAAATTTTTCTAATTTTTTATTTAAATTTTGGGGCTGACACTCACTCTTTTCATTTTCTTTGGCTGGGTGACAGCCCTTTTTTAGTTTCCCTGATTTTTGTTTTGATTGTCCCACAATCTCTTTGCGTTACAATCTTTCATAATATGCCCTTGCCTTTGACAGAAATTACATTTTATTTCAACGGTTTTATTCCTATTCTCATTTTTACTATTATTATTTTGCACGTATTTTACCGATCTTGAATCATTTTTACTGTCTTGACACTGCTGTATTGCATGTCCATACATTTTGCAATTTATACAAAACGGTGTCGATTTTCTGATTCTACATTCATCAAATGTATGATTATTTTTACCCCAAAAATTACAAACTTTTATTTCGTATCTTTGATTATTATTTTGATGTTTAAAGTTAGAGAAATTTTTATTTCCATAACTGGAGTTATAATTGTTATTGTTGTTATTAAACCGTGGATTTGAATTTGAAAAATTTCGGTTATTATTGAAAGTTTTTTGATTTTGATAATGATTATTGGGTGGACTTTGCCCCCTTTGTACGTTAAATCTTGGATTATTATTGTTAAAACTAAAATTATGATAATTACTATGTATTTGTTCGTTTTTGTGTGTTTGTGATAAATTAAATGTTCTTGTATTTTGTGTATTCTGTGATTTTTGTATATTTTGATATTCATTAAATGTGTTTGTGGATTGAATATCTGTTAATTCAATTCTTTCTAATTTATTTATAATTTCTTTTAGGTCTGTCTTGTCTTCATTAGCCGCTAGTAGTCTGTATGTAGGATTTATTAATCCTGTTCTAAACGAAAATGCAGCAATTTCCAGTAAATCTGCTTTTACTGCGGCGTTGTCATTTGTGTGACGTTCTTCCGCTTTCTTTTCACACGTATTTAAAAGTTTTTGTACCCGACTACCAAAATTTCTTACAGATTCACCTGGAAGCTGCCTAATCATTCTTAATTCATTTAATAGTGTTAGGTAAGATTTGTCATTAACTAATGTGTTATGTAGAATAGATTTTATTGAGTCAAACGTTTCACAACATTTACCGTCTAAAAGTCTAGCTGCTCTACCTCTGAATTTTATTGGGAGCATTTGAAAAAATTATTCTTTATCTTCTTCTTTATCTAAACATCTATACATACTTTCATAACATTTTACAAAAGTATTTACTTCTGCACCTACATCTTCTGTATCTTCTGCATATAACATAGGAACATTATTTAACAATTGATTTACTAATTCTATGCCTGACATTTTTAAAATTTTATCTAACTCTGTAGTAAATTCTTCAGAACAACTAAAATTATTTCCTTCACTTTTTTTTTCTGAACCTTCTGTTGTACCTAATGATGTCCTAGGCTTATAAACTCGTGTGCCTGATCTTAGTTGAATAAAATGCAACAGTTGCTTTTCCTCTTCTCTTGTTAATGCTATACTTGGGTGAATAATTTTTCGTGACTTACCCGCTGCTGATTTTGATGCTGCTTGAGGAGGTGTATTTGTGTTGCTGGTATCCAGTGTGTTGTCTTCACTTGCTGATTGATGATTTAATGCTGCTGGATCGCTGCTTCCTTCAGATGTTTCACTTGCACTAAATACTGGACTGAGATTCTCAAAAGTGAATGAATTGACTTTTTTCTCAAATCTCACTTTCCTTTTTTGATCTTTAAAAGGTGTTGAACTCGTTTGACTAGTCGACATAGTGATGATTTGGGCTTGACACGACTTGCAGCGAAATTGGTTCCTAAATCATTGAATTTTTTACAAAAACAAGAACGTGTTATTGTTGCTGAAGAGATGCTTTCCAGAGTAAATGCTGATCCTGCATTCATTCAACGGATCATTACTAGTGATGAGACGTGGGTGTACGAGTTTGATGCGTTAACAAAGCAACAATCAAGTGAATGGCGCGCTTCAGAAGAACCAAGACCCAGAAAAATTCGTCGTACTCAATCAAAGAAAAAGATTTTGCATACCGTTTTCATCGATTATCGTGGTGTTGTGCATCATGAATTTTTACCAACAGGTCAAACAGTTAATAAGGATTATTATTTAAGCGTAATGAAGCGTTTACGAGAAGCAGTTCGTCTAAAAAGACCCGATTTGTGGCAAAATAATTCGTGGATTTTACACCACGATAACGCACCTTCTAACACAGCCGTGGTTATTCGTGAGTTTTTGACTAAAAACTCAACAAACACTATTCATCAACCACCATATTCACCGGATCTCGCACCGTGCGACTTTTTTTTGTTCAGTCGCTTAAAAAAACCACTTCGGGGAACCCGCTTTGACAGCATAGAAGCAATTAAAGACAAATCGAAGAAGGAACTTATGGCGATCCCAAAAAGTGAGTACGAAAAATGTTTCCAGGATTGGATTAAACGGTGGCACAAGTGCATTGCATCAGACGGAGAATACTTTGAAGGGGAAAAAATAAATATTAATGAATAGACTTGTACTTTGTGTTTTATTGACCAAGTCCGAATTATTTTTGATCCGGGGGTTATACTTTAATTTTTTCTAAAATTTTTATTTTCAAAAATTTTAAATTATCACATTAAATTTTTATTAATACACGTATTTATCAGCATAAATAATTTTTTCACATTCAATAAATATTATTTGTGTCAAATTGAATTTTATTTCAAAAACTGATTTTATTGTTAATTCTGAAATTAATTTCAAAACTGTGCCGAATTTAATTAATTTATTTAAAATGTTACTGATTTTTATTAATTTTTAACTGAATTATTTTCTGAATTATCTTGCTGAATTAATTTATAATTATTGTAGTTAATTTGCTGAATTAATTTTACTATAATAATATCTCTTTTTTTTTTTTTTGAATTTATTATTATTCATTCACAAACACCTTATTTATTTTCGTTTTTACACAAAAGTTTAACGGCTGCGCTAAATTATCGTTTCACAGTACAATTTACATATAGTTTCACAAGACTTTTTAAAATTTATTTAATACCGAATGTAGCGTTTAACGTGTTTATCTTAACAAGGTTTATCGGCTGCGCCAAATTAATTACGCAGCAAAATTTTATTATAGCAAATTCATCTGTTATGTAGCAAAAAAAACGGAAGCGTTTATAGTGTTTTTATTAAAACGTTTACCGGCTGCGCCAAATTTTTGTTATATATTAAAGAGTCCTTTATTTTTATTTTAAAATCTTTTGTGATTGGGAAAAGATTTTCGTCGTGGCTCTTTTCTCTCTTTATATATAGTATATAACAAGGGTTGGAAGAATACGTCTTCCAAGTCTGTGTAGTTAATTCGGGCTTGATAAATAACAACACTGTATTTTTGTTTTAAAACTTTATTCACAAACACTTATTTTGTATACAATATAACGAACTTATTTTACTTTAAATCTACTTTCAATAACCGACCGAAAACCAAACTTAGAATTCGAGAATGTAGAATGTAAATGTAATTCTTCTAAGATTAATTTATTTAAAAAGATTCTACGTTGAAATTAATTAATAATCAAAGTTACGCGGAATTTTACTATGCGGCTTTACTTGTTCAAATCCAAAATTATAACTCTCTGATAATCGTAATTATTCTTCAATAAATACAATTATCAATTTTCCCTACTCCATTTAGTTTAACTGATAAAAAACAGTTCCTTATTTCAAAAGATTATTTTTACGTTACGTTAATTTAATATTTCGGCCTTGCCAATAGTAGGGAAGATTGGCGTTATCATTTTCTATTCTTATTGTCTTACTTCCTATTATGAAGACAGTAATTGTTTTTCTTTTATTTCTTGTCTTCAATATTGCATATTGCTCTACATTGTATTTAAATGCTTAAAGTTTTATTGCTTAACACTATGCATTTTTCCTATATGCATTTACCATATGTTATGATTACACAGTTGTTATTTTTGTTTTTGACACAATTGTCTTAACATAATATGTAATATTTGACTGACCGACTTATGAATGAATTATCAAATCAAATATCACCTTGTTCTGATTTATTTAACATACATAGTTATGTGTAACATGATTACTGTGATATACTTTTTGTTTTCCATATAGCAGTTTACATTATTTTAAACATCTGGATTATTTTGCAATAATTTCGGTAACCTGATTTTTTAATTAGAATAGGAAATGATTTACCAATTGGCAAGCCAATATAATTTTGTTTATTAGTTTATTTGAAATTTCTACTCATGAATATTTTTGCGTAAATTTTGATTTTACATTTTTATTGATTCATCTTATTTATTATCAAATTGTGTTACAATTTGATATTTTTTATACAACAATAGTAGCTGACATATTAACAAAACCGCCAGCTCAAGACAAATATGAAAACTTGAAAACACACCTACTTCAACGCAGTTCAGAATTGGAAGTGCGTAAGCTCGACACTCTTTTACACAAAGTTGAATTAGGTGATTATAAACCATCCGAATTATATCGACACATGCAATCTCTAGCTGGTGGTAACAGTTTAGTTATTACATCTTTGCTTTAAAAATTATGGATAAATAAACTTCCGTCAACTGTTCAAGCTTGTATTATCGCGATTGAAAACACTCAGCCAATCGAAGAAATTTTTAAAATTGCTGATCAAATTTTCGATGCTACTACCATTTCCAATGTCTCTGCCATTAGTCATAAAAAATCATTAGCCTCAAATAACACTGACGAAGTCTTACGAAATTTAACAGACCGCATTAGACGTCTTGAAATTAAAAATTCTAAGCGAAGTTTTACACCAAACAGATCTCGTTCAAAAAGTCGTCTACGCAATAATACTGTCAGTCAAAATAATTTCAATAATGTTTGTTGGTATCACAAGCAATATGGAGCAAAAGCTCAAAAATGTGTACCTCCGTGTAATAAAACTAGCAATAAAATCAACTCAAAACTTTTCAGCGTTTCATTAACGAAGTCTTATCAGGTCTTAGTTTCATTTTCACCTATGTTGATGACATTCTCATAGCAAGCAAAACACCACAAGAACATAAAGAACATTTACGTATACTTTTCACGAGGTTACAACAATATGGAATGAGTATAAATCCTGTCAATTGCATTTTTGGCCAGAAAGAATTAGACTTTTTAGGCCACAAAATTTCAGAAAATGGCATTCGACCCTCTGAAAGCAAGATTCAAACAATTAAAGATTTCCCAAAACCATCAAGCATTAAAAAATTACAGCGTTTCTTAGGAATGGTAAATTTTTATCATCGCTTCATCCCCAATTTCGCTAAGTTAGCAGCGCCACTGTACGACTTAATAAAAATAAAACGCGTGAAGAAAAATTTAAAATCACCTTTAGAATGGAAGCATATTCACGATGAAGCCTTCCAAAATATCAAATGCAGTCTAGAAAATTGTACTTTATTAGTACATCCCAATCCTGCCGCGAAAATTAGCGTATGGGTAGACGCTTCTAGTGACGCCATTGGAGCAGTCCTAGAACAAAAAAATAATGGTTTATGGGAACCTCTCAGTTTCTCCTCAAAAAGGCTAAAGCCAGCTGAATGTAAATACTCAGCTTTCGACCGCGAACTTCTAGCTTTATATCTTGCTATCAAACACTTCAGGTATTTCGTTGAGGGGAAAAATTTCACTGTCTACACAGATCAAAAAGCACTTACCAAAGCAAATTTATCTAAAGCAGATAAATCTCCTCGTCAAATCAACCACCTCTCATACATTTCACAATTCACCAATGATATTCGATACATCCAAGGTTGTAAAAACATAGTCGCAGGCACCCTCTCTAGAACTCACATTGATACATTTGTAGACAAGAAACAAATCAGTTTTGACATCCTTTTAAAAGAACAACAAAATGACGACGAATTAAAAGAATTACTCACCAATAAGGAAAGACAAAATAATTCACTTTTCATACTCAAAAAGGTACACATTCCTCTTGAAAACGTAGAAATTTGGTGTGAATTTTCAACAAGCAAAGATAGACCATACGTCCCGGAAAATCTTCGCCGTTTAATTTTCGACAGCATTCACAATCTCTCACATCCTGGTATACGATCCACTAACAAACTCATATCTTCTAAATATTTCTGGCCAAAAATGAATCAGCAAATTAATTTTTGGGCCAAAACATGCATTGCTTGTCAGAAAGCAAAAATCACCCGAAACATTTCAACACCTCATGGAAAATTTGAGGTACCTAGAGGAAGGTTCGAACACGTCCACATGGACTTAGTTGGACCACTTCCCCCTTCCAATGGTTATAGTTACATTCTAACTATCAAAGATCGTTTCTCACATTGGCCAGAGGCTATTCCTCTCAAAAATATTGAGGCCAAAACAGTATGTACGGCTTTCATCCATAATTGGATTTCACGTTTTGATGTATGTCACACCTTAACGACTGATCAAGGAACTCAGTTCGAATCTTTACTTTTCAAAGAACTGTCAAACGTCTTAGGTAATCACCGGATTCGGACTACAACCTATCATCCTCAATCCAACGGATCGGTAGAAAGGTTCCATAGACAACTAAAAGTGGCCATTCGAGCTTCTGCCAACCCCAAAAATTGGTACCATAATTTGCCCTGGATACTTTTGGGACTTCGCTCGGCCCTTATTGAAGATGTAGGTTTCGCTCCTGCACATCTCCTCTATGGTCAGCCTCTACGATTACCTGGCGACTTCATCACATCAAATAGCTCACTAGACTTTCAATTAATAAACCCTGTGGCCAAAGAAATACAACAAACACTCACTAACTTACAGCCTCATTCTTCGCGAACAAGAAAACAAAAAAGCATTTTTGTACCACAAGACATTCACACTTGTTCACATGTTTTCGTCAAAGATAATTTTTATAAAAGTAGTTTAAATCAGGGTTGTGCATTTACGCGTAAACAGCCGGAGTTTACGTTTACTTGGTAAAGAGAGTAAAGAGTGTAAATAACGTAAAGACTGCGTAAATAGCGTAAATAGACGTAAATACATAAAAATAAAACAGCTGTGTGTAAATTGTCTGTCACTTTTAAAAATTAACAGAATAAAAAAACATAAGTCGGGTGATTTTGATCTTTGAAAATACCAAACTTATGTACAGTTTTTATAATTTTTATTCACAAAATAAATATTGAAGTTGATGTTAAAAAAAATATTTTGTTTTTTTTTTTATTTTTATGAATAAAATTTAATTTTTAATAAATTTGTTTACGTTTACACTCTTTACGTCTTTACGGTAAACTGAAAAACTCTTTACGTACGTTGTTTTTACGTGTAAATTGTGGTTGTAAACGCTGTAAATAGTTTACGCGCACAACCATGGTTTAAATACGCCATACACTGGTCCACATGAAGGAAATGAGTACGCTTATTCTCATTTTTTTTTTTTTTTTCAAAACATTGTAAAAAGTTCAACATTTCTATTGGAACACAAACAAGTTAAATTTATAAAATTTTTCAAAATTTTTTTTTTCCCAAGGGGGAGTGATGTGGCGGTAATCATTATCAGTACTTTTACTGCACTACGAAACTATACATAATATAGTTTCGAGTACATAACAATTACAAGTTTAATGCAATTCACTCAAACTAGCTCTATGCGCATTAGATGTAGTTGAGTTCATACACACTGATAACGATTACGCACACAGTACTTATACACTTAATATTATATATTAATAAGTAGCAGGTAGCTTATTATTTACTATGTACCAAACCCTATGTAATAATTAGTAATTAGGCTGTCTAATTATATAATTTTATATTTTGATCTCTTCTTATTCTGACTGCAATAGAGTTCATACATTCTGTGTAAATATTCTTTAACAAATAAAGTGTAGCATAGGTTAACCACGTGCGTTTTAATAACTTACCCACAAACCCACATATGTCCTTTTATGTTGTTACTTTTTTGTCAATTTTCAGCTATAATTTCACAAAACTGAATTTTTTTAAAATATGTAAATGAATAGTTCAATTCATAAAAAAATTAAATTTCTTATTAACATTGTGAGTTAGAAACAGAACTTTTTGCTATAGAAATTTTAGTACCTTCTTTAAATCGAGAAGAATTTTGATTTGTTTTTGAAAAAATGTCCTTTGAAAAGAAAATCTACTTGTCGGTTAATAAATATTTAGTTTGAAACAATTGTGAAATAAAGACATAAATGAATGAAAAACAGAATTTGAATACATATTTGAAAAAAGATTACAAAATTAGACAAAAACAATTGTATATTTTTAAAATAAATTTTAAAGGTTCTAATTCTAAAATAAATGTGTATTTGTACTTTTTAAAGAGAACGACGTGAAAATGAAAAAGTTATCATTTTATTTTATTTCATTTTTAAGGTTTATTATTAGTCAATCGAATTATTTTTTTTTGTAGGTTTTTGAAGAGTTTTATTTATTTCTAATTTCGGTATTTTGCTTTTCGGAACTTTTTGGAACAACTGATCACAAAAAGTTGACTAGTTCTCTACAGTTATGGATAAAAGTGAAGGCACAGTTGTACTATTATTACATCTGGATACACTTGACAGTCGTACGTGGAAAACGATTTTTGATTGTATTTACAAACTACAAAAAAATTGAAAAATTGTCAAATAGGCACTTTTGTAGATGGACTTTATAGGATTCAATTCTTTTTTTTAATAAATTTATTTTTATAATAATTTTGATTTATACGCAAAATTAATATGTCTTCCTTAAATCAATTTTACAATATACTCTCTATTGAACCTTGAACAAAGACACTCAGATTTTAATATAAAACTGTATGATAAAAAAGGCTTTTCAACAATGTTTAATATCTAGTTGGTTTTTGAAGTACTACTTCTTTTATTCGGTTTGAAATTTACTGAAACAATTTATGAGCAATATCTTGGTCTATTATTTCCCATTCTTTCAATAATGCAGGACTCAACTAAAACATGACTCAAAACTGCATTATTGAGAGAATGAGAAATAATAGGCATTGCTCATAAACTGGTCCAGTAAACTTCCAAACTAAAAGAAGTAATACGTCAAAAAGGAAACCTAACTAGATGTTAAACATTGGTAAAAAATTCTTTTTTATCATAGATTTTTATATTAAAATCTATGTGTGTCTTTGCTTTTGTTCATCTAGAAAAGTGCCTATTTGACAATTTTGCAATTTTTTTGTAGTTGGTAAATACAACCAAAAATCCTTTTCTACGTACGATAGTTAAGTCTATTCAGTTGTAATAATACTTTTTTAATTCGAGTTGAAATTTTCATTAAGTCAAAATATTGTCATTTTTCTTTCAAAAATACAACTGTGCCTTAACTTTTACCCAGCCTTGTACGTGTACATATATGATTCTTTTGGATAATGTAAATCCATATCCTGTTTAGCCCCTCTGACCAAATCAGTCTAGAGCCGTCGCTGTACGTATGGCATTTTTCGATTTTATTAAATTTTTAAGTAACTTAGATTCCATTATTTCGTACAGTTTTCTTACTAACCTACATGTATGTGTTAACAGCTTTAAAACAATTTGTTATCACTTTGTAAACGAACAGCTGACAGTAAAAGCAAGTTGTAACTACTAATTTGTGAACAGCAATCTTTCTACATATATGTATGACTACTTTCGAGGAAGATTTTTTCATGTATTGAGTATATATTGAGATAACTTGTTCTTTTATTTATATTTTTATGAATTCATCAAATCTTTTCTTGTATCTGCCATTATCTGTTGAACAATCTTTATTAATTACAATATATTCATAATTATCTTTCCAACATTCTGAACATATGTTCTTAAATTTTTCGAAAGACATATCAGTATTTACATGGTCTTTATATATATGTTTCAAATTCATATCATCTTGTTTAAATAAAACTAAGAAATTTGCATTATCTCTTATTAAATGCTTAGGTATATGTGTATAAGTTTGACATAGATAAAAACTGACAATATCTTTATGACGACCCATGCAAAAATAAGATCTGATATTATTTTGTTTTATACATGCAACATCATCAAAAATAAAAACTGAATTCTTTTAAGCGCCATCACGAGCTAAAACTTCATTATTCTCTGAAAATGCATAATAACCAATTCCTTTAATTGAGGTTATAATTTTTTTCAAATATTCATATTTTGGCTGATGCAAAGATTTTGAATATAAATAAATGTTCTCAAATTTTTAACCATTCGGATGTTCAAGTAAACATAGCATAACATTAGTTTTACCGCAATTTGATGGACCTGCAATAATTGCTCTTATATTATTTGGTAGAAGTACACTATGTTTCGCTTTTTTATTTGATTCAGGTTCAAAATCAATATTTTTAACTTGCAATGTATTATGTTGTTTTATTAATTTCATTTTGTATACTAGATTGTATATAATTTAAGGATTTAAGTTTTGAAGAACATCTAGATTCTTTGAATAAAATATTTCAAAAACTTAGGGACTGTAATTTAAAAATTCAAGTTGACAAATGTCGTTTTGTAGAAACAACTACCAAATACCTAGGTCATTTTATTACCAAGAACAGGATTAAACCAGATGAGAATAAACTAGCAGCGATCAAGTCACTTAAATTACCAACTACTGCTAAAGAAATAAAACGATTTTTAGGAATCACAGGTTATTACAGGAAATTTGTGAAAGACTACGCGAAAGTAGCTTATTCGATGATCAAGTATCTTAAAAAGAATTCAAAAGTCAAGGTACTTGATTAAGAATATATCACTGCATTTAATAAATTAAAGACACTTTTAACTAGTGACCCAATATTAAAACGACCAGACTTCAGTAAAACTTTTACCTTAACCACTGATGCGTCTAATTATGCAATTGGGGCTGTTTTGAGCCAGGGAAATCATCCCATTTGTTTCGCTTCACGCACATTAAACGACCACGAGAAAAGATACTCTACGATAGAAAAAGAGCTACTCGCAATCGGATGGTCTGTAAAATACTGATGGAGATTAATGTTGAACGAGTACGATTTTGATATAAATTACATAAAGGGAAAAGAAAATAATGTCGCAGATGGGCTGAGCAGATACTCAGCGACAGATAGGGAAAACAATGATACCGATGATAACAAAGTAACGCCAGCAATCGCTCGTTACGAAAATGGTGATATTTTAAATAATGAACTCGATAACGAGGGTGTAGATATTAGTAGCATTAACGTTGAAGTTATGTCTACAATCGATTCTGTACATAGTGGTAACAGCGATAGTCTGGATCACATAACTGTTACAGAAAAGCCAATAAACATTTATAAAAATCAAATTTATTTAAGTTATAGCAACCACGAGAGTTCTATAATAAAAATTGTACACAAAAGGTGTCAAAATTTCATAAAGGTAAAAATAAATTCAAATTTACTTGAATTAATGAAAAAAATTTTACTAGATAGCGGTGTGATGTGTATTTATTGCGATGAAACTGAATTATTCATCAAGTTTCAAGAAATTTATGTAAAACATTTTTCAAAAAATAAAAAACTAAAGTTACGTAAATCTAACATTAGACTGGTCGATATCACAGATAAAAATGAAATTATCACTTTTATTAAGAAAAAACATTTAGAGAAATATCATAGAGGTATTAACGAAGTTTTTTCTGAATTACAAACGACTTACTTTTATCCAAACATGTTGCAATTAATAACAAAATTCATATACATATAACTGTGAAGTTTGTCAGTTAGCAAATTCGATCGCCAACCTATTAAACTTCCCTTTCAAATTAGTGAAACTTCTAAAGAATTCAATAACATAGTTCACATAGACATTTGGTTTCCGTACAGGAAAATATATATTTAACCACGATTGATAAATTTTCCAAGTACGCCACATTACATAAGTTGAATGATAGAACATGGGTATCCATTTTAAAAGCATTAAGAGAAAGAATACAATTTCTAGGTAAAATGAAAAAATTAGTGCATGATAATGAAAGGTGCATATTACATAACGCAGTTCAATTATTCTTGAAAGAAAATCAAATAAGCGTACATACAGTTACTGCTGGTAACAGAACAGGCAACTCTGACATAGAAAGACTACACGGAACACTGAATGAGCATTTGAGAATAATGCAAGTAGATAAACCTGATAATAGTGAGAATTTAGAAGAAAAGATAATAGAAATTTATAACAATACGATACATGCCACTACAAACCTTCGACCCATAGATTTTCTCATAAAAAATTTTGATAGGAATGACATTAATGCCTTATCAGATAAATTTAGACTGGAAAAAATAAAATAGGGAAACTAAATGCAAGAAGAGTTCAGAATTACCATTTAACGGAAAACATAGTTTTAAATAGGGAAATTGCCAAAAATAAACCAAAATATAAGAAATTAGCCAATTTTAAAGTAGCAGGTAATTACGTTACATATATTAGTAATCATAGAAAAACTAAATACTCAAAGAATCAGTTAAAGAGAAGATACAAATATCAAAATAAAATTTTGTCATTTCAGGATGATAACCCTCCTTCCCCTACTAGCAGTCATCGTGCCAATATCGATGCAAATGATAGAAATCTCTCCAATTAATACAGAAAATTGATACATACTACTGAAACTAGAAGAAAAACCAATCATCGAATCGTTCAGAAAAATTTTACACATTGTTAATATCACAGAATATAACGAATTGATAAATTTGATAGAATTAAATTTTAACTCTTTAAATTTAACTACTAATGAGGATAATTTTAGGTTGATCGAGAAGGAACTGAAAGCACTAAAGCATAGTTATAGAATGTTAGTACCACATGTTTATAAAACACATAGAAATAAGCGTGGATTGGTAAACATACTCGGAAAGGGTTTTAAATTTATCGCAGGTACTATGGACGACAATGATGCTACTGAAATTTATAACCGTCTCAATAATTTAGATACGAATACTAAAAATGCGATAAATCAATTAAATAAACAAGTCATAATTAATAATAATTTGATAAAAAAAATGTAGAAGAAATAGGCAACCATTTAAACAAACAGCAGAAAGAATTAAATAATTTTCAAGCTAACATTACATCTCAAACTAATAAAATAATAAATTTTCATAATAAATCAAAATACATTTTGCAATTATACGCTGATATAACCTCTTTGAATAGACAATTATAGGAATTAACAGATATAATTTTACTCAGCAAATATCATAGATGGATACTTTTCGAGTTAAACCTTGCCAGCAAACGAGATCCTCCATATCGTAATGTTAAAAGAACCGATTTGAGGCAGTTTAGTCACTTTTTCAATTCCAGATTTCCAGCACAACCAGGAAAAGAGAGGCTTGAAACCACGGAAGAGGTGGACAGGAGGGTTCGTGACATGGAGGAGGCCATGAGAACCTCTTTCGAAGCCCCCTGTCCGCTGACGCGTGGTAAGAAGCGTCTCCCCAATTGGTGGAACGAAGATCTAGCCATTCTCAGGAGGATGACTACAGATATCTTCAACATCTGTAAAAAACAGAATTTCTGGAAACCCTATAAGGATCTTTTTAGGGAATATAAGAGATCCATTAGGGTAGCCAAGGCAACAGCCTGGAAGGAGTACTGTCACTCCATCGAGAATATCGGGGAGATGACATGGCTCGGAAAGATCCTGTCAACAGAGCGATCTTGTCCCTCGTTCCTTAGGAAAGAGAGGGAGGAGTGGCCGGAGACTGAGGAGGAAACCCCTCGAGCTGTTGACGGAAACTCACTTCCCGGGATGCAGCAAGACAGTGGAAGAGCGTGCTATGGAAAGTACGCAGGGGTCTTGGGAAGAGGTAAGCAACATAATCACCAGGGACAGAGTATCCTGGGCGGTTAACAGATTTTCACCATACAAATCACCAGGACCGGATGGGGTCTATCCAGCAATGTTGCAGGAACTACAAAGTGTAGTGGTTTCGTGGCTGGTGGTGATTTTTAGAAGCTGCTTGTGGCTGGGGCATGTCCCGGACAGCTGGCAGAGGGCTCGAGTGGTCTTCATACCCAAGGCAGGAAAAAGCGGTCACGAAACAGCGAAAGATTTCAGGCCGATCAGCTTGACCTGCTTTGCGTTGAAAACACTGGAAAGGGTGATAGATGCTCATCTAAGGAAAAGGGCGGAGGTCACTCTCTCCAGATCCCAGCATGCATACATCAAGGGGAGATCCACTGAGACGGCGTTGCACGAGGTAGTGCGTGCAGTGGAAAGATCCCTTGATTTCAAACAATACACGTTGGCAGCCTTCCTAGACATAGAAGGCGCTTTCAACAACGTGACACCAGAAACTATTATGGAAGCACTTGACTCGTCAGGTGGTGAGGGGAGCATAAACCAATGGATTGGTAAATTTCTCAATTTAAGGCTAATCCAGACAGAGCTGGGAAATACAAAACTGATAAGGTACGCTAGAAGGGGGACTCCCCAGGGAGGGGTAATGTCACCTCTCTTGTGGATCCTTGTCATGGACCGAATTCTGTCCCAGTTGGGAAGGGACGGGGTCAAAACGGTTGCATACGCTGATGACCTGGTTTTGCTAGTATCGGGAATGTTTCCTGACGTGATGAGTGACATCATGAACAGGAGCCTGAAGAAAGTTGATGGTTGGGCCACAAGCTGTGGACTAAGGATCAATGCAGGTAAGACGGACCTGATGCTATTTACAAACAGAACCAAAGTCCTCAGTTTCAACCTTACGACCATCGGCGGAAATCAACTCACATTGTCCAATAGAGTCAAATACCTAGGAGTGTATTTGGACTCTAAACTTAATTGGAAGGACAATGTGGAAGAGAGAGCGAAGAAAGCTTGTATTGCTTTGTACGCTAGTAAAAAGACCTTCGGCAAGAGATGGGGTCTCAAGCCGAAGATGCTGCTGTGGCTATTCACAGCAGTGATACGTCCAATCCTGACTTATGGCTCACTAGTTTGGTGCCTGCGATGGAGAGGAGATATAACCAACAGAGGTTAGGGATGCATCAGAGGGCGGTGGGATTGGAGGTTACCGGGGTCATGAGATCGTGTCCCACGAAGGCCCTCAACGTTATTCTGTGCCTGGTCCCCCCGGACCACTGGGTTAAATACACGGCGACATGTAGTGCGCTTAGACTCAGGGAGTTGGGATGTTGGCAACCCAGATTTTACAGGCATGGCAACATCCTGAACTTAATCCCAAAAGAGTTAATAGCCAAAAATGCAGACTACATGACCACTATATTGCGCTTTGACAGGAACTTCGAAGCGCGGCTCCCTTCCAGGGATGAATGGAAGGATAATAGGGCCACAAGAAACTTTAGATGCCTGGTGTATACGGATGGTTCCAAGATGGATTGTGGGGTGGGAGTCGGAGTTCATGCGGACTGCCCCGCAATCAGCAGGTCATTTCGTCTCCCTGATGGGGCTAGTGTCTTCCAGGCGGAGATACTGGCAATCATGAAAGCCTGCAAGGCCCTAAATAATACACGGGCGTGCTTGCCGGATGCTATAGGCATCTGTTCAGACAGTCAAGCGGCGATCAAAGCTTTGATAGCCAATACGTTTAAATCTAAGTTAGTAAATCAGTGTAGATCGGAGCTCGTGAAGCTGGTCAGTAAAGCCAAAGTTACTCTGGTATGGGTTCCAGGACATAGAAACATACAGGGTAACGAGAAGGCTGACTCCCTAGCCAAATCAGGCACGTTGATGCACTATTCGTCCCAGGAGGACGTGTGTGTTCCAATAGGAAGTGTGAAAAGAGTTGTTTGGACACACTTCCTGGAGACTGCCAATCGCAGATGGAGGAGCCTCTTCAACTGCAAGATTGCAAAACAGACCTGGCCAAGGTTGGATCCAACAAGGACCAGGTCATTAGTGAACATGAGCAGACACACTATAGCTAAAGTGGTGTCTGCTCTTACGGGGCACTGGCCAATAGGCAGACATGCAGCCAAGATCGGTGTGCCCTTTAACCCGCATTGTCGCAGTTGTGGAGCGGTGGAGAAAGAGGAAACTCCACTGCACTACTTCTGTGAATGCCCAGCTCTAGCCAAAGCAAGGCATAGAGCGTTTGGCGAGAATTTTCTAGAAGACCTCTGGGAACTGCCTCAGATGAGCCCTGGCAGTATTGTCTGCTTCTTGGGCTCGACTGGATGGTGGTAGCCAGGTTCTTCCGCGTTTCTACCCGTCGGATAGATACCCACGAGCGACTGTGGTATCAAAATGGAACTTTCATATGCTAATTGGGTGCAACTATGCCAAGGTTGCACAGCCACTTAAACAAACAAACAAACAAAAATAGATACGAGTATACTATATAAATATCAAATAATATTTCTCATAATTTTAAAATATTAATATTCATACTGGTATACGCATGTGTGTGTGTGTATTAAGATTATTCTTCAACATAATATTAACAATGCTTTAACACATAAACGCACATCAAGTTTGGAATTTATAAACATCTTTTATTCAAGACCAATTCTTTCAATAAACGAATAAAGAAATTTTACAACAACAAAATACATGCCTCCTGATTTGAGGTGCCAGAACTCTCATAACTTATACTACTAATATAGTACCCATAATATTGTGAACGTTAGTTATTGAACAACATGGTAACACTGGGTACTGATGTCCGTACCCAGGAAAAAAAAATTTTTGAACGTCGATTTTGCACATCTTGCAATATCTCGTAGATTTATACTATTACTGCTGTTAGTCTTATTTCGAACTCTGAACTGACAAGTTTCAATGGAATGAAAAATGTGAAAAACCAGTTGAAGAATTAAAATTCGCACTAACGTAGCCACCTTTATTAGTATATCCGTATTATGAAAAACCATTTTAGCGGAGAAGCATTAGGATCAATATTGCCACAGGGTGAATTAAGAAATCAACAACCAGTAGCCTATGCAAGTAGAACATTGAACGATGAAGAGAGAAGATATTCAACCACAGAAAGAGAAATGTTAGCAATAGCGTGGGCTACAAAAAATTTTAGGTGCTATTCATGTGTATGGTTTCGTTTAGTTAAGTTCACAAGGGTAAGATGAGGTTGGGTTACGCCGTCACTGCAGCTTAAGAAAGCTTATTGTATCCCTCACCCATTGTTGTCTACATAAAGGCATTTATCCTTTTAGCAAGGAGAATAAGGTACTTTATGTAGTCTAGATTTGAAAGATCTTCGAGATTTCTGCCCTCAGTGGTCTTCCATCTCCATCCTTCTAGTGCCACACATTCCTTCAGAATTACAAACGATAAGTGTTACTGTCTTATCTTCTTTACGATGGAATGATGACAAATATATCTTATTCTTTTCGTCCACGAGAGAGGTAACCGGTTACAAAGATTAAAGTTTGTATTGCCGTCTCTGTTATTCTAATACCTAGAAATGGCAGAGAATGACAATACAATGTTAATTAATAACAAGTTTGAAGTGCCTCTGTTTCGTAAACCAGAATTAGGGTGTTGGGCAGCAAAAATGGAAAAAAAGTCGTGTTTTAAATTTGTTATAAAACTTATTTTTATTTATACTTAAAAATTAGGAAAACAATTTATAAAACAAAAATTCAAGCAAATTAATAAAAAAAAATTCAAGCAAATAAGTTAAAAAATTCAAATAATAAATTAAAATTAAGGAAAAATTAATAGTAAATTAAGAATAAATTATAATTAAATAAGAATTCAAAAAAAATAAAAAGTAAAATGCAATTAAATAAATATAAAATGATAAAAAAATGAAAAGCAAAGTAAAATAACTAAACCAGATTAGTGCTTGGATCTATCCCACCAAAATTATAAATTATATGTGCAATTTGTGTTAGTCAGACTTATTGAAGTTGTCTGGGTTGAAAATTATTGTACCGGATCTTCAGTTAAAATTCGCTGAAGATCGGTTTAAATGTAGATGATATCCAAGTTAAGATTCGCTTGAGATATCACTACGAAGGTACTTTGGATTCTAGTTAAGATTCGCTAGAATCCGGATTAGTATAAAAATATTTTTTGATTTAACGATCCAGTTAAGATTCGCTGTCTCGTTAAATCGGGGGTACCTTTTAGTTAAGATTCGCTAAAAGGCTCTAGAGGTTCGAAGGATTAAGATTCGTCCTTCTTGATTCTCAGTTAAGATTCGCTGAGACTGAATAAGCAGACAAGGAATTCGTGAAGTATTCACTTGGAAAGTTTGATCAAAAATGATGATTTCTGTTGAATTTCATCTCGTTTATATACGATCTGGGTAAACTGTATTTTTATTGTTTCCCAGTGTAAACAATGGAACAATGTAAACAATAAATTCTATGTTTATTGCACTTGTCAAATGGTTTGACAAGTGCAGTAGTGTTGTGTGTGTGTGTAATAGGAAAATAAATATTGAGATGAAATTTTAAAGAAATAATAAAAAAAATGATCGTGAAAATTAAGAATATATGAGAAAATAATAAATTAATAGTGTGAAAAATAATAAATGTGAAAGGTGAAAAATTAAATGTGAAAAGGTGATGAAAAATAATAATTATATAATGTGTTAGTGTAAATAGAAAAAGGGGTTATGTTTTGCTTTTTGGGCAAAACATTTTCCCGCCTCCGAAGAGACTGTACTTACTACTTCTTTGGATTGCAAGCGAATTTTTATTCGCCCATTACCCTTCGTGAACCGCAACCACCCTTTGTTGAGTACTGGCATTCTGAATTCTTTTGTGGCTGCGGTGACTGCCAACCAAGGTATATTGATTTGTGCCAGTTCCTCTCGGCTAATGTTAGTTAATTCTACATTAGCCGGAATTTTTGAAGAAGGAACTGGCATTGGCAGTTCCGGTATGGGCGATATTGCCCTTATATTTCTGTAGTGCCGGATTATATTGTTGACAAATCTTGATGGTGTTGGGTTGTCTTCCTCCGGCACGTCGATCTGTATTAAATGCCACGGCATGAATGTGATGACCTTTGGTGGTTGCGGCTCGTATTCGGCCTGAAGTTGTAGTGGCTGTTGTTGTTGTTGTTGTTGTCGCTGCTGAAGTTGTTGTTGCAGTTTCTGCTGTTCTGGTAGTTTAGGTGTTCTTTTGGTGGCTGTTAGCTGCTGCCTTATCCTTTCCTTCAATTTTTGTTTTAAGATGTCTGCGGGTGTCTTATCCATTGTGTGTAACTAGTCTTTGGTGAAAGGGTTTTGTTTGTAAATATTTTATGTTTTTAATTTTAAGTTTTTAATTTCTTAAATTTTTTAGAGTATGTACTTACTAATTGCTGATCGAAATTTAATGATGGAAAAATTAAAATTTTGTCTTGTATTTATATGAAAAAAATATAAAGAAAAATTTTTATGGACTAAGGAAAAAAACTGTTTTAATTAACTGAAAATTTTGAAAGAAAAGAAATTTGAAAATTTGACATAACGTCTAGACTACATTTGCATTATGGCAGTTTACAAATCTTTGTGATTGGTCTCTGTAATATGTTATTTGAAGTTTTGATTGTTACAACTCTGCATAAATTGTCATTGCCTGGATGTAATTGTATAACCTTACCTAAAGGCCATTGTGTGGGAGGATATCGTTCATCCTTTATCATTACGATATCATTTTCTTGGATGTGAGTATTATTTTTATTCCATTTGCTACGTTGTTGTAATGTATGTAGATATTCATTAGACCATTTTTTCCAGAAATCATTTGTCAGCTGTTGTATATATTTCCATCTGTTGATGTGTAAAGCTTGATCTGGATGGGATGGTTCTGGAGTAGTCAGTAGATGTCGCCCTGTTAAAAAATGGCCTGGAGTTATTAATGAATGGTCGTCAGGATTATTAGTCAGTGGTATTAAGGGTCTGGAATTAACGCAGGCTTCTATTTGGCATAGTAATGTGGTTAATTCTTCGTAAGTTAAATTGGCTGCTGGAATAATCCGCTTCATATGTGTCTTCACTGATTTTACTCCTGCCTCCCATAAACCGCCAAAGTGTGGAGCTGATGGTGGGTTAAAATGCCATTTTATATTTAAATTTGTTGAAATTGTATTAATACTGTCTTTGAATTCTTTTAGGTATTTTTTGAATTCGTTATCCAGAACCTTGTTAGCGCCTACAAATGTTGTGCCTTGGTCAGAGCAAACATCTGTGCATAAGCCTCGTCTGCTGACAAATCTTCTGAATGCTGCTAGGAATGCGTTTGTTGTTAATTCGGTTACCAACTCGATATGTATGGCTTTGGTAACCATGCAAATGAATATGGCAATGTAGTCTTTCAAGGTTTTTGCGTTTCGGATCTTTGATGTTTTGATATTGATTGGCCCTGCATAATCTATACCGACGTGTTGAAATGGTAATGAAATGTTGACTCTACATTCAGGCAAGTCACCCATAATTTGTTGTGATGTTTTTGGTCGTGTTCTATAGCATTGTATACATTTATGCAAATGTAGTCTTAAAGTATTTCGTGCATTTAGTAACCAATATTTATGTCGTAAAGTGTTTAGAACTAATTGTGTTCCACCATGTAGTGTAATTTTGTGATAATGATTAATTATTAGTGTTGTGACATGGTGTTTATTTGGGATAATGATTGGGTGTTTAGTATTGAAAGGTAAATTGGTATTGGACAGACGACCACCTACTTTTACGACCACCTATATACCCTTTTCGCAGATAAAGGGGCGAAGGTTAATAGTACGACTTTTACTTGGTATAGGTTTGTTATTTTTAATGTGTTCAATTTCTTGTCTGAAATTGTTGTGTTGAATTATTGATATTATACGTAATTCTGCCGTATTTAGTTCTTCTAATGTAAGATGATTTTTTCTTTTGTTTTTAGGGTATTTGCAATTGTGAAAGAATCGAAGACAACAGGCTACAACTCGTATTAATTTTGAAAAGGATGAGTATTTAAATAATAATGATGGTTCTTGTATATTTGAAAATGTCGTTAATGATTTAACTTCTATTTTAGGTTCGATAATATTGGGCTGTATTGGCCATGAATTTTGAGTATTAACTAACCAATTGGGACCTGACCACCATAATGTAAGGGATGGTAGTAATTCCGGAGGAATTCCTCGCGACGCACAATCAGCTGGATTGTCTGCTGATGGAACATATCGCCATTCTTCTGGTGGGACATTATCTTGGATTTCTACGACACGGTATGCTATGTATGTTTTCCATTTTGATGGTGATCCTTTAATCCAAGCTAATGTTATTTCAGAGTCACACCAGGCGTATTTTTGGATATTATATAGATCCATATCAGTTTGTATTTGTTTAATGAGTTTGGACAATAAGACTGCTGCACAAATTTAAGTCTAGGTAAGGTAATGGGCTTGATAGGAGCAACTTTGGTTTTTGCAGCTATAAGAGAACTAATTTTTACGTTATTTTGATAGATAACTAAATATACTACTGCTGCATATGCTCGTGTTGATGCATCACAGAATCCATGGAGTTCTGCTCTATGGTGTGAGTGGAATTTTGTCCATCTAGGGATTTTGATTGTTTGGAGTTGGGTAATTTGATTTCGGAAACCTTACCATTCATCTGATAGATGATTGTTGAGAGGTTCATCCCAGCTACAGCCTGATATCCAGAGTTTTTGAATTAATATTTTAGCTATAATTATACATGGTGCTAACCACCCGAAGGGATGAAATAAAGACGCTACTTCAGACAGAATGGTTCTTTTTGTATAATTTGTTTTTTGTTCGTGTAATTGAATTTTAAATTGGAAAATATCTTCACCTGGATACCAATGGAGACCTAATGTTTTGAATGACTCTTGTGACGTAAGTTCTAATGAGGTTTTCATTTCCCTATCTTCGTATGGTATATTGATTAACAAATCTTGTGAATTTGAGGTCCATTTTCTCAAATGAAAACCTGCTGTTTTTAACATGTCTATCATCTGAGATTGTAATTCCAATGCTTCACTCTTATCATTGGATCCCAGACAACAGTCATCTACATAGAAACAAGTTGGTAAGACTTTGGCTGCTTTTGGAAAATTCTTAGCTTCGTCTTTTGCTAACTGTTGCAATGTTCGTATTGCAAGGAATGGTGCTGGTGTGGTTCCGAAGGTGACGGTTGTTAAAGCATAGTCTTTTATTTTTTGATGGGGTGATTCTCTCCAAACAATTCGTTGGTAATTGTGATGTTTTTCAGAGATCCAGATCATCCTGTACATCTTTTCTATATCTGCTGTCATCACATATTGGAATTGTCTCCATCTCATTAATGTTGACCATAATGTTGGTTGTATTGTTGGACCAGTGAGCAGTTGTTCATTTAATGATTTACCATTTGTGGTTTTGCTAGATGCATTGAAGACTACTCTTAATTTGGTTGTTGTACTGTCTTTTATGACAGCGTGATGTGGTAAGTAGTAATGTTGTATTTGTGTCTCGTTACTGTTTGGTTCTTTTACTTCCCTCATATGACCCATTGTTAAGTATTTATTTATACATTCTCTGTATAAATGAAAATAATGCTGATCTTTAGCAAATCTTTTTTCTAGACTTAAAAGTTGACTTATGGCTTTTGACCTTGATTGTCCTAATTCAGGGCCTTTGGATTTAAAGGTGAGTTCTACTTTGTATGTTCCATCGCTTTTCCTTGTGTGAGTTGTTTGAAAATTGTCTTCACATAGTATGTCCTCCTTTTTTAGTGGTTTTGAAGTATGGATTTCTTCTATTTCCCAGAACTTTCGTAATTGTTCATTTAAATTTTCTGTCGGTGATGTTATCGTATGGAACGTTTTTGTATTGCTGTCTGATATGGCAGACCCAAATAAAATCCATCCTAACAAGGTTAATTGGGCTGTAGGTGTTGTTTTATTCCCTCTTACTATATTATTTTGTAATATTTTTGCATATATATCAGCACCTAATAAGAGAGCTATTGGACCCGGTTCAAAAAATCTTTCATCTGCTAGTTTTAATTCTAACAAATGTTTGCAGTTTTCGATGGTGATTATGGTGTTTTACCAGTAATCTGATTGATTACGAAAACTTCAACATTTGTTTTGAAATTGGTATGAATTGATTTCATACATACTTTTGTTTTATATTGTGCATGTGCTGTTTGTGTTTTTCCTAAACCTGATATTTGTGTATCAGTTGGAACACAATTTAATTTTAATTTTTTACACGCAGACTTTGAGATGAAAGATGTTTGTGAACCCGTGTCCAATAACGCTCTTAATTGAGTCGTTCTGCCATTGTTATCCTTTACGTTTACTAGTGCTGTGGCTAGTAATGCAAGTTTTGTGCTCTGTCTATGGCTTTGTGCTGTTAAGTTTGTAGAAGTACTTGTTGTGGATTCGTTTGGTGTTTTTTGTACATGTAATAATGTATTGTGTTTTTTGTTGCATATTGCACAAGTGTTTTTGCTTAGACATTTTTCTATACTATGTGAATCATTCAAGCAATTTTTACATAGGTTATGTTGTGTGGCAAATTCTATTTTTTGTTTGGTAGTTAATTTTCTGAATATAGGACACCTGAACAGAAAGTGATTTTGATTGTATTTTTTACATTTGAGTGTGTTCAAAAAGTTGTTTGTATTTTTTGACGTCGATTGTGTTTGGAAAGAAGTTCTTGGTTTGTTAATTTCTTGAATGGCTTCAAGAGTACGGAAGCGCACTTCTAGAAATTCTTTGAATTGAGAGTACGTAGGTATCTCTGTGTTATTTCCTTGTTGCTGTTCCCATAATGCATGAGTCTCAGGCGGAAGTTTTTGTACAAGTGTATGTACTAGTATGGCGTCCCAATGGTTTGTTGGGAGCTCTAATGCTGTGAGTTCGTGTAAAACTTCTTCGGTTTGATCTAACAAGTGTTTGATCGAATTTGAGGTTTCGATTTTGATGGCTGGTTGGCCAAACAAGGTTTTGAGATGGGTATTTACTAGCACACGTTTGTTATTGTATCGTTTTTGTAGTAATTCCCATGCTTTGGTGTAATTTGAGGCAGTGACGTCAAACTGTCTAAGCAATTTTTCAGCTTCACCGGTTACTGAAGCTTTGAGGTAATGTAATTTTTGAACACTTGCAAGATTTGCTTTTTTATGTATTAAGCAAGAAAATAGATCGAAAAATGATTTCCAATTTTTATAATTACCATCAAATTTAGGTATTGGAATAGGGGTTAATTGAATATTGTCTTTTTCTGTGTGTTCAGGGTCTATTTGAGATGTATTTATATTTTCAGTTTTTGTGTCTAATTCAAATGATTTTAATGCGTCTTTGCATTTTACTATGTATTCGAGATATAAATTCTCGAATTGTTCGTATAAATCGCTGCTGATATATGTATCAGCTTCATCGTTTTCTTCTTCATTATCATAGATGAGTTTATGATTTGCTTGGAATTTTTTCCATAAAACTTCAAAGCATTCTAATCTTGCTTTGAAGTATGACTCTGTAAATTGCTTTCCTGAATTTTTATCAAAATTGTTTGCCGATCGTGTAAGTTGCTCAAGCAAAGATGTTTGAGTCTTAACGATGGCGGCGACTTCCACTTTTTTACTGCCACGTCCCATTCTGGTTGCACTATTGCTCGAAGGACCAAAAAATGTATTGCCGTCTCTGTTATTCTAATACCTAGAAATGGCAGAGAATGACAATACAATGTTAATTAATAACAAGTTTGAAGTGCCGCTGTTTCGTAAACCAGAATTAGGGTGTTGAGCAGCAAAAATGGAAAAAAGTCGTGTTTTAAATTCGTTATAAAACTTATTTTTATTTATACTTAAAAATTAGGAAAACAATTTATACTATAAAACAAAAATTCAAGCAAATTAATAAAAAAAAAATTCAAGCAAATAAGTTAAAAAATTCAAATAATAAATTAAAATTAAAGAAAAATTCAAGCAAAATTAATAGTAAATTAAGAATAAATTATAATTAAATAAGAATTCAAAAAAAAAATAATAAAAAGTAAAAAGTAAAATGCAATTAAATAAATATAAAATGATAAAAAAATGAAAAGCAAAGTAAAATAACTAAACCAGATTAGTGCTTGGATCTATCCCACCTTTCTATGTCCAAGGCGGTCTATGAAAGAAGAAGAAGAAAAAAAAAATAATAAAAGAATTAAAAAATTATAAATTATATGTGCAATTTGTGTTAGTCAGACTTATTGAAGTTGTCTGGGTTGAAAATTATTGTGCCGGATCTTCAGTTAAGATTCGCTTGAGATATCACTACGAAGGTACTTTGGATTCTAGTTAAGATTCGCTAGAATCCGGATTAGTATAAAAATATTTTTTGATTTAACGATCCAGTTAAGATTCGCTGTCTCGTTAAATCGGGGGTACCTTTTAGTTAAGATTCGCTAAAAGGCTCTAGAGGTTCGAAGGATTAAGATTCGTCCTTCTTGATTCTCAGTTAAGATTCGCTGAGACTGAATAAGCAGACAAGGAATTCGTGAAGTATTCACTTGGAAAGTTTGATCAAAAATGATGATTTCTGTTGAATTTCATCTCGTTTATATACGATCTGGGTAAACTGTATTTTTATTGTTTCCCAGTGTAAACAATGGAACAATGTAAACAATAAATTCTATGTTTATTGCACTTGTCAAATGGTTTGACAAGTGCAGTAGTGTTGTGTGTGTGTGTAATAGGAAAATAAATATTGAGATGAAATTTTAAAGAAATAATAAAAAAAATGATCGTGAAAATTAAGAATATATGAGAAAATAATAAATTAATAGTGTGAAAAATAATAAATGTGAAAGGTGAAAAATTAAATGTGAAAAGGTGATGAAAAATAATAATAATATAATGTGTTAGTGTAAATAGAAAAAGGGGTTATGTTTTGCTTTTTGGGCAAAACAAAGTTTGAATTTAAAATTTCGTCATTTCGTTTTGTATCCTTGAGCGTGAAGAAGTGAATTTTTACATATATTTACTGAATAAATTTAAGCGAAGATTTAATTAAATAAATAATAAAATCAGGAATGAAAATAAAAAGGAGGTATATTTGTTTATTTAATTTTAAAAAAAGTAACAAAAAGAAAAATAATAAAAAAAAAATAGAAAAGTAGAATTAGAAAACAAATATCATTTTTATGGATATATAAATATATAATTTTTATAGGAAAATGGCTTCGTTTTCTTATAATAAAAAACAAAGAATAATGGGAAAAGCGAGAAAAATGTTTGATTCCGTATATAATGATAGTACAGAAGAAAACAATCAGAAAAAAGTGAAAATATAGAATTAATTGCGGACACAATTATTTATTCGATGTGGAATGGAAACTCCTGCAGAATTTGTGAGACACAATTTAAAAAAAGTAATGTCAGATGAGTTGCCAAGAAAATATACATGGAAAGGGACAAAACATAAACCCAGCATTAAGACGTTTTTTTTCATCAGTTTATTAAAAGATAAAAAAAGCTTAAAAATTCTTTTCAGTAATTCGCATTCACTTATATTAAGTGAATCTCTTTCTCTGAAGTTTGTCGTTATTTAAGTGTAATTTAAACTTGATCTTTGTAAATTAAGTTAATTATTTATAGTCTGTCTACTAATTCGGTGCAGTTAGAGCTTTATGGAAATGGCATAAAGTAGTACCATTTTACGTCGCCGTATATTGGTATTAAACAAATTCATTTCGTATTATATGATAACTTCACAGATTGCGGTAACACTACTCGTGAAATGATCTTATTTAAAATTATAAGAGATGACATGTATGATTCCATAAGCCCTTAACTGCATCGAATTAGTAAACAGACTATAAGGTTAATTTAAGCTATACTGATCTCATTATCGAGAATTGAATTATTTCAGAATTTATTGAATATGTCGAAAAGACGTACAAGTGAGAACTTAATTAACCACATAGAAATTGTAAAAAAGTCTTTTCAAAATTGTAATAAAAAGTAATTACTTTACATGTTAGATCTCTACACCAACTAAATAGTTTTATTTCGAATTTTGTCAAGAATATCTGCCCAAATGCACGGAGAACACAGTGGAACGCACCATTCAACAACATTATCTCCATGCTAAGGAACGAATTAATAAAAGAAATAAAGATAAAACACAGATCAGATTATGTATAATTTTGTTTCTATAGACAAGTAAAAATAAATGTGTGAATTAAAATGAATTTGTTTTTAATATTTTCCATTATTTCAGACTTGGAAACAGGAGGAAAAGGGTATAAATTGCATAATTTAATACGATCACAACTTGGTCAATTTTTTTAAGAGCTGAATTATTAGTTTGAAATTATTTGTAGGTGAAATTTTAAATTTTCATGAAACTAGAAATAAAATAGTAAAAACAAATTTGTTAATAAAACGATATGAAAATTTATTTTTAGTTCCTTAAAAGTTTAAAACTTCACCTAAAAAATTTTTTCAAACTAAAAGTTGCAATTCAGCTCTAAAAAAATTCGACCAAATTTTGATTGTATTGAATTATACAATTTATACAAAATTTTATAAGAAAACTTTCTCTCATATGAGCGATAAGAATGCGAATTACGTTGAGGGTAAGAATACGAAACGCTTGAGCAATACGCTTTCTTATCTTCCTACCGATTCAAATTCTTATCTTCTAATCGTTTCTTCTTATTCTCTTTCAATCGTATCGTTAACGTTAACCATCTGCTCACCAAGTAGGTAACTTCCGCAATAGAAATATGATATCGCAGACGTGAGCGATATCTTCTAGGCGAATCGTTTTTCGTATCGCGGAGATAAAATTCGTTTCCTGGATATAAAAGATATACATATATTCAATATATGTATGTATAAAGATACACATACATATGTATGTACGAGTACTATGGAATAATTGAGGCAAAACAAAGCCTACAATTTGTACACATCGTCTTATTTAAAATTTTGATCCAGATTAGAACTAAGTGTTTTAATAACTAAAACTAAAAATAACGCAACGTTTGTTAAACATTTTAACTAACTTTCTTAAATATTTATCACTTTATAGATTTTCATCTTTACACAAACAATCGAGTTTTTCTAAAAATGAAACGCCATCATTTTTACACATTAGCTTTCAGCTTTTCTACGTACGTTATGTTGCATTGTTACATACATACATGTACATATTTACAACTGTGAAGTAATCATAAAATTTGCCCTATTTTACGTTCTTTTCAGATTGAAACCAATTTTATGAACGCTTTGCAACATAAACTTCGTGCTTTCATCATTTCATTATGTAAGAAAAGTGTCCCTTGAGTATTATTTATACATTAGATTTTGGTTATCAAGTTTTTGTTTTTTCTTCTATTGCAAATGACATTGACTATATACACATGTGTGTACATATGTAAGGACGTATTAAAAAAACTTGTTTCATTTGTTATGGGAAAAATGTCTTACACCCAAAAGCTATTATTATAGGCATAAATAATGTTTAGTGGAATTGTAAAAATTTCTCAACGATATACACTTCATAAAAGATTTCGAGCCTTTAAGGGTTCAACAATAAATTCAATTGACTAATATGTGTATACATATGTCAATTCACTGACATAAGTATACAGACGAAACAAACGTAAATTTAATAGAGGTTTACAACAAATGGATTTAATTTAGTACCAAAGGAGCATTGAAAATTTTTCTCTAAAACTTTTACGAAATATTTCGTGATATCTTGAGATTCTGAAGAAACAGTAAAGGCCTAATGGAATCTATACAAAGTAGTACTACCCGACATAGTTGTATATTGATATTCATACTGATAAATTATGAATGCATTGGGATGGCAAAAGATATCAGTATTGTAAATTAACAAAAAAGTGATTACACAAATATGTATGTATGTGCATACCCTATGTACATATGTATGTATGTTTCAAATCTATTTTTGTTAATTTACTTCTATTTTTTTGTTTATTTTTGACGACATCAACATTATTAAATACTTTTACAATATAATTAAGTTGACATTCTAATCTGTTTTGTTTTTGATTAATCTACATACATACATACATATATACATATGTAATTACATATGTAAAGACATATTTCTGTTACAATAATTAGATTTGATATACTAATAATACGCCTATCAAAACATTTTAGTAAATTATTTTTTGTTCAATTATCTTATTTTTTTCTTGTGTGATATATTTTTTCAAATTTTTTGTAAATATTGCGTAGAAAATATTTGAATTCAAAAGACTGACAGAAAAGTATATGTACATATATGTACTGGAGAAATATTCACATATGTGTGTATGTAAACAGTTTCTTTCATTAAATATTGTATGTACCGTGACACAAAAATGCGTAGTGTATAAAAAGATAAAGTTTATATGATAGCTGACTAAAAAATAATTACTAATTACGTATTATTGACAAAATGTATTATACGGATCACTTGAATAAATCGTTTGAATGAACATAGATGAAAATATTATTAAGTGTCGGAAGTGGGACATTCGTGTTCAAAGTGACCTTCTAGCTCAAAAACTATTCAACCGATTTCAATGAAATTTTAATCACATATAAGTTGAAAGAATTTGTGGTGCTTAAGATTTTAACATCTGTGAATTTTTGTTTGATATCCTTGAAAACTGAAAAAGAGTAAGAGTATGTTTCCTGAAAAAGTACATTGACTTTGTTGCAATTTTATAGACATAAAATTTGAAGTTTTAAAATGTTGCGTAATTCACATATTATTAATAAATGAAAGATACTAGTTTTTGTAAGAAATTTTCAATTTTCGTTGCATATTTATTTCTGTTTCAATTTTATTTGAAAATTTTCAAAAAACAGTTTAGACAAACATTAGTAGGTGGCACCAATAATATAAGTGATTTTAAAATAATATAGGTACATACAGTGCCGGATAAAATACATATGACCATTTTGCTAAATGGCAATTAATACATTTGTACTATAATCTTCATAATAAACAACAATAAAACGTGATAATTGATTTTATATTACATATTACTAACAAAATAATTGAATAAAAAATTGCATTCATTCTAAAATTTGAACATACATATTAAGGTTGCCCTTTTCCTAAATCGACAACTTTACGACCTTGTTTCTCATTTATTTATAGACTGATTTGCATGAATTTTACGTAACCCTAGTCCTGACTAAATTATTTTCGTTAATTGCAACAGGATAAAGGGCTTCGTTCCTGTGTTATAAGGATTCAAAGTTAACGAAAATGAGAATTTTGCTCCACTTTACGACCTTGTTTTTCAAAAACCCTTGGACCGATTTTCCTGAAACTTTACATAAACCTAGCCCTAACTAAAGCAATCAGTGCAGTGAAAAAATTGGTGCTGCTTGAGTAGTGGATTCGGATTTATATTATTTAAACTGGAAGAAACAGATATATAAATGTAAATTCACTTGATTTAAATTTTGTTATATAAAACTTATAATCGTAATTCAAATATTATTCAAATTCTTATTCACAATAAGACATTTTTCTCTCCAATATTATCACATTACAATATCCACTATCAAATTTTTCAAATGCAAATTTTTTCATGGCTTTTTTTAGTACTTCATTAGTTGAGTTCGCTTGTTAATTTTATTGTGTCAATAAAATGTTCAAAATCGTCATTTGAAAATGACAGATACTACGGCAGTAGCACTATATATAGATCGAAGTCAGTGTTCATATGACAGAAAGTCTAATCAGCCTACACTAAAGTCCTATAATACAAAATAGGTTTTTGATGGATTGACATCATTGGCACCATCTCTGAGATTAAGAAGAGATAAAAAAAATAATATATGAAAACTAAAACAAAAACAATATCATAAAATAGAAATGTGAAAAAACTAAAATAATAATTATTTTTGTATTGTTACTTTCATTTATTTTTTGATATCATTTTTACTTTAAAATGTTCACTTCTATATAATTACAACAAAACAAGAGGGCTAAGAGCTCCTTGCAATGAGCTGCTAAGTTAAGAGACTTTCGAGTTTATAAACGTCTCTTAGCCTCTTATCTAGAATACCGAATTCTCTTAACTGAATTCACCACACACAATAGGAGATCAGCTGATTTCTGTCATCCCTTAGCTCTTACCTAGAATAGCTATTTCTGCTAACTGTCTGCTAATTGCAGTTAAGAGGCTAAGAGGTTAAGAGTCTCTTACCTAGAATCGGTCGGTTAGTCAATGAATTGTTAAATAACAATAACGCAAAATTTACAGATGGCGCAAGTGCCACAATTTAATTATCAAAATAAAAAACAAAAATATCTAATTGTAATAATAACCGAAATTATTGAAATTCAAATCCAAAATTTAGTAATAACAACAACTATAACTGCCGTTACGAGAATAGAAATTTCTCTATCTTTAAACATCAAAATAATCAAAGACAAGATTTCAAAATTTGTAATTTCTGCGGTAAAAATAATCATACATTTGAAGAATGTCGAATAAGAAAATCGACAACTTTTTGAATTAATTGTAAAACGCGTGGGCATATGACCCAGCATTGTAAAGAGAAAAATAATAATTCAAAATCAATTACATACATACAGAGAAATGGTTACAACAATAACAATGATATTAATGATGCTAATAAAAGAAATGAAAATACTAGAAAAAATTCTGAAATAAAATGCAAATTTTGTCAAGGAACAGAACATATAATGAAGGATTGTAACGCAAAGAGATTGTGAAACAATCAAAATAAGAATAAAGGAAACTAGAAAAGGGCTATCACCCAGCCAGAGAAAATAAAGACAACGAGTGCCAGCCCCAAATTACTTCCAAAAAATTAGATAAGTTCATACTACCCTTAAATATTAGTAATAAAAATGAAACAGAATTATTAGTTGATACGGGAGCAGAAATAAGTTTATTAAAAGAAAAAATATTGAAAGATGATGTAATTATTTATACAGATAATAAATAATAAACAAATAACCTGTCAGTGAAAGAATTTGTAAAATCCAAATTGGAACAAAACCCCATAGTATAACAAATATCGCTGCACATGCAACAACTGAAGAAAAAGCAAGATTACATTAAAGATGAGTTTTATATGGAGCTGGAACAAGGCATGGTTTATATTGGGGCACCGAAATTTGACATGAAAATTATCTTAGGAGATTTTAATGCCGAGATTTGTAAGGAAAGTTTCCTCTACCCAACTATTGGAATGCATAGTCTTCATGATGTAAGCTCAGATAATGGACTTAAATTGGTCGAGTTCGCGGCTTCGAAAGGAATGGCAATTTCTAGCTCATGGTTTCGAGTTCCACACAAAAGAATACACAAGATCACATGGAAGTCCCCTGACGGGAAAAATTTGAATCAAGTTGACCATGTGATAGTGGATGGAAGATATGCTAGCCATGTCCTGGACGTCAGAACAAAAAGAGGAGCAAACATAGACTCCGATCATTATCTGGTCACAGTAAAACTCAGAGTGAAAATCATTACAGATAGACAGAAAGTGAACTCGAAAAATGATGTGAAAAGATTTTAGAACGACAAACACAAGGACAAGGAAGCTCAAGCAGAATTTAGTACTAAGGTAGAGGCAAAACTTTATTTTTTGGCGTGGCAAGAAGAAAGTGAGGTAGGCAACTTATGATGCGCCCTTAAGAACATCATTCAGGAAACAACCAGTGAAGTACTAGGCGAAGAGAATAAATCAGCCCGAAACCAGTGGTTTGATATGGAATAATAATAAAGAAAAGTGAAGCACGGTTAAGAATGTTCTCTAACAACACCAGAAACAGAGTAGAGGAATATAGGAAGATAAGGAAAAAATGCAAAGAAGTTTTCAGACAGAAAAGGAGGACACTAATAAGTAACGAATTGAAAGAAATGGAGAGTGCAAGGCTGAATAAACAAAGTCGGAAATTCTTTAAGAAGATAAGAAGTACGAAAAACGAATATAAGCCACAGTGCAAATTTATTAGAACAAAAGAAGGAGAACTGATTACAGAACAGTAGAGAATAAGAGAGAGATGGGCGGAATACTATGAAGAAAGCTTCAAACAGGAGAGCGCGGATGCGGAAGTGCGTAATAATAATAATAATAATAATAATAAGCCAACATCATTCACGATGATTCCCAGTATGGAAGAAGTCAGAAATGCGATATCTGCAATGAAAAATAATAAATCCGATAACCAGCGAAATTATGAAACAGTGTGGAGCATCTGGATAGCGAAAACAGATATGCCGGATGACTGGAATACGGGGCTCACAAACCCAGTACCAAAGAAAGGAAACCTCACGCACTGCAACAACTATAGGACTATAACACTCTTGAGCATAGCCAATAAAATAATGACATATGTAATACGAACCAAACTCGAGCAATTCTACGAAGAGATTATTGGTAATTTTCAATGTGGTTTCAAAAAGAATAAGTCGACTATTAATCAGCTTTTCTCGATAAGACAAAGGCTTGAAAAATTTGGGAACACAATGTCACATCATATCACCTATTTGTAGACTTTACTACAGCCTGTGATAGTGTGATCAGCAAAGAACTATGGACGGCATTGGAAGAGCTAGAAGTTCCAAAGAAATTGGTATATGTATGGAAAATAGTGACAACGAAATCACAAGCTAGAATCAAGATTGGTAGCAGATTATCAAAGACATTTAACATAGAAAAGGGGGTTAAACAGGGTGATGGCTTGACGCCCATGTTGTTTAACTTAGCGCTGAAGGCTGTTATCAGACGAGCAAACATCAAAAGGTCGGGGACATTGCTTTATCAAAGCTGTACATTACTAGGATATGTAGATGACATAGACAGCGGGAAGGAGCATAAAAGTGGTCAAAGAAGCATTTCAAGCCATCGAATGTGAAGCAGTGGATAGAGAGATATGGAGGCAGATTCTTTTAGAGGCAAAGGTCCTTTTTAGGACTGTTAGGCCGTAGAAGAAGAAGAAGAATAAATTTAAAATAAATGTAGTATGCGGACAAGGAAAAACAATAGGAACTTGTTCGGCTAAAATTAAATTTAAAAAACCGAAAAAATGTGAATTTCATATAATAAAAGATATAAAAAATATAGAAGAAGATGGTATATTAGGTTTTGACTTTTTGTCACAAAATTGTGTTATTGAAGGTCCACATAAACATTTACGTTTGCCCCGCAAGGAAACTAGTGAAGAGGGTTAAGTAATCAAATTACAAGATCCTTCTGAGCGAAAAATGTTTGTAAAAACACAAAATAAGAAAAAGTCAGTAGCTTTGAAAGTTGACGAAGCTTAGCAATTTAAAGTGAAAGAAAACAAATACCATATCATTGGTAATTGGTATACAACCATCGACACAGTGTCTCGTAAATACTGATTTATCGACGGTTGCTGGTATGAAAACAATACGTTTTTCTGAATCATAAATTTATGATTATGAAAATGATGTTGGAAAAGTACAGTCAAAAATTGATTCCACTGTCTTCGCTTGTTCAAATCAAAATCACGATAATATTTCTGTTAAAACTCAAGGCTGCTATCTCGGAAAAATTGTGTGAAAAACAATGACAATAAAATTGGTTCAGGAAATAATACAAATTTTGAGATTCATCCTCATATGAAAAAATGTAGGAAAGTACTGGTAAAAAATGATATACCTACCTGCCTTAGCTTCTTTGTACGAAACATATGTTAAGGGAGAGAATCCAAATTTAGAAGAGAAGTCAAAACGCATGATATTGTAATAAAGAAAATTTTTGAAATATTATGGAATTTTCTGTTTATTGAATTTCTTGTGAATTTTTTTCTAAATAACGACATAAATAAACAAAAATTTATTAATAATAAAGAATTAAATACGAAAATAAAAGTAAAAGCTCAAAAACATAATGAAAATAATAAAAAATGTGATAAAAAATTAAAGCTAAAAGAAATTTAAAAAAAATATGAAAAAATTAAAAGATGTCTAAATGAAGTTAAAGAAAATTTAAGAAAAGAAAAAATAATAAAAATAAATAAAGAAATGTTACATGAAGATTATATATAATAAAATAAATAAAAGATTAAGAGAAGAAAATGAGGATATAAATGAAATAAAAAAGAAATTATATAAATTAAAATCTGAAGAAATAAATGAAAATCATAAGAAGAAAAAAAGGAAATATAAAAATGAAACAGAAATTATTGAAAATTTGAAACATACTAAAAATACAAGATTTTACTTATTAAAAGAAGAGAAAATTAATGAAATAATTAAGACAGAAGATATTAATGTTAAAAATAAAATATAAAGAATAATGTAAATATTGTTAAAAATCACACAAAATTCAAAAAAACTCGAGCGCACTAAAACGATAGTGAGAAAAAGGAATATTTTACTAATACACTGGAAAATTTTTCTTAGGCAAAAACTATTAAACCATCGAACATAAATTGCAAACTTTCACTCAAGTGATAAAATAAAATCACACGAAATGCATTTTACCGACGGCGAAATTATTAGAATTATTAATACTCAAAGATAGGTCAAATTTCAAAACAATTCGCGGCCATTAAAATTTTGAAAAAAAATTTCTATATATCTATGTGTAATAATATATAGGACATAGTAATATATAATAATACACACAGTAGTATTAACAGTATGAACAAAAACAAGAAAAAAAAATAGAATGTTTTTTTTAAATATAATCAAGCGATTTACCCAAGTCTCAACAACAAATGCATTGCAAAAAAACAATAACAAACAATGTAAACAAACAGATTAAAGTACAATCTGTATCTAAGAATGCATATAGGAACAATATCCATATAAATATTATTATATATTATACTATACTATACTAGATTTATTATTTACTATACTATATTATAACTTAAGATATACATACATATACAAACACATACGAAATAATATTAATAGAAAAATCAAAAATTTCTTTTGCCACGAAATACATAAAAAAAAAAACATGTACGTATATTTATAGGTACATACATTTATTATCATTATGAATATATACAATACATATAAGAGAAGTTCCGGCCGATTCTAGGTAAGAGACTCTTAGCCTCATAGCCTCTACATAGCTGGCTGTGGTGAAAATTATATATAAGAGAATTAAGAGGTTTTAAATTCACCAAATCAGCTGATTATCGTTTGACACATAAATTGACCAGCGCGTGAGTTCGAATTTGTCAATTTATAGGCTAGTGCCAACTGCACACTGAAGTGAATTATTTGTAAAACTATGCTTTGAGAGACACGACAATTCCAAATGCATATGACGAATGCAACATGAGATCATGTAAAATCATACGATTTTGTCCAATTTTTTAGATAAGAAGGGTAGGGGATGTGAAGTGTCGTCTGAGTTAACGTAATGGAATTGTGTCTCATAAAACTCGTACTAAAGTCCTATAATACAAAATAGGTTTTTGATGGATTGACATCATTGGCACCATCTCTGAGATTAGGAAGAGATAAAAAAAATAATATATGAATACTAAAAAAAAAAACAATATCATAAAATAGAAATGAGAAAAAAGTTAAATAATAATTATTTTTATATTGTTACTTTCATTTATTTTTTGATATCATTTTTACTTTAAAATGTTCACTTCTATATAATTACAACAACATAAGAGGGCTAAGAGCTCCTTGCAATGAGCTGCTAAGTTAAGAGACTTTCGAGTTTATAAATGTCTCTAAGCCTCTAATCTAGAATACCGAATTCTCTTAACTGAATTCACCACACACAATAAGAGATCAGCTGATTTCTGTCATCCCTTAGCTCTTACCTAGAATAGCTATTGCTGCTAACTGTCTGCTAATTGCAGTTAAGAGGCTAAGAGTCTCTTACCTAGAATCGGGGTGTTAGTCAATGAAAATATGTAAAAGAGAAAAGTAAAAATAAAAGTGTAACAAAAACATAGCAAAGTGTCATATTAATCAAGCATTAATAAATAAAACCTATATGTTCTGCAAATACATACATATTTCAATAATATTATTATTAAGTCAATGTAAGAATATAATATAAATGCAATTATTATCAAAATGAAATTTAATATCAACAAAAACAACAGCATATGTATGGTCATTGTCAAGGCAGTATTGCAAAAAATAAAAAAATAAATAATAAGAAATATGCTTGTTATAAATTATGCATCGTAAAAGTATTGTACGCATATATAATAAGTATGTAATTCAAGTATTATGTTAAAGTTAATGAACTTCGAATAAAAGTAATAAAATAGAAATACATATATACATATATGTGTATACCTATATGTATATACATGGGTACATACATACATTTGTGTAATATTAATAAAAATAATTAAATAGGTCGGGGTTAGAAATAAGATAAATCGAATACATATAGTATATATATAAAACATTATTTCTAAAAGAAAAAAAATAATACAGAACATAAGGTTTAATACAAAATACATACATAATTTGAGAAATATGGGGATTACATAAAGGAACATAAAATAAATAAAACATTTATTAATATAATTATAAACAAAAATAATAAAATTTCTTTTTTTGTGTCAAATAAATGAATAAATAAATAATAAATTTAAATTAAAAATCAATAAAAAGAAAAATACAACCGAAACTGAAACCAACCACTTAAATAAACTACACCTCCCATTTTTTCGAAGGGGGAGGAAATGTTATATATAAAACATCAAATTGTAACACAATTTGATAAAACATTAGAGAATTTAAATCAAAAAAATTATTCTTGTATTGCCGTCTCTGTTTTTCTAATACCTATAAATGGCAGAAATTGACAATACAATGTTAATTTCAATAACAAGTATAAATGCAGCTGGTTCGTAAACCAGAATTAGGGAGTTGAGCAGCAAAATGAAAAAGTCTTGATTTGAAACGTTATAAAATTTGTGTTTATTCAAAACTTAAAAATAAGGAAAACAATTATAAAATAAAAAAAAAATTCAAACAAATACAAATAAATTAATAAATAAAAAAATCAAATAATAAGTTATAATAAAAATTCAAAAGAATAAAATAAAAAATTCAACAAAATAAATGAAATTAAAAAGAATTAAATAAAAAATAAATTAATGGTAAAATAAAGAAGAGAAGTGAATGTTAATGGCCCTATTCCACCTTACAACGTCTAGGGCGGTCTATGAAAGAAAGAGAAAAAATAAAATAAAAGAATTAAGAAGTTATAAATTATATATGTAATTGTGTTAGTGCAGACTTAGTAATAAAAATTACTGAAGTTGCTTTAGGTTTAAATGTAATATACCGGATTTTCAGTTAAGATTCGCTGAAGATCGGTTTAAATATAGATGATATTCAAGTTAAGATTCGCTTGAGATATCACTACGAAGGTACTTTGGATCCTAGTTAGGATTCGCTAGAATCCGGATTAGTATAAAAATATTTTCGATTTAACGATACAGTTATAATTCGCTGTCTCGTTAAATCGGGGGTACCTTTTAGTTAAGATTCGCTAAAAGGCTCTAGAGGTTCGAAGGATTAAGATTCGTCTTTCTTGATTCTCGGTTAAGATTTGCTGAGACTGAATAAGCAGACAAGGAATTTAGTGAAGTATTCACTTGGAAAGTTTGATCAAAAATGATGATTTCTGTTGAATTTCATCTCGTTTATATACGATCTGGGTAAACTGTATTTCTATTGTTTCCCAGTGTAAACAATGGAACAATGTAAACAATAAATTCTATGTTTATTGCACTTGTCAAATAAAGAAAATACGTAGTTTGACAAGTGCAGTAGTGTTGTGAGTATAGTAAATAAATAGTGAAATAAATATTGAAATAAATATTAAAATAAAAAAATGAGCGTGAAAAATAAAAATATGAAAAAATAATAAAAGTGTAAAAAATAAAATGGCGGTAAAAATAAATAATGTGTTAGTGAAAAATAAAATGAAAAGGGGTTATATTTTGCTTTTTGGGCAAAACAATTTCAGATATTTTAAATAAACAAAATATAAGAATAAATTAAATTTATTCTTATAATTAATTTAAATTCGCATAATTTCGCAATTCTTTAATTAATATAATTTCACAATTAAATATAGATCAATTTTTAAAAGAATCATAGTCCGTTAATTGATTTGTCAATTGGGCAATCATTTTATATGCAAAATTCATACAAGTTAAGACACGCAAAATATAATGGAATGTCACCTAAGTAAAACATACAAAGGATTTCGATTAAGCAAAATTAAAATTAGTTTAAACAAATAATATTTCTCAATATTCAGTTATGAAAAAAATCATAAATCAAATTCCATTCTTTTTTTTTTTTTATTACTTATTTAAAGTTCATAACGTTTTTTTAAGTATACTAAATTTAATGCAACATAGGAAATATCCATGCACTAAATTCAATATTATTACCAATATACAAATTTCATATGATTTCCTAATAATATAATATTAACATACATTAATTCATATACCAAAATTATATTAAGTTACTTGTAAACAAATAAAGTATAAGACAATTCAGAATTAGGTCAGTAAAAACAAGTAAAAATCAAAGATCCAAACTCGACAACAGTATAAAGTGCAATAAATGCACACATACCTATACAAAAAGCTGGGAGTTAAGCCATTGAGCTTAATACACATATGTATGTAAGTGCATACGTAAAAGTTAAGTTGGAAATACATTTAACCCTCGGTTTGCGTCGTACATGCGTTCCCTAGAAATTCGACGCAATGCGAAACAATGCAAGTAGAAAATCAATTTTATAAGAAAATACCCTCTGAAAAAGAAGATGCGTTCCGGTGAAACAAAGTTACACGAAAAATAGGTATAATTTTAATATCTTTTTAATTCCAAAACAATTTTCTTAACTTCAAAACGAACGAATCTATGATTGTTGTAAAAACTGATTTGATGTCTTTCTATGATTTGATGTCTTTTTAGACTAGTTTATTTTTTATGTCTTTATAAATTTCTGTGTAGCAGTTTAAATCGTTCTTCACAGCTCGTGCTACGTTTGAACTTTTTTTCAAAATCTGAATCATTTTCATGTAGAATTTCAAGTGTTTCGTCAATTAAGTTGAATGCCTTACTCAGCACTTTACAAGTCAATTCTTTCTTAATAAATAGGGTGTCAAAAATACATAAATAGGGTATTCCTCTACAAAATTGAAACGACGCAAGTCGGAATTGAAGCGACGGTATGTGAAATTTGGTATCAATTCAATGGAGACGCAACTTCAAAAGACGCAAAACAAGGGTTAGGTTTACAATTAAACACGTATGAGTGACGTTACATTAAGACAACGGAAAAAGTGTCAAGTAAACATTTTACAATGCAATTAACATTATGAATGAACGAATAAAGAATATGAAATTATAACGCCCATTCTCCCTACGTTTGACAATTTCAGTTAAAAATATCCGCCCGATTCTAGGTAAGAGACTCGTAGCCCTAAGCCTCTTAACTGCAATCAGCAGACAGTTAGCACAAATAGCTATTCTAGATAAAAGTTAAGAGATGACAGAAATCAGCTGATCTCTTATTATGTGTGGTGAATTCAGTTAAGAGAAGTCGGTATTCTAGATTAGAGGCTAAGAGACATTTATAAAGTCGAAAGTCTCTTCACTTAGCAGCTCATTGCAAGGAGCTCTTAAGCCTCTTATCTTGTTGTAATTGTATACAAGTGAACATTTTAAAGTAAAAATGATATGAAAAAATAAATGAAAGTAGTAATATAAAAATAATAAATTATTATTTAATTATTATTTTACTATTTTCACATTTCTATTTCAGGTTATTGTTTTTTTTTTTTTTTTAGTTTTCACATATTATCTTTTTTATCTCTTGTTAATCTCAGAGATGATGCTAATGATGTCTATCCATCAATTACCTATTTTGCACCATAAGACTTTAGTACGAATTTTATGAGAAAATTCCACTACGTTGACTCATACGACACTTCACATCCTCTACCCTTCTTATCTGAAAAATTGTATGATCGTATGATTTTACAAGATGCTCTTATCATGTACTTATTATCATGTACTTATTATTATAAATCATGATCAATTTTACATGTACTTACATTAAATTAAAATGTTTAAAAACGGTCAAATGCGTAAAAAATTTGAAGTTCATGTTATCATAGGAAATTAAACTCCACCCCATGTGTATTACAAAATATACGATCAGTGCAATATGAAACTTGTACACATTTGTTTTTATTGTATTGTCTGACCAAAATTAAGACGTAGCTACAGTTAAGTAATACTTGTTTAAGTCTAGATTACCTAAGCACAAGTACAATGAATGTGTAATACTTTACTTTACAGCACGTTATTTTATTATAATACGAATACGAATCGTAGCTAATTAATATACTGCGATACAAACACGTACATTTTAAATGCAAGTACTCTGAACAAAAATAACCCGGACTCGTTCATGTACAACCCCCGCCAATATTTTAAGATGCATTTCTTTTAGTATTTATGTTTGTATACCTGTTTTTTACATTTCCTCCAAATTCGAGCTATATATGTCAATCAGTTGTTTTTTGACAGCACTTTGTTTAGGTCAAGTTTTTGCTTACTTTCGATTTTGCGATGGAAAAAATAATTGAACAAAGAATTTGTATTAAATTTTGCGTAAAAAATGAAATTAATGCTACTGAAACGCTAAAAATGTTGCAAAAATGTTATGGTGATAGTTCTCTATCGAAAACAACAACATTTGAATGGCATAGTCGTTTTAAAAATGGTCGTGAATCAGTGAAGGATGACATTCATCCTGGGCGTCCTTCAACATCAAAAACCAAAGAAAATGTTGATCTGATTAAATCAATGGTTTTGGAAAATAGAAGATTAACGATCAGAGAGATGGTTACTGAAACAGGAATTTCATTTGGTACAATTCAAAGCATTTTAAGTGATGATTTGGGCTTGACACGACTTGCAGCGAAATTGGTTCCTAAATCATTGAATTTTTTACAAAAACAAGAACGTGTTATTGTTGCTGAAGAGATGCTTTCCAGAGTAAATGCTGATCCTGCATTCATTCAACGGATCATTACTAGTGATGAGACGTGGGTGTACGAGTTTGATGCGTTAACAAAGCAACAACCAAGTGAATGGCGCGCTTCAGAAGAACCAAGACCCAGAAAAATTCGTCGTACTCAATCAAAGAAAAAGATTTTGCTTACCGTTTTCATCGATTATCGTGGTGTTGTGCATCATGAATTTTTACCAACAGGTCAAACAGTTAATAAGGATTATTATTTAAGCGTAATGAAGCGTTTACGAGAAGCAGTTCGTCTAAAAAGACCCGATTTGTGGCAAAATAATTCGTGGATTTTACACCACGATAACGCACCTTCTCACACAGCCGTGGTTATTCGTGAGTTTTTGACTAAAAACTCAACAAACACTATTCATCAACCACCATATTCACCGGATCTCGCACCGTGCGACTTTTTTTTGTTCAGTCGCTTAAAAAAACCACTTCGGGGAACCCCCTTTGACAGCATAGAAGCAATTAAAGACAAATCGAAGAAGGAACTTATGGCGATCCCAAAAAGTGAGTACGAAAAATGTTTCCAGGATTGGATTAAACGGTGGCACAAGTGCATTGCATCAGACGAAGAATACTTTGAAGGGGAAAAAATAAATATTAATGAATAGACTTGTACTTTGTGTTTTATTGACCAAGTCCGGATTATTTTTGATCCGGGGGTTATGTAAAGTATGTATATGCAAAATCGGTCAAATGCGTAAAAAATCGAATATTCTTTAAGAAAAAAGAAAAAATGCTAAACAAATAACAAGTTTTGGGTGGTGGTAATATTCTTACACATACATTCATGAAAATTGGTATTTATTTCGTACATGTACACGATTTGTTTTGATTTTTTTTTTAATCTACCTGAGAATAATTCTCTTTACGAAAAATATTTTTAGATTCCAGGTTATGTTTCTTCATCAGAAGTTTTAAAAGGGTAGGGTAAAATCTGCCGTAAGAAGTAAAATTCTTGTTTCTAATATATTTTCTTTGCTTATAGAATGAAGTCCAAAAAATTATAAGGTAGTATTAAAGAATCTACACCATTCAGATCTAACTAAAGAAGAACTTCACAGGATAGGTCATGTAGTTATCAGTGTATATAACGTCAAAAATAAGTATACCAAAACGCCACTTCCAGTATTTTTTATTGACTTAAAGCCAAAAGAAAATAACAAAAATATATTCCAGGTAGCTGACAACGTGAAGTCATATTCAGAGACAACTGTTAAGAGCATCAATGCAGTCAAAAAAGATATTGGTAAATCCTATGCCGATGTGGTAAAAGAAAATGCTGTAATCTACAGTCAAAACCCCAAACCTTACAAAGACAAAAATGATATAGAAGAATTGAAACAAATGATGAATAACATGATGACACAGATGGGTACATTGCTAAACCTACTCATGACAATCGTATCTAAACTAAAATAAGACACTTAAATATTTGTATATGGAACGCCAAGGGACTGAATAGTCATGTTCAGGAAATTAAACACTTTCTTAACCTTAATGATATAGATATTCTACTAGTCAGTGAAACACATCTTACAAACAAGAGCTATATAAAAATTCCAAAATATAATATTTACAATTGCAATCATCTTGAAGATAAAGCCCACGGAGGAGCGGCAGTTATTATAAAAAATACCCTTCCCTCATGAAGGCATAAAACTACCACAACAGCACATGCAGGTGATATCAGTAATTGTTGATCATCAGGGGCACATAACATTTGCTGCAATTTATTGTCCACCAAAATTTATTAATAAAAAAGAGCATTTTAACTGGATGTTTAGTCAACTGAGTAACCGATTCTTCGTAGGTGGAGACTTTAATGCAAAGCACATGGAATGGGAAGCCAGTAAAACTCTTACAAAAGGAAGAGAACTTCTAACATCCGTAAAGGAAAACAACTTCAAAGTCTTGTCAACTGGTGAGCCAACATACTGGCCAACAGACTTAAATAAGCTTCCTGATGTACTTGATATCGGTATAATAAAAGGTCTTGATGCTGAGAAATTTATATTAAAATCTAGTCATGATTTATCATCGGATCATTCTCCCGTTATAGCTACCATGCACGAGACATTTTACGAACTTAATCAGCCACCTTCTCGCCTGTGTAATTGTAAAACCGATTGGAATAAATTCCAGCAAACCCTTGATAGCAATCTAGATGTCAAAATGGCACTAAATAACCCTGCCGAAATTGAAAAAGCTGTTATCCACTTAACAGAATGTATTCAAATCGCAGCTGGGAATTCCACACCACCTATAGAGAGAACTAGTAAACCTGACATCATCGACGATTATATGAGAAAATTAATATTTAAAAAACGAAAAGCAAGAAACCTTAAGAAAGCAGACAGACAAAACTAAATATAATAAAATAACAAGAATCCTTAAAAAGAAAATGCATGAAATAAGAAACGAAAACATAGAAAAGCACCTAAAATTTATACAAAATAAAATTTATTATCTTTAATGATTTGAACGCTAAAAAAGCCCCAGGCTTTTATTTAATTTCAGGAGCTATACTAAAACGAGTCACAACGAAATGCTTCAAATTCATTGCTGCTATAATTAACAGTGTAATCAAACATAGTTATGTACCAGAGGTTTTGAAAATCTCGCAAGTATGCGTGATACCTAAACCAGGCAAGAATTACGCATACCCGTCCTCATATAGGCCAATAAGCCTCTTACCAGTGTTATCAAAAATATATGAAAAATTAATACCTTAAAGACTTCAGCTAGTTATAGACAAAAAAATTTAGTTCCAGATTTTCAATTTGGGTTTAGACGCCAACATAGTACCATTTAGCAGATAAATAGAATTGTTAATGGCATCATAAACGACTTTCACAAAAAAAAAAAAAAAAAAAATACTACAATGCGGCCTTTCTAGATATTAGCCAGGCATTTGATAAGGTATGGCATAAAGGTCTGCTATACAAATTAAAGCAATTATTACCACATCATTACTACCAACTACTAAAAAGTTACTTAGAAAATCGCTACTTTTTCGTTAAAGTAAAGAACAAACAAACAAAACTGAAGCCTATCCTGTCAGGTGTCCCCCAAGGAAGTATATTGGGTCCTATTTTATACTTGTATACACAGCCGACATGCCCACAAGTGGGAAAATTAAAATAGCTACTTTCGTTGATGACACAGCCATTAGAGCTTCTCACGAAGACCCAGCTCAAGCATCAATCGTTTTACAAAAGAATCTTGATGATATCAGTTTGTGGTGCAAAAAATAGAAAATTGCTTTAAACGAACAGAAATCGCAGCATATTACATTCACCCTCAAGTCAAAGGATTGCCCAGCAATCTCGATTTATAACAAAATTATCCAGAAAACAAATGACGTTAAATTTTTAGGCCTACATTTGGCCTAAACAAGAAACTAACATGGAAAAAACATATATGGACGAAAAGGCTACAACTGATACAACTACGTAGGCAGCTCCTATGGATGATGAGAGGAGATTCAAAGATGAGCTTGAAAAATAAAATGCTGATATATAAAATAATCATAAAACCTGTATGGACGTATAGTATCCAACTATGGGGTACGGCCTGTAGATCAAATATCCAAATTATTCAACGATTCGAAAACTTTATGCTACGAATGATGGTTAATGTACCCTAGTACATAACAAAACATCACTCCATAATGACTTAAACATACTAACAGTCCAGGAAGAAATAGAACAGTATGCAAAAAAACAACAAAACAGGCTGATTATGCATCCTAACAGAATGGCCATAAAACTACTACAGCAGAATAAGCAAAAGAGAATCAGAAAAATATATCCACAAGATCTTCTTAGCAAAGTAACAAAATAATTGTTGTTAGATCCCATTTGAATTGAACTTAAAGCTAAAATGAAATTTTTACTTGTAATTAAACCTACATCTATATATTTTTAATTGCCATAATTATTAGCTTATTGTAAAGACACTAATTTTACAGATTGCAACAAAAAAAGGATGTAATTGTGAGTATCCAAATTTCCACTTTTTTTTTCCAGTCATAATTCAGATACAGATACAGACCAAAATATGAATTCAAAAAATTAACGTCATCAACTTCGTACGCGGCTACGGAGTTGAGCAAAAAATATTGCCGCTTATTTAGATATGATCTAACAACAAAAATTAAATTCTTAATTGATACTGGAGCCGAAGTATCCATTTTACCAAAAAACTCTATCCTTATTCGAGCCAATCCTCAGACGTTCAACTTGTTGCTGCCAATGGAGCTTCCATTACAACATTCGGTTATAAAGCATTAATTCTTTCAATAGGTCTCAGGCGTAATTTTGATCACACCTTTATAATAGCTTCAGTTAAAAAACGCTATTCTGAGTGCAGATTTCTTATACAAACATTAATTGTTAGTAGATGTGTATAATAAAAATTTAGTAGATCGAACTACTAACCTTTCAACCATTTGTTGCAAGACATCGACTGTCTCACTCTCACCTCGTTTATATTTAATTACAGGTGAATATGGATCAATTCTGAAGGATTTCCCTAATTCTGTTAAACCACCTAATTTTAATTTAAGTGTCAAACACAATGTCGTACACCATACTGTAACACAGGGTAGTCTCCCTTCAGCTAGAGCTCGTCACCTTGATCCTAAAAAATACCAAATAGCAAAAACAGAATTTGATACGATGGTAAAACTTGATATTTTCAGACCATCTTCATCATCTGTAGCGTCACCTCTCCACATAGTCCCTAAGAAATCATCGGTTGAATGGAGACCATGCGGAGACTACAGACAACTTAATGCAGCAACCATATTTGACAAGTACCCACTTCCAAATATTCACGATTGTAATCTTCATTTGCACGATTGTAAAATTTTTTCCAAAGTAGATCTCATTCGTGCTTATCATCAAATACCAGTGGCTGAAGAAGACATTTATAAAACAGCTGTAATTACACCTTTCGGATTTTTTGAATTCCTTAGAATGCCGTTTGGAATCAAAAATGGCGCACAAACGTTTCAACGTTTCATAAACGAAGTACTTTCAGGTCTCAATTTCGTTTTTGTCTACTTAGACGATATCGTTATTGCCAGCGAGTCTATAGAACAACATAAAATTCATTTGCGTTCTCTATTTAATCGTCTTCAACAATATGGAATTAATATAAATCCTAATAAATGCGTTTTTGGAGTACAACAAGTGGAGATTCTAGGACATATTATTTCTGCCCAAGGTTTACAACCATCTGAGGAAAGGATTAAAGCTTTGAAAGAATTCCCAACTCCTACTACAAGCAAAAAACTCCAACGCTTTCTTGGTTTGGTTAACTTCTACCATCGTTTTATACCCAATCTCGCTAAATTAGCAAATCCATTATACGATATATTAAAAGGTTGTAACAACAAGAAAAACTGTAAAACACAAAAATGTACATAGAATGTAGAACATAAAACAGCTTTTCAAGATATTAAGAAGGATCTTCAAAATTACGTTCTCCTTGTACATCCCAATCCCAACTCCAGAATTAGCCTGTGTGTAGATGCTTCTAATAGCGCGGTTGGTGGGGTGTTACAACAGCAAAATGGTCATGCATGGAACCCATCTGTTTTTTCTCGAAAAAATTAAAATCTTCAGAACAAAAATATTCAACTTTCGACAGGAAATTGTTAGCCATTTATCTAGCTATAAAACATGTTCGTTACTTGATTGAAGCTAAAGACCTCATCGTATTTACAGACCATAAACCTCTTGTCAAAGCGTTTTCTTCGAAAACCGAGAAATCACCACGTCAGACTCGTCATTTCGATTATATTTCTCAATTTATGAATGACATTAGACATGTTCAAGGAATAAAAAATATAGTCGCTGACACCTTTTCAAGATCTTCAATAGACTCAATAGTCAGCGAAACTGATCTCAATTTCCATAACTTAGCACAAGAACAAAAACGAGACGACGAACTTAAACGAATTCTCGATACTCAAAAAGATAATAAACGTGCTAAATCTTTTACTCTTTCAAAAATTCTCATACCCGTAGAGGATGTAGAAATATGGTGTGAAACCTCTACAGTATACAATAGGCCGTTTGTAACAGAGAATTTACGTAGAGTCATTTTTAATAAAATCCACAATCTTTCACACCCTGGCATTCGAGTCACTAGAAAATTAATTACCTCTAAATACTTTTGGCCTGAAATGAATAAGCAAATTACTTTTTGGGCAAGGACATGTATTCAATGTCAGAAATCAAAGATTACACGTCACGTTAATAGCCCTAATGGTACATTTAATACTCCCAAAGAAAGGTTTGAGCATATCCATATGGACATAGTAGGTCCCTTACCACCTTCTAACGGTTTTACATACGTACTAACCATAAAAGATCGTTTCTCTCATTGGCCTGAAGCAATCCGTTTAAAGAATATATCAGCCGAAAACGTCGCTTTAACATTCATATATTCTTGGGTTTCTCGTTACGGTATGCCAAGCTTCATCACTACCGATCAAGATACACAATTTGAGTCTTCTCTTTTCCGAGAAATCTCCTGTATCTTTGGTAGTCATCGTATTCGTACTACAACTTATCACCCACAAGCAAATGGTTTCGTTGAAAGATTTCATCGACACCTCAAAACAGCCAAAAAATGGTATTTTTCATTACCTGGATTCTTTTAGGCATCAGATCGGCCTTGTTAGAAGATTTAGGCGTATCACCTGCACAGCCTTTATATGGTCAACCACTAAGGTTACCATTTGAATTTGTCACAACAGACACAATAGACGTTAAAAAGATTGATTCACAACCACAACTATGTCGTAAACAAAATAATATTTTCATACCTAAAAATTTATAAAATTGTTCGCATGTTTTTATAAAACAATCTGTATATAAAGGTAGTCTTAGTACACCCTACTCAGGTCCTTACGAAGTTATTTCTAAACATAAAAATTTTTTCAAAATCCTATTGGAAAATAATAAACAAGATATGATATCCGTAGATAGAATAAAACCAGCGTATCTTTTGAATCAAAATTTACTTACAGATGTAGACAGCAGAATAACGAGAAGTAATAATTTTAAAAAACGAGTAAGATTCAGATTATGAACATTAATGATTGTTTTGACTACTTGTGTAATACATTCAAATCAATTTTCGAATTAAATCTAAATGAATTAAAATAAAAATCTTATATATTTAATATACTACTTAAGTGATAAAAATAAAATTTGAATTATTTACATATTATGTATTTACTTTTCGTTTTAGAAAACAACATTTTAAGACAATAATTTGATAAGTTTTAGAATTCATCGACTAAAATAAATTTTAAGATGAGAAATTTAGAATAAAATAATTTAAGCTAATTTAAATTTTATGTATTTATATCTTATATACTGTGTACATAACTTTCATTAAAGGGGGAGTAATGTGGCGGTACACCCTGTAGAAATTTATTTTATATCGGTATAACTATTGTTCAATAGTAATCAATATTACTATTGTTATCGACTCTAAATCTCTCTACTATACAGAGAGATCAGAATTACATTTTTTTTTTTTTTAAATGAGCTTTGAATACACCTTGTTCACTAGCCACATGTATAGTGTTTAATTATGTTAACCAGTATTTTAATAATTTTTTTAAGTTTTTAATTATTAAATTTATTTGATTTATTTTAAACAAATAATTTAATTTCAAAATTTGGTTTTATTATTTTTTAAAATAATTTTAATTTTTAATTTTTTGACGTTCGGGGTCACCAATTATGTGGGTATCCAAATGTCCACATTTTAATAAAATAAAAAATAAGTTTAATTTTTACTTAAAACTTTACTGACACGTCTTAATTGTACAAAGTCTGAAACTAGAAGAAAGATGATAAGAAAATATGGTACAGTACATCATGTAGAAATATTAGCATCAGTACACTTGCATTTCTTTGATTACATTGGAAAAAAATGTCATGTGACCTAATACAATTAAATGATCATTATTTATTTACATTTGTATTTATACTTTGTATGTAATTTTGATCTCTCTGTATAGTAGAGAGATTTAGAGTCGATAACAATAGTAATATTGATTACTATTGAACAATAGTTATACCGATATAAAATAAATTTCTTCAGGGTGTACCGCCATAGTAATAAAAATAAAATAAAATATATAAAAATAAATATATATTTGAATAATCTCTGATCGCTTCACACAAATGTTATTAGTAAGGCAATTTTGATAATCTAACCGCGCGATTCTGGGTAAGAGACTTTTGTCTAACTCCTTAGTAACGACTTAGTAAACGGTTGGTAAGGCCAGTAACATAATATTAAATACTGTTTAATAATTTTTTGTATTTCCTATTTACATACATATAAGAATTTATCAGGCTATGTGTAATCTCATTATATCTCATTCTAATTTATACCAATTAGTGTACATAACTTCAAAATGAATTTTCAATAAATTCATAATGGTCATAATAAAAAGTTTAAATCGAGCGTCAATAAGTTGAATGAATTTATAAAATTATTACTGAAATTTATCTTCAAAATCTATAACTAATTAACACAGTTAAAAGTTCTAAATTGTAAATAATGAATAAATGAAATAAACTTTCATTATGATAATATTTATTTTTATATATATATAGGTACTATAGTGTACAAAAAAATTTAAAAGTTTTCATAATTACTTAGTTTCAAAAAAGAAAAAGAAATCTTTTGGAAGAAAAATAAGAATAAAAGAAAAGAGATTAATGAATATTAATTTTTTTCATTTTCTAGACTTGCTTGCATGTTTGTGTATTTATATATGTACTCGGAGTTCATTTTCAAAGCATAGTCATCTGCATTTTAAACTATAACGATTGTTCGAATACTTTCACATTTAGCCCAAATAAATTCGTCTTTTTCCCACATTTTCTGATTACTAGTTTTCTATATGTATTGTATACGAAAACATTAATCACACGAATGCGCTATTCACATTATACTATTTACAAGGAGCTTGTTGTGATTACTTAATGTTACTTAATGTTAATATGTTATGTATATAATGTTAATATATTATATATAATGTTGATATATAATGTTACTATTTCTTAATGTTAATATATAAGAAGAGAGCGATATATTATTAAGTACATATCGAATTATTATAATATTAGTTGAATGTGCAGTGTGGCCATAATATTGTCATTCAGGTCAATTCAACTAAGAATTGGGCAATACTTTACAATTACAAATGCCATTAGCTTTATCCAAAATAGAAACGCTTCGTAACGCGCTGCTTCGTTGAATTTTAGCTAATGTTACGTATTTTTGACATTTGAACCAAAATAGAAACGTATACATACGTATACACCTGTTAACAGCTGTTACAAATTACATTGACAACCTCAATATCTTGTTATAAACAATAATGAATGTAAACAATGAATGAATGTGCATATACATAATTGATGAAATTAAAAAAAAAATTCTTGATAATTCTGTTTTGCCCAAAAAGCAAAACATAACCCCTATTTTATTTTACTCTAACACATTATTTCATTATTTTTTTTCACCACCATTTCCTTATTACATCCTTTTTCACATATTATTTTTCACACTTTTGACATTTATTATTTTTTCCCATTTTTTATTTGTCACGATCATTTTTTACTTCAATATTTATTTAAATATTTATTTCAATATTTATTTCACTATTTATTTACTCTATACACAACACTACTGCACTTGTCAAACTATTATTTGACAATAACATAGAATTTATTGTTTACATCTTTCCATTGTCTACACTGGGAACAATAGAAATACAGTTTACCCAGATCATATATAAACGAGATGAAATTCACCAGAAATCATCATTTTTGGTCAAATTTGTCTGTTTATTCAGTCTCAGCGAATCTTAACTGAGAATCAAGGACGAATCTTAATCCTTCGAACCTCTAGAGCCTTTTAGCAAATCTTAACTAAACCGATTTAACGAGACAGCGAATCTTATCTGGATCGTTAAATCAAAAATATTTTTATACTAATCCGGATTCTAGCGAATCTTAACTAGGATCCAAAGTACCTTCGAAGTGATATCTCAAGCGAATCTTAACTTGAATATCATCTATATTTCAACCGATCTTCAGCGAATCTTAACTGAAGATCCGGTATATTACATTTAAACCAAAAACAACTTCAGTAATTTTTACTAAGTCTGTACTAACACAATTACGTGTAAAATTTTTAATTTTTAATTCTATATTTTTTTTTCTTTTTCTTCTATTTATTCATAGACCGCCCTAGAAGTCGAAAGGTGGAATAGGGCCAAATGTTAATTTCATTTCTTTATTATTTAATTCATTTTAATTTGCATTTATTTTGTTTTTTATTGAATTTTTTATTATTATTTATTCATCGTTTGTTCTTATTTAATTATAATTTATTATTTGAATTTTTTTTACTATTTATTTCCCTGAATTTTTTTTATTTATTTTGAATTTTATTTTAATAATTGAATTTTTTATTAATTTATTCATTTGCTTGAATTTTTATTTTTAAAATTATTGTTTTCCTAATTTTTAAGTTTTAATTAATATAAGTTTTATAACGTTTAAGACAAGACTTTTCATTTTGCTACCCAACTCCCTAATTCTGGTTTACGAATCAGCTGCACTTTATACTTGTTATTTAAATTAACATTGTATTGTCAATCTCTGCCAGTTCTAGATATTAGAAAAACAGAGACGGCAATACAAATTCCTTATTACTTTAACCACAAAATTTAAAATTAAATTCAGAAAAAATATTTCATTTTTCTTTTTATTTAACATTTCTCAAATGATTTCAAAAAATTTTTTAAATAAAAATTTTTAAAGGTTTAACCTTTGTACCTTGATCGGTAATAAGAATTTTAGGTATTAAATATCGGCTAATTATTTCATTGAAAAATGCTTTAGCAACAGTTTTTGCTTCCAAATTGAGTATAGCTACTACGTCCATAAATTTTGTAAGATCATCTTCGAACGTTAACATATATTTATTGCTATTAAAAGTTTCCGGTAAAGGACCTACAATGTCCATAAAAGATTTTTCGAAGGGTTTGTATGAAGTGATTAAAATCTCCATTGGCATTCGGTGTGATCTATTTAATTTATTTTTCTGGCAAATTTCACATTTACGAATATATTTTTTAATATCTTTTAACATCCCTTTCCATTTATATTGTCTTTTAATATCATTCTATGTTTTGAATACACCTTGATGACCACCTAGGGGTTATGAAAATATTTTAAAACCGTCATTATGTTTTCTCTATCAGTTATGAAAATTACATTTAAATTACAATTTGAATTTGAACCAGAATTTTATGTATTATTATTTTTTTTTTTTATTGAAATAATTTGCCCATATGAAGAATTTATATTCTTATTTTGTTGTTTAATGTCAAAAACAATAGGTTTATTATTTATAGAAAAAACTACTTATTGGTTTGGTGTGTTGGCTGAGAATGAGAATGACTTTATTTAACTTTATTTAACACCTTCTTTATCAAGCTTAGAATTAGGTTGCATACATATGTAAGCTTACCATATACTATGTTAATATTCTTAAATGACTAAAGAAGAGATACATAATACATATGTATATAAATGAAAGAGATATATTATATTTATATGCAAAATGATTAACATTCTATATTTTGCATTACACCTCCCTCCCTCCTTTCAAAGAAGGAATTTTACTTAAAATTACTTCAAGTAATGAAATATATTTATTACATTGAACAATTATTTTTATTGTTTAAACTTATTACTAAGGGCCCAAAATTAAGTCTAAAATGAACTTATCATCTACATTCGTATATATTTAAATTCCAAAATATGTAATGTTAATGGAGAAATGCGCATTTCTATAAAAATATGTTTTTTTTTTTAAGATTTTGAAAATGTTTTTATTTTAATGTTTTCTTATTTATTTTTTTTATATTATTTTTGTTTTTTATTTTTTTTTTTTACTGATTTATTTAATTTTTTTTTTTTATTTTATTATTTTTTTTTTTTATTTTATTATTATTTTTTTTTTTTTGTTTTTTTTACTTAAAATATTTTACTATTCTGTTTTTATGTACTAACGTCTCTTCCTCCTTTTCGAGGTTTTTTAGTTTTACATTAGATTCTTCAAAGTCGATAATTACATATGGTCCGGCATAAATTGAATCTAATTTATGTCGGGGTTCTTTTCTCAGTAATACTTTATCGCCAATTTTAAAATTTATATTTTTAGCATTGTTATCATAAATTTTTTTTTTTTTTGCTTTTGAAATGTGTAACAGTTCTTGTGCCAACTTGTGCATACTATGTAGCTGAAACTTTAATTCTTTTGAGTAGCTATCAAAATTATAAATGGGATCGACTCTATTGTTTAACATAAATTCCGGAACTGTTGGGATTTTGCCGAATACTAGTTCAAAAGGTGTAAATTTTTCTTTAAAACAGGCATTTGGTGTTGTATTGTGGCAATAGGTAAAGTACTTAAGATACGTATCCCAATTATCTTTGTTTTCATTTATATATGAACGGAGGTACTCGTTAAGTACGCGATGATTTCTTTCAATAGTTCCTAACGTCTCATGATGATATGCTGTTGATGTTTTGTGTTTGATATTGAGAATATTGCAAATTTCTTGCAGAAGTTGATTTTTATATTCTGTTCCTCTGTCAGATAAAATAGTTTTCATAGGACCAAAGATTAGAACACAATTCTCAACTATAGCACGTGCTACTGTCTTTGCGTCTTTATCGGGAACAGGAACAGTTATTAAAAATTTAGTTAAATTACAAGTTATAGTGACAGCATACTGATTACCATTACAAGTTTTTTTAAAAGGACCTATTGTGTCAATAACAACGATATCAAAAAATTTTTGTGGTGTTTCTGTAATTTGCAAAGGCTCAACGTTTTTGGCTTTTACTTTATTTAGTTGGCATTTTTGACAATTTTTTGACAAATTTAGCTACATCTTTATGCATATTCTTCCAGTAAAAATTAGATTTTAGTTTGGTATATAACCGTTTTTGTCCAGAATGTCCACCAAATATCGGATCGTTATAGTATCTTTCTAATAACTGTTTAATTTCATTTTTATCACTTACTACCACGGGCTTATTATTTATAGCGATTTTTATATGTTTTAAACATTTATTTCCGATTTCTTTAAAACAATTTATTCCAAACAGAGTGAATATACAATCATCATTATTAATTTGAACTTCTTTAATTTTTAGCTTGTCAGTTTCTTTTTCTAATTGCGAAAGTAATAACTAGAGTTATTTTCTGTTTAGCTAGGAATTCGTACGAATCAATTTTTATTACGCATTTTCTTTTACTAAATAGTTTTAAACTTATTTGGCCTGTATTGTAATTAACATAAAATTTCATTTTAGAAGTTTTCCATGTACTAAAACCTTCATAAATTTTAACATTATTTTCAATATTATAATTTTCCTTAGAAAATTGTAAATCTGTATATTTATTAGCATAATTAGGTATATTTTCTTTATCTTTTATTGTCTTCTCTATATTATTGTCTCTTGAGATACTTTTACTCAAATTTTTATTAGTCATTGCCCTAGTTTGAACTGCAAACATTTGAACAACATTAGCATGGGTAGTTTTTAAATCATCAATTGTTATGCGTGATAGCGCATCGGCGACTACATTTGATTTTCCTTTGATAAATTCAACTGTGAAGTTGTATTCTTCCAAATCTAATCTCATTCGGGTTAGTTTCGATGACGGATTTTTCAATGAGAAAAGGAAAGTTAGGGGTTTATGATCACTTCTGATCAGAAAATGAGTTCCGTATAGATAAGGTCTATAATGTAAAACTGCAAAATGTATAGCGGTCAATTCTTTTTCAATAGTAGATTTATTGATTTCTCCTTTTGTGAACGATTTAGATGCAAACGAAATGGGTAAATCAATTCCATCAAAGTTCTGAGATAAAACCGCTCCTGCAGCATATTTTGACGCATTTACTGTTAATATGAATTGCTTTGAAAAATCCGGATAACTAAGTATTGGTGGGTTAATTAGCGCTTTTTTGAGTTTATCGAAAGAAGTTTGGCATTCAGTGGTCCACAAGAAAGGAGTTCGTTTGCGTGTAAGATTATTTAATGGACGAGCTAATTCAGCAAAATTTTTAATGAATTTTCTATAATAATTCATAAAAGCTTAAAATCTTCTAGTAGAATCTTTATCATTAGGTTTGGGATAATCAATTACTACCTGAATTTTCGAATCGTCTGGGAAAATACCTTTATCAGTACATTTGTGACCAAGATATGTTACTTCGTTTTTAAAAAATTGACATTTTTCGGGATTAAGTTTCAAATTATACTTTCTGCAAATTGAAAAGACGGTTTTTAAATTATTTATATGGTGATTTTCTGAACAACCAATCACTATAATGTCATCCATATATAAAAAGCATTGTAACGGCGTTGCACCTGCAAAAGCTAATGACATCATACGAGAGAATGAGTTTGGTGAGACATTAAGTCCAAATGGTAGAACTTTCCATCGGTACGATCCTACATTTGTGCTGAAGGATGTTATATCACGTGAGTCTTCATCTAATGGGACCTTATGGAATCCCGAATACAAGTCTAGTACTGAAAAAAATTTCGTTCTACCCAAATTGTCTAGAATATCTTCAATACGTGGAAGAGGAAATTTGTCTGCTATTAGTTTTTTGTTTACTAATCGATAATCGATACACATGCGCCATTTTTGCCTATTTCCTTTTTTTGGTACTAAAATTATTGGACTATTGTTATTAGATTGGCTTGGTTCAATTAGCTCATTTTCGAGAAGTTTATTAATTTGTTTATTGATTTCATCTTTTTGCGAATGTGGCAAACGATAATTTTTTACATAAACCGGAGTATTATTTGTTATTCTAAGTCGTTGTTTATAAAAATTATTAACAGTCATCAGAGCTGTTCAAAGTACTGAATCAAAGTATTCGAAGTAATAAGTATAAAGTAATTACTACTGTATTTGAAGTAATAAGTACGATAATTACGAATGTTCCAAATGTATTCCAAGTATCAAGTATTGTTTTGATATACTTGAAAGTATGTATTTGAAGTAAATATGTATTTGTTTCTAGTAAATACAATATTTACTTGAACCAATGTACTGTAAGTAAGTTATGTTATTATTTAATGTACTTCATAAAAGAAAACTCGGAATATGTAGAATTAAAACAATAGTTTTTGCAATACTAACAATATATTATTTTAAAAAAATAGCTTACATCTTACATGTTTTCAGAATTTGCTTTTAATAACACAAGGTATTCAAAATGCTTATCTGAAAGAGCATTTCTCCTTGGAGCATTTATGATTTCTGCAAAAGAAAATAATCGTTCTACAGGTGCTGATGATGTTAAGGATGTGTTATATTTGTAGAAAAGCCTTTTTATAGTTGGATAGTTATTTAAGATGTCAAGTTGAACACGTGTATCCGTGGTGTATTGTAAAATTTCCAATTCAATTCTTTTTTTTGCATTAGTATTCAAACTTAAGCTAGGTTGTGACTGTGAACTACAGGCTTCATTATTGTTATCAAACTCGAAAAACTCATTTTCTTTTGTTCGCTGAATATCATCTGACGCAGTGCTTCGAATTTCGGCATCGGTTGCAGTATTAAGTTCAATAGCTGCCTCAAGTACAATTTTAGGAACAATATCACCCAAGTTTTCACTAGTTTCAAATAAATTCTTAAAATTATTCAACCATTTAAGCTTGAATTTGGGCAATGTAAATGCAGCTATAATTGCTTCTTTAGCTTCTGGCATTAAAATGTTAAGAAGGGAATTAAATCGTCTCGTTCTTAAATTAACATTATTTTCAATTGCATTTTTAACATCTGTTGTTGCAATTAAATTTAGTGTATGACTTGCACATCTAACATGTCTTGGTAAAATCGTTTGAGATGAAATTTCATCGAAATTAGTTTCATCTTCATCATCATTCGTATTAATATTTTGAAGTGATTCGACTCCAAATTCTTTAAAAGCCTTCACAAAATTCGAACCATTATCTGTAACCGTTGACACAATTTTTTCATGATGAAGGTTAAATTTCAAATGAATGTCCTCTATGATTTCAGCTACTTTTCCATGTGTATGGTTACCACTAAATCTTCTGCAAGCAAGTGCTACAGAACGACGTTTTAAATTGTTATCAATCCAATGACATGTTAAGCCAAAAAAGCCTCTTCTTTTAGAGGACCAAATATCTGCTGTTGTACAGATGTGTTCAATATTTTCTAATTCTTTATTCAATTTTGAAAACATTTCAACGCACATTTCTTCAATCTTTCTCATGGCAGTACTACGGCTCATTACTTTGAGATCTAAACCTGAGAACAGCTCAATAAACGCTTGATTTTCTATGATGGAAACTGCAGACATAGTACTGCAAATAAATTTGATAATGCGTCTATCGAAGTCTTTTTGTTCTAAAAAATTTTTTTTTTTGAAAAGTTTGTGTTATTTTTCGTTGAGATGTTACTGTTGCAGTTTTTTCTTCCCCTGATTTTAATACTTCTTCTTTTTGGCTTTGTTTTTTCTTCTTTTTATATTTGTTGTACTCTTCCAAAGCATTTGTTTGTTGGTGTAAACACTTTAGGTGTTTTAAAAAGTTTGTAGAAATGCCTAGAGCACCTTTTATTTTAACAGATTTTGGCAAACATAGCTGACACTCAGCTGTAACTTTGTTATCGTTTTCTTGGTAATCAGTAACTTTGAAAAATTTTCCATCTAGGTAAGGACATTTCGTTAGTTGTTCCTTACGAGTTTGGGACAGTAAGAAAGAGGAGCTGCTTGAACCATCAGAAGAGCATTCTAATAACGTATTCGTTATTTTCTGCTTTGAGTTTCTCACATTAAAATAGTCTGGAACAACACTTTTCTTTTTATTACAAAGATCCATTCGTGGAGAATAAGTCGGATCGTCATCACCATCAGTATCGAATTCAATCTCTTGCAAAGTATCATCTAGATCCATACCATCCATACCTTTTAATTTTTACATACATTTTTAATATAAACACACTAACATGCGTCAAATCTTTCTTACCGTTATAATTTTGTACACAAATGGAATTAATATACGTATATACACATACAGTTAAAAAACACTTCTATACTCATTCGCTTTCTATTTCAGAATGCACCTGTTTGCAATGTAAGTTATAGATCTAAATAAATAAATTCCAGACAAAATTCAATGAATTCAGAAACATGTTCAAACATGTTTTGTATTTTGTCATAAAATTTATTTGCAAGTACTTTCGAATACTGTAAGTACTTTCGCGTACTTAATTTAATAAAAAATATGATAATCAAGTATTTCAAGAAAGTATTCTAGTAAGTACTTCAAATATCAAGTACTTTGATAGCAAAAACAATGTAATTAAAGTAATGTATTGGAAATACCCAAAAATAATTGAAATACATTTCAAAGTATTTCACTTCAAGTTTTGAACAGCTCTGACAGTCATTGGATCAGACTCCAATGCGAAGACATCGGAAAATTCTTTAATCAGATCTTGCATTTTACTTTTATAAGGTGAATTTGTATTCTTTGAAATAATTTCGTTTAATTTTTGAATCCTATCAGTACTATTTGATATTTGTATATCAGAAAATTTTAAAATATTAAAATCGGATAAAGGTTGTGTTTTGATATAAATATTGGATGAGATGAGGACATTGTTGCAGGTCGTGTTCATAATACGAACGTAAGGAGTTTTTGAACCTACTATTGTTCTTGGTATAAACACACCCTCAGAAATTTCTTGATCAAGAATTACCTGTTCTTTATCTGTAGGTAATGAAAGCTTTCGAATGATTTCACAACGAGCAGGAATTACGATTGTATTTCTGTTTGGTCCATCAAATATTGGCAATGTTATATTTTCCCGTCCTGTTTTTATTGTTAAAGACATATTTTCATAGTTTAAATTACATTTATAAAATTTAATGAAATCTTTACCCAAAATACCGTCTGCCGGGATGTTGAATTGATTTGAAACTACGTGAAATTCGCAAAATAGTTTTTTATTTTGAATTAAAATATTTGAATTAACTGTGCCTAATGACTGTATTGTGTTTGATGTAACTCCTTTAATATTGATAATATTGTTTTTATTTAAGTGGAAAGGTACTGTGATAGCAGAATATTTGATGATTGAAATGTCGGCTTGAGTATCAATTAAGAAAATTTGGTCTGAAAAATTTAATTCTGTTTTTATTACAATGTAGTCTGAGAGATTTAGATTTAGTGTATAGACATGTTTGATAGAATTGATGATTGGATATTTTATTGTTCTTGTTTGCTTTCTAGACAAGCCTCTCCCATATGCCCATGCTGTGGTGTTTTCCGAATACCTAACGTTTTTATTGTTAAATCTATTCCTATCAAAGTTTTGATTTCTGTTAAAACCTCGATTACTGGGATAATTATTTTTATTTGAATTTTGACGATTAAAATTATTTTGATTATTATAATTAGTATTGTTTCGACGATTATGATTAAAATAGTAACCGTTATAATTTCTTCTGAAATTATTCTTGTTGGGTTGAAAATCTGTTTTTGAATTTTTACCATGAAAGGTACGATATGCTAGTACTTGGCGTTCTTTATTTTCTGAATCTATTTCTGTTATAAATTTTGAAATGACTTCCTTAGGATCGTCAAACTTAGTGGAGGCTAACACTGATTTTACGAGATCTGACCTAGCTGAAGCTCGACACATTTCGACCGTTTTTTCAACAGTCATTTCATCAGCTTTATTGTTTGGGACTCCCTCCATGATAAGTGATCTTCTAAAAGCATCGGCTAATTCTTCGGCCTTCTTTGCGAAATCTTGGATTGAGGTTCTATCAATTCTTAAAGCTCTTATTCTACCCTCAATGACTTTCGAACTTGTTGTTTTTACTTTTGATTTTAAACAAGTTATTATTTCTTCAACCGAAGTTGGCTCCCCATCAATGTATTCTCTCGCTTTACCGGTTAATTTAGATATAACTACATTTTTTAATGTTCTTTTAAGTTCATCATTTGTGGCTAAATCTTTCATAATATTAATGGAATCTATAAAAGATTGCAAAGTTAATGGATCTCCATCATAATTATTATGAAGTGTTGATGATAATATTTTGAGAAATTCAGGAATTGACATTGCCGTCATTGTCCCTGAACTGATATTAATTGGGGGTTTTTGTTTTACACTTGACGAAGTTGTTGGGTTCGTTTGGTTATCAATTTGAAAACAGATACGTGGATCCAATCGGATTCGTAAAATTTTCGGGAATATAATAATTACAATTTAATATTTCAAATGCTTGTTTAATTTTGTTTCTAGCATAAATAAAGTTATTTTGAAGTGTTAATCTATCAGCAGAATTTACGCTATCCCAAAGAACCCTAATCTCAGCTACATAATCATTGTACTAATAGTATGCCTTAACTATTCTATCTCTATTTGTATTAACAGTCGGCTCTGATGGTAATTTTTCTTTTAAAACGGTCTTAGTAGCTTTAATAAATTCTTCTCTTAAAATTTTCAAATTATCATCCATATAATATTCCGAGAAAGAAATTTAAAAAAAAAATTTCAAAAAAATGTTACACGTTTCAAAGTTTTATAATAAATAATTGAACTCTGATAATGAATGTCCTAATTCTTAAAAAAATTAAATTAATTCGGGTTTGTAATATATAGTATGTATATATAATTTTTGTCCGTTACTGTAAATGTTTTGATAAATATTTTTTTTTTCTTTTACTTTTCTTTTTTTTTTCTTACTTTTATATATAAGTTTATTCATATATCAACTAAATTATTTATTACTACCATTCATACTAGTTATCTTACTACTGCATACATCTAACGTAATTCTATTGTATCTCTTCTTTTCCTATGTATATTATGTGTATTATATTCTTATATTTATATATTATTATTTATTATTGTTTTTTAATGCTTTAAAAGCTACATTCAAAAAAATTTTTTTTTATATTTCTTTTATAATTATTGTTCTCTATATTAAATTATATTATTGTTTTTCTTTCCTTCTATTTTTTATTTTATTTTATTTTTTTTTTATTTGTTCATTTATAACATACAAAAAAAATTACGATACATAATATTTTGAATTAAACTGCACGGGTTTGCAAATTTCATTTGGGAAAGAATTTAGTTTATATTCATCATGGTTATTATGTATAAATTCTTTAAAATATTTCTCATGATATCATATTATGTCTTATATAAAAATACATACGCTAATACACTGGATAAACAATTGTATCATAATACGATAACACAGACTACCTCGAACAAATTTGCTGCATAAGCATACTATACATAATACCTATTGAATTATGTGTATGCCGGTTTTTACAATGTTAGCATATTATACAAATTGTAACACTTTTATATGATATGCATGTATCTTAAATTCTAAATGTAAAAAAAAATAATATTTTTGATTTTTATTATTTTCAAATATTAATTTTTCAATTGTTGTTCCCTTCAATAATTGGTGCCAATTTTGGTGAATATTTTTTTCTTAAATATCTTCGATGAGATGAATAAATTAGTTGTAATAGTTCTATGATTTATACTGCTGCGATAATAGACAATAATACGATGATATATGTGTTATGGATTGTAACCTCATCTATGACTATGTTGTTATTAACCTGACCAGTTGTCTCAGCATTCTTTATTTGTGATCATCCAAACTGAAGAATGAAAAATCAAATTGACTCAAATTATGAAACTAAATCACTTCTTTTCATGATTTTTCACTTCTATTATTAAAAATAGTTTATAGTTTTCAATTAATTGTGAATTTTAACACAATAAATAATAATTTTTTTTTAAATTGTTTATTTATTAATTATTATTCAATCACTGATTTATACAGTCACGGTCGCCATTTAATGTCAAAAACAATAGGTTTATTATTTATAGACAAAATTACTTATTGGTTTGGTGTCTTGACTGAGAATGAGAATGACTTTATTTAACTTTATTTAACACCTTCTTTATCAAGCTTAGAATTAGGTTGCATACATATGTAAGCTTACCATATACTATCTTAATATTCTTAAATGACTAAAGAAGAGATACATAATACATATGTATATAAATGAAAGAGATATATTATATTTATATGCAAAATGATTAACATTCTATATTTTGCATTACAGTTGAATTGTTTTTGCTTCTGACCTACTTACTACCATACATTTAGTAATGTCGTTTGTTTCTTTATCAGTATGAAAAATTCTACTCAGTGCATTTGCATTGGTATTCGATTTACCTGATTTATACTTAATTGTGAAGTCATATTCTGATAATTTATGTCTCAATCTTAATATTCTACTGGTGGGATCTTTAATATTAATTTCTCCACGTAGAGGTTTGTGATCAGTGAACACAGTAAATGGACGACCATAAAGATAGCATTTAAAATTTTTACTGCCCAGACAATAGCTAATAATTCTTTTTCAATACATGAATATCTTTTTTCAGAATTACTCAGAGATCTGCTGGCATGAAATAGGTGTGTCTTACCTATTTCACCTTCAGACAAAACAGCACCTAATGCATAATAACTCGCTCTGTAGTTAAAATAAATGGCTGAATAAAATCAGGATATATTAAAACTGGCAGATTAGTTAAAATTTTCATTAACGTATCAAAAGCTTTTCGACAATTAGTATTCCAATTAAATTTTACGATTTTGCTTAAAAGATTATTTATTGGGTATGCTATTTTAGAAAAATTGGGAATAAATTTACGATAGTAATTTGCTAAACCTGAACTTTATAACTTTTGAATTTTTTTATTTGATGTTGGAACAGGAAATTCTTTTACACATTTTACTCTATCAGGGTCGGGATATGCGTCCTTAGTTGTACATTTATGTCCTAAATATGTAATTTCTTTGTGCATGAAATTACATTTTTCTGGTTGTAATTTTAAATTATGTAATCGTATTTTTAAAAAACCGGAGCTAATATTTGTTCATGATGATATAAATTTTTCGCATAAACTAAAACATAATCTAAATAGGCCCATGACTGAAACATAGAAGCACCCAATAAAACATGATTCATGAGTCTTTGAAATGTTGCTGGAGCACCCTTTAACCTAAAAAGCATCCGTATAAATTTAAAATGACCTTGAGATGCACTAAATGCAGTTTTCTCCCTGTCTTCTTCTTTCACACCTAGTTCATGGTAACCGCTTGCGAGATCTAATGTGTTAAAATATCTAGAATGTCCCAACTGGTCCAGAATATCCTCTATTATAAGCAGTGGATACGCATCTTCGATAGTAATATCATTGAGCTTTCTATAATCTATCACAACTCTCCAACGCTTCTTCCCATCCGGCCCTGGTTTTTTAAGGAGAAGTGGTGAATACCAAGGACTTTTACTCATTTCAATTATATCATCTTGAAACATTTTATTAACCTGTTCATTATATACTTCCCTATATATTTGAGGTAACCGATAATTCTTCTGATTTATTGGTTGTTGATTACCTTTAATTGGAATGCTATGTTGTATGTTATTTGTAAACGGTAACTTACACCCGGTAAATAAAAAATATATTCAAATTCATAAAATAACCTATATAAGGACTCTTTTTCTTTACTATTTAAACCATCACCTAATTGAACAATTTTTAAGATTTTACTGACTCTTTCTAATTTTTCCTTTTCTAATTTATTTTTATTATCTTCGGTCATAAAAAAATGTATGATATATTCAACAGAATTTTCTCCATTATATATTTTATCATCATTATTTAAATCATTATTAATATTTTCTGTTTTATTTATCGTAATTTGCTAACAATTCTAAATTTTTAAATTTATAATTTTTTATTTCAACACTGTGTTCATTTATGTTGATTACACTAATCACTGCTTTACCATTTATTGGCTTTAATATGCAATTACAAGTATATACACCATCGTTTACTTCTCGGGCTGGACAAGCTATATTGTCTTGCTAATTTATTGAAATTGGTACGACAATTTCAGAACGAAGTGGAATTGTGCAGTTAAGAATACCTGCAATATCATTCATATTATTATTAAAATTTGGAGTCGATTTTAGGTTTTTCCTTGTCTTATCAAATAATCCAACTTTCTTAGTGTGCGAATTATTATGTTGTTTTGAAAAATGAATAAGAACCTTATCAGCTTTATTTGAAACTGATTTAACTTCAATCTTTTCACGTAATTTATTTTGCTTATCATTGATCAAGGATTTATTCATATTTTCAGAACTACCAAACTTTCTTGGTATGCAAACTAGGATTTGTTTCTATTTTCAATGGTGAAACATTTGTAACGAAGTTACATTTTCCCCTATGTGGAAATAAAAAGGAAAAATAAATAATAAAAGTAGAATGAAAAAAAAGAATAAAATAAACATGGAAGGTGATGGGCCTCGTTGAGGTTCGAGCCTGCGTGCCTGAATTTGAGGGTTCACACCCGCCCATTTGCACTATATAGCGCTTATGCTTCATCATGGCTAGAAATGCATGAATCAACTAGATTCACTTCTCATATTACTAATTCATTTATACTTCCAATATAAATAAAGCATTCTCTATGAAACGTGCTTTGTAGGTAACATTTCTCTTCGAGATATAATTCAGGGGTAAGGTAAAATTCCAGATCATATACATTTTCGTGAAGTTTTGCATAACCAGTCAAATTTGACTTATTTGAACAACAAACATACTTATACATTTGATAAGTAGTTCAATCATATTAAATCCAATTCTCCTCTAGCTGTGAAAAGGTACAGTACACCTGCGTACAATCAGGTCTACCTAGCTATAGAACATCTTCGGTCCATAGACCAAGCCTTCCCATAGCAACCTGGTGATAGGTCACGAGACAGGACAGCCCTCCATCTTCCTGTTGACTTCCTCTGATAGCCTCGTTGGTAGGGTGCACAATCCAATAAGTGCTAATCCCTCGGTAAAACTAGAGTGTGCCAGCCGCTGTAGATTTACCGATTATCCACCTCATCCTGGATATAGTGTGCCAACCGCTATATCCCGTATTCCCTACTTTATACGTATAGGGTGTGCCAGCCGCAGTATTATACTCCGTTCCCCAGTGAATATAGAGTGTGCCAGCCGCTGTATGGTCACTGGTTATCCCGTAGGGTGTGCAGAGTGTGCCAGCCGCTGTATACACTCAACAGACAGATTCAACAGTAGTAGGAAAATAAACCAGGTTATTGGATTTGGTAATATATTGGACGTTAATTGATAAAACCGGTATTGCACGTACAAACTGAACGTCGCTATAAGAACACAGAAGGACTTGTGTTCTGTCCCATTTGGATTTGCACTGTAGTGCAGTAAGACGGTACTAAGATTTGGATTCTGTATTGGTTAATTACAAGAGTCTATTGGAGATCTTGTAGAAAGTATTTCGCTTTGGCATAAGAGATCAACTTCGTAAGATTGGAAGTCTTACATCAATATTATAGGAATATTGATTTTGGTTTGATATTGGTATTCATTCATTGAATTGTATACACAAGGGTTGTATACATAGATTGAATCGTATACACAAGGGTTGTATACATAGATCAGAGCTGTTCAAAGTACTGAATCAAAGTATTCGAAGTACTAAGTATTAAGTAATTACTACTGTATTTGAAGTAATAAGTACGATAATTACGAATGTTCCAAATGTATTCCAAGTATCAAGTATTGTTTTGATATACTTGAAAGTATGTATTTGAAGTAAATATGTATTTGTTTACAATATTTACTTGAACCAATGTACTGTAAGTAAGTTATATTATTATTTAATGTACTTCATAAAAGAAAACTCGGAATATGTAGAATTGAAAACAATAGTTTTTTGCAATACTAACAATATTTTATTTTAAAAAAATAGCTTACATCTTACATGTTTTCAGAATTTGCTTTTAATAACACAAGGTATTCAAAATGCTTATCTGAAAGAGCATTTCTCCTTGGAGCATTTATGATTTCTGCAAAAGAAAATAATCGTTCTACAGGTGCTGATGATGTTAAGGATGTGTTATATTTGTAGAAAAGCCTTTTTATAGTTGGATAGTTATTTAAGATGTCAAGTTGAACACGTGTATCCGTGGTGTATTGTAAAATTTCCAATTCAATTCTTTTTTTTGCATTAGTATTCAAACTTAAGCTAGGTTGTGACTGTGAACTATAGGCTTCATTATTGTTATCAAACTCGAAAAACTCATCTTCTTTTGTTCCCTGAATATCACATTAAAATAGTCTGGAACAACACTTTTCTTTTTATTACAAAGATCCATTCGTGGAGAATAAGTCGGATCGTCATCTCCATCAGTATGTAACGAATTCAATCTCTTGCAAAGTATCATCTAGATCCATACCATCCATACCTTTTAATTTTTACATACATTTTTAATATAAACACACTAACATGCGTCAAATCTTCTTACCGTTATAATTTTGTACACAAATGGAATTAATATACGTATATACACTTACACAGTTAAAAAACACTTCTATACTCATTCGCTTTCTATTTCAGAATGCACCTGTTTGCAATGTAAGTTATAGATCTAAATAAATAAATTCCAGACAAAATTCAATGAATTCAGAAACATGTTCAAACATGTTTTGTATTTTGTCATAAAATTTATTTGCAAGTACTTTCGAATACTGTAAGTACTTTCGCGTACTTAATTTAATAAAAAATATGATAATCAAGTATTTCAAGAAAGTTTTCTAGTAAGTACTTCAAATATCAAGTACTTTGATAGCAAAAACAATGTAATTAAAGTAATGTATTGGAAATACCCAAAAATAATTGAAATACATTTCAAAGTATTTCACTTCAAGTTTTGAACAGCTCTGACATAGATTAATTTTCCTCTTAACAGAAAAAAGGTTACAAATATTATTTTATAAAAAAAATAATAAGGAGGCAACACTAGAACAAACGAATATACTGTAGGTATAGAATATAGAATAGTAGATACTAGATTAAGCCTTAGACTAGGGTACAACATTGTCAAGCTTAGGGCTTAAAGAATAAATAAAGATTAATTGAATTAAACAGAAACACCGGAGTTCTCATTTGTATGCAGCAAAACAATTTATTTATTCCGGCCCTGGACAGACTGACCTATTCGCACACATTGCACCACCCGTCTAACCAGACTTCATTATACATTATCACGCGCTTTGTTTTTGAATGGTATTGCAAAAACTTTATTATTAATTTCCGTGCGAGGAAATTTCAGTTGTTTTTAGTCCATTGAACATCACAATGTTTAAATATAAAATTATTTCCTTAAATACCATCATTTGGTATTAATTTATTTTTTCTAACAACATGGAACTCACAGGGGAATTCACAATGTAATAAAAATTTACCATTACCTTTTGTAGTACTTTGACCATTTATTGTAATTATTTTCACTTTATTTTTATAATTTATTTTTACATTACTTTTCAATTTATTATCTTTTAAAATACTTATTTTTGCCCCTGTATAGACTACTAATGAGACATTACCGGTGTTTGATATATTTAAAGGTAAATTTACAATTGGTAATTAATTGTTGTCAGAACAACCTGTACTTTTTTTATTCAGAAACTTCTCGGGTTGATTACGACAGTCTCTAATTCGTTTTTCGAATTTAACAGTTCAAGTTGTTCTTGTACTTGTCTTTTTTCCCATTTTTCTCTGGCAAGACAATTATTTTCATCATTTTTGAAGACAAAAATCACAACAGTTATTAGAACATTTTTAACCTACATTATTATTTTGAACTTGATTCATATTTACCCGTTTAAACCTATTATTATTATTATTATTATTATTATTTTTAGATCGTTGATATTTTGATAATTTTGTTGACGCTGATAGAAATTTAGTAAATGACCATATACCTTACGTATATTACAATAGGGTGTTGTTTTTCTTTTTATACAATTATTTGAAGTGTGACCTATACGATCACAAAAATTACATTTAATAAAATTGTTACGACTTGTGTTGAAATTTGATCTCTGACTAATTTGATTCATTTGTATTCTGTTGTTATTAGTTTTACTATTACCTGAATTCATTTGTGAGTTTGTAAATGAATTTAAATTAGTTTGATTAAAATTTGAAAAATTTTGATTTTGAATTTGAGGAGATACAAATGAATTTGTCATATTAGCAACAGATGAATAAAATATGTATTTTTCTGATTGTTTTAATGTTTTAACTTCAGGTAATATTGAAGATAAACTACATTCTGTGTCTTGTAATAAATAAAATTTATGATTTGGATTCATAATTCCCATTTTAAAACTATTAAAATTAAAACTATTAACTATTAAAACTATTAGCCATTATTTCAAGTTCTTGATTTAAAACTGTCGCACCATTTGGATATTTTTCGTTTGCATTTTCTTTACACTTTCTTAACAAACTTTCTAAAAGTTGTAAAAATTTTGCTTTGTCTTCAGATGTTAACAAAGAATTCTAGGCTAATTGACAACAGGTGGTAAAAAATGTGGTTTCATTTGATAAATTTGAATTATTTTCAACGAAAAACAAAGGTACGACGTTAAAAAGGGTTTGAGTTACAGAATTCATATTAATTTTAAATTTTCCTGTCTTATCACTTAAATTCGTATATTCTTAATACAAATTTATTTATTTATTTTATCAAAATCTTTTTCTAAATCTACACACCTGCTTGTTGAATGATACCTCGGTCTAAAATACATTCTTCCTCGCTTTAGTTGAACTGTTGAAAAATCTTTCACTGCAATTTTGTCTTGTTGTTGTTGCTTTTGTGCTGCTTTCTTGATGTTATTTGTGATGTGGTTGGAGTTGTACTCGATGTCGAAGCAGTAACTGTTGGGATAATTGCTGTCGATATTGTTGATGTAACTGCGGTTGTCGTTAGTGTTAATGTTAACGCTACGTTCTTTGCTGCTGTTGTTGTATTTGTTGCAGTTGTCTTGGGTATAGCCGTAGCTGTTTTAGATACTTCACTGTTTTTAAATTTTTAGAAGCGGTTATATTTTCTGACTGCTTTTCTGGACTTTCATCAAAAACTGGATCAGGATTATCGAAACTAAATGAATTAATTCGATTTATAAATCTTGACAAATTCTTGTTGTTGGTGTCGATTGTAATATTATTTATGTATGAAAAATTTCTTTTATTTTTATTATTATTATAAATTTCTTTTTGTTATATACTTTATTATTTCAATTTATTTTATCTTATTTTATATTGTTAATTATTATATTTTCTCATGTTTTTATGTTTTATATATGAATGTATTATATTTTTATAAATTATTCACATAACTTTTTAAATTAATGTTTGTTCTTCTTTGTACATTATTTTATAACAAAAAAATTTTATAACTTTACATTTTTCACAAACACTGTAATACTTTACAACCGTTTAACAATTTTCTTTTTTCCGGCTGCGCCAAAATTATGTTGTGATTAGGCGAGGTCTTGTTACCAACTCCTCTTTACTTTGAACTTCCTTTATAATTACAATTTCGTTCTTACGTGTACTTATTCTTAATGTTAGTATATAGTATGTTAGTATATAATGTTGGTATATAATGTATATATAGTATGTTAGTATATAATGTTAATATATAGTATGTTAGTATATATTACTTAATGTTAATATATAGGGAGCGATATATTATTAAGTGCACATCGAAATATTATAATATTAGTTGAATGTGCAGTGTGGCCTTAATATTGTCATTTAAGTCAATTCAACTAAGAATTGGGCAATACATTACAATTGCAAATGCCATTATTACAAATATTATTATTGAATTATATTTCGATATGTTTCACAACAAGCTGGTAAATAGCATGAGAAAATAGCATGCAAAAATATATTGTGAACACCAATGCAGGTGAATAGCACGCTTCTAAAAATAGCATGAATAAGTTGGTAACACTCCCACTTTTTGTGCTAATAGTACAATTGATAAAATAAATTAAATGTCAAATTGAATTGGTTTGGTGATTTACCACATAAAAAGTGATTTAGTGTAGGTATTTAATTCTTATATTTAAATTACATTAAAAATAATTTAAAATAATTGATATATAAAAAAAAATAATCATATGTGTTCGTAATTACATAATGTCTTCAGTTTCCGCCATTTTGTATTGTAAAAAATAGCATGCTTTTTCTTTTTCAAATGTGAACAGAAAACACATGCTGTTTTACTAGCAGATGGTAAATAGCATAATGTGAATAGGCCAGAAAGGAACATAAATCATAAACATAAATGACCGCAATATTTTTATGATCGTGAAAGTACGTGACTATTTTTGAAAAACGGACTGTAATATTCAATTTGTTCAGTACATATTATCTTGTACATAACAAATTAAGAATTTATAGTTTTGTATAGTTTAAAAGAATTATAATATTTTTTCATCACAAACACACTTTTCTATTTCATTATTAACAAATTCATCTTTAATAAGAAATCAGATGCAGAATTATACATTTAAATTGTGAAATCACTTTATATAAACAAATTGTATTAACTGTGGCTTCATGCGGTTTGCTTAAGAATGAACGTCCTACATTACTTTCAATTCATTCCAATTGCAAAATTAGCAGCGTTTTGCCGTGATGAATGCCAAATTGTTTGCAGTTTTAGTTATCACTTTTTCTATGTATTTGAACGTTTTAGATTCTGCATGTTTCATATGGTTTTAAGAATTTAATTTAAAAATGTAAATTTTTACCTTATTCAACAATTGTTACAAATTTTCAGTATACAGTGAAATCTTTCTGAACGCACACTTCTTATAAGAGAACACTTACCCAAAAGCGTACAGATCAAATAGTTGGCCATGTATAGAATAAATGGACATTTTGCCTCTTCCAACATCAGAGGACGCGGACAGCTTTCCGTGTGATTTTTTTTTCAAGGTTACCCTAATAAGCAAACACTTTCTTGAAAAAAATTTTTTGTATGTTGTATATTGGTTCGAAAATTTAGTTTCGACTAGTTACGTGGAGATAAATTGCAAATGTTCATGAACAATTCCATGTTTAATGTATTTTTTTTAAAAAAATCTTGCTGTAGCCCTTACTTGATCATTCCTATTTGGTTAAACCCATAAGTATTAATTTTATATCGGGAATGCAAACAGGTTTCTAAGATAAGCCTCGCCAGCGGGCTCCCGTTGTTGTTGTTGTGTGTTTTCGGATTTTTAGTTGGAGGATTTTTTAGAGTAAAACAATTTTTTTCTTTGAACATGAGAGAAGTAGAGTTTTACAACTCACCAAACTTTATTACTTTTACTTTTAAAGTTAATTTCGATGTTCCCCAGTTATGTTATCTAAAACATTAAGAATGCGATTATAAGAACACGAATAATAATGTTAAGCCAGGTGTCTTAATATACGGAAATTGTTCAGTCTCAGCTAGCGTAATCGCAATTATTTCACTATTGTGTCAAAGTGTTCGCAAAACCATTATGTGCGCAGTAAAAGGCAATTCAACCACTACTTCACAGTTTGACAAACATTAACATTTTCATTCTTACGAGATTCATTTTCTAAAATTTTTAATTGGGTACCACTATCATTTATTTTAATTGCATTTTTGCTAGACATTAAGTTGCCTTTATTTTTATTCATTTGACCAATATTTCTATTCGCAATGCATTCTTTTTTATTTATTTCATGTTTGTTTTGTTTTTCTTTTTCAGTGTCAATTTCGTTATAACATTATGCTACATAATAGTTTTGTTTTAAAGAAATTTGAGACGTCAATGTCTTATTTTGTTTTGTTTTGGCATTGTATTTATTAAGTAGTGTCGTTGTAATATTTTTAATAATAATATTCAATTTGTGGCACTCATTATTACCGGGTTGAATACACGAGTGCAATGATTCAGTCCGTTTTAGTTTCCCGACGCACTATTTTTTCTTTCATAATTTTGTTTGGCCCTACACTCCTGCGTAGAATGTGTATTTCGTTCACACCATTCACATTTTGTATTATTACGATAATTGAAATTACCTGAATTACGTTGTGCATTATTTTGTTTATTTTGTTATTGAAAGTGCTTGTCTATGCATAATTCATTAAATTGGGTTGATATGTATGTGGAGTTGAGTGTAAATTTGCTATATGAGTCGGACTTGTAATTTGTACGTTATTATGTTGTACATTACGTGGTGAATTAATTTAGTCATTACCAGATAGTTGATTTGGTTGATACCAGATGTTCGTTAGGTAAGAAATTAATTGCATTTGGATTTAAGATTTTATTTTTTATTTGTCTGTCTTTAGTTTTTTCTATTTGTTTAGCGATTTCAATTAATTCAGATAATGTCTTATCAATCTGACTTAGAAGAATTTGTCGTATGAGGGGACTACGTACACCTGATTTGTAGCACGCCTTTTCTTCTATTTCTTTACTTACTCTTTATTCAGTGGGTATTTATTTATAATTTCCTTTTTGGATTGCTCTACGAGTTTATGCAACTTAGTTTAACGTTTTCATTTGGCAATTGCATACAATATCGTATTTCATTTAATACGTCATTAATTGTTTTCGAAGAACTAAATGTTTTTGAAAGCAAACTTTCAAAATCTGAAAATTTTTCTATTTTAATATCTTTTACTAAATCATAGGCTTCTCCGCAAAGTCTAGATTATAAAATTTTATAATAATAAAATATTTTTGCTCTCTGTAGTTGATAAAGACACGTTAACTTGTTTACAACAATCGATGTTAAATTTATTATCAGTAGAAAAAATATGTACAATTCGACGGACCAATTTTGAGACAGAATTTAATGTTTCAGACATTGTGTCCTGAATATTTTTATAACTATGACAGGGAGTAGTGATTGGAGATGATTGTGTATTACTTTTCAATTGATTTCGGAGACTTCTTTGGTAGGTTGCACTTGACCTTAAATTACAATCACTAAATCTGCTTTCTTTTGGCTTTGACAATTCTGATTGCTAAATTTATGGTACAGAATTTGAAATATTAGGTGGATTAATGTTATCAAAAGAAAATTCCTCTAACAATTTAGCCAGATCTTCTATTTCACGGTAAAATGGTTCACTAAGTCTTCGATTTTTAACATTTTTCAATTTTTGCCGATTTAGCGAACCCATGAATTTGTATGGAAAAAAAAACGTTAATCCATAATCAAAATAAATCAAACGCAGAAAGAAAATTCGCACACTCGAAATATATAAATTGTATATAAATTTTAAGCCACATAAACACAAGAAAAACTATCTTATTTTTCAAACAATTTTGTTTTCCTTTTGTTGAACATGCATATATAGGTATATTGAAAATTTGCACTTTAATCGATTATGACGATTGTTGTCTTGATAATTGATTGTTAATTTGATTGCTGATATTTTTACACAGATGACTGTTGATTTTGTTTTTTGAAAATGTATAAGAAGTATTCGTACTATTTATAACTGAACCTAGAAATTTATAGCTGTCATTACCATCCTTTGTGTTTAAATTTTTGTATCTGGACCAAAATTGTCTTATTTTTTTATCAGATTGGTAAAAGAACTGTTAAATAATGGTTTTGTCATAAAGTACATTACTGTTGCCTGCCTGTTTAGAATATCAGGATTTGTTTGAGCCGTTTTCTTTGCTAGCAAATTACATATTTTCTTTAACAATATTATTGACCTAAAAACGAAATATTTCCTGAAATCTTTGAATTTTTTATTTCCTTGTTTAAGGAATCATTTTCTTTTAATATAGTTTATATAACGCAGACAGGCTCTATAGCTAGTTGTGTGATGTTGTTTGCCATTAGCGCATGTTGGAAGAACTCGTGCACTCGCTACCTTTTTTTATATTTAAAATAACAAAAACATAAAAAATAAATTTCCTGTTTTTTTATGTACAGGGTGGACCAACTTGAACTGACTGATGTAAAATGTTTTTAACTCTTGTAACTTTAATACTTTTCGATAGTTTTAGGGTTTAAATGAAAGAGGAAAAAATTAATTTTCTTTTTCATTTAATTGTGGAAAATGACATCACTTAAATAACCTCAATTTTCTTGTTGAATAATAATGACTCTTTTTAACGCATTTTGCATTACATGCAACGTTTCTGACTCCAAATTTGCAATTTCTGATTGATTTTGTTTAAGCTCCTAAATTGTTGTTGGTTTTTTTCTGTACCCCGCTCTGCAAAACGGGTTATTAAGTTTCTTATCATATTTACACTGGGAGCTGTTGCAGTATTAAAATGTTGACGGAGTTTTCTTTGCGATGTAACAAGAATAATATAATTCAGGAAGAATAATATAATTCAAAAATTTTGGCCTGTTCTATCAATGTGTATGTAGCCATTATAAAATTTTATGAAATTCTTAATAATCTGAGACAAAAATTAAAAACACAGAAGGTAAAACAATTCAGATAAACAATTGGATCGATATGTTCTTATTTTTATATTTTCTTTACTTTTATATTTTTTAACTTGCACAAACGTTAAAATTTTCTACGTTGAACAGTTATAGCATTTAGGACACACAAAATTCGCATAATATACATATAAATGCATATGTATATCAAGGACATAGTTTAATACAAAATACATCCGAAGATGTACCGGCAAAATATTACGTAATATATTCACAATATTATTTTTATCTTTTTCCCCTTTTCTTCTTGCACATCATGTCTCACAAGTTCGATTATATCAGAATTTTAATATTTCTAAATTGTACATATACATACATAAGCACATATGTACCTATACATTTGTACGTAAATATTTACATATATGTGTGCACGTATATTTATAGAACATATGTACTTTCCCTCATAGAACAAATGGCAGGAAAATACATATGTATATTGAAATAAGTTTTATTTTTTTCAATTAAGGTTCAATCAAATTATTATTTGAGAAAAAAATAACAATGACATTTTAGTACATTTGAATACACTTTAAGTGTCTCCAGTGAGTTTTTTTCAGGTGAACTTTAAATTGTCATTCTCGTATATTAAATTTGTGTTTTTTAACACGGGAGTAATTCTGATTTCTGCTTTAGAGACTATTGTCAAAAATAATTTGTTTGAGTTACTTGTTGTCAGCAAGTAGACTCGATCGGTATTATTAATCACTTGAACCCATGAGCGAACTTAGTGAACTGAGGGAACTTTTGGTATAAGGTAGTTTCGATGCCGACAGTGCAGACAAATGATGCATTTATTATATTTTTCTTCATTTGTCTGCAATTGTCTGGAATCGAACCTGGGTTCTTGTGCTTCAGAAGCCAATACTCTACATATTGAGCTACCAAAGCTCTCTTATTCTCTAGTGTAGAATAGGAAAAGTTTATTAACTGAAGTCTACACGAAAATTAAGAGATCAGCTGATTAGTGACATCTCTTAGTTCTTAAGTAGAATAGCAGTTTCTCTTAACTGTTTCTCATTCGCAGTTAAAAGGTTAAGAGTCTTTTAATTTTAAACTAGAATAACGCCCAAATTTGGTTATTCTGCAAAAAATCTTTTATTTTTAAAATTTCATATATTTTGTTAATCAAAATTATATTTTTGTAAATCAAAAGAAAATTATTCACATTCCAAGCAGATTATTTGGTCGGGTAGAGAGAATATTGAAGAGATTTTTGCAAAATCGTTTAAACTTTTTATTTTCCTATTGAAGTATTTGACATAGTTTCACAAAATAGGTCTTCAAAGATTAAGTAAAAATTAACGAAATTTTGATGACTATTTTATATATTGTTGGTGGTTCAGAAAAACCGCTGTATAAAGTCGTTAATTAAATATAAAAATAACATCTTCAATTTCTTTTATAAATATTCGGTCTTCTTTGCCGGTTATTTCTTTCGTTGTTAATTTGTTATTTAGTTTCAAAAACGAGTATGAGATGTCACATTTTTGATCTTTGAACTTTAGGCTTGTCTTATTTAAATTCAATGAATACTAGCTTGTTGGAAGACAGGCTAAAATCAAATCTAAGTATCAGATTTGATTTAAAATTACCATGATGTAAATCTTTAGGGTAGTTCAAACAAAACGCTTGATTATATTACGTCGTGTACTGCACGTGTTCAAAAATTTTCAGTCGCCTTTATCTCAGAATGACTGAACTTTTATGGGAGTCGGGGGCGGTACGTTGGTTTCTTAGCTAGAAACGCGCTCAACTATATGGTAGACCCATTTTGTGACATTGAGTCTGAGACATCCTGTATAGAGATTAAATATTTCAGTTACAAACATTGCTTGCATGTATGGTGTAATTAATTATTTCTGTACATTAAATCATTTTTGACGTGTTCTACATTTTAGAAGTAAATAAAAAAAAAATATTTATTTTAATGTTCATTACGATTCCAAGACATTAATTTCATTTGTCTCAATTAATTACACCATAATAAAACAAAATAACTTTTGTCGGACGTAATATACTGTATTTAGTGGTAATTAATTTTAATAAGGATAAAAACACACTCAGAAAAGATCTTAAATAAATCTAATAATTTTTGATTACATAATATGCAATAGTATACGTATAGTATATACATATGTATGTACACACATGACAGAAAACGAAATTAAAAACAAAGAAAATCTTTAAAAAGCGGCTCCAAGTACTTACACGTTCATTAACAGAAGTTCTCTTATTGAATTGTAGGACGTTGGTAGTTTTCTCAGTTAATATGGAAAATTCATAGTTTTTACTTGGCTTGGTTAATTATTCGTTAATAGAAAAAAACCAACAGCCGTTATTGTAAAGTGTTGGATTATAGACCTGTTCAAAAAGAAATCATGACGATGCAGTGTTGCAGAAATGTTGCTGCAGTGTTAATGTAACATTAGGTATCTTGTGCTGCGATGCTCTGACATAAGTGTTGCATTTTACGACGCTTTGACGATTGTGTTGCTTTCTATGAAAATTTTCTGTCATTTCAATGCAAATTTCACAAATTTTGATATGAACTAGTCCTAGTCATTGACTCATTGAACATCGAATTTTATGTTCCAAATATTAAACTAATGTTAAGGCAGTGTTGCTCATATAATGCAAAAATGAAGACGTTGATTTAGTTATGATTTTTGAACGCTTGACAGTGCAGTGTTAGTGCAGTGTTTGAGAAGTGTTTACTTTTTGAACAGGCCTTATATATTAAGCACTGCAATGAAAATGTGTTGATTCTTTGAACATCTAACTTAGAATGATTCAAGAGAAACTAATTAATCAATTCTTCTTGTGCCTCATGCGTGTCGTGTCCGATCTGCTTTCAACTCGGTTTTACTACAGTTTAAAGTAAAAGAAAGATCTTTCCTCTTAAGCTGGAAAATATTTCATAACGATTGCACAGCTTAATTAAGGCACAGTACTAACGATTTCCTTACAGATCTCCGAAGTATATGGGAAAAATTGTCACTTTTTTTGGCCTGGGATAGGAGAGGAAGTGGCCTATGGTGGCCAAAAATATCTTTAATGAGAAATATTCTCAAGTACTTTTTGTGTTCAAAATTTCATATCGGTGCCATTATCAGCCTTATTCCAATTTTCGTTCGATCGAACTGATACAAGGTATTCCAAGATTCAGTTTTGAAGTTCAGTTAAATATATTTGGGCTGGCATGAATATTATTTAAAAGAATCCGCCATCTATTTGCTATTATCCGAAAAGTTATTTCTATACTTATTCTTGTACGTGAAATACGGGTATTAAAATAATCCTTTTGTTCTTCTATACGTTGTTTCCTGAATAAGAGCGCATTAATTGTTTTAATAGGGAGACGGAATCATCAATGAAGTAATATGGGGATTTAATGTTGGAATTAGGCAATTTTTTTTCATCAGGCATTGGCAATTTGCCTTTTAAAAACATTTGGCCGAATGAGATATGTCTGAAGATTCGTCGCTTTGACTTCCATATAACCCAATGCTGACCATTGTAAAAGTGTATTTCGAGTCAAAAGTTGCTAAGAGGACTATGCTATGTCTTCCTGAAAATGGTAACTGTAGCACTGATTCAAAAAGTCTTTTTATATTTTTATTTTTGATACTATTTTGTTATTATAAGGTAGCGACTGTACAATATGAAATGACTCTTAAGACTAGACTAATTAAACTAATTAAAGGAAGTTGTAATGACAGCGGCACTCAAAAAAAATGTTATCAATAATATTTCTCTTCACTAGTAACTGCAAGAGAAGTTCAGAAGGTATAATGTATATGTATGTGTATGATTAATATAAAATTAATAATGCAATATTGATAATAGTCACTGGAAACTATCTTGCAGGTAGTCTTACAGCGGGTGCTAAATAAATGTATACAATGAGTGTCGCTACATCACTCCCCCTTAATGATAAAAGTCCATTATATATATGTATATTTCAAATAATTCAAGATCTTAAGAATCTAAAAAATAATACAACTACATACTTATTTATTTAAGATGTAATCGTTGTAAAATCTTAATATTATAGGTATATAGAATATATCTAAGATTTACATATCCTTATATTCTAAGGTACTTAACTTAGTCATTTACTTCAAATTTTTACACAACTTAATAATTTAATTTTCTATTTTTTTTATTTTTATTATTATTCTATTACAATCGAAAACAGACTTTTTGTTGAGTTTTAGATCTAGTACAAACTAGCGTTGAAAGAATCTGGATTTAACAGAAAAGCAGGTTTTAACCTGTCTATATTTATTATCTGTTCCTTATCGTTAATCATGACTTTAAAAGTTTTTTTATGTCTATTTAATACTTTGTATGGGCCGATATATGGCGGGTTCAAATTTCCTTTATGTATAGCATCTTCAATAAAAACATGTGAACATTTCAGAATATCTTGTAAAAAAATATGATTTTGGTTTCTAGATCTTTGAGCGTGTGGTAATAAATTAGCGATATTTTGTTGTATCTCTTTTGCTAAAGTGTTACTGATTTTCACATTTGGTGATGTGTGGCTAGCAACAAATTCTCCTGGTAACCGAAGGGGTTGTCCATATAGGATGTGAGCAGGGAAAAATCCAATGTCCTCAATTAAAGCCGAGCGAATTCCTAAGAGTATCCAGAACTCTCCAGTTACTGGAGGCTCGTATGGCTACTTTTAATTGTCTGTGGAACCTTTCTACAGATCCGTTAGACTGAGGATGATAAGTGGTGGTTCTTATACGATGGTTTCCCAAAACTTGTGAGAGTTCTTTGAAAAGTAGAGACTCAAATTGAGTTCCCTGATCGATTGTAAGCGTTTGACATATACCGTAACGAGCAACCCAGTTATGAATGAAAGCATTGCATATAGTTTTGGCTTCTATATTACGTTAAGGAATTGCTTCGGGCCAATGCGAAAAGCGATCTTTAATAGTAAGAATGTAGCTATGACCGTTTGATGGTGGTAGGGGACCGACAATGTCCATGTGTATATGCTCAAAACGTCCAAAGGGTATCTTGAAATCACCCTTTGGTGATGTGATATTGCGAATGACTTTAGATTTTTGACAAGCAATACAAGTTTTGGACCACAGATTGATTTCAAGATTCATGTTTGGCCAAAAATATTTTTGAGTGATTAGTTTGTTAGTACATCTGATACTAGGATGAGATAGGTTGTGAACGGAATCGAAAATGACGCGTCGAAGACTGTCTGGTACGAACGGCCTATCTGTGCCTGTAGAAGTTTCGCACCAAATTGAAAAGTTTTTTAGTGGTATGTAAACTCGTTTAAGAGAAAATGAAGATGAATGAGACGAAGGTTTGGACAGAATGGTCTGAAGCTCCTCATCTGTTTGTTGTCCTTTGTGTAAGGACTGGAGATCTACTTTTTGTGTGTGTGAAATCGAGTCAATGTATGCTCGGGACAGTGCGTCAGAAACTACGTTTTGACATCCTTTGATGTACCTTATGTCATTCGTAAACTGGGCAATATACGATAGGTGATGCGTTTGCCTAGGTGATTTGGAACCTATAGCCTTTGAGTGGTTTGTGGTCGGTATAGACGATAAAATCTTTGCCTTCTAATAGGTGCCTAAATGTTTAATAGCTAAATATAAGGCTGTTAATTCGCGATCGAATGTCGAATATTTATTTTCAGCGGCCTGTAGTCTTCTAGAAAAGAAGCTTAATGGCTCCCAGAAATTGTCGTTTGATTGCTGTACAACTGCTTCTACAGCATCACTGGATGCGTCTACCCAAAGGCTAAGTTTGGCAGTTGGGTTAGGATGTGCCAGTAAAGTGCAATTTTGAGGGCTAGTTTTAATTTTATTGAAAGCGTCTTGTTGGGCTTCATTCCACTCGAAAAGTGTTTTAAGACGTTTGGGTGAATTTTGCTTTTTAATTGCATCATACAAAGGAATCGCGATTTTGGAAAAGTTTGGTATAAATCTATGATAAAAGTTCGCCATACCTAAGAATCGCTGCAGACTGTACAGACGTCGGAACTGGGTAACTAGTTATTGCTTCGACCTTGCTGTCTGAAGGCACTATACTTTTTTCTGTAATTTTGTGTCCTGAGAAATCTAATTGCGTTTGACCGAATTTGCATTTGGAAGGATTGACATTAATGCCATATTTTTCTAGTCGTGCGAAAAGAAGACGAAGGTGTTCTTTATGCTGATCTGGAGACTTGCTTCCAATCAAAATATCATCAATGTAAGAGAAACTGAAATCGAGGTCATCCAAAACTTCATTTATGAAACGTTGGAAGGTCCGAGCGCCGTTTTTGACACCAGAAGGCATAACGTAAGAACTCCTAGAGTCCGAAAGGTGTTGTTACCGCCGTTTTGTAAATGTCTTCAGGTGCTACTGGAATCTGGTCATATGCCCTTACCAAATCTACTTTTGAAAAAATTTTGCAGCCATGCAAATTGATTGTAAAATCTTGAATGTTGGGCAACGGGTATTTATCGAACTCAGTAATAGCGTTTAATTGGCGGTAATCTCCGCAGGGTCGCCAACCAGAATCCTTTTTGGGGACCATGTGCAATGGTGAGGCGACGGAGGATGAAGATGGGCGACATATACCTAATATCACCATGGTATCGAATTCTTCTTTCGCAATTTTGTATTTTGTGGGGTGTTATCTCCTTGGTCTTGCTGGCGGTAGTGTGCCTTTTGTATGAATGCGGTGCACGACACTGTCGTTGGCCTCCATTTGAAAGTTTGGCGGTGCACCGAATTCGCCTTCAACGGACAACAGTTTCGAAGAACATGAGTCGTATCTTCGCGAGATGCAATAGACTGAAAATAATGTTGTCCTATCGACGAGCTTTTTCTATCGAAAATCGACAGGAAGATTAAATTTGTAAAGAAAGTCTGCACCTATGATGGCATAATCGATAACAGCGATTACGAAGGTATGATCGAAACAACGACGTAGGCCTAGATTAAGAGAAAGTTGCTTGAACCCGTAAGTTGATATAGGTGTACCTTTTGCCGAAACTAATTGGTATTCTGATTTAATTACAGCGCGGGAGAAATATTTTTTTGGAATTATGGAGATTGCTGCATCTGTATCGAAAAGAAAGTGTAATTTAGTTATTTTATCATAAACGAAGAGACGTCATGAAATGTTGCTTGTATTCGTTGCCACAGACGAAACAGCCGGTTTTAGTTTTTTTGTAAGTTTTCTGTTGAATTAAAATTACAAGGATAAATACATTTTTGAGCCTTGGAGGCGTAACGTTTATGATACCAGCGTGTTTTCCTACTTCCCGGTGCACTTGAGGAACTTCTAGACCTATTACGGCTATTTGATCGAAAACGTTGTCTTGAACGATGGTTAAGGATTCAAGTTTTTAAATGTTTAACACGTTCCGATAATTCTGAAATAGTGTCATTAATGTTACTTGTGGCATTTTTAAATAGGTTTTTGTCGCTATTAATGGAAGAGATATTGAAGGAGGTAGTTGAGTCTTGAATTTGGTCTGCTATGGTGAGAATTTCTTCTAATGATTGAGATTTTTCAATGGCTGTGATACATGCTTGTAGTGCAGGTGGAAGCTTATTTGTCCAAAATTTTTTAAGTAGAGAGGGATTTACTAAACTGTTATAGCCGGCTAAAGATTCCATATGCCTATAAATTTCCGATGGTTTGTAATCACCTAATTCGACTTTGTGTAAAAGAGTATCGAGCCTACGACCTTCTGAATCAGTACTACGAGTTATAAGATTTTTTTTGTAATTTTCATATTTTTCCTGCTGTGGAGGATTCAAGAGTATGTCAGATACTATTTAGATTGTTTCTGGTGGCAAGGATGCGACTAAGTAGTCATATTTTGTGTTTGAAGAAGTAATTCCTTTTACTCGGAACTGTGTCTCGACCTGTATGAACCATTTGGTATTTTATTTTGAACAAATTATGGTATTTTTAAGCTAGAAATGTAGGAATTAGTGCTGTTTTGCTCTTCTTTTCCTAAAGGTTGGTTTTAGTTGGTTTTAGACTCGTCCGTATCACCACTTGTAGGCATGCTTTTAATAGATTGGTTTTTCTTCACAAAATAAAAGATCTGAACTAGTACTTGAGTTAGACAAAACTCGAGTTTAAAACGGATCGACAAGGTGAGAAACAAAAACTTCTAAAATGGAGTAGCAAAAAGTATCTTTAGGCGTAAAACGGTAAAAAGAAAAATTTAATATGCGTACACACTATAGCATCGAGAAAAAATCAAACTTCTATTCACATGTTTTGTTCTGAAGGAAATTTGAATTGAAAAAGAAAATGACTTACTTACTGCGTTTGAATAAATGTTAATGCGTGAAATTTTAATTGATTTTTTTATACCGCTTATGTTTTCGTGTCCAGATGTTTTCAATTTTAATGTCCGTTAATGTTTTTTTTTTTTTTTTTTTTTTTGTTTTTTTACTTTGTGCACCCTAAAAAACATGAATATTTATGTAAATTTAATTTTTATTTTAAATAATTTACAAAGTATAATAATTATAAATAGATTAATTGTATAATGAACCCATTCCAAGACAAGAATGTGATGTGTTGCGTAATACATGTACGTAGTAACGTATGTTGATATGCCGGTTCCAGGAAAACGTGGAAAAGTAATCTTGAAAAATCTGTGAAAATTTTAATCATCCGCCTGCAAAATGTCCTGATTTTGATTTCCCTCGTTGTGATCCTTTTTTGTTGGAGAATATTTAATCATAGGATCGCTTATATTCTCACGATATGATTCAAATATCTAATGAGGCACGTGCAATTAAAATTACAAATTTTATGCAAAATATTTTCACGTTTTAGCAACAAAATTATTATTTCCAATATTTTAATTAATTTTTAGCCAAATATATTATTTTATTTATTTAAAAAAAATTGCACTATGTGTAAAAATTTTAAAAAAAAGTGTGGTGCGTACTATGTGTGGTATGTAATGTGTGTGATATGTAACCGTGTGTGCAATGTGTGTGATATGATATGTGTGATATGTGGAAAATGCACGCATGTACAATATTATGTGATATGTGTAATTTTGAATTGTATATAATGTGTGAAAAATAGAAAACTTGCACGTGATATGAGTAGAATGTATGATATGTACTAGGTTAATTTTCACTATCACACGTGTTCACTGTACTTAAAAAAAATTGTTTTTTTTTTTTTTTGAATTTTTCACGGTCACTTCGTATCACCAAAATGGTTTGAATTTATCAATTTTTATTTTTAAATTTTTTATTATTTTCTTTTAAAAATACACTTGAAATAATTTTCTAGTCGGGGTCACCAATTGTAGCACTGATTCAAAAAGTCTTTTTATATTTTTATTTTTGATACTATTTTATTATTATAAGCTAGAGACTGTACAATATGAAATGACTCTTATGGCTAGACTAATTAAACTCCTTAAAGGAAGTTGTAATGACAGCGGCACTCAATAAAAAATGTTATCAATAATATTTCTCTTCTCTTGTAACTGCAAGAAAAGTTGAGAAGGTATAATGTATATGTATGTGTATGATTAATATAAAATTAATAATGCAATACTGATAATAACCACTGGAGACTATCTTGCAGGTAGTCTTACAGTGGGTGCTAAATAAATGTGTACAATGAGTGTCGCTACAGTAACATTATAAATTAGTTTTATATACGTCAAAGAAGTAGAAAATTTAGTACATTTAAAGTTATAATATTGTGATTCACTGTTACGCGAGCATACTGTATATGTTTATAAGTTTCCCGTCTATAGCACCTATACAATTTGGAAAACCGGTCTTTTTGTAATATTCTTATTCGATGTGCAAAAATTTTTCTTTATAAGGGAAACTCAAAAAAATTTCAGACAGTTCATCCCAAATTGCTGTGCTTGTTTCATAAACAATATTCCTAAAAGTTGTAAGACCGATTTGGAATTTTGATGAATAAATTGTTCTCGATCCACCATGTGCCAAATACCTGCAAGTTAGATTTTTAATATTTCAAATTCATTATAAATTTATTAAATTTACTCACATTATTGTTAGCATCAAACGAAATTCTGACCATAATACTACATATTATATGTATAAAAATTTGTCTTACTTTGAGAATTCTAATTTTGGGAATTTCGTTTTTGGAAAATTTGTGTTTGGGAATTCTAATTTTGGGAATTTTAAAAATTTGGGACTTTCATGAAGAATTTCATTTCATTAGTTAAATTTTTGTGTAAAAGGCACAGATTTTAAGAATAAGAATTTCATATTTAGGAATTTTTTGTTTTTGGGATTTTGTGTTTTTGGGATTTTGTATTTTTGGTATTTCGTGTTTGGGGATTTTGAGTTTAGGGATTTTGTGTTTGAGTATTTGGAGTTTTGGGGATTTCATCTTTATAGGGATGGCTTTGGACCTTTTAGTAAAGTTTTACATATGTTCACTAAATTAGACTCTTTAAGCATACGTACTTATTACCATTTACGGGTAAACAAAATAAAATTCACCAATATTTTCACTGACATTGACATTGGGATGCATTCTTGAGAGATACATTTAATATTACAATAATACAAAGTGTTTTTCATCGATATTGCAGGGCGTATTCAGCATATATTTCTAGGGGAACAATTTCAACATAACGAACTCGGGAAACATTAAAAGCATTACAAAAAGCACAAAAATGACACAATTTTTTTTAGTAATAAGAAATTAAAAAAATAGAAAGAATTAACAAATGTACATTTTTCACTTTGCTTTTGTTTCGTAGAACATAAACTGAGTCTAAAAATTTGTTTTTCCACAGATGAAGTTTATACGAACAATACTTATTTTTTTTTGTTCTAAATTTACGCTAATAATAAATCTCTTGAATGCTGAATTGTATACAAAAAATTCATTTATTATTTTTTTTCTCAATATTTTAAGTAGAGTAGTATTTAACTATTACAGTAAATAGTTAACCGATTACAATTATATAAAATATTGAATATAACACATGTGTATTGTTCGACGTACACATAGAGTTCTTAAACGACCATCTGAATAAATACACATGAACGCAACTCTGGAATTATGATTCATTATTTTTTAACAAAAATAACGATACACCATATGAAATGATAAGCTTATGTCTTTCGCTTAGCTTTAGTTTTAATAATTCATTAGTTTTGGTTCAAAAATTATCTCTTTGCATCATACGTTAGAATACAACATGTTGTTCTTACTTACATTGTCTACACGCAAAAAGTAAAAAATTTCACTTTTCCGCAAATTGACTTTTTAGTCTATGAAACATTTATACATATGGCACTTAGATGCGTGTAGACATGCCTCAATAATTTGGTAACAGAAAAAATTCGTTATATTTCAATAAAACGGAACGAATAAGTGAATGACATGACAAATAAAGATATTGATGACTCTATGAGTTTTAGCAATCTTTTCCTACTGGTCTACATAATTTGAAACTGACTGTTATATATTATTAGGCTAGCCACTTAAAAACGGCATCATACATTTGTAGTCAAAAACCTGTATTTGGAATAGAAGCTGAAACGATGAGATTGTCAGTGTAGACAATAATAATTATTTCATTAATTATATTTTAAAAATTAAACACATAAACTGTTGAAGAGCATAATGGAATGGAAGAGAAGAGAATTAGTAAGTCATTCTCAATCAGTTCCGAAGCTAACAGCCCTAGAATCTGAGATAGGATAAAAATAGGCCAACAACCTGTCGTTTTGAAACCAAATAATTCTAGCAATTTACAGCAGATATTCAGGATTGACTAACACGATCACGACCGCTGGCAAGTGTTCCTATATCAGATCAAATTATAGCAACAAGATTTGAGTGTAAAGTTAGGAATATCATACTCATAGTAAGAGTTTGTACTTAATCCCACTATAATTCGAATTTATATACTCCCACCCAATTTAACATTCGTATAAACAGAGATAATTCGAATTTTGGTTTAAACCGAAATTATTTGGGCTTAATCCGAATTTTTTGAGAATATATGTATATGTGGCAAATGTCCAATACGGCGAAAAATGAAAAATATCATTACAAAGTACTGATATGACAAGTGAATGTACACAAGCAAAAATGAAGTGAAGTAGTGTGTTAATTTGGATATACATATTAGGTATCCCAGCAAACATGGCAATAAGAAAACAATACGAAATAGAATAATTCCACAAGAAAATGTCAACAATTGCCTGTTGCCGCAATATTGTTTTTCTTTCTTTCATATTGTTTTTCATATGGTACGTTTTGCTTGGAAAAAGGCTGACCGTTGTTCTTATTGCAACGATGTATTGCATTCTTATTGTTTTTGCAATAAGAAGGCAAATACTTTTTTGTTAGGAAAATGAAACTTAGACAGTTAGAAAAGGTATGACAATTCAACAACAAAGCAATAAGAATGCAATAATAAAATTATGTCGAAATTCATATCGCTGTCGTATAAATTGTCTTGTAGAATATAATATATTCCCAATAATATGGCAATAAAATATAATATACAGTATAATCTCGACTATTTGTAACTTCTCGTTCATGTGGGTTATAGATCTTGAAGAAACAAAGGTCTCTTGTTTTTGACATTGTTTCTTCAAGGTCTATCACCTATGAACGAGAAGAAAATATAATTTAGATTATCTTGTATATTATATGTACTGATGTACATAATAAAGCTATATAATACTATTTACAAAGGTAATATCAAAGATTTTTCAAAGTTAAATTGACAATCGTTTCACATTTTCAGGAAGATTTTTTAGAAAAAAAAATTTTAAGTACTTTAAAATATTTAATTATAAAGAAAACATATGTAACCTAATAGTTATAAAAATTCTATAATAAATGTATAAAAACTTAATTATTAAAACATATTCAATTACATAATATAAATAATAATATATACATTTTAAATTTTAGTTTAGTTACAGTTAGTATTTAAATTTTATTTGTACTTCGTGCGCTAATTTATGGGTAGCTTGTTTAGACATTATTTTTACTACAAAAAATTAAGTATTTTTTGGAAAATTTCCTTTTTTCCCAAAAATGGGATCGCTTTTTTTTCTTAAAACCTTTAAAGATTTTAAAAAATATATATTATATCACAATAAACGTAGTCTTTATTACTATAACAATAAATAAATAATATTACTTACCAATTTTAAAATTTTTAAAGAAAACTATATATACTAAATTTTTTCACAACACAATTGATATTATCTAATGCACTTCTGAACAACGAATGATAATTTTATTCAATTAAGAATAGTCGCATTATTTTTACTATTATCCAGTCAAATGTGTGAAGAGAAAGAAGAAATAGTAAGGCATTTTTGTGGTGTTATTGCCACTTTTTTACCGATTGTTAAAATCTGCAATAATTTGAGAAAACTATTGCCCAATCATTTCCAAATTATTGCTACAAATTCTTGCCGAATTATTGCCACTACGGATTATTGCTAGAATGTTTGTTGGTATGTTATGTTTATATAGTTGAAAAATGTATGGGTATAAGTAAAATCCAAAATCCTAATTTTGGTGTATATACTGAAATCCTAATTATTAGAAGTATCTCATTTTAGTTCGAATTATTTTTTGTCGTATAAACTCTAAACTCTCGAAATTAAAACTAACTGTAAACATACTACATGGTGTATTGCAATTACGAGCAATAATTTTATTGTTTGTTCTTTTTATTATTGTTTATTTGCATTATTACAATTCTAGATATAAGGATAATACGTACTTCAACTTAAAAAATGCTTTCAAATGGCTTTTATCATCTTTTATTCACTTCATTCATATTTTTGTTATTTCACTGAATTCTTTTCAATGTAGTAACGAAATAAAATTAGAATGAAATGCATGTTTGTTATTTTCATGGAGTACAAGTAATATTACGTACGTATGTGTATAAAGTGTATAATACATACATATTATTGACCTAGTTTTTACATTACATTTAATATTTCAACTACTTTCTGTTTAGTGACGGAACATGCACGTGAATATTAGGTCAATTGAATTTTGTCCCTTTTGTAAATAAACTAATGAATGTAATTTATGGTAAGAATATAGCACACATTTGTACATACATATGTATAACCATATAGTCCTATTGATCATACAATACAAGCCATATCATAAACAAATAACTTTATTGAATTTATTTTTGCTGTACTGGATTTTTTTGCGGTTCATCTTACAAAATATTAATTAATTAACGGCCTTTGAATGAATCGTTATATGTTCAGTTATATATACATAAAATGACTTACATAAAATAAAATCTAAATTAATACTTTTTCACATTCTTTTGCGTTCAATTCGACAATTCAAGTAATCGTTTTTTTCTCTCATTTTCTGGTTGCTATTTTTCGGTGTTTTATAAATGAAAACAAGAACAATAACAAGAGAGCTATAAATGAGCCAATATTTTTCTGCTTCGTAAATAAGTACATGCCTATTGCCTGTGTGTTAAAAATGTATTATAAATTAAAAGTTCAAATTTCATTTTTGGACTTTAACTGTTAATAAATTCGAATATTCTCATCGCATTACTATTTATAAACTGTGTTCACTAATATTATGCACTCAAGATCTTATGGGAGTACATACAGTGCTGGACAGAAGTGAAGGCACAGTTGTAGCTAAGAAAGAAAAATCACAATATCTCGGGAATTAAAAAAGACTTTATTTCAAAGTAAAAACATTTTGATTCATCTGAAGATAGTTAATTCTCTTACGATGAAACTAATTTTCTATTACTTTTACAACTTACTAAAAAAATTAAACATTGTCAAATAGGTTCTTTTTGGACAAAAGTAAAGGCACACATAGATTTTTATATAAAAGTCTATGCTATGATAAAAAAGATTTTTTACCAATGTTTATTATCTAGTTAGGTATCCTTTTTGTCCTATTACTTCTTTTAGTCGGTTTGGAATTTACTGGAACAATTTATGAGCCATATCTTGGCCTATTCTTTTCAATTCTTCCAATAATGCAATTTTGAATCCTGTTTTAGTTGACGTATTCTGTTAGGCAAAATCAATCATAAGCAGTAATTGCAGGAACAACAGGACAAATTCAATATACAATTTGAACCATAATTTTTAGGTTAGAAAAAAGAAATTATGTTGAAAATAGTGGTAAAAATGGACTTTTAAAACTTTTAACTTTAAAAAAGGATAAAGGAATATTGCAGGAGGTTAACAAGGACCCGAAAAAACGATGTCAGGATTAACGTCTATTGTTGAGAAGAATTAAGAAGTAATTTCTTAATATATTGGGTATTTAATTTTTTATTAATAAAGTGATTTTTGTAATTGCGAAAAATTCTGCAAATAAAATGTGAGTCTATTTTGTTGTATTTTTTAATATGTATTGTTAAATAAATCAACAAACTATGAATACTTCTGTATTCTATATTTTTATTTCACAGTATGTGCTCACAAGATTTCAATTCAGAAGATTTTCATTCTGGAGAAAAATAAAAAGAAGTGTATGGAAAGAAGTTCTACGAGACATGAAAAAACAAGATCCTAGTTTTCAGTATACTTGTGTAGGCATGCAATTTTATAAACTATTATAAAAATTATAATATTGTTATAATTAGAATATTTAAAGATTAATGTAAATTATTAGCTAAAATCGTTCAAGTCTTCTTAAACTGTAAGACTAAAACATGCATGTAAAACTGGCTGCTTTCTGAATAAAGTTTTCGTTGAATAAACATCGTTGAAAAATAGGTTGATGTTCTCAAAATAAAACATTTGTTAGAAAGAAAGGTATAAGTATTATAATGCATATTAATCAATTGAAATTAAAAAACAATTTTTTTTGTTAAATGGTTTTTTATTTTGTTGCATTTTTTTGTATTTTTTACGTTGTTTGTATTTTTTTATATACTTATATTTTTTTTTTATATATAAAATGTTTTGAATTATAGAAGAAATTGAATTAATTAAAGAATTAATAAATGAATTGAAATAATTCATTTATTTAATTTCTTCAATTAATTGAAGCCGAAAGCAAAATTTATTAATTAAAATTTAACTGTAGTATTATTGAGTGCACTTTCAATCTTAAAAGGACACTCGGTAAGACATGAGAAATTAGACCACATATAGTGCTTTGGACGTATGATGCGATTCTAAAACCCATGATAAGTTACGAGTCACTCGTGTGGTGGCCCAAACAGAACAGAAAAAGGCTAAAATTGAATTGGAACGAATTCAAAGATTGGCCCTGTTGTGTACAACGGGAGCTTTCAGAAGCACCCCGACAGCAGCCTTAGAAACTTTACTGAACGTACCTACCCATGAGTTCGTCATCAAGGGGCAAGCTAGGATAGCGGCGTATAGGCTGTATTTGAATGGACACTGGAAACCCCTGGTGGAAGCCGGACATGCCAGTATCCTGCAAACAATCAAACATAGAAGCTTCGAAATGAGACATGATTTCATTGAAACTTCTATGAACTTCGAAAAATAATTCCTCACCCAGATATCAAAAGGTGGTGTCGCGTGATATTTACCTGGAAGGTGATTTCATCTGGTATACGGATGGATCAAAGACAGGTGAAGGGATATAATAATCCAACTTGGGGAATATGCCACTGTGTTTCAGGCTGAAGTATGCACCATAAACATGTGTGTCCTAGAAAATTTAAGAAGGAGATATAGAAATAAAACGATCCTCATTCCCACGGACAGCAAGGCGGCGATCAAAGCACTGGAAAGTACTTCAAATCTAGACTACATAAAGTACGTTATTCTCCTTGCTAAAAGGATAAATGCTTTTATGTAGATAAACAAAGGGTGAGAGATACAATAAGCTTTCTTAAGCTGCAGTATCGAGGCAACTCAGCCTCATCTCACCCTTGTGAACTAAACTAAACTAAACTAAACTGAATTACAACTGAAATCGTACAAGCCAATTGATAAGCATGTGAATTGTTCACTACTGGTGATACTAGTGAAATAACAGTAAAAAATTTGCAGCATGTACTGCATGCAACATTTTGTGTTGGTTGAAAGTTGTAGATAGGTTGTAGCTGCAGCGTCGAGGCAACCCAACCTCATCTCACCCTTGTGAACTAAACTGAACTAATTATTGAGTGGAATCCCGTACGACTATAATACCTTGATGAATCAGTGGACGGTGCCTTTATGGACATCATGGTATAATAACTCTAAAGGTAAACTTAATTTTTTCTCATAGTCGCCATTGAAAGCTTTTTTACGTATGCATTTCATAGCTTTTATTGTTTGTAAATAAATTTATATGGGAAAAACAGTTTTTTCATACAAATTTGTGTATATTCGTTAATGTAGTTAATTTTAAAAGTAAATAAATAATTTATATTGAACAAAATTAATTGTTAAAGCAATAATTACAACATTAAAAACAAATAATAAATATAATAATATAAAATAACATAATAAAAAAATAATTGTAAGTGTAGTGCATAGTGTAGTGTACATTGTAGTGTAGTGTGTGTAGTGTTAATATAATATAATAATAAATAAAAATAGTAATAATAATAATAACAGTAATAATTTTTTTTTAAAAATGGTTAAGTGTAGTGTAAGAAGTTAAAAAAATTAAAAAACTACATTGAGAAAATAAAAAAATTCATAACATGAAAAAATTGTTTTTAAAATACAATTTAATTTAACATAGTAACCACATAGTATAAAAAGCTCTTGATAGTAATTTCCATGCAAATGCGCAAACTCGTCATATGCTGACGTCACAAAAGCTCAAATTAAATCTACCTTATTAAAAGCTTTTTATACCATGTATGGACATATGGCAACAATCGATACATTTGGAAATCCACGTATTCTAGTATTCTAACAATGTTAAATATTTCAACAATTTTGTTCAATTTTGTTTTCTGTGTGAGTAACGTTATCCAATCATCTTGTTCGTGGCCTACCCTGGTGTCTTGTATTCTGGGGTGCTGAGAGTAAAACTTTTTTGGTGGTTTTCTTGACTTCTCCATTCGCATGCCCAGCCCATCTTAGTCTTATTGACTTAATAAACCGCACCATTTCTTCACCACCAATCAGATTATTTAATTCATCGTTTGATCTTATGTCAAAGCTTCCGTCTTCCAATCTTCTAGGGTCATATATTTTTCTCAAGATTCTTCTTCCAAAGATTCTAAGCTTGCTCTCGTCGGATGACGTCATAGTTCATGCTTCGGCCCCAAAAGTTGCAACTGGTCATAGAACCTCATCTTCGTCGTTTTTAATAGAAGCTTAGAGCTAAATTTTTTTATAGTCCAGTAGAATTTGCTGCCAGCTTGAATTCTATCTTGGATGCTCATTGTGATGTCGTTAGCATTGCTCAAAAGGACTCCGAGATACTTGAAGCTAGACACACCTTCAAAGTTGTAATTATTTATCGATATATTTTGGCTTGCTCTCATTTGCTCTGATCGAGATAGTTTTAGATACTTTGTTTTATTCTCATTGAAAGTCAAACTAACTCTAGCTGCTTTAGATTCCAGTAGGTGAAATATCTCAATCATGCTACTAAAACTTCGGTTCATTATGACTATATCATCTGCATAGGCATAAATCCTATAAGATCTGTTGAAAATAGTACCATCTGTAGAAATAGTTACCTTCTGTGTAGTGAAGAGCTATATTGAATAACAAGGCGGATAGTGCGTCACCTTGTTTGACAACAGAATTTATTCGGAACGTTTCAGATGCCGTGTTCTGAATAACAACTTTTGCGTTGGACTCGCCCAAGATCATTTTGATAAGCCTTATTAGCTTCTCCGGAATACCAAAATACTCCAATGCTTCAACAATTTTAGATCTCAGAATATTATCAAATGCTTGACTAAAATCTACTAAAAGCAAATTGGTGTAGTCTTAATCCATTGGGACTCGTTCTTTGATGTAGCGAATGTACACCAGCTATTCTTCTTACAAAATTTTCTTTATGAATTTTAGCATTGAAGTCACATAAGACCATTACAGTATCATATTTCTGCACCCGCCTGCAAGTGTTTTCCAGAAGGTCATAAAACTCATCCTTGCATTGCTCGTCGCTATCTCCAGTTGGCGCAAGACATGAGATCAACGAAATATTCTTAAACCATCCTTTAAGTCTCAGTTTACACATTCATTGCGCTACAAGAAATTAGATGGAAAGGTGCTGATAGAATTGATAAGAAAGAATTCATAATGTTCTACAGCGGCAACGAAATGAGAACAGGCCAATTCGGTACAGGCTTCATAATCAGCAATGACATAAGAGGGAATATACTAGAATTTCAACCAATAAGCGAGAGCGTAAACTGAGACTTAAAGGAAGGTTTAACAATATTTCGATGATGGACGTCCATTTTGCTTAATACAAAAAGGTTCAAGCTGTTGCACAAGTTTCTATAAAAACAATTTTATTTTATATAGTGATTTAAAATCATAATTGGGATACGATCAGCATTATCTTGATCTTATTTTTGGTCTTTCTAAAATGCGAGTAAAACTCGTAATCTGAAAATAATCGGATTGTACAGAAATAATCCTCAATTTTTGGTATTCACTTTCGATTTAAGGCATTAATCGTGTTTTAATCATAACAAACAAAAAATTTTTTTTTTCAAATATTTATTCCACTTGGCAATACATCTTGATGTACATACTGACGTTGTTACTGAGTGTATCCTCCTGAATAACGTTGAAAAAAATCCAAAAAAATAAAGAGATCGCACTTATTTGTTATTTTCATTTAATAAATTGTTAATAATTGTTCATCTTTCGGTTTTTTAACTATTAATTTAATAAAATCTTGATTAATATTAATTCTTTTTTCTAACTTATCAAACATGTTTTTAAGCACTACACTCTTTATCATCAACATAATTAAAATATAACCGCGTTCTATATTAGCTAGGTTGAAAATAAGACGTAACGCAACGCGACACTAGGTTCGAATACATTGAAACCCATAAGGCAAACTTAAATAGACGTTAACTTACGTTCGTCAAGTTTCGTTCGCTTCAAAATGTCAAATTTACGTACGTATTAGTTCGGTAAGAATCGAATAATTCGTGCGTAAGTTCACGTAAGTATACGTCTATTTAAGTTTGAAGCATTAAAAGTAAGGTATGCGTACATTTGAAGTTACGCATGTTTAAGGTTACGCACGTTTAAGATTACGCACGTTTAAGGTTAAACATTTAAAAATTTTTATTTAAAAAATTTTTTAAAATCATTTGAGAAATGTTAAATAAAAAGAAAAATGAAATATTTTTTCTGAGTTTAATTTTAAATTTTGTGGTTAAAGTAATAAGAAATTATCAAGAAAAATTTTTTTTTAATTCATCAACTATATGCACATTCATTCATTGTTTACATTCATTTCTGTTTATAACAAAATATTTAGGTTGTCAATGTAATTTGTAACAGCTGTTTACAGGTATGTATACGTTTCTATTTTGGTTCAAATGTCAAAAATACGTAACGTTAGGTAAAATCAACGAACCAGCGCGTGACGTTGCGTTTCTATTTTGGATAAAGCTATTATCAAAACAAAAAAGTCATTGACTTGCAAAGCAACAATAACAATTGCCAAAGTCGTCATACGACGAGTTTGACTAAGATAAGAAATCCAAAACTACAAGATAATGCAAGCAGTGCAAAATCGACGTTCAAAAGTTTTTCTTCCTGGGTACTGTCATCAGTACCCAGTGCTACCGTTTTATTCAAAAAATAAAGTGTAAAATAAGAAAATGTATTGAAATGTATGAAAAAAGCAATATTTACAATGTACAGAAGAAATCATTCAGTACCCACTAAAATACCCATGAATCAGCATAGAATGTGAATATGTATGCATATTTATCACATACGTGCGTATGTAATTTAAGTGTACATATTATGCGCAATACTTATAAGAATATTTTGTAATGTACGTATTTATCGTATATATGCGTGTGTAAAACTTCTGTCCTAAACAATTTATGGGTCATTAATTTCATTACATCAGAAACGAGGATAGAAATACAAAATGTAAATTCAAATTGTAATGTATTGTATGGGAAATACAATATATTTTGAATACGATCGGTTTAATGTTAAATTTTGAATTTTTAAGTATTCAAAATTCATACTATTTTGGTAATGATAAATAAAAATATGATCGTATGAATGCATTATATATCGAATATGTAAGTATGTAATTTAAGTATACATTCCACGTGGAGTCATATATGTCCCTGTACAAATATTGTACCAGAAACTTAATGACTTGATTTTGTGAATTATAAATACAATATATACATACATACGTGCAATATTCTGTACACATCTTTCGACCGTATACAAATTTATGGGTTTATAGATCGTACTTGTATATATTTTCTAGTCTGATATAAAAAGTAAAAGAAAAGTGTAAAATATGAACAAAAATCGACGTCAAAAAGAAAAAGTAATGTACGTATATGAAATATTGTACGATACATGTATGTATGTATGTTAATCTGAAATTACACATTTTTTACTACCATCCTAGTCTCTGATCTTTAATTCACGTTCATATATATGATCGACCCATTACAAAATTGTGTTCTAATGTTCTTATGAACGAAAGTTATGTTTGTTTAGGATGACGGTATTTATAGTTAAGATACCAAATTCTTATGAAAATATTTACAAACACTCGTATGTAATATATTATTACATATGTATACATACATACAGTGCCGGACACTTGATTACCCTCACTTGAATTTTTTTGAATTTGTTTAATTTTTCCAGTTCTTTCTGAAAACTAATGATGGATTTTTTTGATTTAATCCATTTTCAAACATTTCGGGTGAAAAAATTTCAGAATTTGGAAAAATACCAATAATTATTCAAGTTTATAAAAAATTTACCTTCAAGCAGAAGGACACTTGTTTACCCTCACCCATTTTATTGAGGAAAAGGGTTAAAATAAACGGGAAGTTTCAATGTTTTTGTTGTTATTTCTAATATTTTATTGAGTTATCTTTATATTCCATAAATTTTAACGAACTTTTGGGTACAAAAAATGGGTAATTTTGGGTAATTCCAATGGAATTTCACGCCAAGCCTATAAAACTGCTGTCTTCAGTTCTTGCTTAGCGTAAACGTGTCCCATCAGCATGAACGTGTCGAGAAAGGTATCCCCATACGTTTTCAATGATATTGAGGTCGAGCGATAACGCAGGACTCTCAAGGATTTCAATTTTGTTTATTGTAAATAAGAGTTTTTCTCTTTCAGCTGCGTGAATTGCATCATTATCTTGTTGAAACACCCAATGCTGACCTTCAAAAATGTGGTTCATTTTACCAATTTCATTATCTGAAAGTTCTAAGTACTTTCCAGAATTTTGTCGACCTTCTAAAACGACAAAACCCACAATCCCATAGTATGAAATTTCACCCTATACCATTATTGACCCGAGAGCACTATGTGGCCTGACCAGACATGGTCCAGACCTTTTCTAAGATAAAATTATTATTATTTTCATGATTTTAGAAAAGAAGAATCGTGTCTGGTCAGGCCACATAGTGCTCTCGGGTCAATAATGGTATAGGGTGAAATTTCATACTATGGGATTGTGGGTTTTGTCGTTTTAGAAGGTCGACAAAATTCTGGAAAGTACTTAGAACTTTCAGATAATGAAATTGGTAAAATGAACCACATTTTTGAAGGTCAGCATTGGGTGTTTCAACAAGATAATGATGCAATTCACGCAGCTGAAAGAGAAAAACTCTTATTTACAATAAACAAAATTGAAATCCTTGAGAGTCCTGCGTTATCGCTCGACCTCAATATCATTGAAAACGTATGGGGATACCTTTCTCGACACGTTCATGCTGATGGGACACGTTTACGCTAAGCAAGAACTGAAGACAGCAGTTTTATAGGCTTGGCGTGAAATTCCATTGGAATTACCCAAAATTACCCATTTTTTGTACCCAAAAGTTCGTTAAAATTTATGGAATATAAAGATAACTCAATAAAATATTAGAAATAACAACAAAAACATTGAAACTTCCCGTTTATTTTAACCCTTTTCCTCAATAAAATGGGTGAGGGTAAACAAGTGTCCTTCTGCTTGAAGGTAAATTTTTTATAAACTTGAATAATTATTGGTATTTTTCCAAATTCTGAAATTTTTTCACCCGAAATGTTTGAAAATGGATTAAATCAAAAAAATCCATCATTAGTTTTCAGAAAGAACTGGAAAAATTAAACAAATTCAAAAAAATTCAAGTGAGGGTAATCAAGTGTCCGGCACTGTATATATAATAAGTACATGGCTTAAAATTTCTCGAGTTTATTTTGAATATTCTTATACGAAAAAACGACATCCCTTTTCTTACCAACAAATGTACTAAATCATTCCGTCTTTCATGCCGTCCCCTCTTTCATCGCCCGAACCGCTCTATCGGCTAAAAAATTTTTGAAGCCCCATAAGAATTCTTGTTAAATTTGATTATTCTTTGCTAAGATGCAGATGATAATACCGAAAACAGCCAATGTCTATCCAATGCATAGTAATGTAAAATGGTATCTTTAAGTAATCTCCGCAAGACTTTCAGTGCATAATATTAAAGGACAGAGTATAGGTAAGGTAAAAGGATATAATCTGCAGTATGAAAATCTTACTTTAAAACATCTTGTACAAAAAAAAAAGTTATTATCGAGAAAGCTATGGTTTTTCTTATATGTATATACATATGTATGTATATATATGTACATAAATACATAGTGTACATACGTATATAAGGCACGGCAAAAAATTATTCAAATTAAAATGAGATACTCCCAGTAATTGGGATTATAGTACACACACCATAATTGGAATTTTGGATTTTAATTTACATACATACATTTTTCAACTATCATACATAATATCTAATATATCTACAAGTAAATCAATTCACACTTCTTTACTTCACTTTTCTTTGTATACATTCACTTGTCAGTTTAGTACTTTGTAAAGATGATATTTTTCCTTTTTCGCTTTATTGGAAATTTTCCACACACATGTACATTTTTTTTGGTTAGAGGTTTTTAGAGTAAAACAACTTTATTCTTTGAACAGTAAAACTCAACTCACCAAATTTATCACTTTTACTTTTAAAGTTAATTTCGATGTTCCCCACTTATGTTATCGAAAACATAAAGAATGCGGTTATAAGAACACGAATAGTAATGTTAAGTCAGGTGTCTTCATATACGGAAATGGTTCAATCTCAATTAGCGTAATCGCAATTATTTCACTATTGTGTCATAGTGTTCTAATTTGGTAATTGCAATATTACCATGTACGCGATTCACCGATGAACTACCGTACACCTGCATGACCTAATTACCATTTATACATGACAATTACCTCCCCCCTTTGAAAAAAAAGGACCTCCTTAAAAGGGTTTAGGTAATAAATTCTTTCCTCAAAAAGAATTATTTCTTGCCATGGATTTTTTATTTACTTTATTCTGTTAAGTGATAAATTTGGTTTTTAGAGTGAATATTTTATTTTCCATATATTATTCACTTAATCTAAAATATAATTTTATATAATTCATATATATGTATGTTACAAATAATATATTAAAAATTATTTTCAATTGTTTTTCCTTTCTTAATGCTTAATTATTATGTTATGTTATACAATGTTTCTTATACTATTATTTATGTATATACATAGTATGTATTTTCTGTCTGTTTTTTTTTTTTTTTTTGTTTTTTTTTTTACTATTTAATTACTTTATTTAACAAAATCGTTATACTATTTTTTTTTTCCTTTAAATCATTGTTTGATTTGTCAAAATTTTCATTGTTATCGTTAAAATTCGACTTCATAATTACTAAACAATTCTAAATTTTGTTTTTCGTTTACTTCTAAATTTCGTATTCTTGAATATATATTTTCTGAATCCTCAACATCCATAGTACCAAATAAAAAATTACTTAATTTTCCAATACCATCAAATAACGCTCTTTACTTCTGTTTGTTTTATGTTTTATTTGAATACGATCTATCATTGTTGTAATCCTTCTAGCCATGTAACGTATACCTACTACTGTTTGCTGACATGTAGCAGTGTGATCAATTTTTTTATAACTTTCACAGATTCCTACTATCGCTGAGTCACTCCATTCTATATAGTTTCTCCATTCTTGAAGTAGACTGAGTTCGATTGTAGTGAAAATTCTCCATTCATTTTTAAAGAACATTGCTTTGCCTATATCTTCAAATAGTACCCCAGAGTTATCAAGTTTTGAAATAGTATACTGCGATATTGTCATCGTGATTAACATTGATATTGTTATAATTAATTTGCAATCCATTGTTTACAATGCGTTTGTTTCTAGAGATATGTAAAGAAAGAAAATAAATGCGATTTAAATTTTTATAACTTTTATATTTATTTAATTGTTTAACTTATATAACTTATATATAGTATCATATTACATTTTATTCTACTTATTACATAACAAAAAAAAAAAAAAAAAAAAAAATTTTTTTTTTTTTTTTAAATTTTAGCCTATATTTGTACATACATATTTTATTTTTATATATATTTGTCGATTTTTATATACTATATACATACAATATATATTGTCTTTAAATTTTATTTTTATGTATTTTCTTTGCTATCTACATCACGTTCATTTTTCTCATTTGGATGAAATTTTTTAACCCTATTGGCGTGAACTATTTTTTCTTTTTTACCCATTTGAATTCTAAGATTTACTGGTGACGTTATTTCTTTTACTTTGAACGGGCCTATCCAAATTGGTGATAATTTTCAGATGTACGATTCGTTTTTCAGAAGTACGAAATCATTAACTTTAAAATTATTAATTTTTACTTTCTTGTCATAATTTTTCTTTGTAACTTGCTTACTTTGCATTAAATTTTCTCGTGCAAATTGATTCGTTTTTTGTAATTTGTTTCTTAATGTATAACAGTAATTTTCATGATTGTAAATTGGTTGTGGTGTTTGTTTAACGCTCGTAGGTAATTCTGCTGTAAACCCAAAAAGACAATCCATAGGCGTCAAACGAGTTGAAGCATTTTTTGTGTTATTATGAACATGTACTGCTTCTCTTAGCCATTCATCCCATGTTGAAGGATTTTCCTTTGTAAAACTTCTTAAATATTCTATTAATGGTCTGTGTTGCCGTTCTAATGCCCCATTTGATTCTGGGTGATATGCCGATGTTTGTAATTTTTTAATTTTTAAAAATTTACATAATTTTTTGAAGAGTTCACTTACAAAATTTGTACCTTGATCAGTAATTACCTTTTTTGGTATACGATATCTTGTAATTATCTCTTTATAAAATACTTTCGCGACAGTTACTGCCTCGCAGTCGCTTATTGCGTATGCATCCATAAATCGTGTTAAATCATCTTCGAACGTAAGAATGTATTTATTACCTTGTTGTGTTTGTGGTAATGGACCTACTTTCGCTTTTCCTTGATGTCCTCCAAGTGGATTTTTATGAAAAGTTTTCAGTATATTTTTTATTTCTTTATCATTTGCTGGTACTGTGTTTTGTTTTTGTTCTTCAATTATATGTTTTTCTGAAGTTATTGATTCCATATCGGAAACATCTTCATTTGAATTTTCAACTGATATTTTTGGATATACATTTTTGTTATTTTCTTTTGATTCATTATTTCTTTTTGATTGTGCCCTTGTGATTACCTTAATGTCCTTATTATCAGGAATTCTATTCAAAGCATCAGCGTTGCCATTTTTTCTTTCAGGTTTGTATTTAATTTCGTATTCGTATTCTGAAAGTTTATGATGAAACCGCATTAACCTTGACGTTGGATCTTTTATATTAAATACTCCAATTAGTGGCTGATGATCCGTATAAACTGTAAATTTTTGACCTAATAAATAACAACGAAAATTTTTTACAGCCCAAACTACTGCTAGAAGTTCTCTTTCTATTGTTGAACAGCGTCGTTCTGTATTGCTTAACGTTCTGTTGGCGTAAGCAACAGGTTTATCATCTCCATCAATTTCTTGCGACAATACTGCTCCTAAAGCCGTACCGGTAGCATCCGTAGTCAACTTGAATGGTCTAGAAAAATCTGGATAAATTAATACTGGTGGTGAAATTAGAGCAGTTTTTAACTTTTCAAACGAATTTTCACAGTCATCATTCCATTTGAATTTTTGTTTACCTCGTAACAATTGATTAATCGGTTCAGTTATTTTTGAAAATAAGGGAATGAACTTTCGATAATAATTCGCTAATCCTAAGAAGCTCTGTACTTCTTTTATAGACGTAGGCCTAGGATAATTTTTTATGCATTTTATTTTATCAGGATCTGGAGAACAGCCATCCTTTGAGCATTTATGTCCTAAAAATACAACCTCTTTGCGTTGAAATCTACATTTACTTGGTTGCAATTTTAAATTGTATTGTCTTAGCCTTTCAAAAACTTATTGTAGTTTTGTAAGGTGATCTGGTAAAGTTTTACCTAACACAATGCAATCATCTAAATATGCTAACGAATGTATTCCTTGCAATCCGGTTAATACTTTATTCATAGCCCTTTGAAATGTGGCTGGTGCCGTCTTTAAACCAAATGGCATGCGTAAAAATTCAAAATGTCCGTCTGGTGAACTAAATGCTGTTTTAGCCCTATCTTGTGAATCCATTTTAATTTGATGATAGCCACTAGCAAGATCCAGAGTCGAAAAATAACGTGAATTGCCCAGTTGATCCAGAATATCTTCAATTCTAGGTAGTGGATGAGCGTCACCTACGGTGCAATCATTCAATTTCCTGTAATCAATTACTAATCTCCATTTCTTTTTGCCATCTTGACCTGCTTTTTTCTGTACTAAAAGAATAGGAAAATTCCATGGACTGCTACTTGGAGTAATAGCTTCATCTTTGATCATTTGCTCCACTTGTTTATTAATTTCGTCTTTATGTATGTGTGGTAAACGGTATTGCCTTAAATTTATTGGCGTTTGATTATTTTTCGTTTGAATTTTATGTGTTAATACATTTGAATATGTTAATTTATCTCCTTCAAGATGAAAAATGTCATTATATTCTTGACATAATTTAATTATTTCTTCTTTTTCTTCTTTATTGTGACTGTCATCGAATGATAATTTATTTAATAATTTTTCTCTACGTTTTTGTTCACGTTTCTGTGTATTGCATACGTTTTTAACGACAGATTTTTGTACTGTAAACACTTTGAAATTAGACAGCGGCTCTATTTTTGGTTTAAAATTTTTTATTAGCACTGTTTCGTTACGTGTATTAATAAAATTTAATTTTGGCACTTCATTTTTACCACCTATTATAGCGTTCGGAATAAAAACACCATTTTCAATTTCTTCTGCACAACACAATACTTCATTTTCGCACTTCAACGCGTTTACTTCATGTATTATATTACAACGCGGCGGTAAACTTATTACTGTATTTGAAAAAATTTCATTTTTATTTTGTATATTTGTCTGTTCGTCCTTTATACGTTTGTTTCGTGTTAAAGGGTTTTGTTGTATTTCTTTATTCTGTTGAGTGTAGTTAAGGCCTGACTTCTCTTTAAAATTTAAAAATTTTACAAAAATGTCTACAGGATTTGTATTACTTATTGGAAAATGTAATATTCCCTCTGTACAACGGATATTTGTTTCATCCCATAAAAAATCTTTTCCTAATAACCCATCAAAAGGAACGGATTCAGAATTTTCTACTATGTGAAATAAACAATCTATCCCATTTCCGATTAATAATTTAACCGAACAAGAACCTAATGTTAATGCACTGCCTCCGTATAATCCATTAATTTGAATTCTATTTGAAGTGTTAATTTGAACATCTTCACGGAGTGCATTTTTCTTAATAATACTAACTTCTGCACCTGTATCTACCAATAGTTTCGCAAAACCATTATGTGCGCAGTAAAATGGCAATTCAACCACTGCTTCACAATTTGCGGTAGTTGTAGGAAAACATAAGCTAATTTGTCTTAAGGTATTAACATTTTCATTCTGACGAGGTTCATTTTCTAAAATTTTCAATTTTGTACCACTGTCATTTATTTTAATTGCATTTTTGCTAGACATTAAGTCGCCTTTATTTTTATTTATTTGACCAATATTACTATTTGCAATGCATTCTTTTTTATTTATTTCATTTTCGTTTTGTTTTTGTTTTTCAGTGTCATTTTCGTTATAACATTGTGCTACATAATAATTTTGTTTTGAAGAAATTCGAGACGTCAACGTCTTATTTTGTTTTGTTTTGACATTGGATTTATTATGTAGTGTCGTTTTAATCTTTTTATTATTAATATTTAATTTGTGGCACTCATTATTACCGGGTTGAATACACGAGTGCAATTCAGCCCGATTTAGTTTCCCGACACTCTATTTTTTCTTTCATAATTTTGTTTGGCCCTACACTCCTGCGTAGAATGTGTATTACGTTCACACCATTCACATTTAAAATTATTACGATAATTGAAATTACCTGAATTACGTTGTGCAATATTTTGTTTATTTTGGTTCCTATTTTGAGTACACGCTTGTCTCAAATGACCATAAGACCTACATGATGTACAGAACGGTGTATTCTTTTTTGTTCTGAAATTTTCGAAATCATGTCCATTTCTATTACAAAACGTACATTTGATATTATTATTCACATAATTATTATTATATCTGCCATACGTTTTGTTATGAAAAGTGCTAGTCTGTGCATAATTCATTAAATTGGGTTGATATGTATGTGGAGTTGAATGTGTATTTGATATGTGAGTCGGTCTTGTAATTTGTACATTATTATGTTGTATATTACTTGGTGAAATAATTTGTTCATTCATAAAAGTATTTTGATTGTAATCTGATACCATATTGTTTATACCAGATGTGTCGTTAAGTAAAAAATTAATTGCATTTGGATTTAAGATTTTATTTTTTAATTGTCTATCTTCAGTTTTTTCTATTTGTTTAGCCATTTCAATTAATTCAGATAAAGATTTATCAATCTGACTTGGAAGTATTTGCCGTATGAGGGGACTACGTACACCTGATTTAAAAATGTAGCATGCCTCTTCTTCTATTTCTTTACTTAAGGCCTCGTTATTATGTGGATATTTATTTATAATTGCGCCACGGCTAATCTCTTCCTTCGACTCAGTCAGGGGAAGGAGGACTTAGCCCTGGTGCAGGAACCCTGGCTAGTGGGTGGCAAAATCTGCGGGCTAAAAATCCCTGGATTTAATTTATTCTATGTAAGTAATGCGAGTAGACCTAGAACTTGCATTCTTGCTAGAAGACATTTTAATTTCTTTATTCTTCCACAGTTCTGCAACGACGACACAACAACGGTTGCTTTAGATCTGGGGAGGAGTCGCAGCATGTGGGTAGTGTCAGCCTACATGCCCTATGAACAGTGTGTTCCTACTCCAATGCTTCAGGCTCTTGTGGCAGACGCAGAGCAACGAAGAGCAGACGTTGTAGTAGGAGCGGATGCCAACGCTCACAGCTCTATGTGGGGGAGCAGTGATACAAATGAAAGAGGTGAGTTACTTTTAGATTTCATTTTAAGTACTAACCTCACTATCTGTAACAGAGGTTCAACACCCACCTTTGTTATTAGGAACAGGGAGGAGGTGTTGGATCTCACCCTTACCACTGCCCACTCAGTCGAGGTTCGTGACTGGAGGGTTAGTGAGGAATTTTCCTTCTCAGACCATAGGTATATACTTTTTAGTTTAGATATAGGAAGGATGGCTGAGGAGGAGTGTTTCAGGAACAGGAAAAGGACGGACTGGGGGAGATACAGGGAAGCAGTAAGGAAACTGCTTCCGGGGGCCCCTCCGTGCGTTATTACCTGTTCCGAGCAGTTGGACAGGGCTGTAGAAAGGTTGACTGAAGCCCTGAATAGGGCAACAGTTGAGTCTTGTCCAGTTTCTAAACCCAGAGGTAAGTTCAAACCTCCGTGGTGGTCTGCTGAGCTTGCCGAGTTAAGGAAGATAAGTCGGCAGGCTTTCAATAAAGCCAAATTTACTAAGGCTGAATCAGACTGGAAGCTTTACAAGGGAAAGCTGAAGGTCTATAAAAAGGAGCTGAGGAAGTCTCAGCGGCTCTCGTGGAAGACTTTCTGCAGCTCCGTTATGGAGGTTACAGAAGCCTTTAGACTCAGGAAGATCCTGGCACAAAATCCGGTGTCTCCGACTTCTCTCCAGAATAGTGCGGGAAGTTGGATGAGAACTGGAGAGGAAGTGCTAGGGCTGCTTATGGATACCCATTTTCCGAAAGGTGATGAGGTAGCCTCTATAACTGAGTCGACTGGGAGGGGAGTTTCTGACTCCATTCCGGTTGGCTTTAGTGAATATGGCAAGATTGAATGGGCTATACGCTCGTTCAAGCCATTTAAATCTGCTGGTCCGGATGGGATTATTCCAGCAGAACTTCAACAGGTGGAGGATATCATCATCCCCTGGCTTAAGGTGATTTTTGATGCCTCCCTGACGGTAGGGCATATTCCCTCCTTGTGGAGGGAGGTGAGAGTAACTTTTATACCGAAAGCGGGTAAAAGCTCCCATCACAAGCCTGGCGACTTCCGACCCATCAGTCTTTCTTCTTTTATGTTAAAAACCATGGAAAGGCTGGTGGACCTATATCTTAGAAGTAGCATCGGGGATGCGCTGTCCAAGTCTCAGCACGCCTATACTAAAGGTAGGTCTGTTGAGACTGCTCTACATAATTTAGTGGGGGAGATTGAAAAATCTCTTACCTTCAAAGAGTACACCTTGGCGGCCTTTTTGGATATAGAAGGCGCCTTTAACAATGTTGTACCGCGAGCGATTACTGCGGCGCTCACTGGTCTGGGGGTGAACGGCTCCTTGGTGGTATGGATTGATAGTCTGTTGAGAAAACGGACTGTCAATGCCTTGCTGAGGGGTTGTGTCATCAGAAGACAGATGAGAAGGGGTACGCCTCAAGGGGGTGTTCTCTCACCTCTCCTCTGGAACGTGGTGGTTGATAGACTGCTGAGACGTTTGGAGGGGAGTGGCTGCAAGGTGATTGCCTATGCGGACGACATAGTCATTGCGGTATCTGGCAAATTTCCGTCAACTTTGACGGATATTTTGCAGGCCGCTCTTAACAAGCTGGAGAAATGGGCTTGTGAAAGCGGATTAAAAGTGAATCCACAGAAAACGGACCTTGTTCTATTCACTAGAAGGTACAAGGTGCCGCGTCTAAATAATGTGGTCCTAGCGGGCACTCCTCTGGCGCTTTCCAAGGAGGTTAAGTACCTTGGACTAATTCTTGATTCCAAGCTCAGCTGGAAGCAAAATACTAGGGAACGCGTGAGGAAGGCTATGGTGGCCATGTACTCATGCAAGAAAGCAATTGGTAGAAAGTGGGGGCTTGAACCTCGAGTCGTTCACTGGCTCTACATTGCGGTAGTGAGACCTATCTTGCTATATGGGTCAATTGTGTGGTGGACGGCCCTACGGACGGCCACCACGAGTAATCTTTTAGGGAAGGTTCAGAGAGCGGCCGCACTTCTTATCTCCGGAGCTCTCAGGACCACTTCAACAGGGGCATTAGAAGCTTTATTGAATCTGATGCCTCTGGATCTGTATGCCACCGAACTCGCAAAAAACACTGCCACTAGGCTTATGGCTAGCGGACAGTGGTCGCGCTTTCGGGTAGGTCATTCAAGCATTATTGATTCTCTACCGTTCTCTGGGGAAATCGATTATGCTATACCCAGGCCGAACTTTAGAGGGAAATTTCTGACTAGTGTTCCTTCTAGGGATGAATGGGCCAGCAAGGAGCCGCTGCGCAGGGATGGCGTACATCTCTACACAGACGGCTCCAAGCTGGATGGCCGAGTTGGAGGGGGTCTGTACAGTGACTCCTTGAAAATTGAATTATCATTTAGTCTACCGGATCACTGCAGTGTGTTCCAAGCGGAGGTAGCTGCAATTAAAGAGGCGATTAACTGGCTTGCTGAGAATGTCATTGCCGCTAGGGTGGTAAATATATTCTCTGACAGCCAGGCCGCGGTCAAAGCGCTGACCGCAGCGACTTGCTCATCGAAGGTCGTACTGGAGTGCCTTACTCTGCTAAACATTATGGCAGAGTACTTCAGTATTAACCTTATTTGGGTACCTGGACACACGGAAGTCCAGGGAAATTGTAAGGCAGATGAGCTGGCCAGACTGGGAACAACTCTCGAATTACTGGAGGGTTATCGAGAATTTGGAATCCTAGCCGCCAGCTGTGCCCTAAGAACACGGCAGGAGTCTACGAGGGCATGGAATCTAAGATGGGTTTCAAGCGCTGGTAACTCCATTGCCAAGGCTCTGTGTCCTGGAGTGGACAATAAACTCTCTAGTGACCTGCTATCCCAAAATAGGAGAACAGTTAGTGCTCTAGTGGGAGTTTTAACGGGGCATTGTCTTATAGGCAAACATGCCAGAAGGCTAAATGCTCCCTATAATGACCTCTGCAGAGCATGTCAAGATGAAAAGGAGGAGGAAAGTATTGAACACCTCCTCTGTCACTGTATGGCGCTCTCTAGAAATAGAGAAATATTTCTTGGGGCTGCCTTCTTTCAAGATCTCTCTAGTTTAGGGGAGATCTCGGTCAAGAGACTTCTGGGTTTTCTGAAGCGCTCGAGGTGGTTCGATCTGTGAGATTCCTGGTGTGGTATCACAATGGGCCTTTCTGGCCTAAGTGTGCTTGCTTGGGAATGAGCGGGCGGCCACCTCTACCTACCTACCCTACCTATTTATAATTGCTCTTTTGCATTCTACTACAAGCTTATGCAATTTAGTGCCATATGTGTTAACGCTCTCATTCGGTGATTGCATACAATATCGTATTTCATTTAATACATCATTAATTGTTTTTGAAGAACTAAATGTTTTTGAAAGCAAACTTTCAAAATCTGAAAATTTTTCTATTTTAATATTTTTTACCAAATCATAGGCTTCTCCACGAAGTCTTAATTTTAAAATTGATAATAAAATATTTTTGCCTTCTGTAGTTATTAAAGACGCGTTAACTTGTTTACAACAATCAAGGAAAATTTGTAAAGCATTATCGATGTTAAGTTTATTATCAGCAGAAAAAATAGGTACAATTCGACTAACTAATTTTGAGACAGAATCTAATGTTTCGGTCATTGTGCCTTGAATATTTTTATTAAAATTACTAGAAGAAGTAAATGGAGAAGATGGTGTATTATTTCTCAATCGATTTTGCAGACTTCTTTGGTAGGTTGCACCTGACCTCAAATTGCAATCACTAAATCTGCTTTCTTTTGATTTTGAAATTTCTGGTTGCGACGTTGATGGTACAGAATTTGAAATGTTAGGTGGACTAGTATTTTCAAAAGAAAATTCCTCTAACAATCTAGCCAAATCTTCCGTTTCACTGTAAAATGGTTCACTACGTCTTCGATTCTTAAGATTTTTCGATTTTTGACGGTTTAGAGAACTCATGAATTTGTATATAAAAAAAACGTTAATCCATAATCAAAATTAATCAAACACAGAAAGAAAATTCTCACAATTGAATTATGTATATAAATTTTATATGAATTTTAATTCGCGTAAACTCAAGAAAAACTACCTTACTTTCACACTATTCTTTTTCGTTTTGTTAAATACTGAAAATTTACACTTCAATCTAGCTTTACAATTTTTTTTTTTTTTTAAATTTATTAATTAAATTAAACACCTTTGTTTTTTTTCTGTGTTTCTTTTATTTTATTTGTTGTAATATAATTTCAACTTACGGTTTTTTTTTCGCTAATTTCTGCTGCTGTTGCTTCTCAATATGCCTTCACTGTCGTTCCAGTAAATGTATGATGACTCTATTGTTTTTGTTGTTGTCGCTCGTTTATGATGATTGTTGTCTTGATTCTTAATTGTTGATATTTTTGTACAGATGACTGTTGATTTTTTTTTCCTTCACTTCTTGCCCTTTAATTTCTCTTATTATTTTTTTTTTTCTGTTTTGACACTGCAACTTTTTTTTTCACCTTTTATTTTTTATATATTTTTTTTTTCGTTGATATTATTTTTATATAATAATTTTTTTTCTGCTATTAAGTTATTGCTTTCTTTTTTTTTTTTAAATTTCTTTAACGCTTTTTATTTTTACCGACTCAGCAATTTAATTTATTTCATTATTGTTATTATTATTTTTTTATTTATATATATATTTTTTTTAAATGTTATGTCGTATTGATTTACGAATATGTGATTTTATGATTATGCATGTATTATTTGTTGTTATTTTCTTTGTTATTACACTATTATACTGTTTGAGTACGCGTACTTTTTATGTACTTTTGCGTACGTTGTTTATTTGTACTCTACCTCTGTATTTAACCAACCTAATTTTACACTTTAATTATTTTATTTGTTTCGTAGGAAAATATCGAAAAATTTTAGTTAGAAGAAAGATTTTTCAGTTCCCACCGAAACTAATTCTTCAATGTTAACTAATGTCGATCCTACCGGCTGCGCCAAATTATGTTGTGTGTTTTAGGATTTTTGGTTAGAGGTTTTTAGAGTAAAACAACTTTATTCTTTGAACAGTAAAACTAAACTCACCAAACTTATCACTTTTACTTTTAAAGTTAATTTCGATGTTCCTCACTTATGTTATCGAAAACATAAAGAATGCGGTTATAAGAACACGAATAGTAATGTTAAGTCAGGTGTCTTCATATACGGAAATGGTTCAATCTCAATTAGCGTAATCGCAATTATTTCACTATTGTGTCATAGTGTTCTAATTTGGTAATTGCAATATTACCATGTACGCGATTCACCGATGAACTACCGTACACCTGCATGACCTAATTAAAATTTATACATGACAATTGGGATGAAGCCTAAAAGATTTCGCTTTAAGCCAAAGTCCGAATTATCTCTGTATATACCTACTAGTTCTAAATTGGGAGTATCTAAAATCCGAATTATATTGAGACTAAAGATATACTCGTAGATATACATACATAAAAATAATTTATAATGAACAGGTGTACGTAATACGTATGCATTATGACTTGGCATAACAACAACGTGCATACATTAATTCACTAAATTTAAAATTTTTTAGATAGTCATGAACCACCTGTGTAGCCTAGTTGTAGTGTGCTAGGTCTACGATCCCAACAGCCGTGGGTTCGAATCTCACCTCGGGTATGAGTCTGACACTAATTCCCCAAATAGCCGTAAACGTTTGTAGTCAGTGCTATTTCCCCCCTGTTAGGATTGTAAATTCATTTACTATTCTAACCTTTATAAAATAAATAAATAAAAAAAAAAAGAAAACAAAAAAAAAAATTAGATAGTCATGAATTTTAAATGAATTTTGTCAATAATAAAGTTTTTTATACAAACTTAAAACTTTGGATACTCGCACCAACATGTCTTGACAATGACGTAATGAATGTAACTTTTGATCCCAAGTTTTTTTTTTGTTTTGTTTTTGCAAAAATGAGACATTAATGAAATGAAATGAAGTGTACGTATTTATTTTTATTATTTGTAACTATTTTTTTTTTCGTCAATATGAATTTCAATAAAACAAAACTATAATTAATGATTATATAATGATTATGCCAAAATTTTATGTTTAAAAGAAAATAGAAGAAAATTAACAAACATTTTCTGTATCGATTTAAACTGATACCCTAAAAATATTTTAAAATTTTTTTTCCAAATTTTTACATTTTCATGATTTTTTTAAAGAAAGAATATATTGAACGAATTGTAAACTATTAAAAAAATTGATAATATTTCAAATACAGTATTGATTACAAAATTTTAAATATAATATGTTCCAAAAATATTTTTAATTAAAATTGAACGATTATATTCGTTGAACCGTTTATGGAACTATTTTTCACTTGAAATAGTCTTATCTTCTAGAAAATATACTCTTTGTAACAATTAAATAGTCCAGAATTAGAAAAATTGTGTGTAATGAAATTACACAAACAAAATATATGCTTGCAAATTTTAATAAAAAAAAAAAATGTAGATCCGATCATAATTCTAGGAATACACAAACAAAATGTATTGCACAAAACGAAAGACCCAGTGATCATTCATGCGTAACTAATTGAAGTCATATATTTAAATATACACACAATCAAACGTATGTAAAATCGTGACTTATCATATGGCTGTAATATAAAGTCTTGTTTCTTAATAGAAAGATCATATGGATAGAACTTTGAAGCTGGTAAATGCTGAACTTTACCCAGCTTCAACTTCAATTTGATCTTTCGCACTGGTTTTTTAAAATTTTAGCGTGAAATTCAAAATTGATTCTTCTTTTTAGATTAAACTTCTTAGATTTTACACATATACATACATGCATATCACTACTGTATATTGGGTATATTGCACATGAAGTTATAACAACAAAAATGAAGTCTGTATCAAGGCCCTGACAAAGCGGCAAATGACAATTTTTATCGGGAATTTTCAGGTAATTTGAAATTTTTCTAAATTAAATGCCTTCAAATTATAATGATAGAATTTCGACTCATGAAGTAAAAAAAAATTTTTTTAAAAATAACTATCCACGGGTTTCGAAACGCAATAATATCGTACTAATACAATGCAACAAGGGTAAATATGTAGATAACGGGACGCACAGTCGGAAGGGAAAGGTGGTGGGACTCTGTGTCGTGTGCGCAGGTGGCAGCGGTCGGAAAGGCGTGTTTACATCACCGAACAAGTGTTTTTAGGTGGGGGGAGAGTAAGGTGGGCACAGGAAGAGAGAGTAAAATTTGAATTTCAACTATATGTACATGTATGTTGATACATATGTACATACATAATATTTATATTAAATGCATCTCAGTATGTAAAATTGGAAATTTTGGATGATAATCGTCCAAGCGATACGAAAACGACATCTTCTACGCGACTTTTTAATCGCATTGTTGCATTATTTTTATCGCAAAAGCAATATTCCTTAGGCGAAAAAAAAATTGCGTATCTGAATCGCGTTGGGGATTATAAGAAGAGATGGAAGATTTATATCCTCCTTTTTTCGCCTTTTAGATAAAAAAAGGAATACAGCAATATCGAGGGTATGTTAAGAAGACGATAAGTGTTACTGTCTTATCTTCTTTACGATGGAATGATGACAAATATATCCTATTCTTTTCGTCCACGCGTGAGGTAACCGGTAACTAAGAATTAAGTTTGAATTTAAAATTTCGTCATTTCGTTTTGTATCCTTGAAAGTGAAAGAAAGTAAAGAAGTGAATTTTTATATTTACTACATAAATTTAAGTGAAGATTTAATTGAATAAATAATAAAACCAGGAATGAAAATAAAAAAGAGATAAGTTAAATATTCGTTTATTTAATTTTTAAAAAAATTAACAAATAGAAAAATAATAAAAGTAAAGAAAATTAGAATTAGAAAACAAATGTCATTTTTATATAGGAAAATGGATTCGTTTTCTTATAATAAAAAAAAGGGAGAATAATGAGAAAAGCGAGAAAAACTTTTGATACTGTATATAATTTCGAATAATTCGAATTATTTTAATGAAGAAAATAATATACCGAAACTACCGATTAATGATAAGGAAAATTGTCGAAATTTGAGAAAAATGTAAGTTAGAAATTTGTTAATGTTTTAGTATTTTTAGTATTCAAACTTGTAGATTTTAATGTTAAAATTTCAATTGCAGAAATAATTATTCGTTCAATGTGGAATGGATACTCCTGCAGTATTTATCAGTCATAATTCAAAAAAGGTAATGTCAGATGAGTTGTTGAAAAGATACACTTCGAACGGAACCAAAGAAAAACCTAGCATTCAAACGGTTTTCTTCATCAGCCTATTAAAGGGTAAAAAGGCTTAAAAATATTTATATAAGTATTCTTTTTAGTAATTAGCATAGAATTGTAAAAGAAATTGTAAAAAAGTCATCAAAATTGTAATAAAAAGTTATATCTTTACAGCAAACTAATTAATTTTATTCCCAATTTTTTTAGGAATATGTGTCCAAACATTTTTATTGTGTATGGAGAACACAGTGAAACGCATCAGTTTAAAACTTCACCTAAAAAAATTTTTCGAACTAATAGTTTCAATTCAGTTCTAAAAAAATTCGACCAAATTTTGATTGTATTGAATTATACAATTTATACAAAATTTTATAAGAAAACTTTCTCTCATATGAGCGATAAGAATGCGAATTACGTTGAAGGTAAGAATTCGAAACGCTTGAGCAATACGCTTTCTTATCTTCCTACCGATTCAAATTCTTATCTTCTAATCGTTTCTTCTTATTCTTTTCCAATCGTATCGTTGACGTTAACCTTCTGCTCACCAAGTAGGTGACTTCCGCAATAGGAATATGATATCGCAAACGTGAGCGATATCTTCCTAAACGAATCACTTTCCGTATCACGGGGATAAAAATTGTATACTGGGATATGTATATACATAGGTAAATGTATATGTATTATGTATGTATATACGTATATATAAATTCATGAACCCCCTCGCTATTGATATCAACGAACAAGATGTCTGTAGTTCATCATCCTTTATTTAGTAAAAAGGTTTAATTTTATATTTCGCTTTAAAACTAAGTTTTAAGCTGGAAATATTCATTTTTCATCCGGGGGTCGTACTCCGTCACAACACTGATTCTACTTTTTTCTAGTTGCGAGAGTTTCATCGAACATTGCTCTACCTCAGCCACCTATTTTTACCATATTTTCCCCTCTCTACTAGCCCTTATTTGATCATTTAAATACTTAAAAATTCAAGTTTTACCCATCCTCGTGTCCCTTTGTCCGTCCACCACCTAAAAAACTTGTTCAGTGTTGTACACGATCCCCTCTATCACTCCCGCCTACTCACACCCCCCTCCGAGAGTGTGTTCCGTTATCCACGCATTTACCGCAACAAGTTCTGAAACGTCTAAGACTGAAATGGATGCATTGTTAAAAGTTTCGAAACGCATCAGATACTTTTATTTTACGCATCGATTAAGCAAAAAATGTATCCGGAATTTAGTAGATACATAAATGTCAAACATGATTTTACCTACATTGTTATGTTTTGCAGTGAAATACCGTTTAAAATTGTCAAAGGAAAAAGTATAGGCACGCATTAGATGTTATGTATCAATAAATTGCATCATAATTGTATCAGGAGAGTAGTGATATCGCATCAATAAAGTATTTTTGACGTGTAGTAACTCACGGTATGTAAAGTTATTAGCTTTAAATAGAATAGTATTTATACGTAGTTTAGGTTATCAACATTGTTAATGTTCATGTTTTAGAAAATGCGATTCAAAAATATCAGTCAACAGACTTCAAACTTTCAAGTTGAAAAATAAATTTAGGACTACATTTTTAATTACAAATGAAATCAAAATCATGGTCAGCCATTAAATAAAGTACGACCAATTTTATTTTACTGGAAATAATCTGAATTCTATTACAGGTCACCCTGAAAAAATAAGGTCAGTTTCGGAAATTCAACAAACTTCAATTATTATACTGATTGTGATAATTTATTACTTTTACTTCAACGTAATTATTAACGTATCATTTACATAAAATGTTGCATAAATATTCATTTATTAATAAAGGTTAGAATAGTAGATGAATTTACAATTTTAACAGTGAAAATAGCACTGACTACAAGGTCTACGGCTAAGAGAAAGAATGGAATTTTGGGGAAGTAGTGTAAGACTCATACCCGAGGTGGGATTCGAACCCACGGTTGTTGGGATCGTAGACCTAGCACACTACAACTAAGCTACACAACCGGTGTGTTGCATAAATAAAAACAATACATTCATTGGTACCTTAAATGAAACATCATAACCTTCTTCTTCTTCTTGTAGCTTACAGTCCTTGATGGACCTTTGCTTCCTCAACAACCTTCCTCCACTCTTCGCGATTTTGAGCTATTCTGTACCAGTTTCTAATACCCATTTTCTGAAACATCATAACCAGTATATTTTAATGTGAACAAGTGCACGTATATGCATATATGTACATACATATGTATGTGTGCACATATTAAACAACGTATTAAATTCCTTAATACTCGTACATATGTATCGTCATTTATCTTTTCTCAAGGTTATATATTCGTCTTCACGCACACACTCACATACATCTATTAACAAACGTTTGCATTATAGGTGTTATATAGAATTTGAAACGTGTTAAAAATTTGTTGAAGTTAACTTATAGCCTCATCGAGATGTTAGATCTGACTCGGAGGTAGATTGCTATTGCTTTAGAGCGAGATATCGTAAATCTGATCTGCGAGCAAATTTAAATTGCTCTAGAATTTCTCTACAGAAAAGCTAATCGCTCCACGATAAGTAAAATGTGAAATTTGATTTATCATCGACCGCAATGTCAACTGTCAATAAACTTCTAAATAATTCTTTTCTGTCTTTTGTAATGAAAAATAACATAACCTTAAAGACCAACTCAAATCTGCCGAATAAACACAGATCTAAAAACTTGTTCTTTTTGACCTTGCACAGAGCAACTTCAAATTCCTCGATGATGTGAATCTAACTCCGAGCGAGATCAAATGACATCTCGATGATGTACATAAATCTAACACCGAGCGAGATCAAGTGACATCTCGATGATGTAAATCTGCGATAGATGTACTTCTCGATGATGAAATCTGATCTGAGTGATCTGCGAGCAAAAAAATCGGTATCTCGATGACGCTATTAATGTCGTGTTACCAAGTGCGTGATTAGAATGTAATAACACAGCTAAAGATCGAAGATTTGAAAACTAAAAAAAAAGATATCATACTAACGTACTGATTATAGTTTGTTTTTCTTTATGTTTTTCATACTCGGAATACTGTTCGGAAAATTAGGAATAGTATTAATAAAGAAACAAAATAGAATAGGTGGTTTAATAAAATGGGTGGAGAAAAAATAATTTAATTTTTTTTTTGTTATTGGAGAGATAGGTTGCACATTTTTGTATATACTATAAAAAATAATAAAAAAAAATAAAAATAAAATAAAACAATGTAATTTATATATTTTATCATATTATTTTATTATGTCAATAACAAAATACTAGTAAGAGATAGAACCTATATGTACAACTGAAATTTGTGAAGAAAGATACACAGACCACTTTCTATTAGGGTATCTAAAAAATCACTAAAAAGCCCGAAAAATTGGTCAAAATTTAGCTAATTTTTGACTTTGAATTTGTATAACTCTTGAACTGATGGGCATAGGTATTTGACCACTACGTCTATAAAAAGGCCAGAGGGTTTGCTATAACTATTCTCAAGACACTAATGACGTACATCTAGTGGTTCGTGAGTTATAGAATATTTCATAAGAAGAAACACAAGATCTTCAACACCCTCCAGCATCGAAATAAAGTTTCACTTAAAATTCTCGCCATACAACTCGTGTATCAAAATAGTCCAATGAATACAGTGGTACTAATAGTGTCGTGTTAAAGAGAATCACCCTGTATAGGAACAAACCTATTCAAAAAAATATTGGTCAGGCAGTTGTGTGCTGTTACTATAAGACATGTCTCCTGATAATCAATTCTATTCGGCCGCAGCAATATTTCTCAATTGGAAATTAAAACGTCAGAGGTGTTGAAAATTTGTCATGCTTCACATCGTCTAATTAACGATAAGGCCTTGAGTTTCTAACATTTTTCTTTTAATTTAATGATTGCGTGTTAAACACTAGTTAATCAAGTTTTCGTATCTAATCGTTTTCACCTGGCGAACATTAAAGTTTCATCATTGCCTTTCTTTTCATTCGTTTCACTTTTCATATTGCATATATTTTCTAAAACAATAGCAGTGATACTAAATAGCACTAAGAAAGCAAAAACTTATCTTTGCACAATACTAAAATAGAAAATACATAGAATACATACAAATGTACAGAAATCATCAAAAAATTTACTAAGTGAAATACTTATATTTCTAAATGAAATTTTTTTTCAATTTCCCGAAACTCATGATTACAGTTTTAACTGCACTGTCTGTTTTGTGAATGAAGGTAGAAATTAAATCACGATAGATGTTCTGCTTTAAACACGAAAATTTCGGCTTTATATAGGTAGTAATAATAATAAAATGCCATATTATTTTCAAAAACATAGACGATCATTGATGTCTTTCCATTAGTCTCGTTTCTCACCTATTACTCGTAAGTCGTAAATCGTAACTCATTAAATTATTTGCCACACTCGTTTCGTACCGCTCGCATCGTCATCGGTCTTCCATTCCTTCTCGTACGCTGTGGATTCCATTCCAGGACTTCATGGCATATCTTTTTGTACTCTTTTCTTAGAGTATGTGCAATTTAGCCGTATTTCCTTCTTCTGATTTCTAATTTAAGACGGCGATGTATCAGCTGATCGAAGAAATTTTCAATTTATTCAAAAAAAGTCAAAAACATAAATATGTATGTAGCGACACTCATTGCATTTACTATCACCCACTACAAGTCTACCTACAAGATAACCTTGTGTAGGTACTACTTTATATAATGCATGTACATATACATGCGATCAACAACATCTCAATCTCTCTTGTATATAACAAGAGATTAGAAATATTCTTGACTAATGTAATGAGTACCGCTACCACTCATTATTACACTATTTAATGTAATTAGTAATTAAGTTTATCATTAGTAGTTTGCCAGTGGTCAAGTAAAATCAATAAAAACACTACATTCAGTGATATATTAAAAATACTTTTTTCTTCTTTTGTGCAACAATTGGTGACCCCGACGACGGACAAAATTAAAATTTTTTCAAAAATTTTATAAAATTATTTCAAGTGTATTTTAAAAAAGAAAATAATAAATATTTAAAAAATAACAAATTGATTAATTAAAACAATTTTTGGTGATACAAGTGATTGTGAAAAATTCAAAAAAAATTTTTTTTCTAAGTTAATTTTTTAACACGTGTGATAGTGAAAATTAACTAAGTGCGTATCATATATTTTACACATATCACGTGCATGTTTTCTATTTTTTTACACATTATATACAATTCAAAATTACACATATCACATAATATAGTACACACGTGCATTTTGCACATATCATATCGCACACATTGCATACACGGTTACATATCACACACATTACATACACGGTTACATACAACACATAGTACGCACCACATTTTTTTTTCTAAATTTTTACACAGTGCAATTTTTTTAAAATAAATATTATAAATTTTGCTAAAAAATTAATCAAAAATATTGGAAATAATAAATTTATTTCCAAAAAGTGAAAATATTTTGCATAAAATTTGCAATTATAATTGCATGTGCCTCATTAGATATTTGTATCATACCACGGGGAAATTAGCGATCCTATGATTAAATATTATTCAACATAAAAGGATCACAACGAGGGAAATCAAAATCAGGACACTTTGCATGCGGATGATTAAAATTTCCACGGATTTTTCAAGATTACTTTTCCACATTTTCCTGGTACCGGCATATCAACATACGTTACTGCATATTGTTGTCTTGGAATGGGTTTATTATACAATTAATCTAATTATATCTATTATATTTTGTAAATTATTTAAAATAAAAATTAAATTTACATAAATATTCATAGTTTTTAGGTTATTAGCACTTTAACATATTATTCATACATATATACAAAACATAGGAGAGGCATAAAATTGTAATCATTTGGACATTAAATAAATGCAGACAATTTAAACATAAAAAAACATACATATACGAGTACATACATACATATATTTACGAATACATTACAACGGAATCGCAGTAAGTAAAGTTTCATTTCACTTTTATTCAAACTTCCTTTGTAATAAATACGTGTAATTATCTTTACATTCAATATTACATACATATATGACAAATATTTTTTCCTAAATATCGGTACACGCGGTAAATTGTTTTCGAGATCGTATATATATAGTATATTTTATAACGTTACATAGCAATTCATTTTAAAAGTTAAAGGTTTTGTCATTAAAGTTAAAGTACAAATATTTCACGACATTTTTGTATTAAACTTGTTAAAATTGAAACTTTTCGTTTAAGTCTGTATTAACCCGTTCATTTAATTTAAATTAATTGGTTTTAAGATGTTAAGCGACGGATCTGAAAACGCTAATACCAAAAAATCCCCTAATACCAGAGACAATAGCCTTTACAAAATCCTGATCATGATAGTCAGCAATTAATTACACATCAGACTTTTATTGGAAGCATGAAAATACCACCCTTTTGGAACAATCGACCCGATTTGTGGTTTGTACAGATCGAGACACAGTTCCGAGTTAAAGGTATAACATCCTCCAGTACGAAATACGACTATCTTGTTGCTTCTTTGCCATCTGAAACCATGGAAATTGTGTCTGATATTCTTCTGAACCCACCACAACAGGAAAAGTATGAAAATTTGAAAAAGCATCTCCTCTCTCGTAGTACAAATTCAGAAGGTCGTAGACTTGACACACTCTTACATAAAGTTGAATTAGGCGATTACAAACCTTCAGAATTATACAGACATATGGAATCATTAACCAGTGGAAACAGTTTGGTTAGCCCTTCACTATTAAAAAATCTGTGGTTTAGCAAGCTTCCTTCTTCCATACAAGCATGCATTATAGTTATAGAGAAATCTCATACGTTAGACGAAATACTCACTATAGCTGAAAAAATCCAAGATTCAACGGCCTCTACCAATATATCAGCTCTTAACTACAACTAAAATTTTCCTAGTGACAACAATAATAGCATTAACGACGCTATATCAGAATTAACTGAACTTATTAAACGGTTGGAAACTCGAAACTTCAACCGGCGGCCAAGACAATTTTCCAGATCAAATACCCGTTTCTCATCCAAAAGTCCTGCACGTACCACTGAAAACAAAAGGTTATGCTGGTATCATAAACGTTATGGTTCCATGGCTCAAAAATGTTTACTTCCCTGTTCTTATGTTGCAAAAGAAGATTCACAAAAAAACTGAATGTAGCTGTTTCGCCTGCGGCAGCGAATACACATAAGCTTTCACGCCGCCTTTTTATTTTTGATAAAACAAACAAGCTAAACTTCCTCATCGATACAGGTGCAGAAATTTCCATTATTCCAAAACGAAATTACGCTCGTTCTGTAACCAAGACAGATTATCGATTAATTTCAGCAAATGGTACAGCTATCCCAACTTTCGGCTTTGCAAATCTTTCGCTCAATTTAGGACTACGACGTTGTTTCAACCACTCTTTTGTAATTGCGGCCACTGATTACGCTATCATAGGCGCAGATTTTTTATATAAATACAATCTCATTGTCGATCTCAGACAGAGAAAACTTACTGATCAGACAACACTTTTCTCGGTTAAATGCATTTCACGAAAATGTGACTCATGCTCTCCGAAACTTTGCCCCGTTGAAGGTGAATACGGTGCAATTCTTAATGAAATTCCATCGTTAAAAGCACCTCCCAATTTCCAAACGGAAGCACATCACAGTGTTGTACATCGTATACATACAAGAGGTCCTCTACCATCAGCAAAACCCAGAATATTGGATCTGGAAAAACTTAAAATTGCCAAAGATGAATTTGACACTATGGTAAAATTAGGTATATGCCGTCCATCTTCGTCCTGCGTAGCCTCACCATTACACATGGTCCTTAAGAATGATTTTGGTTGGCGACCTTGTGGTGATTATAGACAACTAAATGCTGTTACCGAATTTGATAAATATCCTTTGCCAAACTTACAGGACTTTACTATCAATTTGCACGGTTGCAAAATTTTTTCAAAAATCGCATTAATACCATCTATACCATGAACAACAAACTGACGAAGAACTTCAAAATATTCTCGTCAAACAGTCATCCGATTCATCTTCGTTTCATCTTAAAAAAATTCAAATCCCATTAGAAAATCTTGAGATTTGGTGCGAAATTTCCACAGGCATAGATAGACCTTATGTACCAGGAAGTCTCCGACGTATCGTCTTTGACTCAATCCACAATCTTTCTCATCCTAGCGTCAGGTGCACAAACAAACTAATCACTCAAAAGTATTTCTGGCCTAGAATGAATAGTGAAATTAAACTTTGGTCGAAAACTTGCATCTCTCGTCAAAAAGCTAAAGTCGTACGAAATATAGTGTCACCTCATGGTAATTACAAAGTACCTGCCGGAAGATTTGAACACATTCACTTGGACATCGTTGGTCCTTTGCCTCCATCCAATGGTCATAGTTATATCTTAACTATTAAAGATCGTTTTTCACACTGGCCTGAAGCAATTCCCTTGCGAAACATTAAAGCTAAGACCGTATGCAACGCTTTCATTCACAACTGGATCGCGCGTTATGGCATCTGTCAAACACTCACGACTGATCAAGGAACTCAGTTCGAATCCGCACTTTTCAAAGAGCTTTCACAAATCTTAGGTAGTCATCGCATTCGAACCACCACCTATCACCCACAGTCAAACGGTTCCACAGATTTCACAGACAACTCAAAGTAGCCATTAGAGCTTCCACTAACCCTAAGGATTGGTATAATACTTTACCCTGGATACTCTTAGGAATTCGCTCAGTTCTTATCGAGGATATTGGTCTTTCTCCAGCTCACCTTATGTATGGACAACCTCTTCGCTTACCAGGAGAATTTATCACCCAGCACATACTACCTGATTCCAAAGTTGATAATCCTACGGCTCAAGAAATTCAGCGTAATGTAGCCAATATTTTACCGCATACTCAACGATCTACACAATCCAAAAAAGTTCATTTTCAAAAAGATTGTAATAAATTGTTAATCCTAAATTAAAGTTAAATGTACATATGTTTAACTAGAAACATTATTTTATATCAAATTTTAAATTTAAATTTCAATTTAGAATTTTTAAATAAGTTAATATAGTATATATAACTTCTTTTTCATAGGGGAGAGTGATGTAGCGACCCTCATTGCATTTACTATCACCCAATACAAGTCTACCTACAAGATAACCTTGTGTAGGTACTACTTTATATAATGCATGTACATATACATGCAATCAACAACATCTCAATCTCTCTTGTATATAACAAGAGATTAGAAATATTCTTGACTAATGTAATGAGTACCGCTACCACTCATTATTACACTACTTAATGTAATTAGTAATTAAGTTTATCATTAGTAATTTGCCAGTGGTCAAGTAAAATCAATAAAAACACTACACTCAGTGATATATTAAAAATACTTTTTTCTTCTTTTGTGCAAAATGTATACATTACACATCTCCATACATCCATAATATATGTATATATATGTATGTATGTATGTATGTGCTTTATTCTAGACAATATGTTCTTCAAAGCCATATAGCATATATTAATTAGCATATTATTAATTGTTTGCAATTCTAATTTTTTCCAAGAATTTCATTGACGAATTTTTATTATTTTATTATCTTGTGTTATTGTATTATCTTCTCTTATTTATTAACTTGCTCTTCCATATGATTTCTCCAAAAAAGAAGTTGGAATTTTCTATCATCCTCGTGTACAAATATTTGGCGATACATTTTTGGAATGTCCGTCGTGAATACAAATTTCTTCATACGAAATCTGACTAAAATTGAAAATAGATCGTCTTGCAAAAGTGGTCTGATGTGAAGAATGTCGTTCAGCGAAATGTTTGTAGTTGTTTTTGCTAATGCATCAAAAACAACTCATAACTTTCTGGCTTAAGTACACAGTGATGAGGAAGAAAGTATTTTGATCCAATTATTGTCTTCAGATTTACAGACTCCATGTGACCTGGCTGCAGATACTCGTTCATAAATTGTTGTCAGAATGAATTTTTCACATTGAATTTCGGCTTCAGGCATTGTTGCTGCAATTTTATGTTGCTCGGATGCTAATAATTCATAATACAACTCAGCTTCTAACAATAAGTCTACTCTTTTTGGTACGTTGAATGATGGATCTTCTAATTTAATATTTGTGGTAATTTCCAATTCATATGCATATGAACATTTATTTTGTTCTGAATTTTGTGTGTTTTGTTGCCGACGCCTTCAACAAACAATGTATCAGAGTTTGAATGTAAACCTAATTGTTGTAATACAGCGCGACATTCTGCTGTACCATTTGGACCGCTTAATTTGATGTTCGCTGTGCCTAACAAAATGTATTGTTTTCGTGGTTGTGTTGAGACAGTATTAACAGCAATTGGCTCTGATTGCTTAATAATTGGTGCTGTTTGATTGTTATTGAAATTTGAGGTTGAATTCTGCTTGCTTGTTGTTTTGTTTTGCTCATGATGAAGTAACGTGTTATGTTTCTTGTTGATGCTTGATGCATCTTGATGCTTGATGACCGGCTTTCAGACAATTCATACAAAGATGGTTCTTCTGAATCAATCTGATTCTGGATTCTGGTGCAAGTTGTAAGAACGATTTACACGGTCATTTATGTGGTCATTACAGATGTTAATATCTTGGCAGAACTGTTGTTGTGACGCTGCATTTCATTGAATCTAGGTTTGTTTAAGATTTCTAGTGACTGAAATCTTGTTTCTAAAAATTGTAAAAATTCTTGTAATGACTAAATTTTTAGGTGCCTTGAGAGATTGTTCGTACAAATTCAATGAAATGCGGTCTAATTTTTTCGTAACGAGATACAGGAACAATTGATCCCAATTTTCTGTATTTACTCCCAATCAGACATTGTTCAGTTGTATCCCTTAAACTCTTTATGGCTGCAGCTGACACGTTTTTTGTCGTGTGTGCAGGCTGTGATATCAATTTATTAAGCAATGAATTGACTTGTAAACGAAGATTTGTACATCTGTTTTTCAAAAATTCCCACGCTGTTAAATAATTATTGTCTGGTAACATCAAATTTCTCAACAATCGTTCAGCATCACCTGTTAAGCTTGTCTTTAAATATCACATTTTCTGATAGTTGCTCATAACAGGATATAAATGTATCATTTCATAAAAGAAATCATAGAATGATTGCCATTTCATGTTATCACCGTCCAATTTTGAAAGAGTTACTCTAGAAAACTCAACATAGGATTGATTTGCATAATTCACATGATTCACTGGCGATGTAAAACTGGTTTTTATGTTGTTGCTATTTTGTTGATCAATATTGTTAGAAAATTTGCATTTCCTGGAGCTGTGACAGGATCGCTCCCCAAGCGTATTGGCTTGCATCAGTGTCTAAAATAAACATGCCATCTACAGAGGGTTGGGCGAGTATAGGCGCGGAGGTCAACTTGTCCTTTAATGCTTGAAAGGCAGTTTGACAGGCCTCTGGCCACTTAAATATGGCACCTTTCTCTGTCAAACTTGTTAAAGGTTTCACCATGGTCGAAAAGTTGAAAATAAAGCGCCTATAGTACGCGCACAGGCCCAGAAAAGACTGAACGTCTCTTTTACTGGCAGGAAGAGGCCAGTTCTTGACAGCTTCGATCTTTTCCGGATCATCGGACGTTCCGGAGAACGTCCCTCGGAATTACCACTGTCTCTGGGGTCAAGTTGCAAATTGTGGTCAACACCCTCTCGTTAGACACTCTGGTCAGAGTCGGAAGCACGCTCAGCTGCTTAAGAAGAAAGCAAGAGGCTGAGAGGCAAACATCCGTACCAGAAGCTAGGGAAATGTGAAGAGGTGTGACCACGTCTTGAAAAGCGGGCAACTCAAGTGCAGACAGAGTACACACAGGGAAGAGTTCAGGGCTTGATAAAGGAACTAGTTCTTCCCTATATATAACAGATTCTTTTCCAAATCTAAAATGCAGCAGTTGTTTTTCAAGAAATCCAACCCAAGGATACAGTCACCGAATATTTCGGCTACAAAGGCGGGATGTTCAATTAGAAAATTTCCATCCGAAATTCGAATCAAAGCCTTTCCTTTAATGGACATGGTTTCGCCAGTGGCGCTTTGGAGACAGGCAGACGAAGGTTGAACTCTCACCATACCAGAGTTGTCACGCAATAGTCGGGGATAAACAATTGTTCGCGTGGCTCCCGTATCAACTATCATCCTGCAAGGGGTGTCATTGACCGACCCGGAGATGTCGGAGATGACCCCAAAGGGGTCAGTGGACGTCAGTTTGACGGTGAAGCGTTCTCTGTAACAGAGGCACTTAGTGGACTAGTTCCACAGGCAGCTGACGTTGGTGGACTCATGGCAGTGGCAGGGGGCTTTACCGGAGTCGTCCGAGTAGTAGAGTGATGAGATTGTGCGTGATGAGTCACTGAAGGAGCTGCGCGTATATGGTTATTACGAAGAGACGCCACGACAGGTTTTGATGAACCGACGGAGGACGAAGTGCGCGACGGACTTTTTCGCGGCGGAGATGCTTCGCGTTGTACATTTACGGCTCGGGGCGAACGATCCGTGTCTACAATTTGAAAAGAAACGACGTCGCCCTCACGTAAAACACGTCGTTCATTTCTAGACGTACGGAAATCTCCGCGAAGGACGAACACTTCCTGTCCATTGTCCCGACACCGTATAAAACCGTAGCCCTTGCCACGGTGAAAAAATTTTATCGTCCCGACCTTTCTATTTTTATTTTCGCCAGCAGAGAGCTTCGGTGAAAATTTCGCGAGTTTACGCGTTGGAGCTTTTGTTGAAACTTCGCCAAGCTTTTACTCCTTCAAGCAAGGTGGATGGCTTTTCCCGACTGCTGTTGTTGTTCATTGTGTGTAACTTTTTCGCGTTCACGTCGCGTGGCTTGATAGACGCATGCACCTCTACGTCCAATTCGCGCGGCGTCACGACTGGCTTCAGACTGAATCGCCAAGGCAAGAGCGATTTCAACGCTAGAAGAGGCAGCATCACGGACGCGTTGTTGAACGTCCAGATCTAAGAGGCCGTCGATAAATTGACTTAACGCTATACGATCATGCGCTGATTCGGGGCAGTCCGGAAACGCTAAATTAACCAAGCGCTGCACGTCAGGTGCGAAATCCTCAAGGGTTTCTTTATCGCGCTGTACCCGGCCACGAAGCCGTATATGTGCCATCGACTCGTGATACTGCAAACTAAGGCGGCTTTCGGATGCGCGATGCAATAAGCCAGTCATCTTGCGTTGAACCGGGAAGCGTTTCGAAAAAGGTCAGGGCGTACCTTTTAAATAAGGTGGTAAAAACACGACCTGAAATTCGTACGGCCACCCGTTGGCACTGGCGACGGTGGCGTTTGTACGCGGATCACGGTTCTTTTCCATCGAAATCTCGCGGTGAAACTTTAATGCGCGGCATTGTAAGGGGGGTCGCGTTTTTTGAAACTATATCGTGGTGCGTTGACGACGGCAGACCAGAAAACGTGACTGTATTTACACGCGGTGCACAAAGATAGAGGTGGAGGATTCGAAAAGTGCGGCGGGGCAGGTAAAAGAGTTGTCGCGTTGTGACCCGGTGAAATCGGACTCGCGTTGGGGTCACTTACCGGTGCGAATGATTCGTAATGGGCAGAAGAGGCAACATCGTAGGCATCATGGCGCGCGTGAAGCGCTCCTGCTGATGGGATTACTCCCAAAGGATCTCGCCAGGTGGAATTAGCCACACCCATTAAAGAATCCGGAGTTGAGCGTTCAATTTGGAGCCGATCAACCGGAACAGAAGGCGCCGAAAAATTAAATTAGTTGATAAAATTTGAAAAATTTCGGCGCTCTCGTTCGTACGAAGTGGCAACGGGACAACTCAGAGACGGTGGCACAAAGTGCTCCGCTGGAGAACGCGATTGTTCCCTAGTTGTTATTAACAACTCCATGAAAGTTTTCATGGTGGACGTTAATTCTGTAATCATCCCTGCCTGCACACCTATTTGTGTTGTGGTGTTCGCCAACACTTCATTTAAATCAACAGGGGAGGCATGGCCACTCAAATTGTTTTCTTCGTGGTTGAACATTGTGCAAAAATAACAAAAGCGACTTTCTTTTTATTTGAAAATTACAAATAAATTAACAGGAAGGGGCAAAAGCAAAAATCACTACCGTAAACGTGAAAGTTTCCACTGTGCGTGATCTAAATTTTATCACGAAAACTGAACGTACCTCACACCTGACACCAATGTTAGAAAATTTGCAAATTGTTTGTATAGGAGGTGCGTTCAGAAATGAAACTGAGAAGCACTGGCACTTGCAAATTTCAAGTGTAACAAAAACAAATCGCGAATTTAGGGGAAAAACAAATAATTGAATAAACCAAACACGCGGATAATGGTTCCCGAGAGGTGTTTTTTATTGATTTTGTATTCACAGAGGCAAGGGGTGTTCACGAAAAAAAAAAAATGCAGTAAACTCACTTTTTTTTTTATTCAAGTATTTATTTGTTTTAGTTTTTTACTTACCCTCTTCTTCCTTTTGAATCGTCCTTTTTTTTCTTCTTTAATTTGTCCTTTTGATTTTCTTTTTTTTTTACTTTGTTTTTTTTTTTTTTTTTGTTTTTATTTATATTCTAGGTGGGCGCCCTTTACACTTCACTTAATGTCCACCCTTTAACTTTTCCTTTGTCTTTTTGTTTTGATTGTTATTTTTTCTATTTAAGATTTCAACTTAATTGTGTCTAAGTTCGTGTACTTAGACTTTGATGAGATACTGTACAGTTAATTCTTGTATTAATGTACGGTAAATGTAACGCGTATTCTTATATGACTTAATGATTGATTAATAGATTAAGTTATATTATTTCTTTCAGTACAAAACCAAAAGAAATTCTTAATCTAAAAATGTTATTTCTTTAAGTACAAAACCAAAAGAAATTCTTAGTCTAAAACTGTTACTTCTTCAAGTACAAAACCAAAAGAAATTTGTTGCTAAATGAAATGATCTTGTTGATTACCAAAAATGAACTGAACTATTTATAAAAATTAATTTAACTTTACAAATTTTTTTTTTTTTTGAACCAACGAGGTTAACCAATGAGATGATGTTAGAAAGCCTCGACACCGCAGCTTATAAGCTTATTGTATCTCTCATTCTCTGCCTTTCTACAAAGAGGTACTTATCCTTTTAGCTAAAAGGATAACATACCTCATGTAGTCAATATTAGAAAGGTTGTCTGGATTCCTTCCGTCGGTAGCAATCCATCTCCATCTTTCTAAACCTACACACTCTTCCAACTTCGGTCTTCTCTTCTTCGAGGCATAATATACAATCTAGGTTTATATTTTCAAAACCATATTCTTTGTAGATGTGTTTTAAACGAGTATTGTCCTGTTATGAGTCCAACTACCCGTCTAATTATCCTCCTATCGCATTTAAGCAATAGGAGCGATATCGCTCTGTTTGGTTCTTTTATAAGCCTACCAGAGTGCCTCATCCTCCCATGGGAAAACCAGTGCTGTTTATGCTGGCTTAGTATCCAGTCATTCGCCGTTCTCCTCAAAGAGTTTAAGGTAACACCTGAAGCAGGCTCTGATCCCACCAGAGGTGTACTTGAGCTTCTTCTGACTAATTCATCTGCAACCTCGTTGCCAGTAATTCCTTTATGTCCTGGCACCCACTTCAACAGAATGTTGTTGTTTATCTTTGCCAGTTCATTCAGGTTTTGTTTACACTCTAGTACTAATCTAGAGTTGGTTTTAACACCTTCCAGTGCTTTTATTGCTGCCTGACTGTCCGAGAGAATGAGGATTTTCCTATTTCTGTAGTTTCTCCTCAAATTCTCTTGAACACAAAAGTTTATGGCACATACCTCGGCTTGGAACACCGTGGCATACTTCCCCAGTGGGATTTTTGTCCCACTTGGGTCTTTCGCCATGTATCCCAGCTCCCGTCCCTTCATCTGTCTTCGATCTATCTGTGTACCAGGTTAGATCGCGTCCCAAATGTATATTTTTTTCTTCCTCCCAGTCTGTGATTTCTGTGAGGAATAGTCTTTCGAAAACTAGAGAAGTTTTGACAAAGTCGCTTCTCATTTCAAAAAGTCTATTTTCAATTGTGTTTATGATACTGGCATGCCCACCATTTATGAGAGGTTCCCATTTAATGACATCCTGTGAGCTGCTATCCTCGCTCGCCCTTTAATAAAAACTTCGAGGGGAGGAATGCTGTGGACAGTCTCCAGGGCCACAGTCGGTGTGCTCTTGAAAGCTCCCGTAATACAAAGAAGAGCTAGTCTTTGAACTTTTTCCAGCTCATTCTTAGCTTTCTTTTGTTCCGTCTTAGGCCATCATACTAATGACCCGTAACTTATCACGGGTTTGAGGATGACATCATACATCCATTAAACCATATGCGGTTTAATGCCCCATGTTATACCAACAGCTCTTTTTAAGGTAAAAAGAGAATTTTTGGCTTTCCTAGTTATTTCTTTCAGCTGTTCATTCCAAGTAAGTTTTTTATCCAAGGTGAGACCTAGATACTTGACATTACTTAAAATGTCTAGCTGCCTATCAAAGAAGATAAGGGGTTTTAGATCCCTTATCGATCTTTTCCTTGTGAACGGAATTAGTGTTGTTTTGGCTGGGTTTACCCTGAGGCTTTCCCTGCCGCACCATTCCTCCATTATCTTCAGAGCGTTTTGCATCTTCTCTGAGATTCTCCTTAGAGATTTGCCCCTAGTCATGATGACTATATCATCAGCATAGCCTTGGGTATTGAAACCTCTATCGTTTAGTTTCACGATTAGGTCGTGCACTTCTAAATCCCACAGGAGTTGTGACAATACCCCTCCTTGTGGTGTCCCTCTAGTGACCTTCATCGTGATGTCCACTCCAGATAGAGTGGCTTGCATAATTCTGCTGCTCAACATGTTCTTTATCCACCTACATAACGTGGTGTTTGCACCATGTTTTTGACCAGCGCTTATTATTGAGAAGTATGAGGTATTGTCAAAAGCCCCCTCAATATCCAGGAAAACCCGCAGCGCGGTTTCCTTATGTTGCAAACTGTGCTCTATTCTTGTCACCAAGTGATGTAGAGCCGTTTTGCATGATTTTCCTGGTTGGTAGGCATGCTGACTGGAGCTCAGAGGTCTCTCAGTCAGACAGGTTTCCCTGATATGCCTATCAACCAGCCTTTCTAAAGTTTTTAAAATGAAAGATGATAAGCTAATGGGTCTAAGCGACTTCGCCTGGGTGTTATCCTTACCAGGTTTGTGTATAAAGACCACATTAGTTTTTCTCCAGGTTTTAGATATGTATCCTAAGGCTAGGCTACCCCTGAAAAGTCTGTTCAGCGCCAGTGCAATTGCTACACCCCCTTCTGTAGCAAGACTGGGTAGATACCATCTGGACCAGGACTTTTGTATGGTTTAAAAGTATTTATCGCCCATATAGTCTTGTCCAGAGTGACAACCTTTTCGGCTAACTCCCAGTCCCCTCTTTTTGCTCTCCTTCTAGGTGAGTTTAGAGTTTCTTGGTCATTGGCATTTTGACAGGTAACACATTCTGGGAAATGCGTGTATAGCAAAGTCTCCAGTGTGTCCTTTTCATTTTTCGTGTACGTCTCTCCTTGGTCTTGAGAAGGCCCAAGGGATTTGTAGGATATTTAGCCAAAGCCTTGTGGAGTCTAGCCTCCTCCGAGATAGTACTTATCTCTTTACAGAGGGTTTTCCACGAGTTGTATTTTGCCTCACGAATCTTTTTGTTATAAATAGTCAGTGCCTGTCTATATTCATTCCACTGTTTCGTTTTTTTGCTTTGTTAAAAAGGTTTCTCACTTTCGCCCTTAAACTATCAAGTTCTTTGGTCCACCAGTTTATTGATTTGCCGCTGGACCGCCTTGGTAGAGGGCAGCTTTCACTATTTTCTTGATATTAACTACCCCTTCACTAACTTTTTCACTAAGCTTGGCCCAATTTGTTCTGCGAGGGTTCCTATACATAATGGTCGGTTTATCAATTCCTTTGATTTCCATCATTATGTATCTATGGTCCGAAAGAGATGGCTCTTCCAGGACCAGCCACTTACAGATATTGGGTTCTATACTGTTAGACGTTAGGGTTATGTCGATTACTTCTTCGCGTATCGCATTTACATATAAAAGTGGGTTCGTTCCCTTTGTTTATTATATTTATGTTATGAGTAATAATAAAATACAAAAGATACTCACCTCTTTTATTTGTATTGGAGCTCCCCCATATTGTGTGGTGTGCGTTGGCGTCTGCCCCAATTATGTACTGGAGGTTATTGTCCTCGCAGTAGTTTACAAAGCTCTCCAGTTCCTTAGTAGGTGGAGGCTCCGTACTGTCGTATGGAAGGTACACCGAGGCTAACGTAATCTTAGTCTGTCGCCCTTCTATAGCTATGACCAGGTTTACTGCTACTAGATCCCTGCGGATGAGATTTTGTAGATTTAGTACCTGTCGGTTCCTCTTGACAAACATGCAAGATCTGGGGTTTTCTGCTTGTAGGTCATAAATCAACTTACCTGCCAGATTACCGCGGCCCATGACCCTGTTTTTTAGTATCCAGGGTTCCTGAACGAGGGCCACGTCGATGTTCTCTGCAGTAATTAGTCTGCAGAGCGAGGCCGTAGCTGCCTTACTGTGCTGTGCTATTTGTACAACCCTCAGCATTCCTAGGCTTCTATATAACCTTGAAAGTTAGCTGCGAGAAACCCAGATCCGCTTTGTATCCGGTTCCCTTCAGGGCCTCCACTGATTTCTCGTCCAGGTAGAGAACTAGGGTTACCCCTCGGTCCTCTACCTTCGACCTGCATATACTCCACTCTTCTGTTCTTAGCCCCGCATTCTGGATTTTTAGTAGTTCGAGTATCTTCGTAGGAGTTTTTTCCTCCATTCGGTATGAACACCAGCATTTTAGTGCTTCTCACTATCTCTCTTGCTTCTCCAACTCGGAGGATCACGTTCTCCCTCGGGGTGACAAGAAGGACTGTGAGCTTTAGTCACTCTTTAGCTGCCTGGTTTGCACAGGTTATGTAAAGCACCCCTCTGTCCAGAAAGCCATTTGTAAATTGAGGACCTTTGGAGGGTTCGCACCTCCAGACCCCTGATAAAATGGCTCTCTGAACAAGACGTGCCGTCTCCTGGTCCAGCCTTTGTTCAGGGTAGTCCTGTAGGACTACTGCCATTTTTAGTGCAGATACAACCTGCTTAAAGGTGAGCCCGGCTTCCAACTAATTTGATGGGCCACGTTGCACCTCAGGTCGTATCTGTTTGGTTTTCTTGACCGGTGGATTGAGTTTGCCCTCTTTACTTGGGGGTGTAGAGCTCTCCAATCTATTACGCTTCAGCGTATTGCTGGTTTGATTATCGCCAGCCTGCTGAACCTTTTTCCTTTTGCGAGGTAGGATTGCCTCGCCTCTCGCTCTGGCGGCCTCTATTGTAGCTTTTCTTTGCTGAGCCCCCGAGAGCAGTTTACCGGAAACCTTAAGCTTTCTCAAGCTTTCAGTAGTCCCCTGTACATTTTCGTCTGCTGGTCTTGTGGACTGGCCACTTCCCTGCTGACTAGATATACTGGGTTTGCTTTCGTGATCAGTTTTTGGGGTTGAATCAGGAATCGCCCATTTTATGTTTTTATTTTGGTTTTCGGTTTTGGTTCCCACGAGTATGGAGTAAACAAGAGTCGCCATATGCAGTGACTCCTGTACATATGGAAGGATATTTACTCTAGGGGCTTGCCTGGTACCCTAGGGGCTCCGTTTGCGGTATCAATTGCCCCTGATACCATTCACTCCTCGACACGGGTCGCATAACACCTTGAGTTAGAGGTTTTTTTGGTTACGTTTAGTTTCGTTCCCTCCACGTTTATATCTTCCACTTATTCAAATAAAATAATAAAAATAAAAAAATGATCTTCATACATTGTTATTATGTGTATTGTTAACGGTGTTAACAAACTGTTTAAAATTTTACAAAAATTACAGACGTTAAAAATCCAAGATTTATGCTACACGCCACTATTGTAAGTCTTTCTAATCACATTTGATTGACGAAACGATTCATTATATTACACACGTACTTTCAATTTTTGGCTTGCACAAAGTAGAAAACAATTTTTGTGTATTTGAGCCAAGAAAGTATATCAAATAAGAAGAATCATTTTTCAAATTTACACAAAAATTTTAAAGATCCAGTATAAAAAATCAGAATGAAATGGAGGCTGGGTAAAATTCAGCATTTACCATCTTCAAAGTTCTATCCATATGATCTTTCTATTAAGACACAAGACTTTATATTAGGGAGCGTTCGCTTACTACCTAACGCCAATTTTGAGGGTGGTTGGACCCCCTCACCCCCCATATAACGCTCCATAACGGATTCAGAAAATCAAAAATACGTAACGTCCGGTAAAATTTAACAAAGCAGCGCTTTACGAAGCGTTTCTATTTAAGACAAAGCTAATGAAAAATGAATTTTGCGAGTCTCGACTCATTTTTGCGAATATCACAATTCGGTATTTTGATTTCAATAGAAAACCGAGTTTATACACTTGACAAGTAGATTCTTGTACTAAATCGAGTTTTTTAATAAAACATACATATGTTAATCGGTATTTTGATTTACGTGAAAAACGAATTTTCGAAATGAATAATGTACAACATATTTTGTATTCCATTACTTTACAAAAAAACCATAAATTTGTCAATTTAGCCGTGTTTTATACCTTATATAAACTGTCATAACTAATTTTAAATCGTACACTGCAAATACGTAATTTATCTCAATACTGAATAAACAATTTTCTTAATTTTTCAAAAAAATATGTCCGCGTATCGGATTAATAACAATTATACATATAATATAAACTAATTGGTTGTAATATTTAATGACTTTGTTAATAATGAATTGATTATTATTAATTTATTTATTAACGGAAACGGAAACGGAAAAGAAATTATTTGTAAATAAAAATTTAAAAATTCACGAATCAATTGTCAAAAGTACTAAACTCAAAATCCGAAACTCACTTTAAAAATTAAAATACCATTTTAGAACAAAATGAATTTTTGGAAATGAAATTTTGAAAATTCATTTCTTTTTTCATTTTTTCTATTAGAATCAAAATACCAACTCAGGCTTTCACCTTGAATCAAGTGAAAATAGTTTCTTTATGACACATATGTAAAGATCGAAAGACCGCATGATTAAAATTATTCGTATTTAATGTTATAATGTTATTTTTAAATCACAAATTTATTGGTTAGATTTACTACTTTTACAGTACTTTTCGATTCCATCTGAACTCAATCTTTCGATTCCATATGACCAAATACTCAGATCGAGTTTTCGATCTTTCAGTTTAGGTAGCAATAAATTTCAAATTTAATTTAACATAATCGAAAAGATACGTTAATAAAGTGGTAGTCTGGTAGTATTTAGACAACTGAAACATTTTTTAAATAGAAAATTTTTAAGAGTAGCTAGCAACAAGTCAAAAATGTAAAAATTAAAAATCCGTTGAATCCGTTAATAATAAAAACAAAATGACTAAAAATGTTACGTATGAATTCAAATGTATATCATTTCATGCATAAGTACTTATGTACATGTGTATGTCATACATATGTATGTATATATGAACTATCAACATTATTGAACACACAATTTGCGTGCAGGTGTACTTCCTATACATACGCATCAAAATTGATATAAAGTATGTACATACATACATCTCTGTTGATCTTATTCATCATACATATGTTTATGTATGTACGTATATTGTACATTGTAGTACAAAACTAAACTGATTTATGGCTTGATTTGTAATTTGTAAAAATATAAAATAAAAAGTTGATAAAAAAAAAAAAAAAAAAAAAAAAATTGAAAAAAAACATTCCGAAGAAAAAAATGTACACACAAAAATGTGAACATGTCCACATTCACGTGTATGTATGAATGTATACTCCAAAGAAATTCTATAGAAAAAATAATTTTTTTCCTCTAATTGCTTTTTCTCACGCTCAATGTTCTATGCGTATATATACGCAGATGTACATATAACACAAGATCATATGCATTTCGTACATACCTATAAATAATATGTACATATGAAATAAAAAAATCGTATATTGACGGTACAGTGCAAATTAAAGCATTTGTAACAAATTTATGAATTCATTTATATTGAAAAATTAATTCATATTATTCGAAATAAACAATTACAAAACAAACATTACTATGATTTTCAATTATTTTGTTAGTAATAATTTAAATCCAACTATCACGTTTTATTGTTGTTTATTATGAAGATTATAGTACAAATGTATTAATTACAGTTTAGCAAAATTGTCATATGTATTTTATTCGGCACATGGGGATTCAGTAGCTCAGTAGGTAGAGTACTGACTTCTGAAGCATGAGGTACCAGGTTCGATCCCAGATGCGGACAAAGGAAGAAAAATAGAAAAAGTGTTTTTCTTCATTTGCCTACATTTGGGCGTCAACATGACTACCTTACCCCAAAAAGTTCACTCAGCCCTATCATACATAAAAATTGGGTTTAAGTCTCTACTTCAACAAACCTAGTGGTTCGCAATCCACGTTAAACTGTAGGTGCACGTATAATAGCGGAGGCAAAGTGATTCGCCACCTCGTGGTGCTTCCATGAAAAATGAATTACGAAAAACGGCTAAAAAATATTGGTTAAAAGTCATAAAAAGACAAAAAAGAAAACCAAAGCCATTGGAAAACAACATTTTATTCGGCAGTGTATGTGTATTATTTTAAAATCAATTATATTATTGGTGCCATTTATTAATTTTTGCCTGAACTGTTTTTTGAAAATTTTCAAATATAAATTGAAATAGAAATAAATATGCAATAAAAATTGAAAATTTCATACAAAAAAAAAGTAATTTTCATTTATTAATAAAATGCAAACTACGCAACATTTTTACTTGATTTTTATTTGCAATCAGTCAGGAAAAGTTTAAATTTTATGTCTATATCACAAAAATTACATAAATCTTACGTTTAATAGCAGATAAATTGTAACAAAGTTAAAGTACTTTTTCAGGAAACACACGCCCTTTCTTTTCCAATTTTCTACTGAACGGACTCCATAATCAAAAATCTGTCCACTTAATGACCACAATTGCCTTCAACCTATGTGTGTTCAAAATTTCATTGAAATCGGCTGGATAGTTTTTGAGCTATAAGGTCACTTTGAAGCATCACGAAACGTGAAAAATGCAATTTGCATCTACATTGAATCCTTATAAAAACTGAACGGAGTCCTTTATCAAAAATCTGTCTGTTTATACCACAATTCCCTTCAAGCTATGTGTGTTCAAAATTTCTTTGAAATCGGTTGGATAGTTTTTGAGCTAGAACGTCACTTTGAACACCGATTTACCATTTCTCACACTTATTTCTCACAAAACAAAATGGAACAAAATAATTCAGTGTTTTTTTGGACTGGTAAGCTTATGTTTTACAAGATTGCACACATGCAATCTCAAAAAATTGAGATTAAGCCCAAATAATTTTAGTTTTAGCCAAAATTCGAATTAGGTCCGTTCATACGATACGGAGTATCCAAAATTCGAATTATAATGGCATTAGATATAAACATGAACAATTTGACAACACAATTCAACTACACACACAAGTATCATGTACACCATATATGTACGTATATTGTACTAAATGGTTAGTTCTAAATGGAAACTGGCTCATTCTGCGGAAGGCCTTAAAATTCACTTTAAAAACTAAAATACCATTTTAGAACAAAACGAATTTTTGGAAATGAAATTTTTGAAAATTCATTCCACTTTTCATTTTTTCTATTACAATCAAAATACCAACTCTGGAGTGGTCTCGTCTGGCACATATGCACATGTAGTTTATAAAATGGTTACCCAAATAACCTTTGTCTGAAAAAGTGTTTAAAGTTTCTTTTGAATCGTGTTGGATGAATTTTACAATTTTTCTTATCTACTACATTATTGTTTGATTTCGAACATGGAATCTTTTTATATCTTGGTAAATTTTCGTATCTTAAAGCAGTCGGATTTTTAATTAAAATTTCTTGACTGTTTGGTGCTTTATATTCTACTCCATCTTTATTTAATTTATCTATACATTTTTGTTTCTCTTCTCACACTCTTTCTTTTATACTCTCAATATCTGTAATTTTATTATTTAGATAATCAACAGGTTTAACACCTGTGGCAGAATGAACGGTTTCATTGTATTTTTCTACCGCTTTCACAATCCTACTTTCAGTGTCCAATTTAGGATCTGTCAAATGAAGTGTGCGAATATTTCAAGTGAGTGAGCTCTTTCAATATCAGAGTTACCTGTGTGACTTCTTGGTGAAGTAAAATGAACTTCAATATTCTCTATGCGACAGAAATCCATTAAATTCAAACTATTGAATTCATTGTTGAATATATATTTCATTGGTTTCCCGAATAAGGAGTTCCTAAGTTTCAAGGTTTGAACAATTGTTACACTATTTCTATAACTCAATTTGAATACAGCTAAATTGTAGTCAGAAAAATTTCTTTCTCTAAATAAAATATATCTACATGGACAATTTCATTTGGTTTGGATGGAGTTTCTGTTAAATTGTACTTATGTTGTATAGGTTTTCTATCGTACTTAGATAAATTATAGATTTCACAATTATTTATGTATTTATATATCTAATCTTTTAACTTGTGAAAAAAAATTTACCTTTGATTTCTAGAAAATTTTCTAAGATACCTCTATGATTTGTATTTGTATGAATATCTTCTCTCACTTTAATTAATTCGTTTTCATTTTCCACATTTTTTTGCTATTTTACTATATTTGACAAATTTAATTTTGGACTCATTACCAAATAATTGAACTAATTTGTTCTGAAAAATTGCATATTCACTGTCACTTAGTTCAGAATAGATAGCTGTTGTTCCCTTTTTTATTAACCTTCTTAAAAGATCGTTCAGATAATTTTAATTTTTTATATTTTCTTTAGAAACATAAATTACTCTATATCTTTTGTATATTATAACTAACTCTTCATGCGAGTTCTTGTGTTCTACTAAATGAATTTTTGTTAAATATTTGTTAACAATATTATCTACAATAGGAACATGGTCACCTAGATTTTCTACACCGCTGTGAATTGTGGCTAAATTGCTCTCATTTTCATCAATATTCTCTGTTTCTAAATTATTTATTTCATTTTTATTAATATCTATTTTGCTTAAGAAATCTGCTACTTTATTTTCCCTTCCCTTTACAAATTCTTTACCGTAATCGAATTCATTTAGCTTTATTTTCCACCGTTGAAATTTTGAGTTAAGTTCTTTCAGAGAATTCAACCAAACTAAAAGTTAATGATCTGTCCTGATCGTGAACTTAACTCCAAACAAATATGGTCTAAAATATTTAGTAGCCCAAATAATGGCTAACAATTCTTTTTCAATTGTGCCATATCGGATCTCATGTTCCTTGAGGTTGTGCTATTTGCGCGTAATCTTTTATAAATTTCCTATAGTAAACCGGTAATTCCTAAAAAACTCTGAATTGCTTTTATATTTGTAGGAAGTTTCAATGCTTTAATTACTTCAATTTTGCTTGGGTTAGGTTTAATTCCTTCGTTTGTCAACAGATGACCAAGATATTCAGTTTCTTTTGATAGAAATACACATTTATCTATTTGAATTTTTAAATTGGATTCACGAAGTTTTTGGAAAATTTTTGTTATAGCATCAATATATTCTTGTAATGAGCTACTGAAAATAAGTGTATGATCTAGATATACAACACAGTTAACATTAATAAATTCTTTTAAGACGAAATTAATCATTCGCTGAAACGTAGCAGGAGCATTCTTAAGACCGAATGGCATCCTGACGTATTCAAAATGGCCTTGTGAAGTAGAGAAAACAGTTTTCGATCGATCTTATTCATCTACTAGAATTTGATGAAATCCTTTAGCGATATCGAGGGTGGTGAAGTATTGAGCTCTACCTAATTTGTCAAAAGGCGATTCTATATTAGGTATAGGAAACTTATCGTCAATAGTTATTTCGTTAAGTTTCGTATAGTATACAACAATTCTCCACTTCTTCCTTCCTGACTGGTTCATTTTTTTTGGAACCACCCAAATAGGCGAATTATATGGAGAATTGCTAGGCTTTATTATACCTTGTTTTAACATTTTAGATATCTGTTTCTCTACTTCTTGTTCGTGAAATTTGGGAAATCTGTAAATTTTTGTATATATCGATTGACTATGTTCTGTGATAATTTGATGCTTTATTGTATCTATATGAGTCAATTGTTGGCCTTCTTGATAAAATAAATCTTTATTGTTCAGTATTACAGTCTTTGGAGCATTAAATTATTTTCCTTATTTAAATTATCTGTTTTTATATGTTCAAGAATATTTTTGTTTCATACATCAATACTACTACTACTACTTCTTTATTTTATTCATTATTTCAATAAATTCTTCAGCTAAATCTATTTTTGCTCCTACTGCTTTTAAAATATTGTTTATTGTATTGTATTGACTTCTTTATGTCCTAAAATGGCATTAAATTGTTTCTTATTAAAGTTCAATATTTTCCACGTCATTGTCCCTTCATTATTAAATTCTTTTGGTACTGCAGTAACTATTTCGTATAAAATTCTATTTTTTCCAAATAAACTAACGATTTCAATGGGTTTCTTTAACTTTTGTTTTTTATGTGAGAGAAAATTTTATCATAAATTAATGAAATCGAAGCTCCTGTATCTATAAGGCAAGGAACTTTTTTATTGAAAATAGTAAATTCAACTATAGGTAATACGTTTCCTGAGGCTGTAAGTGAAAATTTTCTTCAATTTCCATTTGCTCAACATGTCTATAACTATTACGAGACATCCCTGAATTTCGATATCAATTCTGATTAAAGTTATTGTTATTCCTACTATTTCTAAAATTTTCACTATAATTTCTCTGATGCGTATTAGAAAAGACATCACTACGGTTTGGTTTGTGTTGATTATTTTGATTAAAATTAGTTAAATGGTTATTTTGTCGTTCAAAATTATGAAAATGATTTTTTTGTGCGTTACTATGAAAATTATTTCGTTTAAAGTTAGTATTATTATTAAATTTTTTATAATTTGGTTTTTGATTATTATGTTTATGTGGGGGTGAGGTAATATCACTAATTCCAGTTTGGAGTAATTCAAAATATGATTCTTCTAATGTCTGAACATTTTTTATTCTCAAAAACATACTATCTGATCTTGGCAACTTACACAAAAACTTTTCTAGAATACTTTTTTCGTTATTCTTTGTATTAAATTCTATTGGATGTTCATCATCTAATCTATACTTAAGATTTAATTTATCTAAAATTTTTGATAACTGATTATAATATTGATTTACATTAATAAATTTTATGGAATATGCGTCTTCCTTCAGCTTTAAATATGACTGTTGAACGCCGAATGACTTCTTCAACTGTTTTTCTATATCACCCCATGTCGCATCTTCTAATCTTGGTATGGATGTTGCTGCTGGACCTTGAATCTTTGTGATGAGTATATTTAATAGATAAGATCGTAGTCTTCCGTCCTTAGTTAATCCAGTAATGATTTATATTTCTCAAATGAAATGGCTCAATTCAAAAGTGTCATCTCCTTTTAAAATTGGGACAGCTTTTGCCTCTGTAATTAAGTGTTTGCTGGTAAGAGTATTGTTGTTTTCGTTGTTTACTAACATATCTTTGCTTTCGAAGATAAGTTTTACTGAAGATAAATATTGATCGCATTCTGTACCGTTTTCTATCGAAGTGTGTTCTTTGCTTTTACTTGTTGTTGGTTTTTCATATGGTTTCATAAATGCCAACAACTCCTTAAGACGATCCTAGTAATCGTCGCCTAATTAAATTTCAACGTATAGCAATTATAGTAATATTAAATATATTTTATCATATACATATGTTAATTCGCTGCACTACTTTTTGTTTGATTTTAAAATTTTTTAAATAAAATTTCACTGCACTTAAATCGCACGTATTTTCTTTTATTTTCTTCGATTTTATTCGCGACGTTACTAGTCTGGCATCCTACCGACTGCGCCAACCGTATAATTGATATAAATTTTTAATAAATTTTATCAATTTACAATAATTATAACCAACGAAAAATATAAAATTTGTATAAGGAAATAATGATAATAAAATTTGTAAATCAAATTTTATAATGAAATAATAAAAACGAGTTAATCTTTAACTTTCTTATTATTTCACGTATTTAATCTTATCAACTTAAAAGCAACTTAAGAACTGAATTGAACTGAACTTTTTAAGTCTGCATAAAATTCTTATTAATATGGTATCGGAACAAAAGAGAAGTTAAGCAATATAAAGTATTGCAAAATTACAATAGTCAGCAATTATTAACTTTATATGAATAAGATTGCAAGTTTGATAAAAACTGCATTTCTCATATAAAGAATTTGTTGCGAAATTAATTAAAACAAAACCAGTGTAAAAATTGACTTATTTAGCAAATTTGTTTATTAATGTTTTAATGTTACAAAATTTATACATTAATGGGAACGGATGTAAATGTTAAAATTTTCAGTATATGACTTACACACATATGTACATTCTACTTGATTTTCATATCTAAAATTATTCTAAAAGAGTAATAATTCTAAAGAAAAAAAGTCATCGTGCCTTAGTTATATTATTAAATTTAGTTGTTATTATTAGAATAATAAAAAAAGAAATTTGCGAAGAATAGAAAAAAACTTTAATAATTTGGTGAATTTTATGCTACGTACACTTAGAACAGTTATAAAAAACCGAGGACCGTAAAAAACCTAATCTTCACAATTATTTATAAATAAAATTATTTGTAGTTAACATATAATAAAATTATAAAAATAGCACTTAAATTAGCACTATTGCAGATCTTTTTTGATATATAACTATTATATAAAAAAGTTTTTATTATCATATTTATCGTGTCATATTTTATTCTATATTGTAAAAATTCAAAAATTAACTTTGTTTAGCTATAAAATTCAAACATGTTTCTATCTATTTTGCTTTGTTTTGCAGTGAAATACCGTATAAGTATACGCATTGGATGTAATATATCAACAAATTGTATACATAAGAAAAGCAGTGATACCGTTTCAATCCAGTATTTTTGACGCTTTGAAACTCACGATTAAAGTTATATAATTTAAGCAACGAATAGTATAATTAAATGAACAGTTGTATAACTTATAAAATGCGGATTGGTCACCATTAAGTGGACAGGGGTACTCCTCCCCTCTCTCTCCCCCGGTAAAAATAAAATAATATTGTTTTCTCTCAATTATAAGTGAATAAACAAACTTTTCAATTAACCATTAATGTTTTAGGTCATTGGAATTTTAATTTAATTTTTGCTAAATTAGCTACGCTGGAAAAAATACTGAAAGTACAGTAACTTCTTGACGACACTGTATATGTCGATCGACTGAAAACATTATCCTTGCAGAATAGCAAAAAAAACAATTACTTTTTTGTGCACGTTTAAATGGGTACAGTTTAAAATGTTAATATTTTCTTTCCATAAGTATTTCGAAAAATCAAGTCAATTTAAAATCCAAAGTTGTGTTTACGTATGTACATATGTGCGTACATATGTACGTTATTTATATGTGTGAGACGAACTACCAAATTTATGTTAACAATAATGCATTAAAATAAGATTAATAATGTCATTTTTCTGCCAAATGATTTTCGAATAATAGAAATATTTTTTAAATCTATTTATTCTAGACTTTTGGCGTAGTCACAACAACGCAGTAATAAATTTTTCACATCACAGCGTAGGCACTCAATGTAAAATTCCGAATTATGAGTTTATTATTAACTGTTATTGTATACAGTTTAAGTTAAAGGCAGTCTAAAGAATTATTATTTCTTAAATGTAACCTCATATTTATCTTTATTTTATATTTAAAGCATAGTCGAAAGTATTTTACACCGATGCTTCTTCCCATTTTTTTAAATTCATCATTTATTCTTATTTTCTGATTGCCAGTTTTCTGTAATTCAGAACAACATAAATAAAAAATGTAATTTATAATTTGTCAGAAAACAAAAGCAGAGCACGTTTAATTTTTCTTAGAAATAAAACTTTTTTGTTTTAATTACACATTTTCATTTTTTTGTTTTGTAAAATTAAATTTTAGTTGAAAACTTAAATTTACCAAGGACCTAATTCGACAAGCAATGAACTGGAAACTTTTAATCATAACAACACATAATGTGGGTGAATGTGGGTAGCTAATTCCCATTGTTCTCCAAATTTTTTTCAAACGCTCACAATGCTATTACACGTTTCAAGTTAAACTGAAACATTAGTAAGCCATACACTAACACTTTTTTCTTCCGAAAAAACTGACTGTTTGCGTGACAGAAAAACTGCCACTTTGCGTGGCAGTTAAAAAGCTTTTGAAAAGCAAAAACAAATTCTTTACATTTGGCGTGGCTGTCTGTTTTTCTGACACTCCACGCAACACTACAGGCAGGTTTAACATGGGTTTAACCGTTTAACCATGTTCTCGTCTGTGTACAAACCGAAAAAAAAGTGTCAGATAAAAGTGTTGAGTGAAATGCACAAAAAAAAAAAAAAATACGGGGTGTAGTATTTACCACACACGATAGTAAAAATGTAAGAAAAACCGACAGATAGCGTGGCGCGGCGGTTTGCGTGTACGAAAAAATGTTCGTGTATGGCTGACTATTAAACACAAATGAATTAAAAACAGACAATTGAATTCCAAATGTAAAATTCTATCTAAAAACAAAAACAATACATAAGAACTGTAAATAAGTGGTCGTATATGAACATTCGAATTAAGAAAAAATTGTGAATGTATTGAACCGCTCTCAGTGTATCCTCTATGTACAATATATTATTATATATGTATGTACGCATATGTATGCCTTTAATACAAACAAGATGTTTCGTTTCCGGCGTAATCGTGAAATTTAAACTAAAACACAAACTCACATGTTGGTTAGGGTGACCAGGTCCTGAAAGTAAAAATGCACTACAAACCAGGGTTGGGCATTTACGCGTAAACAGCTGGAGTTTACGTTTACTTGGTAAAGAGAGTAAAGAGTGTAAATAACGTAAAAACTGCGTAAATAGCGTTAATAGACGTAAATGTATAAAAATAAAACAGCTGTGTGTAAATTGTCTGTCACTTTTAAAAATTAACAGATTAAAAAAACAAAAGTCGGGTGATTTTGATCTTTGAAAATACTAAACTGAGGTACAGTTTTTATAATTTTTATTCACAAAATAAATATTGAAAATAATGTTAAACAACATATTTTGTGTTTTTTTATTTTTATGAATAAAATTTAATTTTTAATATATTTGTTTACGTTTACACTCTTTACGTCTTTACGGTAAACAGAAAAACTCTTTACGTACGTTGTTTTTACGTGTAAATTGTGGTTGTAAACGCTGTAAATAGTTTACGCGCCCAACCATGCTACAAACATTAGGGTTCAAAAACTATGTATACAGGTAGAGGCAGAGTGATGAATGTTAATTTATTATCATATATCATAGTGTGAAATTTACTTTTAGGTGGTCATTTACTATGACGACACCAACTTTCGTGTACCAAAGAGTATATATAGAGTTTCCAATTGTCTGTATGTTTGCAAAAAATATCTTTAAAATGTTTTCGAAATATCTTCGAAACACATTTAATCCCATTGTATATACTATATATGCATTTATGTGTTCGGAATTTTGACAGTTTTATTAATTGGAAACTCTATTTGAATATATAATTTTTGCGTGTACTAAGCTTTTGTTTTGGTTTCTAGTATCCAAAACTCTGACCGAGTACTTATATAAGTATTATCACATCCCAGTAAGACATTGATAACCGGTTACATCGAAATCTAAATGTTATTGATTTTAAAATGGTTACTATAACTAAAATGTAATCACAAATTATAAAACATATATATGACTTTAAATATAGTATATGACTTCAATTATTTACGCATGAATGATCACTGGGTTTTTCGTTTTGTGCAATACATTTTGTTTGTGTATTACTAGAATTATGGTCGAATCTAAAATTTTTTTTTATTAAAATTTGCAGGCATATATTTTGTTTGTATAATTTCATTACACACCATTTTTTTGATTCGGAACTATATAATTCATCGTTGGGCGCGTAAACCATTTACAGCGTTTACAACCACAATTTACACGTAATAACATCGTATGTAAAGAGTGCTTCTGTTTACCGTAAAGACGTAAAGAGTGTAAACGTAAACAAATTTATTAAAAATTAAATTTTATTCATAAAAATAAAAAAACACAAAATATGTTGTTTAACATTAACTTCGATATTTTTTTTGTGAATAAAAATTATAAAAACTGTACATAAGTTTGGTATTTTCAAAAATCAAAATCATCCGACTTATTACCATTATTATTTGCAATTATTTTGAGGTTATAATATATAAATGTACATTATATGGTTATTTTGAACAAAATAATTCATTTTCAACTTCAATTTCATAGTCTTCAATTACATATACCTTCTGTTGTTGATCTTTCTCTTTATGATCACAAATATTCCTAGAATATTTAATTCATTATTCACATTACATACATTACAATAATAAACGTAATTAAATTGATAATTTGAATATACATACAAATGTACATATGTACTATAGATTAGAAAACGGGGAAATCGAAACTAAATTAATCATGACACTAAAATGTTATTAGTATGAAAATTTAATCTCGATTTTAAATTTAGATAATCGTTGCTTAGTACCATGGAGCAAAGAAATATTAGTATTAATTAAAATAGTATCGAAATTAGTGTTTTTTATTAGTAAGACCCAACGTGTCATTATTTATCAATTCATCCATTTCGTCTTTCTTGAACACTACAGCGAAAACAAAATTAAAAGTTAAAAATAAAAATACGAAAATTTGGATAATTATTTAATGAACTATTACACTGAAATTTATGTAATAGGCAGTACATATAAATTTTTTCTTCTTTCATAATTTTTAATTAGTATTTCATGAGCAGTATCTTGAAAGTTTTCTTACGATTTGGGACGAATATTAAATATAAAATTATGCACAACGATATCATGGTACAAAGAGTATTAGACGTAACGTACGTAAACGGTTGTGACATCACCACGTGTTTTATATAATTAGTGTTTATAGGAAATTTATGTGTTAAGAATTAAAACGCGTACTTTTATGACAAAATTTCTTCATATTTTTATTTCTTACGTAAGAAATTAAATTATTATTGTATCTTTTTAATTAAAAAAAAAAAAAAAAGTATACTTCGAAACAATGTTTTTTTTGCTATTTACTTCTCTTTGTTTTGAATTTTTTAAAAGGCGATTTAAAAATTTTTTTTGAAACGTGTGCATATTTGCCAAAAAGCACACGAAAAGCTATAATTATTAATTAGGTATAAGATTACAAAAAAGTACATAGACGAGTATAAACAGTTATTAATTATTTTTTCCTTGCGTGTCACATTGTTTTTCCTTACTACTTAGTGCTAATGACGTCATCAAAGAAGAACACGGGATCCTTTAAATAATCTTTGTACCATGCAACGACATGACTTTATGTAGTTTCCGTAAGGACTTAACCACACATAATTAGTGTACAAAGTATGAAGAGGATATACCTAAATATTCATTCTTTATTTTCAAGCCAATCAAATCCCGAAACTTCAGCCTTTCGCCCAGTGATAATGGCAACAATAGCAACGAAAACGGAAACGACTAGTCCATGGTACTCGCCCAATATAAGCGACAAGAATAAACAGCGCATTTATATACCATTTTTAAATGTAGTTATGTATGGTTATGTGTTTATCATCACCCTCTTTTTTAAATTCTTTTTTGTAATTTGTGGTTAATCGTACAGTAATATTTTTTCTCAAAATAATTCTATTATTATTATTTCTTCCATTGTTTTTAAAAATTTATTTATTTATTTATATTTTGTTTTTATTCAATATTTTCTCGTTTATTTTATTTTAAATTTGAATTTGAAATTTACGCATATACATACATTATTTCATAAAAAACAAAAGATAATTAACTTCAACGACAAAATTAGATATAATCCATTTGAACGACAACGGGAAAATTATGTTTTCGTTGGGCGAGAACAAATATCGTTCTATATTGAATCCAATTTCGCAGCTGATGTAGTCGTGATCACTAGACTAAAGGCCTCTAATTAAAGCATTTCAGCTATAATTGTAAATTTGAATTTATATGTTTAATTCTAACAGTCAGATTATGGTTAACCCAATTCTTTGGTCAATGTAAGTATCAGAAAAGTAAAACAATTCCGAAACAGATTCACCGAAATAAGAAAATAAAATAAAATTCGGTAGTTACGTACTTTCACAAACATACATATTTTTAAAATATTTCGCTGTGATTACCTTTTAGAAATGGTATTTTTGTTTTGTGTATTTATGACAAAAACGAATAGTCAGCAAACAATACGTACTTATATTATTTTGCAATATTAATTAAACGAATACATTATACATTCTATTTAGGAAGCAACAAAGAAATCTAGGCTTCAGATACATTACGTTAGACAAATTAATCTAAAAATTCTTGATATAAAACATATGTGAAATATTTTGTTTATTGATCTTAAAATACCGCTTATATGCCTTAAACTAAAGTCATTTTTCTTTAAGAACGATATAAATGCTAAACATTTGTATCGAATAATAAAAATAAAAAAAACTCAAGGCATGCGTATTGTCTTGTTTTCAGAGAATTGAGTTTTGAATGCACTTTCTTTTATAGATTTTGTAGGGGAAATATAGCATACCCAAGGTATGTGTAAATCAAAGTTTATCAATAGTAAGTTAGTTCACTTTTCTTTCTAAAGTAAAAAAACTGATAACAACTACACTAACAGAAAGTTAAATTCGTAAAACCAGTAAAGAACTAATGCTTTGCCTCAAATTCTTTGTCTTATAGTAGAGTGCCATATGTGAAAATTAATACAACAGACGTCAAAAAATAAGTAAAAAAAATACGTGATTGTACATGAAATTTTTTCATAACGTAGTTTTAAAGGTGAGCCGAAAGGTTTGGGATATGTATGAGTAAGATCGGTATGACACACAAGCTATAGGGAAATTCTGAAATTAATATAACTCATACACGAACATGTATCAAATAATCCTGTTTTGTGTACATTTTTTATAATGTAATTTCAAAAGCGAGCCTTAACAAACTTCATACGGTGTTTGGATCGTGAACAACTACATTTTTTATCCCTTTCGTATAAACGAGGTTCTAATTACCATCCAGTTTTTGCAAAACCGTTAAGGCCGTTTGAATAACGGCACCAAGGCGAAAAAAGGATAACAAAACACATGGAAAGTGAAATGGCGTATTTTAACACACAGGCTTTGGTGTAAATTGTCTCATTTTCCATAAAATTCTGTTTTGAGCACTTTCTCTTATAAATTTCGAAGAGGAAATATGGTACAATATATGTATATGCATTTCTCCGCTAAGTTTTTTTAATAATGTACGTTAATGTGGGTGAATTGGTATTCTCTAAAAATCATTAGAAATTAAGATAAGGTAGAAGTCAGTACGACTGAACTGGACAGCATTTATAGCACACCCGACGTTTTGAAAAAATTTTAAACGAAGATGACAAAACATATTGTATTTACGTCAGTTACATTAAAGTAAAATTTGATGTTTATGTTCTTAATTTCCTATCAACATATACATGAATCATGCAAGAAATCACTTTGAAATGACATGCAAAAAATCCCCTTTAATTACATTAAATGATAGTTTTATACTAACAGACATACATATGTATGTATGTGCAATTTTCTTGTGCATTTTAGTGTATACTATACTACACTATAGTCTGTCTGTACTCTGTAATCTGTCTCTGACCTCTGTACATACGCAATAAGAATCTATCTGATTCTGATACACGAACAACACTTCTCAATTTTTTTCTTCTCACAAATAAAAAGTTTTTCGAATAGTTTGTCGTGTATCGTGTAGTCGTGTCCGTGTGTCGTGCTCAGATTCTAAATACAACCTACATACATATGTATGTATATTCATTTTGTATTTCCGAATTCTAATGTTTCAACTTTCGAGGGATAAAATAGAAAGCTATTATCCGGCAAAAAATTACAGAGAAAAGCTAGGAAGTAGGACTAGGAAAACAGGATTTCTTGTCTATAATCGGTGCATGCTTCAAGTGAATTGGTTTAGTTCAACTTGAGCTCCTGCCGACTAAGGTTGTACATTCATTTGTGAAACTAAAAAAGCTGTACTTGTATTTCTGTTTGTTTTTTATTTTTAAAGTGACATTAGTTCCGATAAACTGAACGTTATAACAAATTTAAATTCAGCATATGTGTATTTTAACAATGTCGGATGTGAATTTAAAAGTTTGTATATTGTGATTATGTACATAACATAATATGTACGTATACATTTTTTTAAGCATTTATATGTACATAGGTACATCGAATTAAATTGAACATTCGCAAATAAAAACTTGAACGTGTTAAAGTAAATATGAAAAACAAAATAAATTCTTTTTTTCATAGCTGAGAAGAAAACAAACGTTTTTTAATACGTTTTACAAAGTAAATGTTTCATTTGTTTTGGCCGTGAAGATTTTCGGTACAACAATAAGAAATAAGTGTTTCTTTTTTTTCAAATGAGCGATGTTATACAAAGAATAACTACTGTTCAGAATGACAATCATCCGGTCTCCTAGTTATTTTTCTGTAATCCTAGCGAAAAGACATTAAATGAAAAAGAATAATAACGTGACAATACACAAACCAAAAACAAAAAAATAATAAAATAAAGAAAAAAGGATATGCATATAATGGCAAATTAACGCGATGATAAGTACAAAATTAATTGAAATAATCAAAGCAAACAACGAGTTTGAAAGTGCAAAGAGAAAAACGTGAGTTTTTACTGTGCGGTCCAATTTGACTACAGGTCAATTCTTTTTCACTTTATCATACGTATGTATACGGTAAAAACTGTACATCACAAACGGTCAATATATTATGTACATACGTAAATACAAATAAAACAAAAGGATAACGCAATGAGAGACATTAAATGAAGAAAAGTTAACTATTACCAATAATATGAACAGCAAAAACAACTTTGTTTTTGTTAAGCTCACGGTATAATTAAGATTTATTCGATTATAGAAGAATTTTAAACTGTCTTTTATCAGTTAGAATGCAATTCATTTTCTAAGAAGACAAAACTTTTGATTGTATTGTCCATTTAGTATAGCAATCGAATTTGTTTTTATACTCATTATTTCTGCTTTCCATTTGTTTCAAAAACTTCAGAGTGCATATCTTTACAAACATAATTAACACATGAAAACTTTTTCACAGGTATTATTCTAATTGTGCAGTGATACATCATATAGAACGTATACGTGTGTTTATAAATTTTTGCATAAATTTGTGTACATACATACATATGTAAATAACTATATAATATAATATAATGATAACAATAATGATTGGGACGAAAGTCGCACAGTATCAATTTTTAAGAATGTTTATCGCAATCGTTATCTCCATATTTTTTGTTGAACATTTCGTTATCGCTAATGAAGGTAAGTTTCTTTTGTACTTTATGTTGGAATACATATAAGATATCTACATATGTACATATGTATGTACATGTTTATTATTACTTTGAGTTTAAAATTATTATTATTATTATTGTTGTATGTTGTATCACGGAATACATGAATTGAATTTTTTTTTTGTAATATTTCATGTAGATCAGAATTGAGTATGATTTGTGAGTTAAAATACATCAAATTTTTAAAAATTTATGAATTTTGGATGATATAACAAAATTTTCACACAAAAAAGCATTCAATTTTTTTACGTGCATGTGAGTTAAAATACAAAGCGTTCTTGGTTTTCACATGTATATATGTATATATGTATATGTTATTTCTTACATAGTGAAGTTATATAGGTATAATATTAAGTGATAGTATTTATGTAATTTATGTATATACATGTGTTAGTGTATAATCTACCGAGAAGAAAAAGAATAAAAATTCAAGAATTATTACTTTATTAAACGTGTAGTTAAATAGGTGATAAATACCATGTTCCCAAAAACAAAGAAAAACGTACTTTTATCGTGTAATAACACTTGGGACAAATTACGAAATTCGATTTTGCAATCGTGTGCACCTAACACAGTTTGTTTATCATAAAATTTCAAAGATGCAAACGAACTACCTATATTAGTACTTTTTTGCTATATTATAAGTAGGTAATTTAATTTTGAATTTGTTCTATAAATAGTTGCAAGTATGATTCGTTAAACTTGGCAATTTAAGAAATACATACATACATATATGTAGGTACCTACATTAGTGTAGTGTAGTTCTGACTAAATCTAATATGCTGTATTTCTTTATTTTTTCCGTACTTAGTATACCTAGAACGTACAGAATACTGTCCGGAAAATTTGGAATAGTATTAATAAAGAAACAAAATAGAATAAATGGTTTATTAAAATGGCTGCAGAAAAAATAATTTAATTTTTTTACTTATTGGAGAGATAGATTGGAAATTTTTATATTTAAAAAATAATAAAAAATAAAAAAAATTATGTAATTTAGGTATTTATTTTATTAAGTTATTTTTTTATGACATAACCCTATTCGCCTTTCATTATCATATATTTGACAGATTACAAATTAAAAGTAGGGTTTATTCCATTTATAGATTTATACCATCATCAGTCTAGGATTAAAAAGAGAACGTTCGGAAAATACTTTTTGAATAAAGAAATGCATATGGAATATACCGAACGTACGAAATGAATAAAGAAATATACCCATAATGAGTAGACTGTATGTCAAAGGTGGTAGACTTAGCCTTAAGTTTATAAAAAATAATCTAAGAGTGTGTGTGGAATGTGGCTAAATTTTGCTAAATTCGACTAAATGTCTTAATTTCAAAATGGTTGCAAAAATATTCATTCAAACAAGAAACATACACAAATCAAAACTTCCTTCTTAAGGTGCCTTTACACTGTTATCGTATCACATTTGCTTTCGCATTTGTGTTTGTTTTTGTATCACACAAGCAGTGTAAAGGAGTAAAAATTACGATATAGCCTTCGCAATTGTTAACGCAAACAAGTTTTTACATTATCCGTTTGATTCTATTTCATATGACTCACACAATTGTGTCACATGTATTTTGTTATTGTAAAAAGTGACATTTGCTTAGTTGGCTTTGGAAATCTGTTTTGTTTATTGCATTTAAAATTATTTTTAGCACTTCATACAAATTTGTTTACAAATATGCCACGATAACAGTGTAAACGTCAAATATCATTATCGGACTGGATTGTACGAAATATCCAATACAATAACGAAAACAAACACAAATGCGAAAGCAAATGTGCCACGAGAACAGTGTAAAGGCACCTTTAGAGTTAAAGTGATGGTCGACAATGTTTTTTAACGCATTCATTAACACTGACAGTGACAAGTGACGAGCGATGGGCGGCATCGCAGAGTGTTTTTTTTAAAGCAAATTTGTTATGGTTGTGTGCAGTAGCAATGAGCGGTGGTTGCTAATTTCAGTGCAAATTTTATTACGTACAGATGTCAAACGTCAACATGACAGATAGATGACCATAACTAAATCAAAATTCCGCTCACAGTATCAAAGCTTAATGAATGATATTGTTGTCAGGATATAATAACTTCCATACAAAAAATGATATAAAAAAAGTTATATTTTTTAACATACATTTCTGTGCAAAAGACAGTTTAAAAGTTTCTTGTGCGGATAGAAATGGCAGAATTTATCATCCTACCAACGCTTTGAGGTTTTCAAAAAAACACCTAATGCTCACATGCATGCACAAACAATTAATAAATACATATACTTACATACATATTCATGTACATGTCTGATTCTTATTGTGTGTAAATTTTATCTTTTTGAATTTTTAAAAAAATGATTTACATTCTGTATTATTTCAGATGTGGAAGAAATCCACGAGGAATTACTGGAGGATATAAGAGAAGATGCTTCAATGAATTCAATTCCAGAAAAAGGTAATTTAATACAACAACATTATTTATTCATTTATAAATGCGAAGTTTTTTTTACAAACTATATACTATTGTATGGTTTTTTCTGAAACTAATCTTGGATTTTAAAAGCATGTAAGATGTATTCCAGGATAAATTTTTTAAAAGCTGAGTTTTTTTTTACATACATACAGTGTGAAATTCATGTAAAATTCTTCAATAAATTTTTTTGTAGAATTGCATTTACCATCAAAACATTTATTTAAAAAAGTGACTAAACGCTTATAACTTCGTTTAGTATACATACATACATATGTACATACATATACACTATAATTTTAGAAGAGATAATGTGAAGCAAATTTTTCTACGCTACATTTTCTGTGAGTTTTACAATGACAAAAACTTCAATAGATTACCTTGGTATTCATATGAAATATAGCTGTACTTATACATATGTACGTATGGTATATGGTTGTGCGTATTTATAATACACATACTTAAGATACATTATTTTACAAATATAAACCAAATCAATATACCGTTACATAAGAAAATAAACGAAAATAATCCAAGATTAAAAATGTTGTACCAAAATATAAATATAATGATGTTCGAAAATTTCAGGTTATTCGTCTGTGTTGTTTTTCCGTATTTCTGAAATTTGACAAATGTGTTACCATTACAATGAAACATGACAATCGTACATAACAAATTAACAAATTAATTTAGCTTATGGTACTCGTACATAAACTATAGAGAAAAGTTAAAAATTTCGCAACATATGTATACTAATTACTAGTACTGTTTGTTTAGAATGTGTGCGTGTACATACATACCCCATTTTACTTATGTATGGATATGTGTACGAAGACGAAGTGGTGTTATGGAAAAATTTATTGCTAGAAATACTACGAACTACACTATAAAACCATTTTGTAACACCCACACTACGACACCCTGTATATGCACATTTGAATGTAATTTCGGGAATATATGTAGCAGCTCAAATTCTATATTCTCATTTTGTCATGAACTGGTACAACTGGTAGTTATGAAAAAACTTTAATGTAACATCTGCTAATAAATAAATAAGAAAATAAAAGAAATTTTATAAATTGTATGCAAAGTCATCTAAAAACAATTTGTTTAAAAATTTGTTGTCATTAAAATTCATTTTTACTTTGATTTTGTTTTTATTGTGTTGACTCTGAGTGTCTTATTTACCAGCGTGGTTTAAACTAAATAAAATGCAAGTCTTGGACATCTTCGAAATTTCATACTCGCCGTTGTTATTTTGTTTTGTGTATAATAAAATTATAGTTTTTCGATGTATCAAAGTTAGACGACAAATCCAGATCTAAATTAAAAAATATATGTATCCTTTCAGATTTACCAAAATTTGGAGAACCTTTACAAAATGTAACAACACCTGTGGGCCGTGAGGCAGTGCTACAATGTGTAGTTGACAATTTGCAAACTTATAAGGTATGTCGAACATGCTTGTATATACACACATATTATATGTATGTATAGTTTCACACCTCATTCGTAATTAACTCTTACAGTGAGTGTATTTCTTTATTCGTACCATACGTTCGGTATATTCCATATGCATTTTTTTATTCAAAAAGTATATTCCGAACGTTCTTTTCCGTGTTTCTTTATTCATTCGGAATATACAGAACGTATTCTTTTTAATCCTATACTGATGGTATAAATTGAATAAACCCTACTTTTAATTTGTACTCTGTCAAATATATGATAGTGAAAGGGAAAATCGGGTTATGTCACAAAAAATTATTTAATACAATAAATAAATTACATTATTATTATTTTTTTTTTTTCATTTTTTATTATGTTTTAAAAATAAAAATTTCTAACCTGAAAAATTTAATTTTTTTATAATTAAAAAAATTAAATTATTTTTTCTGCAGCCATTTTAATAAACCATTTATTCTAGTTTGTTTCTTTATTAATACTATTCCATATTTTCCGGACAGTATTCTGTATATTCTATTCCGAGTACGGAAAAAATAAAGAAATACACCCAGCATATCTTGTACTAAAGATCACACTTATCCTTAGTTTCAATATTAGGTGCGTGCCTTCAGTATTTTCGTAAATATCAAATCAACTTTTTTTTGTCCTTCATATTTCAGTAAAAATAGTAACTATTGTTATTTACGAGATACGTCCTCGTTGCCAATAAAAGGACATATTTTAAAAATTTTTTAATTTTTCTTCAAAAAACTTTCTCGTTGTTAGATATAAAAACTCTTTTTTACTATTGTCTATTTTATACGCTCATTATTTCTATTCCCTTATAAAGGTTAAGTAGTTTTTTTATTTTTTTCAATACACTATTTCATTTTTTATTCATAGATTGCGTGGCTTCGTGTAGACACTCAAACTATTTTAACGATTCAAAATCACGTAATCACTAAAAATCACCGAATGAGTATTACACACGCTGAGAAACGTGCCTGGATACTTAAAATACGAGATGTTAAAGAATCTGACAAAGGATGGTACATGTGTCAAATAAATACGGATCCAATGAAAAGCCAGGTTGGATATCTTGATGTAGTTGGTGAGTAAAATAATTAGATATTTCGTATTACGTATACCTATGTGTGTTTGCGTACACTAAATCCGTATAAATTCAATTAATAATTCGGACAATCACATAGAAATGTACACACGTACATATGTATGTACATTCAAAGGTGTCCCTATTTATTTATGCGTTGAATATATTATTGTAGTTAATACTAATTTGCTTCTATGCCTTCTCTAATTTTTTTCAAAGTCAGAATTTCATTACTAAAACCATATAATAAAACTATAATTCCGTTGTTGTTTAAAAAAACAGGGTACATAAATAAAAAAAGGAAATTATCACAAAAATGGGCAAGAATTATGCACATAATATTATGGTTAGACCGTTGGTTACTTAAGGTTTTGCACAATGAATCCTTTTCCTATTTATAAGGGTATTATAATGTTTCATCAAATATTAAACAATGCTACAACAATAATATACGCAATACATATTTTAATGTTTAGAAAACTTGGTTTTATGTTTCCTTAATTATTTATGCCAAAAAATAAATTTCTTATGTACGCTATTGAAAGTATTTATACATATATTGGTCACATTATTTTTATTTTACATAATACTAGTAAGTGAAATGCTGGTAAGTTTATTACATTAATGCTTATGTGCAGTAATTAAGCCGACTTTCACATATTTAGGAATAATAAAGAAAAAACAAAAATTCAGATTAATGTATACAAACGTGGTACGTTTGTGTATATTACTAGTCAAAATGGAAGTTGTATTTGTACATATGTATGTAACATATCCAAACAGAAATATTGTATACCTCTCCAATATAACTACTGTAATTACTGGACGTGTACAAAATTCACTGTACTTCGTACTTTAAATATTTTCACTACAGGCCTTATGGATACTACGAAAAGTAGTACCACTTTATATCTTTGTATATTGATATTTAAAAAGCTCATCCCTTACTGTATGAGGTCTTTGAGGATTGTGTCAACACTCGTGAAATGCTCTTATGAGAAATTTTGAGAGAAGAAAAAAGACACATTGTTGCACAAAAGAAAAAACTAGTTTTATATATCACTGAATGTAGTGTTTTATTAATAAAATATTTTAATCTTAACTTGACCACTGGCAACTTACTAATGATAAAACTTAATTACTAATTATATTAAGAAGCGTAATAATGAGTGGTAACGGTACTCATTACAATAGTCAATAATATTTCTAATCTCTTGTTACATACATACAAGAGAGATTGAGATGTTGTTGATTGCATGTATATGTAAATGCGTTATATAAAGTAGTACCTACACAAGGTAATCTTGTGTAAATATAATGAGTGTCGCTGCATCACTCCCCCCTATGAAAAAAGTAGTTATATATAATAATAATTTATTTAAAAAATTTTAAATTTAAGTTTAAATTGAAAATTTAATATAAAATTAACGTTTCTAACTTAACATATGCTCGTATTTAAATTTCATTTAATATTAGCAATTTATTATAATCGAAAATGAACTTTTTTGGATTGTGTAGATCTAGTAGATGGACTAGAATTGGAAACATTTGGATTTAAAACAAATGCAGATTTCAATCTGTCTATGTTAATCATTTCTTCTTTATCTTTTACCAAAAATTTAAAAATTTTATCATTTCTCTCTAGTACTTTATATGGTCCGGTGGACAATGGATTCAAACTACTTTTGTATATTGCGTTTTTGATAAATACAAAGTATTTATAAATACATAAATACATAAATACACACATTGATAAAGTATTATACCAATCCTTAATCGCATTCGAACCACTACAGTCTAACGGTTCCATGGAGAGGTTTCACAGACTACTTAAAGTAGCCATTAGAGCTTCCATTAACCGGGTTATTAGCCTTTTAACATATACATATGTATGTATGTACATGTTAAAAGGCTAATAAACTAAAATATATGAATATTTATGTAAATTTAATTTTTATTTTAAATAATTTACAAAATATAATAGTTATAACTAGATTAATTGTATAATAAACCCATTCAAAGAAAAAACGTGATGTGTTGCGTATTATATGTACGTACGTATGTTGATATGCTGGTTCCAGGAAAATGTGGAAAAGTAATCTGAAAATCCGTGAAAATTTTGATCATCCGCATGTAAAATGTTCTGATTTTGATTTCCCTCGTTGTGATCTTTTTTTATTGAATTTGGCTGAAGTTCCTTTTAGGACCCACCACCGATTTTTATGAAAATTGGTATATACACTATACTCGATGAGTCTGCTTGAATGGTGCTAGTCTCGTGGTGCGAATCGGGCTTATTTCGCTACTAGAGGGCGTTTGTCTTTGTTTCATAAAATACATTTTAGCTTGCGCACTGTCAGTCTAATAGTATGTTCAGAGAAGTGATAGAAAACCGTTTGTCCTTTCGAATGAGGTATTCGTCAAAGCTGTACGTCTAATGGTTCGTGAGTTATTCGAGTTAAAAGTCAAAAATTTGAGAAAATTTATCAATTTTGTTTGAAATTTTGATGTTTTGAAGACGTTGTTGGAAAAGTTGATAACATGCCGGGAAAAATGAAATCTCTGTTCGTTTTTCTAGAAGATTTCTTTTTACACAAAAGTTCTATATCTTACCGTTTTTTTTTATTCAATTTTAAAAATGCATAAGTCAAAGCAAATTTATCAAGTAAATTCATTCAGTATTGTACATTGTTTGTATAGTTGTTTGTTGTATATAGTGTTATATTAGGTGTATATAGTGACGTATTTATTATAAATAATATAATTTTGAGTTTTTTTTTAAATAATAGTATTTTAGTAATTTTGTAAATAATAGTAACTCTTTTTTATTTAAAAAAAATTATTTTTCTTTTTCTTTTTTATTTAAATAACATTTTCTGTTGTAAATAATTTAAGTTTTTTTTTATAAATAATAGAAGATTTTAATAAATAATTAATTTTTTTAGTAAATGAATTTTTGTTTTTATCTTATGTAAAAGTAATTTAAGGATGTATTACAGGTAGGTTGAATGCCTCTCTCCGCGGAAATCTTTAATAATAGACGAAAGATTTATTCGACACTGAGAGAAGCTAGAGTATTTTTGGATATATATATATGTATATATATACATATATACTTATATGTTACACATCCATATGTATATATTATATATACTTATATTATATACTTATATATATTTATATATAATCAGAAATCCAAAACTACGAGATAGTGCAAGCAGTGCAAAATCGACGTTCAAAAATTTTTCTTCCTGGGTACTGTCATCAGTACCCAGTGCTACCGTTTTATTCAAAAAATAAGGTGTAAAATAAGAAAATGTATTGAAATGTATGAAAAAAGCAATATTTACAATGTACAGAAGAAATCATTCAGTACCCACTAAAATACCCATGAATCAGTATAGAATGTGAATATGTATGCATATTTATCACATACGTGCGTATGTAATTTAAGTGTACATATTATGCCCAATACTTATAAGAATATTTTGTAATGTACGTATTTATCGTATATATGCGTGTGTAAAACTTCTGTCCTAAACAATTTATGGGTCATTAATTTCATTACATCAGAAACGAGGATAGAAATGCAAAATGTAAATTCAAATTGTAATGTATTGTATGAGAAAAACAATATATTTTGAATATGATCGGTTTAACATTAAATTTTGATTTTTTAGTATTTAATATTCATACTTTTTTGGTAATGATAAATAAAAATATGATCGTATGAATGCATTATATATCGAATACGTAAGTATGTAATTTAAGTATACATTCCACGTGGAGTCATATATGTCCCTATACAAATATTGTACCATAAACTTAATGACTTGATTTTGTTAATTATAAATACAATATACATACATACGTGCAATATTCTGTACACATCTTTCGACCGTATACAAATTTATGGATTTATAGATCGTACTTGTGTATATATTTTCTTGTCCGATATAAAAAGTAAAAGAAAAGTGTAAAATATTAACAAAAATCGACGTGAAAAAGAAAAAGTAATGTACGAATATGAAATATTGTACGATATATGTATGTATGTATGTTAATCTGAAATTACGCATTTTTTACTACTATCCTAGTCTCTGATCTTTTTTTCACGTTCATATATATGATCGAATCATTACAAAATTGTATTCTAATGTTCTTATGAACGAAAATTATGTTTGTCTAGGATGACGGTATTTATATATAAGATACCAAAGTTGTATGAAAATATTTACAAACACTTGTATGTATGTATGTATACATCCATATATATAATAAGTACATGGCTTAAAATTTCTCGAGTTTATTTTGAATGTTCTTATACGAAAAAACGACATCCCTTTTTTTACCAACAAATATACTAAATCATTCCATCATTCATGCCGTCCCCTCTTTCATCGCACGAACCGCTCTATCGGCTAAAAAATTTTTTGAAGCCCCATAAGAATTCTTGTTAAATTTTTAATATTCTTTGATATAATGTAATATATAGTATTATGTATATAATATATACACATATATATATATATACGTAGATATTATAGGTATATATGCATAATATATGTCTGTTTGAAAATTTTCGAATACACAACATTGTATATTAGGCTATTTCTTGAACTAGGTTATGTATTCGAGTGAATGTTATCAATTATTAAAGGTGAGACATAGATGTTTCTGACAAAGCATAACTCATTACAATCGGATTAGTACGTCTGTAGTTATTACTGTTCAAAGTATAAAAATATTGTTTTTCGAAGAAAATATAGTTTTTGGGTCACCCTGTACATTTTTTGGACAATATTTGGACAAAAATTGGACAATAACATCATTAGTTATTCGAAGTTTTCTGTCAATTTTTTAGATTTTCTTTCAATTTTTTGACCTTGAAATTACCTTTTTCGCGCGTAGAGACCATATTTTTTGGATTGTACTCATTGAGTAGAACGAGTGTGAAAAGTTTAAAAAAAAACGGCCGTTGGTTCTAAAAGGACCAACCTTGAATTACCTTGTCTCTTACCTTGAATTTAATTCTAGGATTGCTAATTTCCTCGTGATATATGATTCAAATATCTGATGAGGCACGTGCAATTATAATTGCAAATTTCATGCAAAATATTTTCACTTTTTGGAAATAAATTTATTATTTCCAATATTTTTAATTAATTTTTTAGCAAAATTTATAATTTTATTTATTTTAAAAAAATTGCACTGTGTGTAAAAATTTTATAAAAAAGTGTGGTGCGTACTGTGTGATATGATATGTATGTGTGATACATGGAAAATGCACATGTGTACTATAATATGTGATATGTGTATTTTTGAATTGTATATAATGTGTAAAAAATAAAAAACATGCACGTGATATCTGTAAAATATATGATACGCACTAAGTTAATTTTCACTATCACACGTGTTCACTGTACTTAGAAAAATTTTTTTGAATTTTTCACGACCACTTTGTATCACCAAAAATTGTTTTAATTTATCAATTTTTAATTTTTTAATTTTTCATTATTTTCTTTCAAAATATAAATGAAATTATTTTTCTAAAATTTTGAAAAATTTTTAATTTGTCTGTCGGGGTCACCATTGGTTGCACAAAAGAAAAAACTAGTTTTATATATCACTGAATGTAGTGTTTTATTAATAAAATATTTTAATCTTAACTTAACCACTGGCAACTTACTAACGATAAAACTTAATTACTAATTATATTAAGAAGCGTAATAATGAGTGGTTACGGTACTCATTACAATAGTCAATAATATTTCTAATCTCTTGTTACATACAAGAGAGATTGAGATGTTGTTGATTGCATGTATATATAAATGCATTATATAAAGTAGTACCTACACAAGGTAATCTTATAGGTAGACTTGTAGTGGATGATTATAAATATAATGAGTGTGGCACATATACTCACATATACACACATATGTATACTCCCCTATGGCTTGTAGTGAAAATATTGAAAGTATAAATTATAAAATTGCTAGTAGTCATTGCCTAATCTGACTATATCGACACTATTTGAACTGTTTTCAGAATTAACAAAATTTCACTTATTTCCAATTACACCTTTCACTCTCTGTCACTGTAGAAGTGAAAACAATATAGTTGGTTATGATTTTTTTCTGTATTGTTGTATTTCTGTATACGTTCTAAGTAAACATTTTATGGTATAATATGAAGTGTGAACACAAACATTTTCCTATGTGTGCCATACGATAAAATCATAGATTTTCTATATCATGAATTTTTAAAATTAAACTATAATTTTTGCAAGATTTTTACGGAGACTGTATTCAAACATTGCCGTATTAGATGAAAAGATTTCAGAAAAATTGAGACAAAGCTGAAAATTAGTCCGGACATTAAATACACCATTAAAAATAGAAGTTCAAGTCTCCACCGATCCTGTTTAAGCCAAAAATTTTATTTATTGTTAAAGGGTCAAAAATCAGTTTTTTTAAAATATCTCTTAAACAGCAAGTGCTATTACAAAAATGAATATTGAATGTATATTAAATGTACTACGAAATTCATATTTTCCACTTATTTTTCCTTCATGAAATCATAGAGGTTGCAATACATTTTCAAATAAAATACCAAATTTAAGTACATATGCATATGCATGTGTAACAGAGTGTTCGTATTAACTTTTTGTGAAATTTCTGCAAGAAACGAAATACAAAAGACATCGTTATTGTGTACTTTAGTTTTTAAATATTTTTACTACAGGCCTTATAGGAACATGTGTGTCTTTTTACTTCTTTTATAATTTCCAATAAAAGCATTTCGCGAGCAGTTTCTTGTCCCCACAATTTTTAAAGTTTCCATACAGTATGCGAGAATCTTTTTAAATATCAGCATGCAATGATGAAAAAAGTTCGTACTTTCCGCAAAGCCTGTAGTGAAAATATTTACAAAATAAAGAATAGCACGATATAGGAATAGTTCTTATTAATTTTGGTTCCAATGTTAGAGCCAGTACCTTTCCGTCCTGGGTACCTGTGCAGTTACAAACCTAATTGAAAAAGTCAGCACGATATACATACTCCTACTTAATTTTATTATAATGAATGTATTCAAAAGATTTAGATATGTTCGAAATTGATTTCTTTATTTTTAATCAATTATACAGTATGACGTTATATCATTATTATTACATACTTGAAAAAAATTTAAACAAAATAAATGCACATACTTGTATTCACATATTTTATACAATCACTACATTTTATGAAAACGATTATGATTTTCTTGATTCTGATTTTCGTAATTGTTTCAGAAATGTTTAAGGACTTAAGGGTTGACATATGTACTTACGTCAGTGAAGGAATTACTACAGCAAGGCCCCACAACAGATTGGGATGGGAGGGTCAATCGTAAAATAAAAATCATTAAAATCTTACTTGAAAGTATGTATTTAGTCCAGTGATTGGATCGGATACCATGTTTTCCATATTGAGTTTGTTATTTTACGAAAAGAATTAGTTGTTTCACAAATAAAATTCACTATTTTTTTCAAAGAGAAATTCTAATTTTAATCAGATAAATCTTTTTATAACAAAACGAATTCAATGTGACAAACCTATGACGACAAACAATGCTTGCGATGAAAACAATATTATAATGAATTTGTTGGAAACGATATAGTTATTGACAAGCGAATGATAATCGAATATCGAATCAATTAAAATTTTAAAAGGTTTTACATGAATTTTGAATACAAACAAGAAGCATCATATAAAACCACAAACTGTTTACGGTTTTTGAATATTAAAAAAAAAAAAAAATCACATTTGTAAAACAAAATATTAGAATTAAGATAATAATTGAATCATTTGTAACAGTGTTTTCAGGAACTTCCAAAATGTTAGACAAATTTGACAAAATTTCTTTTACTTTAAGCTATTACAAATCATATAATCTTGCTTTACTTACTATATACCTAAATCTGTTTTTGATTTTCACATTTACAATCAAATTTGCGGTATACTAAATAAGCTTTTTTTTACTGAAATGATATAATTTTGACTAAGACTTCAACGATTTCGAAATTATTTAATTGTGTGGAAAGTCACTCAATTTTGAACAATTTCAATTGAAATTATACAATAATTCGAAACCACATAATATCGTCTCAATGTAAATACGAGTAACTCTAAATTTGTGAGAACTGCTTCAACAATTCGAAACAAAAATAATTGTTAAAAATTTTGTTTAATAACAAAAGTAATAATAATATACGTACATATTTATTTTTTCTTTTATTGGAATGTTTGTAAACATCACGTCACGTCTCGTTAGAAAATATTTTTATTAGTAAAAATTTTAATATGTGAAAAAAGATTTTATCCTTTTGCGTAGACAGTATTTCTTCATTGTGTGTTTTCTTTTAATCACAGAAAATGATTTCCTTCTTGCGTAAACTTAATTACTCATCTGTACAAATACATTTACTTCTTGTATCTCGTTTGCGTATTTTATTTAAATGCTTCTGCTGATTGTAAATATACATATATATGTATGTATGTACGACAGTGCTGTATGAATGTATATACAATTACAAATTATATACAAGTACTAGTGCGTCCATAGGTATAGTACATATGCACGTGCATATAATAACATTTTATACTCACCAATGCAACATTTAACACGCAGTCATCAGTTAGGTACACCGTACACTATAATTAGTTTTAAGGGATTTGATATTTAATAAAACTTCTAATTGGTTCATATGATGTATTTGTAGTACCTCCGGATATTCTTGACTATCCAACAAGCACTGATATGGTTGTGCGTGAAGGCAGCAACGTTACATTAAAATGTGCTGCAACGGGATCACCAATACCAACAATTACATGGAGACGTGAAGGTGGTGAACCAATTCCTTTACCAGGAGGACAAGAAGGTAATAGATCATAAGAAACTCATTTATTCAGAAAATATAGTTTTCTTTTTTATTCATTTTTGATTAATAGAACTCATTTTGTTTTTTTATTTCCAAAATTCGTAATATTATACATATGTGGAAGAATTTTTTTTAATTAAAAATGCTCTAAAATTTAAAAATTATTTAATCCGTTATAACAGTTATCCTAGGACGTTCTGTTTATTTTGATACATCTGTTTTGTATGTGAATGAATCATTTATTATTTTATTTTCCTTTTTTTATCGAACTAGGTGTGTATTTAAGTGTTTGTGTCCAAATATACAAGTTATACCACAAAATACTTTATATGATAAATATCTCGGTTTTGCTTTTGATCTCAAATTTTTGACTGAAAAAAACGCTCTCGTAGCATTAAAGAAACAATAACTTAAAAATGACATCCCTTATAGCTAAAAGGTAAATTAATCTTGAGAGGTGTACCCTTGTTTGTTTCTTTTTTTTTTTTTTTGAAAACACGAGGAGTGAGATGAGTCATTAGAGCAAATTTGATCAAGTCGTTCTAGCATCCAAACTATAATCATTGACACTCCCTGCCTTACAAATTTTTTGTTGTCTCTCACCTATAGTTTCTGGAAGTAAGTAAGTATATACTTAAATGGATCATCTTCCATAGTACTTATTGATTCCATTTTACAACTATCTTTTTCATTACGGTTTTATAAGGAGTTTATTAAATCAAATTTTTAAAGGCATTGTTCATCACACTGATACGGCCTGAGTTATTTTCGGTTGTAATCAATGTCAAATACTATTCAGTTTAAAATTATGTACAATATTAAACCGAAATATAAAACTGTTGTATTTTCTATTTCATTTATTTAAATTTTTTATTTATTCTGTTTCTTTTTGTTATCTATTTTATATATCATTCATTTAATTTTAATGTAAGTAAGTATAGTGTAATAAAAAATTTATTAACGTTCTATTTTATTTTAATTTTTCTCATGTATCAAACGCTTGCGGATAATTCATCTACTTTTGCTACCTACAAATTATTTTATTGTGATGATATTGGGTAATGAAAAAATGCAGTTATTAGCTTCAACGGATCATTACTCTCCATAGCAAAAGTAAATCGTTTAAATATGGGAGCATATCTTTGCATTGCATCAAATGGCATTCCACCAACAGTCAGCAAAAGAGTAATGCTAATTGTTCATTGTAAGCGATATACATGTATTCTTTGAATTGTGCACACATACATATACCCATATATGTGCATAACTTTACAATATAATGAAATTAACCCTCCGATTATAGATAAGAGCCTCTTAGCCTCTTGACTGCAATTATCAGACAGTAAGCAGAAATAGCTGTTCTAGATAAGAGTAAGGAGATAACAGAAATCAGCTGTTCTCTTATCGTGTGTGGTGAATTCAGTTAAGAGAATTCGGTATTCTAGATTAGAGGATAAAAGACATTTGTAACCTCGAAAGTCTCTTAACTTAACAGCTCATTGCAAGGAGCTCTTAGCCCTTTTATGTTGTTGTAATCGTATACAAGTGAACACTTTTAGTATAATACATTGACATATAAAAAAATAATACAATACGCAATAATTGATGAAAACAAAAATAATGAAATAATAAAATAATAAGTAAAACAGAAGAATTTTATTTATTATTTTAATACTTTCGTATTTGTACTTCATGTTATTGTTTTTTATTTTTATTTTAGTTTTATATTCTTTTTTTTCTCCCTTCTTAATCTCAGAAATGATGTAAATGATGTTAATCCATCAATTACCTATTTTGCACCATAGGAATTTAGTCCTTATTTTATGAGACACAGTTCCATTACGTTAACTCATACGACACTTCACACCCGTTGTGTCATCCGTAGTGACATCCGCAGAAAGGTAGGCTTCTTATCTAAAAAATTGCACAAAATCGTATGATTTCACAATATATCATGATGCATTCGTCATATGCATTTGCAATTTTCGTGTCTCTCAAAGCGAACTTTAAAAATAAATAATTCTTTTCACTTCAGTGTGCACTTGATACTAGCCTATAAATTGACACATTCGAACTCACGTGCATGTCAAGTTTACGTGTCAAATGATAATCAGCTGATTTAGTGAATTTAAAATCTCTTAATTTTCTTATGTATAATTTTCACCACAGCCTGCTACGTAGAACAGCAATTTCTGCTAATAAACCTCTTATGAAAAAAAGTTTAAAGAATTATCTAGAATCGGGGGGTAAGTTTTTTCTTTTTATTTATATTCTTGTCCTTGTTTATCGCTTTTTTCTTTCCTCTCTTTGGTTTAATTTAATTTTTTTGTTTAAACACCTACATATATTAAAAATAACATCACTCTTTATTAAAATCTTCAACTGATCAACATAAAATCTTCATTTAATTTTCTTACTTAAATTAAATAAATTTTATGTATAACAAAAATAGTTCCTCCAATGATTTGGATTCAGAATCAGTTAGTTGGGGTTGCCATCGGACAGATAATTACGCTTGAATGTCAGTCAGAAGCATTTCCTAAATCTATTAACTATTGGATGAAGAATGACACAATCATTGTTCCAGGTAAATAAATAAAATTATATCCATTATGTGCATAAATACATACATATACACCTATACATATTATTACTTACTATAACGCGGTTCTATTTTGGATCCAATATACGTACATGAAAATTTAATGAAATAAACTAAATACATATGGTCAATATCTATAAAATATACATATACACATATATATGTATATATATATATATATATGTATATTTTATAGATCTTGCATATGGTCATTGGTTAATTTTCTTTTCATGTTCACTAACATTCTTATTTGCCACATTTGATACAAACCTGAATTTTTCTTATTCATTAATTCTATATTTTTTTTAAATTGCAGGTGAACGTTTTGTACCTGAAACGTATGAAAATGGATACAAAGTAGTCATGAAGTTGACGATAAAATATGTTGACATAGGTGATTTTGGATCTTATAAATGTGTAGCAAAAAATTCATTAGGTGACACTGACGGAGCTATTAAACTATACCGTAAGCAAATATTACATACCTGCATACATACATATGTACATAGTAACAATAATGAATATATACATATACTATATACCATTATTTCACATGAACTGCTGTTTCTCAATTTCGTGAAATGTAGATTGTGAGTCTTGAGTCTTTTATAATATTTGAATTATCCTTTCATTTCTTTTTTAAATATAACCAAAATTTGAAATAACGTGTGAATTGTGATATAAAAGTTTGAAATTTCAACCATATTTAAAACAGTGTTTCAATTCCACAACAATTTCATTTTATATTGAAAATTTAAATTACGCCTGTTTCACATTGACAAGCGTATTTCAAATTGAACTGAAAAAACTAAGCTGTCATCTATCTATCTGTCATCTTTGATGTTTGACGTCTGTACGTTTGTGTTAAAATGTGTACTGAAATTAATACCCTTCCCATCACTGATCCCTATCGTTCACAATCAAAAAAAATTTGAACTTGATTGTAAAAACAACATTTAGCAATTTGGTCATTTCTAACAACAATTTAAATTTACTCAAAGTACAAAAAGACGAAAATGATAACCGAGTAGAGAAAAATGTAAGTAGATCATATAAATAAAAGAAAATGTGTTGCAATCAGCAGTAACATATTATAATAATATTTATTTTATATTCAAAAAATTTCCCAGTTGTGAAAAGAATATGGTTTTCAAAATAGGAAAAATTAGGATTTTAAAAAACACAAAAACACAAAACGTTTTAGTCTTGAAGGCGGCCTACTTGAAGCAATTGTTGTTCAATCGTTGCTCAATAGTTGATAGCAACGAAAAAATAAAGCTATTAGTATTTATACTTCCTTTTGCTTAGATATGGCTCCCTTTGAGAAGCAAACACGTTAACTTTTAAATTGAACACGTGGCGAGTCAAAATAAACTAAAAAAATTGCTCAGCGGTTGCATAACAGCCACCTACACAATGAAATGGTTGAACAACCGTTGCATTCTTGTCGATCGAGAGCGAAAACCATGCAATCGTAGCCCATGAGAGTAATGCACAGTAATTACATAAAAATCCAATGTAATTAAATTTTAATTTAATTCTATATATGTAAAAACAAAAACATAAATAAACAAAAAACAAAAAAGGATATAATAATCAAACAATTTATAAAAAAACAAAAGAAATTTAACAAAAAAGCAAAATTTAGCACTACCTCTTACACAACTTCCCATTCGTTTTCAGATAAACATTCTACTGGATTATTCAATACTCCTAATGTAGGTTTAAGGCAGTCTTGCAATTCATTAATTCTTTTGAACAAATAATATATAGAATTCCATCTTGTCTTCACGTTTTTAATTAATTTCAAACACTTCATTTTTCATTTCTTTCATTTCAAAAAAGCGTGTGCGATTTTTTGAATAAAGTAGTCGCAATCGACAAGTAAAAATTCGGATATTTTGACTATTCCTGGGGACACTCTTAAAAAAGGTGGTCATATAAAAGCAAAATCGTCGTATCCTTGTATTCTCACCAATACGTACATTGGTTCTTGTTTATATCACGAAATTAGTTTATTTGAATAACTTATAGTATTTTCGTAAGCTCATATACATATTTGAAAATTTATTATTATTTTTCTATTTTAATATAGATATTCCACATACGACTGTTATGACAACAGTACCACCAACAGTACCACTACATACGATACCCATAGTGCACAAAACAGGAAATTATAAAGGTAATTAATAGTCTTATTACTTCTCGAGAATATTACTAACTACAGTGTAAACTCTCTATAACGAAATTCAAGGGACCGACCATTTTTGTACGTTATAGAGAGTTTTCGTTATATGGAGAAGAGAAAAAACACACCAAAATTTCATAAATACATAATTTCATACATTATACATAATTTATTATGTTTTGTAATCGTTACATCTAGTATTAAATTACAGAACATTACGTTTTTTCAATAAAATCTGCTATTTTTGCCTGACATTTTTTTGAATGCCAATATTTTGTTCGTATTTTATCCATATTTTGACATATAGCGAGATCACTTTCATTCATAATACTGTAAGAATTTTTCTAATAATGCTATAATTCTAAATTATAAGATTCATAGTTTCTTTAAAAATGCGTATGTGACAAATGAAACGTCCGAATGTTGATACCTGAAAAAAGAAAAAATCCTAAACAAATAATTAATTTTAGGTGGTGGTAATATTTTTACACACACATTCATGAAAATTGGTATTTATTTCGTACATGTATAATATATGAGAATAATTCTCTTTACGAAAAATATTTTTAAATTGGTGGTTGTGTTTCTTGGTCAGAGGTTTTAAAACTAGGGTAAAATCTGCCGTATGAACTGGAATTCTTGTTCCTAATACATTTTTTTTGGCATCGCTTTAAAAATAATTCACTTCAGTGTGCAGTTGGCACTAGCCTATAAACTGACACATTCGAACTCACGCGCAGCTCAATTTATGTGTCAAACGGAAATCAGCTGATTTGGTGAGTTTAAAATCTCTTAATTCTCTTATAAATAATTTTCACCTCAGCCTGCTACGTAGAATAGCAATTTCTGCTAATAAACCTCTTATAAAAAAAGTTAAGAGAATTAAGAGACTCTTACCTAGAATCGGCCGGTTTCTTTAAAATGTTCACTTCTGTATAATTACAACAATATAAGAGGGCTAAGAGCTCCTTGCAATGAGCTGCTAAGTTAAGAGACTTTCGAGTTTATAAATGATTCTAAGCCTCTAATCTAGAATACCGAATTCTCTTAACTGAATTCACCACACATAATAAGAGATCAGCTGATGTCTGTCATCTCTAAACTTTTATCTAGAATTGTTATTTCTGCTAACTGTCTGCTAATTGCAGTTAAGTGGCTAAGAGGCTAAGAGGCTAAGAGTCTCTTACCTAGAATTGGGGGGTATTTCTACACGGAAAATTTGCTGTATAAATATCACATAAAAAGTTCATAGCCAAAAATTATTTGAAAATAGTTTTTTGAGAAGTTGTCAAAATTACCAAACTACTAAACGGAATAAATGACTGTTCTACCACACGTGCTTTTAGAATACGTTTCTTTTTTTAAATAGGTTATATAAATATTTTCTTTTATTATTAATTTTCCGCTTTTTTTTTAAAGAGGAATTTCACAAACACAAGGCCTATTTTTCACTATTGTATTAGGAGAATATTTTACTATTTTACAAGCATATGAATATATCGAAGCCCCTTTCACAATTGCAGATGTTGTTTGTGGATCAACTTTTTTTATAGCTACGGTATTCATGTAATCATTGGAACAACCTTTTTAACAGTATGTTTATTACGCCACCTTAATTACCATTTCTTAAAAAATCACCGCTTTGGATTTGAAGCTTCAGCTTGATATTGACACTTTGTAGATATTGTGTGATTATTCCTTTATGTATCTATTTATTGATGAGGTAGATAATTACTTATATAGTCATGGTATAAAAAGCTCTTAATAAGGTAGATTTAATTTGAGCTTTTTTGACGTCAGCATATGAAGAGTTTGCGCATTTGCATGGAAGCATGGTATAAAAAGCTCTTTATAGTAACTTTCCATGGTGTAAAAAGCTCTAATTAGTAATTAGAGTTTTTATACCATGGTAACTTCAATACAATTGCGCAAACTCGTCAAATGCTTACGTCATATTAAATCTACCTTATAAAGAGCTTTTTATATTATATTGTACTTCTACACCTTGAAGTTTCAGACTGTTCCTAGCAAGGCTGAGATATTACAATTTGAAGATGTTTAATTGAATTAAAAAAGAAAAAAAGATAGACTGAGTTGGTATTTTAATTTGCAAATGAAAAATGAATTTTCTGAGTCTCGAAATTTTTTCTCGAATTTCACAATTCAGTATTTTGATTTGAATAGAAAACCGAGTTTATACACTTGACAAGTGGATTCTTGTACTAAATCGAGTTTTTTAATAAAACATATGTTATTCGGTATTTTGATTTACGTGAAAAATGAATTTGTGAATTTTTTTTGAAAAAAAATATTCACCCGCTAAAGGCCGCAGGAGCTAATTTTAAATTTGTTAATTTGAATTGTAAAATGGCCTGAATTATACTTTTTTGGTTGTTTTTATAAAATACATAAATAAAATAACCAAATTTTGTGAAAAATATTTAATTGAAAATAAAAATAATTAAAAATGTACAAAATATTTTGTATTTCATTACTTTATACAAAAACCATCAATTTATCAATTTAGCCGTGTTTTATACCTTATATAAACTGTCATAATTAGTTTTAAATCGTATGTAGCGAATACGTAACTTATCACAATACAGAATAAATAATTAATTCAATTTTTCAAAACAATATGTCCGCGTACCGGATTAATAACAATTATACATATAATATAAACTAATTATTTGTAATATTTTATGAATTTATTAATAATTAATTGATTATTATTAATTTGTGTATTAACGGAAACGGAAAAGAAATTATTTGAAAACAAATATTAAAAAATTCACGTGTCAATTGTCAAAAAGTACTAAAGTCAAAATCCGAATCTCAAAATTCACTTTAAAAATAAATACCCTTTTAGAACAAAATGTATTTTTGGAGATGAAATTTTTGAAAATTCATTTTATTTTTAATTTGTTCTATTACAATCAAAATACCAACTCTGTACCTCCTTTGCGACAAGCAAATCAGTTTTATACGATTGACGTATACAACGTAATTTTGCAGAAATACAACATCATGAAGAATATTTTCTTCGTTATGAAGTTTTTCCGATTAGGTATATTCTACTTCATCAAAAGTTTAAATAAAAAAAGAGACACCTACGTTTAAAGTTTTCACTTGATTTTCACTGCCACCTATTTATCAAATACTTGTAACAAGCGAAATTTGTATGTAATTTTTGAATCAGCTGATATTTCAAAATCATATTATAGGTTAAATTTTAAATTTTTAAAATTCAAAATTAGCCCTATTTACGAATCGCAACTTTGCAATCGCAAATTCTTTTTAACGGACACTCTACTTACCATAACTGTGCTTATTGATATTTACCAACCCTCTAGCAAAATGCATGTATGGCATTACCATGTAGAACACATTTCTGATAGTTTGACACTTCACCTCATCAAAATTTTTACTTGTATTTGTAATTTTTACTTGTAGAAAAATATGATTATATGTATGTATATCTAATATGAAGTTATGAGTATTAAATAAAAAAATATTTTTATTTTAATTTAAAATGTTTTATGTTAAATATATGTATGTATTTATTTACATGAAATATATTTCTGAGTGCTTATTTCAATTTTATCTTGTAAATTTACATATATTGAGTTGTATAAATTGCAGCCAAATTAATGTATTTATTTTAGATTTTTGTATAAATATTTCATAAATTTGGTTATTAGAAATTCTTTTTTCTTGGATTCATCCGAACCCATATTCCACCCATACCATTAATTTCGTTTATAACGATAAATTTAACCTTTTGTATTTTAAACAACAGTTGCTAGTAGAAAAATGCAATCGCAAATTTTCATCGTTTTCGAGAGCAATACGTCAAATTTGCTATTGCAAAAGTTTTGTAAATGCCATTTTGAGCAGTTGCGTTGGTAAGTGGCTATTTGCGACCGCAAATCGTTTCGTAAATAGCCGAATAAGTAGAGTCGTAAATTAAGTAAAACTATAATCTATCTATACGTCATTTGCCTCTACTTCATAGTATGATTTTACTTCATAACGATCTATAGTATATCGAAAGCCTTAAACTGTAATATTTTTACTATACTTTGTACTTCAAATATTTTTACTACATTCATGCTTTACGGGAGTATATAAATACTTGCAAAAATAATTTATTCAAATAGAGTTTTCAATTAATAAAACTGTCAAAATTCCGAACACATAAATGCATATACATATATACAATGGGATTAAATGTGTTAAAGGATTAAAGTGTAGACATTTTTTGCAAATATATAGACCATTGGAAACTCTATATATACTCTTTGATATATGTTTTTTTTTCCTTCTCTTAATTTCTCTTAAGAGCATTTCACGAGCAGTGCTATCACAGTTCTCATATTTCTCATACAGTATAAAATGAGCATTTTAAATATCAATATACAAAAATATAAAGTGGTACTACTCTTCGTAGTTTCCGTAAGATCTGTAGTGAAAATATTTACAGTTCAAAATTTTGAAAAGAACTTTGAAAAGTGGTATCGTTTTACATCATTGTTTACAGCGCGTCTTCATTGGCAATATTATCATTGCTGGCCAAAGACCTTACATTGCTGACAATATTTTATGATAGGCAATATTGCCATTGCCTCAAGAAGTAATATTGCTTCTTGAAATATTGGGGAAATATTTTTGACATTTTGGTATATTTGACACGTCTTCTTTATGTTTCTCATTAATTTTTGAAATATTTCCGCAATATTTTGCCCTCAACAAAACAAAATGAACTGTCAAATAAATATTGCCTTACGAAGCAATATTGCATTGAAGACGCACTGTTATTGAATGAAAGGTTGAAGTACAATTTTGATAATCGCATGCTAATTTACAGTGGATTGACTGTTTTCTTATTGTCGATAAATACTTATGAAACACTTTCCAATAATTCCTGTTTACTTGGCGTGGGAAAGTGACGAGAGTATCAGGTAGTCCGGAACCCGCGGGTTTATAATTTCGTAAAGACATTTTCTTCTTTGTTTTCACATTTTATTTTGTGCCATATTCTTATTTTCCTCTCCGTTTTATTTTCTTTCGCTGCCATACAGTAAACATCGAATAAAATCATAATATGCATCAGTTTAATGTTGAAAAAATTACCAAAAATATTCTAAAAATTAAATAAATCCAATAAATAATAAATTCAAAAGAATTTTTATCTATTATTTATTTTACATTATTTCATAACATAACCAAAGCGAAAATGAATTAAGAGAATAGATGATAATTTGACAACTTATGACTTTGATCTTACATGATCCTATTTTGAGTCATAACATTCAAAAACGAAAAATAAAATAAAACGGAAAAGGCGATTAATTTGACAGTTCGTATACGAACTGTACGAACAAAAACAATTTCGTGATTTTACTCATGAGGAAAATTTTTCATACGTGTTCGACGGTGTACAAGGCCCCATTACTGCAAGTAGTAGAAGAAATGTAATTTATTTAACCTCGAATACAGTGTAAATTGGTCACTGTGTGTAAATTGATAAACCAAGAATAACGCGTAAATTGAAGTACAGTGAAATATTAAAAAACGAGATATTAAAAAATTACGCCTTTAAGGGCAGCCAGCAACAGCTGATTGAAATCGAAATCAGCTCAGTCAAAAATGTAAAAATGTAAAATGTAAAAATCCGTTGAATCCGTTATTAATTAAAAAAACAACAAATAAATATGCATATATGTCACGTATGAATTCAAATGTATATCATTTCATGCGTAAGTACTTATGTACATACATACATATGTACATAAATATACGAACATTGAACACACAATTTGCGTGCAGGTGCACTTCCTATCATACCCATCAAAATCGATATAGAAGTATGTACATATGTACATCTCTATTGTTCTTATTCATCATACTCATACATACATATGTATGTATATGTATGTATTGTATATTACGTAATACAAAACAAATGATTTATGGCTTGATCTGTAATTTGCAAAAAAGTAAAAAAAAAGTTGATAAAAAAAAAAAAAAATTGAAAAAAAAATTCCGAAGAAAAAATGTACTCAAAAATGTGAACTTGTCCACATTTACTTGTATGTATGAATGTATACTCCAAAAAAATTCTGTAGAAAAAAAAAAACTAATTTTTTTCTTCTAATTGCTTTTTTCTCACACTCAATGTTCTATGCGTATACATACACACATGTACATCAAATACTATATAACACATGATCATATGCATATCGTATATACCCACGTCTACGTGTATATATGTTATATGTATATATAAAATACAAAAATCGTTTATTGACTATACAGTGCAAATTAAAACATTTGTTACCAAATTATGAATTGAAAAATGAATTCATATTATTCTGAAATAAACAACAATTACAATACAAACATTATTATGATTTTCAATTATTTTGTTAATAATAATTTAAAACCAAGTATCTCGTTTTATTGTTGTTTATTATGAAGATTACCGTACAAATGTATTAATTGCAATTTAGCAAAGTGGTCATATGTATTTTATTCGGCACTGTATGTGGACTATTTTAAAATCACTTATATTATTGGTGCCACCTATCAATTTTTGCCTGAACTGTTTTTTGAAAATTTTCAAATATAAATTGAAACAGAAATAAATATGCAATGAAAATTGAAAATTTCATACAAAAAATAGTAATTTTCATTTATTGATAAAATATAAACTACGAAACATTTTTCATTGATTTTTTTTGCAATCAGTTAGGAAAAGTTGAAATTTTATGTCTATATCGAAAAAATCACATAAATCATACGTTTAATAGCAGATAAACTGTAACAAAGTCAAAGTACTTTTTCAGGAAACATGCTTTCACTCTTTTTCAATTTTCTACTGAACGGAGTGCTTTATCAAAAATCTGTTCATTCAATGACCACAATTCCCTTCAATCTATGTGTGTTCAAAATTTCATGAATAGTTTTCGGTTGAATAGTTTTCGACATATTAGGTGCAATTGAAAAGCTAAATTTCGATTTTTGTCAACTTTGAATCCTTATAAAATAAAAACGAAATCCTTTTTGACAACTATTTTTTACTCAATGACCACAACTTTACTTCGTCTATCTATGTATGTGAAAAATTTCACAAAAATCGGTTCAATAATAGCCGAGAAACGAGGTGCAAAAGTGTGGAAAATTCTCAAATCCGCGCCTTAATAAAGTATAACGATTTTATTGAAAAATAACAGTTTCAATTTTAACACACACTAAAAGTTTAACTTCATTATTATTATCAACTGTGTTGTCATTTTGAGTGAATTTCTTTATTCGTACCGTACGTTCGGTATATTCCATATGCATTTTTTTATTCAAAAAGTATATTCCGAACGTTCTTTTCCGTGTTTCTTTATTCGTTCAGCATATCCAGAACGTATTCTTTTTAATCCTAGAGTGATGATGGAATGCATGGAATAAACCCTACTTTTAATTTGTAATCTGTCAAATATATGATAGCGAAAGGGAAAATCGGGTTATGTCATAAAAAAATAATTTAATAAAATAAATAAATTACATTATTTTATTTTATTTTTCATTTTTTATTATTTTTTAAATACAAAAATTTCCAACTTGAAAAAATCTTATTTTTTTATAACAAAAAAAATTAAATTTTTTTTTCTCCAGCCATTTTAATATGTGATTTATTCTATTTTGTTTCTTTATTAATACTATTCCATATTTTCCGGACAGTATTTTGTATATTCTATTCCGAGTACGGAAAAAATAAAGAAATACACCCAGAATCTCGCTACGAGAAAATTTCAATTTTTTAAAGCTTAAACGTGTCGCAATCTCGTACCGCGTTACATATTCATATATTGCCAGACTGAAATCTGTGTAATGAAATTGATTTGACAGTTTGTGCGAGACTCAATATATTTTAGTTTTGAAGAATTTTAAGAATTGTTGTAACACTAGCCGTGACTCGTGAACTCTTATTGTCAATTATAAAAGAAGAAAAAGAGTATACATGCTACTGTAAGGTATTTAGTGAAAATATTCAAAATATTTAAAAAATGAAGTATAAGTTATAAATGAAGTATAATCACACAACTCATGCAAAATTATATATGCATACGCACGAATATGTGAATATGCACGAACTTACGTGAGCTCAGACTAGCATTTACTCACTTATTCCTTAACCGCAACCTTATGCACCAAGTATATTACGCCTGAGGCTTTGAGCTTTACAACAAGATAAACATGGCCAAAAACAAACAAAACCTACTAAGTTGAATAATGTTCAAAATTTAAAAATGTTTTTTCGCGTAAGTTACAATTTTCTGTGTCTTTCTTCTTTTATCCTCTTAGGTTAAGGATAAGATTAGGTTTAAAACAACTCTTCGCTAGTAACAAGCCTTGTATATGATAGCATTTCATTTTGTATTGAACTCATTACGATTTGACAAGTGTCATGACTCAGAACGGTAGTATAAGTGTTTATGTTAAAATTTCATATCGGTATTTCGATATGAAAATCGAAATAAAGATTCCATATTAAAATACTGTCATTTCATATCAATTTGAGTGTATACGTTTGTTTTCATAACCGTTACGAAATTTCATACCGAATTGAACTCAGAGTTGGTATTTTAATTGTAATAGAAAAAATGAAAAATAAAATGAATTTTCAAAAATTTCATCTCCAAAAATACATTTTGTTCTAAAAGGGTATTTATTTTTAAAGTGAATTTTGAGATTCGGATTTTGACTTTAGTACTTTTTGACAATTGACACATGAATTTTTAAATTTTTATTTTCAAATAATATATATTCCGTTTCCGTTAATAAATAAATTAATAATAACCAATTAATTATTAATAAATTTATTAAATATTACAATTAACTAGGTTATATTATATGTATAAGTTTTATTAATCTGATACGCAGACATATTGTTTTAAAAAATTGAGTTCATTATTTATTATGGATTGTAATAAATTACGTATTTGCAACATAATGGGCGTATTTCTTTATTTTTTCCGTACTCGGAATAGGATATACAGAATACTGTCCGGAAAATATGGAATAGTATTAATAAAGAAACAAAATAGAATAAATCACATATTAAAATGGCTGGAGAAAAAAAAATTTAATTTTTGTAGTTATAAAAAAATAAGATTTTTTCAGGTTGGAAATTTATGTATTTAAAAAATAATAAAAAATGAAAAATAAAATAAAATAATGTAATTTATTTATTTTATTAAATTATTTTTTTATGACATAACCCTATTTTGCCTTTCGCTATCATATATTTGACAGATTACAAATTAAAAGTAGGGTTTATTCCATGCATTCCATCATTACTCTAAGATTAAAAAGAATACCTTCTGGATATGCTAAACGAATAAAGAAACACGGAAAAGAACGTTCAGAATATACTTTTTGAATAAAAAAATGCATATGGAATATACCGAACGTACGGTACGAATAAAGAAATACACTCACTATTTAAATTTAATTACGACAGTTTATAAATGGTTCATAACACGGCTAAATTGATAGATTTATAGTTTTTGTATAAATAAAATATGTGTACATTTTTTATTATTTTTATTTCCAAATAAATATTTTTCGCAAAATTTGGTTATTTTATTCACATATTTTATAAAAACAGACAAAAAATTTATAATTCAAGCCATTTTACAATCCAAATTAACCAATTTAAAAAAAACTCCTGTGGTCTTGAGCGGGGAATTTTTTTTTTCAAAAAAAAATTCAAATATTCATTTTTCACCTTAATCAAAATACCGATTAACATACATATGTATGTTTTATTAAAAAACTCGATTTAGTACAAGAATCCACTTGTCAAGTGTATAAACTCGGTTTTCTATTCAAATCAAAATACCGAATTGTGAAATTCGCAAAAAAAAATTGAGACTCGCAAAATTCACTTTTCATAAGCAAATTAAAATACCAACTCATGAATTTTAATACCGAATTGAAATTTTCATTACGGTTTTGAAACGTGCTTATGCATTTTTTACAGATTTACCATCGTAAACAAGTAATATTACTGTTAAGGAAAAAATACGTTTCGAGTAAATCCTTGAAAAAATAACTGTACAAGACATTTAAATATTTTGCACAATTTTGCACTAACACAAAAATGACCCTAAAAATAGAGAATATTATTACTCACATTGAACAAAAAGGAATACAAAAATTTTAAATTTACAAATTACACCATATTCACCACAAGTGGTAAAAAGAAAACGAATGTCAGATGTAATTTTCAAAAATATATAAAAAACATGGTTTGATCTGCATTGTTTAAATATATTTTGAAATTATTTTGTATTTAAAACACTTCATAATCATTTTATCTAAGATCAGATAACAAAATTTGCTAAAATAAAGTAGATTAATTTTTTGATAAGGTGAATTAGAATTGCTTCTTCTTTCTCTGTTTTGGAGAATTTGAAGGAGAATGGAAAGAAGAAGAAAACGAAAAGGAAAAACGTCAATACGACGAAGATTGAAAAATATAAACAATTGCGCGTTTTTAATAATTATTTAGTGAAAATTAATTATTTTCTAAATATATTTATGTGATTTACTTAAAATTTAATAAATTCGGGAAAAACATATCTGTTTTTAAATTGTGAGAATGTATTTTATGTGAATATTTATTTTATAAATGTGAAATAAATTATAATTTGGTAAACTAGCAATGGAGAAATTTTGTCGCATTTTAATTCGTAATTAAAAAGGAATTTGTTTTCTAAATATTAATTTTTTTTATTTTTCTATAAATCAAGTATTCTACTTTGCATATGATTATACAAAATAATAATTAAATCGTGAAAATAGCTAGAAATAATCTCATTAAAATAATATTTCTTGTGCATGAAAGCACGTGGTACCACACATACCAAGGCACTCGTCAGTGAGCCATAAAACGTATAAAAATTGTGTACGAATATTGTCAGTGAACTGGTGAACTAAGACACTAACTGTCGTCAGTGAGCTGAAAAATTTTTCATGATAATTTGACATTTCCGTTGGGGTGCGGCGAAGGGATGTTAATTTGCCCATATATTTTGTTCTTCTAGCAAATTAGAATTTTCATTTAAAATATAATTGCTACTTTTTTACCAATGCAAAAATTTTTTAATATTATTTTTGATTGTTTTTAATCGTTATATAACGGTAAAAGCAGTCTAGCTCTTTTCCTTTTTTATATGCAATTAAACTAATCTAACTTATAGAACCTTAGCATTGGTTTATGTATCCTTTCAAACCAGTATGAGTCAAATCGTTATGACTCAATACGGAATAAAATGCTAGCATAAACAATGCTACAGATTGAATTTTCGATAAAGCAAGTGTAGTTACATTTCATGTGACACACCACGTACGTACATTTAGTGCAATTAAAGTCTTTTGCATTGTAACGTTTTTTGTTTGTTATATGTTCGAATTTAAATATGTGTGTACTATATGTATATAATAATGTAAATATTTAACGAGAACCAAAACTAATTTATCACCATTCCGGCAGGAAAATACGTTACTTAATTTATTTATGCAAAGAAAATAAAATACAAAATGTATTGCCTACACAAAAGGAATATGATTTTACTATGAAAAGTAAAAATAAACATACATACGTGTATTAAAAAGAAATGAGAAACTACGTACAATTTATGGACACAAATAAAAAATATTTCCCAGGTTCGGCTGATAATTTTGTAAACTTTGGGGAAGGAATTTTAAGAAATTCTTTTTTGCATTTAAAATTTGCTATACTACAAATAATGATGTTCACTTTAGAATGTTTTACACTTTACACTATTTATTATGTACATAATAATTGTGTACAAGTACTGCTAATTTTAAATAATAAAATATTTCATTCACGATGTTATCAAACAGACTGACTCATCGTACGATACGGTAACTATCGAACCCGTGTACTCAAAGCCAATACTTTTTTTAAAACTCAATGGTATTCTAAAAAATGATAAAAATTGAACAATTTTTGGTCTCCAACAAATATTGGCAATATTTAGTTAAAAATTTAACAAAAAATTAGAAAAATTACCCGAATTTACGTCATGTAATGGAAAACATAGAAACTTTTTGTATTACTTTCTGTATATAAAATACATAATCTAATATGTACTCAATTATTTAATAAAGTTAAAAAAATAAAAAATGGACTTTCTTAAACTTTTTATAACTCCATTTCCTCTCAATGATAACATTTCACAATACTCCTTGAGTTGAAAATTGATTGCTTTGCACTGGACAAACAAGCCTTTTGTGAATTCTTTAAAAGTCACCAAAGAAAATTCAGCTAATGTATTAGTTCAAGAGGTATGTAATAAACATATCAGTTCAAACGTAGTTTATGCGATGACACTGGTACCATTGATAAATGCATAATTGAAAATGAAAATCAAAATGTCAAAAACTGTCAAAAATTCGAACACATAAATGCACATATATACAATGGGACTAAATGTGTTTCGAAGATATTTCGAAGACATGTTTTGCAAACATACAGACAATTGGAAACTCTATATATATACTCTTTGCTGATATCGCGTACGTCTCGCCATCTTCTGTGTAACATTTGTCAAATGTAAACATTTTAAATGGAAAATTTTAATTCCAGTGTCAAATTGAATATTAGTTGCAATATTTTGATGTATTGATATGAATTTATGTTTCTGAATAACTGAATTTGAAATTTGAAATAAACCAGATGCCATAATATGTCATTAAGTGATTTCGTTTACAGCGATTTCGTGAAATCACAAGATTTCGATTTCCGTCTGCCTAGCCTATAAAGCGTCAAACACAGTTGAATGCAATGCGACTTCGTAGACACAATTAATTTTAAAACAGAAACTTTGGGAATTTTCAAAACTTCAAATAAAAGTCACATTCAACCCGACAAGTTTTTACTATTGCCAAAATTCAGAAATTTAGGGAGTTATCACCGTTTTCCCTACGACGGTTGATCGAAGGAGCTGATGCGATTCGATTGAATTTAATTTCGGTATCATGTAACTTGATCGATCGAATCAAAAAGCATTGCCATACACACTTCAGGTATAAGTATCATTATAGTGAATTATTGTGAATAAATTCTTCATTTAACGACTTTTTAGTTGTCAAAATTTAAAAATTGTTTGAAAATTTAAATTTAACGCCGTTTTAGTTGTCAAAATTTAAAAAGTTTTTTAAAATTTAAATTTAACAACTTTACTGAATATCCAAAAATATTTGAAATTTTCCTATTCAACAAAAAAAAAAAAAAAAAAAACAAAAATTCAAACAATTTAGTTAATACCATTAATTGTACTTTTTAATAATTTTTTTAAGCAAATAAATATTTGTTTAAAATATTTAACAAATTAAATACTAAAATTAATTAGAATAAAATAATAAATTAATTTAAATATTTAATATATATATTTTTTTAAATATTTAAATATTCATATTTTTTACACTTCGCATCACAATTCGCGCAAATTTTTGTTAAAATTTACATTTCGACAGTACAAAAGTGATCGAACTAGCTGTGCGATTTTTTCGACGAAAAAACGAAAACCATGATACCGAAATTCACCGATCTTTAGCATGTGAATTATTATTTTCAAAAAAAAATTCGAGAATTAATTTTTCACGTAAATCAAAATACCGATTGACTGTTTTCACACTGTAGATAAATACTTATGAAACACTTTCCAATAATTCCTGTTTACAGGGCGAAGGATGGTGAGGAGAGCATCAGGCAGCCCGGTACCCGCGGGTTTTTAATTTCGTAAGGAAATTTCTTCTTTTTTTTCACATTTTGTTTTGTGCCATATTCTTATTTTCCTCTCCGTTTTATTTTCTTTCGCTACAATGGAGTAAACATCGGATAAAATCAAAATATGCATCAATTTGGGTGTTGAAAAAATTACCAAAAATATTTTAAAAATTAAATAAATCCAATGTAAACAATAAATAATAAATTCAAAAGAATTTTTATCTATTATTTATTTTACATTATTTTATAACATAACCAAAGCGAAAATGAATTAAGAGAATAGATGATAATTTGACAACTGAATAAATTTTTAAATGGATCGAGTGCATAAAAGCATATGACTTTTATCTTACTTGATCCTATTTTGAGTCATAACATTAAAAAACGAAAAATAAAATAAAACGGAAAAGGCGATTAATTTGACAGTTCGTATACGAACTATACGAACAAAAACATTTTCGTGATTTTACTCATGAGTAAAATTTTTCATACGTGTTCGACGATGTGCAAGGGCCCAATCAAAGTACCGATTAACATATGTCCTATTTAAATACTCGATTTAATTCAAGAATCCACTTGTCAAGTGTATAAACGCGGTTTTCGATTCAAATCCAGGGTAAGAAGAATTGAAAAATTTAAATCGTTCGCAAGATTTAAATCTTCTGAAGAATTAAATTTTTAATTTGTTCGCGAGTTTTTTTTTTCGGTTCTTGGAAAATAAAAATTTCGTTCGCGAATCGAATTTTGTTTTACGAGAATTGAAAAATTTAATTCGCTCACGAATCGAATTAAAAAGATTCATTCGCGAGTCGAAAAAATAAAAAAAAAAAAATAGTTTTTTTTCTCAAAGTGAACAAAACTGACAACCAACCAAAAAATTTTATAATATTTAAATTTTAAAATTAAAACAATTTTTTTTATTAAATTTTTTTTTTTTTAATTAAATTTTTTTTATATTAAATTTTTTTTTTTGAATTTATTTTTGTTTTTATATGTATATAAATGTCCTAAAAGAATTCATATTATATCATATATGTATTGTGTTACGGTAAATGTACACTCTTGGTAAATGTTCACTTTTACCGTAAAATGTGTACATTTCCCAAAAAGTTAGGTATATGTGAACCGAATATAATGTACATATATGTACATTTCCCGGCAAATGTGTACTCTTGCCTTCACGTTTTGGTAAATGTATACTCTTTCCTTCATGTTTTAAGAGAAGTTAAAAAAATATTTATTTAAATAATAATATTATATTAAATAATAAAATAATAAAATATTTATATTAAATAATAATATTTCTTTTCTATGCATATATTAATAATTAATATATTAATAATTAATAATTAATATATTAATAATTAATAATTAATATATTGAATATTTAATAATTAATATATTAATATATATATGTCTATATATATTAATATCAATACACATATGATTTCGTATTTTGTATGCCCACATTTACCAAAACGACATGGTTATTGTGAATTCAATGCACATTTCCCTTCTTTGAAATTGTAAATGTAAGTTGAATGCACATTACCCAAACGAGGAGGCAAATGTGCACATTTACCGGAAAATGTGCACATTTGCCGCAATATCTACTTTTACCGTAACATATATATGCATGTAAATTCCTTACAACCATTTCTGTTTTACATTTACACCTAAAGATTGAAAAATTTCATTTTACTTTACCTGCCTCATTTGTTAAACAAAGCCTTTCTTCGTTTCTTCACTTTTACTAAGTACATACATATGTACGACGTAATATTTAAAAGAACGATTCTTTTTGAGTTAAATTCGCTCGCGAACCAAAAATTTAAATCTTAGGATTTTTTAAATCATTCGCGAACGAATTAAATCGCTGAAAACCGGTTTTAATTCGTTCGCGAACGATTTAAAAAAATAAAATTCTTTTTATAAAATTCGATTCGCGAACGATTTAAATGCTAAAGATTTGAATTTTTCAATTCGCGAATCGAATTTTTTCGTACTCTGTTCAAATCTAAATACCGAATTGTGAAATTCGAAAAAATAAATTTGAGACTCGCAAAATTCATTTTCCATTTGCAAATTAAAATACCAACTCAGGTTTTCTGCTTTCATTATGATTATCATCCACTAATATTATGCACTTGAGGTCTTATGAAAGTACATATGTCTTTTTTCTTCTATTATAATTTCTAATTAGACTGTTTCACGAGCGGTATTACCACAATCCACACAGCTTTTATTATACGTATAATATATAGTATATACATATATCAGTGGAATTTTTCTAAATATCAATACATAGTGATGTAAAATAGAACAATTTTAAGTATTCTTCATAAGACCTGTAGTGCATATTATTAGTGGACAGAGTATATTATTTATTACATTCATATGTAGAGGAATGAACAATATGCTCTCAGTAACCGATATCTGCTATTTTCTCTATAGCCTATTCATAAAATATTTTCAATTTAGGGGTTATAAGACTACACATGTCTTGTTTTTTTCGACTAATTACTAATAAGTGTATTTCAAGAGCAGAGCTTCCATAGTGCTCAAACTTTTCATTCCAAATCGGATGAATTTGTCAAATATAAACATTTAGGGTAACGAAATTTATTCAATGCAATTTTACTGTAAAAATGGTAGCTCTTAATTATTACTTTATTTTCACGCATCACTGACAACAATCAAACGAATCAATCAGCTTTTAGGCCTGATTTCTTTTAAACGCCGTAGGCGCAAAGTAGCAAAATTTAAGTTTAAATTATTACCGCTTTATTTATACAATCACGATAATTGTGATCCACATGATCTGCAGAGATCGTTATAGGATTCCCCACAAGGATGCTGCTTTGCCTCCTCTCTAAGTATAAGAAGTCGGTCGTGAGTCTATGATCGACTTCCGGGTACAACTTTCTGGCTATACTTCTCTGAAAGAATTGGTATAGTGGTTCCACTCCTTGCCAGCTCAACTGACATACAATTGCCCCGGATATTGCTATGTCCAGGTACCCATACAAATCGGATATCAAAATAGTCCGACAGTATCTTGATTTTTGAAAGGCGATCCAAAACCACTTTTGAATTGCAATTATCGGCCGCTAGAGCTTTGATTGCGGCCGGAATGTCTGAAAAGTTGTACACCCTTCTTACGGAAGCCGAACATTTCTCAAGCCAGAGAATGACCTCCTCAATGGCTTCGACCTCCGCCTGAAACACACTGCAGTGATCAAGCAGACGAAAAGAAAAGCCAATGTTCAGAAAGCTTATGTACACTCAACCCCCAACGCGACCATCGAGTCTTAAGCTATCCGTATATACAGATGTAAACCATCCTTCCATGGTAGCTCTCCTTCAGACCAGTTCACTCTGGAAGGGATGCACATGGTAAAAGTCTTCCCCAAGCACAGCTTTGGAGTGAGATAGTCAACTCCCCTGGAAGAAAACGGAAGGGAGTCAACTATGCACGAATGGCCAAGTCTCTGATGGGACCAGTGCTCATTTGCATAAAGCCTAGTGACAAAAATAAGTCCAGAGGCTGATAAGTCCACAGGCATTAAGCCAAAAAGTATCTCTAATGCTTCCGTGGAGGTAGATCTAATGGCTTTGCTCATAAGCAGCAGTCTTTTGAACTCTAGTCATAAGTTTGGTGTTGGCCGCTTCTTCTAACGCCCTCCACTAAACCACCGATCCATAAAGCAAAATTGGGCTGACCACAGCCACATATAGCCAGTGGATAACATGGGGTTTTAGGCCCCATGTTTTGCCAATTGCATTCTTTAACGAGTACAGCGCTACATTTGCTTTGCGCACTCGCTCAATAATATTCAGTTTCCAGCTCAGTCTGAAATCCATAGCAGCCCCAGGTATTTTACCTTGTTAAAGGTCTCCCCGACTTTGTTAATGTCGCCTTGTATCTCCCAGTGAAAAGTACAAAGTCCGTTTTCTGTTGGTTTGCTCTCAATCCACTATCCTTGGCCCACTTTTCTAGCTATTTTAAAGCAGGTTGCCGAGTGCCCTCCAAGGTGGAGATAAATTTTCCTGAAACTGCTATAACTATGTCATCAGCATACGCGATCACCTTGCAGCCACCTTCTTCCAGCTTTACCAGCAGTCTGTTGACCACCAGGTTCCAGAGAAGAGGCGAGAGTCCAATCCTGTGGTGTACCTCTACCCACCTAACTTCTGATAGAACATCCTGTCAACGAGGCATTGATAATTTGCTTTCTCAGCAAATTGTCAATCCATTTAACTAAGAAGGGTTCCACCTTCAGCTCAGAGAGTATTGTACTGATTGACATTATTGAAAGCCCCCTCTAAATACGGAAAGGCGGCTAGTGTATACTCCTTAACACTTAGGGATTTTTCTATAATCCCTACCAGAGTGTGGTAGCGTTTCGACAGATTTGGCCTTTGTCTAGGCAAGCTGCGATTTTAAAAGAGATTGTGTTTTAGGCAAACATGATGGGCCGAAAGTCACTAAGTAAAAGGTGAGAGCTATTTCCCGCCTTAGGGATGTAAGTCACTCCCACCACCATGAAAAATGCGAGCCAGAGGATAATTATGTCTCCCACTTGCTGAAGCTCCGCAGTAATGATATCATCAGGCCCTGCACATTTAAAGGCCTTAAATGAGCGCAGCGCTTTCTATTCCCCTTTGCTTCTGGTTTACTAACTAAATATAAAGTGAGTCATTCCTGCCTAGATAAAAGTTAATCAGCCTTATTCCGACTTTCGATCGAATCGAATCGAACACGAATTTCATTCGTTTGATCGAACGAATAAAAGGTATTCTAAGATTCGATCGAATGCAATGTGAAACATATTCGCGGAACAGAAGGAAACAGAACGAAAATGAAATGTGTAATCTATTAAAATTCTGATTTCAATTTGAAAATATCTGTGTGTGTTTTGAAATCAAAGATTTTTCGGTGTTTTTTATTTAAAGAGATTATTTAAACATTTTTATTTATTTTATTTTTATTAAAACATTTTATTTTTTATTTTTATTTAAATATCTGAACTTCTGAATCGTTCATTTGCCTTTTTTTAATGTTACTCCTGAAAATATAATTGAACACATGTACGTATGTATATATGTATGTATATACATACATATCACCAATAAAATATGAAAATTTACATTTACATGCCGAGAAAATAACTGATTCGTAAATCGTAACACAAACTTCAACGAACTGAAAATCGAAAAATTTACGATTCGATTGAAAGTCATAATACAAATTCTCTGTTGACAATTCGTGAAAACGAATGAAACTGAAACAAAATCGAAACTTGGAATACGAATCTTTCGATATCGAACAGATTTTCTATTCGCATCGAATCGAATCGAAAGTCGGAATAGCCCTGAATATTGTGTTTAAAAACGTTTTAATATCTTTTAAAGAATGTTGCATATGTTTGTTATAAATATTGATATTTTAATTTATCAAATTATCTTCTAATAATTTTAATGTTATGAAAAAAGTTATTTTTCTGGTTTTTCGTTCTTTAGGTTGGAATGGCACACTTTGTAAATATTTGACTGTCATGGATATCACCAATTATGATTAGTAATTTCACTGTTGGTAGAATTTTAAAACTGCTGCTTTTATTAGGTTTTGATTGGTGTGATTAGTCTTGAAGACAGAATCATTTTGTTGCTGACTTTATTTGAAATCCACTATTACATCTTGAAGTGACAATCGGTTGTTTCCGTTTGCTTTTGTGTGATTATTTATTCTTTATTTTCATTTTTCATAACGTATACATACAAGATTATAAACGTATGATAGCTTACTTGTTGCTATTGCTATTGAATTCATTTCAGTTTCCTTTTGCTCTTGTATAACGAAAGACAAATGGCATGGTAAAGTGGAGGGCTAAGCGCACGTTTTAATATAGAAATAGAATACACATGATATACCGAATCAACAAAATATTTTTGCATTGCTTTACTATTTATTTATTTCAGTTGCCTTTTGATCTTGTATAGCGCAAGACGAATGGGGTGGGGTGTTAGATCACATCGCTTTTAAATTTGATTTTCATAGGCGGGCCATGGCGGCTCAAAATTTCGATGCATTTCTATACCCTCAAGCAATGCAATGTCAATGAATGAAAATGAACTTTTCTATAAGCCCTTAATTGGAAATAATTTATGAATAGACTATAATTTTGTTTATCGTACCATCGATATTATGGTAGCTTTTAACTATGGTGTCTGGATGGTGTGAAAAAGAAAGAATGTATTTGAGTTTTATGTAGAATATTTTAATATTGTTTTCATACTTTTGTACATCCGCAGTTTTATTTTTAAATCTGCGAAACTTTAAACCATTTTTATTGTTTCAATTTCTTTTTGAATTGTTGTTACAGAAAAAAATTTCTACCACAAATCTTCGATGGACATTTTGGCAATATCAACAAATAATGTTCTATTAGGGGCAACATCGAGTCTGTGGAACTCGCACGATGTAGTAAAAGAAAGACGTGAGTATTTGTACCATTTTTACTCATCAGACTCATTATCTTGCATTTTACACACACAAAAAATTAATGAATAATATTTTAATTTAATTTGATTTTGAATACTGTTTACTAGTTTTTTTTATGGTTTTGTGTTAATTGTTTTTAATATGTTGGATTTCTTTTTTTGCGTTAAACTTTATCGTTTTGAGCCGACATATAGTACGTCTAAAGAACACAGCAAATACATAAACTGCTTGTACTCGCAAATATCAACTATAAAATGTATCTTTTGTCACAAATTTTTCTTCACAAGCAACATATTGTTAGAAAATTTACAAATGTTTGTTTTTGTATAGGGGTACGTTCCCGAAATAAACGTGCATAAAAAAAATTACCGGCACTTGCAAATTTTACGAAAATAAAGAAAAAAAATTAATCGCGAATTTTTTGTTTGCTTAAAGCTGAAATCAACAAATACACGCGATTATGGTTCCCGAGAGGATTTTTATTTTATGTTTTTATTTTATTTCAACACCTGCATAGGCAAGGGGTGTTCGTGAAAAAATGCACTCAACACGTCTATTAATGTTAGAAAATTTATTTTATTTTTTATTATTATTATTTTTTTTTTAAACTTACCCTTTTATTTATTTTTGGGTCCGTTTTAATTTAATTGGTCCTTTTTATTTTTTATTTATCCACTTTTGTTTTCTTTTTGTTTGTTTTTATTTTATTTTATGGGCGCCCTATCCCACTGCACTATGGTCTTTAATTCTTTTTATTGTTTTTATAAATTTTTTATTTTTCTTTTATTTATCACGGAATAGGTAAAAATTACACCGCGCGAAATTTCAAGAATTAAATTTTAAAATTTAATTTGTTTATTTTTTTTTTCCACCCCGAATTGAATTTAAATTTAAAATTTTCAAATTTTTTAAGGTTTTTTTTTTTTTTTTGTTTGTTTGAAATAAACCGCACCGCACGAACCAATTTAATACACGTCTAACTAGGTCAAGGTCCACCTTACGAAGAAAGAAAAAAATGAACGATGATGGCCGACCACCCACGTTTTTCAAGATCAATCAAGATCATGATGTGCGAATCGATACTCAAAATTTTATTTAATCGATCGCACACGATGGATTCGTTCTATAATCTTGAAAAACGTTACAGACGGGGTGGCGCCATCTGTTAGCAAGTTTGCAACAATATGTTTGTACGTGATACATGATTTTCTCTAAAAATCGAATATTTCGCTTTGACCAAATGCTTGAAGCTTATTTTGGCAATTTGGCATAAGTTAATTTTGACTTCATAAAAGTATGTCATTAAAAAGTTTTAAATTGTTGAGTGTTTTAAATTGTGATTAAGTATTGCAATTAAGGGTCTATCAGTTTAAAATTTTAAAAATTAAGAGACTCTTATGCTCGATTTCTTCATACCTATATCTCTAAGATAATGTTATCTGGAAGATATATTCTAGATTGGTTTTCTTTATTAAACTTGAAGATTAACTATCTTCAGGATAGAAATACTAATTTCACCTCTTAAAAAATGACAAAAAGCCGATTTTAGTAAGCTATATTTGAAATTTTCTTTGGTTGAGAACTCGGTCCAATATTTCAAAAGATCTGTTATTATAGAAGACAAGTGGCATTTTTTGCCTATGTATCAGCAATTTGTTTATTTACAAAACAAAAAAAATATTACGTTAATGAAAGCTACATACATGCCTATCTAAACATACCCCGTGAACTTAAAAAAAAATTACACACCCTTTGTAATTCAATTGTTGAAAATATGGTTATAAAATCTTACTGCCATGGACAGAAATGAAAATAAATACGAAATGTGAAATATTAAGCAATCAATATAGGAATAACAAAACTTACATTCAGTATAACTGCAAAATATTAACCTCAAAAATATCGAAATAGTCGTGATGCGATATCCGATATATCGGCACTTTAAATATCGCTTTTAAAAAGTTCGATCGATGCTATATTATCAATATATCGATATATCGCCCTGCTGATACTTTTTAGGCTAATGACACACAAGCGTTAAAAATACGCACGGTAAAAATACGTCGAGCTTGTCGTTGATACACTGTGTTGTCATTAAAGACAGGCGTTAAAAATACGCTCGGTAAAATGATGCACGGTATGGAATGTTTAAAAATATACGTGTAAAAACAGTTTTTAAAATCAATTATTTAAAATTTATTAAGACACTATTTTAGTTTCAAATTTAAAACACTCTTCACTTTAAAAATATAATCTTAACTCATTTCCTTACTGTTCACTACATACACTAAATTGCGGTAAAAATACGCAACATATGTGTGACAACACTTACGTACTTGTGTATACTTTATACCGTGCGTTATAAAGCAGTACGCACATTTAACGCTGCGTACGTTTGTTTGGGTTTGACCGCATGTCCTATGGGCCCTAAGGCTATGTGTGACAATACTCATATAGTTCTGTACACTTCACACCGTGCGTATTTTCAACGTATGTAATTTAAAAATTGTGTGTCACTTAACTATGTAGCATTAGTGGGACGATTCGTATGGTAGGCAGTTGTAAATATTTATCAAATTTCTTTAATGTTCTTGCGAAAAGGTAAATGTTCTTCAGCACCGAAAACCAACATACAGTCAATCATCTTTTTGTCTCATTAATTACTAACCTTTCGCCATCTTGATGGCTGCAAAGTGGATTGGGGAGAGCAGATTCAGGGGAAGGCGCATTTGTATATGTAATGACAGCATGGCTGCACTACAATCACTATGTAACCCCACTGTCTCCTCAAAGCAAGTCCTGGGAGCCTGGGTGCAGGCACATGTTGAACTCTGTCGGAAGACATAGTTTCATGGACCTGTTATGGATACCGGGGCATCGGGGACGTGACTTACTTGCTTAGGAGGCAACGGAAACTTACTTGGTTGACGCGACGTGCTCTGCGTGTGATGAGGATGAGACCACTAGAGATCGCTATCTCTGTGAATGTCCTGCCTTTTTGTACGCTCAAGGCACTGCACTGATGCTATAGAGCTAAAAACAATCAAGCTCAAACGTCGGGAAGAACTTCTTCGTTACCTAAGACAAACGAAGAGGTTTACCTAGACGGGAAGAATTTCGAGTACAATGGACAGTTTTGTCTGAGTACTCAGAGGGTCTTGCTCTCTCCCCCACTTCAAACAACAACAACCACAATTACTAACCACTTTGTACTTCAAACGAAATCACCCTATACGCCGAAAAATCTATGCTATGCTTTGTATCACACTCAATTAACAAAGTCAGTCAATATCATTTTAATTGAACTATGAAATAAGTTGTTTTACATTTTGTTTGTTTCATTTTGCTCAAATATGTAAAAAAATATTGCAGTTTTTGTAAATGGTTTATAGAAAAATTTGTACCTTCTGTAATATAAAAATGTATTCGAACATAATTATGTAGCAAATGTTTATGTGTATGTGTATACTGTATGAAAATTTGTGTAAAAATATAGTACATATATACGTACGTAACTACTATATATGCATTGACATTTTGTATTTGAAATAGGTTACATTTGAGAAATCAAAATAATGTCATCAATATTGAATTAGCGTAATCCACTTTATTGCCGTACAATATTCGTATACATGTGCATGCATACAATGTGTATTCTAAAATCGACCATATAAGTACATACATACTTATATTGTGTACACATATAGTATGTTACATCTACGAATTTTAATGTATTTAGTATACGTATGCTTACGTATTTCTCAAAAATGTATTACCGATTGTTCAATAGAATATTTCATATAATAGGATGGGACATTTTAGAATGTTTTTATATGTTCATACGGATGTACGTTAGTATTTGCACTTTGATGAAAAATTCGTATCCTTAAAACAGCTAAAAAATGAAACAATCTGAAAATTTTCAATTTTCATGAGAACTATTGTAAAGTTTCATTTAAATGAGTATGTAATTTTAGTTGCATGAAAAATGTAATTTCATTTTATGTACATACATATGTATACAAGTTACTATGACCAAACATATTTATGTAGTATCAAAGAAGTTTAATCTAAAAAGAAGAATCAATTTTGAATTTCACGCTAAAATTTTAAAAAACCAGTGTGAAAGATCAGAATGAAGTTGAAGCTGGGTAAAGTTCAGCATTTACCAGCTTCAAAGTTCTATCCATATGATCTTTCTATTAAGAAACAAGACTTTATATTACAGCCATATGATAAGTCACGATTTTGCATACGTTTGATTGTGTGTATATTTAAATATATGACTTCAATTAGTTACGCATGAATGATCACTGGGTCTTTCGTTTTGTGCAATACATTTTGTTTGTGTATTCCTAGAATTATGATCGGATCTACATTTTTTTTTTTTATTAAAATTTGCAAGCATATATTTTGTTTGTGTAATTTCATTACACACAATTTTTCTAATTCTGGACTATTTAATTGTTCATGATCATGAATATATTTTGTTTGTGTATTCTTTAAAGTTTGAATACAAAATTTTAAAAGCCAAAAATTGAATATTGAGTTTATGAAATTTTGTATTGCATAATTATAATTCGCATGGCGTATATTTTGTTTGTGTAATTTCATGACGAAAAAATTTTCTGATTCTAGTTTTTGATCATGAAAATGAATAATTTTTGATTTTTTTTTGATGACGTACATATGCTCATGTACTATAATACATATATGTACATACATATGTCCATATATACATATATACATAGATACATGCATGTATATAATTAATGCATACAAATACTATATATGGATATATAAAATAACATTTTATTATGTATCAAAAAAATAAAATAATATTTTATTATTATAGTACCATAATTGATACAATGATGATTGGATATATAAAATGTTATATTATGTATATATCCATATATTGATCTTAATACTTAATGTATAAACGTATGTACATACAAATGTATATACATATATTTGTGTGCAATAATTATATGTATGTATCTATACATGTATGTATGTACATGAGCATATGTACGTACATTCCTTTTACAAAACAAAAATCAAAAATTATTCATTTTCATGATCAAAAACTAGAATCAGAAAATTTTTTCGTCATGAAATTACACAAACAAAATATACGCCATGCGAATTATAATTATGCAATACAAAATTTCATAAACTCAATATTCAATTTTTGGCTTTTAAAATTTTGTATTCAAACTTTAAAGAATACACAAACAAAATATATTCATGATCATGAACAATTAAATAGTCCAGAATTAGAAAAATTGTGTGTAATGAAATTACACAAACAAAATATATGCTTGCAAATTTTAATAAAAAAAAAAATGTAGATCCGATCATAATTCTAGGAATACACAAACAAAATGTATTGCACAAAACGAAAGACCCAGTGATCATTCATGCGTAACTAATTGAAGTCATATATTTAAATATACACACAATCAAACGTATGCAAAATCGTGACTTATCATATGGCTGTAATATAAAGTCTTGTTTCTTAATAGAAAGATCATATGGATAGAACTTTGAAGCTGGTAAATGCTGAACTTTACCCAGCTTCAACTTCATTCTGATCTTTCACACTGGTTTTTTAAAATTTTAGCGTGAAATTCAAAATTGATTCTTCTTTTTAGATTAAACTTCTTTGGTAGTATGTACCTACGTATGCATGTATGTATATATAATCTCTACAATTCTGCACCTACATATACTTTACTATGTGTGTGATACTGTGTGTACACGTATATGATATATACGTATATGACATATCATATACAATATACATACATATATCTTTATGTACAAAAGGTATACAAACAGTTATCCAATGTACAAAACTATAGAAATGTTTTTAATTGTCAATTGAATTGAAAATTGGTAAAGACAAAACTCAATTTTGAAATCACTTAGCGGTTTCACATTATTCAATTGTTATTCGCCCGTTAACTATACACATGCATGTAATCTATATCTTGCATCTATAATCTATATACAGACGTGCCCATATGTAAGTGCACGTGTAGATATATGTACACTCATATATGTATGTATTTCCACATAATATGTAGGTATGTGATTAAGTTTTGCATTACCCCTTTTATGAAAGCGTATGATAACTTTAGTTTTGAATACTAATCAAGACTAATGTCGTACAAAATATAACTTAATTTGTAGCTTTTAAATTGGAAGCCAATATAATATGTATAATATGTGTATACATGATACATGCACTACAAATAATCTTTATTTTATACCATGGTAAAATAAACTCTTAGGTAAATTTTATTTTTTCTCATAATCGTCATTGAAAGCTTTTTTTAAAAACGTTTGATAGCTTTTATTGTTTGTAAATAAATTTATATGGGAAAAAGGGTTTTTTCATATAAATTTGTGTAAATTCGTTAATTTAGTTAATTTTAAAAGTATGTATATGTTACGGTAAATTTACACTCTTGGGAAATAGACACTTTTCCCGTAAAATGTGTACATTTCCTAAAAAGTTAGGTATATGTGAACTGCATATAATGTATATGTACATTTCCTGGCAAATGTGTACTCTTGCCTTCACGTTTTGGTAAATGTATACTCTTACCTTCATGTTTTAAGAAAAGTTGGAATACAAATAAATTAAAAATGTTGTTGCAGTAAAAAAATATTTATTTAATTAATAATATTATATTAAATAATAAATAATATTTAATTAAATATTAAATAATAAAATAATAAAATATTTATATTAAATAATAATATTTCTTTGTTTGCATATCATATAATATGTCTATATTAATATATGATTTATATTAATAACATAAATAATTAATAATTTATATATTCAATATTTAATAATTAATATATTAATAACTACATATACAGTGCCGGACACTTGATTACCTCACTTAGAATTTTTTGAATTTGTTTAATTTTTCCAGTACATTCTGTAAAATTAATGATGGATTTTTTTGATTTAATCCATTTTCAAACATTTCGGATGAAAAAATTTCAGAATTTGGAAAAATACCAATAATTATTCAAGTTTATAAAAAATTTACCTTCAAGCAGAAGGACACTTGTTTACCCTCACCCATTTTATTGAGTTAAAGGGTTAAAATAAACGGGATGTGTGAATGTTTTTGTTGTTATTTCTAATATTTTATTGAGTTATCTTTACATTCCATAAATTTTAACGAACTATTGGGTACAAAATTATAGAAATTTTGAATAAATTCCAATGGAATTTCACGCCAAGACTTTAAAACTGCTGTCGCCAGTTCTTGCTCAGCGTAAACGTGTCGAGAAAGGTAATCCCATACGTTTTCAATGATATTGAGGTCGGGCGATAACTCAGGACACCCAAGGATATCAATTTTGTTCGTTGTAAATAAAAGTTTTTCTCTTTCAGCTGCGTGAATTGTACCAATATCTTGTTGAAGCACCCAATGCTGACCTTCAAAAATGTGGTTCATTTTACCAATTGTGTTGTCCAGAAGTTATAAGTACTTTTCAGAATTTTGTCGGCCTTTTAAAACGACAAAATCCACAATCCCATAGTATGAAATTTCACCCTATACCATTACTGACCCGAGAGCACTATGTGGCCTGACCAGACACGATTATTCTTTTCTAAAATCATGATAACAATAATAATTTTTTCTTAGAAAAGGTCTGGTCAAGCCACATAGTGCTCTCGGGTCAGTAATGGTATAGGGTGAAATTTCATACTATGGGATTGTGGATTTTGTCGTTTTAAAAGGCCGACAAACTTCTGAAAAGTACTTATAACTTCTGGACAATAAAATTGGTAAAATGAACCACATTTTTGAAGGTCAGCATTGGGTGCTTCAACAAGATATTGGTACAGTTCACGCAGCTGAAAGAGAAAAACTTTTATTTACAACGAACAAAATTGATATCCTTGGGTGTCCTGAGTTATCGCCCGACCTCAATATCATTGAAAACGTATGGGATTACCTTTCTCGACACGTTTACGCTAATGGGACACGTTTACGCTGAGCAAGAACTGGTGACAGCAGTTTTAAAGTCTTATCGTGAAATTCCATTGGAATTTATTCAAAATTTCTATAATTTTGTACCCAATAGTTCGTTAAAATTTATGGAATGTAAAGATAACTCAATAAAATATTAGAAATAACAACAAAAACATTCACACATCCCGTTTATTTTAACCCTTTAACTCAATAAAATGGGTGAGGGTAAACAAGTGTCCTTCTGCTTGAAGGTAAATTTTTTATAAACTTGAATAATTATTGGTATTTTTTCAAATTCTGAAATTTTTTCACCCGAAATGTTCGAAAATGGATTAAATCAAATAAATCCATCATTAGTTTTCCGAATGTACTGGAAAAGTTAAACAAATTCAAAAAATTCTAAGTGATTGTAATTAAGTGTCCGGCACTGTATGTCTATATATTTATATTAATATTAATATATAACTTCGTATTTTGTATGCTCACTTTTACTAAAACGACATGGTTATTTTGAATTCAATGTACCTACATTTCCCTACTTTGAAATCGTAAATGCTAGTTGAATGCACATTACCCAAACGAAGAGGCAAATATGCACATTTACCAGAAAATGTGCACATTTGCCGCAATATCTACTTTTACCGTAACATATATAAATAATGTATATTGAAAAAAATGAATTGTTAAAGCAATAATTAGAGAGATTACAAACAAATAATAAATATAATAATATAAAACTGCATAACAAAAAAATAATTGGAAGCGTAGTGTACATTGTAGTTTAGTGTGTGTAGTGTTAATATAATATAATAATGAATAAAAATAGTAATAATAATAATAACAATAATAATAATAATAATAATAATAATTAATAATAATAACAATAATAATAACAGTCATAAGAATTTTTTAAAAATACAATTTAATTTAACATAGCAACACCAGAGAACATGTATTAAAAAGAATTAAACTTCTTATGGCAGAAATTGTCATCGTTTGAAAACCTCCACGATAGAAATTCTACCTCCACGCTAAAAATATTTTTCGTAAAGAGAATTATTTTCACGTAGGTTAAAAAAAACAAAAATAAAAAAAAAAGTCGTGTACATGTACGAAAGAAATACTAACTTTCATGAATGTATGTGTAAGAATCTTACCACCACCCAAAATTAATTATTTGTTTAGGATTTTTTCTTTTCTCTTAAAGACTATCAGATTTTTTATGCATTTGACCGATTTTAAACATTTTAATTTTACATAAACTTCCATTTAAAATACACGTGTTTATATCGCAGTATATCAATTACCACATGATCGTATATGTATTCATTTATCTCAATATGAAATGCATGCTTTCTAATAAAAATAAAAGGTTCTTTACTTTTCATATATGTATGTATGCACATCATGTACAAACATTCATATGATCATAAAAAATGTAAAAAAAATAATATATGAAGATCATTTTATACAATCACGTGTATTTTAAATGGAAGTTTATGTAAAATTAAAATGTTTAAAATCGGACAAATGCGTAAAAAATTTGAAGTTCATGATATCATAAAGAAATTAAACTCCACCCCATGTGTATTACAAAATCAATGCAATACAATAGTACAGTCGGCGATTAACAAACAAACCTTAATTATATGAAAATATTTTTATGAAATTTGAAATTTTTTCTCAATTAAAAAGAATGATGTAATGATAAATATTGGAAAAGGTAGCACATTTTCTGAGACTCCACTGTACTTTTAGATATTTTCCTTATGTGCAAATAGAATTCACACATATATTTAAAGAATGAAAAATTGAAATTTAGTGACTCTCAATGAAGAGAAATACATTTTACCCCTATCTACTCTGCCCGCACAGCACCTGTTTCGATCAAAATATTGTGACTAAGAATTTAAAGCATTTAAGTTTAAATATATTGTAATAGTTTGTATATGGTAACACCAAAAGAATATAGATACTAACGTTCAAGAAGGGTAATTTAACCGGGCGATTCTAGGTAAGAGTCTCTTAATGCTCTTAACTTTTTTTCATAAGAGGTTTATTAGCAGAAATTGCTATTCTACGTAGCAGGCTGAGGTGAAAATTATATATAAGAGAATTAAGAGGTTTTAAATTCACCAAATCAGCTGATTATCGTTTGACACATAAATTGACCTGCGCGTGAGTTCAAATGTGTCAATTTATAGGCTAGTGCCAACTGCACACCAAATGCATATGGCGAATGCAACATAAGATCTTGTAAAATCATACGATTTTGTGCAATTGTTTAGATAAGAAGGGTAGAGGATGTGAAGTGTCGAATGACTCAACGTAATGGAATTGTCTCATAAAATTCGTACTAAAGTTTTATGGTGCAATATAGGTAACTGATGGATAGACATCATTAGCATCATCTCTGAGATTAAAAAGAGATAAAAAAGGTAATATATGAAAAAAAAAAAAAAAACAATAACATGAAATAGAAGTGTGAAAATAGTAAAATAATAATAAAATAATAAATTATTAATTTTATTTTATTACTTTCATTTATTTCTTGAGATCATTTTTACTTTAAAATGTTCACTTCTATATAATTACAACAAAATAAGAGGGCTAAGAGCTCCTTGCAATGAGCTGCTAAGTTAAGAGACTTTCGAGTTTATAAATGTCTCTAACCCTCTAATCTAGAATACCGAATTCTCTTAACTGAATTCACCACACACAATAAGAGATCAGCTGATTTCTGTCATCTCTAAACTTTTATCTAGAATAGCTATTTCTGCTAACTGTCTGCTAATTGCAGTTAAGAGGCTAAGAGTCTCTTACCTAGAATCGGGCGGTAAATTAGACTAAAAAAACCAAAAGAGGTGTTGATATTTGCCTAAGAAAAAAACAATACATAAAAGCATTAAAAAACAAAAAAATGCACTATGAATGCAAAATGTAATAGTTCTACATATCTCATTTGAAAAAAAGAGAAGAAAACAATCACTCAAAAATGTATAACCACATGTTTGTTGTATTTGCATCAACCACGTTTTCCTGGAACTCACCGGAGTTTTAAAATCATATAAAATTTACCTATCCGTATACGAAAATTGAAGTTCCTGGAACTCACCGAAGTTTTCACACACGTGAAAATTTGATTTTTGTACATGATTTTTAAATGAATATTACTATAACTTTTTTTCACTATTTTCACATGACATTAGATGCAAACTATAACACAATATCTAAATATTTATAACTATTGATTAAAATTCATATCACACAAGATAAAAATATATTTTTCTTCAAAAATTGTAAACACAAAAACTTCCATAGTATTTAAAATTTTATTCAATAATATTTTTAATAAAACTCAAAATTGATATCCTTGGGTGTCCTGAGTTATCGCCCGACCTCAATATCATTGAAAACGTATGGGATTACCTTTCTCGACACGTTTACGCTGAGCAAGAACTGGTGACAGCAGTTTTAAAGTCTTATCGTGAAATTCCATTGGAATTTATTCAAAATTTCTATAATTTTGTACCCAATAGTTCGTTAAAATTTATGGAATGTAAAGATAACTCAATAAAATATTAGAAATAACAACAAAAACATTCACACATCCCGTTTATTTTAACCCTTTAACTCAATAAAATGGGTGAGGGTAAACAAGTGTCCTTCTGCTTGAAGGTAAATTTTTTATAAACTTGAATAATTATTGGTATTTTTCCAAATTCTGAAATTTTTTCACCCGAAATGTTCGAAAATGGATTAAATCAAATAAATCCATCATTAGTTTTCCGAATGTACTGGAAAAGTTAAACAAATTCAAAAAATTCTAAGTGATTGTAATTAAGTGTCCGGCACTGTATGTCTATATATTTATATTAATATTAATATATAACTTCGTATTTTGTATGCTCACTTTTACTAAAACGACATGGTTATTTTGAATTCAATGTACCTACATTTCCCTACTTTGAAATCGTAAATGCTAGTTGAATGCACATTACCCAAACGAAGAGGCAAATATGCACATTTACCAGAAAATGTGCACATTTGCCGCAATATCTACTTTTACCGTAACATATATAAATAATGTATATTGAAAAAAATGAATTGTTAAAGCAATAATTAGAGAGATTACAAACAAATAATAAATATAATAATATAAAACTGCATAACAAAAAAATAATTGGAAGCGTAGTGTACATTGTAGTTTAGTGTGTGTAGTGTTAATATAATATAATAATGAATAAAAATAGTAATAATAATAATAACAATAATAATAATAATAATAATAATAATTAATAATAATAACAATAATAATAACAGTCATAAGAATTTTTTAAAAATACAATTTAATTTAACATAGCAACACCAGAGAACATGTATTAAAAAGAATTAAACTTCTTATGGCAGAAATTGTCATCGTTTGAAAACCTCCACGATAGAAATTCTACCTCCACGCTAAAAATATTTTTCGTAAAGAGAATTATTTTCACGTAGGTTAAAAAAAACAAAAATAAAAAAAAAAGTCGTGTACATGTACGAAAGAAATACTAACTTTCATGAATGTATGTGTAAGAATCTTACCACCACCCAAAATTAATTATTTGTTTAGGATTTTTTCTTTTCTCTTAAAGACTATCAGATTTTTTATGCATTTGACCGATTTTAAACATTTTAATTTTACATAAACTTCCATTTAAAATACACGTGTTTATATCGCAGTATATCAATTACCACATGATCGTATATGTATTCATTTATCTCAATATGAAATGCATGCTTTCTAATAAAAATAAAAGGTTCTTTACTTTTCATATATGTATGTATGCACATCATGTACAAACATTCATATGATCATAAAAAATGTAAAAAAAATAATATATGAAGATCATTTTATACAATCACGTGTATTTTAAATGGAAGTTTATGTAAAATTAAAATGTTTAAAATCGGACAAATGCGTAAAAAATTTGAAGTTCATGATATCATAAAGAAATTAAACTCCACCCCATGTGTATTACAAAATCAATGCAATACAATAGTACAGTCGGCGATTAACAAACAAACCTTAATTATATGAAAATATTTTTATGAAATTTGAAATTTTTTCTCAATTAAAAAGAATGATGTAATGATAAATATTGGAAAAGGTAGCACATTTTCTGAGACTCCACTGTACTTTTAGATATTTTCCTTATGTGCAAATAGAATTCACACATATATTTAAAGAATGAAAAATTGAAATTTAGTGACTCTCAATGAAGAGAAATACATTTTACCCCTATCTACTCTGCCCGCACAGCACCTGTTTCGATCAAAATATTGTGACTAAGAATTTAAAGCATTTAAGTTTAAATATATTGTAATAGTTTGTATATGGTAACACCAAAAGAATATAGATACTAACGTTCAAGAAGGGTAATTTAACCGGGCGATTCTAGGTAAGAGTCTCTTAATGCTCTTAACTTTTTTTCATAAGAGGTTTATTAGCAGAAATTGCTATTCTACGTAGCAGGCTGAGGTGAAAATTATATATAAGAGAATTAAGAGGTTTTAAATTCACCAAATCAGCTGATTATCGTTTGACACATAAATTGACCTGCGCGTGAGTTCAAATGTGTCAATTTATAGGCTAGTGCCAACTGCACACCAAATGCATATGGCGAATGCAACATAAGATCTTGTAAAATCATACGATTTTGTGCAATTGTTTAGATAAGAAGGGTAGAGGATGTGAAGTGTCGAATGACTCAACGTAATGGAATTGTCTCATAAAATTCGTACTAAAGTTTTATGGTGCAATATAGGTAACTGATGGATAGACATCATTAGCATCATCTCTGAGATTAAAAAGAGATAAAAAAGGTAATATATGAAAAAAAAAAAAAACAATAACATGAAATAGAAGTGTGAAAATAGTAAAATAATAATAAAATAATAAATTATTAATTTTATTTTATTACTTTCATTTATTTCTTGAGATCTTTTTTACTTTAAAATGTTCACTTCTATATAATTACAACAAAATAAGAGGGCTAAGAGCTCCTTGCAATGAGCTGCTAAGTTAAGAGACTTTCGAGTTTATAAATGTCTCTAACCCTCTAATCTAGAATACCGAATTCTCTTAACTGAATTCACCACACACAATAAGAGATCAGCTGATTTCTGTCATCTCTAAACTTTTATCTAGAATAGCTATTTCTGCTAACTGTCTGCTAATTGCAGTTAAGAGGCTAAGAGGCTAAGAGTCTCTTACCTAGAATCGGGCGGTAAATTAGACTAAAAAAACCAAAAGAGGTGTTGATATTTGCCTAAGAAAAAAACAATACATAAAAGCATTAAAAAACAAAAAAATGCACTATGAATGCAAAATGTAATAGTTCTACATATCTCATTTGAAAAAAAGAGAAGAAAACAATCACTCAAAAATGTATAACCACATGTTTGTTGTATTTGCATCAACCACGTTTTCCTGGAACTCACCGGAGTTTTAAAATCATATAAAATTTACCTATCCGTATACGAAAATTGAAGTTCCTGGAACTCACCGAAGTTTTCACACACGTGAAAATTTGATTTTTGTACATGATTTTTAAATGAATATTACTATAACTTTTTTTCACTATTTTCACATGACATTAGATGCAAACTATAACACAATATCTAAATATTTATAACTATTGATTAAAATTCATATCACACAAGATAAAAATATATTTTTCTTCAAAAATTGTAAACACAAAAACTTCCATAGTATTTAAAATTTTATTCAATAATATTTTTAATAAAACTCACCGAGAAATTGTATTTTTGTAAACAAAATAATTCTCGGGACCTTCTAGAATCTAGAATGAAACGATGTAGTAAATGCGGATTATTCTGTACTTCGCGACTATCCTTTTTCATATGATTTTTTTCTATACGCAGTCTACTTCTTTCAAAATGAACTGACCTGTACCAACATTGTATTAGTATTGGTGCAATTTTATGTTGCTTATATGTGTTAGTTTTGGATTTTGGCAGCACTCACTCCCATACTGTGCCCATTCTTGTTTTAATCTATATTCTTTTGGTAAGACCATGGTCATGGTATAAAAAGCTCTTTATAGTAACTTTCATGGTATAAAAACTCTAAAGGTAAATTTTATTTTTTCTCAAAGTCGCCATTCAAAGCTTTTTTACGTATGTATTTGATAGCTTTTATTGTTTGTAAATAAATTTATACGGGAAAAACGGTTTTTTCATACATATTTGTGTAAATTCGTTAATTTAGTTAATTATAAAAGTAAATAAATACTTTATATTGAAAAAAAAAATTAATTGTTAAAGCAATCATTATAAGATTAAAAACAGCATAATAAAAAAATAATTGTAAGTGTAGTGTACATTGTAGTGTAGTGTGTGTAGTGTTAATATAATATAATAATAAATAAAAATAGTAATAATAATAATAGGTAGGTAGGTAGAGGTGGCCGCTTGCTCATTCCCAAGCAAGCACACTTAGGCCAGAAAGGCCCATTGTGATACCACACTAGGAATCTCACAGATCGAACCACCTCGAGCGCTTCAGAAAACCCAGAAGCCTCTTGACTGAGATCTCCCCTAAACCAGAGAGATCTTGAAAGAAGGCAGCCCCAAGAAACATTTCTCTATTTCTAGAGAGCGCCATACAGTGACAGAGGAGGTGTTCAACACTTTCCTCCTCCTCTTCATCTTGACATGCTCTGCAGAGGTCGTTATAGGGAGCATTTAGCCTTCTGGCATGTTTGCCTATGAGACAATGCCCCGTTAACACTCCCACTAGAGCACTAACTGTTCTCCTATTTTGGGATAGCAAGTCACTAGAGAGTTTATTATCCACTCTAGGACACAGAGCCTTAGCAATGGAGTTATCAGCGCTTGAAACCCATCTTAGATTCCGTGCTCTCGTAGACTCCTGCCGTGTTCTTAGGGCACAGCTGGCGGCTGGGATTCCAAATTCCCGATTGCCCTCCAGTAACTCGAGAGTTGTTCCCAGTTTGGCCAGCTCATCTGCCTTGCAATTTCCCTGGACTTCCGTATGTCCAGGTACCCAAATAAGGTTAATACTGAAGTACTCTGCCATAATGTTTAGCAGAGTAAGGCACTCCAGTACGACCTTCGATGAGCAAGTCGCTGCGGTCAGCGCTTTGACCGCGGCCTGGCTGTCAGAGAATATATTTACCACCCTAGCGGCAATGACATTCTCAGCAAGCCAGTTAATCGCCTCTTTAATTGCAGCTACCTCCGCTTGGAACACACTGCAGTGATCCGGTAGACTAAATGATAATTCTATTTTCAAGGAGTCACTGTACAGACCCCCTCCAACTCGGCCATCCAGCTTGGAGCCGTCTGTGTAGAGATGTACGCCATCTCTGCGCAGCGCCTCCTTGCTGGCCCATTCTTCCCTAGAAGGAACACTAGCCAGAAATTTCCCTCTAAAGTTCGGCCTGGGTATAGCATAATCGATTTCCCCAGAGAACGGTAGAGAATCAATAATGCTTGAATGACCTACCCGAATGCGCGACCACTGTCAGCTAGCCATAAGCCTAGTGGCAGTGTTTTTTGCGAGTTCGGTGGCATAAAGATCCAGAGGCATCAGATTCAATAAAGCTTCTAATGTCCCTGTTGAAGTGGTCCTGAGAGCTCCGGAGATAAGAAGTGCGGCCGCTCTCTGAACCTTCCCTAAAAGATTACTCGTGGTAGCCGTCCACCACACAACCGACCCATATAGCAAGATAGGTCTCACTACCGCAATGTAGAGCCAGTGAACGACTCGAGGTTCAAGCCCCCACTTTCTACCAATTGCTTTCTTGCATGAGTACATGGCCACCATAGCCTTCCTCACGCGTTCCCTAGTATTTTGCTTCCAGCTGAGCTTGGAATCAAGAATTAGTCCAAGGTACTTAACCTCCTTAGAAAGCGCCAGAGGAGTACCCGCTAGGCCCACATTATTTAGAAGCGGCACCTTGTACCTTCTAGTGAATAGAACAAGGTCCGTTTTTTGTGGATTCGCTTTTAATCCACTTTCACAAGCCCATTTCTCCAGCTTGTTAAGAGCGGCCTGAAAAATATCCGTCAAGGTTGACGGAAATTTGCCAGATACCACAATGACTAGGTCGTCCGCATAGGCAATCACCTTGCAGCCACTCCCCTCCAAACGTCTCAGCAGCCTATCGACTACCACGTTTCAGAGGAGAGGTGAGAGAACACCCCCTTGAGGCGTACCCCTTCTCACCTGTCTTCTGATGACACAACCCCTCAGCAAGGCATTGACAGTCCGTTTTTTCAACAGACTATCAATCCATACCACCAAGGAGCTATTCATCCCCAGATCAGTGAGCGCCGCAGTAATCGCTCATGGTACAACATTGTTAAAGGCGCCTTCTATGTCTAAGAAGGCCGCCAGAGTGTACTCTTTGAAGGTAAGAGATTTCTCAATCTCCCCCACTAAATTATGTAGAGCAGTCTCAACAGACCTAACTTTAGTATAGGCGTGCTGAGACTTGGACAGCGCATTCCCGATGCTACTTCTTAGATACAGGTCCACCAGCCTTTCAATAGTTTTTAACATAAAAGAAGAAAGACTGATGGGTCGGAAATCGCCAGGCTTGTGATGGGAGCTTTTACCCGCTTTCGGTATAAAAGTTATAATCCCATCCGGACCAGCAGATTTAAATGGCTTGAACGAGCGTATAGCCCATTCAATCTTGCCATATTCACTAAAGCCAACCGGAATGGAGTCAGAAATTCCCCGCCCAGTCGACTCAGTTGTAGAGGCTACCTCATCACCTTTCGGAAAAAGCAGCCCTAGCACTTCCTCTCCAGTTCTCATCCAACCTCCCGCACTATTCTGGAGAGAAGTTGGAGACACCGGATTTTGTGCCAGGATCCTCCTAAGTCTAGAGGCTTCTGTAACCTCCATAACGGAGTTGCAGAAAGTCTTCCACGAGAGCCGCTGAGACTTCCTCAGCTCCTTTTTATAGACCTTCAGCTTTCCCTTGTAAAGCTTCCAGTCTGATTCAGCCTTAGTAAATTTGGCTTTATTGAAAGCCTGCCGACTTAACTTCCTTAACTCGGCAAGCTCAGCAGACCACTTCGGAGGTTTGAACTTACCTCTGGGTTTAGAAACTGGACAAGACTCAACTTTTGCCCTATTCAGGGCTTCAGTCAACCTTTCTACAGCCTTGTCCAACTGCTCGGAACTGCTTACCTGTATCTCCCCCAGTCCGTCCTTTTCCTGTTCCTGAAACACTCCTCCTCAGCCACCCTTCCTATGTCTAAACTAAAAAGTAAATACCTATGGTCTGAGAAGGAAAATTCCCCACTAACCCTCCAGTCACAAACCTCAACTGAGTGGGCAGTGGTAAGGGTGAGATCCAACACCTCCTCCCTGTTCCTAATAACAAAGGTGGGTGTTGAACCTCTGTTACAGATAATGAGGTTAGTACTTAAAATGAAATCTAAAAGTAACTCACCTCTTTCAGTTGTATCACTGCTCCCCCACATAGAGCTGTGAGCGTTGGCATCCGCTCCTACTTCAACGTCTGCTCTTCGTTGCTCTGCATCTACCACAAGAGCCTGAAGCATTGGAGTAGGAACAGACTGTTCATAGGGCATGTAGGCTGACACTACCCATATACTGCGACTCTTCCCCAGGTCCAAAGCAACCGTTGTTGTGTCATCGTTGCAGAACTGCGGAAGAATAAAGAAATTAAAATGTCTTCTAACCATGGTTCCTGCACCAGGGCTAAGTCCTCCTTCCCCTGACTGAGTCGAAGGAAGAGATTAGCCGTGGCTGCCTTACTGTGGTGCAGATTAATCTGAATCACCTTCATGCACAGAAGGCTTCTGCACCACAGTAATGTTAGACATTACTTGACTTTAACAGCTCGTCCTCTGCCGAAGTTGGTCCATAGCCTTCGGAGTCCGCGGACTCCTCCAACATCGCCTCTCCAAGAGGGTTCGTCTGAGGAGAGAACCTGCTTCCACAGGCTTCACCCCGGCAGCCGTTTCATCCTTCCGATACACTTCAGGGTAACATCTCCAAAGCCAAAGCTAATTTGCCCCCGTGTTCTCGAAAGGATTGGTAGAGACTCCTTGTTGACGATAACAACCGCCTGCCTAGAGTCTCCCTTAGGCTCTTCAACCCTGGCAACCTTCCAGTTACCTGTAGGTTGGAGGCTCTTATAAGGCCGAGGATCTTTTCTGGATCCGACATGCGCGCCGGTATCCAGACTCTAGCCCTAGTCTGCAGGGAATCTCCTCCCTGCGGACTACCTTAAGGTCAGCCCTAGGTCAGATTTCTCCAAGCCTGGAAATTGCCTCCCTGTACAAAGTTTTTATCGTTGCCCGACACACGATACCAGCTTAACGTGCCCCTGGTGCCACCCAGCATAAGTTACGGCTTCAATCAACGCCTAATATATTAAACATAACATAATATAATATATACATATATATATATACAATGTAATAACATAATATAATATATACATATATATACAATGTAATAACATAATATAATATATATGTACATATATATACAATGTAATAACATAATAATTTGATAAAATCATATGTACATATATGTATATTCATAAGCGAAATTGGCATAAACAAAGTTAACGTATTTCAAATATTTCTTTTCTAAAAATTATTCTTTATATTATATCTTATCAACAAATTCAAACTTAAAGTTCTCATAAGAAGTGTAGAATCAGCATAAGCAATTTCCGTTGCAATAAAAAGACAACGACAAATTGAAATATGATAGTTTTGTTTTTCAAAATAAATTCCTTTAGAGTTTAGAGTTAGACAAAAGAGTTTTTAGTTAGTTCGTTCGAGTTCAGCCTTAGAGTCAGTTGTTTTAAGTAGAGATTAAATAAATATTAAATGAATTTGATTTTTTTTAATGTTGGAAAGTGAAAATTCGTTACTGGCGCAGTCGGTAGGATAGTAAAAAAACTATCCACGGGAAACTTTGTTAGAAAAACATATTAAAAATTTATTAACGACGGCTTATCTTTATTAAAAATTTTATTATCGACGGTTTATCGATATCAGTGTTTCTGATAATTTTCTTAAATAAATAAAGAACACAAAGAAAGTTCTCCACGAAGGATTATCGTGTATGTGAAACATTCTTTGGCGAGTTTTTACTCCTTAGTTCAGCGACCTACGGAAGAAATCAAATCTGACGAAGGATAAACTTTCACTGTGAGGAATCATCACTCATCCACATTGGAAAACACATCATGCAGAAATTATTTTTATTATTCATGTAAGACGAATTCAATTCCTTTCAATAATTCCCTAATAATTTAAATTCGAATATTATATTTATTATATATTAAGTGAAATATATGTGATAAAATATTAAGTGATAAAAGAAATAAATAAAAATATTTAAACATAAGATTATTAAATGAAAGATAAATCAAGAAATATTCACAAATATAATATACAAATATTTAAATTTTCAATATTTAATCAAATTTTTATTAAAATAAAATATATTATTTTGCATAAAATATACTTATGTTGAAAAGATTTAATCTTAAAAAGAAAACAGTAAGGAATAAGCCATGTAATAATAAGCATAAAATAGGAAAATCAAATTGTGAACTGAGTGAATCTAGTGATAGCGAAATTGATATTGATTTAAGTGAAACGTTTGCAATAAGTTCTGATTTTGGTTATAATTTTAACGTTATGACACAACAAAACCAAACAAACCAAGCAACCAACAACCAAACAAACCTGGTACATTAACATCAACTATTACCGTGACAGATATTTTTAACAATCTTAGAGTGCCTGACGTAATTAAAGATTTACCAAAATTTAATGGCAACCCAAGACTTCTCTTTGATTTTATAAACAATGTAGAAGAAATTTTATCTTTAATTGTACCAATTGATGGTACCCCTTATTGCAAAATCTTGTTACGAGCCATAAGAAACAAAATCGAAGGACCAGTGAATGAAGTCCTTGATATGTACGGCATCCCTCTCGTATGGAAAGACATAAAACAAAATCTGATTTTACACTATTCAGATAAACGCAATGAAACATCCCTTATAAGAGATCTTCACTCGTTAAGACAAAGTTCAAAAACCATAGAACAATATTATAGTGAAATAATCGAAATTTTCTCGACGATGAATAATCTTTTAAGAATTCATGAAAATGATGCAAAGTTGTCAAAGCGAAAATTGACCTTTATTCAGAGATGTGCTTAAACGTATTTTTGACTGGTTTAAAGGAACCTTTAGGGTCTACAATAAGAGCAATGAAACCTACATCGTTAGCTGAAGCATTTTCATATTGTATCAAAGAACAGAATATATTTTATTTAAGACCCAATAATCAAGTTCAAAATAATAATATAACAAATAATCATGTTACAAATAAGTCAAATAATCTAAATAAATTTCCAAAACCAAATTCTGGTCCATTTATGAAGCATTCCCGTCCATACAATAATAAACCATCTTCTTCTCAACAATTCACCCCTCGTTTCAATCAACAAGGTAAAACACAGAACCCATCTTATCAACCAAATTTTTCTTTTCATAATCGAAATAAATCAATGCCTTCTGGTTATCAATCACCTTTCCGTCCACCAATTAATAGATTACCTCCTCCAGAACCTACGGATGTAGATTCAAATAATTCCCGCCTTAAACAACAAAATAATATTTTTAGACCAAATAATCAGAACCATACAATGAAAAAAGAATTATATAATATATCAGAAACAAAATTTATGAAGTATATCCCGAAAATACAAATATAAATGAGAATTTTAAATACAACCAACCACAAAATTATTATCAGCAATTGGACCAATATTACGATTACAGTTACGGATCTTATAATCAAAACAATGAAATCGATGACACAAATTTTCGGAACGTTGCCTCGAAGAACAACTTGGGTACATAGATATAAATAAACACGGATGTATTCTTCCATATATCCATATTTCTTCACCTTTTGGACGACCATTGAAATTTTTAATAGATACAGGAGCTTCTTCCTCTTTCATCAACCCAGAATATGTTCATAAAGATGATATCAGAACAATTAACCCCATCTTTATAACAACAATTTTAAATACTCACAAATTAGATAAAGAAGTGATTTTACCAAATTTTGTCGAATTTAATGATCCTAAACAATTACGATTCCTAGTTTTTAAATTTCACGGTTACTTTGATGGTCTGTTAGGATTAGATACTCTTTCTACCAATAAAGCTAAGGTTGATTTAGAAAACAAAATATTGATAACAAAGAATGCGAGAATTCCTCTGCATTTTAAACCAAATTTTTCTTCAAATAAATATACCATACCTAGTAATGCAAAACTCATTGTTAAATTACCAGTAGATATACAAAATGGTGATATGTACATTCAAAAAACTGAAATAAATTCTAAATTATATATTCCGGAGGGAATTTATAAAGCAAAAGATTGGTACAGTATAATTGAAGTCTTTAACACTTCTGATTCTGAAGAGAATCTTTTTCTTGAACAACCTCTTAAAGTAAACCCATTCACTAATAAAGATTTTTGCGAATTAAATAATTTTAGTTTTTATCAAGACAACTCACAATCTGTAAATTCATGTGATATCTCAAATCTAATCAGGATATCTCACTTAAATGATGAAAAAAAATAAAATATCCTTAATCTTTGCAAAAAATACGAAGATATTTTCTTTAAAGAAGGACAAGATTTGACTTTTACAAATATCATAAAACATCGTATTAGAACCATAGATGACGTACCAATCTACACAAAATCTTATAGGTATCCTTACATTCATAAAAATGAGGTTCAATCACAAATTCAAAAAATGTTAGATCAGGGTATAATAAGACCAAGTTATTCTCCCTGAAGCTCTCCAATATGGATTGTCCCAAAGAAACAAGATGCCAGTGGAAAACAAAAATGGCGACTTGTCATAGATTATCGCAAACTAAATGAGAAAACGATAAGCGATAAATATCCTATTCCTAATATCAATGAGATCTTAGATAAATTGGGTAAATGTATGTATTTTTCCACTCTCGATTTAGCTAGCGGGTTCCACCAAATCCAAATGGACCCTCAAGATATCGAAAAAACAGCCTTTACTGTAGAGGGCGGACATTACGAGTATATCCGTATGCTCTTTGGGTTAAAGAACGCCCCTTCGACTTTCCAACGTGTAATGGACAATGTATTGAAAGATTTGCAAGGCAAAATCTGCTTAGTTTATCTTGATGATATTATAGTATTTTCAACGTCCTTACAAGAACGTATTGAAAACCTTAAAAAGGTATTCGAAAGACTCAGGGAAGCAAATCTTAAAGTCCAATTGGATAAATCTGAGTTTCTTCATAAAGAAATTGCCTTCTTAGGACACATCGTCACTAGTCAAGGTGTAAAGCCAAACCCTGAAAAAATCAAAGCTATCAAGGAATATCCTATACCCAAAACAAGAAAAGAAATTAATGCATTCTTAGGACTTCTGGGATATTATAGGAAATTCATAAAAGACTTCGCACAGCTTACAAAACCTCTAACTGAATGTTTGAAAAAGGATAGAAAAATAGAATTAAATCAAAAGTATACTAAAACATTTGAAATGTGTAAACATATTTTAACTAACGAACCAATACTTCAATACCCCGATTTTTCTAAACCCTTTATACTGACAACAGATGCAAGTAATTACGCAATCGGTGCGGTTCTATCACAAGGTAACATTGGCAGCGACAAACCAATATGTTACGCTAGTGGGACCTTAACTAATTCCGAAATTAACTATTCCACTTCAGAAAAGGAATTATTAGCAATTGTTTGGGCAACGATATACTTTCGTCCTTACCTGTTTGGTCGAACTTTTAAAATCGTTACAGATCACAAACCCCTTCTGTGGTTAATGAGTCTTAAGGATCCTAATTCTAGACTTATACGTTGGCGATTAAAATTTGAAGAATTTGAATACGAAGTAATTCACAAAAAAGAGAAATTAAATGCAAATGCAGATGCTCTAAGTCGCATAAAATTAGAAAACCCAAATTATTTAGAAAATGTAGAACTAAATGCCCAAGAAAATTTTGCACAAAACCCAGACAATCAAGATATAAGGTCAACCTGTGCCACAATATATTCAGGAATCGAAAATTTAAATGATCATATATATATATATCAGAAAGACCACTTGATGAATTTAATTTGCAGATGGTGTTTGAAAGATCAGATAAAAACCCTTCCACGTTAGTAGAAACCCTTTTCAAAAATAAACAACGGCGTACTATTACGTCAAGAGATTTTTCAGAAGAAAATATTACAGACATTTTCAAAAGATTTTTAGCTCCAAATAAAACTACAGCTATATTCACAGATGATCAAATTTTCAAAATCATTCAATCAGTATATTCGAAATTCTTCTCTAGAAGCAAAATTTTCAAATTAATCAGATGTACCGAATTATAGACAGATGTAAAAGATAATGATGAACAGGACGATATCATTCGAAATTATCATCTGAAGAATAACCATCGAGGAATCAATGAAACTTTTCTCCACCTTAAAAGAACATATTATTTTCCACTTATGAAACATAAAATTACGCAGACTATAAATAATTGTGAAACATGTCAATTATTGAAATATGATAGAAATCCTCCTAAAATAAAATTTGAAAAACCTGAAACACCTTGTAAGCTTTTAGATATTGTTCATATAGATGTATATTCAATTAATCATAAACAATGCCTCACAATAATTGATAAATTTTCGAAGTTCGCAGCTGCCTATACGTTAAAAACTAGAACTAGCTTTGCCATAATAAGGTCAATTAAACATTTCATGAGCCTTCACGGCATACCAAAATTAATTATCGCTGATCAAGCCTTAGAATTCAATTCTAATATGTTTAAAGATTTTTGTGATCAATTCAACTTGATTCCAACAAAGTACGAGTAATTCTCCGGTTGAACGATTACACTCAACCCTAACGGAAATATATCGAATCATAAAAGAAAAACAAAAAGATTCATGTCACGAAGATATCCTAAATGAAACAATGATCACTTATAATAATGCCATTCATTCAGCAACTGGTCTTACCCCTTATGAACTTTTCTCTGGAAAAACTTACAAATTTCTCGAAAATGTTAAATTCAATAATGAACATGAATTTTTACAAAAATTGAATGAATTCCAAGCTAATATATATCCCACTATTAAAGAAAGGATTCAGAACGCAGTAAATAAAACTATTGACAAATTGAATAAAAATGGGGAATCTCCACCAACTCTTAAAGAAAATGAATCAATTTATAGGAAAGAAAATAGAAGAAATAAGTTAACACCCCGATTTAGCATCCATAGAATCAGAAAAAATAACAATGTAACCGTCGTTACTCACAAAAATCAGAAATTGCATAAATCCAAAATAAAAAAAAAAACGCAAATTTCAGATTAAGCACCGTTTTGGGTCTGGAAATGGAAATGCAGGACTTGACCAACCATCACGGAATTCTTCCCATGAAATTAGGACGGGCCAGGAAAATACAAACTTGCAATAAACTAATACACATAATTAAACTGACGGACTGTAAAGAAAACATTAACAACATAAAAAAACTCTTTAGACTTAATCAAGACTTGAAGACACAGTTAAAATTATATCATTGAAATTTAATGAATTAGAAAGAAAACTCCAAACTATTTTTCCCGCACGAAGAAACAAAAGAGGAGTTGTTAATATTTTAGGTTCTCTAATTAAAGCAATCTCGGGAAATATGGATATTGAAGATGCTATACGAATTAACGAAGAAATACGAAAGCTTTCACTAAACCAACATGATTTGGAGAAAGGAATTAACAATCAAATACAAATCAATAATCAAATGATCGAAAGATTTAACAATATAACTACACATATTAATAAACAACAAGAAGTCATAGAATCATTTTTTCAAAATTACAATAAAGAAATAGATAATAAAATAAGAACAGAAGATCAAACTATAAAGTATTCGCAATATTTGAATCAAATCAATTTTAACATAGATTTACTCAGTAACCATTTAACAAATATAGCAGAAGCAATTGTATTAGCTAGGTTAAATATTATATCAAAAAAAATTCTTAGTTCAGCTGAGTTAGATCAAATTTCCGATAATTTACAAAAACAAAATGTAAAAATAGACTCCGATGAACAAATTTATGAATTTCTTGGATTACAGGCTTATTATAATGACACAAATATTGTATTTAGTATTAAGATTCCTATACTTTCAAACGAAATATATTCCTTTTTCCACCCTATACACCTTCCAATCAATAAAACATTATCCATAATTACCAAACCATACATAATACATAATAAATTCGACATACAATTCTTCGATGAAAGCTGTCCTATTATTGAAGGAGTTTATTATTGCAGGGAAAATACAAAAACTACAAAAACTGAGAATAAGGATTGCATAGCTAATATAATGAGGAATAATCCCGCTAATTGTACTCTGTCAGATGAGACCGAGATAGACACAATTTTTCAACCAGAGCCAAACTATATTCTTTGTATAGACGTTCCACTAACAAACATAAAATCAACATGTAATACTCCATTAAACGAAATAAACGGAACATGCCTAATCCATTTTAACAACTGTAACATCGAGATAAATAGTATCATGTATGAAAGCAGAGCAAATATCTATTGGAACAACGTAATCATACATCCAACATTTTTCAAAAATCTTAATTATTCAAAGAAAATCAAAAATATCAACTTCGAAAAATTAAAATCATATAATTTCAAAAATATGGAAACAATAGAACTCCTAAAAACTAAATCAACAAGAAGGGATTATGCCACATTCGGAGTAGTGATCCTTCTTTGTGCCGTTGGTATATTCATCCTGAATAAATACCCTTGCAAACCACAAGGAGAACAACAAAATAGGACAACTGTAATTATCCCTGAGGAAACCTCGAGACCCCAGCTTCTTTGGCCATCGCTTCATTTAAGGGGGGAAGAGTTACGGCTTCAATCAACACCTAATATAATAAGGCAGATTTAATTAGAGCTTTTTGACGTCAGCATATGACGAGTTTGCGCAATTGTATGGAAGTTACTATAAAGAGCTTTTTATACCATGTGGTTACTATGTTAAATTAAATTGTATTTTAAAAACAATTTTTTCATTTTATGAATTATTTTATTTTCTTAATGTAGTTTTTCAATTTTTTTAACTTCTTACACTACACTTAACCATTCTAAAAAAATTCTTATGACTATTATTGTTATTATTACTATTTTTATTTATTATTATGTTATATCAACACTACACACACTACACTACAATGTACACTACACTTACAATTATTTTCTTATTATGCTGTTTTACATTATTATATTTCTTATTTGTTTTTAATCTTATAATTATTGCTTTAACAATTAATTTTTTTTTTCAATATAAAGTATTTATTTACTTTTATAATTAACTAAATTAACGAATTTACACAAATATGTATGAAAAAACCGTTTTTCCCGTATAAATTTATTTACAAACAATAAAAGCTATCAAACGTTTTTAAAAAAAGCTTTCAATGGCGACTATGAGAAAAAATAAAATTTACCTTTAGTTTTTATACCAGGGGCTCAATGAAACGTTTAGGTTGAAGTTTAAGTTCAATTATAGCCTACGCTCAATGCAGAACCGAAACCTAAACCTAAACCAAAAAGACGTTGAAGTTCAATTAAACATAATGTAAATGTATTATGCTAGGCTCAATGAAAGGTTTAGATTGAAGTGTAAGTTCAATTAAATTAAATTTTTATTTTTCGGTTCGCGCTTTGAAACATTTCATTTTCCAGTCTCATTTTCATGTGAAAGTGAAACATATTGTTAGCATAGAATAAAGACAATTAGACAAGAAAGCAAATGGAACACATTTTGACATTTGCCAGATTTTGTACGGTAATAGATGGCGACACCAACTTTCGTGTACTTAGTATACAAAGCACTGAGCAAGTATATAAGTATTATTATATCCCAGCAACACATTGGTAACCGGTATCGTCGAAATCGAAAATGTTATCGATTTTAAAATGATTACTATAACTAAAATCTAATTACAAATTCTAAAAAAAGACAATTTTAATGAAGTAAATAACTTTAAAGTTAGTTTAGGATCGATGACCAAAATTTATTTAATATTAAATCCGCTTTTTTACACAAAGTTTCGATACAAAATCGATTTCATTTCGATTACATAATATAATCGCATTTAATAAACAAAGCAATTATTTAGAACTAGGGAACTACCTTATTTCTCTGTGAACTAATGTCATGAAGACGATTATTTAACGCACCTAGGAATCAATTCTGAATCGGTATTTGGAATTAATTCCTAATCACTGGTAGTAATAAAGAATTTACCAATTACAAGAATAGATTTTGAAGTGATTTCGAATCAACTACTTTGAACTCATTTTTTATTGGCTATGATTCAAACCAATAGCAATCAAACCAAAGTAATCACATTTTCACCCCAAAAGAATTGATTTTTGTGATTACAAAAATTGATTAAGAATAAATAAAAACTGAATTTAGTCTGCTGGGATGTTATTATGTATTATCAAAAAGAATTGAAATCTCAAAGAGTTAACATCAGTTTTCTAAACATCATTTAGTCGATGGAATGGTTCGGGCGATGAAAGAGGGGACTGTGTAATTGAGTCAGTAGCTGAGTGTATAGAAACATGAAATAATTTTATCGTATATTAACGTACAAAATGAACTCGAAAAATTTTGAGCCAAGTACTTATTATCAAAGAAGTTTATTCTAAAAAGAAGAATCAATTTTCAATTTCACGCTAAAATTTTAAAAAACCAGTGCGAAAGATCAGAATGAAGTTGAAGCTGGGTAAAGTTCAGCATTTACCAGCTTCAAAGTTCTATCCATATGATCTTTCTATTAAGAAACAAGACTTTATATTACAGCCATATGATAAGTCACGATTTTACATACGTTTGATTGTGTGTATATTTAAATATATGACTTCAATTAGTTACGCATGAATGATCACTGGGTCTTTCGTTTTGTGCAATACATTTTGTTTGTGTATTCCTAGAATTATGATCGGATCTACATTTTTTTTTTTATTAAAATTTGAAGGCATATATTTTGTTTGTGTAATTTCATTACACACAATTTTTCTAATTCTGGACTATTTAATTGTTCATGATCATGAATATATTTTGTTTGTGTATTCTTTAAAGTTTGAATACAAAATTTTAAAAGCCAAAAACTGAATATTGTGTTTATGAAATTTTGTACTGCATAATTATAATTCGCATGGCGTATATTTTGTTTGTGTAATTTCATGACCAAAACATTTTCTGATTCTAGTTTTTGATCATGAAAATGAATAATTTTATGATGCTGTATTTATGTTTACATAAAAAATTAAAATACATTATACATTCTATAATTCTATGTATACACCATACACTAATTCAATGCAGTTAAGGTCTTATGGGAGTATATGTGATCTTCTTCTTTTCTCATAATTTCTAATAAGATCTTCTCACGAATAGTGTTACCACGATCTGTAAGTTATCATATAATATGAGATGAATTTTTTAAAGATCAATATACAGCGATGTAAAGTGGTACTACTTTTTGCCATTTCCATAAGACTTTAACTGCATCGAATAAGTGTATGAAGTATAGCAACATAGTTGGCACTTTAATGTATTTATGTATATTTAATATGATATACACATTATTTTACGCCTGTTGCAAAATTTCTTGTCTGGAGTCTGTACAATACATTTCTAATGGTTATACAGGTAACCCCCGTGTAACATGACACATCTATGGAACGGACTCACTCTAACACGGTTCAGGAATTGAGCGAAACCTTCGTAAAACATTGTATAGGCATATGTCTAAGCAGTGTTACGAATTTTAGATCGGTTCAAAAAAGGCGTAAATATGTCATCAAATCATTGGATTCAAATGAAGCGACATTATATGTAATTATGAAAATATAATAGCATGCTTCTAAAGTTTTCGAACCTACCCTCTCTTTTTGTACTAGTTCTTTGTTTTGTATAACACGGCAATTTTTTGGAACGCAACTCCCGTGTTATATGAGGGTTACCTGTACCAAAAGAATATGGATTAAAACAAGAATGGGCACAGTATGGGAGTGAGTGCAGCCAAAATCCAAAACTAACACATATAAGTAACATAAAATTGCACCAATACTAATACAATGTTGGTGCAGGTCATTACATTTTGAAAAAAGTAGACCGCGTATAGAAAAAGACGTATATGAAAAAGGATAGTCGCGAAGTACAGAATAGGCCGCATGTACTACATCGTTTCATTCTAGAATCTAGCTAGAGTTCCGAGAATTATTTTGTTTACAAAAATACAATTTCTCGGTGAGTTCTGAGAATTCTTAAGTGTTGTTGGGTTGATGTGATATAAACAAACATTAAAATTTGTCTAAAATAATAATTTATTGTATTTTATAAATAATGTCATGTTATAATTTTAATAGCTATTTAAAGTGAAAATGTTTGGAATTACTGTGTTATATTTTTTTTGACGAATCAATAAGTTTTATTTAAAATATTGTTGAATAAAATTTTAAATTGTATAGAGGTTTTTGTGTTTACAATTTTTGAAGAAAAATATATTTTTATCGTGTGCGATATGCATTTTCATCAATGATTATGAATATTTGGATATTGTGTTATAGTTTGTATATAATGTCATGTGAAAATAATTAAAAAAAGATATTGTAATATTCATTTAAAAATCTTGTACGAAAAATCAAATTTTCACGTGTATGAAAACTTGGGGGAGTTCCAGGAACTTAAAATTTCGTATACGGATAGGTAAATTTTATATGATTTTAAAACACCAGGGAGTTCCAGGAAAACGTGGTTAATACAAATACAACAAACATGTGGTTATACATTTTCGAGTGATTGTTTTTTTCTCTTTTTTTCAAATGGGATATATAGAACTATTACATTTTGGCATTCATACTGCATTTTTTTTTGTTTTTTAATGCTTTTATGTATTGTTTTTTTCTTAGAAAATATCAGCATCTCTTTTGGTTTTTTTAGTCTAATTTAACTTTCTCTTCTTGTACGTTAGTATCTATATTCTTTTGCCTGTACTTTTAAACTATTTTCATGTACATATAAATATGTGGCAGAAATGAAGTACACAAGAGTTATTTTCAAAATTTGGATAAATGAATGGAATATGATGTACGCAAACATGAGCGTTATACATATACACATACTATACCATCGTATTATATGCATAATACATATGACATATAGTATTCATATTCACAATATAATTATGTATTCATTCATGAAAAATTAATATATATGTATATATAGTACATACATATGTATGTACAAAATTTCAAATGGCATTAGCATTACACACACGCATAATTATATATCATATTGTTCATTGGGCATTACGATGATAACAATTAACAAAGGAAAAATATTTTTAAATGGTTTAATATGGTTAATACATATATGTATTATATATTCTACTTAACATGTACATATTATAATGAGTGTTTACTGATGAATAACATAAAACGTCGTAATATACATATGTAAATACATATATACACATTACAATTTTTTTATTATTTACCTATCTGAAAATGTTTTTAATTATATGATCATATATGATCACATAATTGCGTATATAAGCAAGATCCTTCTCTTCTCCTTAAATGATTCATATGGTTTTTATATGATCGTGTTTTATAAAGCTGGTGTCGCCATCTATTATCGTTCAAAATCTGGCAAATGTCAAATTGTGTTCCATTTGGCTTCTTTAAATTGAGTTTAGACTACTTGATTTGTCAAATATGATTTGATTTGATTTTTGTCGAAAATGCTGTCAGATAGTGTGAAGTCATGTGGACATGTCATATCTGACATATCAAGCCGTGTCAAATTCGACAATTTTAAATTAGAACTTGTTCTATTTCAGTTTGATTTGTCTTTGATATAACGCATATATAACGTGAAATAAAATTCAATGTTTTGTTTGACAAATCAAATAGTGTGAATACATACAAACAAATGGAAATGACACTTGTCGTGGCAAATCATATATAACATCATTCTTGTGTCAAATCATAAATCATATTTGACAAATCAAGTAGTGTAAACTCACTTTTACTAATTGTCTTTTTTTATGTTGTAAGCATTTACAAAGATTATATACATTACAAATAGATTTTCGAAGTAATAAAACTGTCAAAATCCAGAACGCATAAATGCACATACATATATAGTATACATTGGGGAAAAATGTTTTTGAAAAATATCTTAGAAAAATTGTTAGTATGTATGTACACATGGGGCAGGGATAAGAGGTTTATTACCTGTACAAACTGAAACTATACAAATTACAAGTTTGTGTGTTGATGCATAATGTATTCTTTCAGTAATAAGAAAAAAAGAGAAAAGTAATATAAAAATTATGAATTTGTAAAGATGTTACAAACATGTAATTACAGCGATAATCCATATGCGGTTACGTCAAAGTCCCACGGTACTAATAAAGAAAATTTCCAGCAAACTGATGAATCTGCGTCTCAACCATATTTTTTCTATAATATTTAATTTGATATTTTTGTTTTTCAAAATTGTGAAAAATAATGTAATACGACGCTTTATACGAGTTTGTTGAAGATTTCAAAATTAACATTTTTTATTATTTTTTAAAAATATTTTTCAATAATTCTAGAAAATAAAGAAAAAGTAGAATTAATTAAAAATAAAGTAAGTTAAGTTAGTTACTTAAGTAGCAATTGTACAGATCGGACGTTTTGTCTAATAAATATATTTTGAAACTTATAAAATTTTTTTTTATATTTTTTTTGAAGTTTCAATATATTAGAAACGTAACTTGCTGTCATAAGTGGTCATATGCGGTCAGCCATGTAAATTTTTATTTGTTATTATGTAACATACATATGTATGTATACAATATAATCTCGCGGTATTTGTATGTACATATTATTCAGGATATCAGATTTTCCATGTTGTTTTAAGTGTGAAAAATGGTAAATCGGTGTTAAAAGTGACCTTCTAGCTCAAAAACTATCCAACCGATTTCAACGAAATTTTGAACACACATAGGTTGAGGGGAATTGTGGTGCTTAAAGAGACAGATTTTTGATAAAGGATTCCGTTCATTAGAAAATTGAAAAAAAGTGAAAGCATGTTTCCTGAAAAAGTACTTTGACTTTGTTACAGTTTATCTGCTATTAAACGTATGATTTATGTAATTTTTAACATATAGACATAAAATTTCAACTTTTCCTAACTGATTGCAAAAAAAATTAATGAAAAATGTTTCGTAGTTTACATTTTATCAATAAATGAAAATTACTATTTTTTGTATGAAATTTTCAATTTTCATTGCATATTTATTTCTGTTTCAATTTATATTTGAAAATTTTCAAAAAACAGTTCAGGCAAAAATTGATAGGTGGCACCAATAATATAAGTGATTTTAAAATAGTCCACATACAGTGCCGAATAAAATACATATGACCACTTTGCTAAATTGCAATTAATAAATTTGTACGGTAATCTTCATAATAAACAACAATAAAACGAGATACTTGGTTTTAAATTATTACTAACAAAATAATTGAAAATCATAATAATGTTTGTATTGTAATTGTTGTTTATTTCAGAATAATATGAATTCATTTTTCAATTCATAATTTGGTAACAAATGTTTTAATTTGCACTGTATAGTCAATAAACGATTTTTTTATTTTATATATACATATAACATATATACACGTAGACGTGGGTATATACGATATGCATATGATCATGTGTTATATAGTATTTTATGTACATGTGTGTATGTATACGCATAGAACATTGAGTGTGAGAAAAAAGCAATTAGAAGAAAAAAATTAGTTTTTTTTTCTACAGAATTTCTTTGGAGTGTACATTCATACATACACGTAAATGTGGATATGTTTACATTTTTGAGTACATTTTTTTCTACGGAATTTTTTTTTTATCAACGTTTTTTTTTTTTTTTGCAAATTACAGATCAAGCCATAAATCATTTGTTTTGTGTTGCATTACAAATATACAATACATACACATACATATGTATGTATGATGAATAAGAACAATAGAGATGTACATACATATGTACATATTTTTATATCAATTTTGATGCGTATGTATAGGAAGTGCACCTGCACGCAAATTGTGTGTTCAATGTTCGTATATGTATGTACATATGTATGTATGTACATAAGTACTTATGCATGTAATGATATATTTACATTTGAATTCATACGTGACATATGTACATATTTATTTGTTGTTTTTTTAATTATTAACGGATTCAACGGATTTTTAATTTTTACATTTTTGACTGAGCTGATTTCGATTTCAATCAGCTGTTGCTGGCTACTCTTGAAGCCTGTTTTTTTATTATCCATATATGTAAGTAGATATAAACTAATTCATACGAGCAGTATAAAATATATAATATATACGCTATTCACATTATACCAGTAGTCATTTAATGGTAACTACCAAGTGAAAATAGCATGCAAAAAGCATAATGTCGCTAATGCTGATGGAATATCATGCTTTTAAAAATAGTATTAAAAACTTAAAAAGTTCAAAATGCTGAAGCTTAAAATTAAATTAAAAATACAGTGTAAACTCTTTATAACGAAACTCGTTATAAGGGAAAACTCTCTATAACGTAAGAATTACTTGAGATTGTTTGGTTTGATTTAAAACCCATGCATTGATACACTTTATATAACGTTAAAGTCATTCTTTATAACAAAATAATATTTCATTATTGAGACCGTTTAAATAGGTTGAAATTCAGTCTATGTATCAACATTCGGACGTTTCATTTGCCACATACGCATTTTTAAAGAAACTATGAATCATATAATTTATGCTATTTGAAAGTGCAAAATTGAGCATTATTAGAAAAATTTTTACAGTATTATGTATGAAAATGATCTCGCTATATGCCAAAACATGGATATAATACGAACAAAATATTGGCGTTCAAAAAAATGTCAGGCAAAAATAGCAGATTTTATTGAAAAAACGTAATGTTCTGTAATTTAATACTAGATGTAACGATTACAAAACATAATAAATTATGTATAATGTATTAAATTATGTATTTATGAAATTTTGGTGTGTTTTTTCTCCTCTCCATATAACGAAAACTCTCTATAACGTACAAAAATGGTTGGTCCCTTGAATTTCGTTATACTGTTATAGAGAGTTTATACTGTAATTGGAAATAATTGAAATGTAACAAAAATATTGTAATATATACGCAATTATACTAATTATCTTAAATAAAATTTCTACAGTTTCACCATTTTTTAAACGTTAATAGAAAAAGCATGCTATTTTACCAGCAGATGCTTACTCTTACTAGTATAATGTGAATAGGCCAATAAGTTTGAATGCTTATTATACTATTATGATATATGTGATCATACAATGTAGAAGCATATACATATGTACATAGTAAAAATTATATATTGGATGTGTATATGATCCTCTCTATACAGTATTCATATACACGACCTTATAGTAGTACCTATGAGTACAAGAAGAAGAATATGTAGGTATATTCTTCAATATAGCAATACGCTATATTGCTATATACTATATGTGTATATAGTACATATAATTGCTAGAAAAGGATGTGTTTATTTGTTCAAATAATGTACGTTATACATATGCTTTTATTTAACACATGTAAACAATGTTTGAAGTGTATACGTAATAACAAAACAGGATTTTGAACATATGTATATATTAAACAAAACGTAAAATATAACTGATGTCCTATAATAGGAATAATATATACAAATACATACTTCACTTCACTGCATATGTATATACATACATATAAGGCAAATGTACGTGTATTGCATTAACCTACGGTAACCAGACGTACTGCATTTCGCAGTACAGTACTGCTTTTTTAGAACTTGCTCTGCAAAAAAAAGGTGTACTGCATTGTACTGCTTTTTTCTCACTGTCCTAATATGTACTGCAATTCAACAATTAACATCATAAATTTCGAAAATTGTAAATTTATCAACTATTGGAAAATATAAATTGTTGTCTTGGGTCTAGCTAGATAGACTTTTCTGTTTGGTGGGGATAATTTTGTTACTAAGACTATTACAACTTTTATTGGATATTACACCCATCAGACAGAAAAGTCCGTCTTTCTCTTAGACAGAAATGTCCACGAAAATGTTTTAAAACTTTTAAAGAAAAATTGCGGTTTCTGAATTCTTGGGTTAACATTGAAGGCATATTTGTTAGATTTATAGGATTTTATAGAAATTTTATGTAAAAAATGTAATTAGATGTAGATTTAAATATTTTTGTTCTTTAATAATTATTGACTTTATACATACATACATAAATGGAATAAAATTAAAATCATAAAATTAAACAAAATGTGACAGGTACAACGATTTTTAAATTTAAAAAAAAAAAGAAATGTCTTGACAGAAAATGCCCAGCCATCAAAACTAGGCATTTCCAACCAAGATCTATAAAATATATAAGTTCTGTGCTTTACATATAAAAAGAATTTTTTTAAATAATTTGACACTCTTGACAGTTTGACGTCATTATTGCAAGATTTTAAATTTTTACGGATTTTTAGTACAAATTCAAGAAATTAAATTATTTAAAAATATAGAAAAATATATATAATTTTGTGTAATTTTTTTTTAATTAAATAATTTTTTCGATTCACGTTTTGTATTCGGTTGGTGTTAAGTTTTATTGTTTGAATTTTTGTGAAATAATCTCAATTTAAAGTTGAATGAAAAATGTTGAAATTCATAGTGTTTTGTTACAAGAATTATAATTAAAAATTATTGTGTTGTGTGAATCTGTTAATGTTTTTTATATTTTTAATTCAAGAAATCAAAATATATATTATAAAAAATAGGAAAGTAATGGTTGAAGAAATTATATTGATAATAAAATGACTACTTTGAATTCTGCAGTAACAATCCAAAAATTCAAGTGTCACAACGTTATGACTGCCAAGAAAGGTTGTCACAGCTTGTTGCCGTAAGTTACAAGCACAAGAGTCAAATACAAGTGAAAAATGAATTTGTGACTGCCCTCGAAACGAGTGAATAAGAATACGAAACAGCTTGTTAAGAATACGAATTTCTGACTTGTGATTAGTCACAAGCTAGAATCAGACTATAAGAGCCTACACAGAGCCTTCTGCTAGGCTTTGTAGCAGAAGTCGATATCAAAAGTATAACTAATATAAAAAATAAACCTTTTTTGTACGACAAAAAAAATAAACTAGGTATATAAAAATAAAAAATTGTATTAAATTTATTCTGTAAAATCACAAAGTATGTACACAAACAAAGAAAATATGTTTTAGCAGTAGTTTACGCTTCTCATTGAGCCAGCACGAACCGAAAATTTCACTTCCATTTTCGGTTTAAGTTTCGGTTTAGGTTTCAGTTCTGCATTGAGCGTTGGCTGTAAGAGGCAGTGAATAGTTTTTTATCTTTATTATTTTCAATTCTAATATGAGTATGATGAGAACGATTTTTTTCAGAAATACATCTATATTGTATGTGTAACATAATTTTTTTTTTTAATTTCAGCTTTATTTTAGCAGTTCTGTTTAATGATTTTCGAATAATTTGATGAAATTGCATATTTTTTAATTGAGTGCCACGATTTATGTTTAGATTTATTTGAAAATTATTTTGTTTCTTAGGAAACGATTAGAATTATTTTGTTTTTTACAGTTTCTGGGAAAATTCATAACATAAATTCGAAGGCTAGTTGAACGAATTTCTTGTTTCAACATAATTAAAAATGAAACAAATCTGTTTTTTTTCTTTAGATCTTTTATACCTAAGGACTAATGAAAATAAAACCTTCTGCCTCAACGGAATATAACATTATTATTTTTTTGATATTATTGAATTATTATTCGATAGCCAGCGTTTTACTTCCTTGCAAACTACAATTTTCAAACAATTTTCATCTTAAACAATAAAAATGTGCAAATATTTGGAATATCAAACTTCTTAAGATCTTATCTCTCAGGTCTCATCTTTCTTGGATTATATATACGAGTATATACAAATACGTATGTACAATGTATGTATGTATGTATGAAAATTATTTATTCAAGAATTTGATCTCTAAAATACGATTTACGAGTCTCTTAAAAAAAATATAGAATAAAACAAGAATGGGAGAAGTATGGGAGTGAGTGAAGCCAAAATCCAAAACTAACACATATAAGCAACATAAAATTGCACCAATACTAATACAATGTTGGTACAGGTCAGTTCATTTTGAAAGAAGTAGACTGCGTATAGAAAAAAATCATATGAAAAAGGATAGTCGCGAAGTACAGAATAATCCGCATTTACTACATCGTTTTATTCTAGAATCTAAAGAGTCCCGAGAATTATTTTGTTTACAAAAATACAATTTCTCGGTGAGTTCCGAGAATTCTTAAGCGTTGTTGCGATAATGTGTTATAAACAAACATCATAATTTGTCTAATTAAATAATTTATTCTTTTTTATAAATAATGTCATGCAATCATTCTGATATCTGTTTAAAGCATGGTTGGGCGCGTAAACTATTTACAGCGTTTACAACCACAATTTACACGTAAAAACAACGTACGTAAAGAGTTTTTCTGTTTACCGTAAAGACGTAAAGAGTGTAAACGTAAACAAATTTATTAAAAATTAAATTTTATTCATAAAAATAAAAAAACACAAAATATTTTGTTTAACATTAACTTCAATATTTATTTTGTGAATAAAAATTATAAAAACTGTACATAAGTTTGGTATTTTCAAAGATCAAAATCACCCGACTTATGTTTTTTTAATCTGTTAATTTTTAAAAGTGACAGACAATTTACACACAGCTGTTTTATTTTTATGTATTTACGTCTATTTACGCTATTTACGCAGTCTTTACGGTATTTACACTCTTTACTCTCTTTACCATGTAAACGTAAACTCCGGCTGTTTACGCGTAAAAGCCCAACCCTAGTTTAAAGTGAAAATGTTTGGATATACTGTAATATATTTTTTTTGACGAATCAAAAAGTTTTATTTAAAATATTATTGAATAAAATTTTAAATTCTATGGAAGTTTTTGTGTTTACAATTTTTGAAGAAAAATATATTTTTATCTTGTGTGATATGAATTTTAATCAATAATTATGAATATTTAGATATTGTGTTATAGTTTGCATCTAATGTCATGTGAAAATAATTAAAAAAAAGATATTGTAATATTCATTTAAAAATCATGTACAAAAATCAAATTTTCACGTGTGTGAAAACTTCGGTGAGTTTCAGGAACGTCAATTTTCGTATACGATTAGGTAAATTTTATATGATTTTAAAACTCCGGTGAGTTCCAGGAAAACGTGGTTGATGCAAATACAACAAACATGTTATTATACATTTTTGAATGATTGTTTTCTTCTCTTTTTTCAAATGGGATATGTAGAACAATAACATTTTGCATTCATTGTGCTTTTTTTTTTTTTGTTTTTTAATGCTTTTATGTATTGTTTTATTTTCTTAGAAAATATCAGCATCTCTTTTGGCTTTTTTAGTCTAATTTAAATTTCTCTTCTTGTACGTTAGTATCTATATTCTTTTGTCTCTTATCCCATGTGTTGAACTCAGCGTCAACTGGATTTGGGATTTTTACATGCAGGATATCAAAGGTTTTTATCGTATTTTCTGTATTCATTCTAAAGGTGTAATTTAGTTGAAATTTCAATTTTACTAGACAATATTTTTCTTTAATTTTCAGATTTTATAAAATATGTTATAAAATAAGAAAAAATAAAAATCAAAATTAAAACATAAAAAAATGTTGATGCATAAATAATTTGGAATGTAATATACACAAATAAAGTTTGGGAAATATAGCATAAACTTAAAAAAGTTGAATGTTTGAAGAAAAATTATATTTGTTTTTGTTTCAAAAGACATTCTACAAAACAATATACCTATTAACGCTACCATGATTTTTAAATTCTGTATTTTCACATAAAATTTCAAATGTTTGAATTACACTTGTAAATATACGTACGTACATACATATGTATGTTGAATGCGTATTGTACATAAACATCATATAAATATAGGTACACGGTTTACACGCTCTAATTACACTCAAAACAAAAATCAAACACTTGTGTTCTTTGTTTGTCAAAAAAAACCTAGAAAAAAAGTTATGTATGTAATGGTTTTTTTTAATTTCTTTATGTTTTTTACTCATAATATTTAGATCCAGATCATAATAATTATCGTAGTGATGGTCCATCTAGAACAACACTTCAGCGTGAAACAGATCATTTAACAGAACATGACAAGTCATCATCATCATCACCATCTATAAAATCATCAATAATGGTAAAAGCAGGACAAAAATTATCGAAATCAACAGTTACGTCATGTATAGTATCTATGCTATCATATATTTTACTTGTCGTGTAGCAAATGGGTTGGGTACAAAATCAAAAACTCTTTAATTTAAACACAGAAATTCAGGCTGAAAATTCAGATGAAATAAGTTTGAGACAAATTTTTTTCAAACAGGATAGTTCAAAAGATTTAACCCACTTTATTTCGTCATTGTTTGAAGACTTTCAATCTTTTTTATCTTAGAATTGATGGATTTCGATAATCGAAACACGTTAAGAACAGATTTTTGCTTGGAATTTTAACAAAAACTGTATTTTGCTATATTTGTTCTGGTACACCCTATATACCTACAGAAAAATAAAAGATTAAAAATTTAGTAAAAAAGTAAATACACTGAACGGAAATGAACTAAAAGCATAATCTGAAAGTGTAACATTAAACTTTCGATATTGAATTGAAAAAAAAAAAAAAAAAAACAAAATCAAAATATAAAATGAAAAAATAAAAATATTAAAATTAAATGTATAAATGAATAAATAAAAATATACGTATGAATACCAAATAAAAAAAAATGGAGTACATACACAAAACTTTTGTTCGTTTATCATTATAATTTTTTGTTGTTGCTTTACATGTGGACATACATGTTGTAAACGTACACAGAGAATGCACAACAACAAAAAAATAAACTTTCAAAAGGTACATTTTATATTCCAAAATAATTATACTGGTTTAAATACAAATGAAAAAAAAAAAAAAAACAAAACGAACGCCAGAATATATGCAACATATGTGTATTAAATGTAAATAAGTGTGAGTACATTTTGTCGTGCAATAAAGATGAAAAATGGTTTACGAATCATCAAATAATTGTCCAAAGGATATAAAATGCGATAAAAACACTTCAAAAGGAAGAAAAAATACAAAAGCATAAAATAAAGTAAAAACAGGAGTCGAAAAAAAAGTTCATGCATGATACGTACATGTTGCTTTTGGTTTATAGGTTCAATAAAATATTTTTTTATTTATTTATTTCTTTTTTATTTTTAAATTTGTCCTTGTTACCATGTTTATTACGTTCTATTTGTTTGAATATTTTTAATGCATTTTTGTTTTTTTTGTTTTTTTGTATCTCTTACATATTGTTGAATAAATGTTGTACAGGAACATCATTTTAAAATAAACATTTTTATTTTCACTAAAATAAAAAAAGACAAAAATTTATATGAAAATAAATGAATTGAAGAATATTTTTAGTATGTGGAAGTTACTATACGACTCTATTTTATTTGATATTATTTTTATTTTCTGTTTTTAATTTTTCAAATAAAATATAAAAATACAAAAAAAAATGTTTTTCATTATTTTTAATTCTTTTCTACTTATTTTGGTATTTTTAATCCCTCAATTGTTTTGTTTCGTGTTATTATTATTATTATCTTTTTATTTTTAATATGATGTGTAAAATTTGGTCGAGTTCAGAGTTGGTATTTTAATTTGCTTATGAAAAGTAAATTTTGCCAGTCTCGCAATTTTTTCTCGAATTTCACAATTCGGAATTTTAATTTGAATAGAAAACCGAGTTTATACACTTGACAAGTGGATTCTTGTACTAAATCGAATTTTTTAATAAAAATATGTTAATCGGTATTTTGATTTACGTGAAAAATGAATTTTTGAATTTTTTTTGAAGAAAATAATTCACCCGTTAAAGATCGCATGAGATTTTTTTAAATTGGTTAATTTGAATTGTAAAATGCCTTGAAATATAATTTTTTGGTTATTTTTATAAAATATATGAATAAAATAACCAAATTTTGTGAAAAATATTTAATTGAAAATAAAAATAATTAAAAATGTACAACATAATTAATTTATACAAAAACCATAAATTTATCAATTTAGCCGTGTTTTGTACCTAATATAAACTGTCATAATTAATTTTAAATTGTATGTTGCAAATACGTAATTTATTAAAATACTTAATAAATAATTAACTCAATTTTTTAAAAAAATATGTCCGCGTATCAGATTAATAACAATTCTACATATAATATAAACCAATTAGTTGTAATGACTTTATTAATAATTAATTGATTATTATTTATTTATTTATTAATGGAAACGGAAGCGGAAAAGAAATTATTAGAAAATAAAAATTTAAAAATTCCCGAGTCAATTGTCAAAAAGTACTAAACTCAAAATTAGAATCTCAAAATTCACTTTAAAAATTAAAATACATAAAAATTAAAATTCATTTCATTTTTAATTTTTTTTATTACAATCAAAATACCAACTCAGATTACTTATTATAGGGCCCACACAATACACAAGTCTGCTTGCGAAATCGTATGAAGCTTCTCCACACCACATTGCACAACCATAATTTTCGTCGAGATTTTCAGAATAGAAACATGTTGGGAACGTAGTGTGCGGAGTGTATAGGGTCTATAGGTAGCCATACACTAAGACTTTTTCTTACAAGCCGCGCAACCACGCCATTCAATTTGTCGGTTTTTCTGACATTATTACTATCGTGTGTAGTAAATAACATTCAACATTCCAGTCAACACTTGTAACTCACAGTTTGTTTTGATTTGTACACACACGGTAACATGGTAAAACTTGATTCGAAACTGTTATCAATTGAAAACTATCACAGTTAAAAATAAAGCGTAAAAGAAGTTTGTAGCGAACAAAGTGAAAAATTTTAAAAATTAATAATGGCAGAACAAATAAGTGTAACACAAAAAATAAAAAAATTCAATTTTTTCACAAATACATAAGTAACTATGTATAATTTTACTTACACCTGCCTGGAGTTTTGAGTGAAGTGTCAAAAAAACAGAGATTCTACATGCCACTCCAACTGTAAAGAATTTGTTTTTGCTTTGCGAAAGCTTTTTAACTGCGACGCCATTTAACAATTTGACATGCATAGTGTGTGGACAAGAAGTTTTTTTAACATGCCAAATGCAGTCAAACTGTAAGTTTTTTCGGAAGGAAAACAGTCTTAGTGTATGGCCAAAGAAGTTTAATCTAAAAAAAAGATTCATTTTTGAAATTCACGCTAAAATTTTTAAAAACCAGTGTGAAAGATCAGAATGAAGTTGAAGCTGGGTAAAGTTCAGCATTTACCAGCTTCAAAATTCTATCCATATGATCTTTCTATTAAGACACAAGACTTTATATTACAAATATTAAAATTAATTAATATAAAATAAAAAATTAATAAAAATATTTAATAGTTTTTTTTTAAATATTTAAATATTCATATTCTTTACACTTCGCATCACAAATCGCCCAAATTCTTGTAAAAATTTACAATTCGACAGTACAAAAATGATCGAACTAGCTGTTCGATTTTATCGAACGGGTTCGACGAAAAAGCGATAACCATGATACCGAAATTCGATACTTGTATGCTGTTCGATCGATCGTCGAAAACCATGAAATGAAATTACACAAACAAAATATATGCCTGCAAATTTTAATTTAAAAAAAATGTAGATCCGATCATAATTCTAGGAATACACAAACAAAATGTGTTGCACAAAACGAAAGACCCAGTGATCATTCATGCATAACTAATTGAAGTCATATATTTAAATATACACACAATCAAACGTGTGTAAAATCGTGACTTATCATATGGCTGTAATATAAGGTCTTGTGGCTTAGTAGAAAGATCATATGAATAGAATTTTGAAGCTGGTAAATGCTGAACTTTACCCAGCTTCAACTTCATTCTGATCTTTCACACTGGTTTTTTAAAATTTTAGCGTAAATTTCAAAAATGAATCTTTTTTTTAGATTAAACTTCTTTGGTATGGCTTACATATTACTTTATTTTCTCTAGGCTTAGAATTGCAGACATAATTTTACAGCTGCTAAAATTGCTATCAAACTTGTATAGAACTTATAATGTGAACTTACTGCTTTAGCGCAAAAATGAACACGAACACAATGCGTTTTCAAAACTAACATGAACTCGAACTTTGTCTTTAACACAGCCACACAGTGAATATTTATACACATTTATCCAAACAAACAATAAAAGAGAACAAGAAAGAAATGCATAATTTTAAAATAAAAACGATAAAAAGATATTGTGAATAATATTTTAATTTTTAAGTAACAAAAATGAAAAAAAAAAAAAAGAAATATATGTATATATACATACATAGGTACATATGTATATCATTATAATAAAACAATATAGGTACCTACATAGATGTACATATGTATGTATATATGAAGATAAGTACATATATGCATACAAACCAACGTATTCATACATATGTATGGATATGTTTGTACCAACGCATACATTCATAGTGTATGAATATAAAAATAAAATAAAAGTATGTAGAGTGTAAAAATGAAAAAAAAATAAATAAATATAAAATATATACATACATACATATGTATTTATAGATATAAACATATATGCATGTCTAAAAAAAAATGTACACTTCAGACACATACAATTTGTATGTGTATACATATATACGTGGGTATGTTATTCTTTGATTGACATGTGTACACAAAATGTATAAACAAATAAAAAGAATATAATATAAAAATAAAACCACATATAATGAAGAATATATAAAAATTCAAAAGAGGCAAATAAAAAAAAAATAGAAATACACTTAGTCAAAAAAGTATTAGTACAATAACAGCTATCAAACGACTACGTCTTACTGACAATGATTAACTCGAATAAATAGTTGGCCTATTGAATTTAGTCTCTACCCTAACAATCATAATGTATAATAGCATTGTCGGAAAAAATCATTACAATGATTAGAGGCCCTGCCTAATATCGAGATTCGAGCTGCTGCACCAATGATGATGATTTTGAAAAATATATTGAAAATGATTTATAATAAATATTCGTGTGTTTCAATAAAATATCGTTGATTAAAAAAATATACAGACTTACTAATGTTTTTTTGACTAAGTATAAAAGAAAGATGTGTATTATACTTAATGTACATATGGAAAAGAATATATGTGTGTACTTACATATATGCGTACGTGTTATAAATAAAATATATTCGCTTACAATGAAATAAAATATTTACACAAAAATCGGATTAAATTCAAATGAAAACACAAAATAATCATATATTATTATATATATAAAACTATACATACTTATATCATATGCATACATATGCATATGTATGCACATACATATGAACTTACGTAATTATGAATAATTTTAGCGTTATGTATTAAAATTAAGACTGGAAATTGAAACACAATTAAAAACAAAAATGTCGAAAATAGTTTATAAGTACAAGTTATCATTATATGTGTGTAAATACATATATTATCATATTATAGCTCAAAATTAAAAGTTATATAAAAAATATATAATTTATTGATAAACAGCACAATTTTATAAAATAAACATTATTGAAAGCGTAATAATTAAAGAATGTTTTCTATTACATTTTGTATTAAAAAAGATAAACATATTAAAATTCAATAAGTAATCAAACGTAAATTAATTTGGAATTATACGTACATAAATTGTACATACATATATATAGGGTGTCTCGGAATAAAGCATACAGAATAAATTCCTTAAACTTTAGACTAAAAAGTGATTTTGGACCTTCTTTCTAAATTTATATGTTTTGAGATATAAAGAGCTGAAATTTTTCAGAGCCAGATCCTATCTTTTAGGCAACTTATTTGTACGTCTGAAAAGAGACATCGTAAAAATAGTATCTGAAAACAGTTGAAGTCAATAAGTTCCAGTTTAAAAAGGAGCGGTTTTCATGCAGAAAAATCAATAGTGTTTGAACCATTATGCATAATTCTTGTGTAAAGAAATGTAAAATAATTCGTATGTACAATATTCCAATAATATAAGTATGTACAAAAAAACATTTTGACCCTAACAATATTCTCAGACTAAGAAATTTCATGCGAACTCGCCATCGTTTTAAGATATTTGAATTTCGTGTCTTTTAGGCTAGACACAGACAGACCAAAATGAAATCGCGTTTTTACTAGACTTTATGGCCGAAGTAGCGAATATTCATCGATTCGCTTAATGAGACCGTCAAAGAAATACTCGATTGTAACTGAAATCGCGTACATCTCCCTTTCTTGTATATAATATTTGTCTAATGTAAAACATTTTAAATGGTAAATTTCCATTTTTTAGTGTCAAATTCAATATCAGTTGTCATTTTTTGATGCATTGATATGAATTTATGTTTTTTAATAACTAAATTTGAGATTTGAATTTTGAAATAAACTAGGTGCCATAATAATTAATAATAGTATAATAACAATAACTATGGAATCGAAATTGTAAAAGGCTATTTGTCACTAAATGATTTCGTTTATAGCGATTTCTTGAAATCACAAGATTTGAATTTCCATCTGCCTAGCCTATTTGATATGATTAGTCTGTGTTCGAATTGTTACTTAAATGTATGAGACAATTCACTTTAATTTTGGATTATTTCTTTTCTACACACAAATATTCCTGTTTATCGCACTAAATAATTTTTATAAACGCAAATTAGTACTTACTAATCTAGAGACAACTGAAGGCTTTATAAGTTATACATTTCAAATTTGTTAGTCTGTACAACCCCACACAACACAATTACTAATTCTATACAAGTAGAAATCAAAAAGATTAGAATTTTTTCAATCTTTGAAATGGATCAAACTTATGATCTTATTCAATGTACCAATCTTGAGCCCTTTGAAATAACTTTAAAATCGTTAAAAATATTGAAAAAAGCGAATTACTTTTTGAAAAATTCATTTTTTAATTGAATTCTTTCCAACACCAATCACTGAATATCTCAAGATTATATCGTCCGATTTTCGAACACTTTTGTTTAATTGAAAATGTTTTGACAAGAACTACATATGTACATATGTATGTTTTATTTTTTATAATATGGCTAAACATTCTTGTATAAAAATTTCACCAAAAAACCGTAATTTTGGGAGAAAACAATATACGAGTATTAAAAATTTGAACTATATTAACTTTGATATTTTTCATCCAATTTTGGTCAAATACACTGGCTCGAAATATATTTTTCTTATTATGACATTATGTACACTCTGTACACATGTACACAAAAATCGTCAACTATTTATATCTCAAAAATGGTGAATTTAAGAGGGACGAGGATTAGAGCAATGTTATATAAAATAGAATAGTTTAACGTTTCAAAAAACATAAAATTAAAATAAAAATGAGGAACAGAGTTAAATAATAAAAATCAATTGCTATGATTATGTGCTACAAAATTCATTATATAAATTTAAAAAATCGAAATCACATTGAAAATGCAACAAAATCATGAACTTATGTAACGTATTATTTGGTACATATTATGTAGAACAACAAAAGGAGCTTTTTATATAGACTTTTAAGAAACTAATACATAAGCATAAGATAAAATGTAATTTAATTTATTATAACAAAGTGTTACAGAATTATACATACATAGATATTGAAAGATAAAAATGAAGTTGTATTGTAAAAATTTTGTGACTAAACATTAAATTAATAAAAATTGACATCGACATTGAATTTTGTCTTATTTTCATTTACATTCATGTTAACCATTGAAAAATAAATTTAATAGTTTCTAAGAATCAGGATAAAATGACAAAATAATTGAGTTTTTTTGAAATTTTGTTTTGAAAAACGTATACCAAGTTTTATATATTTATGCTTCCGTGCAATTTTTATCGCAACTGTCCTTCCATAACGTAACCCAATCGTAACTATGAATAATATAAATAGCGTAACTATTACCGCGTCCATACACAGACAAATTTATTTGCAAGCATATTTGCAAATACTTACATATATTTGCAAGCATCAATATAATTTTCAAGCAAATTCCCAACAAATTTTCAAACATCATTTTTAATTTTCACATTTCTAGCGCTTCGTATATCGGATATAGAAAAGATTTTTGAAAAAAAGCTGGCAACTCACAATTTGAAGAAATTTTGCGAGCAGTACTACACACGAACAAATTTCTCATAAGCATGTAGCCACGCCCCCAAAATATCAAAAATTTTTGACTGTCTTCAAATATATTTTCAAACACGCAAATTTGTTTGAGAGCAACGGCATACACGGGCAAATTTCGCATGATTGCAAATCTATTTACATATAAATTTGCTCGTGTATGGACGGCACTATACTACAGTCGAAAGCATAGTTATTAAGTATCGTGTCCACTGGCAATCAAATTTGCTCGTGTATACACTTTATTGCGGGTTTCGAACAATCAAAATCATTTTATTGCCAGTGGACACGATATCTCACAGTTTTGGTTACTGGGCATTTTCTGTCAATACATTTCATTATTTTTAACAATTATTGTATCTATACAAGTACATGTATGCCACATCTTGTTTAATTTTATAATTTTAATCGTATTCCATCTACGTATATATTTAATTATTCAAATATTCAAAAAACAGAAATATCTTTACATAGCAACTAATTACATTACATAAAATCCTCTTAAAAATGTAAAGATTTGCTATAAATCTCATAAATATGTCTTTCATGTTAAGACAAAAATTCAGAATCCGCCATGTGTCTCTTAAAATGTTAAGACATTTTTGTGGACATTTCTGTTTAGAAAAAAGGCAGACTTTTTTATGGGGAGGTAAGTACTACAAAAGGTATAATACTGTTTAGTAGGCTGCGCATTATCATTGAGAAATGACATTTTTATGTTTTAGCTTAAATGACAGTTGAAATGATGGTGTATACAAAAGAATATAGATTAAAACAAGAATGGGCACAGTATGGGAGTGAATGCAGCCAAAATCCAAAACTAACACATCTAAGCAACATAAAATTGCACCACTACTAATACAATGTTGGAGCAGGTCAGTTTATTTTGAAAGAAGTAGACCGCGTATAGAAAAAAATTATACGAAAAAGGATAGTCGCGAAGTACAGAATAGACCGCATGTATCGTTTCATTCTAGAATCTAGCTAGAGACTTCTGAGAATCATTTTGTTTACAAAAATACAATTTCTCGGTGAGTTCCGAGAATTCTTAAGTGTTGTTGGGTAATGTGTTATAAACAAACTTTATAATTTGTCTAATTAAATAATTTATTCTATTTTATAAATAATGTCATGCAATTATTTTCATATCTGTTTAAAGTGAAAATGTTTGGATATACTGTAATATATTTTTTTTTGACGAATCAAAAAGTTTTATTTAAAATATTATTGAATAAAATTTTAAATTGTATGGAAGTTTTTGTGCTTAAAATTTTTGAAGAAAAATATACTTTTATTATGTGCGATATGCATTTTAATCAATAATTATGAATATTTGGATTATGTGTTATAGCAAAGAATATTAAAAATTTGACAAGAATTCTTATGGGGCTTCAAAAAATTTTTTATCCGATAGAGCGGTTCGGGCGATGAAAGAGGGGACGGCATGAATAATGGAATGATTTAGTACATTTGTTGGTAGAAAAAGGGATGTCGTTTTTTCGTATAAGAATATTCAAAATAAACTCGAGAAATTTTAAGCCATGTACTTATTATATATATGGATGTATACATATGTAATAATATATTACATACAAGTGTTTGTAAATATTTTCATACGAATTTGGTATCTTAACTATAAATACCGTCATCCTAAACAAACATAATTTTCGTTCATAAGAACATTAGAACACAATTTTGTAATGGTTCGATCATATATATGAACGTGAATTAAAGATCAGAGACTAGGATAGTAGTAAAAAATGTGTAATTTCAGATTAACATACATACATACATATATCGTACAATATTTCATATACATACATTACTTTTTCTTTTTCACGTCGATTTTTGTTCATATTTCACACTTTTCTTTTACTTTTTATATCAGACAAAAAAATATATACAAGTACGATCTATAAACCCATAAATTTGTATACGGTCGAAAGATGTGTACAGAAAGATGTGTGTATATATTGTATTTATAATTAACAAAATCAAGTCATTAAGTTTCTGGTACAATATTTGTATAGGGACATATATTACTCCACGTGGAATGTATACTTAAATTACATACTTACGTACACGATATATAATGCATTCATACGATCATATTTTTATTTATCATTACCAAAAAAGTATGAATTTTGAATACTCAAAAATTCAAAATTTAACAATAAACCGATCGTCTTCAAAATACATTGTATTTCCCATACAATACATTAAAATTTGAATTTACATTTTGTATTTCTATCCTCGTTTCTGATGTAATGAAATTTATGACCCATATGATCGTACAATTAGGAAAAATTTATATTTGTTTAGGACGATAATTTGTTTGTTTAGGACAGAAGTTTTACACACGCATATATACGATAAATACGTACATTACAAAATATTCTTATAAATATTGCGCATAATATGTACACTTAAATTACATACGCACGTATGTGATAAATATGCATACATATTCACATTCTATGCTGATTCATGCTTATTTTAGTGGGTACTGAATGATTTCTTCTGAAAATTGTGAATATTGCTTTTTCAATACATTTTCATACATTTTTTCATTGAGTTTAGTACAGATAAAATTGTGAACTTTATTTTTTGAACAAAACGGTAGCACTGGGTACTGTTGGCAGTACCCAGGAAGAAAAATTTTTGAACGTCGATTTTGCACTGCTTGCAGTATCTCGTAGTTTTGGATTTCTGGTTATAGTTTGTATCTAATGTCATGTGAAAATAATTTGAAAAAGATATTGTTATATTCATTTAAAAATCAAATTTTCACGTGTGTGAAAACGTCGGTGAGTTTCAGGAACTTCAATTTTCGTATACGGATAGGTAAATTTTATATGATTTTAAAACCCCGATGAGTTCCAGGAAAACGTGGTTGATGCAAATACAACAAACATGTGGTTATACATTTTTGAGTGATTGTTTTCTTCTCTTTTTTTCAAATGGGATATATAGAACTATTACATTTTGGCATTCATAGTGCATTTTTTTTTGTTTGTTAACGCTTTCATGTATTGTTTTTTTCTTAGAAAATATCAGCATCTCTTTTGGTTTTTTTAGTCTAATTTAAATTTCTCTTCTTGTACGTTAGTATCTATATTCTTTTGGTGTATACATGGATGTATACTTGCAAACATGTACATAGTAAAGAAATATAGAGAAAAATGTTCCATATAAAATTGGACTTCCAGTTAAAAAAATTTCCTATACGTTTTATAAGTCTTTGAAAAGTCGATAGCAATATTAATGGCCATAAGGATGCTTTAGAAAGATAAAAAAATCAATAGAAAGCGTGGCATGACATTTTATGATTTTTGTTTGACTTTTTAAAAATAATTTCTCTAAATTCCCATTTCTTACAAAATTTAGCAGTTTATTTCTCTAATTTTCTCAATGCTGAATGACATACTTACATAGTTACAAATCGGTGTGAATACCAACTCATTGACAGCCATTTAAAACATTCATAAAAAACGCATGTGGAAAACATGATTGTACAACTACATTCGCAGGTAATATACTCTATCGATGTTAATCACTAATTTCGTCGCACCTAATATCCCCATTTAAAAAATGCGCTCATAAAAAATATGTAAACAATCGAATTTTACCCATACTTAACCGAAATTCTCTGCTCAATTAAAGAGAGTGTCATGTGTTTCTTTTTATATATATTTTTTTTTTACTTTTACCCCTCGAGGGAGCATAGTGTCTCCACAAATGCCCTCCAACGTATCCTATTTTGTGCCAACCCTCTTGATATTTGGCCATGTTTTTCCCATTAGAGCGGCTTCTTTCATTACTGTACGCCTCCATGTTTCTTTCGGCCTGCCTCTACCTCTGTTTCCTTGCGGATTCCAGTCCAGAGCACTTCTGATGATGCTTTGTTGTGGTTTTATTAGGGTGTGCCCTAACCAAGACCATTTTCTATTCGTAATTTGTATACGAATGTTGATTTTGCTGCACATAGTCCACAAATCTTCGTTTCTTATTTACTCGAGGACAGTAAATGCTACATATCAAGCATAAGCACTTATTTATGAAAGTCTGGAGTCTATGTATATTCTGCACGGTAATCCTCCATGTTTCACATCCATATAGCAGTACCGATTTCACACACGCATTGAAGACTGTTAGTTTAGTCTTTCTTGTTATTGTCTTATTTCTCCAGATTTTATATAGTCTCCCAAAGGCACTTCTGGCTTTGTTGATTCTGGTGCTGTAATCATCTTCTGTACCACCTGATGTTGATACGATGCTGCCTAGATAATTTTTAGTTAATTTTTAGACCACGTTTAGCCGCATGCCTAGCTAAGCCTTCTAACTTCTTCTGCATGCTACTGGCTGAGTGTGATAGTAAGCATATATCATCAGCGTAGTCGAGGTCTTCGAGACAGGATGTTAGTGATGTTAGTGTTGTATACCATTTTTCCTTATTTCGTTGTATAGATCTTTCATTATGTCATCTAACACTGTGAATGAATAGGAGAGGCGATAGTGGGCATCCTTTTTTAACTCCGGTTCTTAATGGGAAGGTCTCGCTAAGTTTGTTGTTTTGTAAAACTGCTGCTGTTGAGTTCTTGTATAGTTCTTGGACCAGTCTTATTAGCTTGTTTGGTACTTTCTTGCTTCTTAATGCTGTCCATATTGCTTTCCTCTGAACTGTATCAAATGATTTTTCAAAGTCAACGAACACCATATAGAGGGGCGATTTCCACTCAATTGATTGCTCTATTATTATTCTTAGTGTGCTTATCTGATCGATGCAACTGCGGTGGGGACGAAAACCAGCTTGTTCTTCCCTTAGCGTGTGTTCCATTAGGTCTTGGATTCTGTTCTGTAGGATCAGGGCTAAGATTTTTGTTATCGTATTTAGCAGCGTAATACCTCTCCAGTTGTCACAATGTGATAGGTTACCTTTCTTCGGTATTTTCACTATTAGTCCTTGGTTCCAGTTGTCTGGAATTTCTTCTTGTGACCATATTTTATGTATTACTGGGTGTATTAGTCTTGCGGCTGTCTTAGCATCATATTTTAACAATTCGGCTTGGAAACCGTCGGCAACTGCTGCTTTGTTGTTCTTTAATTTTGCGATAACTTTTTCAATTTCATTTTTTGATGGTGGTAAAGAATTTCTGGCTTGTGTGTCGTCTTCTTTACATTCACTTTCATCTTCATTTTCAATTTCTTCTGCTGAGCACAGTATGATACTGAAAGTATTCGTACCATCTTTGACGTTGCTCATGTTCTGATGTTAATAGTTGACCTTGTGTATTTATGATTGGTTTATTTCTAGGTTCTCATTTACTGACTAGTTCTTTGATTTTCACGTATATTTGTCTGATATCACGTTTTTCGACAGCTGTTTGGCATCTTCAGCTATTTTCTTGTAGAAATTTCTTTTATCTCTTCTTGGAAGTTTTTTGACCTCGACGGCAGCCTTAGCGTACTTGTTCATGGCTTCTTCTGAGTTGTTGCCTAGTTGTTCTTGTTTGCATTTCTTTCTTTCTTCAATTTTCTCAAAAGTCTCGTTGGACATCCATATTTTCTTATTTTTGGGTTTTGTACCTAGTACTTCTACTGCAATTTCCTTGTACTTTTCTTGAATATGGTCCCAGTTATCAGGGTCGGCATTCATCTTTTCTGTTTCTTTGTTGTACGTTTTTCTAATCGTTTCATTTTTTAGCAGTTCGATGTTCAAATTGTTTCTATTATGGATTTTGGTAGTAGCATCATGGCATCTTCTTGGCTTGAATTTGATTTTTGCTATGACGAGCTGGTGGTCACTGTCGATATCGGCCCCTCTTTTCGTTCTGACATCAGCTAGTGAGGATCTATATTTTCTACTAATGCAGATGTGATCTATCTGGTTCCTTGTCTTCTTACTGGGAGAGGTCCATGTGTACTTGTGTATATCTCTGTGTGGGAATATTGTACCAATTATCAAATCATGGCATTATGGTAATGTTTCTGAATTGACCTCTGAGTCTGAGTTGGATGATTCTGTTGGATATTGGTTGCCATTTCGTGACATATTTCTTGTATTCTTTACTGACGATGATGCCGACTCCATGTTCTGCGGTATGTGAATCCTAGGTATACGACTTGGTATTCGTTGGTTGTAATTAATTCGCCTGTTCCTTGCCATCTCATTTCACTGACACCAAATATGTTGATCTTATAGTTGGCCATTTCTCTTTCTAGCTGTGCGAGACGGGATGCTTCTTTTAGGGTTCTTACATTCCATTGTCCTATTCGTAGCGTAGTCTTCATCGGTATTTTCTGAGTATTGATCCGAGGCTTTGTGTTGGTTTCTTTAATCATTTTTAAATCTATGTTGTGCAGGTGATAAGCCTACAGCAACAAGGAACTAGGAGTGATGTTTGTCGCCTTGTCACGACGAAGGATAGTCTGTAGGGTTAATGGGTATTGGGGATAGCTTGTAGAGGTAGGAAATTACTAGAAAGCAAGGAGAAAGAAGGTTGGGAAGTAGTGTTGGACTCACATCCTGGGTGGGATTCGAACCCACGGCTGCTGGGTTGTAGGCTAGCACACTACTAACTAGGCTACGCAGCTGGTTTTCTTTTCATATAAAGGTACTTTTTTATAACTTTATGCTTTTATTTATGGTGGGAGTTTTACGTACAGGAAATTTTTTTTTTTTTTTGTTTGCAAGGGGCAAAGTAAACACTGAAAACAAAAATAAGTCCTTTTTACTTCTATGACGTCAGTTCAAATGATGATGTAAATGAAATAGATCAAAAAATTTTGATATTTTTCCAAAAATGTCATTTCAAATGATAGTGTCAAATGTATTTTATTATTTGTCATTCAAATATACACTATTTGTAGACGTTGATGTGAAGAGTGCATTTTGAAAAAATGTATGGAAATGAATAATTATGAAAATATAAACTTCATTGTTATACATATAAACATCTATTATAGAGCAAGATCCTAATCTTAAATATTACTTTGAAAATTGTATATACTGTTATAAAATTTACGGGTTTGTTTTTGTATAGGGGTACGTTCCCGAAATAAACGTGGATAAAAATTACTGGCACTTGTAAATTTAAATGTAACAAAAGAAGTCGCGAATTTTTCGTTACGGATTAATGAGCAAGGAAAAAAAACGCGACTAGCGCTTCCCGAAAGGTTTTTATTTTATGATTTTATTTTGTTTTAACACCTGCACAGGAAAGGGGTGTTCAAAAAAAAAAAAAATGCACCAAACACGTTTATTTCTATTTTCACCGTTTATGTTTGTTTTTCAACTTACCCTTTGCTTTTCGTCCTTTTTCTTTTATTTTGCTTTCGTCCTTTTAATTTGTCCTTTTTATTTTATTTTGATTTATTTTATTTCTTTGTTTTTATGGGCGCCCTTTAACACAATTTTCTTTATGTCCACCTTATCACTTTTTTCTTTGTGTTTATGAATTTTTATTTATTTTTTATTTTTTACGGAATAAGTAAAAATTACACCGCGCGAAATTATTGCGAATCTAAATGTAAAATTTGATTCGCCTATATTTATTTATTTATTTTTCCGCCTCGAATCGAATTTTACTCAAAAAACAAAAATTTTTAAATTTTTAAATGTTCTTTAAAAAAAACAAATACACACCGCACCGCAAGAACGACTTTAATCCACGTGTAACTAGGTGAAGGTTAAAAACTTGAAGGGAAGAAAAAATGAATGATGATGGCCGACCACCCACTTTTTTCAAGATCAATCAAAATCATGGTGTGCGAACCGATACTCGAAATTTTATTTAATCGATCGCACACGATGGATTCGTTTTATAATCTTGAAAAACTTTATAGACGGGGTGGCGCCATCTGTTAGCAATTTTGCAACAATACATATGACTAATCCAGGGTCTCCATTGGGAATATTTCCATTTCCCATATTGCCGGCAATATTTCCTGATAGGCAATATTGCCATTTCCTCAGCGAGCAATATTGCTTCTTGAAATATTGCGGGAATATTTTTGATATTTCAGTATATTTGAGACTTCTTCTTCTTTCTGTTTCCTATAAATTTTTAAAATATTTCCGCAATATTTTGCCCACAACAAGGCAATATGAACTGTCAAATAAATATTGCCTTCTAGGGCCATATTGACTATGGAGATGCACTGTAAACGAACTTTTTGCACAAACCGCATCATATAAAATTCGTGATACCATTTTTGCTTAACTTTGACCCATCATATGACATACATAATGATGATGAATGGTAATGCAACTTATGATGCATTTTTGAACTGTTGACGATGGCGATACGTTTTTAAGATAGTCATATTTAATTTGAAAAGTTACATACATTGTTGTAAATAAATATAGACTCGAACACATATTTCTTTACATTTTTAAAAAAACCCAACATATGTTTTTGAAATTTTTTGAGATAATAATGTAGTGGTCATAATAATAATTATTTTATACGGGAGGTGTCTGTTTACCCTGACTACAAAAATTATAGGATAATAAATTTGAAAAAAAGGACATTTTACCTGTGAATAAATATAAACTGCAGGCTTTTGTTTTATCCTTAGTAGATGTTAATCGAATGTTTATGAAGTAATTTGTGTTTTAAAATAAATTTGTGCTTTAAAACATTTTAAAACATTACATATTGACTATATTTTAAGAACAAAATCATAATGCCACGAGGGCGACAATTGTCTGAAATAGAAAAGCAGAGAATCTTAGATTTAAGAAATAATGGGTTGACGCAGAGAGAAATTGCGAATGAAATAAATCGTTTTCAGGGTGTAGTAAAGAATTTCCTCAATCTTGGGATCGAAAATTATGAATCTACTAAGCTACCTGGGAGACCCTCAAAGTTTTCTGATACAACAAAACGGGAAGCTTCACAAACAATTGTCTTCATCCCAAATCGCTAGAAGATTTAATTTAGACTGTGATCCCAACTTAATTTGAAAATGGCTTTCTGCGTCTAAACGTTTAAAATACAGAAAATGCATGATAAAACCTAGATTGTCAAAAGAAAATATAAATCGAAGGTTGGAATTTGTAGAACGTCACATTGGACACAGCGAAATATGGTCCCATGTTATTTTTTAGTGATGAAAACAAGTTTCATTTAGATGAGCCAAACGGTCTTGTATACTCGTATTACTGGCACGATTCAAGGAACGAAAGGAAGATTTTTTCACGGTGGAGGAAGTATGTTGGTTTGGGCGGCTTTTACAAAAAACCTTAAATCAGAAATTGCGTTTATTTTAATTGTTGTATATACTATGATAAATACTGTAAAAAATATGAATTTTGCGCAAAAGCAACAGCAAAATTAGAGATACAATTTTTCGTGAGAACAGCAACTGCAACAACAGAATTAGAAAAACAATGTCACTGCCACTTTGCTGTTGCAGTGTTGAAATTTAAAAAAGGGTTTTTTTTTTTAAATAATTTAGAAAAAATAAATAAATTTAGAATCGTTATGTACGTTAGAAAACATAACCATTCATAACAACATTTAAAAACGACAATTAAATGTGCTGAATATTCTTCGATTTGCAGTTCGCATTGGGTGTATTCTAACAGCAGCAGAATCGCAATAAAATCGTATCCTGTAGGAAAAGAACATCAATAGTTTTGGACTAAATTTAAATTAAAACTACACACACAAATGTATCAAGAAACAAAAATTTTTACAATGAATTTTTTGACATGCATATAAAATTACAAATGTTCTCTTTTCCATTAGCATTTATAATAAATTTTTCAATAATCTATTAACATTACTATTAACGTACATACATATATGTAAAAATGTACGAATACTTCATCAATAGACTAATCCATACAATGGAGAATGTCATCTATACAACAATTAAAACAAATGATTCATCATAAGTTTTAAATTTTAAAAACCGTTTTTTTCTTTTCTTTTTGATTTTTATTGATAAAATTCAAATTAATCTATAAATGACATTTTCGATTGTGGTTTTACTCTGTATTTAAAATAATTGCCTTGAAATAAAATAGAGAAAAATCAAAAAATAAAAAAAAAGTAAAGCCAATGAAAAGAATTCAACATACTTTTTGGTCAATGACTGCAATTATACGAAAAATTTCCATTATACTTGAGAATAAATCATTCAAAAAAAAAAAAAAAAAAACAGAAAGAAAGAAAATAATTTTATTCAATTTACTTAAATTTTTTTTTTGATTGTTGGATAATCAAGGAATTGTATGTATCTAAAACACAACACAGAAAAAAATTTGAATTTTAGTATATATACATATACGTGTCTTATATACGGAAGTATATGTACGTACATACTTGTAACTATTATAAGTATAGTATACAAAAAACCATTTAATCAATATAAAATCACAATCCTTCTATTAAAAAACAAAAAAAAAATTAAAAGAATACTGACTTGAAAAAACAATAACAAAAAACTGTTTTTGCCTTCTTCTGAAAGTACTAACTTAATTCAAACAAAAGATGAAAACTAAAAATAGGAAAAATAAGTACATCAAAAATAGGAATAAAATCAAAAAATTACTCTTTTTATTTACATAATTCCTAACAACAGCTCTCTGAAAATGCATACAGGGCAATAGATCACATATGCATTGTATATTTGTCAATAAATCGCTTCATTTTTGTGGAATATTTATGGAATTATTTATGGGGAATAAGATCAATTTAAAAATCACTGTGATTTAAAATTTGCTGACTGTTTAACCTATGTGCATAGAAACATATGTATGTATGTACGTTTATGCTATAGAAAATTAATGCGTTTAAACGTTAAATCGATATAAGGAAATGTTTATCCAAAGTGAGTTATTTCATCATCATCAATGGCGTTGCGATCCAAGTCGAGTCCTAGCCTCTTGCAGGAGTTGCCTCCAGAGGTCTCGATGTTGTGCTACCGTAGTCCAGTTTCTTTAGCGCAGTATGTGCTCTGCATCTTGTTATACCGCTTCGGCCCACCTTTTTCTAGGCTTACCCACTGGCCTTTTCCCGTCGATTTCATTTGTAAATATAGTAATTCTATTTCAAAAAATCCTTTATTTTATCACAAATAAAAATAAAAAAAAAAACAGGAAACTTCGAACAAGATTTCTTTAAACTTTGTTTGTTTACTTTTAAATTAAAACACAATTTAGGATTCAAACGAATTAAACTTTATTGATATTTGACAAATTACAACTTACACAATTTAAGATTAAAACAAATTAAACTTTTATTGGTTTGACAGATTACAACTTGTACTTTGATGTAAACTAGATCACGGTTAAGAACGAACTGAACTTTACTTAAAAATTAAATTCTTTCAATAATTACTAGTTTTGTTTTCTAGAATTTTTCTTTAAAAGAAAAAGTGAGAATTTTTATTTTGCGATTTTTCCCATAAAGATGAAAAGTGCAAGATGCGTTGTCAGCAATTTTTGCTAAGACCAAAATTGTGTTATTTGATAATTTTGTTTGTCGAATTTTATGAGAAAATTTTCAAGACATTTGATAATTTTGTTTTTCAAAAATTTTATGTGAACGGAAATGAATTTATTTTCTTAAAATTTGTTGAACTTTGCGCTTTATATTACTCCTCCACCCCCAAGAGCATTCGCAGCCTCTGCGAATGGAGCAATCTGAGGAATGGAGTAACTTGAGCCAAATTGGTCACTTTTACGAAAATTAACCGGAGTATGTGGTTCTTTATTAACTAATTCGATTTTTGTTATGGTCTCACTTTTTCTTCCAAATATTCCGTTAAATTTTAAGATTACAACAATAATTCCAATTAGTATTACAATAATGATTGAATTTATACCAATAAAGCTATAGTGTGCTACTTTACTTTTAAATTGTACATAATTTATTTTTTCTCTATTTTGAATGTTTTCAACATTTAATTTTTCCAAAGTAATATTATTGATTAATTTTGTAAAATTTACATGAATTATTGGAATTATACTACTGCTAGTAAAATTTTCGACTTTGTTTTTAAATTCAAGATCATTAATTCTTATATAGCAATTGCTAAATTTTATTATGTTATTATTCTTGATACTTAATTTGTGTTGGGTACAATTATGTTGTATTTCCGAAAGAGGCAAATTTTTCGTTATTATAAGGCCATCATAGACCTCTTCAATAGAACTAATGTTGTTGATTTTCAATCTACACATATTTTGGGATTCTAATGCGTTGCGGACACAATCGTTTTTATGAGGTTTTAATTTTTTCTTCAGGACTACGTCTTGATCATTTGGGTAAACTACGTTGCCCCTAACAATTACTCTTTCTATTTCATGATCAAATTCTTCGTATTGTTCTGTAGGGAACGGAATTATAAGGCCGTTGTAGTATGTCTCCTTTGTAAATTGTGGAATGCTAATAACCAAAATAAGAAATTCGTTTTTTATAAACATGGAATTTTGAATAAAAGGTAGTGTATTGGCTGAAATATTGTATTTATCTATTTCTTCATCCGTCATTATGTCGTGAGGTAGAACGTTGAGTTTACTCATTAGTATGATATCAGTCAACTTTTCTAATTGTCTGTTTATTAGATTTATGTCTGCGTATATTTGTAGTGTGAATCTTTCCTTGTCTACGAGTAAGGTTATTTCCTTAGCTTTGTCAGTAATGTTTCCGAGAAGTTCGTTGAGCTTTTCTTGTTGTGTTTTTACGTGATTGGTTACTTCGTCTAGATTTTTAATTAAATTGTTATTAATTATTACTTGTTTGTTTATTTCGTCAGTTATTTGTTGTGTGTTTAGGTCTAGGTTTTTCAGGTGGTCGTAAATTTCCGTCGCGTCGTCATCATCCATCGTACCTGCTATAAATTTTAAACCTGTTCCAATAATGTTTATTAAACCTCTTTTTTGTCTATTTGGTTTAAATACATGGGGTACTATTGTATTAAAATTATGCTTGGCTAACATTAGTTCTCTGTTTAATAGGTGGTGTTCTTGAGATAATACACTTAAATTTAATGACCTTATATTTATTTCGATCGAGTCTATGACTTCTTTATACTGATTTAAATTGATGATGTGTATTATTTTTGTGTATGATTCTATGACTTGTTTTTCGTCAAGTTTCAGTAAAGTAAAACCGTTTTCATTGTTTATTTTTGTTATTTCAATTGATTGCCCTTTTGTTCTAGGGCCTTGTTTTTCATATTTCTTTAACTTTTTGTATTTCGGTTTATTTTTCTGTATATTGCGATTTATGACGACGTTTTCGAGCAGTTCGTAATCGTTATTTCGCGTTAGATTTATCTTTTCAATTTTGTTAATTTTGTTTTTCTCGAATTCACGCGCTAAATTTTTGATATCACTCTGATCTAAGGACTTTTGGATAAAATCAATTGGACGAAGTTTTGTTGTCGAATGCAGCGTGTTGTTATAAATAGTTATTATTTTAAAAATTTTATCATCTAAATCGTCTTGTGTTTTTTCTACTTCTAATATACGAAGGTGTTCGTTAAACGTCCCGTGCAATCTTTCGATATCTGCGTTTCCAGTTTTGTTGCCTGCGGTAGTAACGTGAAATTCGATTTGATTTTCTCTCAGTAAAAGTTCGACCGAGTTATGTATAATACAACGTTCGTTATCGAATATGATTTTTTTTATTTTACCCAGAAATCTGATTCGTTCTTTTAATGCGTTTAGAATTGAAATCCACGTTCTATCGGCTAGCTTATGAATCGTCGCGTATTTGCTAAACTTGTCTATAGTAGTCAAATACATAATATTACGATAAGGGTACCAGATATCCACATGAACAATTTCGTTGAAACTGCAGGGAGTCTCTGTTACCTTAACGGGAATCTTAACGGGGTGGCGGTCATGTTTCGCTAATAAACATACCTCACAATTATTAATGAGTTTCGTTATCATTTCCATTAAGTTTGGATAGTAATATTTTTGTTTGATCTCATTAAAAACCTCATTTATACCGCGATGATTTTTACTCAAATGTTCGTCTTTAATTAATGAAAGTATCTTTTCTTTGTCTGTTATGTCTATTAGTCTAGTATTTGATTTAAGTAATTTCAAGTTTTTATTGCCGCAGAAATATTTAACATACGTGTTTTGGAATTTTATAAATAATGGATCATCATTACAATAGATACACATCAACCCTTTGTCTGATAATAGTTTTTTCATTATTTCAAGGAGATCACTGCTTTCCTCAACAGTAATGAAATTTTGAATTTTTTTATTTGAAATCTTAATGGAGAGTTTCTCTTTATCACCTTTTTGTAAGTAAATTTGATTCTTATATAGGTTTACCGGCTTTTCGGTAATGTAAATAAAATCAGACCCGTCTTCTAAAGCACTATGGACTGTAGCTTCGGTTGACTTGACTTCCTCGTCAGAGTCTTCACTATTGAACAGGACCATTTTGTCCTCATAATCAGTATACCTACTTAGTCCGTCGGCTACTTTATTCTCTTTACCCTTTAAATACGAAATTTTGAAATTGTACTCGTTCAGTTGAATTTTCCACCTTTGGAGTTTCATATTTGGTTCTTTTATATTGCTCAACCATGCCAATGGCTTATGGTCCGTGCAAATTGTAAATTCGCGTCCGTATAAGTACATTCTAAAATACTTCACAACCCAAACTATGGCCAAAAGTTCCTTTTCGATCGTGGAGTACTTTTGTTCATGGTCGTTAAGGGTACGAGAGGCATAACAAATAGGGTGCGATGCCTGACTCAATACTGCTCCTATTGCAATGTTTGAGGCATCTGTAGTTAGGGTAAAATGTTTTTCGAAATCCGGTGGTTTTAAAATCGGGTCACTAATTAAATGTTTCTTTAATTTATTAAATGAGTTGATGTAATCTTGGTCTTTAGGGTTTATTTTTGCGTTCTTTTTCAGACACTTAATCATAGGATATGCGATCTTCGCATAATCCTTGATAAATTTACGATAATATCCGGTAATACCGAGAAATTGTCGAATCCCCTTAATTGCGGTAGGTAGTGCCATTTTCTCAATGGCTTCTACCTTTGATTTGTCAGGTTTAATACCATGATTTGTGACGATGTGACCTAAATATTTTGTAGAATCACTTGCGAACTGACATTTATCGATCTGCAATTTTAAATTAGCTTCTCTCAATCTTTGTAGTATTTTCTTTAACGACAAAAGGTGTTCTTCGAAGCTGGTGGAAAAATCAATACGTCATCGAGATACACGACACAGATTCTATTAATAAAGTCCTTCAAAACATTATTCATGAGACGTTGAAACGTCGATGGCGCGTTCTTCAAGCCAAAAGGCATGCGTAAAAATTCAAAGTGACCATCAGCTGTTGAAAATGCTGTCTTAGGTTGGTCCTTCGCTGATACCTCGATCTGGTGGAACCCTTTCGCCAAGTCCAATGTACTGAAATAATTACATTTACCAAGTTTGTCGAATATGTTCTCAATATTCGGCATTGGAAACTTGTCGTCGATAGTGACTTCGTTGAGTTTCCTGTAATCGACGACAATTCTCCATTTTTGGACATTGGAATTATCAAGTTTTTTTGGGACCACCCAGATTGGAGAATTGTACGGACTATTACTGTGCTTAATGATTTTCTGTTCTAACATTTCTTTTATTTGCCTATCAACCTCTTTTCTATGTATTTCAGGGTACCGATAGAGTTTGCTGTAAATTGGTACATCATTTATTGTTTTTATCTCATGCTTTATTTCGTTCGTAAATGATAAATTATCACCCTCTTTAAAAAAACGTCCCTGAACGATTTCAAGAGAATTTCTAACCTTTTCGCATCATTTCTGTTTAAATTTTTTGAAAAACATTGTATAGGAATTTCATTATGATTTTCATTGCTGAATATGTAGATGGAATCGTCGCAGTAACGTTTCTTTGCATAAATTTCTTCTTCTATGTTGAGGAAAAGTGGTATTTCTGAATTTCGAGTTTTAATTTCCTATCTTTATAATTGATTACGGCATCTAAGTCAAAAAGGATGTTATTGCCTATAAGACCATCGAAAAATGCGTGAAAATCGTATTCCACGAACTCAATTAGATAATCGTTGGATTCGTTAAATTCTCTGAAAATTGGGAATTTAAAACAGGTGCGTGGTTGGATAATTCCATTAAGGACTTTTATGGATTTGATATGAGGGGTTATTTTCCATTTTGGACTACAAATTTTTGGGTTAATGATGCTTGTTTCAGCACCACTATCAATCAAAAATCTCATATCACGCACCTCGTTTCTTATCACTATATAAGGTAATTGCTTTGAGTATCGAACCGAAAATTTTTAAGTTGGGGATTATTTGTGTCAACCCGACTTTCATTTGTTGTGATATCCATTGGTTCTGGACTATTTGCGTATATATTAGGCCTATTATAATTTGTTCTACGCGACTGTTCACTCGTTTGATTATTGTGTTGGTAATTTCGATTGTTATAGTTATTAAATTTATTATTAAAATTGTTTCGATTATAATTATTATTATGTCTGTAGTCATTTCTGTTTTGATTATTGTCTCGTCTGTGGTTATTGTAATTTTGTCTATTTGTACCGTTTGTAGTAGATTCTTGATTATTGGTGTAGTTGCGATTGTCTGACCTTTTAAAATTTGAAATATTTTTTTGATAGTTTGTGTAGTTGTGTTTATTTTGAATTGGGTGACTTTTATTTGAAATAGACAGGTACCCAAATTTATTTAAGAGATCAAATGCTTCATCTAAATTTTTTGGATCTTGACACCCTATAAGGTTTTTTGCTAAAGGAGGTAGATTTTCTGTGAAATGTTTAAGGACTATCCTTTGATTTTTTGCAATTTGTTCTACTGTACCTTCGTTTCTTAAAATGTAAGCGTTGTTTAGTTTACAGAGGATGGAGCACATTTTGTTATAAAAATTTTCAATAGTGGAGTCACATCGACTAAATTTCAGTTCATCGACTATGTTCACTATTGGAGTTCGTTCGCCGTGATTACGTATTAGGGCTTGTTTTAATTCTGCCCATGAGGTGATAATTCCTTGTTTCAACAGATTCTCCTTTGCTTTACCGATTACCCTATCGCATATGAGCCCTAAAACAACCGATTTGTATTGTACAGGCAGTGTTTCCATTGTGGGTAAAAAAGCTTCAACCCTACTTATAAAACCAGACAGACTAAATTTATCACCATTGAATGGGGTAATATAGTTGATGTGTTTAGATAGAAATTCAACAACTTGTAATGTATCGTGATCCATTTTTTTTTTTTCTTAAAAAAAGAAGGTTTTACTAATCAAGAATAATAACTTATTATTGTTATAATTATTTATTTATTTATTATAATTTTTATTTAAATGATTCAAACCAATATTTCTTTTACATTTAATAAAAAAAATTATTCAGTTAACTTATTTATTAATTCTCTTTTATTTATTTGTTTTATTAAAATGTTTTCTTTCTTTTTTCACAATTAATTTCTCAATTAAAATAAATTTGAATTATTCTATGAATAAATTTGATAAAGCAAAAAAAAAAAAGAAAAATAAAATAAAAATAAAATTCCTTCTACTACTTGCTTTTGTTTAAATTTTCCGCCTTTTGTTTTGTGTCGTCGCTGTTTGCCTTTGAAGTCTTCGTATCCTTTGTTCACTTATTTATTTATGTATTTATTTATTTATTATTATTTTTTTTTTCTTTTATTATATTTATTAATTTATTTACTTTCATTAATTTATTCACAAACTGAGATAAAGTTTATTTCCACACAAAAAAAAAATTGCTTTACTGAACAAAATGATGGCATAAACGTATTTATTTTAAAATAAATTTTTCGACAAAATTATTTATTTATTATTATTTTTTTTTTTTTCCAAAATTCATAAAACAAACTGTTTTGCTTCATGTTTTGTTTCACTGGTAAAATAATCTTTCTTCTCCTTTTTCTTCAACAAAATTATTTATCCTTTTTTTTTATTTTTTTTTAAATTTTATTAAACAGATTGTTTGTTTCACTGATAAAATAATTTCTTCAACAAAATTATTTATCCTTTTTTTTTTTTTTTTTTTTTAAACTAAAATAATTTCTTCAACAAAATTATTATTAATCTTCTTCCTGTCATAAAATAATTTCTTCGACGAAATTATTATTTTTTTTTTCTGATTCGCGAATATACGAATCCTACCGACTGCGCCAGTAATTCTATTTCAAAAAATCCTTTATTTTATCACAAATAAAAATAAAAATAAAACAGGAAACTTCGAACAAGATTTCTTTAAACTTTGTTTGTTTACTTTTAAATTAAAACACAATTTAGGATTCAAACGAATTAAACTTTATTGATATTTGACAAATTACAACTTACACAATTTAAGATTAAAACAAATTAAACTTTTATTGGTTTGACAGATTACAACTTGTACTTTGATGTAAACTAGATCACGGTTAAGAACGAACTGAACTTTACTTAAAAATTAAATTCTTTCAATAATTACTAGCTTTGTTTTCTAGAATTTTTCTTTAAAAGAAAAAGTGAGAATTTTTATTTTGCGATTTTTCCCATAAAGATGAAAAGTGCAAGATGCGTTGTCAGCAATTTTTGCTAAGACAAAAATTGTGTTATTTGATAATTTTGTTTGTCGAATTTTATGAGAAAATTTTCAAGACATTTGATAATTTTGTTTTTCAAAAATTTTATGTGAACGGAAATGAATTTATTTTCTTAAAATTTGTTGAACTTTGCGCTTTATATTACTATATATTTCCGGTATTCTGCTGTCATTCATTCTCACTACATGCCCTGCCCACTGCAATCTTTTAATTTTAATTGTCTCACTTAAAGGAATATCTTGATAGATTTGTGCAACTCTGCGTTGTATCTTCTTCTCCAAATTCCTCTTTCTTGTATTGGACCTAGAATCCTTCTGAGTATCTTCCTTTCAAACGAGTTTATTTGTTTTTCGGTATCTTTGTTGAGTACCCAGGTTTCGCTTCCATGCAATAATATTGGGCGAATGATTGTTTTGTACACGCGTAGCTTCGTTTTCCGGTGTACCGCTCTGGATTTTAGTATTTGGAGTAGCGAGTAATGTCTTATTTGCTTTGGTCAATCTTTTTTTTATTTCTTCTTTTTCTGTGGCGTCATGAGTGAGGGTGGAGCCTAGATAAACGAAATTATTTACGTTTTCTATGTTGTGGTTGTCTATAATTAAGTTTGTGTTAGGTTCAACGTTTGATCTCCTACTCTTCACCATCATATTTGTTTTGCTTGTGTTAATTCTGAGGCCCAGTTTATGTGCGCTTTCCTTCAAGCATGTGTATACTTCTTTTGCGTCTGGAAGAGGTCTTGCTAGAATATTCAGATCGTCTGCGTACCCTACTATTTGTCGGCTTTTGTACACCAGCGTTCCATTCATATCAACCGGTAACTTTCGACAAGCGTATTGTAATGCCAAGTTGAAAAGTATAGGGGCCAGCCCATCTCCTCGCTTTAAGCCTTTATTTATCTTGAACTCTTCTGTCAGAGATGATTGCACTCGAAATTATGCATACGTATCTTCCATAGTTAGTTTAATTAGGTTTACCAGTTTGCTAGGAACTCCAAATTGTAGCAGGATGGTGTATAGATTGGCCCTGTTAATGCTATCGTAGGCTTGTTTAAAGTCTATTAAAATCTGGTATATGTTGATATCAAATTCCCAGAATTTTTGCATTAGTTGCTTAACGACAAATAGTTGGTCTATGGTTGACCTTCCGTCAGATTCTTTCGTTTATGAGTTTGTAGTCCAGGAGGTTGCATTTCATTTCCGGACTAACGACAAAGCCTACTCCATGCTCGCGATTTTTCTGCTTCCCTCCACTAAATATAACGGTATATCCGCGTTTATCGAAGATTCCATCTCCTGGCTACCTCGTTTAATGAATAGCCGCGACTTGTATTCTATATATCCGTGGTGTTAGTATTAGGTTATCTCGTGCTCCTGGTTTGTAGAGCGAACGAATGTTCCATGTGCCAAAGTATATGTCCGGTAGTCGATTCATTTTCTTTTTACGATTGCCAGTCCGTTTCCGTTGTATTCCATCTCTGATCCGAGGCTTTTCGTAAGTTTCGGAACAATTGTTCGTTTTCCATGTATAGGTTGTTAGCCTATAGCACAACCCCCCAACCTGGAGGACCAGTATTCATCCATTTTGTTCCTTTGCTTAATTTCATGATGTTCCCTTTGCTCCATTTTGTATTTGAAACATTTTCAATATTGTTGTTGTAAAGCACAAATTGAAAATTTGGCTTCTTAATGCGAATCAAGCGTTTATGTGTAATATAAAATTGATTTATGACTGGTTATAAGGCCGACAGACCGGGAATTAAGAACGTTCGTAGCCCGTTCAAGTGGCTTAACCTCAGAGTTGGTATTTTGATTGTAATAGAAAAAATGAAAAATGAAATGAATTTTCAAAAATATTATTACCAAAAATTCATTTTGTTTTAAAATGGTATTTTAATTTTTAAAGTGAATTTCAGATTCGGATTTTGAGTTTAGTACTTTTTGACAATTGACATGTTAATTTTTAAATATTTATTTTCAAATAATATTTTTCCCGTTTCCGTTACCGTTATAAATAAATAAATAATAATAATAAATTAATTCATTAAATATTACAACTAATTAGTTTATATTATATGTATAATTGTTATTAATCCGATACGCGGACATATTGTATTGAAAAATTGAGTTAATTATTTATTAGGTATTTTAATAAATTACGTCTTCGCAACATACTATTTAAATTTAATTATGACAATTTTAAATTAGGTACATAACTTAGCTAAATTGATAAATTTATGGTTTTTGTATAAATTACATATGTTGTATATTTTTAAATTTATTTTATTTCAATTAAATATTTTTCACAAAATTTGGTTATTTGATTTATATATTTTATAAAAACAACCAAAAAATTATATTTCAAGCCATTTTACAATTCAAATTAACCAATTTAAAAAATCTCCTGCGATCTTTAACGGTTGAATTATTTTTTTCAAAAAAAAATTCAAAAATTCATTTTTATGTAAATGAAAATACCGATCAACATATGTTTTATTAAAAAACCCGATTTAGTACAAGAATTAACTTGTCAAATGTATAAACTCGGTTTTCTATTCAAATCAAAATACCGAATTGTGAAATTCACAAAAAAAAATTGAGACTCGCTAAATACACTTTTCATAAGCAAATTAAAATACAAACTCTGAGTTGGAATAGAAAAAATGAAATGAACTTTCAAATATTTTCTTACCAGAAATTCATTTTGTTTTAAAATAGTATTTTAATTTTTAAAGTGAATTTCAGATTCGGATTTTGAGTTTAGTACTTTTTGACAATTGACATGTTAATTTTTAAATATTTATTTTCAAATAGTATTTTTTCCGTTTCCGTTACCGTTATAAATAAATAAATAATAATAATAAATTAATTCATTAAATATTACAACTAATTAGTTTATATTATATGTATAATTGTTATTAATCCGATTCGCGGACATATTGTATTGAAAAATTGAGTTAATTATTTATTAGTAATTGTAATAAATTACGTATTCGCAACGTACTATTTAAATTTAATTATGACAATTTTATATTAGGTACATAATTTGGCTAAATTGATAAATTTATGGTTTTTGTATAAATTACATATGTTGTACATTTTTAAATTTATTTATTTTCAATTAAATATTTGTGACAAAATTTGGTTATTTGATTTATATATATTATAAAAACAATCAAAAAATTATATTTCAAGCCATTTTACAATTCAAATTAACCAATTTAAAAAAATCTCCTGCGATCTTTAACGGTTGAATTATTTTTTTCAAAAAAAATTCAAAAATTTATTTTAATGTAAATGAAAATACCGATTAACATATGTTTTATTAAAAACCCCTACTTAGTACAAGAATCCACTTGTCAAATGTATAAACTCGGTTTTCTATTCAAATTAAAATACCGAAATGTGACATTCGCAAAAAAAAATTGAGACTCGCAAAATTCACTTTTCATAAGCAAATTAAAATACCAACTCTGAGTTGGAATAGAAAAAATGAAATGAACCTTCAAATATTTCTTACCAGAAATTCATTTTGTTTTAAAATAGTATTTTAATTTTTAAAGTGAATTTCAGATTCGGATTTTGAGTTTAGTACTTTTTGACAATTGACATGTTAATTTTTAAATATTTATTTTCAAATAATATTTTTTCCGTTTCCGTTACGGTTATAAATAAATTAATAATAATAATAAATTAATTCATTAAATATTACAACTAATTAGTTTATATTATATGTATAATTGTTATTAATCCGATACGCGGACATATTGTATTGAAAAATTGAGTTAATTATTTATTAGTAATTGTAATAAATTACGTATTCGCAACATACTATTTAAATTTAATTATGACAATTTTATATTAGGTACATAACTTGGCTAAATTGATAAATTTATGGTTTTTGTATAAATTACATATGTTGTACATTTTTAAATTTATTTATTTTCAATTAAATTTTTGTGACAAAATTTGGTTATTTGATTTATATATTTTATAAAAACAACCAAAAAATTATATTTCAAGCCATTTTACAATTCAAATTAACCAATTTAAAAAATCTCCTGCGATCTTTAACGGTTGAATTATTTTTTTCAAAAAAAAATTCAAAAATTCATTTTTATGTAAATGAAAATTCCGATTAACATATGTTTTATTAAAAAACCCGACTTAGTACAAGAATCCACTTGTCAAATGTATAAACTCGGTTTTCTATTCAAATCAAAATACCGAATTGTGAAATTCGCAAAAAAAAAAATTGAGACTCGCAAAATTCACTTTTCATAAGCAAATTAAAATACCAACTCTGAGTTGGAATAGAAAAAATGAAATGAACTTTCAAATATTTTCTTACCAAAAATTCATTTTGTTTTAAAATAGTATTTTAATTTTTAAATTGAATTTCAGATTCGGATTTTGAGTTTAGTACTTTTTGACAATTGACATGTTAATTTGTAAATATTTATTTTCAAATAATATTTTATCCGTTTCCGTTACGGTTATAAATAAATTAATAATAATAATAAATTAATTCATTAAATATTACAACTAATTAGTTTATATTATATGTATAATTGTTATTAATCCGATACGCGGACATACTGTATTGAAAAATTGAGTTAATTATTTATTAAGTATTTTAATAAATTACGTATTCGCAACATACTATTTAAATATAATTATGACAGTTTATATTAGGTACATAACTTGGCTAAATTGATAAATTTATGGTTTCTGTATAAATTACATATGTTGTACATTTTTAAATTTATTTATTTTCAATAAAATATTTTTCACAAAATTTGGTTATTTGATTTATATATTTTATAAAAACAACCAAAAAATTATATTTCAAACCATTTTACAATTCAAATTAACCAATTTAAAAAATCTCCTGCGATCTTTAACGGTTGAATTATTTTTTTCAAAAAACAATTCAAAAATTCATTCTTATGTAAATGAAAATACCGATTAACATATGCTTTATTAAAAACCCCGACTTAGTACAAGAATTAACTTGTCAAATGTATAAACTCGGTTTTCTATTCAAATCAAAATACCGAATTGTGAAATTCACAAAAAAAAATTGAGACTCGCAAAATTCACTTTTTATAAGAAAATTTAAATAGCAACTTTGAGTTGGTACTTTGATTGTAATACAAAAAATGAATAATAAAATGAATTTTCAAAAATTTCATTTCCAAAAATTCATTTTGTTTTAAAATGGTATTTTAATTTTTAAAGTGAATTTCAGATTCGGATTTTGAGTTTAGTACTTTTTGACAATTGACATGTTAATTATAATATATTTATTTTCAAATAATATTTTTTCCGTTTCCGTTATCTTTAATAAATAAATTAATAATAATAATAAATTAATTCATTAAATATTACAACTAATTAGTTTATATTATATGTATAATTGTTATTAATCCGATACGCGGACATATTGTATTGAAAAATTGAGTTAATTATTTATTAAGTATTTTAATAAATTACGTATTCGCAACATACTATTTAAATATAATTATGACAGTTTATATTAGGTACATAACTTGGCTAAATTGATAAATTTATGGTTTCTGTATAAATTACATATGTTGTACATTTTTAAATTTATTTATTTTCAATAAAATATTTTTCACAAAATTTGGTTATTTGATTTATATATTTTATAAAAACAACCAAAAAAGTATATTTCAAGCCATTTTACAATTCAAATTAACCAATTTAAAAAATCTCCTGCGATCTTTAACGGTTGAATTATTTTTTCAAAAAACAATTCAAAAATTCATTTTTATGTAAATGAAAATACCGATTAACATATGTTTTATTAAAAAACCCGATTTAGTACAAGAATTAACTTGTCAAATGTATAAACTCGGTTTTCTATTCAAATCAAAATACCGAATTGTGAAATTCACAAAAAAAAATTGAGACTCGCAAAATTCACTTTTCATAAGCAAATTAAAATACAAACTCTGAGTTGGAATAGAAAAAATGAAATGAACTTTCAAATATTTTATTTCCAAAAATTCATTTTGTTTTAAAATGGTATTTTAATTTTTAACGTGAATTTCAGATTCGGATTTTGAGTTTAGTACTTTTTGACAATTGACATGTTAATTTGTAAATATTTATTTTCAAATAATATTTTGTCCGTTTCCGTTACGGTTATAAATAAATTAATAATAATAATAAATTAATTCATTAAATATTACAACTAATTAGTTTATATTATATGTATAATTGTTATTAATCCGATACGCGGACATACTGTATTGAAAAATTGAGTTAATTATTTATTAGTAATTGTAATAAATTACGTATTCGCAACATACTATTTAAATATAATTATGACAGTTTATATTAGGTACATAACTTGGCTAAATTGATAAATTTATGGTTTTTGTATAAATTACATATGTTGTACATTTTTAAATTTATTTATTTTCAATTAAATTTTTGTGACAAAATTTGGTTATTTGATTTATATATTTTATAAAAACAACCAAAAAATTATATTTCAAACCATTTTACAATTCAAATTAACCAATTTAAAAAATCTCCTGCGATCTTTAACGGTTGAATTATTTTTTTCAAAAAACAATTCAAAAATTCATTTTTATGTAAATGAAAATACCGATCAACATATGTTTTATTAAAAAACCCGATTTAGTACAAGAATTAACTTGTCAAATGTATAAACTCGGTTTTCTATTCAAATCAAAATACCGAATTGTGAAATTCACAAAAAAAAATTGAGACTCGCTAAATACACTTTTCATAAGCAAATTAAAATACCAACTCTGAGTTGGTATTTTGATTGTAATACAAAAAATGAAAAATGAAATGAATTTTCAAAAATTTTATTACCAAAAATTCATTTTGTTTTAAAATGGTATTTTAATTTTTAGCGTGAATTTCGGATTCGGATTTTGAGTTTAGTTCTTTTTGACAATTGACATGTTAATTTGTAAATATTTATTTTCAAATAATATTTTGTCCGTTTCCGTTACGGTTATAAATAAATTAATAATAATAATAAATTAATTCATTAAATATTACAACTAATTAGTTTATATTATATGTATAATTGTTATTAATCCGATACGCGGACATACTGTATTGAAAAATTGAGTTAATTATTTATTAGTAATTGTAATAAATTACGTATTCGCAACATACTATTTAAATATAATTATGACAGTTTATATTAGGTACATAACTTGGCTAAATTGATAAATTTATGGTTTTTGTATAAATTACATATGTTGTACATTTTTAAATTTATTTATTTTCAATTAAATATTTGTGACAAAATTTGGTTATTTGATTTATATATTTTATAAAAACAACCAAAAAATTATATTTCAAACCATTTTACAATTCAAATTAACCAATTTAAAAAATCTCCTGCGATCTTTAACGGTTGAATTATTTTTTTCAAAAAAAAATTCAAAAATGTATTTTAATGTAAATGAAAATACCGATTAACATATGTTTTATTAAAAAACCCGATTTAGTACAAGAATTAACTTGTCAAATGTATAAACTCGGTTTTCTATTCAAATCAAAATACCGAATTGTGAAATTCACAAAAAAAAATTGAGACTCGCTAAATACACTTTTCATAAGCAAATTAAAGAACAAACTCTGAGTTGGAATAGAAAAAATGAAACAAACTTTCAAATATTTTCTTACCAAAAATTCATTTTGTTTTAAAATGGTATTTTAATTTTTAAAGTGAATTTCAGATTCGGATTTTGAGTTTAGTACTTTTTGACAATTGACATGTTAATTTTTAAATATTTATTTTCAAATAGTATTTTTTCCGTTTCCGTTACCGGTAATAAATAAATTATTAATAATAATATATTAATTCATTAAATATTACAACTAATTAGTTTATATTATATGTATAATTGTTATTAATCCGATTCGCGGACATATTGTATTGAAAAATTGAGTTAATTATTTATTAGTAATTGTAATAAATTACGTATTCGCAACATACTATTTAAATTTAACTATGACAGTTTATATTAGGTACATAACTTGGCTAAATTGATAAATTTATGGTTTTTGTATAAATTACATATGTTGTACATTTTTAAATTTATTTATTTTCAATTAAATATTTTTCACAAAATTTGGTTATTTGATTTATATATTTTATAAAAACAACCAAAAAAGTATATTTCAAGCCATTTTACAATTCAAATTAACCAATTTAAAAAATCTCCTGCGATCTTTAACGGTTGAATTATTTTTTTCAAAAAAAAATTCAAAAATTCATTTTTATGTAAATGAAAATACCGATTAACATATGTTTTACTAAAAAAACCCGAATTAGTACAAGAATTAACTTGTCAAATGTATAAACTCGGTTTTCTATTCAAATCAAAATACCGAATTGTGAAATTCGCAAAAAAAAAAAATTGAGACTCGAAAAATTCACTTTTCATAAGCAAATAAAAATACCAACTCTGAGTTGGAATAGAAAAAATGAAATGAACTTTCAAATATTTTCTTATCAAAAATTCATTTTGTTTTAAAATAGTATTTTATTTTTAAATTGAATTTCAGATTCGGATTTTGAGTTTAGTACTTTTTGACAATTGACATGTTAATTTTTAAATATTTATTTTCAAATAGTATTTTTTCCGTTTCCGTTACCGTTATAAATAAATAAATAATAATAATAAATTAATTCATTAAATATTACAACTAATTAGTTTATATTATATGTATAATTGTTATTAATCCGATACGCGGACATATTGTATTGAAAAATTGAGTTAATTATTTATTAAGTATTTTAATAAATTACGTATTCGCAACATACTATTTAAATTTAATTATGTCAGTTTATATTAAGTACATAACTTGGCTAAATTGATAAATTTATGGTTTTTGTATAAATTACATATGTTGTACATTTTTAAATTTATTTATTTTCAATTAAATATTTGTGACAAAATTTGTTTATTTGATTTATATATTTTATAAAAACAACCAAAAAAGTTCATTTCAAGCCATTTTACAATTCAACTTAACCAATTTAAAAAAATCTCCTGCGATCTTTAACGGTTGAATTATTTTTTTCAAAAAAAAATTCAAAAATTCATTCTTATGTAAATGAAAATACCGATTAACATGTGCTTTATTAAAAACCCCGACTTAGTACAAGAATTAACTTGTCAAATGTATAAACTCGGTTTTCTATTCAAATCAAAATACCGAATTGTGAAATTTGCAAAAAAAAATTGAGACTCGCAAAATTCACTTTTCATAAGCAAATTAAAATACAAACTCTGAGTTGGAATAGAAAAAATGAAATGAACTTTCAAATATTTTCTTAACAAAAATTCATTTTGTTTTAAATTAGTATTTTAATTTTCAAAGTTAATTTCAGATTCGGATTTTGAGTTTAGTACTTTTTGACAATTGACATGTTAATTTTTATATATTTATTTTCAAATAATATTTTTTCCGTTTCCGTTATCGTTAATAAATAAATTAATAATAATAATAAATTAATTCATTAAATATTACAACTAATTAGTTTATATTATATGTATAATTGTTATTAATCCGATACGCGGACATATTGTATTGAAAAATTGAGTTAATTATTTATTAGTAATTGTAATAAATTACGTATTCGCAACATGCTATTTAAATTTAATTATGTCAGTTTATATTAGGTACATAACTTGGCTAAATTGATAAATTTATGTTTTTTGTATAAACTACATATGTTGTACATTTTTAAATTTATTTATTTTCAATTAAATATTTGTGACAAAATTTCGTTATTTGATTTATATATTTTATAAAAACAACCAAAAAATTATATTTCAAGCCATTTTACAATTCAAATTAACCAATTTAAAAAATCTCCTGCGATCTTTAACGGTTGAATTATTTTTTTCAAAAAAAAATTCAAAAATTCATTTTTATGTAAATGAAAATACCGATTAACATATGTTTTATTAAAAAACCCGATTTAGTACAAGAATTAACTTGTCAAATGTATAAACTCGGTTTTCTATTCAAATCAAAATACCGAATTGTGAAATTCACAAAAAAAAATTGAGACTCGCTAAATACACTTTTCATAAGCAAATTAAAAAACAAACTCTGAGTTGGAATAGAAAAAATGAAACAAACTTTCAAATATTTTCTTACCAAAAACTCATTTTGTTTTAAAATAGTATTTTAATTTTTAAAGTGAATTTCAGATTCGGATTTTGAGGTTAGTACTTTTTGACAATTGACATGTTAATTTTTAAATATTTATTTTCAAATAATATTTTTTCCGTTTCCGTTACGGTTATAAATAAGTTAATAATAATAATAAATTAATTCATTAAATATTACAACTAATTAGTTTATATTATATGTATAATTATTATTAATCCGATACGCGGACATATTGTATTGAAAAATTGAGTTAATTATTTATTAAGTATTTTAATAAATTATGTATTCGCAACATACTATTTAAATATAATTATGACAATTTATATTAGGTCCATAACTTGGCTAAATTGATAAATTTATGGTTTTTGTATAAATTACATATGTTGTACATTTTTAAATTTATTTATTTTCAATTAAATATTTGTGACAAAATCTGGTTATTTGATTTATATATTTTATAAAAACAACCAAAACATTATATTTCAAGCCATTTTACAATTCAAATTAACCAATTTAAAAAAATCTCCTGCGATCTTTAACGGTTGAATTTTTTTTTTGAAAAAAAATTCAAAAAATTATTTTAATGTAAATGAAAATACCGATTAACATATGTTTTATTAAAAACCCCGACTTAGTACAAGAATTAACTTGTCAAATGTAAAACTCGGTTTTCTATTCAAATCAAAATACCGAATTGTGAAATTCGTATAAAAAAAAATTGAGACTCGCAAAATTCACTTTTTATAAGAAAATTAAAATACCAACTCTGAGTTGGTATTTTGATTGTAATACAAAAAATGAATAATGAAATGAATTTTCAAAAATTTCATTTCCAAAAATTCATTTTGTTTTAAAATGGTATTTTAATTTTTAAAGTGAATTTCAGATTCGGATTTTGAGTTTAGTACTTTTTGACAATTGACATGTTAATTTTTAAATATTTATTTTCAAATAATATTTTTTCCGTTTCCGTTACCGTTATAAATAAATAAATAATAATAATAAATTAATTCATTAAATATTACAACTAATTAGTTTATATTATATGTATAATTGTTATTAATCCGATACGCGGACATATTATATGGAAAAATTGAGTTAATTATTTATTAAGTATTTTAATAAATTACGTATTCGCAACATACTATTTAAATTTAATTATGACAATTTATATTAGATACATAACTTGGCTAAATTGATAAATTTATGGTTTCTGTATAAATTACATATGTTGTACATTTTTAAATTTATTTATTTTCAATTAAATATTTTTCACAAAATTTGGTTATTTGATTTATATATTTTATAAAAACAACCAAAAAAGTATATTTCAAGCCATTTTACAATTCAAATTAACCAATTTAAAAAATCTCCTGCGATCTTTAACGGTTGAATTATTTTTTTCAAAAAAAAATTCAAAAATTCATTTTTATGTAAATGAAAATACCGATTAACATATGTTTTACTAAAAAAACCCGATTTAGTACAAGAATTAACTTGTCAAATGTATAAACTCGGTTTTCTATTCAAATCAAAATACCGAATTGTGAAATTCGCAAAAAAAAAAAATTGAGACTCGAAAAATTCACTTTTCATAAGCAAATAAAAATACCAACTCTGAGTTGGAATAGAAAAAATGAAATGAACTTTCAAATATTTTCTTATCAAAAATTCATTTTGTTTTAAAATAGTATTTTATTTTTAAATTGAATTTCAGATTCGGATTTTGAGTTTAGTACTTTTTGACAATTGACATGTTAATTTTTAAATATTTATTTTCAAATAGTATTTTTTCCGTTTCCGTTACCGTTATAAATAAATAAATAATAATAATAAATTAATTCATTAAATATTACAACTAATTAGTTTATATTATATGTATAATTGTTATTAATCCGATACGCGGACATATTATATGGAAAAATTGAGTTAATTATTTATTAAGTATTTTAATAAATTACGTATTCGCAACATACTATTTAAATTTAATTATGACAATTTATATTAGATACATAACTTGGCTAAATTGATAAATTTATGGTTTCTGTATAAATTACATATGTTGTACATTTTTAAATTTATTTATTTTCAATTAAATATTTTTCACAAAATTTGGTTATTTGATTTATATATTTTATAAAAACAACCAAAAAAGTATATTTCAAGCCATTTTACAATTCAAATTAACCAATTTAAAAAATCTCCTGCGATCTTTAACGGTTGAATTATTTTTTTCAAAAAAAAATTCAAAAATTCATTTTTATGTAAATGAAAATACCGATTAACATATGTTTTACTAAAAAAACCCGATTTAGTACAAGAATTAACTTGTCAAATGTATAAACTCGGTTTTCTATTCAAATCAAAATACCGAATTGTGAAATTCGCAAAAAAAAAAAATTGAGACTCGAAAAATTCACTTTTCATAAGCAAATAAAAATACCAACTCTGAGTTGGAATAGAAAAAATGAAATGAACTTTCAAATATTTTCTTATCAAAAATTCATTTTGTTTTAAAATAGTATTTTATTTTTAAATTGAATTTCAGATTCGGATTTTGAGTTTAGTACTTTTTGACAATTGACATGTTAATTTTTAAATATTTATTTTCAAATAGTATTTTTTCCGTTTCCGTTACCGTTATAAATAAATAAATAATAATAATAAATTAATTCATTAAATATTACAACTAATTAGTTTATATTATATGTATAATTGTTATTAATCCGATACGCGGACATATTATATGGAAAAATTGAGTTAATTATTTATTAAGTATTTTAATAAATTACGTATTCGCAACATACTATTTAAATTTAATTATGACAATTTATATTAGATACATAACTTGGCTAAATTGATAAATTTATGGTTTCTGTATAAATTACATATGTTGTACATTTTTAAATTTATTTTATTTCAATTAAATATTTTTCACAAAATTTGGTTATTTGATTTATATATTTTATAAAAACAACCAAAAAATTATATTTCAAGCCATTTTACAATTCAAATTAACCAATTTAAAAAATCTCCTGCGATCTTTAACGGTTGAATTATTTTTTTCAAAAAAAAATTCAAAAATTCATTTTTATGTAAATGAAAATACCGATTAACATATGTTTTATTAAAAAACCCGACTTAGTACAAGAATCCACTTGTCAAATGTATAAACTCGGTTTTCTATTCAAATCAAAATACCGAATTGTGAAATTTGCAAAAAAAAATTGAGACTCGCAAAATTCACTTTTCTTAAGCAAATTAAAATACAAACTCTGAGTTGGAATAGAAAAAATGAAATGAACTTTCAAATATTTTCTTAACAAAAATTCATTTTGTTTTAAAATGGTATTTTAATTTTTAAAGTTAATTTCAGATTCGGATTTTGAGTTTAGTACTTTTTGACAATTGACATGTTAATTTTTATATATTTATTTTCAAATAATATTTTTTCCGTTTCCGTTATCGTTAATAAATAAATTAATAATAATAATAAATTAATTCATTAAATATTACAACTAATTAGTTTATATTATATGTATAATTGTTATTAATCCGATACGCGGACATATTGTATTGAAAAATTGAGTTAATTATTTATTAGTAATTGTAATAAATTACGTATTCGCAACATGCTATTTAAATTTAATTATGTCAGTTTATATTAGATACATAACTTGGCTAAATTGATAAATTTATGGTTTCTGTATAAATTACATATGTTGTACATTTTTAAATTTATTTTATTTCAATTAAATATTTTTCACAAAATTTGGTTATTTGATTTATATATTTTATAAAAACAACCAAAAAATTATATTTCAAGCCATTTTACAATTCAAATTAACCAATTTAAAAAATCTCCTGCGATCTTTAACGGTTGAATTATTTTTTTCAAAAAAAAATTCAAAAATTCATTTTTATGTAAATGAAAATACCGATTAACATATGTTTTATTAAAAAACCCGACTTAGTACAAGAATCCACTTGTCAAATGTATAAACTCGGTTTTCTATTCAAATCAAAATACCGAATTGTGAAATTTGCAAAAAAAAATTGAGACTCGCAAAATTCACTTTTCTTAAGCAAATTAAAATACAAACTCTGAGTTGGAATAGAAAAAATGAAATGAACTTTCAAATATTTTCTTAACAAAAATTCATTTTGTTTTAAAATGGTATTTTAATTTTTAAAGTTAATTTCAGATTCGGATTTTGAGTTTAGTACTTTTTGACAATTGACATGTTAATTTTTATATATTTATTTTCAAATAATATTTTTTCCGTTTCCGTTATCGTTAATAAATAAATTAATAATAATAATAAATTAATTCATTAAATATTACAACTAATTAGTTTATATTATATGTATAATTGTTATTAATCCGATACGCGGACATATTGTATTGAAAAATTGAGTTAATTATTTATTAAGTATTTTAATAAATTACGTATTCGCAACATACTATTTAAATTTAATTATGTCAGTTTATATTAAGTACATAACTTGGCTAAATTGATAAATTTATGGTTTTTGTATAAATTACATATGTTGTACATTTTTAAATTTATTTATTTTCAATTAAATATTTTTCACAAAATTTGTTTATTTGATTTATATATTTTATAAAAACAACCAAAAAAGTTCATTTCAAGCCATTTTACAATTCAACTTAACCAATTTAAAAAATCTCCTGCGATCTTTAACGGTTGAATTATTTTTTTCAAAAAAAAATTCAAAAATTCATTCTTATGTAAATGAAAATACCGATTAACATGTGCTTTATTAAAAACCCCGACTTAGTACAAGAATTAACTTGTCAAATGTATAAACTCGGTTTTCTATTCAAATCAAAATACCGAATTGTGAAATTCGCAAAAAAAAATTGAGACTCGCAAAATTCACTTTTCATAAGCAAATTAAAATACAAACTCTGAGTTGGAATAGAAAAAATGAAATGAACTTTCAAATATTTTCTTACCAAAAATTCATTTTGTTTTAAAATAGTATTTTAATTTTTAAAGTGAATTTCAGATTCGGATTTTGAGTTTAGTACTTTTTGACAATTGACATGTTAATTTTTAAATATTTATTTTCAAATAATATTTTTTCCGTTTCCGTTACCATTATAAATAAATTAATAATAATAATATATTAATTCATTAAATATTACAACTAATTAGTTTATATTATATGTATAATTGTTATTAATCCGATACGCGGACATATTGTATTGAAAAATTGAGTTAATTATTTATTAAGTATTTTAATAAATTACGTATTCGCAACATACTATTTAAATTTAATTATGACAATTTATATTAGGTACATAACTTGGCTAAATTGATAAATTTATGGTTTTTGTATAAATTACATATGTTGTACATTTTTAAATTTATTTATTTTCAATTAAATATTTTTCACAAAATTTGGTTATTTGATTTATATATTTTATAAAAACAACCAAAAAATTATATTTCAAGCCATTTTACAATTCAAATTAACCAATTTAAAAAATCTCCTGCGATCTTTAACGGTTGAATTATTTTTTTCAAAAAAAAATCAAAAATTTATTTTAATGTAAATGAAAATACCGATTAACATATGTATGTTTTATTAAAAACCCCGACTTAGTACAAGAATTAACTTGTCAAATGTAAAACTCGGTTTTCTATTCAAATTAAAATACCGAATTGTGAAATTCGCAAAAAAAAATTGAGACTCGCAAAATTCACTTTTTATAAGAAAATTAAAATACCAACTCTGAGTTGGTATTTTGATTGTAATACAAAAAATGAATAATGAAATGAATTTTCAAAAATTTTCTTAACAAAAATTCATTTTGTTTTAAAATAGTATTTTAATTTTTAAAGTTAATTTCAGATTCGGATTTTGAGTTTAGTACTTTTTGACAATTGACATGTTAATTTTTAAATATTTATTTTCAAATAATATTTTTTCCGTTTCCGTTACCGTTATAAATAAATTAATAATAATAATAAATTAATTCATTAAATATTACAACTAATTAGTTTATATTATATGTATAATTGTTATTAATCCGATACGCGGACATATTGTATTGAAAAATTGAGTTAATTATTTATTAGTAATTGTAATAAATTACGTATTCGCAACATACTATTTAAATTTTATTATGACAATTTTATATTAGGTACATAACTTGGCTAAATTGATTAATTTATGGTTTTTGTATAAATTACATATGTTGTACATTTTTAAATTTATTTATTTTCAATTAAATATTTTTCACAAAATTTGGTTATTTGATTTATATATTTTATAAAAACAACCAAAAAATTATATTTCAAGCCATTTTACAATTCAAATTAACCAATTTAAAAAAATCTCCTGCGATCTTTAACGGTTGAATTATTTTTTTCAAAAAAAAATTCAAAATTTCATTTTTATGTAAATGAAAATACCGATTAACATATGTTTTATTAAACAACCCGACTTAGTACAAGAATCCACTTGTCAAATGTATAAACTCGGTTTTCTATTCAAATCAAAATACCGAATTGTGAAATTCACAAAAAAAAAATCGAGACTCGCAAAATTCACTTTTCATAAGCAAATTAAAAAACAAACTCTGAGTTGGAATAGAAAAAATGAAATAAACTTTCAAATATTTTCTTACCAAAAATTCATTTTGTTTTAAAATGGTATTTTAATTTTTAACGTGAATTTCAGATTCGGATTTTGAGGTTAGTACTTTTTGACAATTGACATGTTAATTTTTAAATATTTATTTTCAAATAATATTTTTTCCGTTTCCGTTACCGTTATAAATAAATTAATAATAATAATATATTAATTCATTAAATATTACAACTAATTAGTTTATATTATATGTATAATTGTTATTAATCCGATACGCGGACATATTGTATTGAAAAATTGAGTTAATTATTTATTAAGTATTTTAATAAATTACGTATTCGCAACATACTATTTAAATTTAATTATGACAATTTATATTAGGTACATAACTTGGCTAAATTGATAAATTTATGGTTTTTGTATAAATTACATATGTTGTACATTTTTAAATTTATTTATTTTCGAATAAATATTTTTCACAAAATTTGGTTATTTGATTTATATATTTTATAAAAACAACCAAAAAATTATATTTCAAGCCATTTTACAATTCAAATTAACCAATTTAAAAAATCTCCTGCGATCTTTAACGGTTAAACTATTTTTTTCAAAAAAAAAATTCAAAAATTCATTTTTATGTAAATGAAAATACCGATTAACATATGTTTTATTAAAAACCCCTACTTAGTACAAGAATTAACTTGTCAAATGTAAAACTCGGTTTTCTATTGAAATTAAAATACCGAATTGTGAAATTCGCAAAAAAAAATTGAGACTCGCAAAATTCACTTTTTATAAGAAAATAAAAATACCAACTCTGAGTTGGTATTTTGATTGTAATACAAAAAATTAATAATGAAATGAATTTTCAAAAATATCATTTCCAAAAATTCATTTTGTTTTAAAATGGTATTTTAATTTTTAACGTGAATTTCAGATTCGGATTTTGAGTTTAGTACTTTTTGACAATTGACATGTTAATTTTTAAATATTTATTTTCAAATAATATTTTTTCCGTTTCCGTTACCGTTATAAATAAATTAATAATAATAATATATTAATTCATTAAATATTACAACTAATTAGTTTATATTATATGTATAATTGTTATTAATCCGATACGCGGACATATTGTATTGAAAAATTGAGTTAATTATTTATTAGTAATTGTAATAAATTACGTATTCGCAACATACTATTTAAATTTAATTATGACAATTTTATATTAGGTACATAACTTGGGTAAATTGATAAATTTATGGTTTTTGTATAAATTACATATGTTGTACATTTTTAAATTTATTTATTTTCAATTAAATTTTTGTGACAAAATTTGGTTATTTGATTTATATATTTTATAAAAACAACCAAAAAATTATATTTCAAGCCATTTTACAATTCAAATTAACCAATTTAAAAAATCTCCTGCGATCTTTAACGGTTGAATTATTTTTTTCAAAAAAAATTCAAAAATTTATTTTAATGTAAATGAAAATACCGATTAACATATGTTTTATTAAAAACCCCGACTTAGTACAAGAATTAACTTGTCAAATGTAAAACTAGGTTTTCTATTCAAATTAAAATACCGAATTGTGAAATTCGCAAAAAAAAATTGAGACTCGCAAAATTCACTTTTCATAAGAAAATTAAAATACCAACTCTGAGTTGGTATTTTGATTGTAATACAAAAAATGAATAATGAAATGAATTTTCAAAAATTTCATTTCCAAAAATTCATTTTGTTTTAAAATGGTATTTTAATTTTTAAAGTGAATTTCAGATTCGGATTTCGAGTTTAGTATTTTTGACAATTGACATGTTAATTTTTAATTATTTATTTTCAAATAATATTTTTTCCGTTTCCGTTACCGTTATAAATAAATTAATAATAATAATATATTAATTCATTAAATATTACAACTAATTAGTTTATATTATATGTATAATTGTTATTAATCCGATACGCGGACATATTGTATTGAAAAATTGAGTTAATTATTTATTAAGTATTTTAATAAATTATGTATTCGCAACATACTATTTAAATATAATTATGACAATTTATATTAGGTCCATAACTTGGCTAAATTGATAAATTTATGGTTTTTGTATAAATTACATATGTTGTACATTTTTAAATTTATTTATTTTCAATTAAATATTTGTGACAAAATTTGTTTATTTGATTTATATATTTTATAAAAACAACCAAAAAATTATATTTCAAGCCATTTTACAATTCAAATTAACCAATTTAAAAAATCTCCTGCGATCTTTAACGGTTGAATTATTTTTTTCAAAAAAAATTCAAAAATTTATTTTAATGTAAATGAAAATACCGATTAACATATGTTTTATTAAAAACCCCGACTTAGTACTAGAATTAACTTGTCAAATGTAAAACTCGGTTTTCTATTCAAATTAAAATACCGAATTGTGAAATTCGCAAAAAAAAATTGAGACTCGCAAAATTCACTTTTTATAAGAAAATTAAAATACCAACTCTGAGTTGGTATTTTGATTGTAATACAAAAAATGAATAATGAAATGAATTTTCAAAAATTTCATTTCCAAAAATTCATTTTGTTTTAAAATAGTATTTTAATTTTTAAAGTTAATTTCAGATTCGGATTTTGAGTTTAGTACTTTTTGACAATTGACATGTTAATTTTTAAATATTTATTTTCAAATAATATTTTTTCCGTTTCCGTTACCGTTATAAATAAATTAATAATAATAATATATTAATTCATTAAATATTACAACTAATTAGTTTATATTATATGTATAATTGTTATTAATCCGATACGCGGACATATTGTATTGAAAAATTGAGTTAATTATTTATTAAGTATTGTAATAAACTACGTAATCGCAACATACTATTTAAATTTAATTATGACAGTTTATATTAGGTACATAACTTGGCTAAATTGATTAATTTATGGTTTTTGTATAAATTACATATGTTGTACATTTTTAAATTTATTTATTTTCAATTAAATATTTTTCACAAAATTTGGTTATTTGATTTATATATTTTATAAAAACAACCAAAAAATTATATTTCAAGCCATTTTACAATTCAAATTAACCAATTAAAAAAATCTCCTGCGATCTTTAACGGTTGAATTATTTTTTTCAAAAAAAATTCAAAAATTTATTTTAATGTAAATGAAAATACCGATTAACATATGTTTTATTAAAAACCCCGACTTAGTACAAGAATCCACTTGTCAAATGTATAAACTCGGTTTTCTATTCAAATTAAAATACCGAATTGTGAAATTCGCAAAAAAAAAATTGAGACTCGCAAAATTCACTTTTTATAAGAAAATTAAAATACCAACTCTGAGTTGGTATTTTGATTGTAATACAAAAAATGAATAATGAAATGAATTTTCAAAAATTTCATTTCCAAAAATTCATTTTGTTTTAAAATGGTATTTTAATTTTTAAAGTGAATTTCAGATTCGGATTTTGAGTTTAGTACTTTTTGACAATTGACATGTTAATTTTTAAATATTTATTTTCAAATAATATGTTTTCCGTTTCCGTTACGGTTATAAATAAATTAATAATAATAATAAATTAATTCATTAAATATTACAACTAATTAGTTTATATTATATATATAATTGTTATTAATCCGATTGGCGGACATATTGTATTGAAAAATTGAGTTAATTATTTATTAGTAATTGTAATAAATTACGTATTCGCAACATACTATTTAAATTTAATTATGACAATTTCATATTAGGTACATAACTTGGCTAAATTGATAAATATTTGGTTTTTGAATAAATTACATATGTTGTACATTTTTAAATTTATTTATTTTCAATTAAATATTTTTCACAAAATTTGGTTATTTGATTTATATATTTTATAAAAACAACCAAAAAATTATATTTCAAGCCATTTTACAATTCAAATTAACCAATTTAAAAAATCTCCTGCGATCTTTAACGGTTGAATTATTTTTTTCAAAAAAAATTCAAAAATTTATTTTAATGTAAATGAAAATACCGATTAACATATGTTTTATTAAAAACCCCGACTTAGTACAAGAATTAACTTGTCAAATGTAAAACTCGGTTTTCTATTCAAATCAAAATACCGAATTGTGAAATTCACAAAAAAAAATTGAGACTCGCTAAATACACTTTTCATAAGCAAATTAAAATACCAACTCTGAGTTGGAATAGAAAAAATGAAATGAACTTTCAAATATTTTCTTACCAAAAATTCATTTTGTTTTAAAATGGTATTTTAATTTTTAACGTGAATTTCAGATTCGGATTTTGAGGTTAGTACTTTTTGACAATTGACATGTTAATTTTTAATTATTTATTTTCAAATAATATTTTTTCCGTTTCCGTTACCGTTATAAATAAATTAATAATAATAATATATTATTTCATTAAATATTACAACTAATTAGTTTATATTATATGTATAATTGTTATTAATCCGATACGCGGACATATTGTATTGAAAAATTGAGTTAATTATTTATTAAGTATTGTAATAAATTATGTATTCGCAACATACTATTTAAATATTATTATGACAATTTATATTAGGTCCATAACTTGGCTAAATTGATAAATTTATGGTTTTTGTATAAATTACATATGTTGTACATTTTTAAATTTATTTATTTTCAATTAAATATTTTTCACAAAATTTGGTTATTTGATTTATATATTTTATAAAAACAACCAAAAAATTATATTTCAAGCCATTTTACAATTCAAATTAACCAATTTAAAAAATCTCCTGCGATCTTTAACGGTTGAATTATTTTTTTCAAAAAAAATTCAAAAATTTATTTTAATGTAAATGAAAATACCGATTAACATATGTTTTATTAAAAACCCCGACTTAGTACAAGAATTAACTTGTCAAATGTAAAACTCGGTTTTCTATTTAAATTAAAATACCGAATTGTGAAATTCGCAAAAAAAAATTGAGACTCGCAAAATTCACTTTTTATAAGAAAATTAAAATACCAACTCTGAGTTGGTATTTTGATTGTAATACAAAAAATGAATAATGAAATGAATTTTCAAAAATTTCATTTCCAAAAATTCATTTTGTTTTAAAATGGTATTTTAATTTTTAAAGTGAATTTCAGATTCGGATTTTGAGTTTAGTACTTTTTGACAATTGACATGTTAATTTTTAAATATTTATTTTCAAATAATATGTTTTCCGTTTCCGTTACGGTTATAAATAAATTAATAATAATAATAAATTAATTCATTAAATATTACAACTAATTAGTTTATATTATATATATAATTGTTATTAATCCGATTGGCGGACATATTGTATTGAAAAATTGAGTTAATTATTTATTAGTAATTGTAATAAATTACGTATTCGCAACATACTATTTAAATTTAATTATGACAATTTCATATTAGGTACATAACTTGGCTAAATTGATAAATATTTGGTTTTTGAATAAATTACATATGTTGTACATTTTTAAATTTATTTATTTTCAATTAAATATTTTTCACAAAATTTGGTTATTTGATTTATATATTTTATAAAAACAACCAAAAAATTATATTTCAAGCCATTTTACAATTCAAATTAACCAATTTAAAAAATCTCCTGCGATCTTTAACGGTTGAATTATTTTTTTCAAAAAAAATTCAAAAATTTATTTTAATGTAAATGAAAATACCGATTAACATATGTTTTATTAAAAACCCCGACTTAGTACAAGAATTAACTTGTCAAATGTAAAACTCGGTTTTCTATTCAAATCAAAATACCGAATTGTGAAATTCACAAAAAAAAATTGAGACTCGCTAAATACACTTTTCATAAGCAAATTAAAATACCAACTCTGAGTTGGAATAGAAAAAATGAAATGAACTTTCAAATATTTTCTTACCAAAAATTCATTTTGTTTTAAAATGGTATTTTAATTTTTAACGTGAATTTCAGATTCGGATTTTGAGTTTAGTACTTTTTGACAATTGACATGTTAATTTTTAATTATTTATTTTCAAATAATATTTTTTCCGTTTCCGTTACCGTTATAAATAAATTAATAATAATAATATATTATTTCATTAAATATTACAACTAATTAGTTTATATTATATGTATAATTGTTATTAATCCGATACGCGGACATATTGTATTGAAAAATTGAGTTAATTATTTATTAAGTATTTTAATAAATTATGTATTCGCAACATACTATTTAAATATTATTATGACAATTTATATTAGGTCCATAACTTGGCTAAATTGATAAATTTATGGTTTTTGTATAAATTACATATGTTGTACGTTTTTAAATTTATTTATTTTCAATTAAATATTTTTCACAAAATTTGGTTATTTGATTTATATATTTTATAAAAACAACCAAAAAATTATATTTCATGCCATTTTACAATTCAAATTAACCAATTTAAAAAATCTCCTGCGATCTTTAACGGTTGAATTATTTTTTTCAAAAAAAATTCAAAAATTTATTTTAATGTAAATGAAAATACCGATTAACATATGTTTTATTAAAAACCCCGACTTAGTACAAGAATTAACTTGTCAAATGTAAAACTCGGTTTTCTATTCAAATCAAAATACCGAATTGTGAAATTCACAAAAAAAAATTGAGACTCGCTAAATACACTTTTCATAAGCAAATTAAAATACCAACTCTGAGTTGGAATAGAAAAAATGAAATGAACTTTCAAATATTTTCTTACCAAAAATTCATTTTGTTTTAAAATAGTATTTTAATTTTTAAAGTGAATTTCAGATTCGGATTTTGAGTTTAGTATTTTTGACAATTGACATGTTAATTTTTAATTATTTATTTTCAAATAATATTTTTTCCGTTTCCGTTACCGTTATAAATAAATTAATAATAATAATATATTATTTCATTAAATATTACAACTAATTAGTTTATATAATATGTATAATTGTTATTAATCCGATACGCGGACATATTGTATTGAAAAATTGAGTTAATTATTTATTAAGTATTTTAATAAATTATGTATTCGCAACATACTATTTAAATATTATTATGACAATTTATATTAGGTCCATAACTTGGCTAAATTGATAAATTTATGGTTTTTGTATAAATTACATATGTTGTACATTTTTAAATTTATTTATTTTCAATTAAATATTTTTCACAAAATTTGGTTATTTGATTTATATATTTTATAAAAACAACCAAAAAATTATATTTCAAGCCATTTTACAATTCAAATTAACCAATTTAAAAAATCTCCTGCGATCTTTAACGGTTGAATTATTTTTTTCAAAAAAAATTCAAAAATTTATTTTAATGTAAATGAAAATACCGATTAACATATGTTTTATTAAAAACCCCGACTTAGTACAAGAATTAACTTGTCAAATGTAAAACTCGGTTTTCTATTCAAATCAAAATACCGAATTGTGAAATTCACAAAAAAAAATTGAGACTCGCTAAATACACTTTTCATAAGCAAATTAAAATACCAACTCTGAGTTGGAATAGAAAAAATGAAACAAACTTTCAAATATTTTCTTACCAAAAATTCATTTTGTTTTAAAATAGTATTTTAATTTTTAAAGTGAATTTCAGATTCGGATTTTGAGGTTAGTACTTTTTGACAATTGACATGTTAATTTTTAATTATTTATTTTCAAATAATATTTTTTCCGTTTCCGTTACCGTTATAAATAAATTAATAATAATAATATATTAATTCATTAAATATTACAACTAATTAGTTTATATTATATGTATAATTGTTATTAATCCGATACGCGGACATATTGTATTGAAAAATTGAGTTAATTATTTATTAAGTATTGTAATAAACTACGTAATCGCAACATACTATTTAAATTTAATTATGACAGTTTATATTAGGTACATAACCTGGCTAAATTGATTAATTTATGGTTTTTGTATAAATTACATATGTTGTACATTTTTAAATTTATTTATTTTCAATTAAATATTTTTCACAAAATTTGCTTATTTGATTTATATATTTTATAAAAACAACCAAAAAATTATATTTCAAGCCATTTTACAATTCAAATTAACCAATTTAAAAAATCTCCTGCGATCTTTAACGGTTGAATTATTTTTTTCAAAAAAAAATTCAAAAATTCATTTTTATGTAAATGAAAATACCGATTAACATATGTTTTATTAAAAAACCCGATTTAGTACAAGAATTAACTTGTCAAATGTATAAACTCGGTTTTCTATTCAAATCAAAATACCGAATTGTGAAATTCACAAAAAAAAATTGAGACTCGCTAAATACACTTTTCATAAGCAAATTAAAATACCAACTCTGAGTTGGAATAGAAAAAATGAAATGAACTTTCAAATATTTTCTTACCAAAAATTCATTTTGTTTTAAAATGGTATTTTAATTTTTAACGTGAATTTCAGATTCGGATTTTGAGTTTAGTACTTTTTGACAATTGACATGTTAATTTTTAAATATTTATTTTCAAATAATATTTTTTCCGTTTCCGTTACCGTTATAAATAAATTAATAATAATAATATATTAATTCATTAAATATTACAACTAATTAGTTTATATTATATGTATAATTGTTATTAATCCGATACGCGGACATATTGTATTGAAAAATTGAGTTAATTATTTATTAAGTATTTTAATAAATTACGTATTCGCAACCTACTATTTAAATTTAATTATGACAATTTATATTAGGTACATAACTTGGCTAAATTGATAAATATTTGGTTTTTGTATAAATTACATATGTTGTACATTTTTAAATTTATTTATTTTCAATTAAATATTTTTCACAAAATTTGGTTATTTGATTTATATATTTTATAAAAACAACCAAAAAATTATATTTCAAACCATTTTACAATTCAAATTAACCAATTTAAAAAAATCTCCTGCGATCTTTAACGGTTGAATTATTTTTTTCAAAAAAAAATTCAAAATTTCATTTTTATGTAAATGAAAATACCGATTAACATATGCTTTATTAAAAAACCCGACTTAGTACAAGAATCCACTTGTCAAATGTATAAACTCGGTTTTCTATTCAAATCAAAATACCGAATTGTGAAATTCACAAAAAAAAAAATCGAGACTCGCAAAATTCACTTTTCATAAGCAAATTAAAAAACAAACTCTGAGTTGGAATAGAAAAAATGAAATAAACTTTCAAATATTTTCTTACCAAAAATTCATTTTGTTTTAAAATGGTATTTTAATTTTTAAAGTGAATTTCATATTCGGATTTTGAGGTTAGTACTTTTTGACAATTGACATGTTAATTTTTAAATATTTATTTTCAAATAATATTTTTTCCGTTTCCGTTACCGTTATAAATAAATTAATAATAATAATATATTAATTCATTAAATATTACAACTAATTAGTTTATATTATATGTATAATTGTTATTAATCCGATACGCGGACATATTGTATTGAAAAATTGAGTTAATTATTTATTAAGTATTGTAATAAACTACGTAATCGCAACATACTATTTAAATTTAATTATGACAGTTTATATTAGGTACATAACTTGGCTAAATTGATTAATTTATGGTTTTTGTATAAATTACATATGTTGTACATTTTTAAATTTATTTATTTTCAATTAAATATTTTTCACAAAATTTGGTTATTTGATTTATATATTTTATAAAAACAACCAAAAAATTATATTTCAAGCCATTTTACAATTCAAATTAACCAATTTAAAAAATCTCCTGCGATCTTTAACGGTTGAATTATTTTTTTCAAAAAAAAATTCAAAAATTCATTTTTATGTAAATGAAAATACCGATTAACATATGTTTTATTAAAAAACCCGATTTAGTACAAGAATTAACTTGTCAAATGTATAAACTCGGTTTTCTATTCAAATCAAAATACCGAATTGTGAAATTCACAAAAAAAAATTGAGACTCGCTAAATACACTTTTCATAAGCAAATTAAAAAACAAACTCTGAGTTGGAATAGAAAAAATGAAACAAACTTTCAAATATTTTCTTACCAAAAACTCATTTTGTTTTAAAATAGTATTTTAATTTTTAAAGTGAATTTCAGATTCGGATTTTGAGGTTAGTACTTTTTGACAATTGACATGTTAATTTTTAAATATTTATTTTCAAATAATATTTTTTCCGTTTCCGTTACCGTTATAAATAAATTAATAATAATAATATATTAATTCATTAAATATTACAACTAATTAGTTTATATTATATGTATAATTGTTATTAATCCGATACGCGGACATATTGTATTGAAAAATTGAGTTAATTATTTATTAAGTATTGTAATAAACTACGTAATCGCAACATACTATTTAAATTTAATTAAGACAGTTTATATTAGGTACATAACCTGGCTAAATTGATTAATTTATGGTTTTTGTATAAATTACATATGTTGTACATTTTTAAATTTATTTATTTTCAATTAAATATTTTTCACAAAATTTGGTTATTTGATTTATATATTTTATAAAAACAACCAAAAAATTATATTTCAAGCCATTTTACAATTCAAATTAACCAATTTAAAAAATCTCCTGCGATCTTTAACGGTTGAATTATTTTTTTCAAAAAAAAATTCAAAAATTCATTTTTATGTAAATGAAAATACCGATTAACATATGTTTTATTAAAAAACCCGATTTAGTACAAGAATTAACTTGTCAAATGTATAAACTCGGTTTTCTATTCAAATTAAAATACCGAATTGTGAAATTCACAAAAAAAAATTGAGACTCGCTAAATACACTTTTCATAAGCAAATTAAAATACCAACTCTGAGTTGGAATAGAAAAAATGAAATGAACTTTCAAATATTTTCTTACCAAAAATTCATTTTGTTTTAAAATGGTATTTTAATTTTTAACGTGAATTTCAGATTCGGATTTTGAGTTTAGTACTTTTTGACAATTGACATGTTAATTTTTAATTATTTATTTTCAAATAATATTTTTTCCGTTTCCGTTACCGTTATAAATAAATTAATAATAATAATATATTAATTCATTAAATATTACAACTAATTAGTTTATATTATATGTATAATTGTTATTAATCCGATACGCGGACATATTGTATTGAAAAATTGAGTTAATTATTTATTAAGTATTGTAATAAATTACGTATTCGCAACATACTATTTAAATATAATTATGACAATTCATACTAGGTCCATAACTTGGCTAAATTGATAAATTTATGGTTTTTGTATAAATTACATATGTTGTACATTTTTAAATTTATTTATTTTCAATTAAATATTTTTCACAAAATTTGGTTATTTGATTTATATATTTTATAAAAACAACCAAAAAATTATATTTCAAGCCATTTTACAATTCAAATTAACCAATTTAAAAAATCTCCTGCGATCTTTAACGGTTGAATTATTTTTTTCAAAAAAAATTCAAAAATTTATTTTAATGTAAATGAAAATACCGATTAACATATGTTTTATTAAAAACCCCGACTTAGTACAAGAATTAACTTGTCAAATGTAAAACTCGGTTTTCTATTTAAATTAAAATACCGAATTGTGAAATTCGCAAAAAAAAATTGAGACTCGCTAAATACACTTTTCATAAGCAAATTAAAATACCAACTCTGAGTTGGTATTTTGATTGTAATACAAGAAATGAATAATGAAATGAATTTTCAAAAATTTCATTTCCAAAAATTCATTTTGTTTTAAAATAGTATTTTAATTTTTAAAGTGAATTTCAGATTCGGATTTTGAGTTTAGTATTTTTGACAATTGACATGTTAATTTTTAATTATTTATTTTCAAATAATATTTTTTCCGTTTCCGTTACCGTTATAAATAAATTAATAATAATAATATATTATTTCATTAAATATTACAACTAATTAGTTTATATTATATGTATAATTGTTATTAATCCGATACGCGGACATATTGTATTGAAAAATTGAGTTAATTATTTATTAAGTATTTTAATAAATTATGTATTCGCAACATACTATTTAAATATTATTATGACAATTTATATTAGGTCCATAACTTGGCTAAATTGATTAATTTATGGTTTTTGTATAAATTACATATGTTGTACATTTTTAAATTTATTTATTTTCAATTAAATATTTTTCACAAAATTTGCTTATTTGATTTATATATTTTATAAAAACAACCAATAAATTTATATTTAATATATTTTATATTTAAATTGGTTATATTTTATATTTAATATATTTAATATATTTAATATATTTTATAAAAACAACCAATAAACCAATATTTCAAGCCATTTTACAATTCAAATTAACCAATTTAAAAAATCTCCTGCGATCTTTAACGGTTGAATTATTTTTTTCAAAAAAAATTCAAAAATTCATTTTTATGTAAATGAAAATACCGATTAACATATGTTTTATTAAAAACCCCGACTTAGTACAAGAATTAACTTGTCAAATGTAAAACTCGGTTTTCTATTCAAATCAAAATACCGAATTGTGAAATTCACAAAAAAAAATTGAGACTCGCTAAATACACTTTTCATAAGCAAATTAAAATACCAACTCTGAGTTGGAATAGAAAAAATGAAATGAACTTTCAAATATTTTCTTACCAAAAATTCATTTTGTTTTAAAATGGTATTTTAATTTTTAACGTGAATTTCAGATTCGGATTTTGAGTTTAGTACTTTTTGACAATTGACATGTTAATTTTTAAATATTTATTTTCAAATAATATTTTTTCCGTTTCCGTTACCGTTATAAATAAATTAATAATAATAATATATTAATTCATTAAATATTACAACTAATTAGTTTATATTATATGTATAATTGTTATTAATCCGATACGCGGACATATTGTATTGAAAAATTGAGTTAATTATTTATTAAGTATTTTAATAAATTATGTATTCGCAACATACTATTTAAATATAATTATGACAATTTATATTAGGTCCATAACTTGGCTAAATTGATAAATTTATGGTTTTTGTATAAATTACATATGTTGTACATTTTTAAATTTATTTATTTTCAATTAAATATTTTTCACAAAATTTGGTTATTTGATTTATATATTTTATAAAAACAACCAAAAAATTATATTTCAAGCCATTTTACAATTCAAATTAACCAATTTAAAAAATCTCCTGCGATCTTTAACGGTTGAATTATTTTTTTCAAAAAAAAATTCAAAAATTCATTTTTATGTAAATGAAAATACCGATTAACATATGTTTTATTAAAAAACCCGATTTAGTACAAGAATTAACTTGTCAAATGTATAAACTCGGTTTTCTATTCAAATCAAAATACCGAATTGTGAAATTCACAAAAAAAAAAATCGAGACTCGCAAAATTCACTTTTCATAAGCAAATTAAAAAACAAACTCTGAGTTGGAATAGAAAAAATGAAACAAACTTTCAAATATTTTCTTACCAAAAATTCATTTTGTTTTAAAATAGTATTTTAATTTTTAAAGTGAATTTCAGATTCGGATTTTGAGGTTAGTACTTTTTGACAATTGACATGTTAATTTTTAAATATTTATTTTCAAATAATATTTTTTCCGTTTCCGTTACCATTATAAATAAATTAATAATAATAATATATTAATTCATTAAATATTACAACTAATTAGTTTATATTATATGTATAATTATTATTAATCCGATACGCGGACATATTGTATTGAAAAATTGAGTTAATTATTTATTAAGTATTTTAATAAATTACGTATTCACAACCTACTATTTAAATTTAATTATGACAATTTATATTAGGTACATAACTTGGCTAAATTGATAAATTTATGGTTTTTGTATAAATTACATATGTTGTACATTTTTAAATTTATTTATTTTCAATTAAATATTTTTCACAAAATTTGGTTATTTGATTTATATATTTTATAAAAACAACCAAAAAATTATATTTCAAGCCATTTTACAATTCAAATTATCCAATTTAAAAAATCTCCTGCGATCTTTAACGGTTGAATTATTTTTTTCAAAAAAAAATCAAAAATTCATTTTTATGTAAATGAAAATACCGATTAACATATGTTTTATTAAAAACCCCGACTTAGTACAAGAATTAACTTGTCAAATGTAAAACTCGGTTTTCTATTCAAATTAAAATACCGAATTGTGAAATTCGCAAACAAAAATTGAGACTCGCTAAATACACTTTTCATAAGCAAATTAAAATACCAACTCTGAGTTGGTATTTTGATTGTAATACAAGAAATGAATAATGAAATGAATTTTCAAAAATTTCATTTCCAAAAATTCATTTTGTTTTAAAATAGTATTTTAATTTTTAAAGTGAATTTCAGATTCGGATTTTGAGTTTAGTATTTTTGACAATTGACATGTTAATTTTTAATTATTTATTTTCAAATAATATTTTTTCCGTTTCCGTTACCGTTATAAATAAATTAATAATAATAATATATTATTTCATTAAATATTACAACTAATTAGTTTATATTATATGTATAATTGTTATTAATCCGATACGCGGACATATTGTATTGAAAAATTGAGTTAATTATTTATTAAGTATTTTAATAAATTATGTATTCGCAACATACTATTTAAATATTATTATGACAATTTATGTTAGGTCCATAACTTGGCTAAATTGATAAATTTATGGTTTTTGTATAAATTACATATGTTGTACATTTTTAAATTTATTTATTTTCAATTAAATATTTTTCACAAAATTTGGTTATTTGATTTATATATTTTATAAAAACAACCAAAAAATTATATTTCAAGCCATTTTACAATTCAAATTATCCAATTTAAAAAATCTCCTGCGATCTTTAACGGTTGAATTATTTTTTTCAAAAAAAAATTCAAAAATTCATTTTTATGTAAATGAAAATACCGATTAACATATGTTTTATTAAAAAACCCGATTTAGTACAAGAATTAACTTGTCAAATGTATAAACTCGGTTTTCTATTCAAATCAAAATACCGAATTGTGAAATTCACAAAAAAAAAAATCGAGACTCGCAAAATTCACTTTTCATAAGCAAATTAAAAAACAAACTCTGAGTTGGAATAGAAAAAATGAAACAAACTTTCAAATATTTTCTTACCAAAAATTCATTTTGTTTTAAAATAGTATTTTAATTTTTAAAGTGAATTTCAGATTCGGATTTTGAGTTTAGTATTTTTGACAATTGACATGTTAATTTTTAATTATTTATTTTCAAATAATATTTTTTCCGTTTCCGTTACCGTTATAAATAAATTAATAATAATAATATATTAATTCATTAAATATTACAACTTATTAGTTTATATTATATGTATAATTGTTATTAATCCGATACGCGGACATATTGTATTGAAAAATTGAGTTAATTATTTATTAAGTATTGTAATAAATTACGTATTCGCAACATACTATTTAAATATAATTATGACAATTTATACTAGGTCCATAACTTGGCTAAATTGATTAATTTATGGTTTTTGTATAAATTACATATGTTGTACATTTTTAAATTTATTTATTTTCAATTAAATATTTTTCACAAAATTTGGTTATTTGATTTATATATTTTATAAAAACAACCAAAAAATTATATTTCAAGCCATTTTACAATTCAAATTAACCAATTTAAAAAATCTCCTGCGATCTTTAACGGTTGAATTATTTTTTTCAAAAAAAATTCAAAATTTCATTTTTATGTAAATGAAAATACCGATTAACATATGCTTTATTAAAAAACCCGACTTAGTACAAGAATCCACTTGTCAAATGTATAAACTCGGTTTTCTATTCAAATCAAAATACCGAATTGTGAAATTCACAAAAAAAAAAATCGAGACTCGCAAAATTCACTTTTCATAAGCAAATTAAAAAACAAACTCTGAGTTGGAATAGAAAAAATGAAACAAACTTTCAAATATTTTCTTACCAAAAATTCATTTTGTTTTAAAATAGTATTTTAATTTTTAAAGTGAATTTCAGATTCGGATTTTGAGGTTAGTACTTTTTGACAATTGACATGTTAATTTTTAAATATTTATTTTCAAATAATATTTTTTCCGTTTCCGTTACCATTATAAATAAATTAATAATAATAATATATTAATTCATTAAATATTACAACTAATTAGTTTATATTATATGTATAATTATTATTAATCCGATACGCGGACATATTGTATTGAAAAATTGAGTTAATTATTTATTAAGTATTTTAATAAATTACGTATTCGCAACCTACTATTTAAATTTAATTATGACAATTTATATTAGGTACATAACTTGGCTAAATTGATAAATTTATGGTTTTTGTATAAATTACATATGTTGTACATTTTTAAATTTATTTATTTTCAATTAAATATTTTTCACAAAATTTGCTTATTTGATTTATATATTTTATAAAAACAACCAAAAAATTATATTTCAAGCCATTTTACAATTCAAATTATCCAATTTAAAAAATCTCCTGCGATCTTTAACGGTTGAATTATTTTTTTCAAAAAAAAATCAAAAATTCATTTTTATGTAAATGAAAATACCGATTAACATATGTTTTATTAAAAACCCCGACTTAGTACAAGAATTAACTTGTCAAATGTAAAACTCGGTTTTCTATTCAAATTAAAATACCGAATTGTGAAATTCGCAAACAAAAATTGAGACTCGCTAAATACACTTTTCATAAGCAAATTAAAATACCAACTCTGAGTTGGTATTTTGATTGTAATACAAGAAATGAATAATGAAATGAATTTTCAAAAATTTCATTTCCAAAAATTCATTTTGTTTTAAAATAGTATTTTAATTTTTAAAGTGAATTTCAGATTCGGATTTTGAGTTTAGTATTTTTGACAATTGACATGTTAATTTTTAATTATTTATTTTCAAATAATATTTTTTCCGTTTCCGTTACCGTTATAAATAAATTAATAATAATAATATATTATTTCATTAAATATTACAACTAATTAGTTTATATAATATGTATAATTGTTATTAATCCGATACGCGGACATATTGTATTGAAAAATTGAGTTAATTATTTATTAAGTATTTTAATAAATTATGTATTCGCAACATACTATTTAAATATTATTATGACAATTTATATTAGGTCCATAACTTGGCTAAATTGATAAATTTATGGTTTTTGTATAAATTACATATGTTGTACATTTTTAAATTTATTTATTTTCAATTAAATATTTTTCACAAAATTTGGTTATTTGATTTATATATTTTATAAAAACAACCAAAAAATTATATTTCAAGCCATTTTACAATTCAAATTAACCAATTTAAAAAATCTCCTGCGATCTTTAACGGTTGAATTATTTTTTTCAAAAAAAATTCAAAATTTCATTTTTATGTAAATGAAAATACCGATTAACATATGCTTTATTAAAAAACCCGACTTAGTACAAGAATTAACTTGTCAAATGTAAAACTCGGTTTTCTATTCAAATCAAAATACCGAATTGTGAAATTCACAAAAAAAAATTGAGACTCGCTAAATACACTTTTCATAAGCAAATTAAAATACCAACTCTGAGTTGGAATAGAAAAAATGAAATGAACTTTCAAATATTTTCTTACCAAAAATTCATTTTGTTTTAAAATGGTATTTTAATTTTTAACGTGAATTTCAGATTCGGATTTTGAGTTTAGTACTTTTTGACAATTGACATGTTAATTTTTAAATATTTATTTTCAAATAATATTTTTTCCGTTTCCGTTACCGTTATAAATAAATTAATAATAATAATATATTAATTCATTAAATATTACAACTAATTAGTTTATATTATATGTATAATTGTTATTAATCCGATACGCGGACATATTGTATTGAAAAATTGAGTTAATTATTTATTAAGTATTTTAATAAATTATGTATTCGCAACATACTATTTAAATATAATTATGACAATTTATACTAGGTCCATAACTTGGCTAAATTGATTAATTTATGGTTTTTGTATAAATTACATATGTTGTACATTTTTAAATTTATTTATTTTCAATTAAATATTTTTCACAAAATTTGGTTATTTGATTTATATATTTTATAAAAACAACCAAAAAATTATATTTCAAGCCATTTTACAATTCAAATTAACCAATTTAAAAAATCTCCTGCGATCTTTAACGGTTGAATTATTTTTTTCAAAAAAAATTCAAAATTTCATTTTTATGTAAATGAAAATACCGATTAACATATGCTTTATTAAAAAACCCGACTAAGTACAAGAATCCACTTGTCAAATGTATAAACTCGGTTTTCTATTCAAATCAAAATACCGAATTGTGAAATTCACAAAAAAAAAAATCGAGACTCGCAAAATTCACTTTTCATAAGCAAATTAAAAAACAAACTCTGAGTTGGAATAGAAAAAATGAAACAAACTTTCAAATATTTTCTTACCAAAAATTCATTTTGTTTTAAAATAGTATTTTAATTTTTAAAGTGAATTTCAGATTCGGATTTTGAGGTTAGTACTTTTTGACAATTGACATGTTAATTTTTAAATATTTATTTTCAAATAATATTTTTTCCGTTTCCGTTACCATTATAAATAAATTAATAATAATAATATATTAATTCATTAAATATTACAACTAATTAGTTTATATTATATGTATAATTATTATTAATCCGATACGCGGACATATTGTATTGAAAAATTGAGTTAATTATTTATTAAGTTTTTTTAATAAATTACGTATTCGCAACCTACTATTTAAATTTAATTATGACAATTTATATTAGGTACATAACTTGGCTAAATTGATAAATTTATGGTTTTTGTATAAATTACATATGTTGTACATTTTTAAATTTATTTATTTTCAATTAAATATTTTTCACAAAATTTGGTTATTTGATTTATATATTTTATAAAAACAACCAAAAAATTATATTTCAAGCCATTTTACAATTCAAATTATCCAATTTAAAAAATCTCCTGCGATCTTTAACGGTTGAATTATTTTTTTCAAAAAAAAATCAAAAATTCATTTTTATGTAAATGAAAATACCGATTAACATATGTTTTATTAAAAACCCCGACTTAGTACAAGAATTAACTTGTCAAATGTAAAACTCGGTTTTCTATTCAAATTAAAATACCGAATTGTGAAATTCGCAAACAAAAATTGAGACTCGCTAAATACACTTTTCATAAGCAAATTAAAATACCAACTCTGAGTTGGTATTTTGATTGTAATACAAGAAATGAATAATGAAATGAATTTTCAAAAATTTCATTTCCAAAAATTCATTTTGTTTTAAAATAGTATTTTAATTTTTAAAGTGAATTTCAGATTCGGATTTTGAGTTTAGTATTTTTGACAATTGACATGTTAATTTTTAATTATTTATTTTCAAATAATATTTTTTCCGTTTCCGTTACCGTTATAAATAAATTAATAATAATAATATATTATTTCATTAAATATTACAACTAATTAGTTTATATTATATGTATAATTGTTATTAATCCGATACGCGGACATATTGTATTGAAAAATTGAGTTAATTATTTATTAAGTATTTTAATAAATTATGTATTCGCAACATACTATTTAAATATTATTATGACAATTTATGTTAGGTCCATAACTTGGCTAAATTGATAAATTTATGGTTTTTGTATAAATTACATATGTTGTACATTTTTAAATTTATTTATTTTCAATTAAATATTTTTCACAAAATTTGGTTATTTGATTTATATATTTTATAAAAACAACCAAAAAATTATATTTCAAGCCATTTTACAATTCAAATTATCCAATTTAAAAAATCTCCTGCGATCTTTAACGGTTGAATTATTTTTTTCAAAAAAAAATTCAAAAATTCATTTTTATGTAAATGAAAATACCGATTAACATATGTTTTATTAAAAAACCCGATTTAGTACAAGAATTAACTTGTCAAATGTATAAACTCGGTTTTCTATTCAAATCAAAATACCGAATTGTGAAATTCACAAAAAAAAAAATCGAGACTCGCAAAATTCACTTTTCATAAGCAAATTAAAAAACAAACTCTGAGTTGGAATAGAAAAAATGAAACAAACTTTCAAATATTTTCTTACCAAAAATTCATTTTGTTTTAAAATAGTATTTTAATTTTTAAAGTGAATTTCAGATTCGGATTTTGAGTTTAGTATTTTTGACAATTGACATGTTAATTTTTAATTATTTATTTTCAAATAATATTTTTTCCGTTTCCGTTACCGTTATAAATAAATTAATAATAATAATATATTAATTCATTAAATATTACAACTTATTAGTTTATATTATATGTATAATTGTTATTAATCCGATACGCGGACATATTGTATTGAAAAATTGAGTTAATTATTTATTAAGTATTGTAATAAATTACGTATTCGCAACATACTATTTAAATATAATTATGACAATTTATACTAGGTCCATAACTTGGCTAAATTGATTAATTTATGGTTTTTGTATAAATTACATATGTTGTACATTTTTAAATTTATTTATTTTCAATTAAATATTTTTCACAAAATTTGGTTATTTGATTTATATATTTTATAAAAACAACCAAAAAATTATATTTCAAGCCATTTTACAATTCAAATTAACCAATTTAAAAAATCTCCTGCGATCTTTAACGGTTGAATTATTTTTTTCAAAAAAAATTCAAAATTTCATTTTTATGTAAATGAAAATACCGATTAACATATGCTTTATTAAAAAACCCGACTTAGTACAAGAATCCACTTGTCAAATGTATAAACTCGGTTTTCTATTCAAATCAAAATACCGAATTGTGAAATTCACAAAAAAAAAAATCGAGACTCGCAAAATTCACTTTTCATAAGCAAATTAAAAAACAAACTCTGAGTTGGAATAGAAAAAATGAAACAAACTTTCAAATATTTTCTTACCAAAAATTCATTTTGTTTTAAAATAGTATTTTAATTTTTAAAGTGAATTTCAGATTCGGATTTTGAGGTTAGTACTTTTTGACAATTGACATGTTAATTTTTAAATATTTATTTTCAAATAATATTTTTTCCGTTTCCGTTACCATTATAAATAAATTAATAATAATAATATATTAATTCATTAAATATTACAACTAATTAGTTTATATTATATGTATAATTATTATTAATCCGATACGCGGACATATTGTATTGAAAAATTGAGTTAATTATTTATTAAGTATTTTAATAAATTACGTATTCGCAACCTACTATTTAAATTTAATTATGACAATTTATATTAGGTACATAACTTGGCTAAATTGATAAATTTATGGTTTTTGTATAAATTACATATGTTGTACATTTTTAAATTTATTTATTTTCAATTAAATATTTTTCACAAAATTTGCTTATTTGATTTATATATTTTATAAAAACAACCAAAAAATTATATTTCAAGCCATTTTACAATTCAAATTATCCAATTTAAAAAATCTCCTGCGATCTTTAACGGTTGAATTATTTTTTTCAAAAAAAAATCAAAAATTCATTTTTATGTAAATGAAAATACCGATTAACATATGTTTTATTAAAAACCCCGACTTAGTACAAGAATTAACTTGTCAAATGTAAAACTCGGTTTTCTATTCAAATTAAAATACCGAATTGTGAAATTCGCAAACAAAAATTGAGACTCGCTAAATACACTTTTCATAAGCAAATTAAAATACCAACTCTGAGTTGGTATTTTGATTGTAATACAAGAAATGAATAATGAAATGAATTTTCAAAAATTTCATTTCCAAAAATTCATTTTGTTTTAAAATAGTATTTTAATTTTTAAAGTGAATTTCAGATTCGGATTTTGAGTTTAGTATTTTTGACAATTGACATGTTAATTTTTAATTATTTATTTTCAAATAATATTTTTTCCGTTTCCGTTACCGTTATAAATAAATTAATAATAATAATATATTATTTCATTAAATATTACAACTAATTAGTTTATATAATATGTATAATTGTTATTAATCCGATACGCGGACATATTGTATTGAAAAATTGAGTTAATTATTTATTAAGTATTTTAATAAATTATGTATTCGCAACATACTATTTAAATATTATTATGACAATTTATATTAGGTCCATAACTTGGCTAAATTGATAAATTTATGGTTTTTGTATAAATTACATATGTTGTACATTTTTAAATTTATTTATTTTCAATTAAATATTTTTCACAAAATTTGGTTATTTGATTTATATATTTTATAAAAACAACCAAAAAATTATATTTCAAGCCATTTTACAATTCAAATTAACCAATTTAAAAAATCTCCTGCGATCTTTAACGGTTGAATTATTTTTTTCAAAAAAAATTCAAAAATTTATTTTAATGTAAATGAAAATACCGATTAACATATGTTTTATTAAAAACCCCGACTTAGTACAAGAATTAACTTGTCAAATGTAAAACTCGGTTTTCTATTCAAATCAAAATACCGAATTGTGAAATTCACAAAAAAAAATTGAGACTCGCTAAATACACTTTTCATAAGCAAATTAAAATACCAACTCTGAGTTGGAATAGAAAAAATGAAACAAACTTTCAAATATTTTCTTACCAAAAATTCATTTTGTTTTAAAATAGTATTTTAATTTTTAAAGTGAATTTCAGATTCGGATTTTGAGGTTAGTACTTTTTGACAATTGACATGTTAATTTTTAAATATTTATTTTCAAATAATATTTTTTCCGTTTCCGTTACCGTTATAAATAAATTAATAATAATAATATATTAATTCATTAAATATTACAACTAATTAGTTTATATTATATGTATAATTGTTATTAATCCGATACGCGGACATATTGTATTGAAAAATTGAGTTAATTATTTATTAAGTATTGTAATAAACTACGTAATCGCAACATACTATTTAAATTTAATTATGACAGTTTATATTAGGTACATAACCTGGCTAAATTGATTAATTTATGGTTTTTGTATAAATTACATATGTTGTACATTTTTAAATTTATTTATTTTCAATTAAATATTTTTCACAAAATTTGCTTATTTGATTTATATATTTTATAAAAACAACCAAAAAATTATATTTCAAGCCATTTTACAATTCAAATTAACCAATTTAAAAAATCTCCTGCGATCTTTAACGGTTGAATTATTTTTTTCAAAAAAAAATTCAAAAATTCATTTTTATGTAAATGAAAATACCGATTAACATATGTTTTATTAAAAAACCCGATTTAGTACAAGAATTAACTTGTCAAATGTATAAACTCGGTTTTCTATTCAAATCAAAATACCGAATTGTGAAATTCACAAAAAAAAATTGAGACTCGCTAAATACACTTTTCATAAGCAAATTAAAATACCAACTCTGAGTTGGAATAGAAAAAATGAAATGAACTTTCAAATATTTTCTTACCAAAAATTCATTTTGTTTTAAAATAGTATTTTAATTTTTAAAGTGAATTTCAGATTCGGATTTTGAGTTTAGTACTTGTTGACAACTGACATGTTAATTTTTAAATATTTATTTTCAAATAATATTTTTTCCGTTTCCGTTACGGTTATAAACAAATTAATAATAATAATATATTAATTCATTAAATATTACAACTAATTAGTTTATATTATATATATAATTGTTATTAATCCGATTGGCGGACATATTGTATTGAAAAATTGAGTTAATTATTTATTAGTAATTGTAATAAATTACGTATTCGCAACATACTATTTAAATTTTATTATGACAATTTTATATTAGGTACATAACTTGGCTAAATTGATAAATATTTGGTTTTTGTATAAATTACATATGTTGTACATTTTTAAATTTATTTATTTTCAATTAAATATTTTTCACAAAATTTGGTTATTTGATTTATATATTTTATAAAAACAACCAAAAAATTATATTTCAAACCATTTTACAATTCAAATTAACCAATTTAAAAAAATCTCCTGCGATCTTTAACGGTTGAATTATTTTTTTCAAAAAAAAATTCAAAATTTCATTTTTATGTAAATGAAAATACCGATTAACATATGCTTTATTAAAAAACCCGACTTAGTACAAGAATCCACTTGTCAAATGTATAAACTCGGTTTTCTATTCAAATCAAAATACCGAATTGTGAAATTCACAAAAAAAAAAATCGAGACTCGCAAAATTCACTTTTCATAAGCAAATTAAAAAACAAACTCTGAGTTGGAATAGAAAAAATGAAATAAACTTTCAAATATTTTCTTACCAAAAATTCATTTTGTTTTAAAATGGTATTTTAATTTTTAAAGTGAATTTCATATTCGGATTTTGAGGTTAGTACTTTTTGACAATTGACATGTTAATTTTTAAATATTTATTTTCAAATAATATTTTTTCCGTTTCCGTTACCGTTATAAATAAATTAATAATAATAATATATTAATTCATTAAATATTACAACTAATTAGTTTATATTATATGTATAATTGTTATTAATCCGATACGCGGACATATTGTATTGAAAAATTGAGTTAATTATTTATTAAGTATTGTAATAAACTACGTAATCGCAACATACTATTTAAATTTAATTATGACAGTTTATATTAGGTACATAACTTGGCTAAATTGATTAATTTATGGTTTTTGTATAAATTACATATGTTGTACATTTTTAAATTTATTTATTTTCAATTAAATATTTTTCACAAAATTTGGTTATTTGATTTATATATTTTATAAAAACAACCAAAAAATTATATTTCAAGCCATTTTACAATTCAAATTAACCAATTTAAAAAATCTCCTGCGATCTTTAACGGTTGAATTATTTTTTTCAAAAAAAAATTCAAAAATTCATTTTTATGTAAATGAAAATACCGATTAACATATGTTTTATTAAAAAACCCGATTTAGTACAAGAATTAACTTGTCAAATGTATAAACTCGGTTTTCTATTCAAATCAAAATACCGAATTGTGAAATTCACAAAAAAAAATTGAGACTCGCTAAATACACTTTTCATAAGCAAATTAAAAAACAAACTCTGAGTTGGAATAGAAAAAATGAAACAAACTTTCAAATATTTTCTTACCAAAAACTCATTTTGTTTTAAAATAGTATTTTAATTTTTAAAGTGAATTTCAGATTCGGATTTTGAGGTTAGTACTTTTTGACAATTGACATGTTAATTTTTAAATATTTATTTTCAAATAATATTTTTTCCGTTTCCGTTACCGTTATAAATAAATTAATAATAATAATATATTAATTCATTAAATATTACAACTAATTAGTTTATATTATATGTATAATTGTTATTAATCCGATACGCGGACATATTGTATTGAAAAATTGAGTTAATTATTTATTAAGTATTGTAATAAACTACGTAATCGCAACATACTATTTAAATTTAATTATGACAGTTTATATTAGGTACATAACCTGGCTAAATTGATTAATTTATGGTTTTTGTATAAATTACATATGTTGTACATTTTTAAATTTATTTATTTTCAATTAAATATTTTTCACAAAATTTGGTTATTTGATTTATATATTTTATAAAAACAACCAAAAAATTATATTTCAAGCCATTTTACAATTCAAATTAACCAATTTAAAAAATCTCCTGCGATCTTTAACGGTTGAATTATTTTTTTCAAAAAAAAATTCAAAAATTCATTTTTATGTAAATGAAAATACCGATTAACATATGTTTTATTAAAAAACCCGATTTAGTACAAGAATTAACTTGTCAAATGTATAAACTCGGTTTTCTATTCAAATTAAAATACCGAATTGTGAAATTCACAAAAAAAAATTGAGACTCGCTAAATACACTTTTCATAAGCAAATTAAAATACCAACTCTGAGTTGGAATAGAAAAAATGAAATGAACTTTCAAATATTTTCTTACCAAAAATTCATTTTGTTTTAAAATGGTATTTTAATTTTTAACGTGAATTTCAGATTCGGATTTTGAGTTTAGTACTTTTTGACAATTGACATGTTAATTTTTAATTATTTATTTTCAAATAATATTTTTTCCGTTTCCGTTACCGTTATAAATAAATTAATAATAATAATATATTAATTCATTAAATATTACAACTAATTAGTTTATATTATATGTATAATTGTTATTAATCCGATACGCGGACATATTGTATTGAAAAATTGAGTTAATTATTTATTAAGTATTGTAATAAATTACGTATTCGCAACATACTATTTAAATATAATTATGACAATTCATACTAGGTCCATAACTTGGCTAAATTGATAAATTTATGGTTTTTGTATAAATTACATATGTTGTACATTTTTAAATTTATTTATTTTCAATTAAATATTTTTCACAAAATTTGGTTATTTGATTTATATATTTTATAAAAACAACCAAAAAATTATATTTCAAGCCATTTTACAATTCAAATTAACCAATTTAAAAAATCTCCTGCGATCTTTAACGGTTGAATTATTTTTTTCAAAAAAAATTCAAAAATTTATTTTAATGTAAATGAAAATACCGATTAACATATGTTTTATTAAAAACCCCGACTTAGTACAAGAATTAACTTGTCAAATGTAAAACTCGGTTTTCTATTTAAATTAAAATACCGAATTGTGAAATTCGCAAAAAAAAATTGAGACTCGCAAAATTCACTTTTTATAAGAAAATTAAAATACCAACTCTGAGTTGGTATTTTGATTGTAATACAAAAAATGAATAATGAAATGAATTTTCAAAAATTTCATTTCCAAAAATTCATTTTGTTTTAAAATGGTATTTTAATTTTTAAAGTGAATTTCAGATTCGGATTTTGAGTTTAGTACTTTTTGACAATTGACATGTTAATTTTTAAATATTTATTTTCAAATAATATGTTTTCCGTTTCCGTTACGGTTATAAATAAATTAATAATAATAATAAATTAATTCATTAAATATTACAACTAATTAGTTTATATTATATATATAATTGTTATTAATCCGATTGGCGGACATATTGTATTGAAAAATTGAGTTAATTATTTATTAGTAATTGTAATAAATTACGTATTCGCAACATACTATTTAAATTTAATTATGACAATTTCATATTAGGTACATAACTTGGCTAAATTGATAAATATTTGGTTTTTGAATAAATTACATATGTTGTACATTTTTAAATTTATTTATTTTCAATTAAATATTTTTCACAAAATTTGGTTATTTGATTTATATATTTTATAAAAACAACCAAAAAATTATATTTCAAGCCATTTTACAATTCAAATTAACCAATTTAAAAAATCTCCTGCGATCTTTAACGGTTGAACTATTTTTTTCAAAAAAAAATTCAAAAATTCATTTTTATGTAAATGAAAATACCGATTAACATATGTTTTATTAAAAACCCCGACTTAGTACAAGAATTAACTTGTCAAATGTAAAACTAGGTTTTCTATTCAAATTAAAATACCGAATTGTGAAATTCGCAAACAAAAATTGAGACTCGCTAAATACACTTTTCATAAGCAAATTAAAATACCAACTCTGAGTTGGTATTTTGATTGTAATACAAGAAATGAATAATGAAATGAATTTTCAAAAATTTCATTTCCAAAAATTCATTTTGTTTTAAAATAGTATTTTAATTTTTAAAGTGAATTTCAGATTCGGATTTTGAGTTTAGTATTTTTGACAATTGACATGTTAATTTTTAATTATTTATTTTCAAATAATATTTTTTCCGTTTCCGTTACCGTTATAAATAAATTAATAATAATAATATATTATTTCATTAAATATTACAACTAATTAGTTTATATTATATGTATAATTGTTATTAATCCGATACGCGGACATATTGTATTGAAAAATTGAGTTAATTATTTATTAAGTATTTTAATAAATTATGTATTCGCAACATACTATTTAAATATTATTATGACAATTTATATTAGGTCCATAACTTGGCTAAATTGATTAATTTATGGTTTTTGTATAAATTACATATGTTGTACATTTTTAAATTTATTTATTTTCAATTAAATATTTTTCACAAAATTTGCTTATTTGATTTATATATTTTATAAAAACAACCAATAAATTTATATTTAATATATTTTATATTTAAATTGGTTATATTTTATATTTAATATATTTAATATATTTAATATATTTTATAAAAACAACCAATAAACCAATATTTCAAGCCATTTTACAATTCAAATTAACCAATTTAAAAAATCTCCTGCGATCTTTAACGGTTGAATTATTTTTTTCAAAAAAAATTCAAAAATTCATTTTTATGTAAATGAAAATACCGATTAACATATGTTTTATTAAAAACCCCGACTTAGTACAAGAATTAACTTGTCAAATGTAAAACTCGGTTTTCTATTCAAATCAAAATACCGAATTGTGAAATTCACAAAAAAAAATTGAGACTCGCTAAATACACTTTTCATAAGCAAATTAAAATACCAACTCTGAGTTGGAATAGAAAAAATGAAATGAACTTTCAAATATTTTCTTACCAAAAATTCATTTTGTTTTAAAATGGTATTTTAATTTTTAACGTGAATTTCAGATTCGGATTTTGAGTTTAGTACTTTTTGACAATTGACATGTTAATTTTTAAATATTTATTTTCAAATAATATTTTTTCCGTTTCCGTTACCGTTATAAATAAATTAATAATAATAATATATTAATTCATTAAATATTACAACTAATTAGTTTATATTATATGTATAATTGTTATTAATCCGATACGCGGACATATTGTATTGAAAAATTGAGTTAATTATTTATTAAGTATTTTAATAAATTATGTATTCGCAACATACTATTTAAATATAATTATGACAATTTATATTAGGTCCATAACTTGGCTAAATTGATAAATTTATGGTTTTTGTATAAATTACATATGTTGTACATTTTTAAATTTATTTATTTTCAATTAAATATTTTTCACAAAATTTGGTTATTTGATTTATATATTTTATAAAAACAACCAAAAAATTATATTTCAAGCCATTTTACAATTCAAATTAACCAATTTAAAAAATCTCCTGCGATCTTTAACGGTTGAATTATTTTTTTCAAAAAAAAATTCAAAAATTCATTTTTATGTAAATGAAAATACCGATTAACATATGTTTTATTAAAAAACCCGATTTAGTACAAGAATTAACTTGTCAAATGTATAAACTCGGTTTTCTATTCAAATCAAAATACCGAATTGTGAAATTCACAAAAAAAAATTGAGACTCGCTAAATACACTTTTCATAAGCAAATTAAAAAACAAACTCTGAGTTGGAATAGAAAAAATGAAACAAACTTTCAAATATTTTCTTACCAAAAATTCATTTTGTTTTAAAATAGTATTTTAATTTTTAAAGTGAATTTCAGATTCGGATTTTGAGGTTAGTACTTTTTGACAATTGACATGTTAATTTTTAAATATTTATTTTCAAATAATATTTTTTCCGTTTCCGTTACCGTTATAAATAAATTAATATTAATAATATATTAATTCATTAAATATTACAACTAATTAGTTTATATTATATGTATAATTGTTATTAATCCGATACGCGGACATATTGTATTGAAAAATTGAGTTAATTATTTATTAAGTATTGTAATAAACTACGTAATCGCAACATACTATTTAAATTTAATTATGACAGTTTATATTAGGTACATAACCTGGCTAAATTGATTAATTTATGGTTTTTGTATAAATTACATATGTTGTACATTTTTAAATTTATTTATTTTCAATTAAATATTTTTCACAAAATTTGGTTATTTGATTTATATATTTTATAAAAACAACCAAAAAATTATATTTCAAGCCATTTTACAATTCAAATTAACCAATTTAAAAAATCTCCTGCGATCTTTAACGGTTGAATTATTTTTTTCAAAAAAAAATTCAAAAATTCATTTTTATGTAAATGAAAATACCGATTAACATATGTTTTATTAAAAAACCCGATTTAGTACAAGAATTAACTTGTCAAATGTATAAACTCGGTTTTCTATTCAAATCAAAATACCGAATTGTGAAATTCACAAAAAAAAATTGAGACTCGCTAAATACACTTTTCATAAGCAAATTAAAAAACAAACTCTGAGTTGGAATAGAAAAAATGAAACAAACTTTCAAATATTTTCTTACCAAAAATTCATTTTGTTTTAAAATAGTATTTTAATTTTTAAAGTGAATTTCAGATTCGGATTTTGAGGTTAGTACTTTTTGACAATTGACATGTTAATTTTTAAATATTTATTTTCAAATAATATTTTTTCCGTTTCCGTTACCGTTATAAATAAATTAATATTAATAATATATTAATTCATTAAATATTACAACTAATTAGTTTATATTATATGTATAATTGTTATTAATCCGATACGCGGACATATTGTATTGAAAAATTGAGTTAATTATTTATTAAGTATTGTAATAAACTACGTAATCGCAACATACTATTTAAATTTAATTATGACAGTTTATATTAGGTACATAACCTGGCTAAATTGATTAATTTATGGTTTTTGTATAAATTACATATGTTGTACATTTTTAAATTTATTTATTTTCAATTAAATATTTTTCACAAAATTTGGTTATTTGATTTATATATTTTATAAAAACAACCAAAAAATTATATTTCAAGCCATTTTACAATTCAAATTAACCAATTTAAAAAATCTCCTGCGATCTTTAACGGTTGAATTATTTTTTTCAAAAAAAATTCAAAAATTTATTTTAATGTAAATGAAAATACCGATTAACATATGTTTTATTAAAAACCCCGACTTAGTACAAGAATTAACTTGTCAAATGTAAAACTCGGTTTTCTATTTAAATTAAAATACCGAATTGTGAAATTCGCAAAAAAAAATTGAGACTCGCAAAATTCACTTTTTATAAGAAAATTAAAATACCAACTCTGAGTTGGTATTTTGATTGTAATACAAAAAATGAATAATGAAATGAATTTTCAAAAATTTCATTTCCAAAAATTCATTTTGTTTTAAAATGGTATTTTAATTTTTAAAGTGAATTTCAGATTCGGATTTTGAGTTTAGTAGTTTTTGACAATTGACATGTTAATTTTTAAATATTTATTTTCAAATAATATGTTTTCCGTTTCCGTTACGGTTATAAATAAATTAATAATAATAATAAATTAATTCATTAAATATTACAACTAATTAGTTTATATTATATATATAATTGTTATTAATCCGATTGGCGGACATATTGTATTGAAAAATTGAGTTAATTATTTATTAGTAATTGTAATAAATTACGTATTCGCAACATACTATTTAAATTTAATTATGACAATTTCATATTAGGTACATAACTTGGCTAAATTGATAAATATTTGGTTTTTGAATAAATTACATATGTTGTACATTTTTAAATTTATTTATTTTCAATTAAATATTTTTCACAAAATTTGGTTATTTGATTTATATATTTTATAAAAACAACCAAAAAATTATATTTCAAGCCATTTTACAATTCAAATTAACCAATTTAAAAAATCTCCTGCGATCTTTAACGGTTGAACTATTTTTTTCAAAAAAAAATTCAAAAATTCATTTTTATGTAAATGAAAATACCGATTAACATATGTTTTATTAAAAACCCCGACTTAGTACAAGAATTAACTTGTCAAATGTAAAACTAGGTTTTCTATTCAAATTAAAATACCGAATTGTGAAATTCGCAAACAAAAATTGAGACTCGCTAAATACACTTTTCATAAGCAAATTAAAATACCAACTCTGAGTTGGTATTTTGATTGTAATACAAGAAATGAATAATGAAATGAATTTTCAAAAATTTCATTTCCAAAAATTCATTTTGTTTTAAAATAGTATTTTAATTTTTAAAGTGAATTTCAGATTCGGATTTTGAGTTTAGTATTTTTGACAATTGACATGTTAATTTTTAATTATTTATTTTCAAATAATATTTTTTCCGTTTCCGTTACCGTTATAAATAAATTAATAATAATAATATATTATTTCATTAAATATTACAACTAATTAGTTTATATTATATGTATAATTGTTATTAATCCGATACGCGGACATATTGTATTGAAAAATTGAGTTAATTATTTATTAAGTATTTTAATAAATTATGTATTCGCAACATACTATTTAAATATTATTATGACAATTTATATTAGGTCCATAACTTGGCTAAATTGATTAATTTATGGTTTTTGTATAAATTACATATGTTGTACATTTTTAAATTTATTTATTTTCAATTAAATATTTTTCACAAAATTTGCTTATTTGATTTATATATTTTATAAAAACAACCAATAAATTTATATTTAATATATTTTATATTTAAATTGGTTATATTTTATATTTAATATATTTAATATATTTAATATATTTTATAAAAACAACCAATAAACCAATATTTCAAGCCATTTTACAATTCAAATTAACCAATTTAAAAAATCTCCTGCGATCTTTAACGGTTGAATTATTTTTTTCAAAAAAAATTCAAAAATTCATTTTTATGTAAATGAAAATACCGATTAACATATGTTTTATTAAAAACCCCGACTTAGTACAAGAATTAACTTGTCAAATGTAAAACTCGGTTTTCTATTCAAATCAAAATACCGAATTGTGAAATTCACAAAAAAAAATTGAGACTCGCTAAATACACTTTTCATAAGCAAATTAAAAAACAAACTCTGAGTTGGAATAGAAAAAATGAAACAAACTTTCAAATATTTTCTTACCAAAAATTCATTTTGTTTTAAAATAGTATTTTAATTTTTAAAGTGAATTTCAGATTCGGATTTTGAGGTTAGTACTTTTTGACAATTGACATGTTAATTTTTAAATATTTATTTTCAAATAATATTTTTTCCGTTTCCGTTACCGTTATAAATAAATTAATAATAATAAATATATAATAATTCATTAAATATTACAACTAATTAGTTTATATTATATGTATAATTGTTATTAATCCGATACGCGGACATATTGTATTGAAAAATTGAGTTAATTATTTATTAAGTATTGTAATAAACTACGTAATCGCAACATACTATTTAAATTTAATTATGACAGTTTATATTAGGTACATAACCTGGCTAAATTGATTAATTTATGGTTTTTGTATAAATTACATATGTTGTACATTTTTAAATTTATTTATTTTCAATTAAATATTTTTCACAAAATTTGGTTATTTGATTTATATATTTTATAAAAACAACCAAAAAATTATATTTCAAACCATTTTACAATTCAAATTAACCAATTTAAAAAATCTCCTGCGATCTTTAACGGTTGAATTATTTTTTTCAAAAAAAAATTCAAAAATTCATTTTAATGTAAATGAAAATACCGATTAACATATGTTTTATTAAAAACCCCGACTTAGTACAAGAATTAACTTGTCAAATGTAAAACTCGGTTTTCTATTCAAATCAAAATACCGAATTGTGAAATTCACAAAAAAAAATTGAGACTCGCTAAATACACTTTTCATAAGCAAATTAAAAAACAAACTCTGAGTTGGAATAGAAAAAATGAAACAAACTTTCAAATATTTTCTTACCAAAAATTCATTTTGTTTTAAAATAGTATTTTAATTTTTAAAGTGAATTTCAGATTCGGATTTTGAGTTTAGTATTTTTGACAATTGACATGTTAATTTTTAAATATTTATTTTCAAATAATATTTTTTCCGTTTCCGTTACCGTTATAAATAAATTAATAATAATAATATATTAATTCATTAAATATTACAACTAATTAGTTTATATTATATGTATAATTGTTATTAATCCGATACGCGGACATATTGTATTGAAAAATTGAGTTAATTATTTATTAAGTATTGTAATAAACTACGTAATCGCAACATACTATTTAAATTTAATTATGACAGTTTATATTAGGTACATAACCTGGCTAAATTGATTAATTTATGGTTTTTGTATAAATTACATATGTTGTACATTTTTAAATTTATTTATTTTCAATTAAATATTTTTCACAAAATTTGGTTATTTGATTTATATATTTTATAAAAACAACCAAAAAATTATATTTCAAGCCATTTTACAATTCAAATTAACCAATTTAAAAAATCTCCTGCGATCTTTAACGGTTGAATTATTTTTTTCAAAAAAAAATTCAAAAATTCATTTTTATGTAAATGAAAATACCGATTAACATATGTTTTATTAAAAAACCCGATTTAGTACAAGAATTAACTTGTCAAATGTATAAACTCGGTTTTCTATTCAAATCAAAATACCGAATTGTGAAATTCACAAAAAAAAATTGAGACTCGCTAAATACACTTTTCATAAGCAAATTAAAATACCAACTCTGAGTTGGAATAGAAAAAATGAAATGAACTTTCAAATATTTTCTTACCAAAAATTCATTTTGTTTTAAAATAGTATTTTAATTTTTAAAGTGAATTTCAGATTCGGATTTTGAGTTTAGTACTTTTTGACAACTGACATGTTAATTTTTAAATATTTATTTTCAAATAATATTTTTTCCGTTTCCGTTACGGTTATAAACAAATTAATAATAATAATAAATTAATTCATTAAATATTACAACTAATTAGTTTATATTATATATATAATTGTTATTAATCCGATTGGCGGACATATTGTATTGAAAAATTGAGTTAATTATTTATTAGTAATTGTAATAAATTACGTATTCGCAACATACTATTTAAATTTTATTATGACAATTTTATATTAGGTACATAACTTGGCTAAATTGATAAATATTTGGTTTTTGTATAAATTACATATGTTGTACATTTTTAAATTTATTTATTTTCAATTAAATATTTTTCACAAAATTTGGTTATTTGATTTATATATTTTATAAAAACAACCAAAAAATTATATTTCAAACCATTTTACAATTCAAATTAACCAATTTAAAAAAATCTCCTGCGATCTTTAACGGTTGAATTATTTTTTTCAAAAAAAAATTCAAAATTTCATTTTTATGTAAATGAAAATACCGATTAACATATGTTTTATTAAACAACCCGACTTAGTACAAGAATCCACTTGTCAAATGTATAAACTCGGTTTTCTATTCAAATCAAAATACCGAATTGTGAAATTCACAAAAAAAAAAATCGAGACTCGCAAAATTCACTTTTCATAAGCAAATTAAAAAACAAACTCTGAGTTGGAATAGAAAAAATGAAATAAACTTTCAAATATTTTCTTACCAAAAATTCATTTTGTTTTAAAATGGTATTTTAATTTTTAAAGTGAATTTCATATTCGGATTTTGAGGTTAGTACTTTTTGACAATTGACATGTTAATTTTTAAATATTTATTTTCAAATAATATTTTTTCCGTTTCCGTTACCGTTATAAATAAATTAATAATAATAATATATTAATTCATTAAATATTACAACTAATTAGTTTATATTATATGTATAATTGTTATTAATCCGATACGCGGACATATTGTATTGAAAAATTGAGTTAATTATTTATTAAGTATTGTAATAAACTACGTAATCGCAACATACTATTTAAATTTAATTATGACAGTTTATATTAGGTACATAACTTGGCTAAATTGATTAATTTATGGTTTTTGTATAAATTACATATGTTGTACATTTTTAAATTTATTTATTTTCAATTAAATATTTTTCACAAAATTTGGTTATTTGATTTATATATTTTATAAAAACAACCAAAAAATTATATTTCAAGCCATTTTACAATTCAAATTAACCAATTTAAAAAATCTCCTGCGATCTTTAACGGTTGAATTATTTTTTTCAAAAAAAAATTCAAAAATTCATTTTTATGTAAATGAAAATACCGATTAACATATGTTTTATTAAAAAACCCGATTTAGTACAAGAATTAACTTGTCAAATGTATAAACTCGGTTTTCTATTCAAATCAAAATACCGAATTGTGAAATTCACAAAAAAAAATGGAGACTCGCTAAATACACTTGTCATAAGCAAATTAAAATACCAACTCTGAGTTGGAATAGAAAAAATGAAATGAACTTTCAAATATTTTCTTACCAAAAATTCATTTTGTTTTAAAATGGTATTTTAATTTTTAACGTGAATTTCAGATTCGGATTTTGAGTTTAGTACTTTTTGACAATTGACATGTTAATTTTTAAATATTTATTTTCAAATAATATTTTTTCCGTTTCCGTTACCGTTATAAAAAAATAATAATAATAATATATTAATTCATTAAATATTACAACTAATTAGTTTATATTATATGTATAATTGTTATTAATCCGATACGCGGACATATTGTATTGAAAAATTGAGTTAATTATTTATTAAGTGTTTTAATAAATTACGTATTCGCAACATACTATTTAAATTTAATTATGACAGTTTATATTAGGTACATAACTTGGCTAAATTGATAAATTTATGGTTTTTGTATAAATTACATATGTTGTACATTTTTAAATTTATTTATTTTCAATTAAATATTTTTCACAAAATTTGCTTATTTGATTTATATATTTTATAAAAACAACCAAAAAATTATATTTCAAGCCATTTTACAATTCAAATTAACCAATTTAAAAAATCTCCTGCGATCTTTAACGGTTGAATTATTTTTTTCAAAAAAAATTCAAAAATTTATTTTAATGTAAATGAAAATACCGATTAACATATGTTTTATTAAAAACCCCGACTTAGTACAAGAATTAACTTGTCAAATGTAAAACTAGGTTTTCTATTCAAATTAAAATACCGAATTGTGAAATTCGCAAAAAAAAATTGAGACTCGCAAAATTCACTTTTCATAAGAAAATTAAAATACCAACTCTGAGTTGGTATTTTGATTGTAATACAAAAAATGAATAATGAAATGAATTTTCAAAAATTTCATTTCCAAAAATTCATTTTGTTTTAAAATAGTATTTTAATTTTTAAAGTGAATTTCAGATTCGGATTTCGAGTTTAGTATTTTTGACAATTGACATGTTAATTTTTAATTATTTATTTTCAAATAATATTTTTTCCGTTTCCGTTACCGTTATAAATAAATTAATAATAATAATATATTAATTCATTAAATATTACAACTAATTAGTTTATATTATATGTATAATTGTTATTAATCCGATACGCGGACATATTGTATTTAAAAATTGAGTTAATTATTTATTAAGTATTTTAATAAATTATGTATTCGCAACATACTATTTAAATATAATTATGACAATTTATATTAGGTCCATAACTTGGCTAAATTGATAAATTTATGGTTTTTGTATAAATTACATATGTTGTACATTTTTAAATTTATTTATTTTCAATTAAATATTTGTGACAAAATTTGTTTATTTGATTTATATATTTTATAAAAACAACCAAAAAATTATATTTCAAGCCATTTTACAATTCAAATTAACCAATTTAAAAAATCTCCTGCGATCTTTAACGGTTGAATTATTTTTTTCAAAAAAAATTCAAAAATTTATTTTAATGTAAATGAAAATACCGATTAACATATGTTTTATTAAAAACCCCGACTTAGTACAAGAATTAACTTGTCAAATGTATAAACTCGGTTTTCTATTCAAATCAAAATACCGAATTGTGAAATTCACAAAAAAAAATTGAGACTCGCTAAATACACTTTTCATAAGCAAATTAAAAAACAAACTCTGAGTTGGAATAGAAAAAATGAAACAAACTTTCAAATATTTTCTTACCAAAAATTCATTTTGTTTTAAAATAGTATTTTAATTTTTAAAGTGAATTTCAGATTCGGATTTTGAGGTTAGTACTTTTTGACAATTGACATGTTAATTTTTAAATATTTATTTTCAAATAATATTTTTTCCGTTTCCGTTACCGTTATAAATAAATTAATAATAATAATATATTTATTCATTAAATATTACAACTAATTAGTTTATATTATATGTATAATTGTTATTAATCCGATACGCGGACATATTGTATTGAAAAATTGAGTTAATTATTTATTAAGTATTGTAATAAACTACGTAATCGCAACATACTATTTAAATTTAATTATGACAGTTTATATTAGGTACATAACCTGGCTAAATTGATTAATTTATGGTTTTTGTATAAATTACATATGTTGTACATTTTTAAATTTATTTATTTTCAATTAAATATTTTTCACAAAATTTGGTTATTTGATTTATATATTTTATAAAAGCAACCAAAAAATTATATTTCAAGCCATTTTACAATTCAAATTAACCAATTTAAAAAATCTCCTGCGATCTTTAACGGTTGAATTATTTTTTTCAAAAAAAAATTCAAAAATTCATTTTTATGTAAATGAAAATACCGATTAACATATGTTTTATTAAAAAACCCGATTTAGTACAAGAATTAACTTGTCAAATGTATAAACTCGGTTTTCTATTCAAATTAAAATACCGAATTGTGAAATTCGCAAAAAAAAATTGAGACTCGCAAAATTCACTTTTTATAAGAAAATAAAAATACCAACTCTGAGTTGGTATTTTGATTGTAATACAAAAAATGAATAATGAAATGAATTTTCAAAAATATCATTTCCAAAAATTCATTTTGTTTTAAAATGGTATTTTAATTTTTAACGTGAATTTCAGATTCGGATTTTGAGTTTAGTACTTTTTGACAATTGACATGTTAATTTTTAAATATTTATTTTCAAATAATATTTTTTCCGTTTCCGTTACCGTTATAAATAAATTAATAATAATAATATATTAATTCATTAAATATTACAACTAATTAGTTTATATTATATGTATAATTGTTATTAATCCGATACGCGGACATATTGTATTGAAAAATTGAGTTAATTATTTAATAAGTATTTTAATAAATTACGTATTCGCAACATACTATTTAAATTTAATTATGACAGTTTATATTAGGTCCATAACTTGGCTAAATTGATAAATTTATGGTTTTTGTATAAATTACATATGTTGTACATTTTTAAATTTATTTATTTTCAATTAAATATTTTTCACAAAATTTGCTTATTTGATTTATATATTTTATAAAAACAACCAAAAAATTATATTTCAAGCCATTTTACAATTCAAATTAACCAATTTAAAAAATCTCCTGCGATCTTTAACGGTTGAATTATTTTTTTCAAAAAAAATTCAAAAATTTATTTTAATGTAAATGAAAATACCGATTAACATATATTTTATTAAAAACCCCGACTTAGTACAAGAATTAACTTGTCAAATGTAAAACTAGGTTTTCTATTCAAATTAAAATACCGAATTGTGAAATTCGCAAAAAAAAATTGAGACTCGCAAAATTCACTTTTCATAAGAAAATTAAAATACCAACTCTGAGTTGGTATTTTGATTGTAATACAAAAAATGAATAATGAAATGAATTTTCAAAAATTTCACTTTCAAAAATTCATTTTGTTTTAAAATAGTATTTTAATTTTTAAAGTGAATTTCAGATTCGGATTTCGAGTTTAGTATTTTTGACAATTGACATGTTAATTTTTAATTATTTATTTTCAAATAATATTTTTTCCGTTTCCGTTACCGTTATAAATAAATTAATAATAATAATATATTAATTCATTAAATATTACAACTAATTAGTTTATATTATATGTATAATTGTTATTAATCCGATACGCGGACATATTGTATTGAAAAATTGAGTTAATTATTTATTAAGTATTTTAATAAATTATGTATTCGCAACATACTATTTAAATATAATTATGACAATTTATATTAGGTCCATAACTTGGCTAAATTGATAAATTTATGGTTTTTGTATAAATTACATATGTTGTACATTTTTAAATTTATTTATTTTCAATTAAATATTTTTCACAAAATTTGCTTATTTGATTTATATATTTTATAAAAACAACCAATAAATTATATTTCAAGCCATTTTACAATTCAAATTAACCAATTTAAAAAATCTCCTGCGATCTTTAACGGTTGAATTATTTTTTTCAAAAAAAATTCAAAAATTTATTTTAATGTAAATGAAAATACCGATTAACATATGTTTTATTAAAAACCCCGACTTAGTACAAGAATTAACTTGTCAAATGTAAAACTCGGTTTTCTATTCAAATTAAAATACCGAATTGTGAAATTCGCAAAAATAAATTGAGACTCGCTAAATACACTTTTCATAAGCAAATTAAAAAACAAACTCTGAGTTGGAATAGAAAAAATGAAATAAACTTTCAAATATTTTCTTACCAAAAATTCATTTTGTTTTAAAATGGTATTTTAATTTTTAAAGTGAATTTCAGATTCGGATTTTGAGTTTAGTACTTTTTGACAATTGACATGTTAATTTTTAAATATTTATTTTCAAATAATATTTTTTCCGTTTCCGTTACCGTTATAAATAAATTAATAATAATAATATATTAATTCATTAAATATTACAACTAATTAGTTTATATTATATGTATAATTGTTATTAATCCGATACGCGGACATATTGTATTGAAAAATTGAGTTAATTATTTATTAAGTATTGTAATAAACTACGTAATCGCAACATACTATTTAAATTTAATTATGACAGTTTATATTAGGTACATAACTTGGCTAAATTGATTAATTTATGGTTTTTGTATAAATTACATATGTTGTACATTTTTAAATTTATTTATTTTCAATTAAATATTTTTCACAAAATTTGCTTATTTGATTTATATATTTTATAAAAACAACCAATAAATTATATTTCAAGCCATTTTACAATTCAAATTAACCAATTTAAAAAATCTCCTGCGATCTTTAACGGTTGAATTATTTTTTTCAAAAAAAATTCAAAAATTCATTTTTATGTAAATGAAAATACCGATTAACATATGTTTTATTAAAAACCCCGACTTAGTACAAGAATTAACTTGTCAAATGTAAAACTAGGTTTTCTATTCAAATTAAAATACCGAATTGTGAAATTCGCAAACAAAAATTGAGACTCGCAAAATTCACTTTTCATAAGAAAATTAAAATATCAACTCTGAGTTGGTATTTTGATTGTAATACAAAAAATGAATAATGAAATGAATTTTCAAAAATTTCATTTCCAAAAATTCATTTTGTTTTAAAATAGTATTTTAATTTTTAAAGTGAATTTCAGATTCGGATTTTGAGTTTAGTATTTTTGACAATTGACATGATAATTTTTAATTATTTATTTTCAAATAATATTTTTTCCGTTTCCGTTACCGTTATAAATAAATTAATAATAATAATATATTAATTCATTAAATATTACAACTAATTAGTTTATATTATATGTATAATTGTTATTAATCCGATACGCGGACATATTGTATTGAAAAATTGAGTTAATTATTTATTAAGTATTTTAATAAATTATGTATTCGCAACATACTATTTAAATATTATTATGACAATTTATATTAGGTCCATAACTTGGCTAAATTGATAAATTTATGGTTTTTGTATAAATTACATATGTTGTACATTTTTAAATTTATTTATTTTCAATTAAATATTTTTCACAAAATTTGGTTATTTGATTTATATATTTTATAAAAACAACCAAAAAATTATATTTCAAGCCATTTTACAATTCAAATTAACCAATTTAAAAAATCTCCTGCGATCTTTAACGGTTGAATTATTTTTTTCAAAAAAAATTCAAAAATTTATTTTAATGTAAATGAAAATACCGATTAACATATGTTTTATTAAAAACCCCGACTTAGTACAAGAATTAACTTGTCAAATGTAAAACTCGGTTTTCTATTCAAATTAAAATACCGAATTGTGAAATTCGCAAAAAAAAATTGAGACTCGCAAAATTCACTTTTTATAAGAAAATTAAAATACCAACTCTGAGTTGGTATTTTGATTGTAATACAAAAAATGAATAATGAAATGAATTTTCAAAAATTTCATTTCCAAAAATTCATTTTGTTTTAAAATGGTATTTTAATTTTTAACGTGAATTTCAGATTCGGATTTTGAGTTTAGTACTTTTTGACAATTGACATGTTAATTTTTAAATATTTATTTTCAAATAATATGTTTTCCGTTTCCGTTACGGTTATAAATAAATTAATAATAATAATAAATTAATTCATTAAATATTACAACTAATTAGTTTATATTATATGTATAATTGTTATTAATCCGATACGCGGACATATTGTATTGAAAAATTGAGTTAATTATTTATTAAGTATTTTAATAAATTACGTATTCGCAACATACTATTTAAATATAATTATGACAATTTATACTAGGTCCATAACTTGGCTAAATTGATAAATTTATGGTTTTTGTATAAATTACATATGTTGTACATTTTTAAATTTATTTATTTTCAATTAAATATTTGTGACAAAATTTGGTTATTTGATTTATATATTTTATAAAAACAACCAAAAAATTATATTTCAAGCCATTTTACAATTCAAATTAACCAATTTAAAAAATCTCCTGCGATCTTTAACGGTTGAATTATTTTTTTCAAAAAAAATTCAAAAATTTATTTTAATGTAAATGAAAATACCGATTAACATATGTTTTATTAAAAACCCCGACTTAGTACAAGAATTAACTTGTCAAATGTAAAACTCGGTTTTCTATTTAAATTAAAATACCGAATTGTGAAATTCGCAAAAAAAAATTGAGACTCGCAAAATTCACTTTTTATAAGAAAATTAAAATACCAACTCTGAGTTGGTATTTTGATTGTAATACAAAAAATGAATAATGAAATGAATTTTCAAAAATTTCATTTCCAAAAATTCATTTTGTTTTAAAATGGTATTTTAATTTTTAAAGTGAATTTCAGATTCGGATTTTGAGTTTAGTACTTTTTGACAATTGACATGTTAATTTTTAAATATTTATTTTCAAATAATATGTTTTCCGTTTCCGTTACGGTTATAAATAAATAAATAATAATAATAAATTAATTCATTAAATATTACAACTAATTAGTTTATATTATATATATAATTGTTATTAATCCGATTGGCGGACATATTGTATTGAAAAATTGAGTTAATTATTTATTAGTAATTGTAATAAATTACGTATTCGCAACATACTATTTAAATTTAATTATGACAATTTCATATTAGGTACATAACTTGGCTAAATTGATAAATATTTGGTTTTTGTATAAATTACATATGTTGTACATTTTTAAATTTATTTATTTTCAATTAAATATTTTTCACAAAATTTGGTTATTTGATTTATATATTTTATAAAAACAACCAAAAAATTATATTTCAAACCATTTTACAATTCAAATTAACCAATTTAAAAAAATCTCCTGCGATCTTAACGGTTGAATTATTTTTTTCAAAAAAAAATTCAAAATTTCATTTTTATGTAAATGAAAATACCGATTAACATATGTTTTATTAAACAACCCGACTTAGTACAAGAATCCACTTGTCAAATGTATAAACTCGGTTTTCTATTCAAATCAAAATACCGAATTGTGAAATTCACAAAAAAAAAATCGAGACTCTCAAAATTCACTTTTCATAAGCAAATTAAAAAACAAACTCTGAGTTGGAATAGAAAAAATGAAATAAACTTTCAAATATTTTCTTACCAAAAATTCATTTTGTTTTAAAATAGTATTTTAATTTTTAAAGTGAATTTCAGATTCGGATTTTGAGTTTAGTACTTTTTGACAATTGACATGTTAATTTTTAAATATTTATTTTCAAATAATATTTTTTCCGTTTCCGTTACCGTTATAAATAAATTAATAATAATAATATATTAATTCATTAAATATTACAACTAATTAGTTTATATTATATGTATAATTGTTATTAATCCGATACGCGGACATATTGTATTGAAAAATTGAGTTAATTATTTATTAAGTATTTTAATAAATTATGTATTCGCAACATACTATTTAAATATAATTATGACAATTTATATTAGGTCCATAACTTGGCTAAATTGATAAATTTATGGTTTTTGTATAAATTACATATGTTGTACATTTTTAAATTTATTTATTTTCAATTAAATATTTGTGACAAAATTTGTTTATTTGATTTATATATTTTATAAAAACAACCAAAAAATTATATTTCAAGCCATTTTACAATTCAAATTAACCAATTTAAAAAATCTCCTGCGATCTTTAACGGTTGAATTATTTTTTTCAAAAAAAATTCAAAAATTTATTTTAATGTAAATGAAAATACCGATTAACATATGTTTTATTAAAAACCCCGACTTAGTACAAGAATTAACTTGTCAAATGTAAAACTCGGTTTTCTATTCAAATTAAAATACCGAATTGTGAAATTCGCAAAAATAAATTGAGACTCGCTAAATACACTTTTCATAAGCAAATTAAAAAACAAACTCTGAGTTGGAATAGAAAAAATGAAATAAACTTTCAAATATTTTCTTACCAAAAATTCATTTTGTTTTAAAATGGTATTTTAATTTTTAAAGTGAATTTCAGATTCGGATTTTGAGTTTAGTACTTTTTGACAATTGACATGTTAATTTTTAAATATTTATTTTCAAATAATATTTTTTCCGTTTCCGTTACCGTTATAAATAAATTAATAATAATAATATATTAATTCATTAAATATTACAACTAATTAGTTTATATTATATGTATAATTGTTATTAATCCGATACGCGGACATATTGTATTGAAAAATTGAGTTAATTATTTATTAAGTATTGTAATAAACTACGTAATCGCAACATACTATTTAAATTTAATTATGACAGTTTATATTAGGTACATAACTTGGCTAAATTGATTAATTTATGGTTTTTGTATAAATTACATATGTTGTACATTTTTAAATTTATTTATTTTCAATTAAATATTTTTCACAAAATTTGCTTATTTGATTTATATATTTTATAAAAACAACCAAAAAAGTATATTTCAAGCCATTTTACAATTCAAATTAACCAATTTAAAAAATCTCCTGCGATCTTTAACGGTTGAATTATTTTTTTCAAAAAAAAATTCAAAAATTCATTTTTATGTAAATGAAAATACCGATTAACATATGTTTTATTAAAAAACCCGACTTAGTACAAGAATTAACTTGTCAAATGTAAAACTCGGTTTTCTATTCAAATTAAAATACCGAATTGTGAAATTCGCAAAAAAAAATTGAGACTCGCAAAATTCACTTTTTATAAGAAAATAAAAATACCAACTCTGAGTTGGTATTTTGATTGTAATACAAAAAATGAATAATGAAATGAATTTTCAAAAATATCATTTCCAAAAATTCATTTTGTTTTAAAATGGTATTTTAATTTTTAACGTGAATTTCAGATTCGGATTTTGAGTTTAGTACTTTTTGACAATTGACATGTTAATTTTTAAATATTTATTTTCAAATAATATTTTTTCCGTTTCCGTTACCGTTATAAATAAATTAATAATAATAATATATTAATTCATTAAATATTACAACTAATTAGTTTATATTATATGTATAATTGTTATTAATCCGATACGCGGACATATTGTATTGAAAAATTGAGTTAATTATTTAATAAGTATTTTAATAAATTACGTATTCGCAACATACTATTTAAATTTAATTATGACAGTTTATATTAGGTCCATAACTTGGCTAAATTGATAAATTTATGGTTTTTGTATAAATTACATATGTTGTACATTTTTAAATTTATTTATTTTCAATTAAATATTTTTCACAAAATTTGCTTATTTGATTTATATATTTTATAAAAACAACCAAAAAATTATATTTCAAGCCATTTTACAATTCAAATTAACCAATTTAAAAAATCTCCTGCGATCTTTAACGGTTGAATTATTTTTTTCAAAAAAAATTCAAAAATTTATTTTAATGTAAATGAAAATACCGATTAACATATGTTTTATTAAAAACCCCGACTTAGTACAAGAATTAACTTGTCAAATGTAAAACTCGGTTTTCTATTCAAATTAAAATACCGAATTGTGAAATTCGCAAAAATAAATTGAGACTCGCTAAATACACTTTTCATAAGCAAATTAAAAAACAAACTCTGAGTTGGAATAGAAAAAATGAAATAAACTTTCAAATATTTTCTTACCAAAAATTCATTTTGTTTTAAAATGGTATTTTAATTTTTAAAGTGAATTTCAGATTCGGATTTTGAGTTTAGTACTTTTTGACAATTGACATGTTAATTTTTAAATATTTATTTTCAAATAATATTTTTTCCGTTTCCGTTACCGTTATAAATAAATTAATAATAATAATATATTAATTCATTAAATATTACAACTAATTAGTTTATATTATATGTATAATTGTTATTAATCCGATACGCGGACATATTGTATTGAAAAATTGAGTTAATTATTTATTAAGTATTGTAATAAACTACGTAATCGCAACATACTATTTAAATTTAATTATGACAGTTTATATTAGGTACATAACTTGGCTAAATTGATTAATTTATGGTTTTTGTATAAATTACATATGTTGTACATTTTTAAATTTATTTATTTTCAATTAAATATTTTTCACAAAATTTGGTTATTTGATTTATATATTTTATAAAAACAACCAAAAAATTATATTTCAAGCCATTTTACAATTCAAATTAACCAATTTAAAAAATCTCCTGCGATCTTTAACGGTTGAATTATTTTTTTCAAAAAAAATTCAAAAATTTATTTTAATGTAAATGAAAATACCGATTAACATATGTTTTATTAAAAACCCCGACTTAGTACAAGAATTAACTTGTCAAATGTAAAACTAGGTTTTCTATTCAAATTAAAATACCGAATTGTGAAATTCGCAAAAAAAAATTGAGACTCGCAAAATTCATTTTTCATAAGAAAATTAAAATACCAACTCTGAGTTGGTATTTTGATTGTAATACAAAAAATGAATAATGAAATGAATTTTCAAAAATTTCACTTTCAAAAATTCATTTTGTTTTAAAATAGTATTTTAATTTTTAAAGTGAATTTCAGATTCGGATTTCGAGTTTAGTATTTTTGACAATTGACATGTTAATTTTTAATTATTTATTTTCAAATAATATTTTTTCCGTTTCCGTTACCGTTATAAATAAATAAATAATAATAATATATTAATTCATTAAATATTACAACTAATTAGTTTATATTATATGTATAATTGTTATTAATCCGATACGCGGACATATTGTATTGAAAAATTGAGTTAATTATTTATTAAGTATTGTAATAAACTACGTAATCGCAACATACTATTTAAATTTAATTATGACAGTTTATATTAGGTACATAACTTGGCTAAATTGATTAATTTATGGTTTTTGTATAAATTACATATGTTGTACATTTTTAAATTTATTTATTTTCAATTAAATATTTTTCACAAAATTTGCTTATTTGATTTATATATTTTATAAAAACAACCAAAAAATTATATTTCAAGCCATTTTACAATTCAAATTAACCAATTTAAAAAATCTCCTGCGATCTTTAACGGTTGAATTATTTTTTTCAAAAAAAATTCAAAAATTCATTTTTCACGTAAATGAAAATACCGATTAACATATGCTTTATTAAAAACCCCGATTAAGTACAAGAATCCACTTGTCAAATATATAAACTCGGTTTTCTATTCAAATCAAAATACCGAATTGTGAAATTCGCAAAAAAAAATTGAGACTCGCAAAATTCACTTTTTATAAGAAAATTAAAATACCAACTCTGAGTTGGTATTTTGATTGTAATACAAAAAATGAATAATGAAATGAATTTTCAAAAATTTCATTTCCAAAAATTCATTTTGTTTTAAAATGGTATTTTAATTTTTAAAGTGAATTTCAGATTCGGATTTTGAGTTTAGTACTTTTTGACAATTGACATGTTAATTTTTAAATATTTATTTTCAAATAATATGTTTTCCGTTTCCGTTACGGTTATAAATAAATTAATAATAATAATAAATTAATTCATTAAATATTACAACTAATTAGTTTATATTATATATATAATTGTTATTAATCCGATTGGCGGACATATTGTATTGAAAAATTGAGTTAATTATTTATTAGTAATTGTAATAAATTATGTATTCGCAACATACTATTTAAATATAATTATGACAATTTATATTAGGTCCATAACTTGGCTAAATTGATAAATTTATGGTTTTTGTATAAATTACATATGTTGTACATTTTTAAATTTATTTATTTTCAATTAAATATTTGTGACAAAATTTGTTTATTTGATTTATATATTTTATAAAAACAACCAAAAAATTATATTTCAAGCCATTTTACAATTCAAATTAACCAATTTAAAAAATCTCCTGCGATCTTTAACGGTTGAATTATTTTTTTCAAAAAAAATTCAAAAATTTATTTTAATGTAAATGAAAATACCGATTAACATATGTTTTATTAAAAACCCCGACTTAGTACAAGAATTAACTTGTCAAATGTAAAACTCGGTTTTCTATTCAAATTAAAATACCGAATTGTGAAATTCGCAAAAATAAATTGAGACTCGCTAAATACACTTTTCATAAGCAAATTAAAAAACAAACTCTGAGTTGGAATAGAAAAAATGAAATAAACTTTCAAATATTTTCTTACCAAAAATTCATTTTGTTTTAAAATGGTATTTTAATTTTTAAAGTGAATTTCAGATTCGGATTTTGAGTTTAGTACTTTTTGACAATTGACATGTTAATTTTTAAATATTTATTTTCAAATAATATTTTTTCCGTTTCCGTTACCGTTATAAATAAATTAATAATAATAATATATTAATTCATTAAATATTACAACTAATTAGTTTATATTATATGTATAATTGTTATTAATCCGATACGCGGACATATTGTATTGAAAAATTGAGTTAATTATTTATTAAGTATTGTAATAAACTACGTAATCGCAACATACTATTTAAATTTAATTATGACAGTTTATATTAGGTACATAACTTGGCTAAATTGATTAATTTATGGTTTTTGTATAAATTACATATGTTGTACATTTTTAAATTTATTTATTTTCAATTAAATATTTTTCACAAAATTTGGTTATTTGATTTATATATTTTATAAAAACAACCAATAAATTATATTTCAAGCCATTTTACAATTCAAATTAACCAATTTAAAAAATCTCCTGCGATCTTTAACGGTTGAATTATTTTTTTCAAAAAAAATTCAAAAATTCATTTTTATGTAAATAAAAATACCGATTAACATATGTTTTATTAAAAACCCCGACTTAGTACAAGAATTAACTTGTCAAATGTAAAACTAGGTTTTCTATTCAAGTTAAAATACCGAATTGTGAAATTCGCAAACAAATATTGAGACTCGCAAAATTCACTTTTCATAAGAAAATTAAAATATCAACTCTGAGTTGGTATTTTGATTGTAATACAAAAAATGAATAATGAAATGAATTTTCAAAAATTTCATTTCCAAAAATTCATTTTGTTTTAAAATAGTATTTTAATTTTTAAAGTGAATTTCAGATTCGGATTTTGAGTTTAGTATTTTTGACAATTGACATGATAATTTTTAATTATTTATTTTCAAATAATATTTTTTCCGTTTCCGTTACCGTTATAAATAAATTAATAATAATAATATATTAATTCATTAAATATTACAACTAATTAGTTTATATTATATGTATAATTGTTATTAATCCGATACGCGGACATATTGTATTGAAAAATTGAGTTAATTATTTATTAAGTATTTTAATAAATTATGTATTCGCAACATACTATTTAAATATTATTATGACAATTTATATTAGGTCCACAACTTGGCTAAATTGATAAATTTATGGTTTTTGTATAAATTACATATGTTGTACATTTTTAAATTTATTTATTTCCAATTAAATATTTTTCACAAAATTTGCTTATTTGATTTATATATTTTATAAAAACAACCAAAAAATTATATTTCAAGCCATTTTACAATTCAAATTAACCAATTTAAAAAATCTCCTGCGATCTTTAACGGTTGAATTATTTTTTTCAAAAAAAATTCAAAAATTTATTTTAATGTAAATGAAAATACCGATTAACATATGTTTTATTAAAAACCCCGACTTAGTACAAGAATTAACTTGTCAAATGTAAAACTCGGTTTTCTATTCAAATTAAAATACCGAATTGTGAAATTCGCAAAAAAAAATTGAGACTCGCAAAATTCACTTTTTATAAGAAAATTAAAATACCAACTCTGAGTTGGTATTTTGATTGTAATACAAAAAATGAATAATGAAATGAATTTTCAAAAATTTCATTTCCAAAAATTCATTTTGTTTTAAAATGGTATTTTAATTTTTAACGTGAATTTCAGATTCGGATTTTGAGTTTAGTACTTTTTGACAATTGACATGTTAATTTTTAAATATTTATTTTCAAATAATATGTTTTCCGTTTCCGTTACGGTTATAAATAAATTAATAATAATAATAAATTAATTCATTAAATATTACAACTAATTAGTTTATATTATATGTATAATTGTTATTAATCCGATACGCGGACATATTGTATTGAAAAATTGAGTTAATTATTTATTAAGTATTTTAATAAATTACGTATTCGCAACATACTATTTAAATTTAATTATGACAATTTATATTAGGTCCATAACTTGGCTAAATTGATAAATTTATGGTTTTTGTATAAATTACATATGTTGTACATTTTTAAATTTATTTATTTTCAATTAAATATTTGTGACAAAATTTGGTTATTTGATTTATATATTTTATAAAAACAACCAATAAATTATATTTCAAGCCATTCTACAATTCAAATTAACCAATTTAAAAAAATCTCCTGCGATCTTAACGGTTGAATTATTTTTTTCAAAAAAAAATTCAAAATTTCATTTTTATGTAAATGAAAATACCGATTAACATATGTTTTATTAAACAACCCGACTTAGTACAAGAATCCACTTGTCAAATGTATAAACTCGGTTTTCTATTCAAATCAAAATACCGAATTGTGAAATTCACAAAAAAAAAATCGAGACTCTCAAAATTCACTTTTCATAAGCAAATTAAAAAACAAACTCTGAGTTGGAATAGAAAAAATGAAATAAACTTTCAAATATTTTCTTACCAAAAACTCATTTTGTTTTAAAATGGTATATTAATTTTTAACGTGAATTTCAGATTCGGATTTTGAGTTTAGTACTTTTTGACAATTGACATGTTAATTTTTAAATATTTATTTTCAAATAATATTTTTTCCGTTTCCGTTACCGTTATAAATAAATTAATAATAATTATAAATTAATTCATTAAATATTACAACTAATTAGTTTATATTATATGTATAATTGTTATTAATCCGATACGCTGACATATTGTATTGAAAAATTGAGTTAATTGTTTATTAAGTATTGTAATAAATTACGTATTCGCAACATACTATTTAAATTTAATTATGACAGTTTATATTAGGTACATAACTTGGCTAAATTGATAAATTTATGGTTTTTGTATAAATTACATACGTTGTACATTTTTAAATTTATTCATTTTCAATTAAATATTTTTCACAAAATTTGGTTATTTGATTTACATATTTTATAAAAACAACCAAAAAATTATATTTCAAGCCATTTTACAATTCAAATTAACCAGTTTAAAAAAATCTCCTGCGATCTTAAATGGTTGAAATATTTTCTTCAAAAAAATTCAAAAATTCATTTTTATGTAAATGAAAATACCGATTAACATATGCTTTATTAAAAACCCCGATTTAGTACAAGAATCCACTTGTCAAATGTATAAACTCGGTTTTCTATTCAAATCAAAATACCGAATTGTGAAATTCGCAAAAAAAAAAATTGAGACTCGCAAAATTCACTTTTCATAAGAAAATTAAAATACCAACTTTGAGTTAGTATTTTGATTGTAATACAAAAAATGAATAATGAAATGAATTTTCAAAAATTTCATTTCCAAAAATTCATTTTGTTTTAAAATGGTATTTTAATTTTTAAAGTGAATTTCAGATTCGGATTTTGAGTTTAGTACTTTTTGACAATTGACATGTTAATTTTTAAATATTTATTTTCAAATAATATTTTTTCCGTTTCCGTTACCGTTATAAATAAATTAATAATAATAATAAATTAATTCATTAAATATTACAACTAATTAATTTATATTATATGTATAATTGTTATTAATCCGATACGCGGACATATTGTATTGAAAAATTGAGTAAATTATTTATTAAGTATTGTAATAAATTACGTATTCGCAACATACTATTTAAATTTAATTATGACAGTTTATATTAGGTACATAACTTGGCTAAATTGATAAATATTTGGTTTTTGTATAAATTACATATGTTGTACATTTTTAAATTTATTCATTTTCAATTAAATATTTTTCACAAAATTTGCTTATTTGATTTATATATTTTATAAAAAACCAAAAAATTATATTTCAAACCATTTTACAATTCAAATTAACCAATTTAAAAAAATCTCCTGCGATCTTTAACGGTTGAATTATTTTTTTCAAAAAAAATTCAAAAATTCATTTTTCACGTAAATGAAAATACCGATTAACATATGCTTTATTAAAAACCCCGATTGAGTACAAGAATCCACTTGTCAAATGTATAAACTCGGTTTTCTATTCAAATCAAAATACCGAATTGTGAAATTCGCAAAAAAAAATTGAGACTCGCAAAATTCACTTTTCATAAGAAAATTAAAATACCAACTCTGAGTTGGTATTTTGATTGTAATACAAAAAATGAATATTGAAATGAATTTTCAAAAATTTCATTTCCAAAAATTGATTTTGTTTTAAAATGGTGTTTTAATTTTTAAAGTGAATTTCAGATTCGGATTTTGAGTTTAGTACTTTTTGACAATTGACATGTTAATTTTTAAATATTTATTTTCAAATAATATTTTTTCCGTTTCCTTTACCGTTAATAAATAAATTAATTAATAATATTAATCAATTAATTCATTAAATATTACAACTAATTAGTTTATATTATATGTATAATTGTTATTAATCCGATACGCGGACATATTGTATTGAAAAATTGAGTTAATTATTTATTAAGTATTGTAATAAATACCGTATTCGCAACATACTATTTAAATTTAATTATGACAGTTTATATTAGGTACATAACTTGGCTAAATTGATAAATTTATGGTTTTTGTATAAATTACATATAGTATGTTATACATTTTAAAATTTATTTTTTTTCAATTAAATATTTTTCAAAAAATTTGGTTATTTGATTTATATATTTTATAAAAACAGCCAAAAAATTATATTTCAAGCCATTCTACAATTCAAATTAACCAATTTAAAAAATCTCCTGCGATCTTTAACGGTTGAATTATTTTTTTCAAAAAAAATTCAAAAATTCATTTTTATGTAAATGAAAATACCGATTAACATATGTTTTATTAAAAACCCCGATTTAGTACAAGAATCCACTTGTCAAATGTATAAACTCGGTTTTCTATTCAAAACAAAATACCGAATTGTGAAATTCGCAAAAAAAAATTGAGACTCGCAAAATTCACCTTTCATAAGAAAATGTAACACAAAAAATGAATAATGAAATGAATTTTCAAAAATTTCATTTCCAAAAATTCATTTTGTTTTAAAATGGTGTTTTAATTTTTAAAGTGAATTTCAGATTCTGATTTTGAGGTTAGTACTTTTTGACAATTGACATGTTAATTTTTAAATATTTATTTTCAAATAATATTTTTTCCGTTTCCGTTACCGTTATAAATAAATTAATAATAATAATAAATAAATTCGTTTAATATTACAACTAATTAGTTTATATTATATGTATAATTGTTATTAATCCGATACGCTGACATATTGTATTGAAAAATTGAGTTAATTATTTATTAGTAATTGTAATAAATTACGTATTCGCAAAATACTATTTAAATTTAATTATGACAGTTTATATTAGGTACATAACTTGGCTAAATTGATAAATTTATGGTTTTTGTATAAATTACATATGTTGTACATTTTTAAATTTATTCATTTTCAATTAAATATTTTTCACAAAATTTGGTTATTTGATTTATATATTTTATAAAAAACCAAAAAATTATATTTCATGCCATTTTACAATTCAAATTAACCAATTTAAAAAAATCTCCTGCGATCTTTAACGGTTGAATTATTTTTTTCAAAAAAAATTCAAAAATTCATTTTTCACGTAAATGAAAATACCGATTAACATATGCTTTATTAAAAACCCCGATTAAGTACAAGAATCCACTTGTCAAATATATAAACTCGGTTTTCTATTCAAATCAAAATACCGAATTGTGAAATTCGCAAAAAAAAATTGAGACTCGCAAAATTCACTTTTCATAAGAAAATTAAAATACCAACTCTGAGTTGGTATTTTGATTGTAATACAAAAAATGAATAATGAAATGAATTTTCAAAAATTTCATTTCCAAAAATTCATTTTGTTTTAAAATGGTATTTTAATTTTTAAAGTGAATTTCAGATTCGGATTTTGAGTTTAGTACTTTTTGACAATTGACATGTTAATTTTTAAATATTTATTTTCAAATAATATTTTTTCCGTTTCCGTTACCGTTATAAATAAATTAATAATAATAATAAATTAATTCATTAAATATTACAACTTATTAATTTATATTATATGTATAATTGTTATTAATCCGATACGCGGACATATTGTATTGAAAAATTGAGTTAATTATTTATTAAGTATTGTAATAAATTACGTATTCGCAACATACTATTTAAATTTAATTATGACAGTTTATATTAGGTACATAACTTGGCTAAATTGATAAATTTATGGTTTTTGTATAAATTACATATGTTGTACATTTTTAAATTTATTTTTTTTCAATTAAATATTTTTCAAAAAATTTAGTTATTTGATTTATATATTTTATAAAAACAACCAAAAAATTATATTTCAAGCCATTCTACAATTTAAATTAACCAATTTAAAAAAATCTCCTGCGATTTTTAACGGTTGAATTATTTTTTTCAAAAAAAATTCAAAAATTCATTTTTATGTAAATGAAAATACCGATTAACATATGCTTTATTAAAAAACCCGACTTAGTACAAGAATCCACTTGTCAAATGTATAAACTCGGTTTTCTATTCAAAACAAAATACCGAATTGTGAAATTCGCAAAAAAAAATTGAGACTCGCAAAATTCACCTTTCATAAGAAAATGTAACACAAAAAATGAATAATGAAATGAATTTTCAAAAATTTCATTTCCAAAAATTCATTTTGTTTTAAAATGGTGTTTTAATTTTTAAAGTGAATTTCAGATTCTGATTTTGAGGTTAGTACTTTTTGACAATTGACATGTTAATTTTTAAATATTTATTTTCAAATAATATTTTTTCCGTTTCCGTTACCGTTATAAATAAATTAATAATAATAATAAATAAATTCGTTTAATATTACAACTAATTAGTTTATATTATATGTATAATTGTTATTAATCCGATACGCTGACATATTGTATTGAAAAATTGAGTTAATTATTTATTAGTAATTGTAATAAATTACGTATTCGCAAAATACTATTTAAATTTAATTATGACAGTTTATATTAGGTACATAACTTGGCTAAATTGATAAATTTATGGTTTTTGTATAAATTACATATGTTGTACATTTTTAAATTTATTCATTTTCAATTAAATATTTTTCACAAAATTTGGTTATTTGATTTATATATTTTATAAAAAACCAAAAAATTATATTTCATGCCATTTTACAATTCAAATTAACCAATTTAAAAAAATCTCCTGCGATCTTTAACGGTTGAATTATTTTTTTCAAAAAAAATTCAAAAATTCATTTTTCACGTAAATGAAAATACCGATTAACATATGCTTTATTAAAAACCCCGATTAAGTACAAGAATCCACTTGTCAAATATATAAACTCGGTTTTCTATTCAAATCAAAATACCGAATTGTGAAATTCGCAAAAAAAAATTGAGACTCGCAAAATTCACTTTTCATAAGAAAATTAAAATACCAACTCTGAGTTGGTATTTTGATTGTAATACAAAAAATGAATAATGAAATGAATTTTCAAAAATTTCATTTCCAAAAATTGATTTTGTTTTAAAATGGTGTTTTAATTTTTAAAGTGAATTTCAGATTCGGATTTTGAGTTTAGTACTTTTTGACAATTGACATGTTAATTTTTAAATATTTATTTTCAAATAATATTTTTTCCGTTTCCTTTACCGTTAATAAATAAATTAATTAATAATATTAATAAATTAATTCATTAAATATTACAACTAATTAGTTTATACTATATGTATAATTGTTATTAATCCGATACGCGGACATATTGTATTGAAAAATTGAGTTAATTATTTATTAAGTATTGTAATAAATTATTTATTCGCAACATACTATTTAAATTTTATTATGACAGTTTATATTAGGTACATAACTTGGCTAAATTGATAAATTTATGGTTTTTGTATAAATTACATATAGTATGTTGTACATTTTAAAATTTATTTTTTTTCAATTAAATATTTTTCACAAAATTTGGTTATTTGATTTATATATTTTGTAAAAACAACCAAAAAATTATATTTCAAGCCATTCTACAATTCAAATTAACCAATTAAAAAAAATCTCCTGCGATCTTTAAAGGTTGAATTATTTTTTTCAAAAAAAATTCGAAAATTCATTTTTACGTAAATGAAAATACCGATTAACATATGCTTTATTAAAAAAACCGACTTAGTACAAGAATCCACTTGTCAAATGTATAAACTCGGTTTTCTATTCAAAACAAAATACCGAATTGTGAAATTCGCAAAAAAAAATTGAGACTCGCAAAATTCACTTTTCATAAGAAAATTAAAATACCAACTTTGAGTTGGTATTTTGATTGTAATACAAAAAATGAATAATGAAATGAATTTTCAAAAATTTCATTTCCAAAAATGCATTTTGTTTTAAAATGGTGTTTTAATTTTTAAAGTGAATTTCAGATTCGGATTTTGAGTTTAGTACTTTTTGACAATTAACATGTTAATTTTTAAATATTTATTTTCAAATAATATTTTTTCCGTTTCCGTTACCGTTATAAATAAATTAATAATAATAATAAATTAATTCATTAAATATTACAACTAATTAGTTTATATTATATGTATAATTGTTATTAATCCGATACGCGGACATATTGTATTGAAAAATTGAGTTAATTATTTATTAAGTATTGTAATAAATTACGTATTCGCAAAATACTATTTAAATTAAATTATGACAGTTTATATTAGGTACATAACTTGGCTAAATTGATAAATTTATGGTTTTTGTATAAATTACATATCTTGTACATTTTTAAATTTATATTTTTTCAATTAAATATTTTTCCAAAAATTTGGTTATTTGATTTATATATTTTATAAAAACAACCAAAAAATTATATTTCAAGCCATTCTACAATTCAAATTAACCAATTAAAAAAAATCTCCTGCGATCTTTAAAGGTTGAATTATTTTTTTCAAAAAAAATTCAAAAATTCATTTTTACGTAAATGAAAATACCGATTAACATATGCTTTATTAAAAAACCCGACTTAGTACAAGAATCCACTTGTCAAATGTATAAACTCGGTTTTCTATTCAAAACAAAATACCGAATTGTGAAATTCGCAAAAAAAAATTGAGACTCGCAAAATTCACTTTTCATAAGAAAATTAAAATACCAACTTTGAGTTGGTATTTTGATTGTAATACAAAAAATGAATAATGAAATGAATTTTCAAAAACTTCATTTCCAAAAATTCATTTTGTTTTAAAATGGTGTTTTAATTTTTAAAGTGAATTTCAGATTCGGATTTTGAGTTTAGTACTTTTTGACAATTAACATGTTAATTTTTAAATATTTATTTTCAAATAATATTTTTTCCGTTTCCGTTACCGTTATAAATAAATTAATAATAATAATAAATTAATTCATTAAATATTACAACTAATTTGTTTATGTTATATGTATAATTGTTATTAATCCGATACGCTGACATATTGTATTGAAAAATTGAGTTAATTATTTATTAGTAATTGTAATAAATTACGTATTCGCAAAATACTATTTAAATTAAATTATGACAGTTTATATTAGGTACATAACTTGGCTAAATTGATAAATTTATGGTTTTTGTATAAATTACATATGTTGTACATTTTTAAATTAATTTTTTTTCAATTAAATATTTTTCAAAAAATTTAGTTATTTGATTTATATATTTTATAAAAAACCAAAAAATTATATGACAAGCCATTCTACAATTCAAATTAACCAATTTAAAAAAATCTCCTGCGATCTTTAACGGTTGAATTATTTTTTTCAAAAAAAAATTCAAAAATTCATTCTTATGTAAATGAAAATACCGATTAACATATGCTTTATTAAAAACCCCGATTTAGTACAAGAATCCACTTGTCAAATGTATAAACTCGGTTTTCTATTCAAATCAAAATACCGAATTGTGAAATTCGCAAAAAAAAATTGAGACTCGCAAAATTCACTTTTCATAAGAAAATTAAAATACCAACTCTGAGTTAATAATGAAATGAATTTTCAAAAACTTCATTTCCAAAAATTCATTTTGTTTTAAAATGGTATTTTAATTTTTAAAGTGAATTTCAAATTCGGATTTTGAGTTTAGTACTTTTTGACAATTGACATGTTAATTTTTAAATATTTATTTTCAAATAATATTTTTTCCGTTTCCGTTACCGTTATAAATAAATTAATAATAATAATAAATTAATTCATTAAATATTACAATTAATTAGTTTATATATTATGTATAATTGTTATTAATCCGATACGCGGACATATTGTATTGAAAAATTGAGTTAATTATTTATTAGTAATTGTAATAAATTACGTATTCGCAACATACTATTTAAATTTAATTATGACAGTTTATATTAGGTACATAACTTGGCTAAATTGATAAATTTATGGTTTTTGTATAAATTACATATGTTGTACATTTTTAAATTTATTTTTTTTCAATTAAATATTTTTCAAAAAATTTGGTTATTTGATTTATATATTTTATAAAAACAACCAAAAAATTATATTTCAAGCCATTCTACAATTCAAATTAACCAATTTAAAAAAATCTCCTGCGATCTTTAATGGTTGAATTATTTTTTTCAAAAAAAATTCGAAAATTCATTTTTCACGTAAATGAAAATACCGATTAACATATGCTTTAATAAAAACCCCGACTTAGTACAAGAATCGACTTGTCAAATGTATAAACTCGGTTTTCTATTCAAATCAAAATTCCGAATTGTGAAATTCGCAAAAAAAAATTGAGACTCGCAAAATTCACTTTTCATAAGAAAATTAAAATACCAACTCTGAGTTGGTACTTTGATTGTAATACAAAAAATGAATAATGAAATGAATTTTCAAAAATTTCATTTCCAAAAATTCATTTTGTTTTAAAATGGTATTTTAATTTTTAAAGTGAATTTCAGATTCGGATTTTGAGTTTAGTACTTTTTGACAATTAACATGTTAATTTTTAAATATTTATTTTCAAATAATATTTTTTCCGTTTCCGTTACCGTTATAAATAAATTAATAATAATAATAAATTAATTCATTAAATATTACAACTAATTAGTTTATATTATATGTATAATTGTTATTAATCCGATACGCGGACATATTGTATTGAAAAATTGAGTTAATTATTTATTAAGTATTGTAATAAATTACGTATTCGCAAAATACTATTTAAATTAAATTATGACAGTTTATATTAGGTACATAACTTGGCTAAATTGATAAATTTATGGTTTTTGTATAAATTACATATTGTTGCAAAATTGCTAACAGATGGCGCCACCCCGTCTGTAACGTTTTTCAAGATTATCGAACGAATCCATCGTGTGCGATCGATTAAACAAATTTTCGAATATCGATTCGCACACCATGATCTTGAATGATTTTGAAAAACGTGGGTGGTCGGCCATCATTTTTTCTTTCTTCTGACGGTAGACATTGATCTAGTCAGACCTATACTAAAAGTCGTTCGTGTGGTGCGGTTTAGAAATTTGAAAATTTTAAATTTAAATTCAAATCGAAAAAAAAAAATAATAATAAGTAAATAAATAAACAAATTAAATTTCGAAATTTAATTCTCGATATTTCGCGCGGTGTTATTTTTATCTATTCCGTGATAAATAAAAGAAAAATAGAAAATTTCTAAAAACAATAAAAAAGAAATAAAGACAATAGTGCAGTGGGATAGGGCGCCCAGAAAATAAAATAAAAACAAACAAAAAGAAAACAAAAGTGGATAAATAAAAAATAAAAAGGACCAATTAAATTAAAACGGACTCAAAAATAAATAAAAGGGTAAGTTTAAAAACTTAAAAAATTAAATAGGGAAAAGAATCACGTGTTTAGTGCATTTTTTTTTTTTACGAACACCCCTTGCCTATACGGGTGTTGAAATGAAATAAAAACATAAAATAAAAATCCTCTCGGGAACCATAATCGTGTGTATTTGTTCATTTCAGCTTTACGCTAACAAAAATTCGCGATTAATTTTTTTTTATTTTCGTGAAATTTACAAGTGCCGGTAGTTTGTATTCACGTTCATTTCGGGAACGTGCCTCTATACAAAAAAAAAAAAAAAAAACAAACACTTGTAAATATTCTAACAATATGTTGTACATTTTTAAATTTATTTTTTTTCAATTAAATATTTTTCAAAAAATTTGGTTATTTGATTTATATATTTTATAAAAACAACCAAAAAATTATATTTCAAGCCATTCTACAATTCAAATTAACCAATTTAAAAAAATCTCCTGCGATCTTTAATGGTTGAATTATTTTTTTCAAAAAAAATTCAAAAACTCATTTTTACGTAAATGAAAATACCGATTAACATATGCTTTATTAAAAAACCCGACATAGTACAAGAATCCACTTGTCAAATGTATAAACTCGGTTTTCTATTCAAAACAAAATACCGAATTGTGAAATTCGCAAAAAAAAATTGAGACTCGCAAAATTCACTTTTCATAAGAAAATTAAAATACCAACTTTGAGTTGGTATTTTGATTGTAACACAAAAAATGAATAATGAAATGAATTTTCAAAAATTTCATTTCCAAAAATTCATTTTGTTTTGAAATGGTATTTTAATTTTTAAAGTGAATTTCAGATTCGGATTTTGAGTTTAGTACTTTTTGACAATTAACATGTTAATTTTTAAATATTTATTTTCAAATAATATTTTTTCCGTTTCCGTTACCGTTATAAATAAATTAATAATAATAATAAATTAATTCATTAAATATTACAACTAATTAGTTTATATTATATGTATAATTGTTATTAATCCGATACGCGGACATATTGTATTGAAAAATTGAGTTAATTATTTATTAAGTATTGTAATAAATTACGTATTCGCAAAATACTATTTAAATTAAATTATGACAGTTTATATTAGGTACATAACTTAGCTAAATTGATAAATTTATGGTTTTTGTATAAATTACATATTGTTGCAAAATTGCTAACAGATGGCGCCACCCCGTCTGTAACGTTTTTCAAGATTATCGAACGAATCCATCGTGTGCGATCGATTAAACAAATTTTCGAATATCGATTCGCACACCATGATCTTGAATGATTTTGAAAAACGTGGGTGGTCGGCCATCATTTTTTCTTTCTTCTGACGGTAGACATTGATCTAGTCAGACCTATACTAAAAGTCGTTCGTGTGGTGCGGTTTAGAAATTTGAAAATTTTAAATTTAAATTCAAATCGGAAAAAAAAAAATAATTATAAGTAAATAAATAAACAAATTAAATTTCGAAATTTAATTCTCGATATTTCGCGCGGTGTTATTTTTATCTATTCCGTGATAAATAAAAGAAAAATAGAAAATTTCTAAAAACAATAAAAAAGAATTAAAGACAATAGTGCAGTGGGATAGGGCGCCCAGAAAATAAAATAAAAACAAACAAAAAGAAAACAAAAGTGGATAAATAAAAAATAAAAAGGACCAATTAAATTAAAACGGACTCAAAAATAAATAAAAGGGTAAGTTTAAAAACTTAAAAAATTAAATAGGGAAAAGAATCACGTGTTTAGTGCATTTTTGTTTTACGAACACCCCTTGCCTATACGGGTGTTGAAATAAAATAAAAACATAAAATAAAAATCCTCTCGGGAACCATAATCGTGTGTATTTGTTCATTTCAGCTTTACGCTAACAAAAATTCGCGATTAATTTTTTTTTATTTTCGTGAAATTTACAAGTGCCGGTAGTTTGTATTCACGTTCATTTCGGGAACGTGCCTCTATACAAAAAAAAAAAAAAAAAAAAACAAACACTTGTAAATTTTCTAACATTGGTGTCAGGTGTGGGGTACGTTCAGTTCTCGTAATAGAACTTAGATCACGCGCAGTGAAAACTTTCACGTTTAAAACGATTTTTGCTTCTGGTAGTGATTTTTGCTTTTGCCCCTTCCTGTTTATTTATTTTTTAATTTTCAAATAAAAGTGAGTCGCTCTCGTTATTTTTGCATAATGTCCAACCACGAAGAAAACAATTTGAGTGGCCATGCCTCCCCTGTTCGTCCTCTGTCACCAACCTCTTCTCATGGTGATTTAAAGGAAGTGTTGACGAACATCACAACACAAATGGGTGTGCAGGCAGGGATGATTACGGAGTTAACTTCCACCATGAAAACTTTCATGGAGTTGCTAATAACAACTAGGGAGCAACCCCGTTCCTCGGCGGAGCATTTTGTGCCACCGTCTCTTAATTGTCCTGTCGCCTCTTCTTACGAACAAGACCGCCGTAATTTTTCAAGTTTAATTAATCAATTTAACTTTTCGGCGCATTCTGTTCCGGTTGATCGGCCTCAAGTTGAATGCCAAACTCCGGACTCTTTGGTGAGTGTAGCCAATTCCACCCGGCAAGACCCTTTGGGAGTAACCCTATCTGCAGGAGCGCTTCACAGGCGCCAGGGTGCCTTCGGTGCTGCCCCGTCTGCCCCTTACGAGCCATTCGCACCGGTAAGTGACCCCGACGCGAGTCCGATTACTCCGGGCCACAACGCGACGACCCTTTTACCTGCCTCACCGCGCCTTTCTAATATTCCACCGCCATCTACATGTGCCCCGCGTGTGAACACGGTAACGTTTACCGGTCTGCCTTCGTCAACGCACCGCAGCATCGCTACGAATAATGCGATCCCGCTTTCAATACCGCGTATTAAAGTCGCCCCGCGAGAGTTCGATGGCAAAGAACCGTGGTCCGCGTATAATCGCCATTTCTTAACCGTCGCCAGAGCCAACGGATGGCCACATGAATTTCAAGCCGTGTTTTTAGCACCCTACTTAAGAGGTACGGCCCTGACCTTTTTCGAAACGCTACCCGGTTCGACGCAAGATGACTTTGATTTGTTGGATCGCGCCTTCGAACGCCGTTTCAGCCTACAGTACCACCAGTCTGTGGCGCATTCACAGCTTCGTGGCCGGGTACAGCGCGACAAAGAAACCCTAGCGGATTTCGCGACTGACATGCAGCGCTTAGTCAATTTAGCATTTCCGGACTGCCCCGAATCAGCGCGTGACCGTATAGCGTTAGGTCAATTTATCGACGGCCTCTTAGACTTTGACGTTCAACAACGCGTCCGCGATGCCGCCCCTTCGAGCGTTGAAATCGCCCTGGCCTTGGCGATCCGGTTGGAAGCCAGTCGCGACGCCACGCGAAGCGGACGTAGAGGTGCACGCGTCTATCAAGCCACCGTACGTGAACGCGAAAGAGATTCGCACGATAAAAAACAACAGCCGTCGGGAAAAGCCAACCGCCTTGCTTGAAGGAGCACAAGCATGGCGACGCTTTAACACAAGCTCCAACGCGTAGACCTGCGAAATTTTCGCCGAAGCCTCCTGCCGACGAACATAAGGATCGGAAAATCGGGACGATTAAGTTCTTTCACCGTAAAAAGGGCTACGGTTTTATAAAGCGTCGGGACAATGGACAGGAAGTGTTCGTCCTTCGCGGGGATTTCCGTACGTCCGGGAATGAACGACGTGTTTTACGCGATGGCGACGTCGTTTCGTTTCAAATCGTAGACACGGATCGTTCGCCCCGAGCCGTGAACGTGCGACGTGAACCATCGACACCGCGAAAAAGTCTGCCGCGCACTTCGCCTTCCGCCAATTCAATAAATCAAACCGCCGCGTCAGCCCGTAATAGCCCTACACGCGCAGCACCTTCCGGGACTCCCTTCGTACGCGCCACGTCTATCAAAGGCTGTGCACCGAAGGCCTCTATGGCTGCGACGACTCCAATGAAGCCCCCTGCCACTGCTTCGAGTCCACCAACGTCAGCTGCCTGTGGAACTAGTTCACCAAGCGCCTCTGTTAAAGAGAACGCATCACCGTCAAACTGACGTCCACTGACCCCATTGGGCAGGAGTCAGTGGAGGAATTAGGCCCACTCATCATCCCTATTACCGTCATGACCACCGGCCCTAACCTGCATATCTCCGGTTCGGTCAATGACACCCCTTGCAGGATGATAGTAGATACGGGGGCCACGCGAACAATTGTTCACCCCCGAATGTTGCGTGACAACTCTTGTATGGCGAGAATTCAACCTTCTTCCGCCTGTATCCAAAGCGTCACTGGCGAAACTCTGCCCGTTAAAGGAAAGGTTTTGATCCGAATTTCGGCTGGAAATTTTCTTATTGAACACCCTGCCTTTGTAGCCGAAATATTCGACGACTGTATCCTTGGGATGGATTTCTTAAAAAACAACCGCTGCGTTTTAGATTTGGAAAGGAATTTGTTATACATCGGTGAAGAACTGGTTCCTCTGTCGAGCCCTGAACTGTTCCCTTTGTATACTCTGTCTACACTTGAGTTGCCTCCTTTTCAAGACGTGGTCACACCTCTTCACATTTCTCTCGCCTCTGGTACAGATGTTTGCCTCTCAGCCTCTTGCTCACTTCCTAAGCAGCTGAGCGTGCTTCCGACCCTGACCAGAGTGTCTGATGAGAGGGTGTTAGCCACAATTTGCAACCTGACCCCAGAGACAGTGATCGTTCCGAGGGACGTTCCCATTGCCCAGGCTGAGACAGGCCCAATGATCCTTCCTTGTCACCAAACGCGAACAATGGTGAATGAGCTCCCCAAGGAACTAGAGGACCTTTTCGAATCTAGCAGTGAAGGTTTGTCGATATCTCAAAAAGCTTCACTGAAAAGTTTGCTGATTGAGTATCAGTTCGTTTTCTCCCTGTCTAAGGGCGATTTGGGAAGAACATCCATCCTAAAACACCAAATTGATACCGGTTTCGCCAAACCTATAAAACAACCCCCTAGACGCATCCCTTTTTCTAGGCGCAATGAAGCGCAACAAATGGTGTCTGAAATGAAAGATCAAGGTCTTATTCAGCCTTCCACTAGCCCTTGGAGCTCCCCTGTTGTTCTTGTTAAAAAGAAAGATGGCTCCTTGCGGTTTTGTGTTGATTATCGGCGGCTGAATGAAGTCACTAAAAAGGATTCCTACCCTTTACCTAGGATCGATATGACTTTAGAAGCCTTAGGTAAATCTAAGTGGTTTGCCTCCCTTGATCTCTTGTCTGGCTATTTCCAAGTGGAAATGCACCCTTCGGACAGAGAAAAGACCGCCTTTAGTATTGGTTCGGGACTGTACGAATTCAATGTCATGCCTTTTGGATTGACCAATGCTCCTGCCACTTTTCAGCGGCTCATGGAGCTTGTCCTTCATGACATCCCTTACACAGTCACCCTGGGTTATCTGGATGATCTACTCGTTCATTCCGAGTCCTTCGAAGGTCTCCTGGTCAACCTAAGCGTCGTGTTCCAACGGCTAAAACAGGCTGGTTTGAAGTTGTCGCCTAAGAAGTGTCACCTTTGTCGCCGAGAAGTCAAATTCTTGGGACATGTCATTTCAGAACAGGGTTTAGCTACTGATCCAGAAAAGATCGAAGCTGTCAGGAACTGGCCTCTTCCCGCCAGTAAAAGGGACGTTCAATCTTTCCTGGCCCTGTGCGCGTACTATAGGCGCTTTGTTTTCAACTTTTCTTCCATAGCAAAACCTTTAACCAGTTTGACAGAGAAAGGTGCCACATTTAAGTGGTCAGAGGCCTGTCAAGCTGCTTTTCAAGCGTTAAAGGACAAGTTGACCTCCGCGCCTATACTCGCTCAACCTTCTGAAGATGGCATGTTTATTTTGGACACTGACGCAAGCCAATACGCTTGGGGAGCGATCCTGTCACAGCTCCAGGATGGCCAAGAAAGAGTGATCGAATACTACAGTAAGACCCTGAGTCGACCAGAAAGAAATTACTGCGTCACTCGTAAGGAACTTCTGGCAGTTGTTAAAGCTATCGCCCATTTCCAGCCCTACCTTCTGGGACGCCATTTTCTTCTTCGCACCGACCATGCGTCTCTGCGCTGGTTGATGAATTTTCGCGAACCAGAAGGTCAAATTGCACGTTGGATTGAAAGACTGCAGGAGTTTGATTTCGAAATCCAACATCGTGCCGGCAAACTCCATGGAAATGCCGATGGTCTGTCCAGAAGGCCATGCGAGGCCACGTCGTGTTCTTACTGTAGTAGGCTCGATGAAAGGAACACTCTGGTAGTCCGCCTTTCCACCATACATGGTGTAGATATCCAAGAGCTTCAGGGAAACGACCCTTTATTAAGTGTGGTACGACGATGGTTGGAACAAGGTGAACGACCTCCTTTAAATTCGATTAGTGCGGATCATCCTGACCTAAAGGCGTACTGGTCCATGTTCTCTTCCCTCTCCTTGGAAGATGGAATTACCTGTCGCCGACGCGTTGGTACCCCCTCTTGCCTTCAGGTTCTGGCCCCCAAATGTCTGCAGTCCGAATTGTTGCGACAAATGCACGATTGCCCTGCCGGTGGACATTTGGGTGTTGATAAGACGTTGGCAAAAATTTCCCAGCGCTATTACTGGGTGGGACTTTCAGCCGACGTCCGTAACTATTGTCTTCGTTGCCAAATTTGTCAACAAAGAAAAGGTCCTGTCCCCCGGAAAAGGGCACCATTGCAAATTCGAAATTCTGGTGCACCTTTCGAGCGAATAGCTGTCGACTTTTTGGGACCACTGCCTGAATCGCACCACGGCCACAAATACATTTTGGTGATGGTCGATTATTTTACCAAGTGGCCAGAGGCGATTCCTCTTAAAGACCAGACCGCTGAATCGGTGGCGGATGCATTGATAGCCAATGTGTTCTCTCGATTCGGACTGTGCCGACAGTTACACTCCGACCAAGGGCGCAATTTTGAGTCCGAGGTGTTCACGGAAGTGTTGAAACGGTTCCGAATCGAGAAAACACGCACAACTCCGTTACACCCACAGAGTGACGGACTTGTGGAGAGATTCAACAGGACGATTCTTGACTATCTGGCGAAGTTCGTGTCGGAACACCAAGGGGACTGGGACAGTTATCTTCCCTTCCTTTTGTTGTCCTACCGTTCTTCTGTCCAGAAGTCCACTAAAAACACCCCTGCCCTGTTGAATCTCGGCCGCGAACTCCGTTTGCCTGTGGAGTTGTTGACTGGCGAACCTCCGGACCGTCACCACACTACAGTCCCTGAGTACATCCAGACCCTGCAAGACCGGCTGGCCTCCGTCCACGACTTCAATCGTAGGCAACTTTCTGAAGCAAGCCGCGCGATGAAAGATCGTTACGATCTCTCTGTCAAGGCCAACCCTTTCAAACCAGGCGACTTGGTCTGGTTGTATAATCCCAAGCGAAGGAAAGGTCGTTGTCCTAAGCTGCAAAGAGACTGGGATGGCCCTTACAGGATCATAGAGTGTATTTCTGATGTCGTATATCGTATCAGACACCAGGATTCTCGCCGTACGACCGTTGTTCACCGCGATCGACTGGCTCCTGCCTATCTATGATCCGCCAGCATACCGCCTCATCTGCAACCTCACACCCTATAGTCCCGCTGATGCATTAAGCTCGGTTGGAACTTCGAGCTTTTAACGGGGGGGCAATGTTGCAAAATTGCTAACAGATGGCGCCACCCCGTCTGTAACGTTTTTCAAGATTATCGAACGAATCCATCGTGTGCGATCGATTAAACAAATTTTCGAATATCGATTCGCACACCATGATCTTGAATGATCTTGAAAAACGTGGGTGGTCGGCCATCATTTTTTCTTTCTTCTGACGGTAGACATTGATCTAGTCAGACCTATACTAAAAGTCGTTCGTGTGGTGCGGTTTAGAAATTTGAAAATTTTAAATTTAAATTCAAATCGGAAAAAAAAAATAATAATAAGTAAATAAATAAACAAATTAAATTTCGAAATTTAATTCTCGATATTTCGCGCGGTGTAATTTTTATCTATTCCGTGATAAATAAAAGAAAAATAGAAAATTTCTAAAAACAATAAAAAAGAATTAAAGACAATAGTGCAGTGGGATAGGGCGCCCAGAAAATAAAATAAAAACAAACAAAAAGAAAACAAAAGTGGATAAATAAAAAATAAAAAGGACCAATTAAATTAAAACGGACTCAAAAATAAATAAAAGGGTAAGTTTAAAAACTTAAAAAATTAAATAGGGAAAAGAATCACGTGTTTAGTGCATTTTTTTTTTACGAACACCCCTTGCCTATACGGGTGTTAAAATAAAATAAAAACATAAAATAAAAATCCTCTCGGGAACCATAATCGTGTGTATTTGTTCATTTCAGCTTTACGCTAACAAAAATTCGCGATTAATTTTTTTTTATTTTCGTGAAATTTACAAGTGCCGGTAGTTTGTATTCACGTTCATTTCGGGAACGTGCCTCTATACAAAAAAAAAAAAAAAAAACAAACACTTGTAAATATTCTAACAATATGTTGTACATTTTTAAATTTTTTTTTTTTCAATTAAATATTTTTCAAAAAATTTGGTTATTTGATTTATATATTTTATAAAAACAACCAAAAAATTATATTTCAAGCCATTCTACAATTCAAATTAACCAATTTAAAAAAATCTCCAGCGATCTTTAATGGTTGAATTATTTTTTTCAAAAAAAATTCAAAAACTCATTTTTACGTAAATGAAAATACCGATTAACATATGCTTTATTAAAAAACCCGACTTAGTACAAGAATCCACTTGTCAAATGTATAAACTCGGTTTTCTATTCAAAACAAAATACCGAATTGTGAAATTCGCAAAAAAAAATTGAGACTCGCAAAATTCACTTTTCATAAGAAAATTAAAATACCAACTTTGAGTTGGTATTTTGATTGTAACACAAAAAATGAATAATGAAATGAATTTTCAAAAATTTCATTTCCAAAAATTCATTTTGTTTTGAAATGGTATTTTAATTTTTATAGTGAATTTCAGATTCGGATTTTGAGTTTAGTACTTTTTGACAATTAACATGTTAATTTTTAAATATTTATTTTCAAATAATATTTTTTCCGTTTCCGTTACCGTTATAAATAAATTAATAATAATAATAAATTAATTCATTAAATATTACAACTAATTTGTTTATGTTATATGTATAATTGTTATTAATCCGATACGCTGACATATTGTATTGAAAAATTGAGTTAATTATTTATTAGTAATTGTAATAAATTACGTATTCGCAATATACTATTTAAATTAAATTATGACAGTTTATATTAGGTACATAACTTGGCTAAATTGATAAATTTATGGTTTTTGTATAAATTACATATGTTGTACATTTTTAAATTTATTCATTTTCAATTAAATATTTTTCACAAAATTTGCTTATTTGATTTATATATTTTATAAAAACAACCAAAAAATTATATTTCAAGCCATTTTACAATTCAAATTAACCAGTTTAAAAAAATTTCCTGCGATCTTTAACGGTTGAATTATTTTTTTCAAAAAAAATTCAAAAATTTATTTTAATGTAAATGAAAATACCGATTAACATATGCTTTATTAAAAACCCCGACTTAGTACAAGAATCCACTTGTCAAATGTATAAACTCGGTTTTCTATTCAAATCAAAATACCGAATTGTGAAATTCGCAAAAAAAAAATTGAGACTCGCAAAATTCACTTTTCATAAGAAAATAAAAATACCAAATCTGAGTTGGTATTTTGATTGTAATACAAAAAATGAATAATGAAATGAATTTTCAAAAATTTCATTTCATTTAAAGTGAATTTCAAATTCGGATTTCGAGGTTAGTACTTTTTGACAATTGACATGTTAATTTTTAAATATTTATTTTCAAATAATATTTTTTCAGTTTCCTTTACCGTTCTAAATAAATTAATGATAATAATAAATAAATTCTTTAAATATTACAACTAATTAGTTTATATTATATGTATAATTGTTATTAATCCGATACGCGGACATATTGTATTGAAAAATTGAGTTAATTATTTATTAGTAATTGTAATAAATTACGTATTCGCAACATACTATTTAAATTTAATTATGACAATTTATATTAGGTACATAACTTGGCTAAATTGATAAATTTATGGTTTTTGTATAAATTACATATGTTGTACATTTTTAAATTAATTTTTTTTCAATTAAATATTTTTCAAAAAATTTAGTTATTTGATTTATATATTTTATAAAAAACCAAAAAATTTTATTTCAAGCCATTCTACAATTCAAATTAACCGATTTAAAAAAATCTCCTGCGATCTTTAACGGTTGAATTATTTTTTTCAAAAAAAATTCAAAAATTCATTTTTCACGTAAATGAAAATACCGATTAACATATGCTTTATTAAAAAACCCGACTTAGTACAAGAATCCACTTGTCAAATGTATAAACTCGGTTTTCTATTCAAATCAAAATACAGAATTGTGAAATTCGCAAAAAAAAATTGAGACTCGCAAAATTAACTTTTCATAAGAAAATTAAAATACCAACTCTGAGTTGGTATTTTGATTGTAATACAAAAAATTAATAATGAAATGAATTTTCAAAAATTTCATTTCCAAAAATTCATTTTGTTTTAAAATGGTATTTTAATTTTTAAAGTGAATTTCAGATTCGGATTTTGAGTTTAGTACTTTTTGACAATTGACATGTTAATTTTTAAATATTTATTTTCAAATAATATTTTTTCCGTTTCCGTTACCGTTATAAATAAATTAATAATAATAATAAATTAATTCATTAAATATTACAACTAATTTGTTTATGTTATATGTATAATTGTTATTAATCCGATACGCTGACATATTGTATTGAAAAATTGAGTTAATTATTTATTAAGTATTGTAATTAATTACGTATTCGCAAAATAATATTTAAATTAAATTATGACAGTTTATATTAGGTACATAACTTGGCTAAATTGATAAATTTATGGTTTTTGTATAAATTACATATGTTGTACATTTTTAAATTTATTTTTTTTCAATTAAATATTTTTCAAAAAATTTGGTTATTTGATTTATATATTTTATAAAAACAACCAAAAAATTATATTTCAAGCCATTCTACAATTCAAATTAACCGATTTAAAAAAATCTCCTGCGATCTTTAACGGTTGAATTATTTTTTTCAAAAAAAATTCAAAAATTCATTTTTCACGTAAATGAAAATACCGATTAACATATGATTTATTAAAAACCCCGACTTAGTACAAGAATCCACTTGTCAAATGTATAAACTCGGTTTTCTATTCAAATCAAAATACCGAATTGTGAAATTCGCAAAAAAAAATTGAGACTCGCAAAATTCACTTTTCATAAGAAAATTAAAATACCAACTCTGAGTTGGTATTTTGATTGTAATACAAAAAATGAATAATGAAATGAATTTTCAAAAATTTCATTTCCAAAAATTCATTTTGTTTTAAAATGGTATTTTAATTTTTAAAGTGAATTTCACATTCGGATTTTGAGTTTAGTACTTTTTGACAATTGACATGTTAATTTTTAAATATTTATTTTCAAATAAATTTTTTCCGTTTCCGTTACCGTTATAAATAAATTAATAATAATAATAAATTAATTCATTAAATATTACAACTAATTAGTTTATATATTATGTATAATTGTTATTAATCCGATACGCGGACATATTGTATTGAAAAATTGAGTTAATTATTTATTAGGTATTGTAATAAATTACTTATTCGAAATATACTATTTAAATTTAATTATTACAATTTATATTAGGTACATAACTTGGCTAAATTGATAAATTTATGGTTTTTGTATAAATTACATATGTTGTACATTTTTAAATTTATTTATTTTCAATTAAATATTTTTCAAAAAATTTGGTTATTTGATTTATATATTTTATAAAAACAACCAAAAAATTATATTTCAAGCCATTTGACAATTCAAATTAACCAGTTTAAAAAAATCTCCTGCGATCTTTAACGGTTGAATTATTTTTTTCAAAAAAATTCAAAAATTCATTTTTATGTAAATGAAAATACCGATTAACATATGCTTTATTAAAAACCCCGATTTAGTACAAGAATCCACTTGTCAAATGTATAAACTCGGTTTTCTTTTCAAATCAAAATACCGAATTGTGAAATTCGCAAAAAAAAAAATTGAGACTCGCAAAATTCACTTTTCATAAGAATTTTTTGATTGTAATACAAAAAATGAATAATGAAATGAATTTTCAAAAATTTCATTCCCAAAAATTCATTTTGTTTTAAAATGGTATTTCAATTTTTAAAGTGAATTTCAGATTCCGATTTTGAGTTTAGTACTTTTTGACAATTGACATGTTAATTTTAAAATATTTATTTTCAAATAATATTTTTTCCGTTTCCGTTATCGTTATAAATAAATTAATAATAATAATAAATTAATTCTTTAAATATTACAACTAATTAGTTTATGTTATATGTATAATTGTTATTAATCCGATACGCGGACATATTGTATTGAAAAATTGAGTTAATTATTTATTAAGTATTGTAATAAATTACGTATTCGCAACATACTATTTAAATTTAATTATGACAGTTTATATTAGGTACATAACTTGGCTAAATTGATAAATTAATGGTTTTTGTGTAAATTACATATGTTGTACATTTTTAAATTTATTTTTTTTTTTTTCAATTAAATATTTTTCAAAAAATTTGGTTATTTGATTTATATATTTTATAAAAACAACCAAAAAATTATATTTCAAGCCAATCTACAATTCAAATTAACCAGTTTAAAAAAATCTCCTGCGATCTTTAATGGTTGAATTATTTTTTTTCAAAAAAAATTCGAAAATTCATTTTTCACGTAAATGAAAATACCGATTAACATATGCTTTATTAAAAACCCCGACTTAGTACAAGAATCCACTTGTCAAATGTATAAACTCGGTTTTCTATTCAAATCAAAATACCGAATTGTGAAATTCGCAAAAAAAAAATTGAGACTCGCAAAATTCACTTTTTATAAGAAAATTAAAATGCCAACTCTGAGTTGGTATTTTGATTGTAATACAAAAAATGAATAATGAAATGAATTTTCAAAAACTTCATTTCCAAAAATTCATTTTGTTTTAAAATGGTATTTTAATTTTTAAAGTGAATTTCAAATTCGGATTTTGAGGTTAGTACTTTTTGACAATTGACATGTTAATTTTTAAATATTAATTTTCAAATAATATTTTTTCAGTTTCCTTTACCGTTCTAAATAAATTAATAATAATAATAAATAAATTCTTTAAATATTACAACTAATTAGTTTATATTATATGTATAATTGTTATTAATCCGATACGCTGACATATTGTATTGAAAAATTGAGTTAATTATTTATTAGTAATTGTAATAAATTACGTATTCGCAACATACTATTTAAATTTAATTATGACAATTTATATTAGGTACATAACTTGGCTAAATTGATAAATTTATGGTTTTTGTATAAATTACATATGTTGTACATTTTTAAATTAATTTTTTTTCAATTAAATATTTTTCAAAAAATTTAGTTATTTGATTTATATATTTTATAAAAACAACCAAAAAATTATATTTCAAGACATTCTACAATTCAAATTAACCGATTTAAAAAAATCTCCTGCGATCTTTAACGGTTGAATTATTTTTTTCAAAAAAAATTCAAAAATTCATTTTTCACGTAAATGAAAATACCGATTAACATATACTTTATTAAAAACTCCGACTTAGTACAAGAATCCACTTGTCAAATGTATAAACTCGGTTTTCTATTCAAAACGAAATACCGAATTGTGAAATTCGCAAAAAAAAATTGAGACTCGCAAAATTCACTTTTCATAAGAATTTTTTGATTGTAATACAAAAAATGAATAATGAAATGAATTTTCAAAAATTTCATTCCCAAAAATTCATTTTGTTTTAAAATGGTATTTCAATTTTTAAAGTGAATTTCAGATTCCGATTTTGAGTTTATTACTTTTTGACAATTGACATGTTAATTTTAAAATATTTATTTTCAAATAATATTTTTTCCGTTTCCGTTATCGTTATAAATAAATTAATAATAATAATAAATTAATTCTTTAAATATTACAACTAATTAGTTTATGTTATATGTATAATTGTTATTAATCCGATACGCGGACATATTGTATTGAAAAATTGAGTTAATTATTTATTAAGTATTGTAATAAATTACGTATTCGCAACATACTATTTAAATTTAATTATGACAGTTTATATTAGGTACATAACTTGGCTAAATTGATAAATTAATGGTTTTTGTGTAAATTACATATGTTGTACATTTTTAAATTTATTTTTTTTTTTTCAATTAAATATTTTTCAAAAAATTTGGTTATTTGATTTATATATTTTATAAAAACAACCAAAAAATTATATTTCAAGCCAATCTACAATTCAAATTAACCAGTTTAAAAAAATCTCCTGCGATCTTTAATGGTTGAATTATTTTTTTTCAAAAAAAATTCGAAAATTCATTTTTCACGTAAATGAAAATACCGATTAACATATGCTTTATTAAAAACCCCGACTTAGTACAAGAATCCACTTGTCAAATGTATAAACTCGGTTTTCTATTCAAATCAAAATACCGAATTGTGAAATTCGCAAAAAAAAAATTGAGACTCGCAAAATTAACTTTTCATAAGAAAATTAAAATACCAACTCTGAGTTGGTATTTTGATTGTAATACAAAAAATTAATAATGAAATGAATTTTCAAAAATTTCATTTCCAAAAATTCATTTTGTTTTAAAATGGTATTTTAATTTTTAAAGTGAATTTCAGATTCGGATTTTGAGTTTAGTACTTTTTGACAATTGACATGTTAATTTTTAAATATTTATTTTCAAATAATATTTTTTCCGTTTCCGTTACCGTTATAAATAAATTAATAATAATAATAAATTAATTCATTAAATATTACAACTAATTTGTTTATGTTATATGTATAATTGTTATTAATCCGATACGCTGACATATTGTATTGAAAAATTGAGTTAATTATTTATTAAGTATTGTAATTAATTACGTATTCGCAAAATAATATTTAAATTAAATTATGACAGTTTATATTAGGTACATAACTTGGCTAAATTGATAAATTTATGGTTTTTGTATAAATTACATATGTTGTACATTTTTAAATTAATTTTTTTTTAATTAAATATTTTTCAAAAAATTTAGTTATTTGATTTATATATTTTATAAAAACAACCAAAAAATTATATTTCAAGACATTCTACAATTCAAATTAACCGATTTAAAAAAATCTCCTGCGATCTTTAACGGTTGAATTATTTTTTTCAAAAAAAATTCAAAAATTCATTTTTCACGTAAATGAAAATACCGATTAACATATGCTTTATTAAAAAACCCGACTTAGTACAAGAATCCACTTGTCAAATGTATAAACTCGGTTTTCTATTCAAATCAAAATACAGAATTGTGAAATTCGCAAAAAAAAATTGAGACTCGCAAAATTAACTTTTCATAAGAAAATTAAAATACCAACTCTGAGTTGGTATTTTGATTGTAATACAAAAAATTAATAATGAAATGAATTTTCAAAAATTTCATTTCCAAAAATTCATTTTGTTTTAAAATGGTATTTTAATTTTTAAAGTGAATTTCAGATTCGGATTTTGAGTTTAGTACTTTTTGACAATTGACATGTTAATTTTTAAATATTTATTTTCAAATAATATTTTTTCCGTTTCCGTTACCGTTATAAATAAATTAATAATAATAATAAATTAATTCATTAAATATTACAACTAATTTGTTTATGTTATATGTATAATTGTTATTAATCCGATACGCTGACATATTGTATTGAAAAATTGAGTTAATTATTTATTAAGTATTGTAATTAATTACGTATTCGCAAAATAATATTTAAATTAAATTATGACAGTTTATATTAGGTACATAACTTGGCTAAATTGATAAATTTATGGTTTTTGTATAAATTACATATGTTGTACATTTTTAAATTTATTTTTTTTCAATTAAATATTTTTCAAAAAATTTGGTTATTTGATTTATATATTTTATAAAAACAACCAAAAAATTATATTTCAAGCCATTCTACAATTCAAATTAACCGATTTAAAAAAATCTCCTGCGATCTTTAACGGTTGAATTATTTTTTTCAAAAAAAATTCAAAAATTCATTTTTCACGTAAATGAAAATACCGATTAACATATGATTTATTAAAAACCCCGACTTAGTACAAGAATCCACTTGTCAAATGTATAAACTCGGTTTTCTATTCAAATCAAAATACCGAATTGTGAAATTCGCAAAAAAAAATTGAGACTCGCAAAATTCACTTTTCATAAGAAAATTAAAATACCAACTCTGAGTTGGTATTTTGATTGTAATACAAAAAATGAATAATGAAATGAATTTTCAAAAATTTCATTTCCAAAAATTCATTTTGTTTTAAAATGGTATTTTAATTTTTAAAGTGAATTTCACATTCGGATTTTGAGTTTAGTACTTTTTGACAATTGACATGTTAATTTTTAAATATTTATTTTCAAATAAATTTTTTCCGTTTCCGTTACCGTTATAAATAAATTAATAATAATAATAAATTAATTCATTAAATATTACAACTAATTAGTTTATATATTATGTATAATTGTTATTAATCCGATACGCGGACATATTGTATTGAAAAATTGAGTTAATTATTTATTAGGTATTGTAATAAATTACTTATTCGAAATATACTATTTAAATTTAATTATTACAATTTATATTAGGTACATAACTTGGCTAAATTGATAAATTTATGGTTTTTGTATAAATTACATATGTTGTACATTTTTAAATTTATTTATTTTCAATTAAATATTTTTCAAAAAATTTGGTTATTTGATTTATATATTTTATAAAAACAACCAAAAAATTATATTTCAAGCCATTTGACAATTCAAATTAACCAGTTTAAAAAAATCTCCTGCGATCTTTAACGGTTGAATTATTTTTTTCAAAAAAATTCAAAAATTCATTTTTATGTAAATGAAAATACCGATTAACATATGCTTTATTAAAAACCCCGATTTAGTACAAGAATCCACTTGTCAAATGTATAAACTCGGTTTTCTTTTCAAATCAAAATACCGAATTGTGAAATTCGCAAAAAAAAAAATTGAGACTCGCAAAATTCACTTTTCATAAGAATTTTTTGATTGTAATACAAAAAATGAATAATGAAATGAATTTTCAAAAATTTCATTCCCAAAAATTCATTTTGTTTTAAAATGGTATTTCAATTTTTAAAGTGAATTTCAGATTCCGATTTTGAGGTTAGTACTTTTTGACAATTGACATGTTAATTTTTAAATATTTATTTTCAAATAATATTTTTTCCGTTTCCGTTATCGTTATAAATAAATTAATAATAATAATAAATTAATTCTTTAAATATTACAACTAATTAGTTTATGTTATATGTATAATTGTTATTAATCCGATACGCGGACATATTGTATTGAAAAATTGAGTTAATTATTTATTAAGTATTGTAATAAATTACGTATTCGCAACATACTATTTAAATTTAATTATGACAGTTTATATTAGGTACATAACTTGGCTAAATTGATAAATTAATGGTTTTTGTGTAAATTACATATGTTGTACATTTTTAAATTTATTTTTTTTTTTTTCAATTAAATATTTTTCAAAAAATTTGGTTATTTGATTTATATATTTTATAAAAACAACCAAAAAATTATATTTCAAGCCAATCTACAATTCAAATTAACCAGTTTAAAAAAATCTCCTGCGATCTTTAATGGTTGAATTATTTTTTTTCAAAAAAAATTCGAAAATTCATTTTTCACGTAAATGAAAATACCGATTAACATATGCTTTATTAAAAACCCCGACTTAGTACAAGAATCCACTTGTCAAATGTATAAACTCGGTTTTCTATTCAAATCAAAATACCGAATTGTGAAATTCGCAAAAAAAAAATTGAGACTCGCAAAATTCACTTTTTATAAGAAAATTAAAATGCCAACTCTGAGTTGGTATTTTGATTGTAATACAAAAAATGAATAATGAAATGAATTTTCAAAAACTTCATTTCCAAAAATTCATTTTGTTTTAAAATGGTATTTTAATTTTTAAAGTGAATTTCAAATTCGGATTTTGAGGTTAGTACTTTTTGACAATTGACATGTTAATTTTTAAATATTAATTTTCAAATAATATTTTTTCAGTTTCCTTTACCGTTCTAAATAAATTAATAATAATAATAAATAAATTCTTTAAATATTACAACTAATTAGTTTATATTATATGTATAATTGTTATTAATCCGATACGCTGACATATTGTATTGAAAAATTGAGTTAATTATTTATTAGTAATTGTAATAAATTACGTATTCGCAACATACTATTTAAATTTAATTATGACAATTTATATTAGGTACATAACTTGGCTAAATTGATAAATTTATGGTTTTTGTATAAATTACATATGTTGTACATTTTTAAATTAATTTTTTTTCAATTAAATATTTTTCAAAAAATTTAGTTATTTGATTTATATATTTTATAAAAACAACCAAAAAATTATATTTCAAGACATTCTACAATTCAAATTAACCGATTTAAAAAAATCTCCTGCGATCTTTAACGGTTGAATTATTTTTTTCAAAAAAAATTCAAAAATTCATTTTTCACGTAAATGAAAATACCGATTAACATATACTTTATTAAAAACTCCGACTTAGTACAAGAATCCACTTGTCAAATGTATAAACTCGGTTTTCTATTCAAAACGAAATACCGAATTGTGAAATTCGCAAAAAAAAATTGAGACTCGCAAAATTCACTTTTCATAAGAATTTTTTGATTGTAATACAAAAAATGAATAATGAAATGAATTTTCAAAAATTTCATTCCCAAAAATTCATTTTGTTTTAAAATGGTATTTCAATTTTTAAAGTGAATTTCAGATTCCGATTTTGAGTTTAGTACTTTTTGACAATTGACATGTTAATTTTAAAATATTTATTTTCAAATAATATTTTTTCCGTTTCCGTTATCGTTATAAATAAATTAATAATAATAATAAATTAATTCTTTAAATATTACAACTAATTAGTTTATGTTATATGTATAATTGTTATTAATTCGATACGCGGACATATTGTATTGAAAAATTGAGTTAATTATTTATTAAGTATTGTAATAAATTACGTATTCGCAACATACTATTTAAATTTAATTATGACAGTTTATATTAGGTACATAACTTGGCTAAATTGATAAATTAATGGTTTTTGTGTAAATTACATATGTTGTACATTTTTAAATTTATTTTTTTTTTTTTCAATTAAATATTTTTCAAAAAATTTGGTTATTTGATTTATATATTTTATAAAAACAACCAAAAAATTATATTTCAAGCCAATCTACAATTCAAATTAACCAGTTTAAAAAAATCTCCTGCGATCTTTAATGGTTGAATTATTTTTTTTCAAAAAAAATTCGAAAATTCATTTTTCACGTAAATGAAAATACCGATTAACATATGCTTTATTAAAAACCCCGACTTAGTACAAGAATCCACTTGTCAAATGTATAAACTCGGTTTTCTATTCAAATCAAAATACCGAATTGTGAAATTCGCAAAAAAAAAATTGAGACTCGCAAAATTCACTTTTTATAAGAAAATTAAAATGCCAACTCTGAGTTGGTATTTTGATTGTAATACAAAAAATGAATAATGAAATGAATTTTCAAAAACTTCATTTCCAAAAATTCATTTTGTTTTAAAATGGTATTTTAATTTTTAAAGTGAATTTCAAATTCGGATTTTGAGGTTAGTACTTTTTGACAATTGACATGTTAATTTTTAAATATTTATTTTCAAATAATATTTTTTCCGTTTCCGTTACCGTTATAAAAAAATTAATAATAAAAATAAATAAATTCATTAAATATTACAACTAATTAGTTTATATTATATGTATAATTGTTATTAATCCGATACGCGGACATATTGTATTGAAAAATTGAGTTAATTATTTATTAGGTATTTTAATTAATTACTTATTCGAAATATACTATTTAAATTTAATTATGACAGTTTATATTAGGTACATAACTTGGCTAAATTGATAAATATTTGGTTTTTGTATAAATTACATATGTTGTACATTTTTAAATTTATTTATTTTCAATTAAATATTTTTCAAAAATTTGGTTATTTGATTTATATATTTTATAAAAACAACCAAAAAATTATATTTCAAGCCATTTTACAATTAAAATTAACCAATTTAAAAAAATCTCCTGCGATCTTTAACGGTTGAATTATTTTTTTCAAAAAAAATTCAAAAATTCATTTTTCACGTAAATGAAAATACCGATTAACATATGCTTTATTAAAAACCCCGACTTAGTACAAGAATCCACTTGTCAAATGTATAAACTCGGTTTTCTATTCAAATCAAAATACCGAATTGTGAAATTCGCAAAAAAAAAATTGAGACTCGCAAAATTCACTTTTTATAAGAAAATTAAAATGCCAACTCTGAGTTGGTATTTTGATTGTAATACAAAAAATGAATAATGAAATGAATTTTCAAAAACTTCATTTCCAAAAATTCATTTTGTTTTAAAATGGTATTTTAATTTTTAAAGTGAATTTCAAATTCGGATTTTGAGGTTAGTACTTTTTGACAATTGACATGTTAATTTTTAAATATTTATTTTCAAATAATATTTTTTCCGTTTCCGTTACCGTTATAAAAAAATTAATAATAAAAATAAATAAATTCATTAAATATTACAACTAATTAGTTTATATTATATGTATAATTGTTATTAATCCGATACGCGGACATATTGTATTGAAAAATTGAGTTAATTATTTATTAGGTATTTTAATTAATTACTTATTCGAAATATACTATTTAAATTTAATTATGACAGTTTATATTAGGTACATAACTTGGCTAAATTGATAAATATTTGGTTTTTGTATAAATTACATATGTTGTACATTTTTAAATTAATTTTTTTTCAATTAAATATTTTTCAAAAAATTTAGTTATTTGATTTATATATTTTATAAAAACAACCAAAAAATTATATTTCAAGACATTCTACAATTCAAATTAACCAATTTAAAAAAATCTCCTGCGATCTTTAACGGTTGAATTATTTTTTTCAAAAAAAATTCAAAAATTCATTTTTCACGTAAATGAAAATACCGATTAACATATACTTTATTAAAAACTCCGACTTAGTACAAGAATCCACTTGTCAAATGTATAAACTCGGTTTTCTATTCAAATCAAAATACCGAATTGTGAAATTCGCAAAAAAAAATTGAGACTCTCAAAATTCATTTTTCATTTGCAAATTAAAATACCAACTCTGAGTTGGTATTTTGATTGTAATACAAAAAATGAATAATGAAATGAATTTTCAAAAATTTCATTTCCAAAAATTCATTTTGTTTTAAAATGGTATTTTAATTTTTAAAGTGAATTTCAGATTCGGATTTTGAGTTTAGTACTTTTTGACAATTGACATGTTAATTTTTAAATATTTATTTTCAAATAATATTTTTTCCGTTTCCGTTATCGTTATAAAAAAATTAATAATAATAATAAATTAATTCATTAAATATTACAACTAATTAGTTTATGTTATATGTATAATTGTTAATAATCCGATACGTGGACATATTGTATTGAAAAATTGAGTTAATTATTTATTAAGTATTGTAATAAATTACGTATTCGCAACATACTATTTAAATTAAATTATGACAGTTTATATTAGGTACATAACTTGGCTAAATTGATAAATTTATGGTTTTTGTATAAATTACATATGTTGTACATTTTTAAATTTATTTATTTTCAATTAAATATTTGTGACAAAATTTGGTTATTTGATTTATATATTTTATAAAAACAACCAAAAAATTATATTTCAAGCCATTTTACAATTCAAATAACCAATTTAAAAAAATCTCCTGCGATCTTTAATGGTTGAATTATTTTTTTCAAAAAAAATTCGAAAATTCATTTTTCACGTAAATGAAAATACCGATTAACATATGCTTTATTAAAAACCCCGACATAGTACAAGAATACACTTGTCAAATGTATAAACTCGGTTTTCTATTTAAATCAAAATACCGAATTGTGAAATTCGCAAAAAAAAAATTGAGACTCGCAAAATTCACTTTTCATAAGAAAATTAAAATACCAACTTTAAGTTGGTATTTTGATTGTAATACAAAATAATGAAATGAATTTTCAAAAATTTCATTTCCAAAAATTCATTTTGTTTTAAAATGGTGTTTTAATTTTTAAAGTGAATTTCAGATTCGGATTTTGAGTTTAGTACTTTTTGACAATTGACATGTTAATTTTTAAATATTTATTTTCAAATAATATTTTTTCCGTTTCCGTTACCGTTATAAATAAATTAATAATAATAATAAATTAATTCATTAAATATTACAACTAATTAGTTTATATTATATGTATAATTGTTATTAATCCGATGCGCGGACATATTGTATTGAAAAATTGAGTTAATTATTTATTAGGTATTGTAATAAATTACGTATTCGCAACATACTATTTAAATTTAATTATGACAGTTTATATTAGGTACATAACTTGGCTAAATTGATAAATTTATGGTTTTTGTATAAATTACATATGTTGTACATTTTTAAATTTATTTTTTTTCAATTAAATATTTTTCAAAAATTTGGTTATTTGATTTATATATTTTATAAAAACAACCAAAAAATTATATTTCAAGACATTTTACATTTAAAATTAACCAATTTAAAAAAATCTCCTGCGATCTTTAACGGTTGAATTATTTTTTTCAAAAAAAATTCAAAAACTCATTTTTCACGTAAATGAAAATACCGATTAACATATACTTTATTAAAAACCCCGACATAGTACAAGAATACACTTGTCAAATGTATAAACTCGGTTTTCTATTTAAATCAAAATACCGAATTGTGAAATTCGCAAAAAAAAAATTGAGACTCGCAAAATTCACTTTTCATAAGAAAATTAAAATACCAACTTTAAGTTGGTATTTTGATTGTAATACAAAATAATGAAATGAATTTTCAAAAATTTCATTTCCAAAAATTCATTTTGTTTTAAAATGGTGTTTTAATTTTTAAAGTGAATTTCACATTCGGATTTTGAGTTTAGTACTTTTTGACAATTGACATGTTAATTTTTAAATATTTATTTTCAAATAATATTTTTTCCGTTTCCGTTACCGTTATAAATAAATTAATAATAATAATAAATTAATTCATTAAATATTACAACTAATTTGTTTATGTTATATGTATAATTGTTATTAATCCGATACGCGGACATATTGTATTGAAAAATTGAGTTAATTATTTATTAGTAATTGTAATAAATTACGTATTCGCAAAATACTATTTAAATTAAATTATGACAGTTTATATTAGGTACATAACTTGGCTAAATTGATAAATTTATGGTTTTTGTATATATTACATAAGTTGTACATTTTTAAATTTATTTATTTTCAATTAAATATTTGTGACAAAATTTGCTTATTTGATTTATATATTTTATAAAAACAACCAAAAAATTATATTGCAAGACATTTTACAATTCAAATTAACCAATTTCAAAAAATCTCCTGCGATCTTTAACGATTGAATTGTTTTTTCCAAAAAAAAATCAAAAATTCATTTTTACGTAAATGAAAATACCGATTAACATATGCTTTATTAAAAAACTCGATTTAGTACGAGATTCCACTTGTCAAATGTATAAACTCGGTTTTCTATTCAAATCAAAATACCGAATTGTGAAATTCGCAAAAAAAAATTGAGACTCTCAAAATTCATTTTTCATTTGCAAATTAAAATACCAACTCTGAGTTGGTATTTTGATTGTAATACAAAAAATGAATAATGAAATGAATTTTCAAAAATTTCATTTCCAAAAATTCATTTTGTTTTAAAATGGTATTTTAATTTTTAAAGTGAATTTCAGATTCGGATTTTGAGTTTAGTACTTTTTGACAATTGACATGTTAATTTTTAAATATTTATTTTCAAATAATATTTTTTCCGTTTCCGTTATCGTTATAAATAAATTAATAATAATAATAAATTAATTCATTCAATATTACAACTAATTTGTTTATGTTATATGTATAATTGTTATTAATCCGATACGCTGACATATTGTATTGAAAAATTGAGTTAATTATTTATTAGTAATTGTAATAAATTACGTATTCGCAAAATACTATTTAAATTAAATTATGACAGTTTATATTAGGTACATAACTTGGCTAAATTGATAAATTTATGGTTTTTGTATATATTACATATGTTGTACATTTTTAAATTTATTTATTTTCAATTAAATATTTTTCACAAAATTTGGTTATTTGATTTATATATTTTATAAAAACAACCAAAAAATTATATTTCAAGACATTTTACAATTCAAATTAACCAATTTCAAAAAATCTCCTGCGATCTTTAACGATTGAATTGTTTTTTCCAAAAAAAATTCAAAAATTCATTTTTCACGTAAATGAAAATACCGATTAACATATACTTTATTAAAAACCCCGACTTAGTACAAGAATCCACTTGTCAAATGTATGAACTCGGTTTTCTATTCAAATCAAAATACCGAATTGTGAAATTCGCAAAAAAAAAATTGAGACTCGCAAAATTCACTTTTCATAAGAAAATTAAAACACCAACTCTGAGTTGGTATTTTGATTGTAATACAAAAAATGAATAATGAAATGAATTTTCAAAAATTTCATTTCCATAAATTCATTTTGTTTTAAAATGGTATTTTAATTTTTAAAGTGAATTTCAGATTCGGATTTTGAGTTTAGTACTTTTTGACAATTGACATGTTAATTTTTAAATATTTATTTTCAAATAATATTTTTTCCGTTTCCGTTATCGTTATAAAAAAATTAATAATGATAATAAATTATTTCGTTTAATATTACAATTAATTAGTTTATATTATATGTATAATTGTTATTAATCCGATACGCGGACATATTGTATTGAAAAATTGAGTTAATTATTTATTAGTAATTGTAATAAATTACGTATTCGCAATATACTATTTAAATTTAATTATGACAATTTATATTAGGTACATAACTTGGCTAAATTGATAAATTTATGGTTTTTGTATAAATTAAATATGTTGTACATTTTTAAATTTATTTATTTTCAATTAAATATTTTTCACAAAATTTGGTTATTTTATTTATATATTTTATAAAAACAACCAAAAAATTATATTTCAAGACATTTTACAATTCAAATTAACCAATTTCAAAAAATCTCCTGCGATCTTTAACGATTGAATTGTTTTTTCCAAAAAAAATCAAAAATTCATTTTTACGTAAATGAAAATACCGATTAACATTTGCTTTATTAAAAAACTCGATTTAGTACAAGAATCCACTTGTCAAATGTATAAACTCGGTTTTCTATTCAAATCAAAATACCGAATTGTGAAATTCGCAAAAAAAAATTGAGACTCTCCAAATTCATTTTTCATTTGCAAATTAAAATACCAACTCTGAGTTGGTATTTTGATTGTAATACAAAAAATGAATAATGAAATGAATTTTCAAAAATTTCATTTCCAAAAATTAATTTTGTTTTAAAATGGTATTTTAATTTTTAAAGTGAATTTCAGATTCGGATTTTGAGTTTAGTACTTTTTGACAATTGACATGTTAATTTTTAAATATTTATTTTCAAATAATATTTTTTCCGTTTCCGTTACCGTTATAAAAAAATTAATAATAATAATAAATTATTTCGTTTAATATTACAATTAATTTGTTTATATTATATGTATAACTGTTATTAATCCGATACGCAGACATATTGTATTGAAAAATTGAGTTAATTATTTATTAGGTATTGTAATTAATTACTTATTCGAAATATACTATTTAAATTTAATTATGACAGTTTATATTAGGTACATAACTTGGCTAAATTGATAAATTTATGGTTTTTGTATAAATTACATATGTTGTACATTTTTAAATTTATTTATTTTCAATTAAATATTTTTCAAAAATTTAGTTATTTGATTTATATATTTTATAAAAACAACCAAAAAATTATATTTCAAGCCATTTTACATTTAAAATTAACCAATTTAAAAAAATCTCCTGCGATCTTTAACGGTTGAATTATTTTTTTCAAAAAAAATTCAAAAATTCATTTTTCACGTAAATGAAAATACCGATTAACATATGCTTTATTGAAAACCCCGACATCGTACAAGAATACACTTGTCAAATGTATAAACTCGGTTTTCTATTCAAATCAAAATACCGAATTGTGAAATTCGCAAAAAAAAATTGAGACTCTCCAAATTCATTTTTCATTTGCAAATTAAAATACCAACTCTGAGTTGGTATTTTGATTGTAATACAAAAAATGAATAATGAAATGAATTTTCAAAAATTTCATTTCCAAAAATTAATTTTGTTTTAAAATGGTATTTTAATTTTTAAAGTGAATTTCAGATTCGGATTTTGAGTTTAGTACTTTTTGACAATTGACATGTTAATTTTTAAATATTTATTTTCAAATAATATTTTTTCCGTTTCCGTTATCGTTATAAAAAAATTAATAATAATAATAAATTATTTCGTTTAATATTACAATTAATTTGTTTATATTATATGTATAACTGTTATTAATCCGATACGCGGACATATTGTATTGAAAAATTGAGTTAATTATTTATTAGTAATTGTAATAAATTACGTATTCGCAACATACTATTTAAATTTAATTATGACAATTTATATTAGGTACATAACTTGGCTAAATTGATAAATTTATGGTTTTTGTATAAATTACATATGTTGTACATTTTTAAATTTATTTTTTTTCAATTAAATATTTTTCAAAAATTTGGTTATTTGATTTATATATTTTATAAAAACAACCAAAAAATTATATTTCAAGCCATTTTACAATTAAAATTAACCAATTTAAAAAAATCTCCTGCGATCTTTAACGGTTGAATTATTTTTTTCAAAAAAAATTCAAAAATTCATTTTTCACGTAAATGAAAATACCGATTAACATATGCTTTATTAAAAACCCCGACTTAGTACAAGAATCCACTTGTCAAATGTATAAACTCGGTTTTCTATTCAAATCAAAATACCGAATTGTGAAATTCGCAAAAAAAAATTGAGACTCGAAAAATTCACTTTTCATAAGAAAATTAAAATGCCAACTCTGAGTTGGTATTTTGATTGTAATACAAAAAATGAATAATGAAATGAATTTTCAAAAACTTCATTTCCAAAAATTCATTTTGTTTTAAAATGGTATTTTAATTTTTAAAGTGAATTTCAAATTCGGATTTTGAGGTTAGTACTTTTTGACAATTGACATGTTAATTTTTGAATATTAATTTTCAAATAATATTTTTTCCGTTTCCTTTACCGTTCTAAATAAATTAATAATAATAATAAATAAATTCTTTAAATATTACAACTAATTAGTTTATATCATATGTATAATTGTTATTAATCCGATACGCTGACATATTGTATTGAAAAATTGAGTTAATTATTTATTAGTAATTGTAATAAATTACGTATTCGCAACATACTATTTAAATTTAATTATGACAATTTATATTAGGTACATAACTTGGCTAAATTGATAAATTAATGGTTTTTGTATAAATTACATATGTTGTACATTTTTAAATTAATTTTTTTTCAATTAAATATTTTTCAAAAAATTTAGTTATTTGATTTATATATTTTATAAAAACAACCAAAAAATTATATTTCAAGCCATTTTACAATTCAAATTAACCAATTTAAAAAAATCTCCTGCGATCTTTAACGGTTGAATTATTTTTTTCAAAAAAAATTCAAAAATTCATTTTTCACGTAAATGAAAATACCGATTAACATATGCTTTATTAAAAACCCCGACTTAGTACAAGAATCCACTTGTCAAATGTATAAACTCGGTTTTCTATTCAAATCAAAATACCGAATTGTGAAATTCGCAAAAAAAAATTGAGACTCGCAAAATTCACTTTTCATAAGAAAATTAAAATGCCAACTCTGAGTTGGTATTTTGATTGTAATACAAAAAATGAATAATGAAATGAATTTTCAAAAACTTCATTTCCAAAAATTCATTTTGTTTTAAAATGGTATTTTAATTTTTAAAGTGAATTTCAAATTCGGATTTTGAGGTTAGTACTTTTTGACAATTGACATGTTAATTTTTAAATATTTATTTTTAAATAATATTTTTTCCGTTTCCGTTATCGTTATAAAAAAATTAATAATAAGAATAAATTATTTCGTTTAATATTACAATTAATTAGTTTATATTATATGTATAATTGTTATTAATCCGATACGCGGACATATTGTATTGAAAAATTGAGTTAATTATTTATTAGTAATTGTAATAAATTACGTATTCGCAATATACTATTTAAATTTAATTATGACAATTTATATTAGGTACATAACTTGGCTAAATTGATAAATTAATGGTTTTTGTATAAATTAAATATGTTGTACATTTTTAAATTTATTTATTTTCAATTAAATATTTTTCACAAAATTTGGTTATTTGATTTATATATTTTATAAAAACAACCAAAAAATTATATTTCAAGACATTTTACAATTCAAATTAACCAATTTCAAAAAATCTCCTGCGATCTTTAACGATTGAATTGTTTTTTCCAAAAAAAATCAAAAATTCATTTTTACGTAAATGAAAATACCGATTAACATATGCTTTATTAAAAAACTCGATTTAGTACAAGAATCCACTTGTCAAATGTATAAACTCGGTTTTCTATTCAAATCAAAATACCGAATTGTGAAATTCACAAAAAAAAAAAATTGAGCCTCGCAAAATTCACTTTTTATAAGAAAATTAAAATACCAACTCTGAGTTATTATTTTGATTGTAATACAAAAAATGAATAATGAAATGAATTTTCAAAAATTTCATTTCCAAAAATTCATTTTGTTTTAAAATAGTATTTTAATTTTTAAAGTGAATTTCAGATTCGGATTTTGAGTTTAGTACTTTTTGACAATTGACATGTTAATTTTTAAATATTTATTTTCAAATAATATTTTTTCCGTTTCCGTTATCGTTATAAAAAAATTAATAATAAGAATAAATTATTTCGTTTAATATTACAATTAATTAGTTTATATTATATGTATAATTGTTATTAATCCGATACGCGGACATATTGTATTGAAAAATTGAGTTAATTATTTATTAGTAATTGTAATAAATTACGTATTCGCAATATACTATTTAAATTTAATTATGACAATTTATATTAGGTACATAACTTGGCTAAATTGATAAATTAATGGTTTTTGTATAAATTAAATATGTTGTACATTTTTAAATTTATTTATTTTCAATTAAATATTTTTCACAAAATTTGGTTATTTGATTTATATATTTTATAAAAACAACCAAAAAATTATATTTCAAGACATTTTACAATTCAAATTAACCAATTTCAAAAAATCTCCTGCGATCTTTAACGATTGAATTGTTTTTTCCAAAAAAAATCAAAAATTCATTTTTACGTAAATGAAAATACCGATTAACATATGCTTTATTAAAAAACTCGATTTAGTACAAGAATCCACTTGTCAAATGTATAAACTCGGTTTTCTATTCAAATCAAAATACCGAATTGTGAAATTCGCAAAAAAAAATTGAGACTCTCAAAATTCATTTTTCATTTGCAAATTAAAATACCAACTCTGAGTTGGTATTTTGATTGTAATACAAAAAATGAATAATGAAATGAATTTTCAAAAATTTCATTTCCAAAAATTCATTTTGTTTTAAAATGGTATTTTAATTTTTAAAGTGAATTTCAGATTCGGATTTTGAGTTTAGTACTTTTTGACAATTGACATGTTAATTTTTAAATATTTATTTTCAAATAATATTTTTTCCGTTTCCGTTACCGTTATAAATAAATTAATAATAATAATAAATTAATTCATTAAATATTACAACTAATTAGTTTATATTATATGTATAATTGTTATTAATCCGATACGCGGACATATTGTATTGAAAAATTGAGTTAATTATTTATTAAGTATTGTAATAAATTACGTATTCGCAACATACTATTTAAATTAAATTATGACAGTTTATATTAGGTACATAACTTGGCTAAATTGATAAATTTATGGTTTTTGTATAAATTACATATGTTGTACATTTTTAAATTTATTTTTTTTCAATTAAATATTTTTCACAAAATTTGGTTATTTGATTTATATATTTTATAAAAACAACCAAAAAATTATATTTCAAGCCATTCTACAATTCAAATTAACCAATTTAAAAAAATCTCCTGCGATCTTTAATGGTTGAATTATTTTTTTCAAAAAAAATTCGAAAATTCATTTTTCACGTAAATGAAAATACCGATTAACATATGCTTTATTAAAAACCCCGACATAGTACAAGAATACACTTGTCAAATGTATAAACTCGGTTTTCTATTTAAATCAAAATACCGAATTGTGAAATTCGCAAAAAAAAAATTGAGACTCGCAAAATTCACTTTTCATAAGAAAATTAAAATACCAACTTTAAGTTGGTATTTTGATTGTAATACAAAATAATGAAATGAATTTTCAAAAATTTCATTTCCAAAAATTCATTTTGTTTTAAAATGGTGTTTTAATTTTTAAAGTGAATTTCAGATTCGGATTTTGAGTTTAGTAGTTTTTGACAATTGACATGTTAATTTTTAAATATTTATTTTCAAATAATATTTTTTCCGTTTCCGTTATCGTTATAAAAAAATTAATAATAATAATAAATTAATTCAATAAATATTACAACTAATTAGTTTATGTTATATGTATAATTGTTATTAATCCGATACGCGGACATATTGTATTGAAAAATTGAGTTAATTATTTATTAAGTATTGTAATAAATTACGTATTCGCAACATACTATTTAAATTAAATTATGACAGTTTATATTAGGTACATAACTTGGCTAAATTGATAAATTTATGGTTTTTGTATAAATTACATATGTTGTACATTTTTAAATTTATTTTTTTTCAATTAAATATTTTTCAAAAAATTTGGTTATTTGATTTATATATTTTATAAAAACAACCAAAAAATTATATTTCAAGACATTTTACAATTCAAATTAACCAATTTAAAAAATCTCCTGCGATCTTTAACGGTTGAATTATTTTTTTCAAAAAAAAGTTCAAAAATTTATTTTAATGTAAATGAAAATACCGATTAACATATGTTTTATTAAAAAACTCGATTTAGTACAAGAATCCACTTGTCAAATGTATAAACTCGGTTTTCTATTCAAATCAAAATACCGAATTGTGAAATTCGCAAAAAAAAATTGAGACTCTCAAAATTCATTTTTCATTTGCAAATTAAAATACCAACTCTGAGTTGGTATTTTGATTGTAATACAAAAAATGAATAATGAAATGAATTTTCAAAAATTTCATTTCCAAAAATTCATTTTGTTTTAAAATGGTATTTTAATTTTTAAAGTGAATTTCAGATTCGGATTTTGAGTTTAGTACTTTTTGACAATTGACATGTTAATTTTTAAATATTTATTTTCAAATAATATTTTTTCCGTTTCCGTTATCGTTATAATAAAATTAATAATAATAATAAATTAATTCATTAAATATTACAACTAATTAGTTTATGTTATATGTATAATTGTTAATAATCCGATACGCGGACATATTGTATTGAAAAATTGAGTTAATTATTTATTAAGTATTGTAATAAATTACGTATTCGCAACATACTATTTAAATTAAATTATGACAGTTTATATTAGGTACATAACTTGGCTAAATTGATAAATTTATGGTTTTTGTATAAATTACATATGTTGTACATTTTTAAATTTATTTTTTTTCAATTAAATATTTTTCAAAAAATTTGGTTATTTGATTTATATATTTTATAAAAACAACCAAAAAATTATATTTCAAGCCATTCTACAATTCAAATTAACCAATTTAAAAAAATCTCCTGCGATCTTTAATGGTTGAATTATTTTTTTCAAAAAAAATTCGAAAATTCATTTTTCACGTAAATGAAAATACCGATTAACATATGCTTTATTAAAAATCCCGACTTAGTACAAGAATCCACTTGTCAAATGTATAAACTCGGTTTTCTATTCAAATCAAAATACCGAATTGTGAAATTCGCAAAAAAAAATTGAGACTCGCAAAATTCACTTTTCATAAGAAAATTAAAATACCAACTCTGAGTTGGTATTTTGATTGTAATACAAAATAATGAAATGAATTTTCAAAAATTTCATTTCCAAAAATTCATTTTGTTTTAAAATGGTGTTTTAATTTTTAAAGTGAATTTCAGATTCGGATTTTGAGTTTAGTAGTTTTTGACAATTGACATGTTAATTTTTAAATATTTATTTTCAAATAATATTTTTTCCGTTTCCGTTATCGTTATAAAAAAATTAATAATAATAATAAATTAATTCAATAAATATTACAACTAATTAGTTTATGTTATATGTATAATTGTTATTAATCCGATACGCGGACATATTGTATTGAAAAATTGAGTTAATTATTTATTAGTAATTGTAATAAATTACGTATTCGCAATATACTATTTAAATTTAATTATGACAATTTATATTAGGTACATAACTTGGCTAAATTGATAAATTAATGGTTTTTGTATAAATTAAATATGTTGTACATTTTTAAATTTATTTATTTTCAATTAAATATTTTTCACAAAATTTGGTTATTTGATTTATATATTTTATAAAAACAACCAAAAAATTATATTTCAAGACATTTTACAATTCAAATTAACGAATTTAAAAAATCTCCTGCGATCTTTAACGGTTGAATTATTTTTTTCCAAAAAAAATCAAAAATTCATTTTTACGTAAATGAAAATACCGATTAACATTTGCTTTATTAAAAAACTCGATTTAGTACAAGAATCCACTTGTCAAATGTATAAACTCGGTTTTCTATTCAAATCAAAATACCGAATTGTGAAATTCGCAAAAAAAAATTGAGACTCGCAAAATTCACTTTTCATAAGAAAATTAAAATGCCAACTCTGAGTTGGTATTTTGATTGTAATACAAAAAATGAATAATGAAATGAATTTTCAAAAACTTCATTTCCAAAAATTCATTTTGTTTTAAAATGGTATTTTAATTTTTAAAGTGAATTTCAGATTCGGATTTTGAGTTTAGTACTTTTTGACAATTGACATGTTAATTTTTAAATATTTATTTTCAAATAATATTTTTTCCGTTTCCGTTATCGTTATAATAAAATTAATAATAATAATAAATTAATTCATTAAATATTACAACTAATTAGTTTATGTTATATGTATAATTGTTAATAATCCGATACGCGGACATATTGTATTGAAAAATTGAGTTAATTATTTATTAAGTATTGTAATAAATTACGTATTCGCAACATACTATTTAAATTAAATTATGACAGTTTATATTAGGTACATAACTTGGCTAAATTGATAAATTTATGGTTTTTGTATAAATTACATATGTTGTACATTTTTAAATTTATTTTTTTTCAATTAAATATTTTTCAAAAAATTTGGTTATTTGATTTATATATTTTATAAAAACAACCAAAAAATTATATTTCAAGCCATTCTACAATTCAAATTAACCAATTTAAAAAAATCTCCTGCGATCTTTAATGGTTGAATTATTTTTTTCAAAAAAAATTCGAAAATTCATTTTTCACGTAAATGAAAATACCGATTAACATATGCTTTATTAAAAACCCCGACATCGTACAAGAATACACTTGTCAAATGTATAAACTCGGTTTTCTATTTAAATCAAAATACCGAATTGTGAAATTCGCAAAAAAAAATTGAGACTCGCAAAATTCACTTTTCATAAGAAAATTAAAATACCAACTTTAAGTTGGTATTTTGATTGTAATACAAAATAATGAAATGAATTTTCAAAAATTTCATTTCCAAAAATTCATTTTGTTTTAAAATGGTGTTTTAATTTTTAAAGTGAATTTCAGATTCGGATTTTGAGTTTAGTAGTTTTTGACAATTGACATGTTAATTTTTAAATATTTATTTTCAAATAATATTTTTTCCGTTTCCGTTATCGTTATAAAAAAATTAATAATAATAATAAATTAATTCAATAAATATTACAACTAATTAGTTTATGTTATATGTATAATTGTTATTAATCCGATACGCGGACATATTGTATTGAAAAATTGAGTTAATTATTTATTAGTAATTGTAATAAATTACGTATTCGCAATAAACTATTTAAATTTAATTATGACAATTTATATTAGGTACATAACTTGGCTAAATTGATAAATTAATGGTTTTTGTATAAATTAAATATGTTGTACATTTTTAAATTTATTTATTTTCAATTAAATATTTTTCACAAAATTTGGTTATTTGATTTATATATTTTATAAAAACAACCAAAAAATTATATTTCAAGACATTTTACAATTCAAATTAACGAATTTAAAAAATCTCCTGCGATCTTTAACGGTTGAATTATTTTTTTCCAAAAAAAATCAAAAATTCATTTTTACGTAAATGAAAATACCGATTAACATTTGCTTTATTAAAAAACTCGATTTAGTACAAGAATCCACTTGTCAAATGTATAAACTCGGTTTTCTATTCAAATCAAAATACCGAATTGTGAAATTCGCAAAAAAAAATTGAGACTCTCAAAATTCATTTTTCATTTGCAAATTAAAATACCAACTCTGAGTTGGTATTTTGATTGTAATACAAAAAATGAATAATGAAATGAATTTTCAAAAATTTCATTTCCAAAAATTCATTTTGTTTTAAAATGGTATTTTAATTTTTAAAGTGAATTTCAGATTCGGATTTTGAGTTTAGTACTTTTTGACAATTGACATGTTAATTTTTAAATATTTATTTTCAAATAATATTTTTTCCGTTTCCGTTACCGTTATAAATAAATTAATAATAATAATAAATTAATTCATTAAATATTACAACTAATTAGTTTATGTTATATGTATAATTGTTATTAATCCGATACGCGGACATATTGTATTGAAAAATTGAGTTAATTATTTATTAAGTATTGTAATAAATTACGTATTCGCAACATACTATTTAAATTAAATTATGACAGTTTATATTAGGTACATAACTTGGCTAAATTGATAAATTTATGGTTTTTGTATAAATTACATATGTTGTACATTTTTAAATTTATTTTTTTTCAATTAAATATTTTTCACAAAATTTGGTTATTTGATTTATATATTTTATAAAAACAACCAAAAAATTATATTTCAAGCCATTCTACAATTCAAATTAACCGATTTAAAAAAATCTCCTGCGATCTTTAACGGTTGAATTATTTTTTTCAAAAAAAATTCAAAAATTCATTTTTCACGTAAATGAAAATACCGATTAACATATGCTTTATTAAAAACCCCGACTTAGTACAAGAATCCACTTGTCAAATGTATAAACTCGGTTTTCTATTCAAAACGAAATACCGAATTGTTAAATTCGCAAAAAAAATTGAGACTCGCAAAATTCACTTTTAATAAGAAAATTAAAATACCAACTTTGAGTTGGTATTTTGATTGTAATACAAAAAATGAATAATGAAATGAATTTTCAAAAATTTCATTTCCAAAAATTCATTTTGTTTTAAAATGGTGTTTTAATTTTTAAAGTGAATTTCAGATTCGGATTTTGAGTTTAGTACTTTTTGACAATTGACATGTTAATTTTTAAATATTTATTTTCAAATAATATTTTTTCCGTTTCCGTTATCGTTATAAAAAAATTAATAATGATAATAAATTATTTCGTTTAATATTACAATTAATTAGTTTATATTATATGTATAATTGTTATTAATCCGATACGCGGACATATTGTATTGAAAAATTGAGTTAATTATTTATTAGTAATTGTAATAAATTACGTATTCGCAACATACTATTTAAATTTAATTATGACAATTTATATTAGGTACATAACTTGGCTAAATTGATAAATTAATGGTTTTTGTATAAATTGAATATGTTGTACATTTTTAAATTTATTTATTTTCAATTAAATATTTTTCACAAAATTTGGTTATGTGATTTATATATTTTATAAAAACAACCAGAAAATTATATTTCAAGACATTTTACAATTCAAATTAACCAATTTCAAAAAATCTCCTGCGATCTTTAACGATTGAATTGTTTTTTCCAAAAAAAAATCAAAAATTCATTTTTACGTAAATGAAAATACCGATTAACATATGCCTTAATAAAAAACTCGATTTAGTACAAGAATCCACTTGTCAAATGTATAAACTCGGTTTTCTATTCAAATCAAAATACCGAATTGTGAAATTCGCAAAAAAAAATTGAGACTCTCAAAATTCATTTTTCATTTGCAAATTAAAATACCAACTCTGAGTTGGTATTTTGATTGTAATACAAAAAATGAATAATGAAATGAATTTTCAAAAATTTCATTTCCAAAAATTCATTTTGTTTTAAAATGGTATTTTAATTTTTAAAGTGAATTTCAGATTCGGATTTTGAGTTTAGTACTTTTTGACAATTGACATGTTAATTTTTAAATATTTATTTTCAAATAATATTTTTTCCGTTTCCGTTATCGTTATAAAAAAATTAATAATAATAATAAATTAATTCATTAAATATTACAACTAATTAGTTTATGTTATATGTATAATTGTTATTAATCCGATACGCGGACATATTGTATTGAAAAATTGAGTTAATTATTTATTAGGTATTGTAATATATTACTGATTCGAAATATACTATTTAAATTTAATTATGACAGTTTATATTAGGTACATAACTTGGCTAAATTGATAAATTTATGGTTTTTGTATAAATTACATATGTTGTACATTTATAAATTTGTTTATTTTCAATTAAATATTTTTCAAAAATTTGGTTATTTGATTTATATATTTTATAAAAACAACCAAAAAATTATATTTCAAGACATTTTACAATTAAAATTAACCAATTTCAAAAAATCTCCTGCGATCTTTAATGGTTGAATTATTTTTTTCAAAAAAAATTCGAAAATTCATTTTTCACGTAAATGAAAATATCGATTAACATATGCTTTATTAAAAACCCCGACATCGTACAAGAATACATTTGTCAAATGTATAAACTCGGTTTTCTATTCAAATCAAAATACCGAATTGTGAAATTCGCAAAAAAAAAATTGAGACTCGCAAAATTCACTTTTCATAAGAAAATTAAAATACCAACTCTGAGTTGGTATTTTGATTGTAATACAAAATAATGAAATGAATTTTCAAAAATTTCATTTCCAAAAATTCATTTTGTTTTAAAATGGTGTTTTAATTTTTAAAGTGAATTTCAGATTCGGATTTTGAGTTTAGTACTTTTTGACAATTGACATGTTAATTTTTAAATATTTATTTTCAAATAATATTTTTTCCGTTTCCGTTACCGTTATAAATAAATTAATAATAATAATAAATTAATTCATTAAATATTACAACTAATTAGTTTATATTATATGTATAATTGTTATTAATCCGATACGCGGACATATTGTATTGAAAAATTGAGTTAATTATTTATTAGGTATTGTAATATATTACTGATTCGAAATATACTATTTAAATTTAATTATGACAGTTTATATTAGGTACATAACTTGGCTAAATTGATAAATTTATGGTTTTTGTATAAATTACATATGTTGTACATTTATAAATTTGTTTATTTTCAATTAAATATTTTTCAAAAATTTGGTTATTTGATTTATATATTTTATAAAAACAACCAAAAAATTATATTTCAAGACATTTTACAATTAAAATTTACCAATTTAAAAAAATCTCCTGCGATCTTTAACGGTTGAATTATTTTTTTCAAAAAAAATTCAAAAATTCATTTTTCACGTAAATGAAAATACCGATTAACATATACTTTATTAAAAACCCCGACATAGTACAAGAATACACTTGTCAAATGTATAAACTCGGTTTTCTATTTAAATCAAAATACCGAATTGTGAAATTCGCAAAAAAAAAATTGAGACTCGCAAAATTCACTTTTCATAAGAAAATTAAAATACCAACTTTAAGTTGGTATTTTGATTGTAATACAAAATAATGAAATGAATTTTCAAAAATTTCATTTCCAAAAATTCATTTTGTTTTAAAATGGTGTTTTAATTTTTAAAGTGAATTTCAGATTCGGATTTTGAGTTTAGTACTTTTTGACAATTGACATGTTAATTTTTAAATATTTATTTTCAAATAATATTTTTTCCGTTTCCGTTACCGTTATAAATAAATGAATAATAATAATAAATTAATTCATTAAATATTACAACTAATTTGTTTATGTTATATGTATAATTGTTATTAATCCGATACGCGGACATATTGTATTGAAAAATTGAGTTAATTATTTATTGGTAATTGTAATAAATTACGTATTCGCAAAATACTATTTAAATTAAATTATGACAGTTTATATTAGGTACATAACTTGGCTAAATTGATAAATTTATGGTTTTTGTATATATTACATATGTTGTACATTTTTAAATTTATTTATTTTCAATTAAATATTTTTCACAAAATTTGGTTATTTGATTTATATATTTTATAAAAACAACCAAAAAATTATATTTCAAGACATTTTACAATTCAAATTAACCAATTTCAAAAAATCTCCTGCGATCTTTAACGATTGAATTGTTTTTTCCAAAAAAAAATCAAAAATTCATTTTTACGTAAATGAAAATACCGATTAACATATGCTTTATTAAAAAACTCGATTTAGTACGAGATTCCACTTGTCAAATGTATAAACTCGGTTTTCTATTCAAATCAAAATACCGAATTGTGAAATTCGCAAAAAAAAATTGAGACTCTCAAAATTCATTTTTCATTTGCAAATTAAAATACCAACTCTGAGTTGGTATTTTGATTGTAATACAAAAAATGAATAATGAAATGAATTTTCAAAAATTTCATTTCCAAAAATTCATTTTGTTTTAAAATGGTGTTTTAATTTTTAAAGTGAATTTCAGATTCGGATTTTGAGTTTAGTACTTTTTGACAATTAACATGTTAATTTTTAAATATTTATTTTCAAATAATATTTTTTCCGTTTCCGTTACCGTTATAAATAAATTAATAATAATAATAAATTATTTCGTTTAATATTACAATTAATTAGTTTATATTATATGTATAATTGTTATTAATCCGATACGCGGACATATTGTATTGAAAAATTGAGTTAATTATTTATTAGTAATTGTAATAAATTACGTATTCGCAATATACTATTTAAATTTAATTATGACAGTTTATATTAGGTACATAACTTGGCTAAATTGATAAATTTATGGTTTTTGTATAAATTACATATGTTGTACATTTTTAAATTTATTTATTTTCAATTAAATATTTTTCAAAAAATTTGGTTATTTGATTTATATATTTTATAAAAACAACCAAAAAATTATATTTCAAGACATTTTACAATTCAAATTAACCAATTTCAAAAAATCTCCTGCGATCTTTAACGATTGAATTGTTTTTTCCAAAAAAAAATCAAAAATTCATTTTTACGTAAATGAAAATACCGATTAACATATGCTTTATTAAAAAACTCGATTTAGTACAAGAATCCACTTGTCAAATGTATAAACTCGGTTTTCTATTCAAATCAAAATACCGAATTGTGAAATTCGCAAAAAAAAATTGAGACTCTCAAAATTCATTTTTCATTTGCAAATTAAAATACCAACTCTGAGTTGGTATTTTGATTGTAATACAAAAAATGAATAATGAAATGAATTTTCAAAAATTTCATTTCCAAAAATTCATTTTGTTTTAAAATGGTATTTTAATTTTTAAAGTGAATTTCAGATTCGGATTTTGAGTTTAGTACTTTTTGACAATTGACATGTTAATTTTTAAATATTTATTTTCAAATAATATTTTTTCCGTTTCCGTTATCGTTATAAAAAAATTAATAATAATAATAAATTAATTCATTAAATATTACAACTAATTAGTTTATGTTATATGTATAATTGTTAATAATCCGATACGCGGACATATTGTATTGAAAAATTGAGTTAATTATTTATTAAGTATTGTAATAAATTACGTATTCGCAACATACTATTTAAATTAAATTATGACAGTTTATATTAGGTACATAACTTGGCTAAATTGATAAATTTATGGTTTTTGTATAAATTACATATGTTGTACATTTTTAAATTTATTTTTTTTCAATTAAATATTTTTCAAAAAATTTGGTTATTTGATTTATATATTTTATAAAAACAACCAAAAAATTATATTTCAAGCCATTCTACAATTCAAATTAACCAATTTAAAAAAATCTCCTGCGATCTTTAATGGTTGAATTATTTTTTTCAAAAAAAATTCGAAAATTCATTTTTCACGTAAATGAAAATACCGATTAACATATGCTTTATTAAAAACCCCGACATCGTACAAGAATACATTTGTCAAATGTATAAACTCGGTTTTCTATTCAAATCAAAATACCGAATTGTGAAATTCGCAAAAAAAAAATTGAGACTCGCAAAATTCACTTTTCATAAGAAAATTAAAATACCAACTCTGAGTTGGTATTTTGATTGTAATACAAAATAATGAAATGAATTTTCAAAAATTTCATTTCCAAAAATTCATTTTGTTTTAAAATGGTGTTTTAATTTTTAAAGTGAATTTCAGATTCGGATTTTGAGTTTAGTACTTTTTGACAATTGACATGTTAATTTTTAAATATTTATTTTCAAATAATATTTTTTCCGTTTCCGTTACCGTTATAAATAAATTAATAATAATAATAAATTAATTCATTAAATATTACAACTAATTAGTTTATATTATATGTATAATTGTTATTAATCCGATACGCGGACATATTGTATTGAAAAATTGAGTTAATTATTTATTAGGTATTGTAATATATTACTGATTCGAAATATACTATTTAAATTTAATTATGACAGTTTATATTAGGTACATAACTTGGCTAAATTGATAAATTTATGGTTTTTGTATAAATTACATATGTTGTACATTTATAAATTTGTTTATTTTCAATTAAATATTTTTCAAAAATTTGGTTATTTGATTTATATATTTTATAAAAACAACCAAAAAATTATATTTCAAGACATTTTACAATTAAAATTTACCAATTTAAAAAAATCTCCTGCGATCTTTAACGGTTGAATTATTTTTTTCAAAAAAAATTCAAAAATTCATTTTTCACGTAAATGAAAATACCGATTAACATATACTTTATTAAAAACCCCGACATAGTACAAGAATACACTTGTCAAATGTATAAACTCGGTTTTCTATTTAAATCAAAATACCGAATTGTGAAATTCGCAAAAAAAAAATTGAGACTCGCAAAATTCACTTTTCATAAGAAAATTAAAATACCAACTTTAAGTTGGTATTTTGATTGTAATACAAAATAATGAAATGAATTTTCAAAAATTTCATTTCCAAAAATTCATTTTGTTTTAAAATGGTGTTTTAATTTTTAAAGTGAATTTCACATTCGGATTTTGAGTTTAGTACTTTTTGACAATTGACATGTTAATTTTTAAATATTTATTTTCAAATAATATTTTTTCCGTTTCCGTTACCGTTATAAATAAATTAATAATAATAATAAATTAATTCATTAAATATTACAACTAATTTGTTTATGTTATATGTATAATTGTTATTAATCCGATACGCGGACATATTGTATTGAAAAATTGAGTTAATTATTTATTAGTAATTGTAATAAATTACGTATTCGCAAAATACTATTTAAATTAAATTATGACAGTTTATATTAGGTACATAACTTGGCTAAATTGATAAATTTATGGTTTTTGTATATATTACATATGTTGTACATTTTTAAATTTATTTATTTTCAATTAAATATTTTTCACAAAATTTGGTTATTTGATTTATATATTTTATAAAAACAACCAAAAAATTATATTTCAAGACATTTTACAATTCAAATTAACCAATTTCAAAAAATCTCCTGCGATCTTTAACGATTGAATTGTTTTTTCCAAAAAAAAATCAAAAATTCATTTTTACGTAAATGAAAATACCGATTAACATATGCTTTATTAAAAAACTCGATTTAGTACGAGATTCCACTTGTCAAATGTATAAACTCGGTTTTCTATTCAAATCAAAATACCGAATTGTGAAATTCGCAAAAAAAAATTGAGACTCTCAAAATTCATTTTTCATTTGCAAATTAAAATACCAACTCTGAGTTGGTATTTTGATTGTAATACAAAAAATGAATAATGAAATGAATTTTCAAAAATTTCATTTCCAAAAATTCATTTTGTTTTAAAATGGTGTTTTAATTTTTAAAGTGAATTTCAGATTCGGATTTTGAGTTTAGTACTTTTTGACAATTAACATGTTAATTTTTAAATATTTATTTTCAAATAATATTTTTTCCGTTTCCGTTACCGTTATAAATAAATTAATAATAATAATAAATTATTTCGTTTAATATTACAATTAATTAGTTTATATTATATGTATAATTGTTATTAATCCGATACGCGGACATATTGTATTGAAAAATTGAGTTAATTATTTATTAGTAATTGTAATAAATTACGTATTCGCAATATACTATTTAAATTTAATTATGACAGTTTATATTAGGTACATAACTTGGCTAAATTGATAAATTTATGGTTTTTGTATAAATTACATATGTTGTACATTTTTAAATTTATTTATTTTCAATTAAATATTTTTCAAAAAATTTGGTTATTTGATTTATATATTTTATAAAAACAACCAAAAAATTATATTTCAAGACATTTTACAATTCAAATTAACCAATTTCAAAAAATCTCCTGCGATCTTTAACGATTGAATTGTTTTTTCCAAAAAAAAATCAAAAATTCATTTTTACGTAAATGAAAATACCGATTAACATATGCTTTATTAAAAAACCCGACTTAGTACAAGAATCCACTTGTCAAATGTATAAACTCGGTTTTCTATTCAAATCAAAATACCGAATTGTGAAATTCGCAAAAAAAAATTGAGACTCTCCAAATTCATTTTTCATTTGCAAATTAAAATACCAACTCTGAGTTGGTATTTTGATTGTAATACAAAAAATGAATAATGAAATGAATTTTCAAAAATTTCATTTCCAAAAATTCATTTTGTTTTAAAATGGTATTTTAATTTTTAAAGTGAATTTCAGATTCGGATTTTGAGTTTAGTACTTTTTGACAATTGACATGTTAATTTTTAAATATTTATTTTCAAATAATATTTTTTCCGTTTCCGTTATCGTTATAAAAAAATTAATAATAATAATAAATTAATTCATTAAATATTACAACTAATTTGTTTATGTTATATGTATAATTGTTATTAATCCGATACGCGGACATATTGTATTGAAAAATTGAGTTAATTATTTATTAGTAATTGTAATAAATTACGTATTCGCAACATACTATTTAAATTTAATTATGACAGTTTATATTAGGTACATAACTTGGCTAAATTGATAAATTTATGGTTTTTGTATAAATTACATATGTTGTACATTTTTAAATTTATTTTTTTTCAATTAAATATTTTTCAAAAAATTTGGTTATTTGATTTATATATTTTATAAAAACAACCAAAAAATTATATTTCAAGCCATTCTACAATTCAAATTAACCGATTTAAAAAAATCTCCTGCGATCTTTAACGGTTGAATTATTTTTTTCAAAAAAAAATCAAAAATTCATTTTTCACGTAAATGAAAATACCGATTAACATATACTTTATTAAAAACCCCGACTTAGTACAAGAATCCACTTGTCAAATGTATAAACTCGGTTTTCTATTCAAATCAAAATACCGAATTGTGAAATTCGCAAAAAAAAATTGAGACTCTCAAAATTCATTTTTCATTTGCAAATTAAAATACCAACTCTGAGTTGGTATTTTGATTGTAATACAAAAAATGAATAATGAAATGAATTTTCAAAAATTTCATTTCCAAAAATTCATTTTGTTTTAAAATGGTATTTTAATTTTTAAAGTGAATTTCAGATTCGGATTTTGAGTTTAGTACTTTTTGACAATTGACATGTTAATTTTTAAATATTTATTTTCAAATAATATTTTTTCCGTTTCCGTTATCGTTATAAAAAAATTAATAATAATAATAAATTAATTCATTAAATATTACAACTAATTAGTTTATGTTATATGTATAATTGTTATTAATCCGATACGCTGACATATTGTATTGAAAAATTGAGTTAATTATTTATTAGTAATTGTAATAAATTACGTATTCGCAAAATACTATTTAAATTAAATTATGACAGTTTATATTAGGTACATAACTTGGCTAAATTGATAAATTTATGGTTTTTGTATAAATTACATATGTTGTACATTTTTAAATTTATTTTTTTTCAATTAAATATTTTTCAAAAAATTTGGTTATTTGATTTATATATTTTATAAAAACAACCAAAAAATTATATTTCAAGCCATTCTACAATTCAAATTAACCGATTTAAAAAAATCTCCTGCGATCTTTAACGGTTGAATTATTTTTTTCAAAAAAAATTCAAAAATTCATTTTTCACGTAAATGAAAATACCGATTAACATATGCTTTATTAAAAATCCCGACTTAGTACAAGAATCCACTTGTCAAATGTATAAACTCGGTTTTCTATTCAAATCAAAATACCGAATTGTGAAATTCGCAAAAAAAAATTGAGACTCGCAAAATTCACTTTTCATAAGAAAATTAAAATACCAACTCTGAGTTGGTATTTTGATTGTAATACAAAAAATGAATAATGAAATGAATTTTCAAAAATTTCATTTCCAAAAATTCATTTTGTTTTAAAATGGTATTTTAATTTTTAAAGTGAATTTCAGATTCGGATTTTGAGTTTAGTACTTTTTGACAATTGACATGTTAATTTTTAAATATTTATTTTCAAATAATATTTTTTCCGTTTCCGTTATCGTTATAAAAAAATTAATAATGATAATAAATTATTTCGTTTAATATTACAATTAATTAGTTTATATTATATGTATAATTGTTATTAATCCGATACGCGGACATATTGTATTGAAAAATTGAGTTAATTATTTATTAGTAATTGTAATAAATTACGTATTCGCAACATACTATTTAAATTTAATTATGACAATTTATATTAGGTACATAACTTGGCTAAATTGATAAATTAATGGTTTTTGTATAAATTGAATATGTTGTACATTTTTAAATTTATTTATTTTCAATTAAATATTTTTCAAAAAATTTGGTTATTTGATTTATATATTTTATAAAAACAACCAAAAAATTATATTTCAAGACATTTTACAATTCAAATTAACCAATTTCAAAAAATCTCCTGCGATCTTTAACGATTGAATTATTTTTTTCAAAAAAAATTCAAAAATTCATTTTTCACGTAAATGAAAATACCGATTAACATATGCTTTATTAAAAATCCCGACTTAGTACAAGAATCCACTTGTCAAATGTATAAACTCGGTTTTCTATTCAAATCAAAATACCGAATTGTGAAATTCGCAAAAAAAAATTGAGACTCGCAAAATTCACTTTTCATAAGAAAATTAAAATACCAACTCTGAGTTGGTATTTTGATTGTAATACAAAAAATGAATAATGAAATGAATTTTCAAAAATTTCATTTCCAAAAATTCATTTTGTTTTAAAATGGTATTTTAATTTTTAAAGTGAATTTCAGATTCGGATTTTGAGTTTAGTACTTTTTGACAATTGACATGTTAATTTTTAAATATTTATTTTCAAATAATATTTTTTCCGTTTCCGTTATCGTTATAAAAAAATTAATAATGATAATAAATTATTTCGTTTAATATTACAATTAATTAGTTTATATTATATGTATAATTGTTATTAATCCGATACGCGGACATATTGTATTGAAAAATTGAGTTAATTATTTATTAGTAATTGTAATAAATTACGTATTCGCAACATACTATTTAAATTTAATTATGACAATTTATATTAGGTACATAACTTGGCTAAATTGATAAATTAATGGTTTTTGTATAAATTAAATATGTTGTACATTTTTAAATTTATTTATTTTCAATTAAATATTTTTCACAAAATTTGGTTATTTGATTTATATATTTTATAAAAACAACCAAAAAATTATATTTCAAGACATTTTACAATTCAAATTAACCAATTTCAAAAAATCTCCTGCGATCTTTAACGATTGAATTGTTTTTTCCAAAAAAAAATCAAAAATTCATTTTTACGTAAATGAAAATACCGATTAACATATGCTTTATTAAAAAACTCGATTTATTACAAGAATCCACTTGTCAAATGTATAAACTCGGTTTTCTATTCAAATCAAAATACCGAATTGTGAAATTCGCAAAAAAAAATTGAGACTCGCAAAATTCACTTTTCATAAGAAAATTAAAATACCAACTCTGAGTTGGTTTTTTGATTGTAATACAAAAAATGAATAATGAAATGAATTTTCAAAAATTTCATTTCCAAAAATTCATTTTGTTTTAAAATGGTATTTTAATTTTTAAAGTGAATTTCACATTCGGATTTTGAGTTTAGTACTTTTTGACAATTGACATGTTAATTTTTAAATATTTATTTTCAAATAATATTTTTTCCTATTCCGTTATCGTTATAAAAAAATTAATAATAATAATAAATTAATTCATTAAATATTACAACTAATTAGTTTATGTTATATGTATAATTGTTATTAATCCGATACGCGGACATATTGTATTGAAAAATTGAGTTAATTATTTATTAAGTATTGTAATAAATTACGTATTCGCAACATACTATTTAAATTAAATTATGACAGTTTATATTAGGTACATAACTTGGCTAAATTGATAAATTTATGGTTTTTGTATAAATTACATATGTTGTACATTTTTAAATTTATTTATTTTCAATTAAATATTTTTTACAAAATTTGGTTATTTGATTTATATATTTTATAAAAACAACCAAAAAATTATATTTCAAGACATTTTACAATTCAAATTAACCAATTTCAAAAAATCTCCTGCGATCTTTAACGATTGAATTGTTTTTTCCAAAAAAAAATCAAAAATTCATTTTTACGTAAATGAAAATACCGATTAACATATGCTTTATTAAAAAACTCGATTTAGTACGAGATTCCACTTGTCAAATGTATAAACTCGGTTTTCTATTCAAATCAAAATACCGAATTGTGAAATTCGCAAAAAAAAATTGAGACTCTCAAAATTCATTTTTCATTTGCAAATTAAAATACCAACTCTGAGTTGGTATTTTGATTGTAATACAAAAAATGAATAATGAAATGAATTTTCAAAAATTTCATTTCCAAAAATTCATTTTGTTTTAAAATGGTATTTTAATTTTTAAAGTGAATTTCAGATTCGGATTTTGAGTTTAGTACTTTTTGACAATTGACATGTTAATTTTTAAATATTTATTTTCAAATAATATTTTTTCCGTTTCCGTTATCGTTATAAAAAAATTAATAATGATAATAAATTATTTCGTTTAATATTACAATTAATTAGTTTATATTATATGTATAATTGTTATTAATCCGATACGCGGACATATTGTATTGAAAAATTGAGTTAATTATTTATTAGTAATTGTAATAAATTACGTATTCGCAACATACTATTTAAATTTAATTATGACAGTTTATATTAGGTACATAACTTGGCTAAATTGATAAATTTATGGTTTTTGTATAAATTACATATGTTGTACATTTTTAAATTTATTTTTTTTCAATTAAATATTTTTCAAAAAATTTGGTTATTTGATTTATATATTTTATAAAAACAACCAAAAAATTATATTTCAAGCCATTCTACAATTCAAATTAACCGATTTAAAAAAATCTCCTGCGATCTTTAACGGTTGAATTATTTTTTTCAAAAAAAAATCAAAAATTCATTTTTCACGTAAATGAAAATACCGATTAACATATGCTTTATTAAAAACCCCGACTTAGTACAAGAATCCACTTGTCAAATGTATAAACTCGGTTTTCTATTCAAATCAAAATACCGAATTGTGAAATTCGCAAAAAAAAATTGAGACTCTCAAAATTCATTTTTCATTTGCAAATTAAAATACCAACTCTGAGTTGGTATTTTGATTGTAATACAAAAAATGAATAATGAAATGAATTTTCAAAAATTTCATTTCCAAAAATTCATTTTGTTTTAAAATGGTATTTTAATTTTTAAAGTGAATTTCAGATTCGGATTTTGAGTTTAGTACTTTTTGACAATTGACATGTTAATTTTTAAATATTTATTTTCAAATAATATTTTTTCCGTTTCCGTTATCGTTATAAAAAAATTAATAATAATAATAAATTAATTCATTAAATATTACAACTAATTAGTTTATGTTATATGTATAATTGTTATTAATCCGATACGCTGACATATTGTATTGAAAAATTGAGTTAATTATTTATTAGTAATTGTAATAAATTACGTATTCGCAAAATACTATTTAAATTAAATTATGACAGTTTATATTAGGTACATAACTTGGCTAAATTGATAAATTTATGGTTTTTGTATAAATTACATATGTTGTACATTTTTAAATTTATTTTTTTTCAATTAAATATTTTTCAAAAAATTTAGTTATTTGATTTATATATTTTATAAAAACAACCAAAAAATTATATTTCAAGCCATTCTACAATTCAAATTAACCGATTTAAAAAAATCTCCTGCGATCTTTAACGGTTGAATTATTTTTTTCAAAAAAAATTCAAAAATTCATTTTTCACGTAAATGAAAATACCGATTAACATATGCTTTATTAAAAATCCCGACTTAGTACAAGAATCCACTTGTCAAATGTATAAACTCGGTTTTCTATTCAAATCAAAATACCGAATTGTGAAATTCGCAAAAAAAAATTGAGACTCGCAAAATTCACTTTTCATAAGAAAATCAAAATACCAACTCTGAGTTGGTATTTTGATTGTAATACAAAAAATGAATAATGAAATGAATTTTCAAAAATTTCATTTCCAAAAATTCATTTTGTTTTAAAATGGTATTTTAATTTTTAAAGTGAATTTCAGATTCGGATTTTGAGTTTAGTACTTTTTGACAATTGACATGTTAATTTTTAAATATTTATTTTCAAATAATATTTTTTCCGTTTCCGTTACCGTTATAAATAAATTAATAATGATAATAAATTATTTCGTTTAATATTACAATTAATTAGTTTATATTATATGTATAATTGTTATTAATCCGATACGCGGACATATTGTATTGAAAAATTGAGTTAATTATTTATTAGTAATTGTAATAAATTACGTATTCGCAACATACTATTTAAATTTAATTATGACAATTTATATTAGGTACATAACTTGGCTAAATTGATAAATTAATGGTTTTTGTATAAATTAAATATGTTGTACATTTTTAAATTTATTTATTTTCAATTAAATATTTTTCACAAAATTTGGTTATTTGATTTATATATTTTATAAAAACAACCAAAAAATTATATTTCAAGACATTTTACAATTCAAATTAACCAATTTCAAAAAATCTCCTGCGATCTTTAACGATTGAATTGTTTTTTCCAAAAAAAAATCAAAAATTCATTTTTACGTAAATGAAAATACCGATTAACATATGCTTTATTAAAAAACTCGATTTATTACAAGAATCCACTTGTCAAATGTATAAAATCGGTTTTCTATTCAAATCAAAATACCGAATTGTGAAATTCGCAAAAAAAAATTGAGACTCGCAAAATTCACTTTTCATAAGAAAATTAAAATACCAACTCTGAGTTGGTTTTTTGATTGTAATACAAAAAATTAATAATGAAATGAATTTTCAAAAATTTCATTTCCAAAAATTCATTTTGTTTTAAAATGGTATTTTAATTTTTAAAGTGAATTTCACATTCGGATTTTGAGTTTAGTACTTTTTGACAATTGACATGTTAATTTTTAAATATTTATTTTCAAATAATATTTTTTCCGTTTCCGTTATCGTTATAAAAAAATTAATAATAATAATAAATTAATTCATTAAATATTACAACTAATTAGTTTATGTTATATGTATAATTGTTATTAATCCGATACGCGGACATATTGTATTGAAAAATTGAGTTAATTATTTATTAAGTATTGTAATAAATTACGTATTCGCAACATACTATTTAAATTAAATTATGACAGTTTATATTAGGTACATAACTTGGCTAAATTGATAAATTTATGGTTTTTGTATAAATTACATATGTTGTACATTTTTAAATTTATTTTTTTTCAATTAAATATTTTTCAAAAAATTTGGTTATTTGATTTATATATTTTATAAAAACAACCAAAAAATTATATTTCAAGCCATTCTACAATTCAAATTAACCGATTTAAAAAAATCTCCTGCGATCTTTAACGGTTGAATTATTTTTTTCAAAAAAAATTCAAAAATTCATTTTTCACGTAAATGAAAATACCGATTAACATATACTTTATTAAAAACCCCGACTTAGTACAAGAATCCACTTGTCAAATGTATAAACTCGGTTTTCTATTCAAATCAAAATACCGAATTGTGAAATTCGCAAAAAAAAATTGAGACTCTCAAAATTCATTTTTCATTTGCAAATTAAAATACCAACTCTGAGTTGGTTTTTTGATTGTAATACAAAAAATGAATAATGAAATGAATTTTCAAAAATTTCATTTCCAAAAATTCATTTTGTTTTAAAATGGTATTTTAATTTTTAAAGTGAATTTCACATTCGGATTTTGAGTTTAGTACTTTTTGACAATTGACATGTTAATTTTTAAATATTTATTTTCAAATAATATTTTTTCCGTTTCCGTTATCGTTATAAAAAAATTAATAATAATAATAAATTAATTCATTAAATATTACAACTAATTAGTTTATGTTATATGTATAATTGTTATTAATCCGATACGCGGACATATTGTATTGAAAAATTGAGTTAATTATTTATTAAGTATTGTAATAAATTACGTATTCGCAACATACTATTTAAATTAAATTATGACAGTTTATATTAGGTACATAACTTGGCTAAATTGATAAATTTATGGTTTTTGTATAAATTACATATGTTGTACATTTTTAAATTTATTTATTTTCAATTAAATATTTTTCACAAAATTTGGTTATTTGATTTATATATTTTATAAAAACAACCAAATAATTATATTTCAAGCCATTCTACAATTCAAATTAACCGATTTAAAAAAATCTCCTGCGATCTTTAACGGTTGAATTATTTTTTTCAAAAAAAATTCAAAAATTCATTTTTCACGTAAATGAAAATACCGATTAACATATGCTTTATTAAAAATCCCGACTTAGTACAAGAATCCACTTGTCAAATGTATAAACTCGGTTTTCTATTCAAATCAAAATACCGAATTGTGAAATTCGCAAAAAAAAATTGAGACTCGCAAAATTCACTTTTCATAAGAAAATCAAAATACCAACTCTGAGTTGGTATTTTGATTGTAATACAAAAAATGAATAATGAAATGAATTTTCAAAAATTTCATTTCCAAAAATTCATTTTGTTTTAAAATGGTATTTTAATTTTTAAAGTGAATTTCAGATTCGGATTTTGAGTTTAGTACTTTTTGACAATTGACATGTTAATTTTTAAATATTTATTTTCAAATAATATTTTTTCCGTTTCCGTTATCGTTATAAAAAAATTAATAATGATAATAAATTATTTCGTTTAATATTACAATTAATTAGTTTATATTATATGTATAATTGTTATTAATCCGATACGCGGACATATTGTATTGAAAAATTGAGTTAATTATTTATTAGTAATTGTAATAAATTACGTATTCGCAACATACTATTTAAATTTAATTATGACAATTTATATTAGGTACATAACTTGGCTAAATTGATAAATTAATGGTTTTTGTATAAATTAAATATGTTGTACATTTTTAAATTTATTTATTTTCAATTAAATATTTTTCACAAAATTTGGTTATTTGATTTATATATTTTATAAAAACAACCAAAAAATTATATTTCAAGACATTTTACAATTCAAATTAACCAATTTCAAAAAATCTCCTGCGATCTTTAACGATTGAATTATTTTTTTCAAAAAAAATTCAAAAATTCATTTTTCACGTAAATGAAAATACCGATTACCATATGCTTTATTAAAAATCCCGACTTAGTACAAGAATCCACTTGTCAAATGTATAAACTCGGTTTTCTATTCAAATCAAAATACCGAATTGTGAAATTCGCAAAAAAAAATTGAGACTCGAAAAATTCACTTTTCATAAGAAAATTAAAATACCAACTCTGAGTTGGTATTTTGATTGTAATAAAAAAAATGAATAATGAAATGAATTTTCAAAAATTTCATTTCCAAAAATTCATTTTGTTTTAAAATGGTATTTTAATTTTTAAAGTGAATTTCAGATTCGGATTGTGAGTTTAGTACTTTTTGACAATTGACATGTTAATTTTTAAATATTTATTTTCAAATAATATTTTTTCCGTTTCCGTCACCGTTATAAATAAATTAATAATAATAATAAATTATTTCGTTTAATATTACAATTAATTAGTTTATATTATATGTATAATTGTTATTAATCCAATACGCGGACATATTGTATTGAAAAATTTAGTTAATTATTTATTAGTAATTGTAATAAATTACGTATTCGCAACATACTATTTAAATTTAATTATGACAATTTATATTAGGTACATAACTTGGCTAAATTGATAAATTAATGGTTTTTGTATAAATTACATATGTTGTACATTTTTAAATTAACTTTTTTTCAATTAAATATTTTTCAAAAAATTTAGTTATTTGATTTAAATATTTTATAAAAAACCAAAAAATTATATTTCAAGCCATTCTACAATTCAAATTAACCGATTTAAAAAAATCTCCTGCGATCTTTAACGGTTGAATTATTTTTTTCAAAAAAAATTCAAAAATTCATTTTTCACGTAAATGAAAATACCGATTAACATATGCTTTATTAAAAACCCCGACTTAGTACAGGAATCCACTTGTCAAATGTATAAACTCGGTTTTCTATTCAAATCAAAATCCGAATTGTGAAATTCGCAAAAAAAAATTGAGACTCTCAAAATTCATTTTTCATTTGCAAATTAAAATACCAACTCTGAGTTGGTATTTTGATTGTAATACAAAAAATGAATAATGAAATGAATTTTCAAAAATTTCATTTCCAAAAATTCATTTTGTTTTAAAATGGTATTTTAATTTTTAAAGTGAATTTCAGATTCGGATTTTGAGTTTAGTACTTTTTGACAATTGACATGTTAATTTTTAAATATTTATTTTCAAATAATATTTTTTCCGTTTCCGTTACCGTTATAAATAAATTAATAATAATAATAAATTAATTCATTAAATATTACAACTAATTTGTTTATGTTATATGTATAATTGTTATTAATCCGATACGCTGACATATTGTATTGAAAAATTGAGTTAATTATTTATTAAGTATTGTAATTAATTACGTATTCGCAAAATACTATTTAAATTAAATTATGACAGTTTATATTAGGTACATAACTTGGCTAAATTGATAAATTAATGGTTTTTGTATAAATTACATATGTTGTACATTTTTAAATTAATTTTTTTTCAATTAAATATTTTTCAAAAAATTTAGTTATTTGATTTAAATATTTTATAAAAAGCCAAAAAATTATATTTCAAGCCATTCTACAATTCAAATTAACCGATTTAAAAAAATCTCCTGCGATCTTTAACGATTGAATTGTTTTTTCCAAAAAAAAATCAAAAATTCATTTTTACGTAAATGAAAATACCGATTAACATATGCTTTATTAAAAAACTCGAATTAGTACAAGAATCCACTTGTCAAATGTATAAACTCGGTTTTCTATTCAAATCAAAATACCGAATTGTGAAATTCGCAAAAAAAAATTGAGACTCTCAAAATTCATTTTTCATTTGCAAATTAAAATACCAACTCTGAGTTGGTATTTTGATTGTAATACAAAAAATGAATAATGAAATGAATTTTCAAAAATTTCATTTCCAAAAATTCATTTTGTTTTAAAATGGTATTTTAATTTTTAAAGTGAATTTCACATTCGGATTTTGAGTTTAGTACTTTTTGACAATTGACATGTTAATTTTTAAATATTTATTTTCAAATAATATTTTTTCCGTTTCCGTTACCGTTATAAATAAATTAATAATAATAATAAATTAATTCATTAAATATTACAACTAATTAGTTTATATTATATGTATAATTGTTATTAATCCGATACGCGGACATATTGTATTGAAAAATTGAGTTAATTATTAATTAGGTATTGTAATAAATTACTTATTCGAAATATACTATTTAAATTTAATTATGACAGTTTATATTAGGTACATAACTTGGCTTAATTGATAAATTTATGGTTTTTGTAAAAATTACATATGTTGTACATTTATAAATTTATTTATTTTCAATTAAATATTTTTAAAAATTTGGTTATTTGATTTATATATTTTATAAAAACAACCAAAAAATTATATTTCAAGCCATTTTACAATTAAAATTAACCAATTTCAAAAAATCTCCTGCGATCTTTAACGGTTGAATTATTTTTTTCAAAAAAAATTCAAAAATTCATTTTTCACGTAAATGAAAATACCGATTAACATATGCTTTATTAAAAACCCCGACTTAGTACAAGAATCCACTTGTCAAATGTATAAACTCGGTTTTCTATTCAAATCAAAATACCGAATTGTGAATATCGCAAAAAAAAATTGAGACTCGCAAAATTCACTTTTCATAAGAAAATTAAAATGCCAACTCTGAGTTGGTATTTTGATTGTAATACAAAAAATGAATAATGAAATGAATTTTCAAAAACTTCATTTCCAAAAATTCATTTTGTTTTAAAATGGTATTTTAATTTTTAAAGTGAATTTCAGATTCGGATTGTGAGTTTAGTACTTTTTGACAATTGACATGTTAATTTTTAAATATTTATTTTCAAATAATATTTTTTCCGTTTCCGTCACCGTTATAAATAAATTAATAATAATAATAAATTATTTCGTTTAATATTACAATTAATTAGTTTATATTATATGTATAATTGTTATTAATCCGATACGCGGACATATTGTATTGAAAAATTTAGTTAATTATTTATTAGTAATTGTAATAAATTACGTATTCGCAACATACTATTTAAATTTAATTATGACAATTTATATTAGGTACATAACTTGGCTAAATTGATAAATTAATGGTTTTTGTATAAATTACATATGTTGTACATTTTTAAATTAATTTTTTTTCAATTAAATATTTTTCAAAAAATTTAGTTATTTGATTTAAATATTTTATAAAAAACCAAAAAATTATATTTCAAGCCATTCTACAATTCAAATTAACCGATTTAAAAAAATCTCCTGCGATCTTTAACGGTTGAATTATTTTTTTCAAAAAAAATTCAAAAATTCATTTTTCACGTAAATGAAAATACCGATTAACATATACTTTATTAAAAACCCCGACTTAGTACAAGAATCCACTTGTCAAATGTATAAACTCGGTTTTCTATTCAAATCAAAATACCGAATTGTGAAATTCGCAAAAAAAAATTGAGACTCGCAAAATTCACTTTTCATAAGAAAATTAAAATACCAACTCTGAGTTGGTATTTTGATTGTAATACAAAAAATGAATAATGAAATGAATTTTCAAAAATTTCATTTCCAAAAATTCATTTTGTTTTAAAATGGTATTTTAATTTTTAAAGTGAATTTCAGATTCGGATTTTGAGTTTAGTACTTTTTGACAATTGACATGTTAATTTTTAAATATTTATTTTCAAATAATATTTTTTCCGTTTCCGTTATCGTTATAAAAAAATCAATAATGATAATAAATTATTTCGTTTAATATTACAATTAATTAGTTTATATTATATGTATAATTGTTATTAATCCGATACGCGGACATATTGTATTGAAAAATTGAGTTAATTATTTATTAGTAATTGTAATAAATTACGTATTCGCAACATACTATTTAAATTTAATTATGACAATTTATATTAGGTACATAACTTGGCTAAATTGATAAATTAATGGTTTTTGTATACATTAAATATGTTGTACATTTTTAAATTTATTTATTTTCAATTAAATATTTTTCACAAAATTTGGTTATTTGATTTATATATTTTATAAAAACAACCAAAAAATTATATTTCAAGCCATTTTACAATTCAAATTAAACAATTTAAAAAAATCTCCTGCGATCTTTAACGGTTGAATTATTTTTTTCAAAAAAAATTCAAAAATTCATTTTTCACGTAAATGAAAATACCGATTAACATATGCTTTATTAAAAACCCCGACTTAGTACAAGAATCCACTTGTCAAATGTATAAACTCGGTTTTCTATTCAAATCAAAATACCGAATTGTGAAATTCGCAAAAAAAAATTGAGACTCGCAAAATTCACTTTTCATAAGAAAATTAAAATACCAACTCTGAGTTGGTATTTTGATTGTAATACAAAAAATGAATAATGAAATGAATTTTCAAAAATTTCATTTCCAAAAATTCATTTTGTTTTAAAATGGTATTTTAATTTTTAAAGTGAATTTCAGATTCGGATTTTGAGTTTAGTACTTTTTGACAATTGACATGTTAATTTTTAAATATTTATTTTCAAATAATATTTTTTCCGTTTCCGTTATCGTTATAAAAAAATTAATAATAATAATAAATTATTTCGTTTAATATTACAATTAATTAGTTTATATTATATGTATAATTGTTATTAATCCGATACGCGGACATATTGTATTGAAAAATTGAGTTAATTATTAATTAGGTATTGTAATAAATTACTTATTCGAAATATACTATTTAAATTTAATTATGACAGTTTATATTAGGTACATAACTTGGCTAAATTGATAAATTTATGGTTTTTGTATAAATTACATATGTTGTACATTTTTAAATTTATTTATTTTCAATTTAATATTTTTCACAAAAATTGGTTATTTGATTTATATATTTTATAAAAACAACCAAAAAATTATATTTCAAGCCATTTTACAATTCAAATTAACAAATTTAAAAAAATCTCCTGCGATCTTTAACGGCTGAATTATTTTTTTCAAAAAAAATTCAAAAATTCATTTTTACGTAAATGAAAATACCGATTAACATATGCTTTATTAAAAACCCCGACTTAGTACAGGAATCCACTTGTCAAATGTATAAACTCGGTTTTCTATTCAAATCAAAATCCGAATTGTGAAATTCGCAAAAAAAAATTGAGACTCTCAAAATTCATTTTTCATTTGCAAATTCAAATACCAACTTTGAGTTGGTATTTTGATTGTAATACAAAAAATGAATAATGAAATGAATTTTCAAAAATTTCATTTCCAAAAATTCATTTTGTTTTAAAATGGTGTTTTAATTTTTAAAGTGAATTTCAGATTCGGATTTTGAGTTTAGTACTTTTTGACAATTGACATGTTAATTTTTAAATATTTATTTTCAAATAATATTTTTTCCGTTTCCGTTACCGTTATAAATAAATTAATAATAATAATAAATTAATTCATTAAATATTACAACTAATTAGTTTATATTATATGTATAATTGTTATTAATCCGATACGCGGACATATTGTATTGAAAAATTGAGTTAATTATTAATTAGGTATTGTAATAAATTACTTATTCGAAATATACTATTTAAATTTAATTATGACAGTTTATATTAGGTACATAACTTGGCTAAATTGATAAATTTATGGTTTTTGTATAAATTACATATGTTGTACATTTATAAATTTATTTATTTTCAATTAAATATTTTTAAAAATTTGGTTATTTGATTTATATATTTTATAAAAACAACCAAAAAATTATATTTCAAGCCATTTTACAATTAAAATTAACCAATTTCAAAAAATCTCCTGCGATCTTTAACGGTTGAATTATTTTTTTCAAAAAAAATTCAAAAATTCATTTTTCACGTAAATGAAAATACCGATTAACATATGCTTTATTAAAAACCCCGACTTAGTACAAGAATCCACTTGTCAAATGTATAAACTCGGTTTTCTATTCAAATCAAAATACCGAATTGTGAATATCGCAAAAAAAAATTGAGACTCGCAAAATTCACTTTTCATAAGAAAATTAAAATGCCAACTCTGAGTTGGTATTTTGATTGTAATACAAAAAATGAATAATGAAATGAATTTTCAAAAACTTCATTTCCAAAAATTCATTTTGTTTTAAAATGGTATTTTAATTTTTAAAGTGAATTTCAGATTCGGATTGTGAGTTTAGTACTTTTTGACAATTGACATGTTAATTTTTAAATATTTATTTTCAAATAATATTTTTTCCGTTTCCGTCACCGTTATAAATAAATTAATAATAATAATAAATTATTTCGTTTAATATTACAATTAATTAGTTTATATTATATGTATAATTGTTATTAATCCAATACGCGGACATATTGTATTGAAAAATTTAGTTAATTATTTATTAGTAATTGTAATAAATTACGTATTCGCAACATACTATTTAAATTTAATTATGACAATTTATATTAGGTACATAACTTGGCTAAATTGATAAATTAATGGTTTTTGTATAAATTACATATGTTGTACATTTTTAAATTAATTTTTTTTCAATTAAATATTTTTCAAAAAATTTAGTTATTTGATTTAAATATTTTATAAAAAACCAAAAAATTATATTTCAAGCCATTCTACAATTCAAATTAACCGATTTAAAAAAATCTCCTGCGATCTTTAACGGTTGAATTATTTTTTTCAAAAAAAATTCAAAAATTCATTTTTACGTAAATGAAAATACCGATTAACATATGCTTTATTAAAAACCCCGACTTAGTACAGGAATCCACTTGTCAAATGTATAAACTCGGTTTTCTATTCAAATCAAAATCCGAATTGTGAAATTCGCAAAAAAAAATTGAGACTCTCAAAATTCATTTTTCATTTGCAAATTAAAATACCAACTCTGAGTTGGTATTTTGATTGTAATACAAAAAATGAATAATGAAATGAATTTTCAAAAATTTCATTTCCAAAAATTCATTTTGTTTTAAAATGGTATTTTAATTTTTAAAGTGAATTTCACATTCGGATTTTGAGTTTAGTACTTTTTGACAATTGACATGTTAATTTTTAAATATTTATTTTCAAATAATATTTTTTCCGTTTCCGTTACCGTTATAAATAAATTAATAATAATAATAAATTAATTCATTAAATATTACAACTAATTTGTTTATGTTATATGTATAATTGTTATTAATCCGATACGCTGACATATTGTATTGAAAAATTGAGTTAATTATTTATTAAGTATTGTAATTAATTACGTATTCGCAAAATACTATTTAAATTAAATTATGACAGTTTATATTAGGTACATAACTTGGCTAAATTGATAAATTAATGGTTTTTGTATAAATTACATATGTTGTACATTTTTAAATTAATTTTTTTTCAATTAAATATTTTTCAAAAAATTTAGTTATTTGATTTAAATATTTTATAAAAAGCCAAAAAATTATATTTCAAGCCATTCTACAATTCAAATTAACCGATTTAAAAAAATCTCCTGCGATCTTTAACGATTGAATTGTTTTTTCCAAAAAAAAATCAAAAATTCATTTTTACGTAAATGAAAATACCGATTAACATATGCTTTATTAAAAAACTCGAATTAGTACAAGAATCCACTTGTCAAATGTATAAACTCGGTTTTCTATTCAAATCAAAATACCGAATTGTGAAATTCGCAAAAAAAAATTGAGACTCTCAAAATTCATTTTTCATTTGCAAATTAAAATACCAACTCTGAGTTGGTATTTTGATTGTAATACAAAAAATGAATAATGAAATGAATTTTCAAAAATTTCATTTCCAAAAATTCATTTTGTTTTAAAATGGTATTTTAATTTTTAAAGTGAATTTCACATTCGGATTTTGAGTTTAGTACTTTTTGACAATTGACATGTTAATTTTTAAATATTTATTTTCAAATAATATTTTTTCCGTTTCCGTTACCGTTATAAATAAATTAATAATAATAATAAATTAATTCATTAAATATTACAACTAATTAGTTTATATTATATGTATAATTGTTATTAATCCGATACGCGGACATATTGTATTGAAAAATTGAGTTAATTATTAATTAGGTATTGTAATAAATTACTTATTCGAAATATACTATTTAAATTTAATTATGACAGTTTATATTAGGTACATAACTTGGCTAAATTGATAAATTTATGGTTTTTGTAAAAATTACATATGTTGTACATTTATAAATTTATTTATTTTCAATTAAATATTTTTAAAAATTTGGTTATTTGATTTATATATTTTATAAAAACAACCAAAAAATTATATTTCAAGCCATTTTACAATTAAAATTAACCAATTTCAAAAAATCTCCTGCGATCTTTAACGGTTGAATTATTTTTTTCAAAAAAAATTCAAAAATTCATTTTTCACGTAAATGAAAATACTGATTAACATATGCTTTATTAAAAACCCCGACTTAGTACAAGAATCCACTTGTCAAATGTATAAACTCGGTTTTCTATTCAAATCAAAATACCGAATTGTGAATATCGCAAAAAAAAATTGAGACTCGCAAAATTCACTTTTCATAAGAAAATTAAAATACCAACTCTGAGTTGGTATTTTGATTGTAATACAAAAAATGAATAATGAAATGAATTTTCAAAAACTTCATTTCCAAAAATTCATTTTGTTTTAAAATGGTATTTTAATTTTTAAAGTGAATTTCAGATTCGGATTGTGAGTTTAGTACTTTTTGACAATTGACATGTTAATTTTTAAATATTTATTTTCAAATAATATTTTTTCCGTTTCCGTTATCGTTATAAAAAAATTAATAATAATAATAAATTATTTCGTTTAATATTACAATTAATTAGTTTATATTATATGTATAATTGTTATTAATCCGATACGCGGACATATTGTATTGAAAAATTTAGTTAATTATTTATTAGTAATTGTAATAAATTACGTATTCGCAACATACTATTTAAATTTAATTATGACAATTTATATTAGGTACATAACTTGGCTAAATTGATAAATTAATGGTTTTTGTATAAATTACATATGTTGTACATTTTTAAATTAATTTTTTTTCAATTAAATATTTTTCAAAAAATTTAGTTATTTGATTTAAATATTTTATAAAAAACCAAAAAATTATATTTCAAGCCATTCTACAATTCAAATTAACCGATTTAAAAAAATCTCCTGCGATCTTTAACGGTTGAATTATTTTTTTCAAAAAAAATTCAAAAATTCATTTTTCACGTAAATGAAAATACCGATTAACATATACTTTATTAAAAACCCCGACTTAGTACAAGAATCCACTTGTCAAATGTATAAACTCGGTTTTCTATTCAAATCAAAATACCGAATTGTGAAATTCGCAAAAAAAAATTGAGACTCGCAAAATTCACTTTTCATAAGAAAATTAAAATACCAACTCTGAGTTGGTATTTTGATTGTAATACAAAAAATGAATAATGAAATGAATTTTCAAAAATTTCATTTCCAAAAATTCATTTTGTTTTAAAATGGTATTTTAATTTTTAAAGTGAATTTCAGATTCGGATTTTGAGTTTAGTACTTTTTGACAATTGACATGTTAATTTTTAAATATTTATTTTCAAATAATATTTTTTCCGTTTCCGTTATCGTTATAAAAAAATTAATAATGATAATAAATTATTTCGTTTAATATTACAATTAATTAGTTTATATTATATGTATAATTGTTATTAATCCGATACGCGGACATATTGTATTGAAAAATTGAGTTAATTATTTATTAGTAATTGTAATAAATTACGTATTCGCAAAATACTATTTAAATTTAATTATGACAATTTATATTAGGTACATAACTTGGCTAAATTGATAAATTAATGGTTTTTGTATACATTAAATATGTTGTACATTTTTATATTTATTTATTTTCAATTAAATATTTTTCACAAAATTTGGTTATTTGATTTATATATTTTATAAAAACAACCAAAAAATTATATTTCAAGCCATTTTACAATTCAAATTAAACAATTTAAAAAAATCTCCTGCGATCTTTAACGGTTGAATTATTTTTTTCAAAAAAAATTCAAAAATTCATTTTTCACGTAAATGAAAATACCGATTAACATATGCTTTATTAAAAACCCCGACTTAGTACAAGAATCCACTTGTCAAATGTATAAACTCGGTTTTCTATTCAAATCAAAATACCGAATTGTGAAATTCGCAAAAAAAAATTGAGACTCTCAAAATTCATTTTTCATTTGCAAATTAAAATACCAACTCTGAGTTGGTATTTTGATTGTAATACAAAAAATGAATAATGAAATGAATTTTCAAAAATTTCATTTCCAAAAATTCATTTTGTTTTAAAATGGTATTTTAATTTTTAAAGTGAATTTCAGATTCGGATTTTGAGTTTAGTACTTTTTGACAATTGACATGTTAATTTTTAAATATTTATTTTCAAATAATATTTTTTCCGTTTCCGTTATCGTTATAAAAAAATTAATAATAATAATAAATTATTTCGTTTAATATTACAATTAATTAGTTTATATTATATGTATAATTGTTATTAATCCGATACGCGGACATATTGTATTGAAAAATTGAGTTAATTATTTATTAGTAATTGTAATAAATTACGTATTCGCAACATACTATTTAAATTTAATTATGACAATTTATATTAGGTACATAACTTGGCTAAATTGATAAATTAATGGTTTTTGTATAAATTAAATATGTTGTACATTTTTAAATTTATTTATTTTCAATTAAATATTTTTCACAAAATTTGGTTATTTGATTTATATATTTTATAAAAACAACCAAAAAATTATATTTCAAGACATTTTACAATTCAAATTAACCAATTTCAAAAAATCTCCTGCGATCTCTAACGATTGAATTGTTTTTTCCAAAAAAAAATCAAAAATTCATTTTTACGTAAATGAAAATACCGATTAACATATGCTTTATTAAAAAACTCGATTTAGTACAAGAATCCACTTGTCAAATGTATAAACTCGGTTTTCTTTTCAAATCAAAATACCGAATTGTGAAATTCGCAAAAAAAAATTGAGACTCTCAAAATTCATATTTCATTTGCAAATTAAAATACCAAGTCTGAGTTGGTATTTTGATTGTAATACAAAAAATGAATAATGAAATGAATTTTCAAAAATTTCATTTCCAAAAATTCATTTTGTTTTAAAATGGTATTTTAATTTTTAAAGTGAATTTCAGATTCGGATTGTGAGTTTAGTACTTTTTGACAATTAAAAATTTTTTTTAATTATCCAAAATTTAATTTTTGAAAATTAAATTGACATGTTAATTTTTAAATATTTATTTTCAAATAATATTTTTTCCGTTTCCGTTATCGTTATAAAAAAATTAATAATAATAATAAATTAATTCATTAAATATTACAACTAATTAGTTTATGTTATATGTATAATTGTTATTAATCCGATACGCGGACATATTGTATTGAAAAATTGAGTTAATTATTTATTAAGTATTGTAATAAATTACGTATTCGCAACATACTATTTAAATTAAATTATGACAGTTTATATTAGGTACATAACTTGGCTAAATTGATAAATTTATGGTTTTTGTATAAATTACATATGTTGTACATTTTTAAATTTATTTTTTTTCAATTAAATATTTTTCAAAAAATTTGGTTATTTGATTTATATATTTTATAAAAACAACCAAAAAATTATATTTCAAGCCATTCTACAATTCAAATTAACCAGTTTAAAAAAATCTGCGATCTTTAATGGTTGAATTATTTTTTTCAAAAAAAAATTCGAAAATTCATTTTTCACGTAAATGAAAATACCGATTAACATATGCTTTATTAAAAACCCCGACTTAGTACAAGAATACACTTGTCAAATGTATAAACTCGGTTTTCTATTTAAATCAAAATACCGAATTGTGAAATTCGCAAAAAAAAAATTGAGACTCGCAAAATTCACTTTTAATAAGAAAATTAAAATACCAACTTTGAGTTGGTATTTTGATTGTAATACAAAATAATGAAATGAATTTTCAAAAATTTCATTTCCAAAAATTCATTTTGTTTTAAAATGGTATTTTAATTTTTAAAGTGAATTTCAGATTCGGATTGTGAGTTTAGTACTTTTTGACAATTGACATGTTAATTTTTAAATATTTATTTTCAAATAATATTTTTTCCGTTTCCGTCACCGTTATAAATAAATTAGTAATAATAATAAATTATTTCGTTTAATATTACAATTAATTAGTTTATATTATATGTATAATTGTTATTAATCCGATACGCGGACATATTGTATTGAAAAATTGAGTTAATTATTTATTAGTAATTGTAATAAATTACGTATTCGCAACATACTATTTAAATTTAATTATGACAATTTATATTAGGTACATAACTTGGCTAAATTGATAAATTAATGGTTTTTGTATAAATTACATATGTTGTACATTTTTAAATTAATTTTTTTTCAATTAAATATTTTTCAAAAAATTTAGTTATTTGATTTAAATATTTTATAAAAAACCAAAAAATTATATTTCAAGCCATTCTACAATTCAAATTAACCAATTTAAAAAAATCTCCTGCGATCTTTAACGGTTGAATTATTTTTTTCAAAAAAAATTCAAAAATTCATTTTTCACGTAAATGAAAATACCGATTAACATATACTTTATTAAAAACCCCGACTTAGTACAAGAATCCACTTGTCAAATGTATAAACTCGGTTTTCTATTCAAATCAAAATACCGAATTGTGAAATTCGCAAAAAAAAATTGAGACTCGCAAAATTCACTTTTCATAAGAAAATTAAAATACCAACTCTGAGTTGGTATTTTGATTGTAATACAAAAAATGAATAATGAAATGAATTTTCAAAAATTTCATTTCCAAAAATTCATTTTGTTTTAAAATGGTATTTTAATTTTTAAAGTGAATTTCACATTCGGATTTTGAGTTTAGTACTTTTTGACAATTGACATGTTAATTTTTAAATATTTATTTTCAAATAATATTTTTCCGTTTCCGTTACCGTTATAAATAAATTAATAATAATAATAAATTAATTCATTAAATATTACAACTAATTTGTTTATGTTATATGTATAATTGTTATTAATCCGATACGCTGACATATTGTATTGAAAAATTGAGTTAATTATTTATTAAGTATTGTAATTAATTACGTATTCGCAAAATACTATTTAAATTAAATTATGACAGTTTATATTAGGTACATAACTTGGCTAAATTGATAAACTAATGTTTTTTGTATAAACTACATATGTTGTACATTTTTAAATTTATTTTTTTTCAATTTAATATTTTTCACAAAAATTGGTTATTTGATTTATATATTTTATAAAAACAACCAAAAAATTATATTTCAAGCCATTTTACAATTCAAATTAACAAATTTAAAAAAATCTCCTGCGATCTTTAACGGCTGAATTATTTTTTTCAAAAAAAATTCAAAAATTCATTTTTACGTAAATGAAAATACCGATTAACATATGCTTTATTAAAAACCCCGACTTAGTACAGGAATCCACTTGTCAAATGTATAAACTCGGTTTTCTATTCAAATCAAAATCCGAATTGTGAAATTCGCAAAAAAAAATTGAGACTCGCAAAATTCACTTTTCATAAGCAAATTAAAATATAAACACTGAGTTGGAATAGAAAAAATGAAATAAACTTTCAAAAATTTTCTTACCAAAAATTCATTTTGTTTTAAAATGGTATTTTAATTTTTAAAGTGAATTTCAGATTCGGATTTTGAGTTTAGTACTTTTTGACAATTGACATGTTAATTTTTAAATATTTATTTTCAAATAATATTTTTTCCGTTTCCGTTACCGTTATAAGTAAATTAATAATAATAATAAATTAATTCATTAAATATTACAACTAATTTGTTTATGTTATATGTATAATTGTTATTAATCCGATACGCTGACATATTGTATTGAAAAATTGAGTTAATTATTTATTAGTAATTGTAATAAATTACGTATTCGCAAAATACTATTTAAATTAAATTATGACAGTTTATATTAGGTACATAACTTGGCTAAATTGATAAATTTATGGTTTTTGTATAAATTACATATGTTGTACATTTTTAAATTTATTTTTTTTTCAATTAAATATTTTTCAAAAAATTTAGTTATTTGATTTATATATTTTATAAAAACAACCAAAAAATTATATTTCAAGCCATTCTACAATTCAAATTAACCAATTTAAAAAAATCTCCTGCGATCTTTAACGGTTGAATTATTTTTTTCAAAAAAAATTCAAAAATTCATTTTTCACGTAAATGAAAATACCGATTAACATATGCTTTATTAAAAACCCCGACTTAGTACAAGATACCACTTGTCAAATGTATAAACTCGGTTTTCTATTCAAATCAAAATACCGAATTGTGAAATTCGCAAAAAAAATTGAGACTCGCAAAATTCACTTTTCATAATAAAATTAAAATGCCAACTCTGAGTTGGTATTTTGATTGTAATACAAAAAATGAATAATGAAATGAATTTTCAAAAATTTCACTTTCAAAAATTCATTTTGTTTTAAAATGGTATTTTAATTATTAAAGTGAATTTCACATTCGGATTTTGAGTTTAGTACTTTTTGACAATTGACATGTTAATTTTTAAATATTTATTTTCAAATAATATTTTTTCCGTTTCCGTTATCGTTATAAAAAAATTAATAATAATAATAAATTAATTCATTAAATATTACAACTAATTAGTTTATGTTATATGTATAATTGTTATTAATCCGATACGCGGACATATTGTATTGAAAAATTGAGTTAATTATGTATTAAGTATTGTAATAAATTATTTATTCGCAACATACTATTTAAATTTATTTATGACAGTTTATGTTAGGTACATAACTTGGCTAAATTGATAAATTTATGGTTTTTGTATAAATTAAATATGTTGTACATTTTTAAATTTATTTATTTTTATTAAATATTTTTCACAAAATTTGGTTATTTGATTTATATATTTTATAAAAACAACCAAAAAATTATATTTCAAGCCATTTTACAATTCAAATTAACCAATTTCTAAAAATCTCCTGCGATCTTTTACGATTGAATTGTTTTTTCCAAAAAAAAATCAAAAATTCATTTTTACGTAAATGAAAATACCGATTAACATATGCTTTATTAAAAAACTCGATTTAGTACAAGAATCCACTTGTCAAATGTATAAACTCGGTTTTCTATTCAAATCAAAATACCGAATTGTGAAATTCGCAAAAAAAAATTGAGACTCTCAAAATTCATTTTTCATTTGCAAATTAAAATACCAACTCTGGAAGTTAAAATTATTTTACTTGAATCGAAAAAAATGAAAAAACGAACGAGTAATGTTTAGGTTTATAAAAAGTACTCATACGTTGATTAGAAGTTCTAATGAAACTTCGTCTCAACTTGTGGGTAGTTATGAAACTTGGAAGTTAAAATTATTTGGCTTAAATCGAATAGTTATAAAAGTCATTGTAGTGCATTCAGTTGTTGATTAAAAGTGAAAATTAAAATTCTTCTTGAAGGTAAGTTGTCATCTATATTTTTATTTTATTATGTTTCTACTATATATTTTCAAAATTGTAAAACAAATTATAGACCACATTTACCAAATTAAGCTATTAAAAAAAATTATATATTATAGTATAATATTATGTATATTATAAGATTAGATTATATATATTATAGTATTGGATCAGAATTACATGCTGGATTTTAGGGATAATATTGGTAAGTTCATTTTCAATTTAGTTTTATTCATGTATAATTAACTTGAGATAAATTTATAAACTACATATAATTTTACGAAATTTTCTGAAATTAATTATACACATACTTAGGCATCATGTTTTTATAATAATAAAAGTAGCTATAATGAAGCATTATCAAAAGATGAACACGCGGAGTATTTCTCGAATAGTGAGGCCACTGAAGCATTTGATCGTAACAAATTGATTCGAAGAAAGCATTCAATAAATGAAATTTTAAATTTAAATGATATCGATTTTAATGAATTGATCGCTGAGTGTCAAAAAGGTAAAGATAATAAAGTATATATGTATGTATACCCTGTGTACATATAAGTTAAATGGTTTTATGTATTTAAATTATAGAAGCCAATACGAATAAACGAAATGAAACTTCTACACAGGCAAACGATCAGCTATCAATAGGTACTTTGGTTTTTTATATTTTGTGTGAAAAATACCGCAAATTAACTTTTTACTAGTAACAAACCTTGTAGAAAATGTTACATTGGATGCTCATTCAGTACAGCTTCATGCTTCTGATTCAATTCTGCCAATAATTTTGCAGCGGTTGAGCCAAGTTTAACAAGCTCTTTTGTAGAAAATGTGGTGAGTCATAAGGAAGCGACTGAGCAACATAATATGTCAGCAAGTATGTAGCTTTAAAGCATTACTTCCGTAATTTATTTCTTATTCTACATATATAACATATAATCTATAATTCTAGTTATAAAAGAAATACAGGAAATAAAAAATTAGCAAAAAGAAATGAAAGGATTAATTAAAAATTTTTTCAAAACCTCTTGAAATTCGCACATATAAGGCTTGCAAGAATTCGGTTTATTTTTATTGTCCTTTCATATGCAATCAAATTCAATAATTTATTGGTTTTTTCCAGAAAGCCAATGCAGGAGACAAAAGAAAATGAAAAAGTGTGAAGATCTGTGAAAAGTGTGAAAAAATGTACATACAACATATACATATAGTATGTATATAGTATGCATATATTATATACATACATATATGTATATTGGCCTTGTTTTTTAATTACGTTTTTATTTTATTTTATTATTTTAAATGTAAGAAATGAATCACAATATTTTTTGTAATTCCATAATCTCTTGAACAACTAACTATGTAATTAAAACTTATTGTATAAAGAAATTTTGAGAGTTTTGAATTTTGCCATCATCTTGAAAAAAAATGGGTGAAGATTCAAATTAGGATTTCAGGTGGGTCTCGTCGGAACAAAACAAACTGTTCTTTCTTTGTTACCATAGAATAGTTCAGCAGCTTAGGTCGTTGAAAACGTTTTTATTTTATTTTACACAATATGTACAGTATGCCGAATTCGTATTTGTTGAGAATTTGTAACCAAATTTCAAGACAACTCAAAATTTAAATGTACATTTTAAATTATGAATACAAATGAAATGAATTTACCAATGTAATTGTAATACAAAATGAACAAATATAATTTACAGTAGTTATATCAATACAATTTTTATACATTTAAGTTATGTATATGTACATATATAAAACTTTATATTAATGTATTACTTGAATACTATTAGTTAAGAAACCACTGTTAATCTTTTACTTAATAAGGTCAGTCATACATTGAATCACAATTATAAGATCGAACTGTATTTCAAATATATAATATTAAAATAAATTTCAACAGTATTCGTACACCTGTGTTTTTGTAGGCAATTGCAGTTATCAGATGCAAAATTAAAGGGTATGTAAATAAAAATGCGTAATATTGAATAAAATAACAAAATCATTTATTTTAGTTTAAAAGCAATTTGTGTTAATTCGTTAATTAAGTTAACATGAAAAGTAAATAAATAATTTATATTGAAAAAAATAAATTGTTAAAGCAATAATTATAAGATTAAAAACAACTAATAAATATAATAATAAAAAATAGCATAATAAAAAAATAATTGTAATAGCCCAGATACAATGTAAGCGATTCGTTTTTTACGCGCTTCAGAATGAGTTTAAACACATGGATTTTGTCTCTAAGTAGATACAATGATAGCCATGCGTTTTTGTGGCGCCACAAAGTTTGCCGAAATTTGAATTTTGTGTCGCGTTGTTTTTTTCTACATTTGTTCCCTGTTTCATTTTTTAGGAACAAAGAGAATTATAAACAAATTGACATGAATAATGTCAAAAACATTTCTTTGTTTACATATCATTATATGTACTGTCAAAAAACCGGGTGGCTCTCATTGTATCTTGAACGCCACAAACCGTCGCCACAAGAAAAAATGCTCGCTTTCTGTATATGGCCTATAAGTGTAGTGTACATTGTAGTGTAGTGTGTGTAATATAATGTAATAATAAATAATATAATGTAATAATAAATAAAAATAGTAATAATAATAATAACAATAATAATAAAAATAATAATAATTACAATAATAATAATATATAATAATAATAGTAATAATAATAATAATAATAATAATAATAACAATAATAATAACAACAATAATAACAATAATAACAGTAATAAGAATTTTTTAAAAATACAATTTAATTTAACATAGTAACCACATGATATAAAAAGCTCTTTATAGTGACTTCCATACAATTGCGCAAACTCATCAAATGCCTACGTCATATTAAATCTACTTTATAAAAAGCTTTTTATACCATGCCATGGATCAAGTATTCTAGAAAATGAAGAAAAAATATTTGAATTTGAAAGTTGTCAAAGGTGTCTATGTTATTTTTTCGTTATGTTGTTATTTTTCTGTTTTTAATTTTACAAAAATTAAAAATTCAGAAATACAAAATAAAAACTAAACCAGTTTTTGGTCTGTCAAGAGTAATTCTTAACCAAAAGCTATTTTTTTAACTGACCAAGCTAAACCATATTACTATTAAACTGGTTATGAAAATTGATTTATGTACATATATCGATTCGGAATTTTTACGCTTTTTTACATAGTTACGTCAAAGCGCATCAACTGCGTAGCATAAACGAACGGATAGTACAATATTTCATTTTCAAAATTTTAACAAAATTAGGCAGCAATTCCGGATAAAAGTTAAGAGACTCTTAGCCTCTTATTCTATTAATTTGGTATTCTGGGTAAGTTAAGAGATGTCACTGATCAGCTGATCTCTTAACTTTTTGGAGACTTTAGTTAATAGATTTTTGTATTCTGAATAAGAGTATAAGAGACGTTTCTAACCTCAAAAGTCTATTAACTTAGCAGGTCATTGTCGAGGACCTTCTAACCTCTTAACATTTATTTGACATATCTCTTATCCTCTTAAAACTTAAATTCTCCACATATCTGCTACCTAGAATATAAAATTTATTAAAAATTTTTAAAAGTTAAGAGTTAAGAGATCTCTTAACTTTTATCCAGAATTGCTGCCTTAGTCTAAGAACGTTTGATAAAATTGATGTCAAAGAGAGACAAACACTGATTTTTTTCAATTTCGATTTCTTGTAAAATCGAAACGACATCCTTGTTAAAAATTCTGTTCCATTTTAGAAAAACAATGTATAATTATGCTCTCTAAGTCATTCAAAATTTAGTACGAATCAATTCATAAACGATCAGGAAAACTGGTGACAAATTTACTCAAATTTACTGGAAATCTGAACCCTAAAAAGTATAATGTACTCATAAATATCAAATTTTTGCTAGAAATAATTAAATGTGACGTATAAAATATATACATACATGGATATAGACATATGTATGTATGTACGTACGCCTTTGTATATACATATTTTAACCGTTCTTCATCTATAAAAGGGTACTTTTCAAACAATAAAGTACCATAAAATCATAAGTGCACTTTTTCCTATGTACATAAAATTCGTGATGTATTTGTAAGCACATGCGAATACATAGCATAACTGTACGTATAGTTTGTTCAAGTAAGTTAGTGCATTGTAGGTTAAATTCGGGATTCTTCTACTTACATTTAAAAAAAAAAATAAAGTAAATAAAACTAAAAACAAAAAAAAAAAAGGAATATTCTCCTGTACTCACTCAGCCATCTCTGATTATTTCATTCTGGAAATTTTAACATTTTACCAAAATGGTAATATATCAACCCTGGTGTCGTTTATTCATTATCTGCAGGACAAAAACGTATATTTTTATTTTAAAGACTCATGAACTAAGTAACACAACGTGTATTCTATTGAAGTTTTGTTGACTGCCCTAACAAAAAATTATCAGATAAACTTTAAAATTTTCGTTTCATCATAGCGATCAAACGTTACATAAAAATGGCTGCGTTCGAATATGTCAATTGATTCTCTTTCGATACGTACAAATATCATTTGATGCTTTGAATATTTTTGATTGTTATTTGCTTGCAGAAGAATATCAACCATCAAAATCAGCAAATGAAATCAGCAATTTTGACGAACATGGGGTAAAAAATTGATGCAAGTTGCATTACCGAGCGATTGATATTATCAAATATAATACGGAACGCAGCGAATTTACATCAGGATTAAAACACAGAAAAACCAACACGACTCAAGAATCACGCAATAAAGCCCTAAACCTAACTCAGGTTAAAATTCATCAACGGCATAAGGTTAAACCTGGCCGGGGTAATACCTATAATTCTATTTGCTATATTGCTCTGTCACTTTGAATAAATTGTATCTTACATGTTTTGAAGAAAAACTTTAACGATGTTGTATTAAACTCGTATGAAATTTTATGCTTTACGTACATACCAATTTATGTGTATAAATATGTACATACATAAAATTATACATGTATACACACCACATTTATAAATACATAATTATTTAAGTATGCTTTTATGTACATCCAAACGGACATACAATTTTTTAGAATTAATTATTAGTGCATAAAATTTTGGTGATATAAAATTTATTATCAAAACAAGAAATGCATTTTGTATGCATTTGAGCATGATGTGTGTATACTTACGCACATGTATGTATATACGTGAACATTCATATGTACATATGTACGTGTAGATGTACTATGTATACATATTTGTATTTTTTGTCTTGTACTTTTTCTTTTTTTTGTACGGATAAATGTTATAATTTAATGAGTATTTACCACGTACACGTTTTGTTTACGAAATATTATTATTACTCGACAAAAATTTCATATATGTATGTATGTACATATAATATTTTAATTACATACATTTCAAATTTGTTATTATGTACATACATACATCACAGAGTGTTTCAAGTGCATATAATATTAGAACTCAAAAATGTAAAACAAAGAGTATAAGTTAACATTTTTCTGGCAATAGCACGATCCTTGTTAAAAACCCTTCTTAATTTTCTATCCTAAAAATGAAACTTTAAAATTTTGAAACTTTATAAGTATTTGAATTAAATCATACGTATAAAACAACCACTAAGAAAACATTTATATTCTTCTAAATGTTACTATACTCTGTCTACTAATAATATGCATCTACTTAAGGCCTTATGGGAGTACATATGTACATACATATGTATGTTTTTTTTCTCCTCTCATAATTTCTAATTGGATTATTTCACGAGCAGTATTACTTTTATTATATATCAGATGTATTTTTTAAATACCAATACATAGTGATGTAAATGGTATCACTTTAAGTAATCGCCATAAGATCTTACGTGCATGTTATTAGTGGACAGAGTGTAAGCTGAAATTTTTCTGATTAACTAATTGCTAAACACTGAAGCCTGGATACATCATTGTACATATTCATTAACCTGAATACTGTAACTTTTAATCAACTACAGTGTGGTACATAGTAAAAAGTCATGAACGTAAAATTTATTTTTAGTTTTACGCCAGGGGAGCATTAAGTACTCAGCATGGCTATCCCAGTTAAATGTTACCAAGTATTTTACATCCTGCACTGTATATATATACAATCATACATAAATAAATTCCCATTCGTACGTACATACACAAAAATATGTACATTAGATTTCAGTCAGCTTCTCGCAAGTAAGTAATCCCTACCCTACCCTATATTCCCGGTACGTATGTTAAATTCAGTATGTCGGGTGTCCGAAGGTAAACGATTCTATGATGTCATTCATGCCTGAATAATCTGTTACGACATATGTATGTACATACATACATACATACATATAGTATATCCGATTTTAAAAAGGACTTTTAATCTGTGTTATTAAAGAACATTATTCTATATATGATATCCTACGATTTATTTGAGTTTTTGGAATTCTAATATACATATATGTACATATGTAGATGAGAGCATGAGAGTGATTTTTCCATAATTGGTAATAATTATTAACTATAAAAATTATAAAGATAGTTGACATAATTAGTTTTTTACATAAAAAAGTAATTTTCGAAATTTAGTCGTTATTAGCCCTGATTTCTTTCTTCTGATTTTAGAAAAATACATATATGTATCTTGTTGAAGAATTCGATTGTTTAGAATGTACAGCTCATCCTGCTGTACCCAATCTTATGCAAAAATTTTAATTCACTGTATTTCAGAAGAAACGAATTTTAGATGTAGTCTAAAATGAATGCTTATTAGAAATGGTCTTAACTTCAAGGAAACGATATTTTGTAACCTTTATTCTGAGACTCCCTGTGTAAAATAATTTGTATGTGCATACATCATAAGTATGCTCTGTATAGGCATGTACATGTACATTATGTATACGTAAACAGGGTGCTTTTATTCACTACTAAGGACGTTAAGATGATGTTCCATAAGAGCATTAAGTTGAGCGTTGGGCGTTATGGACTTTTTCGACGTTATGGGCGTTGTGAGCGTTTGATATTTGATGTTCCAATACGGCGTTGAGCGTTAACAGCTGTTATAATTTACATATGTATGTACATACATAATATAGTCAATGAAGTTTTTCTTGAAATAAAATAATAAAATTTAATGAATTTCAAATAAATAAATAATTTAATTAAATTAAATTAATTTTAAAATTGCTAATTTAAATTTACTAAATTTCATAAAATCAAATAAAATTAGGATTTGATATTGTACTGGTATAAATGTAACGATTTATTAAAATGTTTGTTTACATTTTTTCATACAAGACATAACCAACAAACGCTCGTAACGCTGCAAAAGTTGAAAATTGGACTACTTTGGGCGTTGTCGGCGTTTCCAGCGTTGTCCATTGGAACAACTTACATTTAAATACGTGTATTTCAACTTAACTGTCAACGCTCACAACGCCCAACGTTCAACTCAACGCTCTTATGAAACATCATCTTTACTCTGAATTTGTTTCATGACATGAATTTTTGGTTTTTTTTATCTCTGTGTTCCATGTAATACAGATACATAGACAATTATTCAAGTTCAAAAACTACAGAAAATATAGTGGACTTTACAGTGCGTCTCCATTGGCAATATTGCCATTGCCGACCATGGAAATATTACTAATGGGGACCGTATAACGCAGACAATATTTTATGATAGGCAATATTATCATTCCCTCAAGGAGCAATATATTACTTTTTGAAATATTGCGGCAATATTTTTGACATGTTGGTATATTTGAGACTTCCTCTTCTTTGTGTTTCTCATAAATTTTTGAAATATCACCGCAATATTTTGCTTACACCAAAATCCACCGTCGTCATTCCGACAGGCATAAAGTTTCTACAGTCCGTTTAAATTTAAGTCAAAAAAATATTTTTCATAATTTTTTGGGAAATCACAAATTTTTACAAGTTTTTATGGAAATTTTAAATTAATAACTACTTAGTTTTGAGTTTCGTGTAACTAAGATTATTTTCATGACAAACTAAAATTCTCTGATTAAAATCATTATTACCGAAGTCATACACTGACAAAGATGTTTGCAAGCATGATTGCAAACAAGCGAACTTTGACCGTGTATGCCGTGTCATACGAAAACAAATTTTCGTGTTTGCAAACATGCTTGAAGAAAATCAAAAAATTTGGGGGCGTGCCTACATGCTTGATGAAAAATTTGTTCGTGTGTAGTACTACAGTACTCCTCGCAAACATTTCTTCAAATTGTGAGTTGCCAGGTTCACTAAAAAGCTTTTTTTCAAAAATCTTTTTTATTATTTAATTTGCTTGATAATGTGTATTCATGCTTGTAAACATGCTTGCAAGCATGCTTACAAACAAATATGCTCGTGTATGGCCGGGGTTAGTCAGAAGATCTTGATAATCTAAAGGGATAACTATATTTGGCTTCAATTAGCTTAAGTCAGAAGTCTGATTATATTGTTTTATATGAGTGTGACTATAATGAAGTGAAGCCGGATTAAGTGAAACTGAACGAAGCTGTCAAATTTTCGTTGACTTCAGTTTGTGTGCTTCTGATCACACAAAATTGAGTAACTTTTGTGAATATATGCAGAAAATATGGGAATTGTAGGAATTTGAAAAAAAAACAATTAAAAATAATAGGAATTTTAAATTTAGTTAGCTCTTAAGACTAAGAGCTTATTAAGTCTTAATAAAGACTTATAGCCGGATTCTGGATTGTGACTAATCACAAGTCACAACTCACAAGCACTATTATTGTGACTGCCTTTGTGACGGCTCAGCTGTTTCGTATTCTTATTCACTTGTATCAAAGGTGGTCACAAATTTCTCTCAAAATGTTTTGTAGACTGTAAAAAGTTACATATAAGAGTTAAAGTTGCAAAACATGTTAAAGTTTTTAAATTTTATGCATTTTAAATAAAAGATCCTCCATTTTCCACTTGTGCTTGTGACTAACGGCAAAAAGTTGTTATAACCTTTTTTGACAGTCATAACTTCGTGACACTTGAATTTTATGACTGCTACTGCAGAATTCAAAATAATCACAACTTGTGACTGTATATAGTTTTGTGACCGTATTTTTCGTTATGACTACTGACTAGTCACTGACAGATGCTAGAATCAGGCTGTTAGTAAAGGCTTATTAGTGAGGCCCAATGTATTTTTGGACATTGTCTTTTGGATAAAGTATTTTTCATCGTTAAGTGGTATTATATCGAAACATCCTGTATAAAAAATGAAATATACACTTCAAAATTTAAAATTTTTTAAAATTATAAATATACATGTATGTATGTACATGCATGGACATATATATACATGCATGGTACATTCGCAGGCATACATATATCGAGGCTTGTACATGCAGAATAAATAAAATGTATAATGCATAAAATATAAATTTATAGTGAAATTATTTCCTTCCGTTTAAAAATCAATAAAACTTCTTTAACCAATTTTAATTGTTTTTATTTTTCTACATATGTACATATATATATATATATATATATATATATATACATATGTATATACAATATTATACAACCATGTGCATGTACATACTATAAAAATATATTTATATCATATTTTATTTATTATACATGTAGGTAAATGTATTATACTTTTTTCATATTTATAGTTCTCATAGTTGAATTAATCATATATATGTTTTAATTTAAATAAGCAAAAAATTGAATTGAATTAAAATTCCACACAAATATGAATTATAAAGTTTTCATATTTTTGTTTACCAAAATTTAGACTACACACATTTGTATAGGGTGTTTCTGACGATTACACAAGGTAAGTGTATTGTACAGTATTACAGGTATATTTTTCGTTTTTTTTTCTTCATTTTTAAAAAGGATTTGTTTAAATTTTTTTAATTTTTGAACAACAAATTCCACAGTATAACTTATAAAAATATTTTTAAATGTAATCTAAGAAAAACTTATTAAAGAAAAAAGCAAAACTAAAAACTAAATTGGTTCTGTACTTGGTATATATTTTTGCGATTTCCGATCTCTTGACCGAGATCTCTCCTATGCAAGAGAGATCTTGGAATAAGGCAGCTCCCAGAAAACTCTAGCTGGAGGGTTTGTAAGGCGCAGCTGGCAATTGGGATTCCCACCCCCCGATTACCCTCCAGTATTTCGGGGGTTGATCACAGTCTGCCCAACTCATCTGCGTTGCAATTACCCGGGATTTCAGTGTGTCCCGGCGCCCAAACAAGGTTGATACTGAAGTACTCTGCCATGAAATTTAACAGAGTTAGACATTCCAATACCATCTTTGACGAGCAAGCCGCTGCTGTCGCTACTGCTTGACTGTCCCATATTCACCACCCTAGTGGTAATAACATTACCAAGCCAAGCCAAGTTATTTCCTCTTTTATTTATTTTATTTATAAAGGTTAGAGTAGTAAATAAATTTACAACCTAACATAGAGTATTAGCACTGACTACAAGGTCTAGGGCTAAGCTAAACTTACGGCTAAGAATACATAGTTTACTTAAATTCTAGGTGTAAAATGCCAATGTTAGGAATAGTTAAAAATGTTACATGTCCTTATAGAAATTGTTAATTTTAAGAAAATTAATTAGATTATTGCAACTGTATTTTGTGAGGATGTTGTAAAGGATATGATTATTGGAGTTCACAACAAGGTGTCTGGAATTGTTGACCTTACTGCAGTGAAATATTAAATGTGGTATATTTAAAATGGTGCGACAGCTATCACAATGGGGGGGGGAGAGGAGTGGCTAAGGATGTGGCTGTGAGTGAGTTTGGTGTGGGTTAAACGGAAACGGCAGATTTTGATGCAATGAATACGGGAAATGGAAGAAGGATATGTGACGATGTGCCGGCGACTATTGACGTAGGAGGAGTAAAAATTATTATTGTTAACTATCCAGTTTTGTGTTTGAATTTCGGAAATTTTATTGTTGACGGAATTAAGGAAATCACGGCTGGAAGGGATTTTTAAAAAAAGGAGTGGGAAAAAGCTAGCACCATTAGCTAGCCGATCGGCGAGGTGGCTGCCTTTTATACCAATGTGGCTGGGAACCCAAATAATTTTTATGAGATTGGAATGGGAAATGAGTTTGTTGCGTATTTGGTTGATAATATTAGTGGAATTAAAAGGGTTATTGATGGCTTTTAGTACAGAGAGGCTGTCTGTGAATAGAGCCGTGTGTTGTTTGTTTTTGATTGCAAAATTAATTGCGGCAAGAATAGCCATAGCTTCAGCTGTGAATATAGAAGCAAAATTGGGTAGCAAAGCATGCTGGATTATATTGCCTATTTCGTCAACAACAGCGAAGGATATGAAAAGTTCTGACTTGGAACCCTCGGAATAAATTGGTTTAAAGTGTGTTGGAAGATTGTAACGGAGTTCTAGATATTTTTGTAGGTAAACATTTCGAGGAGTATTGGGTTTTGTATGCGCGGATATGGATATATCAATGTTAATGTTACAGAGAAGCCAAGGAGGACGATGAAGGGGAGTGGGATTGGAATCTAAGGACAGGAGGTCCAGGTGGAGGGTACGGGCAAGAAGTAACGTTTTGGAGAGACAGGAAGGAAAAGAAAGGGGTCTTTTAAGTTTTAGAGTTTGCTGAACAAAGCGTGAAATGGGAGACTTTTTGTTGAAAATGATTTTTGGAAGGAGGCGACTGGTTAGGGTTTGGGCACGCTCTTCGATTTCTGTAAGACCGGCTTCAGCTAGGAGGCTTGAAATGCAAGTTGTCCTGTAGGCGCCTAGAGCTTTACGTATGCAAGCATGAAATGGCGCTTTAAGCCGGTTAAGGGATGTTTTGGAGGTGTTGCTGTAGATTGGAAGGCCGTAATCAAAGACACCTATTATAGAAGCTTTAATGATTTGAATGAGGGTAGATGGGTGGGCATTGCTTTTTTTGGGTGAAAGGATTTTTAATACATTGAGTCGTTTCATCAATTTTTCTCTAACGTAATTGATATGGCTAATCCAGTTTAACTTTTTGTCGAAGAAAAGGCCTAAAATTTTCATGGAATTAACTGACGGAATGGGGCTCCCGGATATGTTAAGGAGAAAGTTGCTACAACTAGTTTTCCTGCAGAAACGTATTATCTGCGACTTTTGAATTGAAATTAAAGCACCGCATCTGCTTGCCCAGTTTTGGAGTTCTGTGTATAAATTGTTGAACACGATATTGGCGCTTGTCGGGTTGGCTTCCTTGCAAAAAATGAGTAGGTCGTCCGCGTAGAGGCAATGGTGAAGGGAATTATATTTTTTTATTATTTGCCTGACTTCATGGAAACCGATCTTGAAAAGCAAAACTGAAATAGGGGAGCCTTGGGGAATGCCTGCGTTGATGTTAAATGTGGAAGAATAGTTCCCATTGACTCTTACTTGAAATTCGCGGTTGGAAAGTAAACTGAAGATGAAATTGTATATTTTGGGTCCTACCGAAAATTTGATGAGTTGATTTAAGATGGTTTCCTTGTATAAACGGTCAAAAGCTTTGTCAAAATCAAGCGAAAGCAAGGTAGCGTGGGACCTGACTGATAAAGCTTTGTGTGCAAGGTGGTCTATAAGCAAACAGGCATCGATGGTGCCACACCCTTTTCTGTAGGCAACCTGATGGGGATTGAAAGCAGAACTGTTTTCTAAAAACCAGTAGAGTCGATTGGCAATAATTTTTTCTAGAACTTAGCTGAGACAACTGAGTAGTGATATGGGTCTGTAGGATTTAATGTCGGAAGAGGGTTGGTTGGGTTTCAGAATGGGAACAACTGTGGCTAATTTCCAAGTGTGTGGGATGATACCAGAGTTAAAAATTTTATTGTATAAAGCGAACAGTCTTAATTTAGCCGGGGAAGAAAGGTTTTGCAACATGGGGTAGGAAATTTTGTCTGAACCTGGTGTGGTGCCTTTAACCTGCCTTAAGGCAAGTAGCAATTCTGTGAGGCTAATATTGTCTTCTATTTTTTTAGATTTGGAATTAGGAGAAAGGTTTGTGTTTTGTGGGACAGATGTTTGAGGGTGGGTGGAAGAAGAATTAGGGTGGCTGAAAATTTTACTCCAATGAGAACCGAAAATATGGCCTAAGTCAGGGGAATTGGGTCCAGGCATATGGCTAAGGAGTGTCTGGTAAGGGGGTGGGGATGGTTTTTTACCTTCTATGGCACGGACGATATTCCACAGGTTGGCAGTAGAGGTCGAATGATTGATTTGGCTTGTGAATTTGTTAAAAGAGTTTGTTTTGGCTGTTTTGACAAGCCTTTCAAAAATGGCGTTCCGTTTTTTGTATTCTACGAGGTTTGTAACGGTGGGATGTTTTTAAAAAGGTACCAGGCCTGTTTCCTAGCTTGATTTGAAATATGGAGGTCGTTGTTCCACCAAGGGTGGGAACGGCTTCTAAGCTTGGCAAATGGAGTGGTTATTGGAATAAATGTGGTAGCTGCATAGAAAATGGCTTTTTTGATAGTGGCGGCCTCTTTGTTGATGTTGTGAGAAATAGCAGCATTATTAAAATAGGTGTCAAACCGAAACCGATATTTGTTCCAGTCGGAAGCCTTGGTTTTGAAACGAGGTATGTGGCGAGTAGAGGGGTTGGAGGAAGGGTGGGAGGAGAGAAGAATGAGGAAGTGATCGCTTCCAAAGGGGTCGTCAAGGATACGGCAAATGAATTGGGGAGCTAAGTGGGAGGAGCAGATGCATAGATCTATGTGGGAGAAGGTGGCGTGTGTGGAAATATGGGTAGGTTGGCCGTTGTTGAGAATGGTAAGATTAGAGTTGATAAGCCAATCTTCGATGATATGAACCCGTAGATTGTAGGATTTGGATTCCAATAAAGAGTTCCATCCAATGAAGTCCCCCATTATTACAAAGGGAGGCCTAAGTTGTTTACAGATGTCGTGTAGTTGTTGTGTGTTTATTTTCTGTGAATGATGGATATACAGGGAGATAACTGAAAGGGGTGGATTGGTGAGAAGTTCGGCGGCACATGTTAAAACATCGGAGTTGATTTTGATATGTTTATGTGGTATACAATTTTTGATTAATAAACCGACTCCACTTTTGTTTTTGTTTATATTGCAAGGAAGGTTGTGGGTGTAGGAGAGGTAGTTTTTAATAGGGGTCAAGGGTTTGTTAGTAGCTAGATGAGTTTCTTGGAGAAAAATAATATCTGGTGAAAAGTTGCGTATTAGGTTAGAAAGATAGTTATAGTTGTTGTAGAAACCATTAATATTCCACTGCAGCAAGTTCATTTCGTGTGTTTGGGGGTTAAAAACATAAAATTGATGTTAATTTTTAATAACAAGATCGGTTATTGATAGTGGACTAAGGGTATTAGTATTATTATTTGGTAATGCTTGATTTGGCTTAAAGCTAGTGTTAGTATGATTTAGATTGAACTGTGTGTTAAGTATTGATTGATGTGTTGATTGATGTGTTGGTTGAAGTAAAATGTTGTGTGTAGTATTGATTGTTTGGTGTGACATGTGATTGGAGGATGATTGTGCTGAGTCGTGAGGATGAATCGTAGAATTAGCAATGTGTGAAGCTGTAGGTGTGTTTTGAAGTTTTAAGTATACTAATGATTGTGATTTCTTTTGTTTTTCTATTAAAGCGTCTTCTAATGTTTCTGTAGGGGAAGCGTCTTGTATATGTTGTGAAGCGTATTTGTTGTTGATAAATTGAGCAGCCTTTTCGTATGTACATCTTTTAATTGTTTTGTGTTCTAAAATTTGTTTCATTTTAACATAATTGGGCAATTGGGGTTGGTTGAGCTATGTTGAGAATGGCAGTTGATGCATTCAACTTTGGTGCAGGGTGTAGGGTAATATTCTGGTAGAGAACAAACCTGACACGTGGCTGGAGCTGTACATTTGTTTTTAGTATGCCCAAGTCTATGACAATTTTTACATTGCATGGGTTTAGGTACATATATATGCTTTGACTGGAACGCTTAAGAAGCCGATGTCAAGTTTGCTGGATAGCGTAAATGTGTTGAATGTAATGATGTGAAGTGGCGTGTTCTTGGGGGTGCCATTGGTGTATTTTTTGATTTTTTCACATTTACTGACTTTTTGATCCTTAAGTTCGTTATCAATGTCATCAAAAAGGGAAATCTTGAATGCTGGAATGATTTATGGAATTCCCTCCCTTTGTGTTGGAGACTTTTTTGTGTGTTATGGATTGTAGCGTTTTGGCTCTCTTTTTTGGGACTTTGGGAGCGGCACTGTCATCCAAAATATCCCAGTAATTGTGGAGGACAGAGCCTCCACCTGGGTCGTGAGACATCTTGAAGCTAGTAACACTAAAACGGCACTACGGTACTGTTTATTCAGAGAAAATTACACTTGGCAAAAGAATTTAGAGGTATAACAAGTGTTCAAATAAAAGGCAATAAAAAACCGTTGTAAACAATAAAAAAAAGAAAACAATATCTTAATTGTTTTGAACTGTTTTAATGTTTATTGCGAAGCAAATGAAAAAAAAGTCCGAACACTATGAATAGTAATTATAGACTGTATTTCCTCTTTTATAGCGGCTACCTCTGCTTGAAAGACGTTACAGTGATTCGGTAGCCTGAATGACAATTCTATCTTCAGGAAGTTGCTAAACAAACCCCCACCGACTCAGTCATCCACCTTAGAGCCGTTTGTATAGAGATGTACACCATCCCTGCGCAGCATCTCCTCGCTGTCCCACTCCTCTCTAGAGAGAACACTTGTCACAAATTTCCCTCTTAAATACGGCCTGGTTATTGCATAATCAAGTCTCCCAGAAGAATATGGTAAAGAATCGATTACGCTCGAGTGGCCCGATCGAAAACGTGACCACTGTCCACCAGCTATGAGCCTAAAAGCAGCGTCTTTCGTATGTTCGATGGCGTACAGGTCCAGAGGCGTCAGATTCAATAGTTTCCAATCCCTCCGTCGAAGTGGTTCTTAGAGCTCCGAATATAAGAGAGGCCGCTCTTTGAACCTTTTTTAATTAATTACTTGTGGTGTTCGACCGCAGGGCCGTCCACCACACAACAGATCCACATAGCAAAATGGGTCCGACTACTGCAATGAAAATCCAGTAAACGACTCTACTCTCGAGTCCAAACTTCTTCTCAATTGCTATTTCACAAGAGTACAAGGCTACCAAAGCCTCCCTCACACACTCCATAGGGGGCTATCACCGTTTTCGATACGACGGTTGATCGAAGGAGCTGGTTCGATTCGATTGAATTTAATTTCGTTATCATGTAACTTGATCGATCGAATCAAAAAGCATTGCCAAACACACTATAGGTATAAGTATCATTATAGTGAATTATTGTGAATAAACTCTTCATTTAACAACGTTTTAGTTGTCAAAATTTAAAAGTTGTTTGAAATTAAATTTAACGCCTCTTTAGTTGCCAAAATCAAAAAAGTTTTTGAAAATTTAAATTTAACAACTTTTCTGATTATTCAAAAATGTTTGAAATTTTCTATTCAACAAAAAAAAATTTTTAAACATTTTAGTTAATACCATTAATTGTACTTTTTAAGAATTTTTTAAAGTAATTTGATATTTTTTTTAAATATTTAAAAATTAATTATTGAAATTAATTAGTATAAAATAATAAATTTATAAATATTTAAAAAATATGAATATTTAAATATTTAAAAAATATTTAAAAATTAATTCATATAAAATAATAAATTAATTTAAATATTTAATATATATATTTTTTAAATATTTAAATATTCATATTTTTTACACTTTGCATCACAATTCGCGCAAATTCTTGTAAAAATTTACCATTCGACAGTACAAAAATGATCGAACTAGCTGTTCGATTTTATCGAACGGTTCGACGAAAAAGCGAAAACCGTGATACCGAAATTCGATACTTGTTTGCTGTTCGATCGATCGTCGAAAACCATGATTGGCGCCATAGTGTTCTGCTTCCAGCTGACCTTAAAATCAAGAATTAGCCCTAGGCACATAACCTACTTAGAAAGTGCTAGAGGTGTACCCGATAGGACTACATCATTAAGATGTACCTTCTCGTGAAAAGCACAAGATCCGGATAAGCTTTTAGTCCACTTTCCTGAGCTTATTTCTCTAGCTTGTTAAGAGCGGCCTGCAAGATATCCTTTAAAGTAGACGGAAATTTTCCAGAAACCGCTATAGCTACGTCGTCAGCGTAAGCAATCACCAATCCAACTTTCTCAGTAGTCTATCTACATACTTTTACGTTCCAGAGGAGAGGTGAGAGAACGCCTTCTTGAGGTGTCCCCCTGCTCACCGTTCTTCTAATGGCACAGCCCCTCAGCGAGGCACTGACGACCCGTTTTCGCAACATATTATCAATCCAGACTACTATGGAGCTTTCCATCTTCAGATCTGTGAGCGCCGCAGTAATTGTACTCGGTACAACGTTGTTGAAGGCCCCTACAATAAAGGCCGCCAGAGTATATTCTTTAAAACAGAGGGATTTCTCTATCTTCCCCACCAAGTTGTGTAGCGCAGTTTCAATCAAACGACCTTTGGTGTAGGCGTGCTGAGACGTTGACAGCGTCTCCTCTCCGAAACTGTTTCTCAGATGCATGCCCACCAACCTTTCCATCGTTTTTAGCATGAAAGAAGAAAAGCTGATGGGCCGAAAATCGCCAGGCATGTGATGGGAGCTTTTATCCGCCTTCAGTATAAGAGTCACCCTTACCACCCTCCACTTGGAAGGAATATGCCCCAGCTTAAGAGAGGCATCAAAGGTCACTTTTAGCCAGAGGATGATAGTTTTCTCCACCTGTTGAAGCTCTGCTGGGATAATCCTATATGGGCCAGCAGATTTATATAACTTGAATAAACGTATGGCCCATTCAATCTTGTTTACGTCATTGAAGCTCAGCGGAATAGAGGTGAAAGCACTCCGTCCGTTTAAGTCAGTGCTTAAAGCTACCTCACCACCTAACACCTCCTCTCCAATTCTCATTGAGCTTCCAGAATTGTTCTGGAGAGAAGTTGGAGGAACTGGGTTCCGTGCTAGGATCTTCGTAAACTTTGAAGTTTCCTCAACCTCATTAATGGAGCTGCAGAAAGTCTTCACGAGAGCCGCTGAGACTTTCTCCGCTCCTTCTTATAGACTTTTAACTTCTCTTTGTAAAGCTTCCAGTCTCCCTCAGCCTTTGTAAATTTAGCATTATTGAAAACAAGCCGTCATGTCTTTCTAAACTCGGCAAGCTCAGCAGACCACTACGGAGATTTATATTTACCTCTGGGTTTGGAAATTGAACAAGACCGTACTGTTGCCTTATTTGAGGCTTCTGTTACTCTTTCCACAGTTTTGTCTAATTGTTTGGAACAGGTGATAATACGCGGAGGGCTTTCAAGAAGCTGTCTTTTCACTACTTCCTTATGCCGCTCCAGTCTGTACTTCTCCTGTTTCTAAAAGGTTCTTCGTCAACCACTTTTCTGTATTTAAACTAAAAAGTATATATATGCGGTCGGAGAAGGAAAATTCATCACTGACCTTCTAGTCAACAACGTCAACTGAAAGACCAGTGGTCAAAGTAAGATCCAAAACCTCTTCTCCATTTTTAACAACAAATGTAGGTGTTGAATCTCTATTACATATAACGAGGTTAGTACTTAATATGAAATCAAAAAATTGAACCTCTTTCATTTGTATCACTGCTCCTCACATAGAGCTGTGAGCATTTGCATCAACTCTCAGTACAACATCTGTTCTTCGTTCCTCTGCGTCTTTCACAAGTGCCCGAAGCATTTGAGTAGGAATCGTCTGCTCGTAGGGCATACAGGATGATACCACCCACATGCAACGATTTCTTCCTCAGTCCATCACAACCGTTGTTGTATCATCACTGCAGAACTGAGGAAGAATGAAGAACTTAAGATTTATTCTGGCAAGAGTACAAGTTCTGGGTCTACTTGCATTACCTGCATAGAATAAGCTGAATCCCGGGATTTTTAGCCCACAGGTTTTACCGCCACCCACTCTTTAGGGTTCTTGCACCATGCCAAATCCTCTTTACCCTGACTAATTTGAAGGAAGAAATTGGCCGAGGCTACCTTACTGTGGTGCAGATTGATCTGAATTGCCTTCATGAATAGAAAACCTCTGCACCACGGTTGTGTTTGCCTCCTCCTTTGAGTCAGATGACTTTAACAAATCGTCTTCCTCCGAGGTTGGGCAGGACTTATCAAGTGGTCCTTCCTGAAGAACCAATTTCATTTCCTCAGGCTTCCTTCCGGCGGCTGTCTCGTTCTTGCGGTTGACTTTGAGGGTGATAACTACAAAGCCAAAGCTAATTTGCTCCACCGTCTTTGCAAGTAAGGGTAGAGACTCCTTGTTGACGAAAATGATCGCCTATCTGCAGTCTCCTTTAGGCTCGTTAACCCTAGCAACCTTCCAATTGTTAGTTGGCAGGCTAAGCAGGCTCCAAGCCTGGAGATCGCCTCCTAGTATAGTGTTTCGGACCGCTGCCTAACACACGATACCAACTTCACATGTCCCTGGTGTCACCAAGCATCCCTGCACACAGGTGGATCCACCGAGAACTGTACCATGACTAGTTCAAAGACGTCGAGAAGCGCATCCTCTACTTTCCTCCAGTTAGTCAGCGAGGGGGGGCTGCCCTTCTTTTCGATTGGACCACCTTGCCAACTGCTTCACCCTGGTTCGGAGGGTTGATGATTAGAACCAGACTTGGAAGTCCCAGTTCCAGCTCATGTTAGAAGCTCATGTTTGGCTTGTATGCTTTACTCATACCCCCAGCCGACGAAGTGTTAGAAGGCAGCCTTTGGGCCAAGCTTGACCTGTTTCAAACAAGAGTCGGTATCGTCTTTTTGGTTTTGTTTATGTTTATTCCCTTCCATTAAAATTCCCACGAATTTGGGACGAAAGAGGTCGATCTACGCAGAGGTCCCTGTACGTAGACAAGGCTAATTACTACGCGGGGCCGCCAGGTCAACCCCGAAGCGACTTAGCGACCACCGTTAGCGACTTAGCAATTGTTTAAACTGGTCCTTCAATCAGGCTGATACTTAGCACGGAAACGCATAACACTTTGATCCAGTCCAGGGGAAAAGAAGCAAGGGAAGGATTACACAATTGAATGAAAATTCTTGAGTGAAGGGTTCGGGAGGGGATAGAAAGAGAACACATCACCCGACTATATTTGTCAGCACCAAAGCCAAGCTTACGGTTTGTTACCGGTAGTCACCACGAGAAGGTTATAGCCGAACTTCCGCCAAACGAAGATTATGGGAGAAGGTGGCACGGCCACCTAGAAATGTATTAACTTCAAGCCAAATCGATTTTTGCGATCAATTGCAATATCTATGTACATGTTTTCGAACTCTTAACTGCGTTAAAAAGTTTTAGTATTTTTAACTTTTACAATTGGAGTTTACGAAATTTTGTATGTGTATTTTTGAAAGCTTTATTTATATTTACTTGTTTGATGAAGCTTTTGTTGCTGATGATATAAATAAAGGCTTGTCTTGTGGTCTTGAAATTTATTTCTTCAACAAAAATTCTGACCTTATAGAAGTACGTACATTAACAATGATGTAATATTTCAATAAACAAAAAAATGTGATTTAATTTACAAGTTTTTAATTGTTATGATGTACAAATTACAATGTGTTTATTTTACAATTTTTTATTGAATTGATGCAACCTCATCCGATGACCGTCAAAACGAGAAGAACGATTCAAAAATTAAAATTAATAGTGCAAGTATCAATTATTCAAAATGCTGTTAGATGAGAATTACAATGAGATATACCATTACACCAAATTATCAAAGAGTGCGTGTATGTGTATGTGTAAATGGTATTCAAACAAATCGTATGAGATTACAGTACAATGTTCAATATTTTAAGCTATGCTATGTACATAAGTTATGTTACAAATCAAGCAATATACAATTTTAGTTAGGTAGAAATTTACACTTTATCAATTATGATTAACAGGCAATATGAGAACTAGAGAGAATACAATCAAATAAATATGAGAGAGTAAATGTAAATATAATACAATAGCTATAATACAATATAATACTAAATAATACTAAATCCATATATGTAGTACAATGTAGTAGAGTAGTATAGTACATAAGTGGTGTAGTATATAGTAGAGTAGCAAATGTAATACAATGATATTAGATCCATTTCTCAACATCCCGCCCCCTCGCTGGAGAATCCAGCTAAGATATAGGTAAAGGTACAAGTTTTACCGTTGGACGTTTTAGTAGACCAGATTTGGTACGAACTGTGGCCACACGAATTAAGCCATCGTTATCCGGATGCAACTCAATCACCCGTCCTAGAACCCATGATGCTGGTGGTTGATTAGTGTCTCTTATAACTACGAGATCATCCTTCCTTAAGTTAGGTTGTTGAGTCTGCCATTTCGTTCGGTGCTGTAGAGACGTGAGGTAGTCACGATGCCATCTTTTCCAAAATCCACGGACCATGCTTTGCAATAATTCCCAATTTTTTAAATGAGACGTTGAAATGTTGTAATTTGCGTCTGGTAAGGTTGTATGAGGATGTCCAACCAAGAAATGAGCAGGTGTTAGAGCGTCGATGTCATTATCAGACATGGCGCACATTGGCCGTGAGTTCAACAATGCTTCAATTTGGGTTAAGACAGAATACATCTCCTCATACGTAAGTATGTTGTTTCCAATCACTCGCCTGAGGTGCTGTTTGACTGATTTCACTCCGGCTTCCCAAAGTCCACCAAAATGTGGCGCTGCTGGAGGTATGAAGGACCAAGATATACCTTCATTGCATAAGTAATTTTCAACCTTGTTGTTATGTTCCCTTGACTGCAACAACTGATACATAGTAGAGAGTGTTCTACTGGCGCCTTTAAAATTCGTGCCATTATCTGAAAAAATATGTAAACATTTTCCCCTACGGGAAATGAATCTTTTTAATGCTAAAATGAAACAATCTGTTGATAAGTCACTAGCGAGCTCTAAATGTATCGCTTTTATAGAACAGCACACAAAGAGTACGATGTATCCCTTGACGTATTTAGGATTTCGACCGCGTGATAACCGAAGTGTTATTGGACCGGCGTAGTCACATCCGACGTTTACGAACGGGCGCGCGTATGTAACACGATGTTTTGGTAGATCAGCCATCCGTTGATGATTATGAACAGCTCTTTGTCTAAAGCATGGTATGCATGTATGAACAATCTTTTTGATCATATTTCTGCATCCTAAAATCCAGTATTCTTGACGTAGAATGAAGAACATTTCAGATATTCCAGCATGTAAATGTGTTGTGTGTGTATGCGTGATGATCAAAGTAGTTACAATGTGTCCCTTGGGTAGAATGATAGGATGTTTTGTCTGATGATTTTGTCTGATCTTGATTGAATTGTTAACCTTTCGTATGAGGCGTGTAAGCAACACTGACGCACATAGTTCGAGACGAGGAACGTTTATTTGCTTCAACGGTGCAACCTTACTTTTTGCAGCGACGAGACGAACAGTAATATGACCATTTTGATCAATGCTTTGACAGTACAAAACAGCAGCATATGCTGATTCTGATGCATCAGCAAAACCGTGGTATTCAATATGTGAGTCTGGTATCATTAGACGCGGAACCTTAATATCATTCAAATGATGCAATGTATTTCGAATATGTAACCAATTTTCTTCTACCTTCTTGGGTACAGAATCATCCCAGTTTAAATTGAGCAACCAGAGTTGTTGAAACAAAATTTTTATTGATACAGTTACAGGAGTTAGGAATCCAAGTGGATCAAATGTCTTGGAGGCGTCTGATAAAATTTGTCTTTTGGTGGTTTTAGCTGCTTGTGGCAAATTAACCTTGAATGAAAATGTATCAGCTGATGGCGACCATTGAAGACCAAGAGTTTTTATGGATTTTGATTTGTCATCAAGATCCTTAGCAGATAATTCACAAGAGGTATTTGGAATATCCTTTAACAACCTACAACAATTAGAACTCCATTTGTGCAGCTTGAATCCACCAAGGTTGAGTAGAGTGGTCAAATCGTCCTTGAGTGTTAAAAGATCATCAATTGAGTCAGCGCCAGTTAAGACATCGTCAACGTAAAAATCGTTCAAAAGGACTTGCGATGCTTTAGGAAAACGAGTCTTGTAATCCAAAGCCAATTGCTTCAAGGTGCGTGTTGCTAAAAAGGGTGCGCTAGCAGTGCCATAAGTTACTGTGCATAAACGATAATGTTCAACCGGTTTATCAGGTGATTCACGCCACAATATGCGTTGCAAATCGCGATGACATTTGCTGATCCAAATTTGCCTATACATTTTCTCAATATCAGCAGAAAAAACGTACCGATGACAACGAAAGCGTAAACAAATTGTGAATAAATCAGGCTGAATGTTAGGTCCAAGAAGTAATGCGTCATTCAAAGAAGTACCATTTGTAGATTTGGAGCTTCCATCAAAAACTACACGTACCTTTGTCGTGGAGCTGTCAGGTTTAAATACAGCATGATGTGGTAAGTAGTAAACATTTCTGGCGTTGATTTCAGTGGCAGGTACGCGTTCCATATGACCTAGATCTAGATATTCCTTTAAGAAATGAATATAAGCGTTCCTTAGGTCTCTGTTGCGATTAAGTGATCGTTCTAGTGAATATAATCTACGTAATGCAGCATGGAAGGTATCACCTAAAAATACAGACTCCTTGAGAGGTAAATTGACAACATATTTACCATCAGTTGTTCGAACGGTCGTGTGTGTGTATGATGCTTCAGCCTGTTGCTCATCTGATGACAGTGAAGGCTGGTCACAAATGTGTTCAATTTCCCAAAAGCGTTGCAATGTTTTATCAATATCAAACTCAAAAATTGTAAACTGTGCAACTGGGTGAGTATTAATATGGCCATCTCGAAAACATTGGAATACTCCGTCTGCACCTAACAAGATATCAATTTCCCTTGGTTGATTAAACTTAGGATCAGCTAATTGAAGCGTACTGATGATGTTGGTATTTATGTCTAATTCTTCGCTAGGTAGTGGTGATGTTAATTTGTTTAGAATAAACGCGTTGATGACAATTGAATCAGCTGAATAAATTGATTTTAGGGTAACTGTGACAACTCCCCTTGTAACTCCTGTATGAGTTGCTGACAACCCACTGACAGACAGTCTAGCATGTCGACGCCGAAGACCAAGTTTTTTCGCAAACGATTCAGTAATAAATGAGGCTTGAGAGCCCGAATCAAGGAGAACTCTACAAGGATGTATGGTTCCATGAACATCTGAAACATGAACAAGTGCAGTTGGCAATAACGACGTGATCTTAGGTGACCCGCTACGAATAGAATGAGTGTTAATCATTGGTTTTGCATTTGAATTGAGTTGCGCGTCATGGTTTTGATTTTGGTCATCATCGATATGAACAAGAGTGTGATGCTTACGATTACAATGATGACAAGAATGTTTGGATTGACAAGACTTAGAAACATGACCATTTCGTAAGCAATTATAACATAATTTGTTATCCTTTACAAATTTTCGTTTAGCTTCAATGTTTAAAGATTTAAAGTTTTCACACGCAAATAGATTATGTTGTCCCTTACAGTTGGGGCAAGTAGTAATATTCGGCTGATATGATTGAGTAACTGATGTGTTAACCCTTATTTGTTTGGTTTGTACATGTGATTTATGTGATGGTTGAGATGCTTCCAATGCAACACATCGATTGTCGAGGAAAGTCAATAGTTCATTTACCGTTGGAAAGTCCTTGTTGATGTTCGCTTCTGCCCATTCATGTTTGGTAACTGGATCGACCTTATTGAGTATAAGATAGATGATCCATGGATCACGTTGCTCAGCCTCCTCTCCAAGAGCTCTCAATCCACGTATAACCTCATCGCAGCCATCTGAAATGCGTCGTAAACCCACTGATGATGTGACCGCAATCGAAGGAAGATTCAGCAACGCCTTGATGAATGATGATACTATTGGAGCCTTTCGGTTATACCGGCTGTTCAACCTTGACCACGCTTCCTCATAATTATCTTCTGAAATGGGAATGTGGCGCAGCAAGGACTCTGCTTCTCCAGTTAATAACCCTTTCAAGTAGTGAAATTTCTGAGTTTTTGTCAATCTTGTATTTGCATGGATTGTTCCGTTGAACATATCACGGAAAGAAATCCATTCTTTAAAATTTCCAGAAAATGGAGGTATGTGAATTTTCGGTAATTTTGAACTAGCTTCAGGAGTATTGTTTATGCAGGTACTTGAAAATTTCTCTAAGAAACTGGCTTGTTGTGAAACAAGTTTATCAATAACAGTAACATCGTTATCTGAATTTGATGTAACACGTGACTTTATAGCTATGGATAACAACTCATGCACTTTAAAATATTTGTCTTCAAATTGTTCACTTTCTATGTTATGTTCACTAAATTCAGAATCAGACAATAATTCACATATATCACATTGTATAGAAAGGAATTCAGTCCAACATTCATTGAGCTTTTGTAAACGAGCCTGTAACGCTTCGAGAGTGGTATTCGGCCCTATCGTTTCACAAAATGTACCGAGACGTGTGACTGTAGCCTTAATAGTGCCACGTTTCTTTTTCAATGCGTCCATTTTTTTTTTGTTTTATTATAATTACAAACAACAATGGTACAAAAAATCGGGGTTATGACAAAGTAAAGTTGATTCAAAAGGTTACAAGATTGCAATTTATGGAACACAATTTCAAATAAAGTACAATGCAAATACAATGCAGTTGAACGTATGCGTATGTATTACAATATGAAAAAATAGTCACCGGCATCAATATGTGAGGCACACCCTATGATAATCACAATCACTGATTTTTTTTTTTTGTATAATTTCAAACAATTATTTTAACCAATATTTAAAATATAAATTCACTTTCCTCCTTTTTTTATATCAATAGAAATTTAAATCAAAAAAAATTAAAAAACTGTTCAAGACCAATCACAGCACAATGACACGTGTTTCTTACCGGCTTACAATTTTATTCACACTTTAGAAAGTAATTTCGAAAAAAAATCAAAATATTAAAGAAAAATACTTATCTAAATAATATCCTGTAGGATCCGGCTCGAAGGACCAAAAAATGTTGTAATAATTTCATTAAACAAAAAAATGTGATTTAATTTACAAGTTTTTAATTGTTATGATGTACAAATTACAATGTGTTTATTTTACAATTTTTTATTGAATTGATGCAACCTCATCCGATGACCGTCAAAACGAGAAGAACGATTCAAAAATTAAAATTAATAGTGCAAGTATCAATTATTCAAAATGCTGTTAGATGAGAATTACAATGAGATATACCATTACACCAAATTATCAAAGAGTGCGTGTATGTGTATGTGTAAATGGTATTCAAACAAATCGTATGAGATTACAGTACAATGTTCAATATTTTAAGCTATGCTATGTACATAAGTTATGTTACAAATCAAGCAATATACAATTTTAGTTAGGTAGAAATTTACACTTTATCAATTATGATTAACAGGCAATATGAGAACTAGAGAGAATACAATCAAATAAATATGAGAGAGTAAATGTAAATATAATACAATAGCTATAATACAATATAATACTAAATAATACTAAATCCATATATGTAGTACAATGTAGTAGAGTAGTATAGTACATAAGTGGTGTAGTATATAGTAGAGTAGCAAATGTAATACAATGATATTAGATCCATTTCTCAACAAACAATGTATGATTAAAGTCTGATTTAGTTTCTACTTAAAGTGAGTTTACACTACTTGATTTGTCAAATATGATTTGATTTGATCCTTGTCGAAAATTCCGTTAGGTAGTGTGAATTATGTGGATATGTCATATGTTCATATCAAGCTGTGTCGAATTCAACAATTTTAAATTAGAACTTGTTCTCTTTCAGTTTGATTTGTCTTTGATATAACCTGAAATAAAATTTAATGTTTTGTTAGACAAATCAAACAGTGTGAATACATCCAAACAAGTGGAAATGACACTTTTGTGGCAAGTCATATATAACATCATTCTTGTGTCAAGTCATAAATCATATTTGAAAATTCAAATAGTGTAAACTCACTTTTACAAATTCAGAACTCAAGTGTAACTGAAGGAAAATAAAGGCTCTTTAGTTACCCAAAATCATAAGGATTAGTGGGTTAAAGTGGGTTAGCTGTGTAATACGCGAGAGCGAAGAGGATTTTGTTAAGCGAATAATTAGGCAAGAGTCTGATGACAAATGAAAGACGAGGACACCAAAAAATAAATGACAGAATGAAGTGACGGTTGTGCGCTGTTGATATACATACATACATCGAGTTACGTTTTTTCAAGAATATGAAGTACAACTTTATATTATCCAAAAAGTTGATTAAGACATTTTATGGAGACTTATGGACTCTATAAAAGAACAGATACACATGCATACCTACATATGTATATATGATCAATAAAGAAAGCTCAGAGTTGGTATTTTAATTGTAATAGAAAAAATGAAAAATGAAATGAATTTTCAAAAATTTCATTTTCAACAATTCATTTTGTTCTAAAATGGTATTTTAATTTTTAATGTGAATTTTGAGATTCTAATTTTGAGTTTAGTACTTTTCGACAATTGACACATGAATTTTTAAATTTTTATTTTCAATAAATTACTTTTCCGTTTTCGTTTCCGTTAATAAATGAATTAATAATATTCAATGAATTATTAATAAATTCATTAAATATTACAACTAATTAGTTTATATTATGTATATAATTGTTATTAATCCGATACGCGGACATACTGTATTGAAAAATTGAGTTAATTATTTATTAAGTATTTTAATAAATTACGTATTCGCAACATACTATTTAAATTTAATTATGACAGTTTACATTAGGTATATAACACTATAAATTTGATGGTTTTTGTATAAAATAAAAAAATATAAAACATGTACTTTTTTTAATTTTTTTTTTATTATTAATTAAATATTTTTAACAAAATTTGGTAATTTTATCTATATATTTTATAAAAACAACCACAAAATTATAATTCAAGCCATTTTACAATTTAATTTAACCAATTTAAAGAAAACTCCTGAGTTGGTATTTTAATTTGCAAATGAAAAATGAATTTTGCGAGTCTCGAAATTTTTTCTCGAATTTCACAATTCAGTATTTTGATTTGAATAGAAAACGGAGTTTATACATTTCACAAGTGGATTCTTGTCCTGAATCGAGTTTTTTAATAAAACATATGTTAATCGGTATTTTGATTTACATGAGAAATGAAATTTCAAATTCCATTTGATAAAAATAATTCACCTGTTAAATATCGCGAGAGTTTTTGTAAATCAGTTAATTTAAATTTTGAAAGTGTTAAAATTAATTTTGTTCAAATTTATTATAAACAAAAAGTAAATGAAAAATTTGAAAAAATATTTAAAAAATAAAAAATATTTATTAAAAAATAAAAATGGAGTCAAAAAAGGTAAGCAATAAATTTAAGAAATTATTTTCTTAGAGAGAAGAAATGCATGGTACAAAGACTTAGAAGTAACGTATGTAAACGGCTGTGACGTCATCATGTGTTTTATATAATTAGTGTTTATAGGAAATTTCCTATAATTATGTGTTTAGAATTAAAACGCGTATTTTTATGACCAAACTTTTCAATATTTTTATATCTTTCGTAAGAAATTTAATTAATATTGTGCCCCTTAATTAAAAAAATAAATTCTACTTCGAAACAATGGTTTTTTTTTTGTCGTTATTCACGCCTATTTGTTTTGAATTTTTTAAAGGGTGATTTAAAATTTGTTTTTCAAAACATATGCATACTTTTCCGAAATCACACAAAAAGTTATAATTAGGTATACAATTACAAAAAATTATATACACGCCTATAAACAATTATTAATTATTTTTTCCTTGCATATCACGTTATTTTTCCTTACTACTTAATACTAATACACATAATGACTTCATCAGAAAAACGCGGAAGAAGAAGAGCACGGGATTATAGTCTTTGTACCATGGAAGAAATTAATATACGTACTTGGTGTGTACGGCTTGTTTGAGAAGTGTGTGCTAAAGTGCTAAATTTTAGCAGTGAACAATTTAGCTGCACTTCGTTTTAAAAAGCTATATTTTGAAATTCGGTATATTTGATATGATATAAAAAACTTTAATTTTTAATTTTTTAATAGTAACAATAGTTCATGTAATATTAATTTAATTTAAAATAAAAAAAACCGCAAATTATATTTTATATTTTGTCATTTTATACAAAAACAATCAATTTAGAATTCAACCGTATTTGCTATACTCCTTACTATGTACCTCAATAAAAGCAACAAGTAATTTTTGCAATTATACTAACAGCAATTCAAACAAATTTAATGACAATTTTCTTATATAATTTTTTAGGTTAGATCATCAAAGCCCACTATCGCGCATAAGAAATATTTGTTAATTTTCTTAGATGTAGAAAGAGATTTAGCAAATAATAAGTTTAGCAGCTCTACGGGTTATACGGATAACAAGTTGAAGTGGAAAGCGTTAACAGACAAATTGAATGCGATGGGTGGAGCATTCAAAACGTCTCAGCAATGGGAAAAATTTTGGCAGGATGACAAAAGCAGTGTTAAAAAGAAGTTGATGCTGCAACAATCTAGCAGACAAACAACTGGTGGTGGTTCAAGCTCTACCAAACCACTCAGCGATATTAAAAACAAAATCGCTGATATAATTACTCCCATTGCTGCAACGGGACAAGTTTCAGTTCCCATTGGAGGTGATAGTGAGGATGAAAACTTGGTAGGTTTAACTAATTCGATTGCATGATTAAAATTCGTTTTTGTATTAATTTTTTGTGTTTTTGTTTTACATTCAGGAACAAAACATGGTGTTCGTCGAGGAGTATGTGCATGAGACTTCATTGTCCCCAAATTACATTGAACCATCTAGTTCTTATCCCGAACCATTCATATCACATCCCCAACCATCAACCTCAGATCCCCAACCATTCATATCATATCCCCAACCATCCATATCATATCCCCAACCTCCAACCTCAGATCCCTAACCGTCAACCTCATATCCCCAACCGTCAACCTCATATCCACAATTAACCTCAAGATCCCGTAGATGTCGTACTCCGAGGCTACAAGACGTGACCGCAGATAATTTACAAGAAATAAAGATAATAGAAAAGAGAAAAGTGGAACAGTTGGAAAAAATAGCAGAAGCACAAATAACTATAGCTGATAGCATGCGTGTAATTGCTACAACATATAAAAAAGTAATTAATTTGTATAATAAAACATATTACACTTCATATCAATTCAATTTTGCAAGTTGTTTTTTTATTTTTAATTATTAATTATTGAAATACTGTGTTATTAATCTATTCCTTGCTCGTTTTCCTGCTTCTAAAATATTGCCTTCATTAATGTCGTCATGGTCTTCTACATTTTCTGTGGTAATTTCATCATCATTTATTACGTCTTCTTCAAATTCAACTCTCGCTCTTGTTAAAATATTGTGTAATATTACACATGTATTTATAATAAATCCTGCCTTTTCTGGGCTGTATCGCATGGTTCGTTCTTTCAAAAGACATCTAAATCTTGATTTCAAGTTGCCATTCGTTCGTTCAATTACGTTTCTTGCAGTTCTGTGTCCACGGTTGTAGTTTTCTTCTGCTTCACACGTTGGCTCAGAAACTGGAGTAAATAACCATGGTTGACAAGGAAATCCACTATCACCTAAAATGTTGAAAAAAAAAACATACATTAAAATATTGAATTTTTTGATTATTTTCAGTTGATAGATTTCACTATACAGCAGGAAATGGAGAAGAAAAGAAGAGAGGAGCAATAATGGGTTTAAATATATATTAAGTATTTACAATGTAGTAAAAGCTGGCACTTAAGTATTAATAATCAAAGTAGTATGTAAATAGTAGTAATTTTATAGACCTTAAGCATTCTTACATAAGTTATATGTATATATACGTACATATGTATGTACATGTTCGTATAAAATTAGTAAAATAAAAATAATAATACATGTATATAATTTCTTAAAACATAAATATACTTTGTTTTTAATTTACGTGTCTAGTTTGAAAAAAATTTACCATTAAATTAAACATTTCTTTGTAAATAAACAAAATTGTTCTTACCAATCAAAAAAGCATCGGATGATCTATTTTGGTGCCATAATTTCAGTTTTTTTAGGACATTTGAAGAACGCCAAATAAAAGAGTCATGTGTGCTGCCACCATATCTAGCATTTACATATGATATTATCATATCAGTATCACAAATCTGTAATAAAGCGAAACACAAAATTTATGTCTATACATACATATGTCTATGCATATTTTGTACTAACCAGTAAAACATTTATCGAATGATATCCTTTTCTGTTAAAATAAACATGTTCTATGTCACGAGCTGGTTGAAGAATTGGAACATGGGTACCATCGATTGCTCCGATACATATAATACATACATAATAATAAGAGTATTATAAATGTATTATTTTTAAAATAAAAATTTATATTAAATACTTTTCTTGAATAGTCAACTTTTCTGCGTTTGTATTGGGAAACTTCACATATTTTTTCAAAAGTCGCTGGTTGAATATTGTAGTGATTTCCGTTATACATTTAGAAACTACAGAATGGGACATTGAAATAAACATATCTTGTCCGGTAACTAATTGGTAACTTCCAGTTGACAAAAATCTTAAGGTTGCTAAAATCTTTTAAATGGAGGAACACTGTTCTTATACCTACTTGTCCTCATATATGGTTCAATTTCACCAATTAATTCGATTGCCATACTAGGAGGAAGACGATACATACATTTAAATTCACTGGCAGGACAATCAAAAGGATCTTCATGATCTCTAAGTCTTCTTCTTAAAATTCTTAAATGTCCTGCTTGGTTTAATAATCTAGCTCTTTCACCCAACTCGATAGCAGCAATTAGCACAATGTATCTACTCATTTTTTCATTTTTCTTTAATTTACAAAATTTTTCCTTATATTATAACAAATATAACATTTGTGTCTATTTTCACACTATAAATTTTCATGCGACATCATGCAATTTTATTGGTAAGAAGGGTAGATTATGAATAATGTCGGATAGGCATAGTAATAATAATAACAATAATAATAACAATAACAATAATAATAATAATAATAATAATAATAATAATATTAATAATAATAATAATAATAAAAATAATAATATTAATAATAATAATAATAATAATAATAAAAATAATAATATTAATAATAATAATAATAATAATATCGATATTAAAATTGAACTGTGTCGCGTTAAAATCTTATGGTGTAAAATAGTCAACTTATTACCATACTTACAATTACAACAAACTAATAAATCAATTTTTAAAACAAAATTATATCCGCGTATTAGATTAATAACTATTAAATTAAATAAACTAATTAATTGTAATATTTAATGACTTTATTAATAATTATTTGATTATTATTAATTTATTTTTTAACGGAACGGAAATAATAATTGAAAATAAAAATTTAAAAATTCACGAGTCAATTGTCAAAAAGTACTAAACTCAAAATCCGAATCTCAAAATTCACTTAAAAAATTAAAATACCATTTTAGAACAAAATAAATTTTGGAAATGAAATTTTTGAAAACTCATTTCACTTTTCATTTTTTCTATTATAATCAAAATATTAACTCTGCGATCTTTAGCGGGTGAATTGTTTTTTTCAAAAAAAATATAAAAATTCATTTTTCACGTAAATCAAAATACCGATTTACATATGTTTTACTGAAAAAACTCGATTTAGTACAAGAATCCATTTGTCAAGTTTATAAACTCGGTTTTCTATTCAAATCAAAATACCGAATTGTGAAATTCAAGAAAAAAAAGTCAAGACTCGCAAAATTCACTTTTCATAAGCAAATTAAAATACCAACTCACATTTGTATTCTTGAATATTTTATCATGTGACAATCGTTTGATGTTGAGTTATAAAAGTTATGTTGAAAAATATTCTGGTGTTATCCAGTGGTAAAATGAACGTCCTCGTTACATTTTCCCATAAAAGTTTTTAATAATTTAATGGAATATTATTCTTAAAAAATTTAAGACAAAAGAAATTGATTTGAAAAATACAAATTTTTATCGTGAAGTGAAAATTCATACATAAAGATACAGGGTGTTTTGAAATATAGACTATTACACATATGTATGTATGTATGTAGGATTTTATAATTGAAAATATTCAATTTTATTTTATAAATTTATTTGTTCAATAATTTTAAGTCTTACATAAAATTATATTAGTCTTCTTTAATTTACAACACTACAATTATAACATTATTTAATTAATACCACATTATTTAATTAATACAACACTACAACAATATAATTCTTCCTATTGAACCTTCTAGTTCTATATCCAAATTAAAACTAAACTATTCTATTTTTTAATTTAAAACATTAATTTCTATTTAAAACAAAACATACTAGATTACTATTATTTATATAAATATAAAAGATTACTAAGATCTAATATAAACTAAGTAAATTTACACAGTAAAAAAATATCATCCTACATTCGGCCATTCCTGACCACTCTTCGGACCCCGAAGAGGATTCACCTCTTCACTTCATGTTCTAATATCTTCTTCGCTTTCAGTTTCATCGTCTTCTTTGACATCATGCTCCAATACTTCTTCTTCTTCTTCATTATCTTCATCTTCACATTCATCATTATCTTCAACTTCATGTACTAATTCTTGAATTTCTTCTTCTTCATCATCTTCATCTTCACATTCATCATCTTGTTCATTATCTGTCCCAATCCATGGTTTCATTCGATCTGCACTTGTACTTGTAATATTTGGCCCTTCGTGTTCTCCATCTTTTTTAACTTCATATATATCAAATCCTTTAATTCTTGTGACCTTGGCTCTAACAAAATATAATTTAACTTTTCTTCGTTTTCTATTATAATACTTCATATTCTCGTTTTGCATTTTGACGATATCTTTTTTCTTTTGCTGATGCTGTTAATTTCGTCTATCGCTGTTTTCTTCAATTATTTTTATGATACTTTTGTGTCTCACGAACAATCAACAAATTAAATGAAATAGTACTAATTACCATTTGATAACTTCCTACTCGTCCAGTATTCCAAAGTGGTGAAACATCATTCTCATCGTCCGAACTTTTAATTTCTGGGCTGACATCAACGATTTCAATGTCTTCTTCGTTCTTATTCTGGTGATAATTGTCCATGTTTTCATCTTTATTCTCCGCTTCGGTTCCTTCAATATCAATTTCTTCTTTCTCAGATTTAACATTTACGTCAATCTCCTCGACATTTTTTTCTTTTTCATCATATCTTTCTTCTTTATCTTCTTGTATTCCTTCAACATTAACTTCTTTCTTAAATTTAACATTTTCTTTGATCTCCACAACATCTTTTTCCTCTTCATCGTTTCTGTCTTTATTTTCGAAATACGAAAAATCAGGGTCATCACGTCCTTCATCAAGGGTTTCGTCCAACTGTACCAGGAAACAAGTTGTATTAACCTCTTCATGCCTAACCGTATCCTCTTCTTTGTTTCTCCAACTAGCTTCTTTTACTAAACTATCAGCTTCTTTTCTTGGACCCCTCCATACTGTTGGTACATTCCTTATCTTACTTCTCCAACTACCTTCTTTCTTGAGCAATCAACTTCTTTTCTTAAACAATCAGGTCTTTTGTGGCCGTATTGACCACACTTGAAGCACCTAGGTCCGTTTTTCTTTGTTGGACAATTAATAACTGTATGTCCACTTAAACCACAATTATAACAAACACGTTTTTCAATAACATCTTGTTTGTTATTATTAGTTTGAAACGATTCCCGATTATTACTAACTTGACTTTCCTTGATTTTTTCATAAATGGAATAACTTATTTTTTAATTCTTCAATAGTTTCTGCACCATACAATACTATTTTATTCGGGGTATTATCCCGAATTCCATCTATAACATAACTTATGATTGACCTCTCATCCACATCTACTTGTGCTGCAATGTCAATCATTTTATACAAATATTCTTGCACTGATTCATTCGCTTTTTTCTTAGTCTCACGTAACTGTTTATGCACATCTGCTGCACTAACACGTGGAGAAAACTCTTTGTACAACGCGATTTTAAGTTCACGGTACGTTAACACATTACTTTCACACTGAACAAATAATTTTGCAGCGCCTGTTAACGATCGCTTACAAAAAACATACTTTTGTATTTCAGACCAATTAAACATTGAAGCATATGCTTCAAATTCGTTTAACCACTTTTAAACGTGTAACGAATTATCGCCCGAGAATTTTCTAATTAAATTATCGATATCACCGAAAGTAAACTTTATACTAGGTTCCTCACCTTGAATTTCTTCAAGACTTTGGGAACCTTTACCATTTCTGCGTCTTCCGTTCATTTTATTATATACATTTTTTATAACAATAACTGATTACAATTGATAACGTTATTATTTTTAAATTTTTAAATACTTGCAATATATAAGTTAATATAATTATGTATATTAATATATCAGTTATTCTCACTTCCCTTTTACTTAATTTATTAGTATACTTTCCCAAACTTTTTATTTCTTTTGCTCTATGACATCACCCTTTTTCTATTTTCCTCCTTATTTCTTGATTTTTTCTTTTAAATCTTTTTTCTTCCTCTCTTTACTTCTTCCTATGTTCTTTATCTTTATTCCGGCTGAGCCCCCAAATTTGTAGGATTTTATAATTGAAAATAATCAATTTTATTTTATAAATTTATTTGTTCAATAATTTTAGGTTTTACATAAAATTGTATTAGTCTTCTTTAATTTACAACACTACAATTATAACATTATTTAATTAATACCACATTATTTAATTAATACAACACTACAACAATATAATTCTTCCTATTGAACCTTCTAGTTCTATATCCAAATTAAAACTAAACTATTCTATTTTTTAATTTAAAACATTAATTTCTATTTAAAACAAAAAATACTAGATTACTATTATTTATATAAATATAAAAGATTACTAAGATCTAATATAAACTAAGTAAAATATAAACTAAGTAAATTTACACAGTAAAAAAAATATCATCCTACATGTATTTTCCTTAAAATTTTAAATGCTTTTATGAAAAAATCGTTTTGATCGATATTTCCTTTAAAATCCCCAATTCTGAGGTACCATTAATGCAAAACTAAAGGAAAACATGTTTAGAATTACTATGTGTACCCAATTATTGTTAACTGAAAATTAACTCCGACTTTTTCGAACCTTATCTTCAATGGGCTTTACTCATAGAAATTTCTTAATCAACTTTAAAATAGTTAGGCCTACCGAAATTTAGAGCCGACTTTACTTGTCGTACTCATAAACGCACCTAAAAAGCTGTTTAGAATTTCAAACGTCAAAATGCTTTATTTACACATAAAACAATAACAAATTGATCATATGATTGATACATCACATATTATTTATCATGTACATATGTATTGTGTACATTTCAATAAGAATAAAAAATGAAATGGATGTTCAAATTAAAAAATTGAACTTGGGTAATAAAAATTACTGAAAATGAATATTGAAATTGAATACCTACATCTTTAATATTGGAACGATATTTTTGTTTAATTTAAAATAAAGATTTTGTTTTTTATTTTCATTTCCTGTATATGTATATATGTATATTGTATATTTTCAGCTAATTACACGCAAAAACGTATCTTATTCAATAATTTTTCCTTAATATTTGAGGTTAAATTGCTTTTCGTATGATTTTCTACCATTTAGAGTATGATTTTCTACCATTAAAATTTGAAATCTTTGTTGACCCTAAAGTTGACTCGAGTACGACAAGCTCTTATTAACGACTTAGTTTCGGTTTATGAATGATTTATGTTTTAACAAAATCAGGAAATTCAGGACATACATATTCCTTATTGTCTTTCGAAAATAAGGTATTTTTCAGAACATACATATTAATTAAATTTGAGCATTATTTTCACATTTCCATTCTACTTTAATTTCCCGAAAACATGTGCTGATCAAAGTTGAAGTAAACAAACATGTTGCAGGTAATAAAAATACGTACACTGTAAACATAACAGAGCTAATTGTGTCTCATAAAATTCGTTTTAAAGTCGTATGGTCAAAATAGGTATTTGATGGATTGACATCATTGGCATCATCTCAAAGATTAAGAAGAGATAAAAAACATAATATATGAAAACTGAAAAAAAAAAAACACAATAACATGGAATAGAAATATGAAAATAGTAAAATAATAATTAAATACTAATTTATTATTTTTATATTATTACCTTCATTTATTTTTTGATATCATTTTTACTTGAAAATGTTCACTTCTATTTAATTACAACAACATAAGGACTAAGAGTTCCTTGCAATCATGGTAAAATAAACTCTAAGGTAAATTTAATTTTTTCTCATAGTCGCCATTGAAAGCTTTTTTTACGTAGTCGTTTAATAGCTTTTATTGTTTGTAAATAAATTTATATGGGTAAAACGGTTTTTTCATACAAGTTTGTGCAAATTTGGTAATTTAGTTAATTTTAAAAGTAAATAAATAATTTATATTGAAAAAATTAATTGTTAAAACAATAATTATAAGATTAAAAACAAATAACATATATAAAAATATAAAACAGCATAATAAAAAAATAATTTTAAGTGTTAAGAAATTCATAAAATGAAAAAATTGTTTTTAAAATACAATTCAATCTAACATAGTAACCACATGGTATAAAAAGCTCTTTATGGTAACTTCCATACAATTGCGCAAACTCCTCAAATGCTTACGTCATATTAAATCTACCTTATTAAGAGCTTTTTATACCATGGTTTAACGAGTTCTAGGAACGGGTTTAGCTAAGAACGTTCTGATAGTTCTAAACCAGTTAAAATTCATTACAGACCAGAGGTTTAATCGTTTGCAGTGTCCGCATTTTTATTACTTATTATATGTTCATTTACCCCTTTTTATCTGCGCAAGACTATAAAAAATTTCAGTGTGATACTTTTCGATGTGATTTTAGAGTTTCAAGACAGGGGCCTTTTCTTATTAACAAAATTTTTTCATACGAAAATTGTACCGGGTTAAATAAAAGCTTTTATTTTTTTGTTTTTAGTAAATATTACATACAAAGTAATTTAAAAGTTACTATAGAATTAAAGAGTCTTGAAAGGTGTTTTGATGAAAACAGTTTAAACTCTAAGATAATTTTAAAGGCTTTTGTTACCTTGTTTTTCAGGAGACCTTTTATGTAAAGAAACTCTAATGTTACTTAAATGTTTAAAGATTACGAATGTTTAGATGAATATTTTACTGTGCTCTTGTGGTTGAATGCACGCATGCACTTATGTATTATTTTTCGAGTAGGAAAAAATTGTGTTATTGTGCTTATTTTATTTTTAATTCTAGCATACATAACATGTCATCTTAATTATAATGTATCTCTTTGAATTTCATTATTATTGTTCACAACAATCTAAAACTAAAAGAAAAATAAAAAACAACCATTGAAATGTTAAGAAACACATTTGTGTTTGTACGTTTTATAAAGAAGTAATTATAAAGTGTTAATTAAATAAAATAACAAAAGAAATTTATAAAATATTCAAGTATTTTATTAAAAATTTTATTTGTTGAAAAATATTTTTTTTCTTTTAAAAGAAAATTAAAAATTTAAATGGCGCAGTCGGTAGGATATCTCTCTAAAGAAAGATATCCTGTGATACGAACGTTAAAATAATAAAGAAGTGATATCAAAAGATTCACTAGTGACAAAGAAAAAGTTCTGAATTAAATAAACAATAAGATAGTGATCAATTAAAGTGAACATAGCAAAACTTAATATTAGTTTTGTGAAGAAACAACGATCAAAATTAAATCGACAAGGAATAAAAAATTCGATCGAAATATAGAAATGGTAACTGTTGAACAATTAACTGCTCAAGTGCAATTGCTTACACAAAAATTGACCGAACAAGATGCGAAAATGAATCAAATGAAAACAACCAAATTTGAATTAACTGAAATTTCAACGAGATTCCAGCATTTTCTGGGGAAGATTCATTTAAATTAAAATCATTTCTCAAAACAGTGGATGATGTTGAACAGCTTTGTAGAGAAGATAACATCCAGCTAAAACAATACTGCTTGGAAAAACTTTTCAACTCGAAGATCATAGGTAAAGCAAGAAACGTCATCCTGGAAATTCCAGTACATCGGAGAAACTGGTCAACGGTAGTAGAAACCCTGATGCTGCGGTTCAGACCAAAACAAACAATTCATCAATTATTATTTTACGCCAAGGAATAAAAGGTATATAATCTTAAAGATTTATTCAATAAGTTAACTAGTATTAAGGCAGAGGCTAATGAAATTTGTTATTTTGATTACGAAGATAATTTTACATATGAATCTATTGATTAAGAATTAGTTCAAATATTAAAGTCTAAATTAGTACCACTTTTACAAATCCAAATAGATCAAAACAAAACTTTATTTGAATTAGATAATTTATTTTGTCAATCAGAAATTTATTTAAGTGATGAAGTTATAAAAAGTGCTTTTAAAATTCATAGAAATAATAAAATAGATAATAACAAAATAGACAAAAAGCCTCAAATAAACAAACGAAATAATAATGAGAATTTTATTCAAAATAACCGCTATAATTTTAACAAAACCAACTTTCCTAACAACCCCCCTTTTTCCAACAATCCACCAAGACAAAACTTGAATCGAAATAATAACTATAGAAATTCTGAATAGTTTAGACGGTTTAACAATACACAAAACAGATCTGGACAATACAGAAACAATAATGATCATATTGAACCTATGGAAATAGATAATATTAATAAAGTAATCGATGATAATTTGGAGGCAAATTTTACAGACAACCATTTGGCCTCGGACAACCATTTACCAATCATAAAACTAACATTTGACAGTATCTCAATAAATTGTCTTCTAGATACTGGATCGGACACCAGTCTTATTAAACCTAACATACTTCCTTATAAAAAAATAAAATTAGAAAAAAACCCTCACGTACAATTCTTTAGGAGGACCCAATTTCGTTACTCATAAAATAATTACACCCATCCCTTCAGAACTTATAAGAAAAGGAACCTTAAAATGGAAGATTTTCCCTCTTAAAAGTAGGAAATATGATGCAATAATTGGTATCAATTTTTTAATCCCATTTCAATCAAAACTCGATATTGAAAACCGATATTTAGAAATCTTTCACGAACATAAAATTGCTTTTGAAATGTAAACATTCCACGTGAAATTGCTCAAGCAAATCACTTAGAACCAATAAATAAACAAATAATACAAATGAAGAAATTTTACAAAAAATAAATCAGAATCATCTGAATAATGAAGAAAAAACATTTTTAAAAGAATTATTAATACAAAATAAAGACTTATTTTTCAAAGAAGGTGAAAATTTAACATTCACTCACGAAATTAAACAGGAAATTAGACTGAAACATGAAAATCCAATTTATTGTAAAATATATCGGTATCCTAGGGTTCATAAAAAGGAAGTATAAAATTAAATAAATGACATGTTGAAACAAATCGAATTCACCCTATAATTCCCCTCTCTAGATTGTACCAAAAAAAAAAAGATAATTCAAACATGCAAAAATGGCGTATAGTAATTGATTATCGGAAGCTAAATGAAATTACTATAGACGATAAATTCCCCATGCCAAATATAGACATCACTCTAGACAAATTAGGTAGAGCCCAATGCTTCACTACGTTAGATCTTGCAAAAGGGTTTCATCAAATCATGGTAAGGGAAGAAGATCAGAAAAAAACTGCCTTTTCAACACCTTTTGGGCATTACAAATATATTCGTACGCCTTTTAGCCTAAAAAATGCACCAGCGACCTTTCAAAGGTTATGAACGCTGTGCTGAGATTATATCAATAAAATTTGCGTCGTGTATCTTGACGATATTCTTATTTTTAGTACATCCGTTCAAGAACATAAAACCAATATAAATAAAGTATTTAATAAATTACGTCAAGCTAACCTTAAAATTCAGATAGACAAATGCAATTTTTTCTGCAAAGAAACAGAATATATCGGTCATGTATTAACTCCAGAAGGTATAAAGCCTAATCCAAAGAAAATTTAAGATATCATTTCTCTCAAATTACCTGAAACTCAAAAGCAAATCAAATATTTTTTAGGGATAACTGGTTACTACCGAAAATTCATAAAAAAAACTATGCCAAAATTGCCCAGCCTATGACAAAATATTGAAAAAAGGATACTAAAATAAATAAGATAGATCCCTCATACATTAATGCTTTCGAACAACTAAAAATTTCGATAACTTCGCACCCCGTACTGAAATATCCCGACTTCAGTAAACCGTTTAAACTTCATACTGACGCAAGTCATTCTGCAATAGGTGCTGTACTCCTTCAGGATAACCACCCAGTAGCCTATGCTAGCAGGACCCTGAAAAATCATGAAATTAGGTACAATACCACCAAAAAAGAATTACTAGCGGTCTTTTGGGCAGTGATATATTTCAGACCATATCTTTATGGTCAAGAATTTGAATTACGAACAGACAATCAAGCATTAAAATGATTACATACAAAATATTTAGGTCAAAATTTAATCCTTAGATTACAGAGATGCATTCTATCATTGGGCGAATATAACATAAAAATAGAATATTTGAAAAGAAAAGAGAACAGAATAGCAGACTTTCTCAGTAGAATTAATATTGATGATCATGAAATGAACGAACTGTCCGAAACGCCCAGTTTTAACGAAGGAAGAGATCCTTCAGAACACATTAACTTAAACACCGTTGAAAACGCAATTGATAATTCACACTTAGAAAATCCAAACGAAAATATAGCTGCAGGAGACATGAATGATAATATTTTTCCCCAACCCACTATTCATTCTCAAGCAGAAGAACAAGACGATCATATCCCTATCTTAGATTCTGTAGTAAATAGATTTAGAGTTCAAGTAATTATTACACAAAATTTTACACAAGAATTTTAACAAATACTTGGAAATCGAAGAATATACATAAATCCAAACTTAACCCCAGAAGAGTTAGTTAGGGTACTAAAAACTTTCTTATCAGGCAATAAAGTAGCTATTTACACAAATAACAGATCATGAGTTCAATGTTATTCAATAGATACTAATTAGGGAATTTCCCACCATCAAGTTTATCGGATGTACATATTTTGCACAAGACGTTGATAGTGAAGATGAATTGATTAGAGTAGTATCAATTCAGCATAAAAAACAAAAACACCCTGGAATTATTGCCCTTTATGACGACTTAAAAACAAAAGTATATAATAAAAAACTTAAAATAATCATAAATAAAATCACTAATAATTGTGACATATGTAATCAAGGCAAATACGACAGACATCCTATAAAACCTAAGTACCAGAAAACAGAAATCCCCACAGACAAAAATCAAATTACCCATGTAGATACCTATACAAACAGAAAACAAACATTCATGATCTTTATTGACAAATTCTCCAAGTTTGCAACAGCGTACCCAATTGAACATAAAAATCATACAGAAATTATAGAAAAACTTAGAATATATTTCAATCACAAGAAACCACAAAAGTTAGTGGCAGACAACGAATTTAAATATGTTAATATTAGGGATTTTCTAGGACAGGAAAATATTGAATTACACTGAGTCAAACCTAACAGCCAAACAGGAAATTCGGATGTGGAAAGACTCAATAATACCCTTACGGAAAAATTACGCATATTGAACATAGAACAACCTAATCCTGTACGAATCCAAATGTTAGACGCTGTAAGGTATTATAATAACCAGTATCACAGTACAATCAAATGTACTCCTTTTTACGCAGAAGAAGGTATAGTACCAACAGAAAAGATCTGTAACAACCTCATTAAAGCTCACACATATAGGTTAGCAAAACATAACAAAAATAGGGAAGTATATGAAGAAAGAAGACAGTACGGTTATATTAAAAATTTCAAAGCTAACAGGCATAAAGATGCATCCAAATTCCGAAAATATAATTTGTCTAATGTACATCCTTCTAACATAAAACGTCCTCTTAAATTTTCAGATAATGGGTGGAGTGAATAAAAATTGAGTTTGAGTATTCACTTAACCTTTTAGAGTGAACACTCATTTTGGTGTGAATAAAAAATTAGTTTCGTTAAATTTAACGAAAGACGCCATTCAACGTTTTTGACAACTGAGTGAACACTCCATTTTGATGTGAATAAAATCATTTTTTGTGAGTGCGCACTCAGTTAAATTTGAGTGTGCTATTTAGTACCCTCAAATCTTAGAATTCAGTTGGCTTTTGATTTTTGAATTCGTTCGCCTCTCAAATCTTTCGAATTCCTAAATGTCGAGTGTGATATGATGGAGGAAATGATGGATGAGGCAAAAAACAGAAAAAAAAATTTCGGTATCGAGGAAAGGGATTTCATTAGTTTAGTGGAAGTACAACCTTATCTTCTTCTACTGACATCTCCAATCTCCAATTTTGAAATTTTGATTGAATGAGTGAACTATGATTAAGTGAATTTTTATTCACACCAAATGAAGTGCCTCACTCTAAACGATTTCTCCGCTCAACAGAGTTCACTCAGAGTACTCACTTAGTTTTTATTCACTCCACCCAATCACTCATATTCCTTCTACTGACACAGATGATCATATGATATGATCATATCATACATATGTATGATTAAAAAATTTTCAGATAGAATATGAATGTATATTACTACGTTTTATGTTAAAAGTACATTATAATGCATAATATAATTAATCATCATAATACGGAATACCTGTTAAGTAGAATATATAATATAATATATTGACAATATTAAAACACTTTGTTAATTGTTATCATCATAATGCCTAATGTACAATTATAATTATGCGTGTGTGTAATGCTAATGCCATTTGAAATTTTGTACATACCTATGTATGTACATATTTTAATGTACATACATACATATGTATATTAATCTTTCTTAGAAGGAAATAGATTGTGAATATGAATTATATACATATGTATGTACATACATATATACATACATATATAATACGATGGTAAAGTATGTGTTTATGTGACACACATAATATACGTACATACATCATATATTTATATATCCAAGATTCGATTTACAAAAATTTTCAAAATAATTCATGTCTACTTCATTCCTGCCACATATTTATGCATACATGAAAATAGTTTGATAGCACAGGTAACCCTCGTATAACACGGGAGTGCCGTTTCCAAAAAATTTACGTGTAATACAAAACAAAGAACTAGTACGAAAAGAAGGGATAGGTTCAAAAAATTTGAAAACATGCTATTATGTTTTCATAATTACATATATTGTCGCTTCATTTGTATTCAAGGATTTGACGACATATGATATATTTTCGCCCTTTTTGAACCGATCTAAAATTTGTAGCACTGCTTAGACATATGTCTATTCAATGTTTTACGAAAGTTTTGCTCACTTTCCGAACCGTGTTAAAGTAAGTCCGTGCCATAGAAGTGTCATGTGACACGGGGATTACTTGTACAACCATTAGAAATTTATTATACAGACTCCAGACAAAAAATTTTGCAACAGGCGTAATATAATGTGTATATTATTTTAAATATAAATACATCAAAGTGGCAACGATGTTGCTATACTTTATACACATATTCGATGCAGTTAAAGTCTTATGGAAATGGCAAAAAGTAGAACCACTTTACGTCGCTGTATATTGATCCTACAAAAATCCATCTCGTTTTATATGATAAGTGATAACCTTACAGATCGTGGTAACACTATTCGTGAAATGATCTTATTAGAAATTATGAGGAAAGAAAAAGGACACATACATATACTCCCATAAGATATTAAATGAATTAGTGTATGGAGTATACAAATGAATTATAGAATGTATAATGTATATTAATTTTTTTATTTTAACATAAATATAGCATCATATACGTGCAAATAAATTTAAAGCGTATTATCGACACAAGTAGCATTTAATTTCAATCATATAGGCAACATACATACATATGTATGTACATATGTACATATATACACATAAGAAAACAAACATGGCTGTCATATACATGTATACACTATCAAAGCAAATAGAAGTGTTGTTTGTCAATGTCAAACTGCAAACTGTCACTACTGCTGTCAGTAGTGTATTTTATATGGAGTTTGAAGTGTTGTTTGATTTTATGTAAATGAAGTAATGAATTATTATACAATAATACTAAGAATGAAAATGAAAAACAGTAAAAATTAAAATAATATAATAATAATTAAAACAGTAAAATCGATTTGCAAAAATAATTTATTTATATATAAATTCAGTCCTTAAAATGCATACATAGTCTCATAAAATTCAAGTAATAATTTCATTTGTATAGGGTAAAAATAAATATTGAAAATTATAAAATAAATTACAATTAATTTTTTATAAAATTATTATAAAATGATTAAAACAAAAATAATTTGTGTAAAGAAAATATTATTAATCATTATAACACCAACCAAAGTGTACATATACAAGTTGTACTGTGCCGTATATTTGTTTATCTGTATAAATCAGCATTTTGAATTCCTTTGATGAAGTGGTTCGCAATTAAAATTATGTATATGGAAATTAAAAAAAAAATAAATAAATAAATTATGAATTTAAATCATTCAATTCGATCAAAATAATTAATTTTTTAATGTACTTGCCTAAAATAAATTATTCCATATGTACATGGTTTAGTTTTACATACATATTAATCTATTTACTGAAAATAAAGAAAAAGTGTGTTATTATCAAATATTATGTGTAAATATTGATTATAAATTTAAAAACCGATTTAATAAAATAAATCAATTTACTTACATCAGTTAACCCCCCCGGAGGTTGCGCCTTGTCAAGTCTTGAAAAAGTGGAAGATATAAACGTGGAGGGAATGAAACCAAACGCAACCAAAAACCCCTAACTCAAGGTGTTATGCGACTCGTGCCAAGGAGTGAATGGTATCAAGGGTAAATGATACCGCTTACGGAGCCTCTAGGGTACCAGGCGACCCCCTACAGTAATTAGCCTTCCATATGTACAGGAGTCACTGCATATGGCGACCGTTTTTACTCCAAACTCGTGGGACCAAAAAATGGATACCAATAACAAAAACATAACAATTAAAGGGGGAGAACCTGATCACCCCCCTAAAACTAATCAGGTGATCGCGAGTACATCGGGTCTACAGGGAAGTGGATCACCCACACGACCAGTAGTTTCCGATGTACAAACGACTACTGCTGGCCTTAGAAGCTATACTAAACGTACCTCCCCTTGAATTCGTCATCAAGGGGCAAGCTAGGATAGCGGCGTATAGGCTGTATATGAACAGACACTGGAAGCCCCTGGTGGAAGCCGGGCATGCCAGTATTCTACAAATAATCAAAGATAGAAGTTTCGAAATGAGACATGATTTCATTGAAACTTCTATGAACTTTGAAAAGAGATTCCTCACCCAGATAACAAGGTGGGAGGAATCGCGTGACAGTCACCTGGAGGGAGATCTCATCTGGTATACGGATGGATCAAAGACAGGTGAAGGAACGGGAGCCGGAATACATGGGTTAAAACCTAGAAGGGATATAATAATCCCACTCGGGGAATACTATATGCCACTGTGTTCCAGGCTGAAGTATGCGCCATTAACCTGTGCGTCCTAGAGAATTTAAGAAGGAGATATAGAAATAAAACGATCCTCATTCTCACGGACAGCCAGGCGGCGATTAAAGCACTGGAAAGTGTTAAAATCAACTCTAGGGTAGTACTAGAGTGCAAAATAAACCTTAATGAACTGTCAAACAACCACAACAATATTTTGGGGAAGTGGGTGCCAGGTCATAAAGGAATAGCTGGTAATGAAAAAGCAGACGAGTTGGCCAGGAAGGGATCCAGTACACCCCTGATGGGGCCAGAGCCCGCCCTGGGAATCACTAAAAACTTCATTAGGAAAAAGGTGAATGATTGGGTACAAAACCAGCATAAAATTCACTGGATTTCTGATGGAGGAAAAAGACGCTCTGGGGGTCTTATAAAAGAACCGAACCGAGCGATTTCAGACCTGACACTGAAATGTGAAAGGAAAGTTATTAGACTTGCAATTGGACTAATAACAGGACATTACAAGTTTAAAGTACACCTACAAAAACTAGGCTTCAATATGAATAACCTAGACTGTAGGCTATGTCTTGAAGAGGAAGAAACAGCAACACACATCCTGAAGGAATGTGTGGCACTAGAAAGACGGAGATGGAAGACCACTGAGGGCAGAAATCTCGAAGATCTTTCAAATCTAGACTACATAAAGCACGTTATTCTCCTTGCCAAAAGGATAAATGCCTTTATGTAGACAAACAAAGGGTGAGGGATACAATAAGCTTTCTTAAGCTGCAGTGTCGAGGCAACCCAACCTCTTCTCACCCTTGTGAATTAAACTAAACTAAACTAAACTAAACTACATCACTTAATTTTAATCTTTTTTCCCTGGTTTTAAACGTTTTCTAACGTTTTACTCTTCTATTATTAGTACTAGCACTACTATTTTGACAGATAAACGAGAATGTAAACAAAACAGCCACACTTCTATTTAATCATTACAAAACACTAGTTCATGGCTTTTGTATAGAAGGTTTTGCCATAAGTCTATATGGACATTAAATCAAATGATCATGTAATAATCTGCCCTCATGTTTTATACATTACATATATGAAATTTATTTACATACGTCATATTATATATATGCGTAGATCATACGATCATGTATACAAAATATAAAGAAGGTATATAATACATAATAACATCCCAGCAGACAAAATTCGGTATTGCATTTATTCTTAATCAATTTTTGTAATCGCAAAAATCAATTCTTTTGGGGTGAAAATGTGATTACTTTGTGTGAACGATGTCCGCTTTTCTTGCATTGCTATTGGTTTGAATCATAGCCAACAAAAAATGAGTTCAAAGTAGTTGATTCGAAATCACTTCAAAATCTTTTCTTGTAATTGGTAAATTCATTATTACTACCACTGATTAGGAATTAATTCCAAATACCGCTTCAGAATTGATTCCTAGATGCGTTAAATAATCGTTTTTATGACATTAATTCACATACATAGAAATAAGGTATTTTCCTAGTTCTAAATAATTGCTTTGTTTATTAAATGCTATTATATTGTTAGAAAATTTACGAGTGTTAGTGCGATAGAGAAGTTAAGAGCTAAATGATCGTGACGATCGACAGTCATACGGTGAGAGTCATTATGTGGATGCGCGACATCCGAAATGCATAAGGTCCGTCCCAGTCATTCTCGGACAGGGAAAAGGCGGACTGACACTCTGTAAACAACCGTTTCAAAGGGGCTTCCTGGGGGTCTGAGCTTGATGACATTGATCAATTGGTTTGTTTCGGCCTAAAAGGGGACAATGTCCGGCACGAAATAATGAGTGACGTATGTCAAATTATTGGTCGTGGTTAACACCATACCATTGGAAACTCTGGTTCAATGTCGACAGCACACTCAGTTGCTTAGAAAGGGAAGCGAATGGCTGAGTGGCAAACGACTTCATCAGACTGGGGTGTCATAATTAAAGAAATCAAGCTTTTGCGAGGACACGATAAAAACAAAACGAATGCGACAATTCGGAACCAAGTCTAGAATGCAGTGATTGTCTTCAACACTTCATCCCCAGTTTGCAAAGTTCGAATATTTCGGCTACATGGGCGGGATAAACAAGGAGAAAATTCCCGGCCGAAATTTGAACTACAGCCTTTACTTTGACAGGCGTTGTTTCCAAGAGACACTGTCAATGCAGGTAGACAAAGGTAGACTTTCACCGTAAGAGCCATCAAGCAGAACTCAGGGGTGTTAACAGTTCGCGTGGCTCCTTTGTGGATTATCATCTTACACAGGGTGTCGTTAACTGAACCAGAAGATAGGGTCTGGCAGTTACGACAGTAATTAGGATGAAAAGTAGGCCTGATACTTCCACTGACTCCTGCCCAATGGGGTCAGTGGACGTCAGTTCCATTATGAGGTGGTGTGCATAGAAGAGGCACTCAGCAAACTAAGTTTGCAGGCAACATGTTTGGGAAGAGCCTTTGGAGCAGAGGGCTTAGGTGGGCAAGAGGCAGGCGGACGGTTGGGGCGCGAAGGAGGAGGCGCTGTCCGTGGCAGTTTATGATGGGACGACAAGGTAGAGGGCTTAGGTGGACCAGTGGCGAGCGGACAATTGGGGCGCGAAGGAGGAGGCGCTGTCCATGGCGGTTTATGATGGGACGACAAACCAGAGGGCTTAGGTAGACCAAGGGCAAGCGGACAATTGGGGCGCGAAGGAGGAGGCGCTGTCCGTCGCGATCTACGATGGGACGACGCGGCAAACGGTTCCGGTGCACTAGAGGCAGTTGGACATCTTGGGCGCGAATGAGGAGGCGCTGTCCTTGGCGGCCTTTTCCGTAGAAGCTTGGGTTCGCGACATACCTTTAGAGCTCGGGGCGTACGATCCGTGGCGACAATAAAAAATGAAACGACGTCGCCATTCCGTAAAGCTCGTCGTTCACTATTGGACTTACGGAAGTCGCCACGAAGCACGAACACTTCTTGTCCATTATCTCGCCGCTTAATAAAGCCGTAACCTTTTTTACGATTGAGAAATTTTATCGTCCCGATTTTCCGGTCTTTGTTTTTATCCGCAGGAAACTTTAGCGAAGTTTTAACTCGCGGCGTGGAAACGGCGGGCGCAGCGTTGTCACTGATAGGAGTGCAAGACGACGAGGGCGAACCGGAAAATTTATGTCTATCAGCGGTCGGTGGATGTGCGGGAAACAGTGGAGTGGACGAGTTTGAAAATTTAGGGGGCGCGTTGATCACGGCATCTTCAGCGTGAACAGGGGCGTCGTTGATGGCCGTGGGCGCGGCACAATCAAGCACTAGGGGCTGATTAAATGGTGCAGGAGGCGCCGGAAAATCAAACAAATCTATTGAACTCGAAAAATGGCCGTGTTCTTGTTCGTGAACATCACCCACGGAAGCATATTCGAGAGGCGGTGGCACCAAGTGCTCCGCTGAAGGACAGGGTTGCTCCCTAAATGCTCCGTAGGACTCTACGAATGACTTCATGGTGTTGCACAACTCCGCGAACATTCGGTTTTGAACACTCATTTGGCCCGATAATTTCACAAGCTGGTCATGCAAATCGGCGTGCTCGGTTACCTGCAAGAAAGGGGCAGTTAACGGGGGAGACAAAGGCGAGGCCTGACCATGCGAAATATTTATAACGTCCATTTCGAAAGAAAAAAAAATAAAAATTAGAATAAAGGGCAAAAACAAAACTTAAAACGACAGGCGTGAAACCGTGATATTTCGCGTGAAAATTTTCACTTCGCGTGAACTTGTTTTATCACTAAAACAGAACGTACCCCACACCTGACACCAAATGTTAGAAAATTTACGAGTGTTTGTTTTTGTATAGGGGTACGTTCCCGAAATAAACGTGGATACAAATTACCGGCACTTGTAAATTTAAATGTAACAAAAAAAGTCGCGAATTTTTTTTTGTTACGAATTAACGAGCAAGGAAAAAAAAACGCGACTAGCGGTTCCCGAGAGGTTTTTTATTTTATGATTTTATTTAGGTTGAACACCTGTACCAGCAAAGGGTGTTCGTAAAAAAAAGAAAAAAAAATGCACCAAACACGTTTATTTTTTAACATTCACTGTTTATATTAGGTTTTCAACTTACCCTTTTCTTTGATTTTGTTTTCGTCCTTTTAATTTTGCTCCTTTTATTTTATTTTGTTTTATTTTATTTTATTTTATTTCTTTGTTTTTATGGGCGCCCTTTAACACAATTTTCTTTATGTCCACTTTTTCACTTTTTCTTTTGTCTTTATCAATTTTTATTTTTTTTATTTTATTTTAGTTTTAAAAGAAAAATCACAAATTTTACGAATTAAATTCTAAAATTTAATTTGTCTATTTTTTTTCGTCCCGAATTGAATTTAAGTTTAACATTTTAAATTTTTATTTTTTTTTTTATTTTTCTTGTTTGAAATAAACCGCACCGCACAAACTAATAAAAAAAACACGTCTTACTCGGTCAAGGTCTACCTTGCGAAAAAAAAAATGATGGCCGACCACCCACGTTTTTCAAGATCAATCAAGATCATGGTGTGCGAATCGATATTCGAAATTTTGTTTAATCGATCGCACACGATGGATTCGTTCGATAATCTTGAAAAACGTTACAGACGGGGTGGCGCCATCTGTTCGCAATTTTGCAACAATATTATGTAATCGAAATTGAATCGATTTTGAATCGAAACTTTGTGTAAAAAAACGGAGTTAATATTAAATTAATTTTGGCCATCGATCCTAAACTTGTTTTAAAGTTATTTACTTCATTAAAATTGTTTTTTTTTACAATTTGTGATTACATTTTAGTTATAGTTTAGTTATATATATATCACCATTTTAAAATCGATAACATTTTCGATTGCCGGCTATATTTCCTGATAGGCAATATTGCCATTGCCTCAGAGAGCAATATTGCTTCTTGATATATTGCGGCAATATTTTTGATATTTCAGTATATTTGAGACTTCTTCTTCTTTCTGTTTCTTATAAATTTTAGAAATATTGCCGCAATATTTTGCCCACGACAAGGCAATATGAACTGTCAAATAAATATTGCTTCCTAGGGCAATATTGACTGTGGAGACACACTGTAACTGATTACCAATGTCTTGCTGGGATATGATAATACTTATATACTTGGTCAGAGCTTTGGATACTAGAAACCAAAACAAAAGCTTAGTACACGAAAGCTGGTGTCGCCATCTATTATAGTTCAAAATCTGTCAAATATCAAAAATTGAGTCATTTTGCCTCTATAATTTTTGTTTTTACTGAATGTAATGTGTTAAAATTCTGATTTCAATTTTAAGATATCTGTCTGTGTTTTGAAATTGATTTTTCGGTGTTTTTTATTTAAAGAGATTATTTAAACATTTTTATTTATTGTTATTCTTATTTATGTATATTTTTTTTTTATTTAAACATCTGAGCTTCTGAATTGTTGTTGATTTGCCTTTTTTTAATGTTACTCCTGAAAAGATAATTGTATACACATGTACGTATATGTATGTATGTACGTAAATATGTATATACATACATATCACCAATAAAATATGAAAATTACACTTGAATGTCGAGAATATAACTGATTCGTAACACAAACATGAAACTTCAACGAACTGAATAACGAAAACTTTACGATTCAATCGAAAGTCATAATACAAATTTTCTGTTGACAATGCGTGAAAACGAACGAAACTGAAACAAAATCGAAACTTGAAATACGAATCTTTCGATATCGAACAGATTTTCTATTCGCATCGAATTGAATCGAAAGTCGGAATAGCCCTGCTAAATTCTTTGCCATTCTTGTCTAAGAGTTTTTCTTAGGTTTGGTAGGTTGGTAATATTATGATTCCAAAATCCCAAAAGATGTTCAATAGTATTTAAATCTGGACGCTGAGGTGGTGTAGGTATCACTTTTGTGCAGCTATATAATGTCCAAAGTCTGCAACTATCAGAGCTGTGTTCGAGATCATTATTTTCGTAGATCAGAAAGTTGTCTCTTACACCCAAATTTTCAGCACTTTCTTTCAAATTTGATTTTAAAATATGTTGATAAACAATTTTATTTACAATTTTATCGATAAAATGTAAATATTATTAATTGAAGCTGCAAAACAACTCCAAACCATTTGACTGCCTCCTCCGTGTTTTTTAGTTTGGATCGTTTTCCGCTCCTCAAGTTCTGTACCTGGCCTTCTCCATACTATGTGTGCACCATCAAGTCCAAACAAGTTATATTTGCTTTCATACGCAAATATAACGGTATTCCGGTAGTCAAATGGTTTATTGATGCACTCAGAAGCAAAACGTAGTCTTCATATTTTTCCTACGAGCTACACGATCATGAAAAATTTTTTTTCAATACATTGCTTATTGTCTGAGGATTCACGTTTCGTATCACGTTTGCCATTTCTTCTGTTAATTTTGTTGCACTTAATCTTGAGTTTTTCTTTATTTGAGAAACCATCCATCTTTTTTCATTTTAATTAAATATATTAGGGTGACCGGATTATGGAAGTTTTTTCATGGAATTCGCCAGTGTGTATTGTTTTATTATGTTATGTACTGTTGACTTGCTTTTATTTACAGTTTCGACTATTTCACATACCGTTTTTTGTCCGCTGTAATGAAAAACTATAAGTTTTCTTAATTCTTCATTCACTTCAGTTTGTTTTTCCCCATTTTCATTTATTTCCTTTTTTTTTTTAAAGTAAACTAAGTAAAAATCAATTAAAATTAAAGATTAAATCTTGGTATGAACAATAATATTCATGGAGATTTGAAATAACGGAACTTATTTCATAATTTTTTGGCCCCAATACTTGTTTAAGTTTCAATTTTTTTGATGTTTCAAGATTAAGTTTGAAATACATATGGAACGGAATAAGATAGAAAAATGAAACTTTGCAAAAATAAATTAAATATATCAATGAAAAAGCTGAATTAAAAATCGAACATATGTAAGTATTTAAAATGTGTTTTTATTGATACTTTCTTCTTTCAGAAGTGTTTGTCTCAATAGTTTTTTGAGCCAGAGTATAAAAGCAAACAATTATCTCAAATCAAAACAATACATACAATACTTACAACTAAAGTAGTCATAAAGAGAGCGAAAATAACGAAGAGGCAATACTTCTACTAGAATGGTAATAAAGGCGCATTGGCTAAACAAACAGCAGGTTAAACAAAAGAAAAGCTATAAACTGAAAATAAAAATACTTTATAAAAAGAAGTGAAGTTTTTGAATTGTACGAAATAAATAAATTAAACAACTAAAAGGCGTTTAATTAAATCATTTCAATTAAGATAGAAATTGTAGAACATAAAAAATTTAAGAAAAAACATGTAATTTAAAACTTTCGTAACAATTAAAAAATAATCAACGGAAAAAAGTGAAAAAAATGTTCTTATCAGGAGCTGTGTTATTTTCAAGTTTCAATGAAATGCTTTCTTGAATAGACGCACTGTAAAGACGAAACTGCGATCAAGGACCAAGTTTTGAATTTCGATTATCGGAACACACTAATCGCATATACAGTAATTCAAAAAATGTTGTCCATTCTATGAAATCATGTATCTGGAAATTTTCAATCCACTTCATTTTAGAAGGAGAGGGGGTTTTCAGGAATAATCTAGAAACAGTTTCAACTTAAGTTTAAAAAAAATTTTTGATTTTCATTCTGGGAATCCCGGTATATAACAATATAAAATTTTCAACTTATGCACAATGTTCTGACCATTTTATGCGGTTATGTAGTACACTATGCAAAGGAGGTATGCAGTATTGTACTTCATAAACAATACAGCTGCTTTTATGTTCCGCACTTGTTTGCAAAAGTTGACATACCTTTATGTACTTACATGAACGCACGCGACATACTCATATTAATGACACATAAAGACTAGTATACTTAAGTGATATTAAACTGCACGTTGAAAAGATGTAATTTTATAGTTTGAAACAATTTGAAAAAAACAAAAATAAATATCTGTATATGCTGTAGATACGAATTTTTGTATATGTACATATATACATATGTATATACAAGTACATTAAAGCACTGAAATTGTGAAATAACTTGTGAAATTTCAAAATTAATGAAATTTTCAAGCAACCAACAGAAAAAACTCGGAATAACCAACACTCAAGCTTGGAAACCTGATTTTGTGTTACTTTGAGTATGTGCGAGATGCCTGGAAAAGTCTGCTAAAGTCCTAAAGTGCTAAATTACTTCCAAAGGAACCAAAATTTAGCATTTCAGCAGGAGTCGCTAATCTGTTGACAGTTTTAGTTATCAATTTTTCTATGCATTTTTTTGTTTCAGGTTACATATTTACATATGTATGTATATAGTATTCCATATGATTTCACAAATTCATATTTTCAATTTTTTCAACAACTGTTAAAAGTTCAAAAAATTATTTTCAAAAGATTATATGAAATTTAAGGACCTGTTGATTACATTTTTTTTTTAAATTAACGAAAACTAAATTTCTGTGTTACAACTTATTTTTTTAATGAGATGCATGGTACATGTGACTATGTTTGTTTGTTTGAAGTGGCTGTGCAACTTCGGCGTAGTTGCACCCAAATAGCATATGAAAATGCCATTTTGATACCACAGTCGCTCGCGGGCACTTGCCCTACGGGTATAAACGCGGGCAGTCGAGCCCAAAAAACAGACAATACTGCCAGGGCTCATCTGAGACAGTTCCCCGAGGCCATCTAGAAAAAACTTGCCAAACGCTCTATGCCTTGCTTTGGGTAGAGCTGGGCATTCACAGAAGTAGTGCAGTGGAGTTTCCTCTTTCTCCACCGCTCCACAACTGCGACAATGCGGGTTAAAGGGCACACCGATCTTGGCTGCATGTCTGCCTATTGGCCAGTGCCCCGTAAGAGCAGACACCACTTTAGCTATAGTGTGTCTGCTCATGTTCACTAATGACCTAGTTCTTGTTGGATCCAACCTTGGCCAGGTCTGTCTTGCAATCTTGCAGTTGGAGAGGCTCCTCCATCTGTGATTGGCAGTCTCCAAGAAGTGTGTCCAAACAACTCTTTTCACACTTCCTATTGGAACACACACGTCCTCCTGGGACGAACAGTGCATCAGCGTGCCCGATTTGGCTAGGGAGTCAGCCTTCTCGTTACCCTGTATGTTCCTATGTCATGGAACCCATACCAGAGTAACTTTGGCCTTACTGCCTAGCTTCACGAGCTCCGATCTACACTGATTTACTAACTTAGATCTAAACGTATTGGCCGTGTATTTAACCCAGTGGTCCGGGGGGACCAGGCACAGAATAACGTTGAGAGCCTCCGTGGGACACGATCTCATGACCCCGGTAACCCCCAACCCCTCCGTCCTCTGAATCCTCCCTAACCTCTGTTGGTTATATCTCCTTTCCATCGCAGGCCACCAAACTAGTGAGCCATAAGTCAGGATCGGACGTATCACTGCTGTGAATAGCCATAGCAACATCTTCGGCTTGAGACCCCATCTCTTGCCGAAGGTCTTTTTGCTAGCGTACAAAGCAATACAAGCTTTCTTCGCTCTCTCTTCCACATTGTCCTTCCAATTAAGTTTAGAGTCCAAATACACTCCTAGGTATTTGACTCTATTGGACAATGTGAGTTGATTTCCGCCGATGGTCGTAAGGTTGAAACTGAGGACTTTGGTTCTGTTTGTAAATAGCATCAGGTCCGTCTTACCTGCATTGATCCTTAGTCCACAGCTTGTGGCCCAAGTATCAACTTTCTTCAGGCTCCTGTTCATGATGTCACTCATCACGTCAGGAAACATTCCCGATACTAGCAGAACCAGGTCATCAGCGTATACAACCGTTTTGACCCCGTCCCTTCCCAACTGGGACAGAATTCGGTCCATGACAAGGATCCACAAGAGAGGTGACATTACCCCTCCCTGGGGAGTCCCCCTTCTAGCGTACCTTATCAGTCTAGTATTTCCCAGCTCTGTCTGGATTAGCCTTGAGTTGAGCAATTTACCAATCCATTGGTTTATGCTCCCCTCACCACCTGACGAGTCGAGTGCTTCCATAATGGTTTCTTGTGTCACGTTGTAGAAAACGCCTTCTATGTCTAGGAAGGCCGCCAACGTGTATTGTTTGAACTCAAGGGACCTTTCCACTGTACGCACTACCTCGTGCAACGCCGTCTCAGTGGATCTCCCCTTGATGTAAGCATGCTGGGATCTGGAGAGAGTGACCTCCACCCTTTTCCTCAGATGAGCTTCTATCACCCTTTCCAGTGTTTTCAACGCAAAGCAGGTGAAGCTGATCGGCCTGAAATCTTTCGCTGTTTCGTGACCGCTTTTTCCTGCCTTGGGTATGAAGACCACTCGGGCCCTCTGCCAGCTGTCCGGGACATGCCCCAGCCACAGGCAGCTTCTAAAAATCACCACCAGCCACGGAACCACTACACTTTGTAGTTCCTGCAACATTGCTGGATAGACCCCATCCGGTCCTGGTGATTTGTATGGTGAAAATCTATTAACCGCCCAGGATACTCTGTCCCTGGTGATTATGTTGCTTACCTCTTCCCAAGACGCCTGCGTACTTTCCATAGCACGCTCTTCCGCTGTCTTGCAGCATCCCGGGAAGTGAGTTTCCGTCAACAGCTCGAGAGTTTCCTCCTCAGTCTCCGTCCACTCCTGACTCCCTTTCCTAAGGAACGAGGGACAAGACCGCTCTGTTGACAGGATCTTTCCGAGCCTTGTCATCTCCCCAATATTCTCAATGGAGTGACAATACTCCTTCCAGGCTGTTGCCTTGGCTACCCTAATGGATCTCTTATATTCCCTAAGAAGATCCTTATAGGGTTTCCAGAAATTCTGTTTTTTACAGATGTTGAAGATATCTCTAGTCATCCTCCTGAGAATGGGTAGGTCTTCGTTCCACCAACTGGGGAGACGCTTCTTACCACGCGTCAGCGGACAGGAGGCTTCGAAGGAGGTTCTCATGGCCTCCTCCATGTCACAAACCCTCCTGTCCACCTCTTCCATGGTTTCAAGCCTCTCTTTTCCTGGTTGTGCTGGAAATCTGGAAATGAAAAAGTGACTAAACTTCTTCCAATCGGTTCTTTTAACATTACGATATGAAGGATCTTTTTTGCAGGCAAGGTTTACTTGAAAAGTATCCATCTATGATCAGAAAAAGACTTTTTCTAGGATACTCTCCACCTGTCTGCAGTTATATTACCTGTAGTTAGTGTAACATCCAGCACCTCCTCCCAGCCACAGAACCTGTCCGAGCTTGGAAAGATAAATGTTGGAGTGCTACCCCTGCTGTTTACTACTAGGTTAGTATTTATAATGAAATCAAAAAGGGACTCACCTCCCTCGTTGCACTCCGTGCTGCCCCACAGAGTGTGTCTGGCGTTTGCATCACAGCCTACTATCAGCTTGGCGTTCCTTGATGCCACGTCGGCAACCAGTTGGGTCAGCTCTGCAGGCGGTATAGGCTCTTCGTGAACCATATAAGCTGAGGAAATGTAAACTTCCATCTTAACGACTGTTACGTCGGTTGATCTGTAATTAACACAAAAGTAAGCCTTAATGTCTTTCTTTATAAGAATACAGCTTCTTGGCTTACTACCTACCTCCGTTCCTTTACTATAGAACAGGTTGTAATTGGCGCTTTTGAGGCCCCTGACGACCCCCTGGTCCAGGGCTCCTGGATCCGGCCCACATCAATGTCCTCCTCGCCTAGGAAGACAGACAGATTGTCTGAAGCTACTCTAGAGTGCTTCAGATTAATCTGCACTACTTGCAGGCCCTTCACTGGCATCCTCCGCAATGGCAAGGACCTCCATGTCCTCAGCCAGTGCGTCCTCCTAGTCTTCCTGCCCCGCTTGGTGGAATATCTTAAGTTTGGCATTCCTGATGCTTGATTAATTTGTAATCTACCTTTTTCAGAGCCTCTAGGCTCTCCTCATTAATGAGTAGAAGGAAAGAGGTAGAGTTTTTCTGTGCTTCCTCTGACCATCCAGTCATGCATAGGAACCCCAGGATTTTGCAACTGTAGGCATCTTAACAGTTTGCCGGGCTCAAGTTCCATCTTAGGTAACCATATACGAGCCCTCGGTCTCTTTGGAATCTCCTTGGCTGGGATAAGCTTGAGCTTCAAGCCTTCCCAGGCATTGCCAAGCTTGGCAATGCACGAGCCAAGAAATTCCTTTGAGAACTCGTTCTCGCACACTATCACCCTACATCCTCTGACTACCTCCGAGGAGTCAAAGGATGGTATTATGCGGCTTTTACCCTCCAGGACAAAGCCCATCACCATCTCCGTCAGCTTGGCCTCAACCTTGACCCACGCCTCCGTTGACAACTTGCCACCCGGAGCGTTTTCGTCAATGAGGGCCACATGGAGATGGTCCCTCGCCACTTCACTAAAGGGCCGACTGGGTTATCCCGGTTTCCCAGTTGCTCTACTCGAGGCTGAAGTTAAGGGTTTACTCACCTTAGACCGCTTGGCCTCTTGGAGGATCTCATCTTGAGATCTATTTCTCTTTGAGGCACTCCCTTTCCTTCAGGCACCGCATATACTCTTCAACTACCTTCTGGTACTTGACCTTATCCTCGGCGTCTTTCTCTTGCCCCGTACCTTCTCTTTCATTCTTGACAATCTTGTCAAGAATGAAAAGAGCCTTATGGTACTTCTTCTTCAAGAGTACGCCGGGCGTTTTCCTTCTCGGCTTCGGTTTTTTGGCCTGGCGACCTTGACCAATACCTCCGCCTTTTTCGGTGATGTAGGGGTGCTGAACAAAATTTTGTTTTATCATTTTATTTTTGTTTGTTAAGATTCATTTATTCATGAGTATAAAGCATATGTACATATTTAAATATTCTTCTTAATGAAGGGAAACATAAACACCTTTAATCACTTTTTGGTATAAGCCTCAAGCTATAATTCCCAGTGAGATTTTAATTTATAACGTTAACTGTCTTCCTATGTTTAATATATATTTTAAGAAAGTGTACTTCCCGACATGAATATGTATTTATTCAATTGTCATCCCGAAGAAAAAAAAAATTTTTTTTTTCAGTATAATTCTACGAGCACTTCAACACAGTAATTCAATATATTTAAAACTAACTCGGAAGAAGATTTTAGTACAAGAACAGACCTACATGTGTCGACGAATCACGCAAAGATTTTCATCTTCAAAATTAAAAATATGAGTCCCGCCAATTTTATAAAAAAAATTATACTTGAATCTTACAATCTTATATTTGTAAGTTTTTTTCTCGCTTACGGACATATGCATTATGAAATGTTCTCCATAGCTGCTTTATGCTGTAGTTAGTTTCCATATTTTTACACTGTAAGATTTTCACAAGATTTTCGTCATATTTTGTTCGTAATATATAGCTGAATTATGTGGGTGAAAAAAGTAAGGTGTATAACAGTGTAACAGGCAGCCTGGTACTCGAAGGTTGCTCTGATGCCCAAGTTGCTCGAAAGGATTTAAAAAGTATTTCGGTTTCAATTTCTGTGAGATATTTTTTTGTTACAATGTCGGAAGTTTATTCGATACAAAAAAATGAGTTGATCGTCCATTTTTAATTTCATTTAATTTCAGTACTGTTTGCAACAACTCAGTTGACCAAAACTTGCGATTTCTTAACGAAGTCCTTCCGACAGTTCGGTTTCCCCTTCCGAAATCGGCAAAGAAATCTTCACGAGATCTGAAAAATTTAATATGAAAAGGGTTGACAAAAGTCGAGTGTTTTACTGGTGAGAATGTATTAGTGTTCGAAATTCATGACCGATTTTGTACCGACTTCGAAAGAAAGTCGGCTTTTTTTTGAACAAAATTCGTACCTGTAAAGACGGGGAATTTAGCAACATTTCTGAAAATGTTTGCAACAAAATAATCAAAATATTTTTCCATGTTTACTAATTGTATGCATGTAAGGAAATCCTTTTTGCGCCAATAATTTGGAAAATTTATCCTTTATGATAAGAACATAATATTTTCTTAACATATTATCTTCTTACTTCCTTTCGAAAAGTCCCACCCAAGCCAAGATGTTGAAATACCCGTGCCGAGGGCTGCGTAATCAGCTCGTGGTTAAGATAAGCTGGTCGTTAACGCTTCCTTGCGACGCCCAGGCAAGGTCGCTGGTATACATGCTTTATTTTAGCATGTCGGCTTTGCTAAACCGGACCTTTTGTTTCTGACATACTGGTGGGACCAGAATGGAACCGAAAAATAAAACAAACAAAAGCGAAAAAACACCAGTATCATCAGAGACGAAAGATCTGTCGTTTGATGATACCCTGATCTCCAGCCAAGAGATCAACAAGACAACAAGAACAGATAACAAGAACAGTGCCAGTCATAGCACCCCTTCATTACCGAAGAAAAAATAAAAAAGATAAGAAAGTGATAGTACTGTGAAAGAGAAGGACGCCGAGGATAAAGTCAAGTACCAGAAGATAGTTCACGAGTATATGATATAGTTGAAGGAAAGAGAAAGCAAACCAAAGAGCGCGAAAGCCTCGAAGAGAAATAGATCTCAAGACGAGATCCTCCAAGAGGCCAAAAGGTCAAAGGTAAGCAAGCCCTCAATCTCGACCTCAGCAAAGACAACCAATAATAACCGAGAGCAACGTAAGAGGCTCATATGCGAGAACGAACTCTCTAGAAGGCGTGAAGATCAAGCTTATCCTTGCTAAGGAAATCCCCAAGAGGCCGAGGGCTCACATATGGCTGCCCAAGATGGAGCTCGAGCCTAGGAAGCTGCTGAAATGTCTGCATCTGCAGAACCCTGAGGTTCCAATGAATGACTGGATGATCATTAAGGCAGAGGAACCTCAGAAAAACTCAACGTCTTTCTTACTGCTGAACAGTGAAGAGAGTCTAGGGGCTCTTGAAAGGGTGGAATGCAGGCTAAGGTTTGGCATAAGGAATAAAGCCAAACTGAAGATATTTCGCCAAGCGGGTCAGGAGGATCAGGAGGACGCACATGAATGTCCTAGCCATTGCGGAAGATGTCGGGGAAAGGCCTTCAGGTAGTACAGATTAATCTAAAGCACTCTAGAGTTGCTTCAGATAATCTGTCTTATTTTCTAGGTGAGGAAGACATTGACGTCGGCCTTATCCAGAAACCTTGGACCAAGGACGGAGTGGTCAAGGGTTTTCGTAATAGCAGTTACTACCTGTTCTTTAGCAAAAGAACCAAAACAGGAAGTAAGCCAAGAAGTTGCATTCTCGTTATAAGAAAAGCATAAAGACTTACTTTTGCTCTAATTACAGCTCAGCAAACGTAACCGTCATCAAGATGGAAGCGGAGGGCGGTTAGGAAATCCACCTTTCCTTAGTCTATATGGCTCATTAGGAGCCTGTACCGCCTATGAAACTGATCCAGCTGGTTGCCAGCGTTGCATCAAAGAGGGCTAAGTTGATTGCAGGCTGCGATGCAAACGCTAGACACACTCTATGGGCACTACGAAGTGTAATGAAAGGAGTACCTATATGATTTCATTATTACTATTAACCTGATAAAAAATAACAGAGGCAGCACTCCAACTTTTGTATTTCCCAGCTCAGACAGGTTTTCTGGCTGGGAGGAGGTGCCGGATGTTACTTTGACTACTGATAATATCACGGTAGACAAGTGGAAAGTATCCGAGAAAAAGTCGTTTTCAGAAGGATAATCTTCGAAGTGAATCTAGCCTGTAAGCGAGATTCGCCATATCGAAATGTTAAAAGAAGTCAGCTGGAAGAAATTCAGTCGGTTGTTTAATTCCAAATTTCTAACACGACCGAATAGAGGCTGGAAACCACGGAGGACGTGGACAGGAGGATACGCGATATGGAGGAGGCCATGAGAGCCTCCTTCGGATGCTCTTGTCCGCTTTCACGGAATACGAAGTGCTCCCTTGGTGGTGGAATGATGACTTAGCTGACCTCAGGAGGATGACTAGGAACATCTTCAATCTGCCGAAAGCAGAATTTTTGGCGACCCTTTAAGGACTGTCCGAGAGAGTGCAAGAAGTCCATTAGGGTAGCAAAGGCTACAGCCAGGAAAGAGTACTGTCGTTCCATCGAAGATACCGGTAAGATGACAAGACTCGGTAAAATCCTGTCAAGGAAGCGGTCCTCTTCTTCTTTCTTAAAGAAAGCAGAGGAAGGATAGACGGAGGAGGAAACTCTTGAGCTCTTAACAGAAACTCACCTTACAGGATGCAGCAAAAAAGCAGAACTTGCCATGGAGGATGCGCAGGCGTCTTGGGAAGAGATAAGTAGGATTATCACAAGATGCAGAGTATCCTGGGCGATAAATATATTCTCGCCATACAAATCACCTGGACCACATGGAGTCTATCCGATAGTGCTACAGAAAATGCAGAGTGCAGTAGTTCCTTGGCTAGTGGTGATTTTCAGAAGTTGCCTGTGGCGTGGATGAATTATAGAATATTTGGTCTATGCCTGTGGTAAGGACATGTCCCTGATAGCTGGCGGAAAGCCCGAGTGGTCTTCATACCGAAGGCAAGAAAGAGCAGTCATGAAACCGCGAAGGATTTCAGACCAATTAGATTAATCTGCTTCGCTCTAAAAAAGTTATTAGCTTAATCTTCTTCGCTTGGAAAGGGTTTTGGACGTCCACTTGAGACAAAAGATGGAAACTTCCCTCTCCAAGTCTCAGCACACATATATCAAGGGAAGATCCACTGAGACGGCTCTGCACGAGGTAGTGCACACAGTAGAGAGATCTCTTGAGTATAAACAATACACTTTGGCAGCTTTCCTAGATATCGAAAAAGCGTTTAATAACATGACAAAAGAAGCGATATTGGAAGCAATCAACTCATCTGGTGGAGAGAGGAGTATAAACCAATGGATTGGTAGACTACTCAGCTTTAGAAAGATCCAGACAGAGACAGGAAATACAAAATTGATAAGGTACGACAGGAGAGGCACACCCCAAAGGGGGTGTTGTCACCCCTCCTGTGAATACTTCTCATGGACCGAGTCCTTTCCCAGTTGGGAAGAGACGGAGTCAAGACGCGGACAACTTGGTTGTGATGGTATCGGTCATAATTCACAAGAACGTAATAAAATATAATTGAATTTATTTTCCTCAAAAATTTTTGTTTACAAAATTTTGTTTTGTTTGAAGACGGGGTCGGTGTACTATATACAAATCAAGATTTAATGTATAAAAAGATAATCTTCTTTCTAGGTATAATTTGATTCTAACAATCAAGTTAGAATCGAAGGTACATATATTCTTATTTAAAATTTTATAGGATTATCTAATAGTTGTTCATTTAAAGTTAAAAGTTGTCAAACTAAACAAAAAACAAAAAGTCGGGACATGCGTAAAATTACCTTTAACTTTTGTTCTACTATAATTTTGTTGAAATTAAGAGAATCATGTCTGTCTACACTACCCCTCTTACACTTTTTTACATTCTCGTAAAGTTCAAAATCTTTGATACTTAATGGGTTTGAACATAATATTCAAAGCATTCTGTGCACATTCGTTTATTCGGTTAACATTTTAATATAATATTGATAATTTATGTCAGTTCAGTTCGAATACAGTGTCGAATTACCTGTCGATTACAGTGGAGTTATGTACCAACAGAAAATCAAACCATTTTCTTTTATATGATACTCACAATTTTTGATACATTGCTCACAAAAACAGACGTCTAGCAATTAAACATTAAATATACTAAAAATTAATCATGCACGTGTACATATAATGTGAACTTATATTTCCTTTTGAGGTTTAAAAATGATGTTTGCATTTACAAACGTAACATAACATAATTAGTGATACAAGTTTATATAAATACATATACAAAAAATACATGTACGTGTGTATATGCATAACGTGTACGAAAAGAACGCACATATTAAGCAAGAAGTCAAAAGTGTTAAAGTAAAAAAATTGTTTATCTTTTTTCATTTGAAAAACCGAAAAAGAAATCCATATTTCATGTAATTTGAGTACATACATATGTACATACATTCTTTTTTAATGTTTTTTAACATTGCTTAAAATTGAATATCAACTTACCATTGCATTATAAGTATTAAATTTTTCCGTTCATGATAATTAATGTCATGACAACCCCTACTTTTTAGCTCGTAAATTATAAATTCTTCAGTAGACCTTTGAGTGTATTTCTTTATTCGTACCGTACGTTCGGTATATTCCATATGCCATTCTTTATTCAAAAAGTATATTCCGAACGTTCTTTTCCGTGTTTCTTCATTCATTCGGAATATACAGAACGTATTCTTTTTAATCTTATACTGATGATGGTATAAATGGAATAAACCCTACTTTTAATTTGTAATCTGTCAAATATATGATAGTGAAAGGGAAAATAGGGTTATATCATAAAAAAATAATTTAATAAAATAAATAATTTACATTATTTTATTTTATTTTTCATTTTTTATTATTTTTTAAAAACAAAAATTTCCAACCTGAAAAAATCTTATTTTTTATAACTAAAAAAATTAAATTATTTTTTCTCCAGCCATTTTAATATACCATTTATTCTATTTTGTTTCTTTATTAATACTATTCCAAATTTTCCGGACAGTATTCTGTATATTCTATTCCGAGTACGAAATAAAAAAAGAAATACACCCTTTATTTCTACTAAGAAATGATCGTTGAACAAAACAGCATAACAGACTATGAAATGAGAAAAAAAAAACTAAGCACGTTGAAATAATGAATGCGACATTAAAGACAATGACAAAAGAAAAAAAAACATGGGATAGAACAGACAATAAAATTAATAGTGGAAATTCAAATAAATGAATGTTCATTGAATAATTTGGCTTGATTACAATTTAGTTCGTCACCTAATTAGTAGTAATAATTTTTTATGACCAAATGAATAAATGTAATGAACACAATAAAATATTACATACAGGGTGCCTAAATATAAGATAAAAATGACAAAATACATATTTCACAAAGTTCAATCTCTTCCTGTTGTTGTATGAGTAGCTGCACAACTATAGGACTGAGTTGCGCTCAATTAGCATAAAAGGATGCCATTTTGAAGTCACATTATGTACATTATCGGCGGAAATCTGAGAAGGAAAACTCGGTTACAGCCATCCAGTTAAGCTAAGGTAGCAGATGATGCAACCAATACATGATATAGTAAAATTTAAATTACTACAATCACAAAGATAATTGGATCTTATGAAGAAATGTATAAAATTATTCTGAAATTGGAACTTCAAGTTTTTTTCAAAGAAAATTGATTTAATAATTAAAAAAGTATGTACATAAGTGGACAAAGAAAAGTTAATAAAACGTCGTTTTCAACACATGTAGAACTCAGAAACTTTGTTGTATCTCTATCTTTAATGTACTTTATGATTTTTCAAAATTTAGTTTTGTGTTCAAAATTTCCTTCTAATCTGCAATTTTTTTTAAAGGTTTAAAGGATTGCAAATTTTTTAAACGGCTTTTCACCCGTTTTCAAAATCCCCAACAGTTATTGAGAGTGTATGCGAAATGCAGCTATGTAAATGTGATTCAAGTTCTTAAGTGCTAAACTGCAAGTTTAGGCAGTGGTCATACTGGTGGAGTATGTAGTACATGACTCATAGTATGAAGTACTTACTGCATCTAGAAAATTCTTCAGTAAAGCGATAAAAACAGGACAAAGGGATGTCTATAGACAAGAACTGACTCTTTATAATAAAATGATTCGTGAAGCCAAAAGTAACTCGTGGAAATCCTTCTGTGGCGAGATAAATTCAATCTCAGAAGGAGCCAGACTCCACAGTTCTTTGGCTAAAACTCTCACTAATTCCTTGGGTTTATTAAAGACCAAGGATAGGGCTTACACGAAAAACGACAGGGACACACTGGAGGTACTGCTATATACGCACTTTCCAGAATGTGAAACCTTTCTTGAAACCGATGACCAATCTGCTTTCGATGAGCTCCATCTAACAGCGAAGAAGGTAGATTTGGATTTGGCTAAAAAAGTAATCACGCTGAGCAGGACAATATGGGCTGTCAATACTTTTGAACCATATAAAAGTCCTGGCCCAGGCGGAGTCTATCCAGTTCTACTACAAAAAGGAGGAAAAGTAGTAGAGCTGGAACTAATCAGGCTTTTCAGGGGCAGCTTAGCTCTAGGCCACATACCCAAAGCCTGGAGGACGACTAATTTGGTCTTTACACACAAACCTGGGAAAGATTGCTCTCAGGCAAAGTCGTCTATCGTCCTTCATTTTGAAGACGTTAGAGAGACTGGTTGAAAGGCATATCAGGGAAACCTGTCTGATTGAGAGACCCTTGACCTCCAATCAACATGCCTATCAGCATGTAAGCCACATGTTAAGAAGGAGAATAGTAGAAGCCACTCTGACGAGAGTAGACACACGGATGTCGGTCACCAGAGGAACCCCACAAGGAGGTGTCTTATCACCACTTCTGTGGGATCTAGTAGTGGATGACCTGATTACCGTACTAAACAAGAAAGGATTTTGCACCCAGGGCTATGCGGACGACATAGTCATCATAACCCGGGGCAAATTTCTAGGTACGATACCAGATCTAATGCAGAAGGCTCTGAAAATAGTAGAGGAATGGTGTAGCAGGGACAACCTGAAGGCAAACCCAGCTAAAACCCCCTTGTTCCCTTCACGAAGAAAAGGACGATGAAAGGTGTAAAACCTCTAGTCATTTTCAACAGGCAGTTGGAGATTTCCAAACAAGTTAAATATCTAGGACTCATCCTAGATAGTAAACTGACCTGGAATGAACAACTGGCTGAAATTACGGGAAAGGCAAAAACCTCCCTTTTCAATCTCAAAAGGGCACTCGGTACGACATGGGGAATAAGACCTCATATGGTACTTTGGATGTACGATGTGATTCTAGAACCCATGATAATTTACGGGTCACTCGTGTGGTGGCTCCACACAGAACAGAAAAAGGCCAAAATTGAATTGGAACGAATTCAAAAATTAGCCATTTTGTGTACAACGGGAGCTTTCAGAAGCATCCCGACAGCAGCCTTAGAAGCTAAACTAAACGTACCTCCCCTTAAATTCGTCATCAAGGGGCAAGCTAGGGTAGTGGCGTTTAGGCTGTATTTGAGTGGACACTGGAAACCCCTGGCGGAAGCCGGGCATGCCAGTATCCTGCAAATAATCAAACATAGAAGTTTCGAAATGAGACCCTGTAGACCTGATATACTCGCGATTGCCTGACTTTTTTCAGGGGTGTAATCAGGTTCACCCTTTTTTATTTATCTTTTCTTTGGTGTTATCTTTTGTATTGGTTCCACATTTCCATGAGTTTGAACTCCTGTTACCCTGTACATATAGAAAGCTAATTACTCTAGGGGGTCGCCTGATACCCTAGAAGCTTCTTTAATGATATTACTTACCCCTGATATCATTCACTCCTCGGCACGGGTCGCATAACACGTTGAGTTTGAGGTTTTGGTTGCGTTTGGTTTCGTTTTCTCTGTGCTATACCCCCATACTGTTTCCAAGTGGATAGTATAACACGTCATTGAAAACTACTCAGCCGCCCCAGCACGACAAGACGCAACCTCCGTGGGGTGCAATGCAGTTATTTTTTTTTAGACGCGAGGAGTAAAATGAGGTTTAGTGGTCTCAACACTGCAGTTTAATTAATCAGCTTATTGTGTCCCTCACTCCCAGTATTTCTACATAAAGGCGCATATTCTTATAGCAAAGAATATGACATAGGTCGAGTTCATGTTTGCAAAAAATTGACTGCAGTACTTAATTTGTCAAAACTAAGTTAGTACTAGCCTAGCATAACACTAATATCGTGCAGCTGTTTTTATGAACTGTCTACTGCAAAAATAAAGAAGCAAAAAAGAAATGATGCTTAATAATAAAAACAAGCAGTAATTTTTCATGATTTAGAATACATTTTACTTTGTCTTTCTTTTGTGATGTATTTGCAGACATAATTTTACAGCTGCTAAAACTGCTGTCAAACTTGTTCGGAACTGCAAACATGAACTTACTGCTTTCGCGCAAAAACGAATATGAACGTAATGCCTTTGCAGAACTAACTTAAAACTGCAAACATGAACTCGACCATACTTTACGTAGTCAGTGTTGAAAAGATCCTCCAGATTCCTACCCTATAAAGTAATAATTCTCCATCATTACATCAACACATTCCTCTTAAGCGTGTGTTGATATTTCTTCTTCTTACCTACACTCTAGGTTATCAACAATGACACCTATTTTTTGTAAGTGTACCTTAAACGTGTAATGTCCTGTAATTAGTCCAATTACACGTCTAATGGTTTTCCTATCACCTTTAAGTGTTAGTTCCGATATCGTTCTAATTGGCTCCGTAATGAGCCTCCCCGAGCGTCTGTTTCTTCCATTGGAAATCCAGTAGTTTTTATGTTGGGTTTGTATCTAATCAACTACTTATACTTTCCTTACGGAGTTCTTCGTAACTCCCAGGGCAGGCTCCGGCCCCCAAAAGGGTTTGTTAGAAGCCATCCTGGCAAGTTCGACAGCTTTTTTATTTCCAGCAATGCCCTTATATCCTGGCACCCATTTCAATAAAACATGTTTATTGTTGTTTTCCAGTACATTCAGGTTTCTTTTACACTCAAGTATTAAGCTGGAATTAAATGTAACGCTTCTAAGCGTTTTGATCGCTGCCTGGCTATCCGAGAGAATGAGGAGCTTCTTGTTTTTCTGACCTCTCAACAAATTCTCAAGAACACACAGGTTTATAGCGTGGATTTCGGTTTGGAACACCGTGGCATAGTTCCGCAGCGGAGCAATAATACTCCACCTGGGCTTCACACCATGTACTCCCGCTCCTGTCTCTATATCTGTCTTAGATTCATCTGTATACCAGATTAGATCACTGCGCAGATGCGTGTTTTCCCATTCCTCCCTACTTGTGATTCCAGTGAAAAATAGTTTTTCGAAATCCATGGAAGTTTTGATGTAATCACTTCTCATTTCGAATTTCGCATTTTTTATGGTATTTTCAGTTCCGATTCAAGTTCAACCTATAGGCTGCTATCCTAGCTTGCCTCTTGATGAATGAGTCAAGAGGACGAACGTTTATAATAGTCTTCAAGGCTGCTGTCGGTGTGCTTTTAAAAGCTCCCGCGATACACAGAAGGGCTACTCTTTGAATAATTAATTAGTTTCTTCATACTACATGTTGCATACGTCATATTCACCAGCATGACCGTCGCCTAAGTGTTGGAAAAATCGCTATTTAGTATAATAAATATGGTCGAATTGCTAAATTGATTGTTTTGGTATGAAATATAAAATACTCCTGTTTACATTTCAACATTCATACATACAAATGTAGATTTCACTTTTTTTTTTTATTTTTTTTAATTTTAAACATTTATTAAGTTTGAATTTATGAAATCTTTTGGAATATATGCTAAAAACTTTAAAATACATAGTGTTAAGATAATAAACTGGCAACACTAAAATTATTTAAGTATTTCAATTTAGTTAATTTTATATTGTTATATTTTGCATATTTCTTGGCTTGTTATTATCATTTAAACAATTAGGTCACTTTACCTATTGTTAATTTTGTATCACTACACATAAAAATTTAGTACATACTTTTCTCTCGCTCATCAATAAATATTGTACATTTAATCTCACTTGATATTTTAGGTCATAGTACTTGGTAAAATAAATTTGAAAATTTATTCCTTCTTTTTGTTGCAATCGTCATCGAGTAAGGTCAGACTTTTTGAAACTTGTGTAGTTTGTAATTAATATTTTTGTTTTAATAAAATTATAACGTGGTCGTGAAACTTTCAATTTTTGTGAAATTTCATTCATTTTTTTGTGAACACATAGAACAAATGACAACTGAAACTATGAACTATTTTGAAACACCCTAAATTGCTAGACTGAAAGTTATTAAATTCTTCAGAAATTTGGTAATCCAAGCAAATCCAGTCAATTAGCATAAAGCCTATGTCAAAAACTGAATTTTCATCTTAAATCAGTACTTTATTTAACATGTTATTGTTTTTATCACAGTTTTAAATTAACTTTTCTTGCGTATGGTATGAATTAATAAGTTTCCGGTTATTGATCTTCGGTTGAATCTTACTACAGTACAGTCACCGACAGTGACTCCAATTGGTTGACATTTTGTATGTCCCTCTGTGAATGTACACTTTTTCAAAGTACTCGTAAAAGGGTCAAAGTAAAATGGGATTTACATAAAATCCGGCTAACTGTAAAAATACGTAACTTTTTCAGCGTATATTCTGGAAAAACGGGTATAAAAAAGCCCTGACACTTTAAACTAGATTTTTTTAGAGAACATAATAACAAATATATGTATGTAAATAGCAATGTTACAGCAATAACATAACTCAGAATATTCAACGTAAATTTTTAAAGACAAAACTCATCCATTTATGAAAAACAGGTATTTCAAAACCTACGTAAGCGCATAAATTTTGCCATTTTCTTACATATGATACACAATTATGGTACTTTCATGAATGCGTCGTTGACGTGTGTTAACGATCCGAATGCGCTGGAATTATAATCTGAGTTATCAATTGTGCATGTACGCATTGCAGTTGTTTGAGTAATTTCTGTAAACTTTGCAGACTGCTTAAATTAACGAACTTGATACATTTCCACAATTGCACTGGAAAGAAATTTCTGAACTTGATTTTTTTCCGTCAGCGTCGACGATGCATTTATGAAACTACCCTATATGTTGTAAATAAATAATTTTCACCTTTTTGTAAATTTATGAATTTGTGAAAGTCAGAATAATTTAAAAAGAAAATTAAAATTTCCGTCTAAATTTAGTTTTTTTTATGTTCATATTATTAAAATTTATTTATTTTTTTATTTTTAATAAACAAAATAACAAGTACCTAATCTAACTTAAAATGTATGTATATCACTGTCATTCATTTTCATTGCAATCATAACACCTTTTTTAAAGTTTTATTTCATATTTCATAAAGTAACTTTTGAACATATGGCAAATATATTTTGTTATATAAAGGTGCCTTTACACTGTTATCGTGGCACATTTGCTTTCGCATTTGTGTTTGTTTTTGTTTTCGTTATTGTATTGGATATTTCGTACAATTCAGTCCGATAATGATATTTGACGTTTACACTGTTATCGTGGCACATTTGTAAACAAATTTGTTTGAAGTGCTAAAAATAATTTTAAATGCAATAAACAAAACAGATTTCCAAAGCCAACTAAGCAAATATCACTTTTTACAATAACAAAATACATGTGACACAATTGTGTGAATCATATGAAACAGAATCAAACGGATAATTTAAAAACTTATTTGCGTTAACAATTGCGAAGGCAATATCGAAATTTTTACTTCTTTACACTGCTTGTGTGATACAAAAACAAACACAAATGCGAAAGCAAATGTGCCACGATAACAGTGTAAAGGCACCTTAAATAAATTAAAAAAGGAAATGTACTAACATAGGTCAAAGAGCATATATAGAGTTTCCACTTGTCTGTATGTTTGCAAAAAATGTCTTCGAAATGTCTTCGAAATATCTTCGAAACACATTTAATACAATTGTATATATGTGCATTTATGTGTTCGAAATTTTGACAGTTTTATTACTTGGAAACTCTATTTGAATATATACTTTTTGCATAGGTATAGGGAGATGTACTACGATGCAGTATAAGTAGGGTAACCCAATACCTACACTTTATTTGCAGACATACGGAATTGTGTACAAGCACATTATTGCATTTGCAACTATGTACATATGTATGTGTTGCTAGGAAATATAAAAACTGAAAAATAATAATTCACGATAAAGAAGAAATTGAAAAACACGCAACTAATTAAAAATTTATTTTCGATTTATGTCCGTTTGAAAAAAAAACGATAAATTGAAAATAAATTAAATGGAGAAATAAATTTAATAAAACAAATAGAGTAGAACAGACAGACAGGTGCAACAACGTAAAATATAATTTATTTACAAGGGTGTTCATAATATAATGCGTACCATCTATGACGAATATTTCGTAATGTACTACCGCATTAACCGCATACATGCCATATTAGTAAGCGCAGCGCAGAAGAAAAATCATGTACTTATTTTATTTTCAAAATTCAAAAGTGTAATGTTTTGTTCACGCTGTCCAACACATTATCCTGATTGTTAATCAGGTTGTATATTTTACCACCTACATTCAACTGTTTGTTATAATCATCGTTCACATTTTACTACTTTGGTGCTTTCAAATGAGGTCAATGAGGATGAAGTACAAATATAAAAGAATGAAAATCTAAACAAATGATCGTAATATTTGTCCAACTTCGTTACACACACAGCGAAATATTTTCTAACTCAGCTCCGTCAATCGTTTAACAAACCCTTAAAATTGGCCTGCCGAGTGCCGACTCAAAAAGTAAATATATAGATTATAGAGTTTCCAACTGTCTGTATGTTTGCAAAAAATGTCTTCGAAATATCTTTGAAACACATTTATAGCCCTATTTACGAATCGCAAGTTTACGATCGCAAATTCTTCTTAACAGACGCTCTACTTACCATAACTGTGCTAATTGATATTTACCAACGCTCTAGCAAAATGCGTGTATGGCAATGCTATTTAGAACACATTTCTGATAGTTTGACACTTCACATAACCAAAATTTTTACTTGTATTATGAAGTTAGGAGTACATATTAAAAAAAATATTTTGAAAAATACTCAAATATTTTATGTTTAATATATTTAATAGAAATTTATTTCAAATTTATCTTGTAAATTTATATTGACTTGTATCAATTGCAGCCAAATTGATTTATTTATTTTATATTTCTGTATAAATATTTCATAAATTTGGTTATTAGAAATTCTTTTTTCTTTTGGATTCATCCGAACCCATATTCCATCCATACCCTTAATTTTGTTTATAACGATAAATTTAACCTTTTGTATTATTAACAACAGTTGCTAGTAGAAAAATGCAATCGCAAATTTTCGAGAGCAATACGTCAAATTTGCGATTGCAAAAGTTTTGTAAATGCCATTTTGAGCAGTTGCATTGGTAAGTTGCTACTAGCGACCGCAAATCGTTTCATAAATAGCCCTATTAATCCCATTGTATATATGTATGTGCATTTATGTGTTCGGAATTTTGACAGTTTTATTAATTGGAAACTCTATTTGAATATATACTTTTTGGCCGACTACTCTAAGCACGACACAATTCCGACGGTTGGTAAATTAAGTTGTATAATGTTATGCTTTGATTAATGTAAACAAATCATAAGGTTCAAGCTGTGTACACACTCATCGCATTAGTGAAGATTTTGATTTCAAGCGTATGTTTCTATAACTTCAAGGTCAGTACCTATGTACGTACACAAAATCTTCACTAACGCAAATAGTAACCGGATATAAAATATTTGTCATACACGGTACAGGCTCTACATGATAATTTCAAATAAAGTAGCAAAAGAAATAAACGTTTATTTTTTTTGCTATCCAAGTCCAGTGTACGTAATCATTTGTCGTTTTCTATTTTTTTGACATCGCAGTGAGTGATACAGACTTCAATTCATTTTATTCATTTTTACAAATTTTTTATCCTATATACATATTTGGCCCCTTTTTAAGTGCGCTCTTTTCATTTTATATTTAAAACTTTTATATTATTTATTCACTTAAGCAATAACTACGATTTTCTAACGAAAGTAGTTAACAACGGGAAAATTCAAAACTGTCAGAACAATACGAGAGTCATCTTCGAACAATTAAATTGGGCAATTTTTTTTTGGTTATATATTTTTTTATTTATTTAGTATGCCACGTCATCTTAGCAATTTAAACAAAAAACGTTTTTCGATTTCCCATAATTTCCTTAATATTCACTTGATTTTTACTACGCAATTATAAAGAAATTGTACATACATGCATACATACTATATTATATTATAAACTAGGAGACTCATCTTGAATCTTCAAAAGTTTTTCGAGTTGCATAAATCCCATTAAAAGTATAATTTGTATGGGCATATATAATTTGTCCATATTGTACCTATACATACGGGGTACTTTCATAAATCCGTCGTTGACGATGACGGCAAATATATCAACTTCATTTATTTCTTTGCAGTGCAATCGTGGAAATGTATCAGCTTCATTAATTCAAGCAGTTTGTAAAGTTTACACAAATTACTCAATCGTTCAACAACTGCAGTATTGATTTTCAAGAAGAAGAATTATCTGAAATTTCACTCTCACGTTTTGTTACGTTCTGCTCACAATTAGGTTACACTATAAAAACAAATATGGTGTATACTTAAAAATAGTGAACTGTCTTCATTTATTATGATCTACATATTTAAATAAAAGCGTGCATGGAAAGTTCACAATTCCGATTACAATTCCAGCGCATTCGGATCGTTGACACACGTCGGCAACGCATTCAGGAAAGTACCCACGTACATACATGCATACGTAAATTCTGGTAACTTTGCTAGGTAAAATGAGTACATGGAATATTTGTTCATGTGAATATTACTAAGTGTAAGTTTGTTTAATTTCAATTAGACAAGATCTCGGATAATATAAGATACATAACATACATATGTATGTATGAATTTATATAAAAAACAAATTTCGTATCCATACATACATAGGCATGTATATTACACTGACAGTGATGGATATCAAATTAACTGTAAATATATATACATACATGTGTTCCATACAAGCAACCATCGTTGGGCGCGTAAACTATTTACAGCGTTTACAACCACATATTACACGTACAAACAACGTTTGTAGAGTTTTTCTGTTTACCGTAAACGCGTAAACAGTGTAAACGTAAACAATTTTATTAAAAATTAAATTTTATTCATAAAAATAAAAAAAACATAAAATATGTTGTTTAAAATTAACTTCAATATTTATTTTGTGAATAAAAATTATAAAAACTGTACATAAGTTTTATATTTTTAAAGATCAAAATCACTCGACTTATTATCATTATTATTTGCAATTATTTTGAGGTTATAATATATATGGACATTATATGGTTATTTTGATTCATTTTCAAGTTCAATTTCATAGTCTTCAATTACATACACCCTCTGTTGTTGATCTTTCTTTTTATGATCACAAATATTCCTAGAATATTTAATTCATTATTCACATTACATACATTACAATAATAAACATAATTAAATTGATAATTTGAATATACATACAAATGTACATATGTACTATGGATTAATCAAATCAAAACAAACAAAGACAATAAATTTTTTTCCCTACCCATGTGCTTTCAATCTTTGTGTGGCCACATTAGATGAAGATTTTTTACAAACTGAACACAATGCACTGTATTTTTTATTAATAATTTAATTTAATTTTAATATTTCTTTAAAAAATCAAATTTAATTTTAATTTTGAAGTTTTTATATAAAAAGCCAACAATGCTATATCGCCGGTATGTTAAAAAAGCGATAAGTATTACATGTTTTCGCCTTGCTGATAAAATCGCGACAAATATACTCCTTTCTTTTCTTCAAGGAGATAAGAAAGCGATATATTGTGGCGTCATTTTTAAATTTTTCTACGACGGTATAATAATTAATAAAGAGTAAAAATTTTTACTATTTAGACGTGTTTACTGTGTGAGGTGAAAAGTTTTGTTTTCTATTTTTTTTTTTTAAATAAATAAAAGTTTAAATATAAAATATTGTGAATAAAAATATAAGTGACATTAAAAATAATATTGTGAACGTTAAAATAAAAATTAAAAAAAAGAAATTTGTATATGAAATAAAATTTTGTACTGGACTTAATTTCTGGAACTAAAAAAAAATAAACTATACCGGCATCATCACAAAAAATAAATTAAATATAAAGGTAATCAAAATATTTGTCAATATTTAGTTTTAGGGTACAAAGTTTTTTTATTTTACGGTTCAGGTTTTTTCGAATATTAGTTCACTTTATAAATATGCTTTCTCGCAATGATAGACGAAGAATCGCAAGAAGAGCGCAAAAACTTTGCGACTTCGTTTATAAAAATGCCCGCTCGGGTGGACCTGAACCTACGAAAAGTAGTAATAAATCTATAGAATTATTGGGCAAAATAAGTGAAAATGAAGCAAAATGCGAAATGATTATTGAAGATGATATTGCATGTACTTCTAAAAATATAAAATTTGATGTCGAAAATTCCGCAATCTCATATTCTTCTGACTCTGATAACGAAGATATACCCATTGATATTAGAGACAATGTATTCCATTGGGTGGCGAAGCACAACATTAGCAGAAACGCTGGTAATTAGTTGTTAGAAACATTGAGAAATTCGAATGTTAATATGTTCCTAATGTTCCTTATCAATAACGATCAAGGATATCAAGAGATCAACTTGTAAGTATAAAATTAATATATTCAAATTTTAGAATGAATGCAATTTTTTTCCATTTTATTTGTAGAAACTATTATTTACTAGATTTGGCATAGAAACTGTGTAGGATCTTTTACGTTGTAATTTGAAAAAACTGATGGGGAATGAGTTAGCAGTAAACTACACCAGGAATGGGAGCAAGGAAAAAGAGAGCATTAAAACTTTATTTTTTATAAGCCTACTGAAAGGTAAGACATATTTTTCAATTTTTATAGAAATATCTGACCATCTTACAGCACTAATACACTGCTGTATTAATCAAAAATATAAAAACACAACAAAATGATTTTATTGCATTAAATTATTTCAGTCCTAATTGAATTTATCGACAACTTACCCCCCTTCTAATAATGATAACCTACTCCATACAAAAAAATTGTATAGTCTTTCGAATATTGTAATTAAAAAAGTGTGTTTTAATGTAAATTTCCATAACTAGGTACTAATTAATTTTATTTCTAATTATTTATAGGAGAATGTCATAAAAAATTTACATCTTCAACTGCAGTACTAATTGACCATGTCATCCAACAACATTTTTTACATGCCAACGACAGGATAAACAAAAGAAATAAAAGATTAACTAAATGAAATTAAAATAATCACTTTTTCATATACATAAGTAAATTTAACATATCATTAATAAACATTATTACACTCAAAGTATTTCATTCTGTATTAAATTAAACTATGAATTAATATAATTTACTATTAGTCTGAAGAAAATATGGACTAAATTTTTAAATTATGTAAAACATACATTTATTTATTTTTAATTATTATGACCTTTTGTAATGTTATGATCTTAAATTGAGATTCATACCAACGGAACTATTTTTAACATTTTTTAAAAACTTTTTAGTGGGAAGAATGTACCTATACACATTAAATTATGAACATTCTTCACACTTAAAATTTTTAAAAAATGTTAAAAATAGTTCCGTTGATATGAATCTCAATTTAATATGAAAAATTTGGGACTACTTTTGTTTATCGTATTCTAAGGCAATAAGAAAGCGATTCGCCAAGGAGATACGATTATGTATCGCCAAAGGGATACGAATTCATGCATTACATTCTGCATACATTACTGCGATACATTCGCGATTCTCCAACTTTCCATATCGCGGCCTATGGCTATTTCTTCCAGCGGACAGTATCGTGCGCGATAGAATTTCGCATCTAAAATTAGAAGATGGCGATATCTTCTAAAAGAATCGCGGTTCGTATCGCCAACTATCGCAGACGATAGTAAAATGTCTTTTGGGAAAAAGTTATGAAAAAATGTTACCCAAAAAGTAAAAAGTAGCTAATTTCTCCATCACTCCATTAATTATTTTATTCATTTTAATACATACACATTTTATTCATACAGGGACATAAAAATGAAATTTTTACTACATTGAACTTTTTTATTATGATGAGTTATTTAAAAGTTATAGGCGTTGTAAAACCCTTATAATTTGTGAAGATGTTAATTTTGAGACTATTACATTCAAGATAAAAGCTGAAATAAAGTTTTTTCAAATGATGCGTCATCACAATCTTCAAAGTTTTCGTACGATATGAGATGAGATGAAATTTTTAAATATAAATATACAATGATGTCAAAATGACACCACTTTATATAGCTTCTATAAAGCCTTAACTGTATACAATTAGTAGACCAGGGTATAACATTGACACGTCATGTGAAAAGTCTAAACCTGTTTTGAATTAATTTATTTTGTAAATATTGAAAGAAATATTCTCACCCATTTCCTATATACTGGTCGTATTCAGTAGACTCATTTCGAAATTTTAAAAGCCCCAAAAATTATCACATGAACCCTGATAATATTTCCTGGTACTTTTTACATAAGAAATAATAAACGAAAAAAAATAAATAGTATCGATTATAAGAATCGCGTTCACATACTGTCGCAATACATGTACATAAGTACATACATATATGTACAAGATGCTCCAGGGTAACGATTATGAAATGCGAATACTGCGAATTACGGTCATAAAAGATATCGAACACGTAAGCTAAATGATGTCATGTTGTTTTTGTTGTTGTTTAAGTGGCTGCACAACAGCGACAGAATTTCGCGCAATTAGCATATGTAGATGTCATTTTGATGTCACATTTGATCGTGGGTACTATACCTACGGACATTAACACAGAAGAATTCGGCTACAACCATCCAGTCGAGCCAAAGTAGCAGACAATATTGCCAGGACTCATCTCAGATATATCCCCGAGGTTTTCCAGAAAGTATTTGCCAAATTCCTTGTTCCTTACTTTGGCTAGGGTCGGACATTCGCAGAAGAAATGAAGTCATGTATTGAATAATAATATTTGAACGTTGTATATTCCAGTCATTTTTAAGATGGATGAAAATTCATACTTGGTTCTTTCCAACAAGTTATTTTTGATTGAAGTCTAGTAAAAGTTATTATAATGTTAAATGTTCAAAAATCGTGCTTTTATACAAAAAATATAAAAAATATATTCCCAATCGTTGCCTTCATTCCGTCATGCAAATCGGAGGATATCCATCTTAAGATATTCAATGTTTACGTCACCTTTTTTTTAACCATTACAAATGAATTTTGATAGTTTCAGAATGTGTTCTATAAAACAATTTTTTGCTAGAAACACTCTGAACAGCTTAAACAAACGTAAATGTATGAAAATAAAACAGCTGTGAATTGTCTGTGAGTTCTGACACTTTTAAAAATTAAAACAATTACGCTAAAAACTTCAAAATTAAAATTAAATTTGATTTTTTAAAATAAAGTTTAATTTGATTTATTAAAATACAATTAAATTATTAATAAATTATTCATTAAAAAAATACAGTGCATTGTGTTTAGTTTGCATAAAATCTTTATCTAATGTGGCTACACAAAGATTGAAAGCACATGGGTAGGGAAAAAAATTTATTGTCTTTGTTTGTTTTGATTTGATTAATCCATAGTACATATGTACATTTGTATGTATATTCAAATTATCAATTTAATTATGTTTATTATTGTAATGTATGTAATGTGAATAATGAATTAAATATTCTAGGAATATTTGTGATCATAAAAAGAAAGATCAACAACAGAGGGTGTATGTAATTGAAGACTATGAAATTGGACTTGAAAATGAATCAAAATAACCATATAATGTCCATATATATTATAACCTCAAAATAATTGCAAATAATAATGATAATAAGTCGAGTGATTTTGATCTTTGAAAATATAAAACTTAGGTACAGTTTTTATAATTTTTATTCACAAAATAAATATTGAAGTTAATTTTAAACAACATATTTTATGTTTTTTTTATTTTTATGAATAAAATTTAATTTTCAATAAAATTGTTTACGTTTACACTGTTTACGCGTTTACGGTGAACAGAAAAACTCTTTACAGATGTTGTTTGTACTCTGAACTATGCGATAGAACCCTAAAACCATGGATGTGCGCATAAACTGTTCACAGTGTTTACCACCACAATTTACACGTAAACACAACGTCTGTAAACATTTTTTCTGTTAACTGTAAACACATAAACAGTGTAAACATAAACAGATGTATTAAATTAAAAATTAAATTATATTTATAAAAATAAAAAAGTACATAATATGTTTAATATTAACTTCAATTTCGATTTTGTGAATCAAAATTATAAAACCTGTATCTTTTAAACAATTTGATTTCATTCTTATTTTCAATTTCATAGTCTTCAATTACATACGCCTTCTGTTGCTGATCTTTCTTTTTATAATCACAAATATTCCTAGAATATTTATTATTCACATTAAATAATAAGTGTAAGTACATTGATTGATTGAATACATGTATTATGGAGAAATCAAATCAAAACAAACAACCGCAAATAATTTTTTTTATTAATTTGTGACCATATTAGATAAACATTTTTTGCAAATTAAACACAATATTTCCCGTATTTCCTTCCTTCTTCTTTTTAGGTGGAAATATAGTTCTGCATACATATATGTATGTTCCCTTTAGGAACAGCCATTGTTAAAAATTTAATAGTTAATTTAATTTTAATAATGCTTTAAAAAATCAAATTTAATTTTAATTTTGAATTGAAGTTTTTAGCGTAATTGTTTTAAAAGTGACAGAACTGACAGACAATTCACAGCTGTTTTATTTTTATACATTTACATCTGTTTACACTGTTTACACAGTGTTTACCGCGTTTATACTCTTTACCTCTGTTTACTAAGTAAACGTAAATAACGAATGTTTACCCGTAAATGCCTACCCCTGCCTGAAACACACTATGTAATAATACTCGTGTCTTATCTATGTACGGTTTTAATATATTTACATAGATAAAACTTTAGTACAGATTCATACATACATACATGCGTATATCATATTTCAAGCATGTAAATGAATTTAATTTCTTTGATGAGAAAATAGTTTTATCCAAAATAGAAACGCTTCGTAACGCGCTGGTTCGTTGAATTTTACCTAACGTTACGTATTTTTGACATTTGAACCAAAATAGAAACGTATACATACGTATACACCTGTAAACAGCTGTTACAAATTACTTTTCGGACACGTACAGTTCATGACATTATATATTTAGGCATATATTTTTAACCACCCCATATATTGAAGTGAGGAAAGCTATCTATCAAAGATAAGGCTTGGACCTTTTCAGTGACACAAATCATTAGATATCTCAATTATCTGGGACACCTTGTATATTAATTCATATACACATGTATGAATGTAATATATGTACGTACATATGTATGTACACTCACCCAAAACAAGTTCTGCCACACCCATGGATTTTGAATTTACAATAAAGAAAAATAACTGAATTCATATAAAAATTACATACATACATATATGTATTAATTGATGATAACGATAGATTAACTAATTGATTCGTGCTATTACTAACAAATTTCATTACATTTTTTTAGTATACTTTTATTATGAGTTTTTCTTTAAAAAAAATCATCAGTTTTAAATATTGATAATTAACGCCGTTATCGACGTCTTATCTTTTTCTATTTTTTTTCCTTTAGCTATACATACATATATATATGTACCTATATGTACATATGTATATGTACCTATTAATTTTTAATCATTTCAAACCATCGTTGGGCGCATAAACTATTTACAGCGTTTACAACTACAATTTACACGTAAAAACAACGTACGTAAAGAGTTTTTCTGTTTACCGTAAAGACGTAAAGAGTGTAAACGTAAACAAATTTATTAAAAATTAAATTTTATTCATAAAAATAAAAAAACACAAAATATGTTGTTTAACATTAAATTCAATATTTATTTTGTGAATAAAAATTATAAAAACTGTACATAAATTTGGTATTTTCAAAGATCAAAATCATCCGACTTATGTTTTTTTAATCTGTTAATTTTTAAAAGTGACAGACAATTTACACACAGCTATTTTATTTTTATGCATTTACGTCTATTTACGCTATTTACGCTGTCTTTACGGTATTTACACTCTTTACTCTCTTTGCCAAGTAAACGTAAACTCCGGCTGTTTACGCGTAAATGCCCAACCGTGTTTCAAACATTTAAATGTATTCAAATGATAACTCATATGCTATACGATGTTTATATTTTTTGCAGTAACATTTTAATATTCTCTTTTTAATATTCAATAACCAATAATGATAAGAAACGTACTTTAAATATAAATGTATGCATGTACTCACATTTAAAAGATGTATCAAAATAGAATTCACAATAAATAAGTCATTTTTTAATGCCTTTATTCACCGAAATAGATTATTTTTAAATTGAAATACATCGTATTCAACGGCCTGGATAAGATATTTTTTAGACAATCATAGAGTAGTCGTAAAAATATCTTAGAAACATAACCTTATTATTCGAAAATCATTAATACAAAGAAGTTAAAGTTGAACTTTTCAAAGTAATCTCATTATTTCTTCATGAAAAAAATTATCACCTGACGTATTTGACGTTTCGAAAATAATTTTTACCCACGTTTTGAAAAATATTCGACGGATAATCTTGGTTGATGAATGCAAGCATAAGAGTCTAGTCTATTTTCAGCAAAAAATTTTTGTATATGTGTTTCATCTCGAATTCAGCCCTTGTAATAAAATGAAAGATTAAAAATTTTCTATAACATATAGAAACATAGTCAAAAAATGTGCTAATCTTTTAACCTATCCTACATACATACATACATACTTATGTACATACATATATATATGCTATATAATCCTGTATATTATAAAATTTATGCCAGAAACCAAGTCCTTTCCGATAAATTATGTTTATTCAAAATTAAAGATGAATACCCGAAGGCTTTTAATTTTAAATTTGAAAAATATAGTCTCCTACTAAAAAAATCTAGTGGTTTTCGGATCAACCTGTATAATTTTCGCGTAGAAAAAATACGCCGCATAAATTGTTGCTGAAAAAAAAAATTCAAGTATCAGATAAAGTACATTTTGCGACTTTTCAGGAACACCCTGTATTTTATATTTAACATTATGAAAATACTTATTATGTAAATAATTTCATTTTTATCGTCATTATTGTTATTATTATTTTTTGTTTATATTTCTCTATTTTTAAAATTGAACTTGTTCTAAAATACAGATCATTTTAATTAACAAATAAATATTTTTCTGATAACATATTATTTTAATAAAAAATTCAAAAATATTCAAGTTACGATGTGAATTCTTATAATTTAGTACAGAATATTCTAAATTGAGATTACATTTTGACAAAAACCGCAATTTAACCAAATTCTGTTAGTAAAAATTTAAATAGTGAAAAAATACCACATAAAATATTTGATAAAATTTTAATTTCCTAAATTAATATTAATTGAGACTAATTCTTTCATATTTGATAAAGTTTTAATTTCCTAAATTAATATTAATTGAGACTAATTCAAAAATGAAAGTAGATTATAATGAAAAATGGAAAAAATCAGTTATATCAACAAAATATCCAACTAATCGTGATATACTACTAAAAACAACGCACAGGTATGTAAAATTGTATGGAATACACACCTCGTATGTACATACATATTTAAATGACAGTGTTGTAAATACACAAAAAGTATAAATTTTTTTTTTTTTAAAGATAATTTCTATGTATACTTCGTCCACTAATAATATGCATTTAAGATCATATGTAGATTACATAAAGTGGTACCATTTTACATTACTATACATTGATATTCAAAAAATTCATCTGATATTATAATATTGTAATGCTTTCATAAAAGCTTTGTGAATTGTGGTTATGTTACGGTAAATGTACACTCTTGGGAAATGTACACTTTTACCGTAAAATGTGTACATTTTCCAAAAAGTTAGGTATATGAAAATTGAATATAATGTATACGTACATTTCCCGGCAAATTTACACTCTTACCTTCATGTTTTAAGAAAAGTTAAAACAAAAATTTATTTAAATAATAATATTATATTAATTAATAAATAATATTTAATTAAATATTAAATAATAAAATAATAAAATATTTATATTAAATAAAAATATTTCTTTTCTTTGCATATTAAATATTATGTCTATATATTAATAATTAATATTAATATATGATTTATTTCATGGTTGGGCATTTACGCGTAAACAGCCGGAGTTTACGCTTACTTGGTAAAGAGAGTAAAGAGTGTAAATACCGTAAAGACTGCGTAAATAGCGTAAATAGACGTAAATGCATAAAAATAAAACAGCTGTGTGTAAATTGTCTGTCACTTTTAAAAATTAACAGATTAAAAAAACATAAGTCGGGTGATTTTGATCTTTGAAAATACCAAACTTATGTACAGTTTTTATAATTTTTATTCACAAAATAAATATTGAAGTTAATGTTAAACAACATATTTTGTGTTTTTTAATTTTTATGAATAAAATTTAATTTTTAATAAATTTGTTTACGTTTACACTCTTTACGTCTTTACGGTAAACAGAAAAACTCTTTACGTACGTTGTTTTTACGTGTAAATTGTGGTTGTAAACGCTGTAAATAGTTTACGCGCCCAACGATGATTTATTTATTAATATATTAATAATTAATATATTAATAATTAATAATTAATATATTAAATATTTAATAATTAATATATTAATATATATATGTGTATATAATAATATTAATATATGATATCGTATTTTGTATGCTCACATTTACCAAAACGACATGGTTATTGTAAATTCAATGTACATTTCCCTTCTTTGAAATTGTAGATGTTAGTTGAATGCACACTACCCAAACGAGGAGGCAAATGTGCACATTTACCGGAAAATGTGTACATTTACCGCAATATCTACTTTTACCGTAACAGTTATACTGCTTGTGAAACAGTCTAATTAGAATTTATTAGAGAAGGAAAGAGATGTATGTACTCCCATAAGACCTTAAGAAGTGCATAATATTAGTGGAGAGAGTATATAAATAATATAGTACATGTACATTTAGTAATTGTTAAAGTGATATATGAATGTAACTAAGTTGTATAAAAACTTCTCCAATTAGAATCAAAATAATTAATAAGAACTAATTTAATTCTAGCTGGCTTGAAGGCAGAAGATGTGATGATAACGCAGAAGGATTATGGAGAGTTTATGATGGTATATATGATCTTACTGATTTTATAGATAAACACCCTGGTGGATCTTTTTGGTTAAAAGTAACAAAAGTATGGACACATCTTTATTTTTATACATATACGTACAACACAGGTTGATTCAGTTAATTATGTACTAAATTCAGCTGGTGATAGGTCTTGATGAGACAAGCAAAAAATCGTGAGGGAGGGAAATATCGGTTGTGGATTTAATTCATATATGTACTTAACTGAATCACCTTATATGTATGAACATACATACGTATGTATGTACATATGTATATATTGTACATAGTGTGACGGTTTAGCACACATACATAAAAGTAATTTATTTATTTTTAATTTTTGAAGTAGTATTTATGAAAATGTTTCTAACATGCTTTCTGTTAAATTTAGTATTAAAATAATTTTGATTTTTTGAATAATCACACTTTGTTCAATTTGCTCACTTCAAAGTTTAATCTTGAAGATAAAGATCGCCTATTTAGGCGATAAGTCAAGAATTTGGTTTTCTTCATTTTAAAAAATTTGTCTTCTAGATAAAGTTATCCAACAGTTTAAGTTCGAGATACATATTTCTAATTGAAAGAACTACTTTAAATTTATTTTGACGTTTGAAATTACTCGTTGTTGTGACAACAAACAAAAATATTTCAAAATTTAAATTTTATTGAACATCTTCATATTATTGCAATTTATACATGAAGATATATGTATCATACATGTCACATTTTCAGAGCTCAGAGTTGGTATTTTAATTTGCAAATGAAAAATGAATTTTACAAGTCTCGATACTTTTTCTCGAATTTCACAATTCAGTATTTTGATTTGAATAGAAAACCGAGTTTATATACTTGATGTTGTACATTTTTAATTATTTTTATTTCCAGTTGAATATTTTTCACAAAATTTGGTTATTTTATTTATATATTCTATAAAAACAACCAAAAAATTATATTTCAAGCCATTTTACAATTCAAATTAACCAATTTAAAAAAAACTCCTGCGATCTTTAGTGGGTGAATTATTTTTTTCAAAAAAAATTCAAAAATTCATTTTTCACGTAAATGAAAATACCGATTAACATATGTTTTATTAAAAAACTCGATTTAGTACAAGAATCCACTTGTCAAGTGTATATACTCGGTTTTCTATTCAAATTAAAATACCGAATTGTGAAATTCGAGAAAAAATTTCGAGACTTGCAAAATTCACTTGAAAGTCAAGGTCGACTTTCGTAATCATCATTATGGCTGTCCACCCACGTTTTTCAAGATCAATCAAGATCATCGTGTGCGAACCGATATTCGAAATTTTACGTAATCGATCGCACACGATGGATTCGTTCTATAATCTTGAAAAACATTACAAACGGGGTGGCGCCATCTATTAGCAATTTTGCAACAATATAAACTACTGAATTGTAATATTTAATGAATTTATTAATAATTAATTGATTATTATTGGCTGTGTCCGATTACACAATTTTCTTACTTTGCCGCTTACTTACGGCGAAGTAAGAAAAATAGTAGACTTGTACTTGAGAGTTGCTTACTTCGCTTGATAAGCAATTTTTATAGTAATATGAACACATACAATGCAAAATAACACACATACACATGTACCTTTTGTAATATTCGGTGGCTTTATTTTAAATCATGGTTGGGCGCGTAAACTATTTACAGCGTTTACAACCACAATTTACACGTAAAAACAACGTACGTAAAGAGTTTTTCTGTTTACCGTAAAGACGTAAAGAGTGTAAACGTAAACAAATTTATTAAAAATTGAATTTTATTCATAAAAATATAAAAAAACAAAATATTTTGTTTAACATTAACTTCAATATTTATTTTGTGAATAAAAATTATAAAAACTGTACATAAGTTTGGTATTTTCAAAGATCAAAATCACCCGACTTATGTTTTTTTAATCTGTTAATTTTTTAAAGTGACAGACAATTTACACACAGCTGTTTTATTTTTATGCATTTACGTCTATTTACGCTATTTACGCAGTCTTTACGGTATTTACACTCTTTACTCTCTTTACCAAGTAAACGTAAACTCCGGCTGTTTACGCGTAAATGCCCAACCCTGTTTTAAATGATGATCATGAACTTTCAGAACATTTTCCAGGTACATTATAATTTATTAATAAAACTCCATTTTTAAATGTTATAAAATTAAAATTATGCTTTTACGATAATTCGTATTGTTGTGAAAGTATTTTGACGCTAAAACCATTAATAGAAATATTTGTAAACAAATAAGTGAATGACAGCTGTCTACTTAAAGTTGACACAAATGTAATGCGGTCGCGAAAAAAAAGTACCAAAGGGAAAAGTAAGGAAATTTTGGAAAAAGTAAGGACATTTTTCAAATCTGACACGGCCATTAATTTATTTATTAACGGAAACGAAATTATTTGAAAAAATAAATTTAAAAATTCACGTGTCAATTGTAAAAAAGTATTAAAGTCAAAATTCGAATCTCAAAATTCATCTAAAAACCACCTAAAAATACCAGTTTAGAACAATATGAATTTTTGGAAATGAAATTTTTGATACATAATATAACTGAATTTCTCGAAACAATAGATTTTATCTTTTATAAATAAGCACACTCTGTACAAATATACATATATTTTCACTATTGCGTGGTCTATATTCAAATACCTCGAATGTATTATAATTATTTTTGTTTTTTTAATTTAAAAGGGAATGGATATAACTGAAGCGTTTGAAACACATCATTTATCTGTAGCACCAGAAAAAATGTTACAAAAATTTAAAATTCGTGAGGCATCTGAACCACGTAATATAACATTAACTTTTGAAGAAAATGGATTCTACAAAACTTTGAAAAATCGAGTTAAAGAAAAATTAAAAACAGTAGATTACAATCCATCGAGAAAAAGCGATGTAAGTATATACGTATTATAAGACTAATTTTTGTACATTTATATACATAAATTATTTTCTCTGTCTATTCATATACATATGTAGATAATAAACTCAGTTTTAATACTTTTAACATTTCTTTTGAGTATACAATGCGTAGCAATTCAAAGTTATATTTTTATATTTCTGGCTGGTTTAAGTTTATGTTGGACTACAATTACAGCTCATAATTATTTTCATAAACGAGATAATTGGAGAATGTATACATTTAATTTATCATTAATGAATTATGCAGATTGGAGAATATCACACGCAATATCACATCATTTATATCCAAATTCATTTCATGATATGGAATTATCAATGTATGAACCTTATTTATGTTGGGTACCAAATCCCTACATAAAGAACTGGATTCAAAGATATCTTTCCCACATTTACGGACCGATTTTAGTTTATCCACTGACATTTATATTCTCATATATCACAAGGTACAGAATAACATGTACAGTAGACATATTAGTAATTTATAATTATTATATTTAAATTTTACATTTTTTTAGAATAATTTACTCATTGAAAAAAGAAAATATTATGCAAATAGATGACTTCATCGGGTTTTGCTTACCTCTTGCTATGTACCTTTTTACTGGATTGCCACTTATTTTAATCATCAAATTTTGGCTGTGTATTGTTTGCGCTGCTAGTTTTATATTTGGTGTAATTGGTTTAAATGCAGCACATCATCATCCGGAAATTTATCATGATGGTGATGCTATACGTGATGATCGAGACTGGGGACTATATGAGTTAGATACTATTATTGACCGTGCAGACTTAAAAGGATCTCAATTTTTAGTTTTAACACATTTTGGAGACCACGCGTTACATCACATGTTTCCAACTTTAGATCACGGAATTTTACCTCAACTGTATTCTGTGTTTTTTGAAACTGTAGAAGAATTCAAAAGTCAATTAAGAGAATGTCGGTGGATCGATCATATTATTGGACAACATCAACAAATACTGAGAGTCGTACCAAATCTAAATCCACCAAGCAGTGGTGTCAAAATTAGACGATAAAACGACAAAATGTCATTGAAATTTTGTTATTAAAACTGTTGATATAACAATTAATAAAAAATGACATAAAAATAATTGTTGTGTAAAATGTTGACTTTGGAAAGTATTATGCGTCTTATTAATTTAAATTTAACAAATACTAATGTAATTATAGAGAGTTAATTGAATTGTCTACAATTTTGAAATATTTGAAATGATTTTGATTTTTGTTTAATTATCGTTTTATTAAGCTGTAAATTGATATAATTTAATGTCATTTATACAACTTTGAAACTTGAGAAATTTCGGTGTTCTTGTTCATAAGAAGTGGCGGCGGGACAATCCAGAGATGGTGGCACGAAATGCTCCGCTGAAGAACGGGGTTGTTCCCTAGTTGTTATTAGCAACTCCGTAAAAGTTTTCATGGTGGATGTTAATTCAGTAATCATCCCTGCCTGTACACTTATTTGTGTTGTGATAACCGTAATAAAGTTTTTTTTTAGTGTACGCGTTTGCGGATAAAAGTAGTTAAAACTGGTCAAAGTACTGAAAGTCGGAAATATCAGTTTTTATCAACAATTTAGAACTTTAGGGTTTTAATCATCGTTAAAAGACTACTAAGGTTAATGCATTAGAAGAGCTTTGAAAATAAGCTTTTTTGTACGTCATTTGGTGCTTTAATTTTAAAGTTGAATGAAATGAAAACCAAATAGTGCCTTCATATAAAATCAGTGGAATTAGAAATTGTTATTTAAAAAATTATAAACTTTTAGGTTTTTAATTTGCGTAATTTTTTATTCATACATTTTTTATTTTCAACCAAATTTTTATTTAAATACCTAATTCTAAAAAACATTCTACATCTAAAATACAATTCCTTAACTTTAAAATGTAAACTTATGCTTTCACTTCTACCAAAAAGGATAGAAAGAAGTATAGAGATCAAATGGAACACTTGTTCCACTTTTGATAACTTCCGATCAACACTTCCGTTCACGAAAAAAAAGCTCATTAAAAAAACAAAAACTTGTGCTTTTGGTTTTTATATATAAAACACGAGCATATAGATACCACATGAATCATAATTGATATGATACCTTAAATTTAAGGAGAAGAAAAGGATCTTGCAGCTTGCGTATATACGCATATACACAAATAATCATATATGATTAAAAGCATTTTCAGATTCAGATAGGTAAATAATGAAGGCATACAAATATATGTATATTACGACGTTTTTTGTTATACATTAGTAATCATTATCCCAGCTTCTAAGATTCTCTGACATTCTTCTTCTGCTTGAGGAGAACTTATATTTTTTACACAAGCGAATCACCTTTCTTGTGATTTAGTTGACATCTTCTCAAATGTCGAAAAACTTTTCGCATTCGAATCTTCTGCAGAAGATAAAATGATTCTTCTTTTAGAACATTATGCGATAAATTAATTGAAGCTATCGCGAATGTTCGCCAATTATTCTTCTTTCTGAATTCGATTCGATTATTTACTGAGAATAGTTTACGAATCGTGAAAAGGTATATTATACGATTCTGATTGTTCATTTTAGTGGAATTTGGAGACTTTTAAAAAATTAGTTTAAATTAAACATTTTCTACTACAATTTTTCATAAATTATTGTGATCAAGTTTTTAATTTTTAATAAAGTACGTGGTATTTATTTGTACTAAACCAATATAAATATGTATATTATCAAAATTGAAAACTTCTTCATAATAATTTGTAGGTAATTGTAATAGCAAATGTTTAATTTAAAGTAATTTCTTAAGTCTTCAATTCCACTAAAATAAACAATTAGAATTGTATAATATTCCTTTTCACAATTCGTAAACTATTCACAGCACATCATATATATTATTGCCAAAACGTTTGTTACGTACAGATAATGAATGAAAGAATTTTCAAGAAAACATTTTGTTCTTTATTACATATACTATATTACACATATTACACAGCTTTATTTACATATTACATTTTAAAATTCACTGTTTGTTATTTTAACCTGGTTTCTTTCATTAATCCTATCCTTCCTTCCGGTGCTGAAAGTATTTCATAAAAAATAAATTTAAAAAATTTACTTACCAAAATAGTAACTGAATTAAATTAAATTAATTTATTCAATTTAAAATTTTTTAACTTTTTAAAAAAGCATACACTTCACAAAATCCACATTTGAACTAAATAATTTACGATTTCGATATATACATACATAACCTATGTAACGTGAAAATCGACATGTCTTCTGGACGAATGATTTTAGAATCTGAGAAGAATTTTTATTGTCTTCCTTCTACAAGTGTTCATTTAGAGACTATTTTCTTCTAAAACACTCGCTTTATATTCGTTTAGAAGAATCTTCTGAAAACAACGTATTTTTAATGGAAATGAAATGAAATTGTTCGTCTTATCTTCTAATAGAAGAACATTCCCGTAATGTTCTTCTAAAAAGAATCATCCAATTGCTGGCTGGGATAAGACATGTTAAAAAGAACATACGTATAATACATGTATTACCCATATTAAAACAATTGACAGCTTTTTTCCTTTGTTAATTGTTAATTGTAACAATATGATATATAATTATGCGTGTGGGTAATGCTAATGCCATTTGAAATTTCGTACAACATGTGTATGTATGTACATATATTAATTTTTCAGGAATGAATACATATATATATATTGAATATGAATAATATACATATTTAGTGTTTCTCGTCAGAGAGTGATGAGAATTGCAAAAAAAATTGCAGGAAATGTTTGTCCTTTGTCGACAAACAGAAAAAATTGTAAAAAAAAAAACAAAAAACACACCGCTTATGGACTGGACAATAATAAACACTGCCCTTAACTTGAAGAATTCCTTAATAAGGACAATAAAATCAAGTCTAGAATCTCTAGACATTAATGTATCTGAAATGACGATTAGGCGACGATTGTACGAGGCCAATATTAAAAGCCGAAAGCCCATAAAAAACCAAAACTGAGGCCGCAAATGAAAAAAAATAGACTTAATTGGGTTAAGCAGTACAAACACTACAATTTAGATGATTGGTACAAGGTATGACATTTTAAATAAGTACACATATTCATCATGTTAAAAAAAAAACACATCTAACTTAACATCTGCCTGTTTCTTAAGACCATATTTAGCGACGAATGTCGCTTAGAATCTCACCCTTGTGCCTGTGAACTAAACTAAAAGTGGTACTACTTTTTGTAGTTTCCATAAGGCCTGTAGTGAAAATAGTAGGCTGGAAACTATGGAGATCAAATGGAACACTTTTTGACATTTGCCAGATTTTGAACAAAACTAGATGGCGACACCAGCTTTCATGTACTAAACTTTTATTTTGGTTTCTATAGTATCAGAAACTCTGAGCAAGTATATAAGTATTATCATATCCCAGCAAGACATTGGTAATCGATTATATAGCATCGAAAATGTTATCGATTTTAAAATGGTTACTATAACTAAAATGTAATCAGAAATTCCAAAAAAAAATTACATTACATTTATAAAAGTATATAAATAGCTAAAATCAGTTTAGGATCGATGACTAGAATTTATTTAATATTAACTCTTCCTCGTATTAGGTATTTCGATCGTATTAGGTATTGTATCAGGTGTTTGCACACCATCGAAAACGTATGAAAAATTTTCCTCATGAGTAAAATCACGAAATTGTTTTTGTTCGTACAGTTCGTATACGAACTGTCAAATTAATCGCCTTCTTCGTTTTGTTTTATTTTTCGGTTTTTGATGTTATGACTCAAAATAGGATCATGTAAGATAAAAGTCATACACTTTTATTCATTCGATCCATTAAAAAACCTATTTAGTTGTCAAATTCTCATTTATTTTCTTAGTTCATTTTCGCTTTGGTTATGTTATGAAATAATGTAAAATAAATAATGGATAAAAATTCTTTCGAATTTATTATTTATTATTTACATTTGATTTGTTATATGTTTTAAATATTTTTAGTAAATTTTTCAACATTTAATTTGATGCATATTTTGGTTTTATTCGGCGTTTACTGGATGGCAGCGAAAGAAAATAAAACGTAGAGGAAAAAAAGAGTATGGCACAAAACAAAATGTGAAAAAAAAGAACACTTACGAAATTAAAAACCGGCTGGTACCAGCGCTGTCATTTTGAAATTTTAAAAAGAAGTAAAATTATGGATTGGAATGGAAGGGAAGGGAGTATAATTAAAAATTCAAATTTATATAATATACATATTATCACAAAAATCAAATTAATTCAATTCAATTATAATAACATTATCAGTTCAATTCAATTTATCATAATATTTTCAAAATAAAAATGTTTTATAATATTGTATTGAAATAATACAACCAAAATAAAAAACAAAACAAGGTATTCAAAAACTTGACATTTTTAAGAACAAAACTACATGTAAATTACGTAAAATCACATTTTAGGATAGTTCAACATTAATAGCGTCATTGAGATACCGATCTTTTTGCTCGCAGATCACTCTACGAGCAGATTTCATCATCGAGAAGTACATCTATCACAGATTAGCATCATCGAGATGTCATTTGATTGCGCTCGGTGTTAGATTTGCATCATCAAGATGTCACTTGATATCGCTCGGAGTTAGATTTACATCACCGAGGAATTTTAAATTGCTCTGTGCAAGGTCAAAAAGAACAAGTTTTTAGATCTGTGTTTATTCGACAGATTTAAGTTGCTCTTTAAGGTTATGTTATTTTTCATTACAAAAGAAAGAAAAAAAATTGTTTTGAAGTTTATTGACAATTGACACTGCGATCGATGATAAATCAAATTTCACATTTGACTCCTCATGGAGCGATTAGCTTTTTTGTAGAGCAATTCTAGAGCAATTCAAATTTGCTCGCAATATTGCTCTAGAGCAATAGAAATCTACCTCCGAGTCAGATCTGACATCTCGATGAGGCTATAAGTCTTTTGTTAGCATCCATATTCAAGCATTGTTTGTATTTAATAATTCTTTGACGACTATAAATGAATTCACAGTTTTTGTTTTTGTTGAGAGAGACCCAGATAAATTTTTTAACAATAGTATACATATTCTCGCCTAATCCATTTTTTATATAAAAAATAGCCAAAAGCTCTTCTAATTTTAAATTCTGATTATTTGAAACATCCGGCAGTATTTTCGTTGACAATTTTTTCCATTTTTCTAATTTCTTAACATCAATTTCCAAATCTTCGACAACATTAGGATAGCGCATAACATTGTAGGAATTGTTAAGTGTGGAAAGTGGTAAATCCGTGTTCAAAGTTACCTTCTAGCTCAAAAACTATTCAACCGATTTCAACGAAATTTTGAACACATATAAGTTGAAGGGAATTGTGGTGCTTAAATAGACAGTTTTTTGATAAAGGACTCCGTTCAGTTTTTATAAGGATTCAAAATAGATGCAAATTGCATTTTTCCCGTTTTTTGATGTTTCAAAGTGACCTTCTAGCTCAAATACTATCCAACCAATTTCAATGAAATTTTGAACACATATAGGTTGAAGGGAATTGTGGTGCTTAAATAGACAGATTTTTGATAGAGGACTCCATTTAGTATAAAATTGAAAAAGAGTGAAAGCATGTTTCCTGAAAAAGTACTTTGACTTTCAGTTTATCTGCTATTAAACGTATGATTTATGTAATTCTTTCGATATAGACATAAAATTTCAACTTTTCCTAACTGATTGCAAAAAAAAATCATTTAAAAATGTTTCGTAGTTTACATTTTATTAATAAATGAAAATTACTATTTTTTGTACGAAATTTTCAACTTTCATTGCATATTTATTTCTGTTTCAACTTATATGTATTTGAAAATTTTCAAAAAACAGTTCAAGCAAAAATTGATAGGTGGCACCAATAATATAAGTGATTTTAAAATAATACACATACAGTGCCGAATAAAGTACATATAACCATTTTGCTAAATTGCAATTAATACATTTGTACTATAATCTTCATAATAAACAACAATAAAACGTGATACTTGGTTTTAAATTATTACTAATAAAATAATTGAAAATCATAGTAATGTTTGTATTGTAATTGTTGTTTATTTCAGAATAATATGAATTCATTTTTCAATTTAAATGAATTTATAATTTGGTTACAAATGTTTTAATTTGCACTGTATAGTCAATAAACGATTTTTGTATTTTACATGTACATATAATATACATATATGCACGTAGACGTAGGTATATACGATATGCATATGATCATGTGTTATATAGTATTTTATGTACATGTGTGTATGTATACGCATAGAACATTGAGTGTGAGAAAAAAGCAATTAGAAGAAAAAAATTAGTTTTTTTTTCTACAGAATTTCTTTTTAGTATACATTCATACATACACGTGAATGTGGACATGTTCACATTTTTGTGTGCACATTTTTTTCTTCGGAATTTTTTTTTTTTCAATTTTTTTTATCAACTTTTTATTTAATATTTTTACAAATTACAGATCAAGCCAAAAATCATTTGTTTTGTATTACAATATACAATATATATGTACATACATATACATATGTATGATGAATAAGACCATTAGATATGTATGTACATACTTTTATATCAATTTTGATGCGTATGTATAGGAACTGCACCTGCACGCAAATTGTGTGTTCAATGTACATATATGTATGTAGATATGTATGCATGTACATAAGTACTTATGCATGAAATGATATACATTTGAATTCATACGTGACATATGTACATATTTATTTGTTGTTTTTTTAATTATTAACGGATTCAACGGATTTTTATTTTTACGTTTTTGACTGAGCTGATTTCGATTTCAATCAACTGTTGCTAGCTACTCTTAAGCGTGAAACACAATCAACGCAGTCACACATAAGAATTGATGCCAGTTGTTTTAATATGTGAAATACATGCATATGTATGTATGTACATATGTACATATATGTATATATGAAAAAACTAATGTCATATTTTATTAAGCCATTAAAAAGTGTAAAAAACCAAATTTAATGATTTTTTGTGAGTCAACCTGAAAATGGAGTAAAATCCTAGCAAGCGGAGTATCGGAGTATTCTTGTTAAAATAGGAGTATAAACAGCAGCAGTGGCGGGTACCGGACTACCTTATACTCTTCTCACCATCCTTCACCCAGTAAACTGGAATTATTCGAAAGTGTTTCTTAAGTATTTATCTACAGTGTGAAAACAGTCATTTAATAAAGAAGGCAATTATTTAGAACTGTTATGTATATAACATTAGAGTTGAACTTTCAGAGGTATTCAAATATCGATTTATTTCTACTTGTTTAATGGTCTTTTTCAAATTAAGGGAAGAAATTGAACTGGATTTTATTTAAATGATAAGACTGGTGGTTTCACTTTAATTATTTATTTCACTAATTAACACCTAAAACTATGTTCAGAAAATTAACTTACATTTATTCGAATATTTATTTTCTTTACAATATTTAATTTGATACCGAACGATAACCAACTGTACGTACGTTACTTATTTTTACGTTTTAACCAAATACATGTTTTCTAAGTCCGGTTCATTAGAACTTTTCTAAGTTTAATTTACTTGTAAAAATTCTAAGTTTAAGAACATTATTTTATCCAAACGCGATTTATAATCAAAGACGATTTGTAATTCCGCGGTAATTTACTTTGTACTGTTCTTTTTGAAATCCAAATTATAACTCTTTGATAATCGTAATTATCCTTCAATAAATACAAATATCAATTTTCCCTACTTAATTTAATTTTATTTAATTGAATCCGAAGTGCATTATTTTGAAATGTATTTAATATTATTTAAATACACATAACCCTCGTTTTGCGACGTTTCACTTTGCGTCGCCATTGAATTGATACCAAATTTCACATAGCGTCGCTTCAATTCCGATTTGCGTCGTTTCAAGTTTGTAGGGGAATACCCTATTTATGTAGTTTTGATACCCTATTTATTAAGAAAGAATTGACTTCTAAAGTGCTGAGTAAGGCATTCAACTTAATTGACGAAGCACTTGAAATTCTACATGAAAATGATTCAGATTTTGAAAAAAAGTTCCAAAGTAACACGAGCTGTGAAGAACGATTTAAACTGCTACACAAAAATTTATAAAGACATAAAAAATAAACTAGTCTAAAAAAAACATCAAATCATACTTTTTACCAAAATCTTAGATTCGTTCGTTTTGAAATTAAAAAAATTGTTTTGGAATTATAAAGACATTGAAATTATACCTATTTTACGATTAACTTTGTTTCACCGGAACGCATCTTCTTTTTCAGAGGGTATTTTCTTATAAAATTGATTTGCGATTTGCGTCTGTCGCATTGTGTCGCATTTCTAGGGAACACATGGACGACGCAAACCGAAGGTTAGGTGTATAATTTTAACTGAAATTGTCAATCGTAGGGAGAATGATTGCTTTTACACAAAGTGTTTATTTCCAAGATACACTTTCCATCAATTCCAGTTTACTGAATGAAGGATGGTGAGGAGAGTATTAGGTAGCTCAATGCCCGTGTGTTTTTAATTTCGTAACTAAATTTTCTTATTTTTTTCACATTTTGTTTTGTGCCATATTCTTTTTTTCCTCCTTTTGATTCTTTTAAAAATTGTTCTACATTTAATTGTGAAATTATATTAATTGTAGAATTGCAAAATTGTATGAATTTCATTTTAAAATCAATTTTATCTTATGTTTTATTTATTTAAAATACATGAAATAATTCTTTAAATTATACATATTGTCGGAACTATAGTCCATGTAGGACCCTCGTCCTTTATCCTTAGCTTTCCTCTTTATCCTTAGCTTTCTCTCGCCAGTTGTTAATCACCAGCTTACGTACATCTTTGACTACATTATGCCACCGTCTTTTCTTGGGTCTACCAATGAGCCTACTACCATCCGGCTTGCCTTCCCATACTTTTTTCACGGTTCTGTCTTGATTCATTCTGCACAGGTGTCCTAGCCATCGTAGTCTATGAATCTTGAGGAATTGCACAATTTTCACGTCGTCATACAACTCTTCTATTTCATCATTCCACCTTATTCTCCAGACACAATTTTTCCTGAACCGGGCCAAAAATTTTACGAAGTACACTTCTTTCTAGTTGTTTTAGCAGATCTTCTTCTCGGGTATTAAATGTCCACGTTTCTGAAGCATATGTTGCCACGGGCCTAATCAAAGTTTTGTAAATTTTCACCTTTAATTTTCTAGATACTGCTTGCGCTCTGAGAATTGGTATTAGTGCACCATAAGCCTTCTTTGCTGTATTAATTCTTTTTAGTACGTCTATGCCAGCGTTGTTACTCTCGTTCACTACTGACCCCAAATATGTGAACTCTTTAACCGTCTCAAAGCTCTGTTCGTTTACTTCAAACCTCTGATACGTTGTGTCTTTCCGCCCGATTCTCATATTCAACATTTTCTTCCCCCGATTCATATTCTTCATTCATTTTTCTTCATTCACCTGCATTCCAAACTTTTCAGCTTCATCTCTTACTCGACAGAAGACTTCTCTCACATCCTTCTCACTACGTCCCAGGATGGCGAAATCATCCGCATATGCTAATACTTGGGAAGACTTGTAAAACAGCGAACCATTGGGAATTACATTAGCTTTTCTTATCGTTGCTTCCAGTGCTACATTAAACAGAACTGGTGACAACGCATCACCTTGTCTAAGGCCTTTCTCAATTTGAAATGATGACGATACCACACTTATCGAGTCATGTCGACTTATCGAGTCGTAAGCTGATTTAAAGTCTACGAACAGTATATGCACCGCAATATCATTTTCCTAACACTTCTCAATAATTTGACGCGCGGTGAAAATCTTGTCAGCGATGGATCTGCCTGGTCTAAATCCAGCTTGGTAATCCTGAATTACGTTATCCGCATGATACATGATTTTGTCCTTTATTATGTGAGACAGAACTTTATATGCGGCGTTTAGAACCGTAATTGGTCTATAATTTTTACACATTCTTTTGTTCCCTTTTTTGTGTATTGGTACAATTACTCCTCCCTTCCAGTCTTCTGGAGTAATTTCTCGGGCCCAAATTTTTCAATTTTTCATAATCATATTATAGACCGTCCTCCAAAGATGCTCTCCACCTTTCTTAAGCAGCTCACCTGGGATGTTATCGCTGCCAGCAGCCTGTATGTTTGCAAAAAATGTCTTCGAAATGTCTTCGAAAAAATTAAAGTGGGAGACTACTATAGGCGTAGAACTTTACACGTAGTTTGTGTGATGATGTATAGCATAAAATAAATGTAAAAGAGAAAAAGTAATACATTTGCAAAACGTAGATATGAAAACATGCTAAGGGGAAATAAAAACCAGTTGTAGGCGGTATCATATACACAAGTTTGTGTGATAGTGCTAAGAAATTCTTTTCATTGAAAGCGAGAAAAAAATTAATAAAGGAATAAATATTCCTTTATATTAATGTCTTTATATATTTCATATATTCTTTTCAAATATATGATCTCTTTTACTTTAAAGCGGTATAAGTTCAAAATTGTCAACATATTTAGAATTTTTTTATCAAAATTCTAAATAAATTATCGTACAAGAAAATAAATTTATTTATTCTTGGAGATTTACAAAAAAAAACAATGCGGATTTTGTAGAAGTCCAAGTTTTTTTCCCATTAAATTTACTAGTAATTATAAAAGTAAAATTTAACATATGTATGTATCTAGAAATTTGAAAAATAAACTTGTTCCACTTTCAAAAAAATCGGCTCATGTTATTACAGATATTTGAAGTCTACCTGGTTGTATTATATGTACAGTTTATATACGCATAACAATTATTCATATGCGGTTAATGCAATACACGAACATTTACCTTATATGTATGTATATATTATAGACTATACAAAATGAATTATTTAATGTGTGTTGCAGTGAAGTATGTATTTGTATATATTATTCCTATTATAGGACATTCAGTTATATTTTACGTTTTGTTTAATACATCTATATATGTATGTTCAAAATCCTGTTTTGTTATTACGTATGTCGTATCCACTTCAAACATTGTTTACATGTGTTAAATAAAAGCATATGTATAATGTATATTATTTGAACAAATAAACAAATCCTTCTCTAGCAATTATATGTATACTCATATATAGCAATATAGCGTATGCAATATACCTACATATTTTTCTTCTTAAACTCGTAGGTACTACTTTATAAGATCGTGTATATTAATATTGTGTAGAAAGGATCATATACACATCCAATAGATAATTTTTACTATGTACATATATATTTATGCTTCTACATTGTATGATCACATACATCATAATAGTATAATAAACATTCAAACTTATTGGCCTATTCTATTAACATTTAAAAAAGAAAAACATACTATTTTTTACGTTACAATATGGTGAAAACTGCATAAATTTTATTTAAGATAATTAATATAATTGCGTATATATTACAATAATTTTGTTACATTTCAATTATTTCCAATTATTTTTAATTTAATTTTAACATGAAAATTAAATATATTAAATCACTTTTTATGTGATAAATCACCAATTCAATTTGATATTTACTCTATTTTTCAGCTTCAGCATTTTGAACTTTTTAAAACCATTTTTAAAAGCATGATATTCCACCAGCATTGGCGACATTATGCTTTTTGCATGCTATTTTCACTTGGTAGTTACCATTAAATGGCTACTGGCATAATGTGAATAGCGCATATATTGGACTTAATTTGATCGTAAGAACTTTGATGTTTCTAAATTTTGTTTTGAAAAAGAAATTTACACGTGCTGCATATATTTTGTTTGTGTTTTTTGGAATTTTGACAACAATGCTTTGCTTTTGTACTACATACATATGTATATTTATGAATGGAAAATGAAAAGTAATATGTATTTTATATTCACATGTATGCACATATAAATGTACATACATATACTACACAATTATAGTTCATGTTTTGAATAAGTGTATGTAATTCATTTTTGCTAGGTATTTTTTGTCCAAAAAATTCTAAAATTTTTTGGAATTTTGACAACAATGGGTTGCTTTTATCTTATATATTAATGGCAAATTACAGATAATACGTACATATGTCCATATCTGAAACGCCCACGAGTGCACACCACATATAAAATGTATATATATATATATATATATAAATATGTATATATGTATGTAGTTCATGTTTTTAATAAAGAGTATGAATGTAATTCATTTTTGCTGGACATTTTTTGTCCAGAAAACTTTTTTATATTAAACTATAAAATACATATACAATATAATATATTGTATAACAATTATACAATATACATACATATTATAAAATAGAAATATATTTTATTATATAGGTACATATAAGTATATTTTATATATTAAATTATACATTTAACATGTTTAATATATATGTTGTACGATAAGCGCATGATAAGTCTGATAACCTACATGCGCTATATGTACAAATACTATATATTACATATATACATACATGCATATGTATGTATATACATATTATGATTATTTCTTGTCGCATATAAAAAACATGGAAAATCTGATATCCTTAATACTACATACAAATACCATGAGATTATATTGAATAGATGCATATGTATGTTACATAATAACAAATAAAAATTTACATGGCTTATAATGACCGCATATGAATTATCGCTGTATTTACATGTTTGTAACATCTTTACAAATTCATAATTTTTATATTACTTTTCTCTTTTTTTCTTATTACTGAAAGAATACATTAACCATATGCATCAACACACAAACTTGTAATTTGTATAGTTTCAGTTTGTTCAGGTAACTCCTCTTAACCCTGCCTCATGTGTACACACTAACAATTTTTCGAAGATATTTTTCGAAGACATTTTTCCCCAATGTATATATGTGCATTTATGCGTTCTGGATTTTTACAGTTTTATTACTTGGAAAATCTATTTGTAATATATATGATCTTTGCATTATGTATATATTTTATTTTAAACCTTGTTTTGTATTATTATTTTTTTTACAAAAAATTTGTTTATACATATATATACATATGTATGTATTCGATTTATCTTATTTCTATTCTGACCTTATACATATGTATATATACACATATATGTAATATATTTTTTTATTATGTTTATTTCAAGTTCATTAACTTAGCATAATATTTAAATTACGTACTTTTTATATATGCGTACAAACCTTTTACGTTGCATAATTTATAACAAGTATATTTCTTTTTGTTTTTTTTTTTATTTTTTGCAATACTGCCTTGACAATGACCATGCAATTGTTTTGGTTAGTATTAAATTTCATTTTGATAATAATTGCAGAACTTATAGGTTTTATTTCAGGGTTGTGCATTTACGCGTAAATAGCCGGAGTTTACGTTTACTTGGTAAAGAGAGTAAAGAGTGTAAATACCGTAAAGACTGCGTAAATAGACGTAAATACATAAAAATAAAACAGCTGTGTGTAAATTGTCTGTCACTTTTAAAAATTAACAGATTAAAAAAACATAAGTCGGGTGATTTTGATCTTTGGAAATACCAAACTTATGTACAGTTTTTATAATTTTTATTCACAAAATAAATATTGAAGTTGATGTTAAACAAAATAGTTTGTTTTTTTTTTTATTTTTATGAATAAAATTTAATTTTTAATAAATTTGTTTACGTTTACACTCTTTACGTCTTTACGGTAAACTGAAAAACTCTTTACGTACGTTGTTTTTACGTGTAAATTGTGGTTGTAAACGCTGTAAAAAGTTTACGCGCACAACCATGTTTTATTTATTAATGCTTGATTAATATGACACTTTTCTATGTGTTTGTTATATTTCTATTTTTATTGTCTTTTTTTCACATATTTTCATTTATCAAATTTTTATTTTTATAATCGTTATTTCATTGTATGTTTATATACGTGTGCATATATCTATTAATTATTTTTCTTATATGTATTTAAAATATATATATCTTATATTGGCAATTCATTAATAATTTTTTCTTACACATATGTCTATGTTTGTAAATATAATAAATGTATGTATGAGTATACATTCAGGTTTTTTTTTTTTTTTAAATTTATATCATGAAAAAAGAAATTTTTAATTTTTATTTTAATATTTATTTCTTTGTATGAGTTTGTGTATTTTCATATATATCATTAGTACTAATATTTTTATATGGACAATGTTCCTATAGGCATTCTTAGTTAAAGGTTGTGATTTGATATGTTGTTTAGATGGTTTGGTATTGTTTTTTGCAATGCGTTTGTTGTTGCTTAATTGTTGATATCATACAAAGACTTGGGTACATCGTTCAATTATATTAAAAAGAAATTCTACTATTTTTTGTTTTTGTTCATATTGTTAATATTGTTGTATGTGTGTGTGTATGTGTTGATACACATACAGCAATTGTCTTAAAATTTCAATGGCCGCGAGTTATTGAAATTTGATCTAATTTTGGGTGTTAATAATTTAAATGAGACATTTATATGATTTCATGAGTGAAATTTTTGGTAAATGTCTAGATGTGCTGCCACATGGTCGCTCAGGGGGGTGAGTGGGTAGTGGGGATAGAGGGGATCGAGTACAACACTGATAAAGTGCTTTTAGGTGGGAGTGGACAAGGGGTGGACGATAGGGGAGGATAAAAATCGAATTTTTAGGTTTTTTAATGATTAAATAATGGATAATAGAGGGGGAAAAGTGGGTAAAAATGAGCGGACAAGGTACAGGAGGGTTATATGAATCTGCCCCAATCACCAAAAAGTAGAACCCGTGTTGTGGGGGCGAACGACGGGCAGATAAAAAATGAATATTTTTTATATTCATTTAGATATTTTTTATTTAATTTTCAGGGACCTCTTGTACATAAATATCCATCAGCCAGATAGTACATGAGTTGTATATAGGTCCCCATGATCCCATGATACCCTCTGGGCCCTATAAGTCCCTAGATCATATCTTCTAGCATCTAATATTCAATAATCTATACACACCTAATATTCGAATTTTTACGTTCTTCCTCTGTCCTCTTATCCTTCTACACAAAATTTTTAACCATCAAAACATGGTCAGCATCCCTTTATCACAGTCCCTGTCCTGTTAAAATTTTGTTCACTAACCGCTGAAAAGTCGCTGGTTCCCCTATAAGTCCAAATGGCATTCTTTTAAACTCATAATGCCCTTGATATGTATTGAATGCCGTTTTTTCTCTATCTTTTTTATCAACCAGCACTTGATGATACCCACTAGCTAAATCTAACTTTGTAAAATATCTAGAATGACCTGATTCATTTAATATCTCGTCTATTCTAGGTAATAGATACATATCTTTTACAGTAATTTCATTTAACTTTCTAAAATTTACAACCACTCTCCAACGTTTTTCTCCTGAAGGACTTGGTTTTTTCGGGACAACTAATAAAGGAGAATTAAATGGACTTTTACTTGATGTAATTATGTCGTTTTCTAGCATTTCTTTAACTTGATCTTCAACTATTTCTTTCTGTACTTATGGTAATCTACTTATACATTTTTTGATTAATTGGCCCTTTACCTGGTTGTAATGGAATAGAATGTGTAATAGCCGTTGTATAACTTAACTTATCCCCTGGAAAATGAAAAGTAGCATTGAAAGATTCACAGATTGATTTTATACTCTCAGATTCTTCATCATTTAAGTATCCGGGTATTAATAAATTTTCATTTAATAATTTTAACTATTTTCTTTTGAATTATTATTTTTGTTTACAGAAAGTTTATGTATTTCCCTAATATTTGAATTGTTAAACTTGTTATTATTTGAATGTTTATTTTTAATGTCTTCATAAAATCTGTATATTTTATTAAATTCATAATCATCATTTTTAAATTTATAAATTTCAAAATCTTTTAAAGGGTAATAAATTAATTTAAAATTTTTAATGTTAACTTCTTTTTCATTATTATTTAAAATTGCTATTGTCATTTGATTATTACAGGGTTTAATTATTGAACTTGCCAGGAACAGTCCTGACATAATTTCTTGAGATTCACAAATTATTTGTGAAAAAATTGTGTGAAAAAATAATAAATGTGTGAATAAAAAAGATGTCAAAAAGGAAATGGTGGTGAAAAATAAAATAATGTTAGTGAAAATATGAAAAAACTTACTTTTACTAATTACTTTAATTCTTCTATGTCCGGTTCGTTAGAATTTTTCTAAGTTTAATTCACTTGCTAAAATTCTAAGTTAAAATATTTTAATTTATCCAAACGTTCTTTTTGAAATCCAAATTATAACTCTTTGATAATCGTAATTATTCTTCAATAAATACAATTATCAATTTTCCCTGCATAATTTAATTTTGTCAAATTGAGTCCGAAGTTCGGTATTTTAAAATTTATATTAATATTATTTAAATATAATTTTAACTGAAATTATCAATCGTAGGGAGAATGGGTATTATCATTCATAATGTTAATTGTTTACTCGACACTTTTTACCTTGTATTAATGTAATGTCACTCATATGTGTTTAATTGTATTTCCAATTTAACTTTTACGCATGCACTTATGTGTGTTAAGCTCAATGGCTTAACTCTTCACTTTTTCCACTCTGTACTTTTTGTATTTTAATATATACTGTTGTCGAATTTTGATCTTTGAGTTTTACTTCTTTTTACTAACCTAGTTATGAATTTTCATTTACTTTATTTGTTTACAAATAATTTAATATAATTTTGGTGAATGTATAAATTTAGGTATGTTAATATTATTAGGAAATCATATGGAATTTATATTTTGGTAATAGTATTGAATTTAGTGCATGGATATTTTCTATGTTGCATTAAATTTAGTAAATTAAAAAAGACGTTAGAAACTTTAAATAGGTTCATGAAATATTTGTTCTGGGTGCAATTGTGAAAGAATGGAATTTGATTTATAATTTTTTTCATAACTGATTATTGAGAAATATTATTTATTTAATCTACTTTTGAAAATTGCTTTATTGAAATTCTTTATATATTTAATTAGGTGACATTCCATTATATTTTCCATGTCTTAACTTGTATGAATTTTGCATATAAAATGATTACCCAATTGACAAATCAATTAACGGACCATGATTCTTTTAAAAATTGATCTACATTTAATGGTGAAATTATATTAATTGTAGAATTGCGAAATTGTATGAATTTAATTTTCAAATCAATTTTATCTTATATTTATTTATTTAAAATACATGACATAATTCTTTAAATTAAAATTCTTTAATATTTTATCCAATTGTGTTACAATTTGATATTTTATATATAACAGAACCATGAAACTACCTCATTTCTAGTATGTGAATAAATGTCATAAAAGCGATAATTTAACGCACTTAGGAATCAATTCTGAATCGAAATTTTGAATTAATTCCTAATCGATGCCAATTACAAGAATAGACTTTGAAGTGATTTCTAATCAACTACTTTGAACTCATTTTTTATTGGCTATGATTAAAACCAATAACAATGCAAAAAAAGCGGACATCACATTTTCACCTAAAAAGGATTGATTTGCGATTACATAAATTAATTTGGAATAAATACAGAACCGATTTTTGTCTTGCTGTTATAATTGTTTGATGTTATAATCATAATGTATTATACGGTATTTAATATACTTTCTCTATAATTTTTATATAGGTATATGATCATATGAATTATGCGTATATGATAATACGTAATATGACGTATGTACCATACATTTTATACATGTGTATACAACATCAAGAGAGATTATTAGATCATAAGTATGATTTGATATCCATATTCCATATATGTAGAGTGACCAGACATACTGCATTTCACAGTACAGTACTACTTTCTTAGAACTTGTTCTGCAAAATAAAAATGTTCTGCATTGTACTGCTCTTTTCTCGCTGCCCTGAAATGTACTGCAATTCAACAAATAATATAATAAATCTTGAAAATTGTAAATTTAATAACTATCAAAACTAGACAATATAAATTGTTGTCTTGGGTCTAGATCGATTTTTCTGAAGGTAATTTTGTTACCAACACCAAAAAGTGTGTATATAGAGTTTCCAATTGTCTGTATGTTTGCAAAAAATGTCTTCGAAATGTCTTCGAAATATCTTCGAAACACATTTAATCCCATTGTATATACATATGTGCATTTATGTGTTCGGAATTTTGACAGTTTTATTAATTGGAAACTCTATTTGAATATATACTTTTTGCTAACACTATTACCACTCTTATAGGATTTTACACCCATCAGACAGAAAAGTCTGCCATTCTCCTGGACAGAAATGTCCATAAAAATGTGTTAATTATTACTTCTAAGGAAAAATGGCGGATTCTGAATTTTTGTGTAAACATAAGAAAAATTTTTGTGAGATTTATAGGAAATCTTTACATTTTTAAGAGAATTTTATGTAAAAAATGTAATTAGCTGCTAGATGAAAATATTTTTGCTCTTTGAATATTTTAATAATTGACTACATATATGCATGTGTGAAATAAGATTAAAATGATGACATTAAACAAAATGTGACAGGTACAACGATTTTTAGAAAAAGGAAATGTCTTGACAGAAAATGCACAGCAATCAGAACTGTTAAAACATCTGCTATAACATTTCTGTCCAACTAAAATGACAGTGTATATAGCTCCCTATAATCGTAGTCAAATGGCAACCGAATGGTGAATAAAATGGTGAATAAAAAGAAAAATGAAATATTTTTTCTGAATTTAATTTTAAATTTTGTGGTTAAATTTATAAGAAATAATCAAGAAATTTTTTTTTTTTTAATTTATCAACTATATGTACATTCATTCATTGTTTACATTCATTATTGTTTATGACAAGATATTTAGGTTGTCAATGTGGTTGTCCGGTAAAATTTAACGAAGAATTGCGTTACGAAGTGTTTTTATTTAGGTCTAAACTAATGACAGTGAATATATACAAACACAAGTGAAGTGAAGTAGTATGAGTAGGTATTAAATATGTTATGTATGAAGTTGAAAAATATATATGGGTAAGTTAAATCCAAAATCCCAATTATTGGGAGCAAATTGACAGTACATTATTTTAATTCGAATTATGTTTGTCGTATCTACTTATACAATGATAGAAATCCATCAATTACCTATTTTGCACCATAGGACTTTTATACGAATTTTATGAGACACAATTCCATTACGTTAACTCATACGACACTTCACATTCCCTACCCTTCTTGTCTAAAAAATTGCACAAAATCGTATGATTTTACAATATTTCAAGTTGCATTGGTCATATGGTTATATAGTACATTTGGAAATTTTGTATATCTTAAGCCCAACTTTCAACTTTTTCAGCGTTACGAGCGTCTGTTGGTTATGTCTTACATGAAAAAAAACAAAAATTTTAATAAATCGTTACATTTATACCAGTACAATACCAAATCCAAATTTTATTTGGTTTTGTTAAATTAATTATTTATTTAAATTTTTTAAATTTTATTATTTTATTTGACTTATCAGATCAAAAATTTATCACTTATCAGATAAAAAATTAAAGGGTAAGTAAATAAAAATGCGTAATATTAAATAAAATAAAAAAATTCATTTATTTTGGTTCAAAAACAAACCCAAAATTATAAATTTTTTATGTAAGTTTTTGTGTAATTTTTTATGAGTACGAATACGAATTTTGCCAAATAAATATTGTTTTTTGTGTTTATTTCATAATTATGGATTTGTTTTTAAATCAAAATAAATGAATTAGTTATTGTATTCAATATTACACATTTGTATTTACTTACCCATTAATTTTGTCTTTGATAAGTGCATTTTCCTACAAAAACACTGGTGTACAAATACGAATTTGACATACTGTGTGTAAATTATAACAGCTGTCTGTGTGTAAATTATAACAACGCCGTATTGGAACATCAAATGTCAAACGCTCACAACGGCCATAACGTCCAACGCTTAACTCAACGCCCTTAAGCCGATGTTACATATATTCACTGCCATTCAGTACTAATTGTAATGATATTTTTCATTTTTCGCCATACTGGAAATTTGCCACACATATGTATATTCTCAAAAAATTGGGATTAAGCCCAAATAATTTCGGTTTAAGCCAAAATTCAAATAATGTCCGTTTATACGAGTATCAAATTGGGAGTATCCAAAATTCAAATTAAAATGGGATGAAGGATAACATATACATTGACATCATCTCTGAGATTAAAAAGAGATAAAAAAAACAATATATGAAACTAAAAAAAATAAAAAACAATAACATGAAAGAAAAATATGAAAAAAGGAAAATAATAATTAAAATTCTTTTGTTTTATATATTATTTTATTATTTTTATATTATTATTTTATTATTTTTATTTTCATCAACTTTTACGTATCATCGATCAACTGATTTCTGTCATCTCTTAACTTTTATCTAAAATAGCTATTTCTGCTAACTGTTTGCTAATTGCAATTAAGAGGGTAATAGACTCTTATCTAGAATCGGGGGGTAATAGGCTGACAGTCTCTTATCTAGAATCGGGGGGCTAGTTAATTGTAACAATAATCATTGAGTAAAAACAAAAACTATAGAGGCAAAATGACTCAATTTTTGACATTTGACAGATTTTGAACTATAATAGATGGCGACACCAGCTTTCGTGTACTAAGCTTTTGTTTTGGTTTCTAGTATCCAAAGCTCTGACCAAGTATATAAGTATTATCATATCCCAGCAAGACATTGGTAATCAGTTACAGTGTGTCTCCACAGTCAATATTGCCCTAGGAAGCAATATTTATTTGACAGTTCATATTGCCTTGTCGTGGGCAAAATATTGCGGCAATATTTCTAAAATTTATAAGAAACAGAGAGAAGAAGAAGTCTCAAATATACTGAAATATCAAAAATATTGCCGCAATATATCAAGAAGCAATATTGCTCTCTGAGGCAATGGCAATATTGCCTATCAGGAAATATAGTATAGTCGGTAATCGAAAATGTTATCGATTTTAAAATGGTTACTATAACTAAAATTATTCACAAATTGTAAAAAAAAAAACAATTTTAATGAAGTAAATAATTTTAAAACAAGTTTAGGATCGATGACCAAAATTAATTTAATATTAACTCCGCTTTTTTACACAAAGTTTCGATACAAAATCGATTTCATTTCGATTACATAATATAATTCATTCAATAAACAAAACAATTTTTTTAGAACTAGGGAACTACCTTATTTCTATGTGAATTAATGTCATGAAAACGATTATTTAACGCATCTAAGAATCAATTCTGAATCGGGATTTCGAATTAATTCCTAATCGATGGTAGTAAAAAGAATTTACCAATTACAAGAAAAGATTTTGAAGTGATTTCGAATCAACTACTTTGAACTCATTTTTTGTTGGCTATGATTCAAACCAATTGAAATGCAAAAAAAAGAGGACATCGTTTACACAAAGTAATCACCTTTTCACCCCAAAAGAATTGATTTTTGCAATTACAAAAATTGATTAAGAATAAATGCAAAACCGAATTTTGTCTGCTGGGATGTTATTATGTATTATCAGAAATCCAAAACTAGGAGATACTGCAAGCAGTGCAAATTCGACGTTCAAAAATTTTTCTTCCTGGGTACTGACATCAGTACCCAGTGCTACCGTTTTATTCAAAAAATGAAGTGTAAAATAAGAAAATGTATTGAAATGTATAAAAAAAGCAAGCAATTTTCAGAAGAAATCATTCAGTACCCACTAAAATACCCATGAATCAGCATAGAATGTGAATATGTATGCATATTTATCACATACGTGCGTATGTAATTTAAGTGTACATATTATTTCAGAAGAAATCATTCAGTACCCACTAAAATACCCATGAATCAGCATAGAATGTGAATATGTATGCATATTTATCACATACGTGCGTATGTAATTTAAGTGTACATATTATTTCAGAAGAAATCATTCAGTACCCACTAAAATACCCATGTATCAGCATAGAATGTGAATATGTATGCATATTTATCACATACGTGCGTATGTAATTTAAGTGTACATATTATTTCAGAAGAAATCATTCAGTACCCACTAAAATACCCATGTATCAGCATAGAATGTGAATATGTATGCATATTTATCACATACGTGCGTATGTAATTTAAGTGTACATATTATTTCAGAAGAAATCATTCAGTACCCACTAAAATACCCATGTATCAGCATAGAATGTGAATATGTATGCATATTTATCACATACGTGCGTATGTAATTTAAGTGTACATATTATGCGCAATATTTATAAGAATATTTTGTAATGTACGTATTTATCGTATATATGCGTGTGTAAAACTTCTGTCCTAAACAAACAAATTATCGTCCTAAACAAATATAATTTTTTCATAATTGTACGATCATATGGGTCATAAATTTCATTACATCAGAAACGAGGATAGAAATACAAAATGTAAATTCAAATTGTAATGTATTGTATGGGAAATACAATATATTTTGAATACGATCGGTTTAATGTTAAATTTTGAATTTTTGGGTATTCAAAATTCATACTTTTTAGGTAATGATAAATAAAAATATGATCGTATGAATGCATTATATATCGTATACGTAAGTAAGTAATTTAAGTATACACTCCACGTGGAGTCATATATGTCCCTGTACAAATATTGTACCATAAAATAATGACTTGATTTTGTTAATTATAAATACAATATATACATACATACGTGCAATATTCTGTACACATCTTTCGACCGTATACAAATTTATGTGTTTATAGATCGTACTTGTATATATTTTTTTGTCTGATATAAAAAGTAAAAGAAAAGTGTGAAATATGAACAAAAATCGACGTGAAAAAGAAAAAGTAATGTATGTATATGAAATATTGTACGATATATGTATGTATGTATGTTAATCTGAAATTACACATTTTTTACTACTATCCTAATCTCTGATCTTTAATTCACGTTCATATATATGATCGAACCATTACAAAATTGTGTTCTAATGTTCTTATGAACGAAAGTTATGTTTGTTTAGGATGACGGTATTTATAGTTAAGATACCAAATTCGTATGAAAATATTTACAAACACTCGTATGTAATATATTATTACACATGTATACATCCATATATATAGTAAGTACATGGCTTAAAATTTCTCGAGTTTATTTTGAATATTCTTATACGAAAAAACGACATCCCTTTTTCTACCAACAAATGTACTAAATCATTCCATCATTCATGCCGTCCCCTCTTTCATCGCCCGAACCGCTCAATCGGCTAAAAAAATTTTTAAAGCCCCATAAGAATTCTTGGATTTTCAAGTTTTTTGGTATTATATACTTTCTTTATATTTTATATACATGATCGTATAAGATACGCATATATATAATATGACGCATGTAAATAAATTTCATACATGTAATGTATAAAACATGAGGGGAGATTATTACATGATCGTTTGATTTGATGTCCATATAGACTTACGGTGTTTTTTTGTGTTATACTACTCTGATCAAAAATAACCCGGCCTTGGTCAATAAAACACAAAGTACAAGTCTATTCATTAATATTTATTTTTTCCCCTTCAAAGTATTCTCCGTCTGATGCAATGCACTTGTGCCACCGTTTAATCCAATCCTGGAAACATTTTTCGTACTCACTTTTTGGGATCGCCATAAGTTCCTTCTTCGATTTGTCTTTAATTGCTTCTATGCTGTCAAAGCGGGTTCCCCGAAGTGGTTTTTTTAAGCGACTGAACAAAAAAAAGTCGCACGGTACGAGATCCGGTGAATATGGTGGTTGATGAATAGTGTTTGTTGAGTTTTTAGTCAAAAACTCACGAATAACCACGGCTGTGTGAGAAGGTGCGTTATCGTGGTGTAAAATCCACGAATTATTTTGCCACAAATCGGGTCTTTTTAGACGAACTGCTTCTCGTAAACGCTTCATTACGCTTAAATAATAATCCTTATTAACTGTTTGACCTGTTGGTAAAAATTCATGATGCACAACACCACGATAATCGATGAAAACGGTAAGCAAAATCTTTTTCTTTGATTGAGTACGACGAATTTTTCTGGGTCTTGGTTCTTCTGAAGCGCGCCATTCACTTGATTGTTGCTTTGTTAACGGTAAAATCGGTAAGAATTCCCTTTAGGATCCACTTCCGATTTTTCTGAAACTTTGCACATTGATTCAACTCAACGAGTACAATCCAAAAAACATGGTCTCAAGACGTGTTAAAGATCATTCCAAGGCCAAAAAATTGAAAGAAAATCTCAAAAATTTTCAGAGAATTTCGAACAACTCAGGATATTATTCTCCAATTTCTATGAGATTTTAATTTTATTTTTTTAAAGGTTTGAAGACCTTGATACGTGACAAATTTTCCAACAATTGGTACAAAATTTTCCATATAAAAAACGTACAGGGTGACCCAAGGACTATATTTTTGCACAAAAAACCATATCTCTGAACTTATTTGGACCAACAAGTGTTTGATTAACACCATCTAACTAGACTCATCGAGTATAGTGCGCATATAAAGATTCATAAAAATCGGAAGTGGGTCCCAGAAGGTGTAAACTAAGTGTAAAAATTATGAAGAAAAAAAACTTGATCAAAAAGTTAAGTTTTTTATTTTTCCTTCTGATAAAATTTTATAATCAAAATGGATATATGCCTGTGAAGAAAAAACCAATAGTATTTCGGAAAAAACCAAATAGTATTTCTCTATTTGAACCTTTTAAAAAATACAAAAGCATTAAATTGGCTTGATAAACCTGTAAATTCATATATTACAGCATTATTTGCTCACTTGTTTCATATATAAACTTTTACATTATATTTAAACAGGTATTGTGCGGGCAGAGTAGAAAGGGGTAAAATGTGTTTCTCTTTTTTGAGAATCACTAAATTTCAAGTTTTCATTCTTTAAATGTGTGTGAATTCTATTTACACATAAGGAAAATACCTAAAAGTACAGTGGAGTCTCAGATAATGTGCTACTTTTTCCAATATTTATCATTACATCATTCTTTTTAATTGTGAAAAAATTTCAAATTTCATAGAAATATTTTCATACAATTAAGGGTTTTTTGTTAATCGCCGACTGTACTATTGTATTGCATTGATTTTGTAATTCACATGGGGTGGACTTTAATTTCTTTATGATATCATGAACTTCAAAATTTTACGCATTCGTCCGATTTTAAACATTTTAATTTTACTTGTACTTCCATTTAAAATACACGTGTTTGTATCGCAGTATATCAATTACCACATGTTCGTACATGTATTCATTTATCTCAATATGAAATTCATGCTTTCTAATAGAAATAAAAGGTTCTTTACTTTTCATATATGTATGTATACACATCATATACAAACATGAATCATTAAAAAAAAGCAATGAATAAAGAAAGATCACTTTTTTTATTGTACCGAAGTATTAAGGATAAATATATATACAAACAAACATGTACTATTTTTATGAAGTACATGTAAATACGTATTACAGCTAACTAATATACTGCGATACAAACACGTGTATTTTAAATGTAAGTATGTATATGCAAAGAATATTAAAAATTTAACAAGAATTCTTATGGAGCTTCAAAAAATTTGTTAGCCGATAGAGCGGTTCGGGCGATGAAAGAGGGGACGGCATGAATGATGGAATGATTTAGTACATTTGTTGGTAGAAAAAGGGATGTCGAGAAATTTTAGCCATGTACTTATTATATACATATATGTATGTATACATATGTAATAATATATTACATACGAGTGTTTGTAAATATTTTCATACGAATTTGGTATCTTAACTATAAATACCGTCATCCTAAACAAACATAATTTTCTTTCATAAGAACATTAGAACACAATTTTGTAATGGTTCGATCATATATATGACGTGAATTAAAGATCAGAGACTAGGATAGTAGTAAAAAATGTGTAATTTCAGATTAACATACATACATACATATATCGTACAATATTTCATATACATACATTTCTTTTTCTTTTTCACGTCGATTTTTGTTCATATTTCACACTTTTCTTTTACTTTTTATATCAGACAAGAAAATATATATAAGCACGATCTATAAACCCATAAATTTGTATACGGTCGAAAGATGTGTACAGAATATTGCACGTATGTATGTATATATTGTATTTATATAATTAACAAAATCAAGTCATTAAGTTTATGGTACAAACAATATTTGTATAGGGACATATATGACTCCACGTGGAATGTATACTTAAATTACATACTTACGTACACGATATATAATACATTCATACGATCATATTTTTATTTATCATTACCAAAAAAGTATTAATTTTGAATACCCAAAAATTCAAAATTTAACAATAAACCGATCGTATTCAAAATATATTGTATTTCCCATACAAAACATTACAATTTGAATTTACATTTTGTATTTCTATCCTCGTTTCTGATGTAATGAAATTTATGACCCATATGATTGTACAATTATGAAAAAATTATATTTGTTTAGGACGATAATTTGTTTGTTTAGGACAAAAGTTTTACACACGCATATATACGATAAAAACGTACATTACAAAATATTCTTATAAATATTGCGCATGATATGTACACTTAAATTACATACGCACGTATGTGATATATATGCATACATATTCACATTCTATGCTGATTCATGGGTACTGAATGCTGATTCATGCTTATTTTAGTGGGTACTGAATGATTTCTTCTGAAAATTTTAAATATTGCTTTTTTCATAAATTTCAATACATTTTCATACATTTTTTCTTTAAACTTTATTTTTTTGAATAAAACGGTAGCACTGGGTACTGATGTCAGTACCCAGGAAGAAAAATTTTTGAACGTCGATTTTGCACTGCTTGCAGTATCTCGTAGTTTTGGATTTCTGGTACATGTAAAATTAAAATGTTCAAAAACGGACAAATGCGTAAAAACTTTGAAGTTTATGATATCATAAAGAAATTAAACTCCGCCCCATGTGTATTACAAAACATACGATCATCATAATAATAGTACATGTTTGTTTGTATATATATTTAATTATCCTTAATACTTCGGTACAATAAAAAAAAATGATCTTCATACATTTTTTTTTTTTTTCACACTTTTTATGATCATATGAATGTTTGTATATGATGTGTATACATACAGATATGAAAAGAATAAAGAACTTTTATTTCTATTAGAAAGCATGCATTTCATATTGAGATAAATGAATACATATACGAACATGTGGTAATTGATATACTGCGATATAAACACGTGTATTTTAAATGGAAGTTTATGTAAAATTAAAATGCTTAAAATCGGTCAAATGCGTAAGAAATCTAATAGTCTTTAAGAAAAAAGAAAAAATCCTAAACAAATAATTAGTTTTGGGTGGTGGTAATATTTTTACACATACATTCATGAAAATTTATATTTCTTTCGTACATGTACACGATTTTTTTTGATTTTTTTTTTTTTTTTGAACCTACGTGAGAATAATTCTCTTTACGAAAAATATTTTTAGCGTGGAGGTAGAATTTCTATCGTGGAGGTTTTCACACGATGACAATTTCTGCCATAAGAAGTTTAATTCTTGGTTTTAATACATATTCTTTGCTTGTATCCTATTCCTAACGATTACGATGACGATTTTTTTAATTGTCAAAAAATTATTTACATTGCCTTTGTTTGTATGCCGTGCCAGCCATGTATGTTCTCTTATGCGTATATACATATGTATGTATGTATATATGTACATATGAATGTTGCATATATGATTGAAATTAATTGCCACTTGTGTCGGTAATACGCTTTAATTTATCTGCACGTATATGATGCTATATTTATGTTTAAATAAAAAAATTAATATACATTATACATTCTATAATTCATTTGTGTACTCCATACACTAATTCAATGCAGTTAAGGTCTTATGGGAGTATATGTGTCCTTTTTCTTTTCTTATAATTTCTAATAAGATCATCTCACAAATAGTGTTACCACGATCTGTAAGGTTATCATATAATACGAGCTGAATTTTTGTAGGATCAATATACAGCGACGTAAAGTGGTTCTACTTTTTGCCATTTCCACAAGACAACTGCATCGAAAAAGTGTATGAAGTATAGCAACATCGTTGCCACTTTGATGTATTTATATTTAATATAATATACACATTATTTTACGCCTGTTGCGAAATTTCTTGTCTGGAGTCTGTACAATAAATTTCTAATGGTTGTACAAGTAATCCCCGTGTAACATGACACTTCTATGGCACGGACTCACTGTAACACGGTTCGGAAAATGAGAAAAACCTTCGTAAAACATTGAATAGACATATGTCTAAGCCAAGCAGTGCTACAAATGTTAGATCGGTTTAAAAAGGCCGAAAATATATCATATGTCGTCAAATCCTTGAATACAAATGAAGTGACAATATATGTAATTATTAAAACATAATAGCATGTTTTTAAATTTTTTGAGCCTATCCCTTCTTTTTGTACTAGTTCTTTGTTTTGTATTACACGGAAATTTTTTGGAAACGCCACTCCCGTGTTATACGAGGGTTCCCTGTCCTTTCAAACTTTCCATGTTTGCATAAATATGTGGCAGGAATGAAGTTGACATGAATTATGTATGTACATACATATGTATATAATTCATATTCACAATCTATTTCCTTCCAAGAAAAATTAATATACATATGTATGTACATTTAAATATGTACATACATATGTAGGTATGTACAAAATTTCAAATGGCATTAGCATTACACACACGCATAAATATAATTGATCATTGGGCATTATGATGATAACAATTAACAAAGTAAAAAAGCTGTCAAATGTTTTAATATTGTCAATATATTATATTATACATATATTCTACTTAACAGGTATTCCGTATTATGATGATTAATTATATTATGCATTATTATGTACCTATAACATAAAACGTCGTAATATACATTCATGTTGTTGTTGTAGTTGTTTACGTGGCTGCGCAACCCACACTAGGGTTACGCTCAATTAGCATATGGAGATGCCATTTTGATACCACAATTAATCGTGGGTACCTGACCTACGTATATTAATGAGAAAAAAACTCGGCTACAGCCAACCAGTTGAGCCAAAATAGCAGACAATGCTGCCAGGAAACTGTCTCAACTGAGACAGTTCCCCGAGACTATCCAAAAAATACTTGCCAAATGCCCTATGTCTTGTTTTGGCTAGTGCTGGGCATTCGCAGAAGAAGTGGAATGGAGTTTCTTCTTTCTCTACCGCTCCACAACTGCGACAATATGGGTTAAAGGGCACACCGATCTTGGCCGCATGCTTACCTATTGGCCAGTGCCCCGTAAGAGCAGACAATACTTTGGCTATATTGTGTCTACTCATGTTCACTAAGGACCTGGTCCTCGTTGGATCCAACCTTAGCCAGGCCTGTCTCGCAATCTTACAGTTGGAGAGACTCCTCCATCTGCGACTGGCAGCCCCTAGGAAGTGTGTCCAAGCAACCCTTTTCACACTTCCTATCGGAACACACATGTCCTCCTGAGACGAACAGTGCAACAGCGTGCCCGATCTAGCCAGGGAGTCTGCCATTTCATTACCCTGTATGTTCCTATGTCCTGGGACCCATATCAAGGTAACTTTGGCTTTGCTTCCCAGCTTCACGAGCTGCGATCTGCACTGGTTTGCTAACTTTGATTGAAACGTGTCGGCTATCAAAGCTTTGATTGCCGCTTGACTGTCTGAACAGATGCCTATAGCATCCGAGATATAGATCCTATAGATGTCCGAGCTTGGGAAAACAAATGTTGGGGTGCTACCTCTGTTACTTACAAGTAAGTTAGTATTTATTATGAAATCATAAAGGAACTCACCTCCCTCGTTGCACTCCGTGCTACCCCACAGAGTGTGTCTGGCGTTTGCATCACAGCCTACTATCAGCTTGGCGTTCCTTGATGCCACGCCGGCAACCAGTTGGATCAGCTCTGGAGGCGGTATAGGCTCTTCGTGAGCCTACTCTAGAGTGCTTCAGATTAATCTGCACTACTTGCAGGCCCTTCACTGGCATCCTCCGCAATGGCAAGGACCTCCATGTCCTCAGCCAGTGCGTCCTCCTAGTCTTCCTGCCCCGCTTGGTGGAATATCTTAAGTTTGGCATTCCTGATGCTTGATTAATTTGTAATCTACCTTTTTCAGAGCCTCTAGGCTCTCCTCATTAATGAGTAGAAGGAAAGAGGTAGAGTTTTTCTGTGCTTCCTCTGCCTTAATGACCATCCAGTCATGCATAGGAACCCCAGGATTTTGCAACTGTAGGCATCTTAACAGTTTGCCGGGCTCAAGTTCCATCTTAGGTAACCATATACGAGCCCTCGGTCTCTTTGGAATCTCCTTGGCTGGGATAAGCTTGAGCTTCAAGCCTTCCCAGGCATTGCCAAGCTTGGCAATGCACGAGCCAAGAAATTCCTTTGAGAACTCGTTCTCGCATACGAATACCCTACATCCTCTGACCACCTCCGAGGAGTCAAAGAATGGTATTATGCGGCTTTTACCCTCCAGGACAAAGCCCATCACCATCTCCGTCAGCTTGGCCTCAACCTTGACCCATGCCTCCGTTGACAGCTTGCCTTCCGGAGCGTTTTCGTCAATGAGGGCCACATGGAGATGGTCCTCTCTCGCCACTTCACTGAAGGGCCGACTGGGTTGTCCCGGTTTCCCAGTTGCTCTACTCGAGGCCGAAGTTGAGGGTGTACTCACCTTAGATCGTTTGGCCTCTTGGAGGATCTCATCTTCAGATCTATTTCTCTGAGGCTTTGCCGGTCTTCGGCTTGCACTCCATTTCCTTCAGCCACCGTGTATATTCCTCAACTACCTTCTGGTACTTGACCTTATCCACAGCGTCTTTCTCTTGCACCGTACCCTCTCTTTCAGTCTTGACAATCTTGTCAAGAATGAAAAAAGCCTTCTGGTACTGCTTCTTCAAGAGTACGCCGGACGTTTTCCTTTTCGGCTTCGGTTTTTTGGCCTGGCGACCTTGACCAATGCCTCCACCTTTTTAGGTGATGTAGGGGTGCTATGACTGGCACCCTTGTTATTTAGATTTTGAATCTCCTGACTGGAGATCAAAGTGTCATCGGAAGACAGATCTTCCGTCTTCGACGACACCGGTGTTTTTTGTTTTTTTTGTTTTTGATTGGTTCCATTTTGGTCCCACGAGTATGTCAGAATTTATGGTCCGGTTTAGCAGAGCCGACATGCTAAACTAAGGCACTTATACAAGCGACCTTGTCTGAGCGTCGCAGGGAACCGTTAACGATCAGCCCTCTTTAACCACCAGCTGATCATGCAGCCCTCGGCACGGGTATCTCAACAACTTGGCTTAGGTGGGATTTTTCGAAGGGTTTACTCCCCCTGCACCTAGCTTAGTCTGATCACTCCCAACTGACCTGTCCGACATGAGTAACCCTGTCAGGACAGCTGCACGCTGTCCAGTCGGCTTAGCTCAGTTCGTTTATGGCAAAAGCACAAAACTTTTTTTTAAATTTAAAAAAATGTTTTTAAATGAGCTTTGTTTTCGTGTACTGAAATTTTGAGTCATTTTCCCTCTATATTTCTTTGCTCGATGGATTTAATAAAGTAGGTTTTTATACATTGGGTGGAGTGAATTAAAATTGAGTTTGAGTGTTCACTTAACATTTTAGAGTGAACACTCATTTTGGTGTGAATAAAAATCATTTTTTGTGAGTGCGCACTCAGTAAAATTTGAGTGTGCTATTTAGTACCCTCAAATCTTGAAATTCAGTTGGCTTTTGATTTGTGAATTCCTTTGCGTATTGTACGTAGTAATTTTAAACAATAAAATTAAATTTCAAAGAATATATTTTTGTTTTAAACATGGAATACGATATGTTCGAGTGTGATATGATGGGGGAAATGATGGATGAGGAGAATAGAATTTCGGAATCAAGGAAAGGGATTTCATTAGTTTAGTGGAAGTACATCCTTACCTTCTTCTACTGACATCTCCAATCTCCAATTTTGAAATTTTGATTGAGTGAGTGAACTATGATTAAGTGAATTTTTATTCACCCCAAATGAAGTGCCTTACTTCTGAGTTCACTCAGAGTACTCACTTAGTTTTTATTTACTCCACCCATTGTATTAAAAATTGAACGTGCATTAACAGATTTTCTACCTTTTTTGTGCGATATATGTAGATCGACAATCATCAACATCGTTTGACTGACGAACAAGGTTCAGTACATTTGAATTTTGAAACGTTAAAATTATGTGATGAATAGCATACAGCTGATGGACCCAGGATTTAAAATATTTCAACATTCTGCTGCAGCTGAAGGTGTATTTAAAACGAAATGTTCTCATCCATCAATGAAAACGTCTGAAATTGGATAAACCAATGGAACATATTTTTGATTCACCATCGCCACCACTATCTGTACCACTACCATCAATAGGAACAACAGCAGCACTTCAGACATCATCTTTACCGCTGCCACAATAGCAACAACAACACTCTGTAAATCATCAACAACGTTCTCATTCTCATTATTATTACAACTGGGGCTACCATTGGAACTACGTCGTTCATACCAGCACAAGTAAATGGTAAGAAGTTGAAGAAGCACATTGAATATTGTGAGAAGTATATTGTTTTAACACAATTATTATGTGAATTCTTTTTTAAATTTAAATTTAAACAGGAACAATAAAGTCTTCATCGCATTAACAAAATCATTATTTAATGCATGTATGTACCCAATATGTACCTAATCATGTGCTCTATCAAAATGGTTATCGTCATTAATAGTCGTTATCATCATGATATTTTGATTTATCATATAGAAGATGTCATTTGATACGTCGAAAATACCATAGACATGGTTCACAGGGAGGATAAAAAAAAATTTTATTTTAATTTCATACAACGAAGTTCACTATGTATTCTAATTTTTTAGGCAAAAATATCTTATAATTGTGGAATTACATCGACGCTGTCAAAATCAACATGCCAAATAATTTTAATGGTTGATAAACAAAAATTTATTGAAATCGGTGAAACACCACAAGCCGCAAGACATGGTGCTAGAGACATTATGCTAGAGACATGGTGCAAGACATTATTATCTAATGAATCATCTGGCTAGTTAAACTCAACAGCAACAGGAACAGGAATAACGGTAGCAACATTGAAATTGGCAACAAATACTGATTTAAAATCACCAATATCGTTAGTGCATAAGATCGCATTACAAAATAATTTATCAGTTACATTTGAAATAAAATTGGAAAAAGGACCAATCGCATATGATCATCGCATAGCAACCAATTTATACTGTGGTAGTGGACATAATTTGCAAATGAAAAATGAATTCTGCGAGTCTCGAATTTTTTTTGCGAATTTCACAATTCGGTATTTTGATTTGAATAGAAAACAGAGTTTATACACTTAAGAAGTTGATTCTTGCACCAAATCGAGGATTTAAATAAAACATATGTTATTTGGTACTTGTATGAAAAATTCCCCTCATGAGTAAAATCACGAAATTTTTTTTGTTCGTACAGTTCGTATACGAACTGTCAAATTAATCGCCTTCTCCGTTTTATTTTATTTTTTGGTTTTTGATGTTATGACTCAAAATAGGATCGTCTAAGATAAAAGTCATACACTTTTATACACTCGATCCATTTAAAAATTTATTAAGTTGTCAAATTATCATCTCTTAATTTATTTTCGCTTTGGTTATGTTATGAAATAATGTAAAAAATATAGTGGATAAAAAATTCTTTCGAGTTTAATTAATAAATAATTACATTTGATTTTTTTAATTTTAAAAACATATTTGAGAATATATTTTTGAGAGAAAAATAAGAATATGACACAAAACAGAATGTGAAAAAAAAGAAGAAAATTTCTTTACGAAATTAAAAACCCGCGGGTACCGGGCTACCTGATACTATCCTTGCTTTCCCTTGCCCAGTAAACTGGAATTATTGGAAAGTATTTCATAAGAATTTATCGACAGAATGCAGAGTTGGTATGTTGATTGTAATAGACTAAATGAAAAATGAAATGAATTTCCAAAAATTTCATTTCCAAAAATTCATTTTTTTTAAAATGGTAATTTAATTTTCAAAGTGAATTTTGAGATTCGGATTTTGAGTTTAGTACTTTTTGACATTTGATTCGTGAATTTTTAAATTTTTATTTTCAAATAATTTCTTTTCCGTTTCCGTTTACGTTAATAAATAAATTAATAATAATCAATTAATTATTATTAAAGTCATTAAATATTACAACTATATAATTGTTATTAATCCGATAAGCGGATAAGCGTAAGAATATAAAATATGTTGTACTTTTTTTAATTTTTTTTTTATCTGCTATTTTTTTAAATTTTATTTCTTGTAGATGTCCTTTTAAGATAATATCGATAATGCTAAATATTGTTGTCGTTTAATTGCCATTGCTATTATAATTTCATTTTGAAATTTCAAAAACTGGACTATGATGATATAACTGGACTATGATAATGTACATATTTATTTCTGTGTAATATTTTAGAAACTCGTTGATGAACAAATTCTTCATGATTTATAATAAATACACTTGTTTGTAACAAAAAAACATTATTTTATTTTAATTTGCTTTTGAACACTATTGTTAATTTGAATTCTTTAGCGGACCCTACATATTCTAAATCCAGTGCTATCGACATTTCTATTAGGAGCTGACAAGATAATTCATATTCTTGAAGAACACAAAATCGCTATTAAACGTACTTCATTAATAGCACAAAAAACAGTTTTTGGCTGAAGTTCCTTTTAGGACCCACCACCGATTTTTATGACAATTGGTACATACACTATACTCGATGAGTCTAGTTGAATGGTACTAGTCTCATGGTGCGAATCGGGCTTATTTCGCTACTAGAGGGCGTTTAAAAAATTGTGGCTTTGTTTCATAAAATACGTTTTAGCGTGTTCAGAGAAGTGATAGAAAACCTTTCGTCCTTTCGAATGATGTATTGGTGAAAATTGTATGTTTAATGGTTCGTGAGTGATTCGAGTTAAAAGTGAAAAATTTGAGAAAATTTGTCAATTTTTTTCGAAATTTTGATGATTTTTGAAGACGCTATTGGAAAAGTTGATAACATGTCAGCAAAAATAAAGTCTCTGTACGTTTTTCTAGAATATTTCTTTTTACGCAAAAGTTCTACCTCTTACAGTTTTTTTTTTTATTCAATTAAAAAAATGCATAAGTCAAAGCAAATTTATCAAATAAATTCATTCATTTCTGTAATTTGTTTGTATAGTTGTTGTTGTATAGTTGTTTGTTGTATATAGTTGTTGTATTAAGTGTATATAGTGACCTACTTACGTTTTTTAAAAGTAACGGTGTTTTTTTGTTTAATATTAAAAGCTGTATTAGTTATTATTTGATATAATTATTTGTTTAAGTTTTCATTATTAACTAGAATTGCATAGTTTCTAATATAACATTTTCTATTGTAAATAATACAATTTTGAGCTTTTTTGTAAATAATAGAAGATTATAATAAATAATTATATTTTTTAGTAAATGAATCTTCGTTTTTATAAAAGTAATGTAAGGATATATAGGTGATTGAATGCTCCTCTCCATGGAAATCTTTAGTAAAAGGCAAAAGATTTATTCGACACTGAAGAGAAGCTAGAGTATTTTTGCATATATTTATATGTATAATGTACTTATATTGTATACATATATGTATATATATATGTACATACATATGTATATATAATATATATGTATGTTATTATATATACATATGTACATATATATATATTATATATATGGTATATATATGTAATATATATATGTATGTTACATATACATATATATATATATAGCTGTATATTATAGGTATGTATACATAATATATGTGTTTGAAAGTTTGCGAATGCACAACATTGTATATTGGGCTATTTCTTTTGAACTAGGTTATGTATTTGAATAAATGTTAGCAATTATTAAAAGTGAGACATAGATGTTTCTCACAAAGCATAACTCATTACAGTCGGATTAGTACGTCTGTAGTTATTACTACTCAAAGTACAAAAATATTATTTTTCGAAGCAAATATGATTTTTTAATCACCCTGTGTAAATTTTATACGAAAGTTTTGTACTGATTATGCGAAAAGTTGTCGTGTATCAAGGTCTTTAAACTGTGAAAATTTCATGAAAATTGGATAATAACATCGTGAGTTATTCGAAGTTTTCTGTCAATTTTTGAGATTTTCTTTCAATTTTTTGACCTTGAAATGACCTTTGTCGCGCGTAGAGACCATATTTTTTGGATTGCACTCATTGAGTAGAACGAGTGTGAAAAGTTTCAAAAAAATCGGCGAGGGGTCCTAAAAGAAACCCTTACCCAGTTTTTGGTTGTGTGATTGCCGGAATAGCTCCTTTCAATTCGCACGTTGTAACACTAGCGTTTTTTGCATCCACTAGAGATTCTTTAATTGATATTGATCATTAACTTCAAAAATTTGGGGAAATTGAACAGTGTTCCGAACACAACTTCTACTCTTTCTGAAGACGAACATCAGGCTGAAAATATCGTTGCATCAACAACATATCGTACTGACGATAGTAGATATACTGGTCAATTGCCATTCAAGACTCCACCAGTTGGTTTAGGTTCATCATATTATCAAGCCATGAAGTGTTTGTTATCCATGCAGAGACGATTTGAGAAAAATTCGAAAATTGTATTGAGTTGGCTATCTGACATTCCTCGACGTTGGACAACATTTGTTGCTAATCTTGATTTCTAATACAAGACGTAACTGGCATCATGTTCCATCAAATTGTAATCCTGCCGATGTAGCATCACGAGGACTTTTACCCTCAGAACTCATCCAATCGCCTCTTTGGTTTCATGGACCTGAATGGCTGAAACTAGACACTTCTTATTGACCAGTTGAATCTGTCAAATTAAATACAACACAACCTCACCTTGAAGAAAGAAAAACTTTTGTACAATCGTTCTTGGTAAACCAACATGTGTTTGGTCTTATTTATTCAACAGAACGCCATCATAGACAATACTACTACGAATCGCCGCATATTGTTATAAATTTATCCACATTTTACACAATCGCTTGAAAGCCATATCTAGCAACAAAACATATGGGTTTGTTACATTTGATGAAATACGAAAGGCAAAAATTACTTGCCTGAAATTCATACAAACTTCTGCCTTTCATTCTGACATGTTATTGTTACAAGCACAGAAACCACTACCTAAGAATAGCAAACTTTTGCATCTTGCATCCTTTCTTGATCAAGGTGGGCTACTACATATTAGTGGTAGATTACAATATTCTGATTTGCCGTTCAACAAGAAACATCCTATTGTTCTACCAAAACATCATCTTGTCACACATATGATTGTCAAGTATTTTCACTTGAAATATTTACATTGCGGACCATCTTTGTTGATTTCAGTATTGACTCAAGAATTCTGGATTTGAAGAGTATAGGCCATTATTAAACGAGTCATTCATGAGCGTATACCATGTTTCAGACACAGTTAATCAACGATGCACCAGATAATGGGTAATTTACCTTCATCGCGTGTAAACTTTAGTCCACCGTTCACACATGTTAGATGTGATTATGCTGGACCTCTTACACTTCGATTAGCACTAGGAAGAAAACCAACATACATCAAGGGATATATAGCATTATTCGTATGTTTTAACAACAAAGCTGTTCATATTGAACTAGTTGGTGATCTCACTAGTGACTCATTTATCAGCGCGTTACGACGGTTTATAGCTCGTCGCGGTGAATGTTCCGTTCTCTACACTGACAATGCAACTAATTTCAAAGGTGCACGCCAAAAGTTATCTGAAATGCATCAACTGATCCATTCGAAAGTTCTCGTGAAAGATAAAATTCGATGGGAATTTATTCCTCTATCCTCTCCCCATTTCGGCGGACTGTGGTAGGCCGGAATAAAATCGGTAAAAACTCATCTTAAACGCGTTGTCGATAAAAACATTCTCACGTATGAAGAAATGACGACAGTTCTCACTCAAATAGGAGCTGTGCTGAACTCTCGCCCATTATGTACACTACCTAATAGCGAATACGCAGCATTAACTTCTTTTCATTTGCTTACAGGACATTCCTATTCACCAATTTCAGACTCATCATCAATATTACCAAGAAGTTCACTCATGTCCAATTTGGAGCTCAAAGTACTTAACTTCGTTTCAAAAGAGACCAAAATGGTGTACAGCTCAACCTCAATTACAAGAAAATGATCTGAGTTGGTATTTTGATTATAATAGAAAAAATGAAAAGTGAAATGAGTTTTCAAAAATTTCATTTCCAAAAATTCATTTTGTTCTAAAATGGTATTTTAATTTTTCAAGTGAATTTTTAGATTCGGATTTTGAGTTTAGTACTTTTTGACATTTGACTCGTGAATTTTTATATTTTTATTTTCAAATAATTTCGCTTCCTTTTCCGTTTCCGTTAATAAATAAATTAATAATAATCAATTAATTATTAATAAAGTCATTAAATATTACAACTAATTAGTTTATATTATATATGTATATAATTGTTATTCATCCGATACGCGGACATATTTTTTTGAAAAATTAAGAAAATTGTTTATTCAGTATTGAGATAAATTACGTATTTGCAGTGTACGATTTAAAGTTAATTATAACAGTTTATATAACACGGCTAAATTGAAAAATTTATGGTTTTTGTATAAATTAAATATGTTTTACATTTTTAATTATTTTTATTTCCAATTAAATATTTTTTACAAAATTTGGTTATTTTATTCATATATTTTATAAAAACAACCAAAAAAGTATAATTCAAGCCATTTTACGATTCAAATTAACCAATTTAAAAAAAACTCCTGCGATTTTTAGCGGTTGAATTATTTTTTTCAAAAAAAAAAATTCAAAAATTCATTTTTCACGTAAATCAAAATACCGATTAACATATTGTTAGAAAATTTACAAGATTGTTTGTTTTTCGTATAGGGGTACGTTCCCGAAATAAACGTGGATACAATTTACCGGCACTTGTAAATTTAAATATAACAAAAGAAGTCGCGACTTTTTTCGTTACGAATTAACGAGCAAGGGAAAAAAAACGCGACTAGCGGTTCCCGAGAGGTTTTTTATGTTATGATTTTATTTTGTTTGAACACCTGTACAAGTAAGGGGTGTTCGTAAAAAATGAAAAAAAAATGCACCAAACACGTTTATTTTTTTAACATTCACTGGTTATATTAGGTTTTCAACTTACCCTTTCCTTTGATTTTGGTTTCGTCCTTTTAATTTTGCTCCTTTTATTTTATTTTGTTTTATTTTATTTTATTTTATTTCTTTGTTTTTATGGGCGCCCTTTCACACAATTTTCTTTATGTCCACCTTTTCACTTTTTCTTTTGTCTTTATCAATTTTTATTTTTATTTTTTTTTTTTTTATTTATTTTTTACGGAATAAGTCAAATTACACCGCGCGAAACTTCAAGAATTAAATTTTAAAATTTAATTTGTCTATTTTTTTCGTCCCGAATTGAATTTAGTTTAAAATTTTAATTTTTTATTTTTTTTTATTTTTCTTGTTTGAAATAAACCGCACCGCACAAACTGATAAAAAACACGTCTTACTCGGTCAAGGTCTACCTTGCGAAGAAGGAAGGAAAAAATGATGGCCGACCACCCACGTTTTTCAAGATCACTCAAGATCATAGTGTGCGAATCGATATTCGAAAATTTGTTTAATCGATCGCACACGATGGATTCGTTCGATAATCTTGAAAAACGTTACAGACGGGGTGGCGCCATCTGTTAGCAATTTTGCAACAATATGTTTTATTAAAAAACTCGATTTAGTACAAGAATCCACTTGTCAAGTGTATAAACTCGGTTTTCTATTCATATCAAAATACCGAATTGTGACATTCGAGAAAAAAAGTCGAGACTCGCAAAATTCATTTTTCATTTGCAAATTAAAATACCAACTCTGGTTATTATTAAGGATGTGAATTTACCTCCAGCAAAATGGGCGTTATCACGTGTCATAGCACTGCATCCTGGCAAAGATGGGAATATGATAGTGGTCACTCTCAAAACTCAAACAGGTCAATTTGTTAGACCAATTATCAAACTTGTGAAATTGCCACTCCAATAATTTTGTCCTGGATTCTCCAGCGGGTGGCGGAAATGTTAAGATGATATACTGGCAACACTAAAATTATTAATGTATTTCAACTTAGTTACTTTTACATTGTTATATTTGTAATGTAAATTTTGTGTTTTGTGTAATATAAATGGTGTTTTCTTAACCAGCAAAATTTCGTTTGTGTGAGTGACGTAGTGGTGCGAAGTGTGCGGATAGTACAGCCTGTCCAGGGTCAATTAATTTCTCACCACGTCTGTTTTAAATAATAACGCCGTATTTATATTTTAAACTTATAATTATGTTTATTAGATATAAATATCCTATTCTTTGACAGTGGTTTCCCTATGCTACGTCTTATTCTAATGTACAATATCTTGTTTACAATGTTCTTTGTTCGTATCTTTTATTTCCCTTTATTTTTCAAGCTTTGTAATATATTTGCCTCTTTTTATTTATTTTGTATTCAAATATAATTCTTTTCAATAAGCAACTTTTATTTGCCTTTCGATGTCTATCGGTGAGCTCACCAGAACTAATGGTTTGAGAAGGAAAAGGTAATTCGATTGCAATGACCAAGACAACCTCTGTGTGTACAAATGAGAAGTCAACAAACCAAACGATGACTTTTGAGTGAGGTCCTATACTCAGTCGTACTGAAATATACCAAACTATTCTTTTGAATAATAAAATTAAACCGTTGAGCTCTAATACTCACTGTAACAATGCCAGCGTTGAACCTATAGACCTGAAAAAACCTGCAAGGAAAATTACAAGTGAATCGACAAACGTTTAAATCGCAATTGAAACGAATACCAACGTTGAAAAAACCCTTTATATTGCAATATCCTGAACCAACCAATGATTCACCTACTGAATTTGTTTCACTGAAATAAAAGTGCACCAATGTGCGAAGCTATTTCCTCTAACACAACCTTGATTCTGTTCGTCAAGTCGTTGTCAGTGACCGTAGATTACATACACATATATTCACTAGTCGTTGGTTCCGTGTATAAGCCGTAGATTACATACACACTTATGCACTTCGGAGTGGAGGAGTATACCGTAGATTTCATACACATATACCCCGAAATGGAAGGAATAGGTACTTGATAAGTATACCATAGAGTACATACACATATATTTATCCGAGGAGTTTCGTTCTATACAGCGTAGATTCCATACAAAAGTATAGACCGGGGATGGTATGTTTCGGGTGTGCACCCACCGATAATACCGACAAGGATGACGATTTGGGAACTGATTAATGGTCCGTCGTATTGTATGTCTTTGCCAGTGGTTATACCGTAGAGTACATACACATATTGGGTGCCGGTCAGAACATCGACAAGAGAAGGTGAAGTGCGAACTCGACGAGTGATCTTCGAAAATGATCTCTCTCCCTTCTCCTTTCTACTTCGCCTTCACGTGGTGGCGCCGTTAACCCTACCCGTAGATCGGGTAATCAACCCCGGTGAAATGGTAGGGGACAAAAGAAGTAGAATATATCAATAACTGCTATAGGCCAATCACCTGTACAGGTAACTAATTCACTGATTAAAGAAACCAACACAAGCCTCGAAAAAGATAAGGAAATACCGTTGACGACCCGGCTATGTTATGGACAATGAAATGTACGAACGTTACGCGAGCCATCGCGGTTAGCACAAGTTAGACATCGAAACAGCTATTAAGGTTATGTATCCAGTAGTAGAAAAGATCTGGAAGGAAGAATACGGGCCGACAGAATGGAAATAAGGTATAATTGTAAAACTGCTAAAGAAAGGTGACTTAGAGGAATGTCACAATTGCAGAGGTATCACGTTACTGAGCGCAATCAGTAAAATATTAGCAAACATACTCCAGGGCAGATTAGAAAATATAGTAAAAGGTACCTTACGAGATGAACAGACGGGCTTTAGACCTCATCGTAGCTGTATTGATCAGTCTAATACACTACGTCTAATCGTCGAACAATCTGTTGAATGGAATTCATCATTATGTCTGCTATTTGTAGATTTTGAGAGAGCTTTTGATAGCACTGAAAGAAAATTTATATGGGAAGCGCTGAGATTAAAGAAAGTTCCAGAAAAACTCATAAGATTGATGCAAATGTTGTACAGCAACGTGAAATGTGCTGTGATACATAAAGGAGAGATTAGCGAGAGTTTTAGTATTAATCAAGGTGTCAAACGAGGATGCCCTTTATCACCACTACTCTTCATCACTGTGCTAGATGAATGCCTGAAAAGAACCATACAGGAAAACGGAATGCGAGGTATTCAATGGACGATAATGTCACATCTTCATGATTTAGATTTTGCAGACGATATATGTCTATTTACACATTCGGTAGCTGATATGCAGCAGAAAGTGGACGCTCTGGTTAAACATGCACAGGCAGCTAGTCTAAAAATTAACACCGATAAAACGAAATGCGTGAAAATCAACACAAGAAGTAATGTTGCAATTAAAATAAATGGAATAACTATAGAAGATGTCACGAACTTCTGCTACCTAGGAAGCGTTATTACAACAGAAGGTGGCTCGGCCGCGGATATTGACAGCAGATTGAATAAGGCAAGAAATGCCTTTGGAGCACTGAACAAAGTGTATGGTCTACAAATGTAGTCACAAGAAACACAAAACTAGTGGTGTTCAACGCGTGTGTTCATTCCGTACTGTTATATGGGAGTGAAACATGGTGTATGAATATGGCCAACTTCAAGAAAATGCAAGTATTCGTAAACAAATGTCTTCGCAGAATATGTGGAATCTATTGGCCTAAAAGAATCACAAATGTTAAAAACCAATCAAACATGAAATTCACAAAAGAAAATGGAAATGGATCGATCACACGCTCAGAAGACCAGCCAACAATATAGCAAGGAAAGTACTCGAATGGAATCCACAGGGACATAGAAAAAGAGGTAGGCCCAAAAGGACATGGAGGAGGACGGTGGAGGAAGAATTGGCGGCAATGAATATTACGTGGAACGACATTAAAAAGTTAGCAACGAACAAAGTAAGATGGAAAGTATTGGTGGAGGCGCTACACTCCCCCGAGGAGTAACAGCAACACGAAAAAACAAACATACACATATATCCACTATCATATGCCCTGGAAATGGCGATATCTGAATGATCAGATGAAACCCTACAGTCAGCCTTGTAATTGTTAAGTAATCACTTATGAAGTATATAAGCTTATCAATTACTCAATATAAATCGATCTGACCTGCCGTTATTGAAATCGAGGAAAATATATCAATTATGAATTTTAATGAATTATAATGAACACTAAAAATTAAGATAGGATACTGGTTAAAGGATAGCAAAGTTTTCTTTAAATAAAAAGTCAGATTGTTTAAGTTTAGTAATAAAAATAATAATTTTCTTTTATTCAAAATAAAAATAAAAAAACTTAAACTAAAAAATATTTCACAAAAATTATATTCAAAATTATACAATCAATACAATTCAAAAAATTGTTTAATTATTTCAAAAAGTAAATTGATACCAAAAAATACAGATTATGTATAAATTTTAACTCTTAAAGACATTAAGTATATTAATTGGCTCAAAATGTTATATGTGAATTTCTGAATTATATATAAAATTATTTAGATTACACAATTCAAAATTGCTTAATTATGAACAATTATATACAAAGAAAGTAATTCGTTATAAAAATTATGTATGAATTTCAACAGTTAAGTATTATATCGTATATTTTTATTATAATACAAATGAATTAGCTTAGAAAAATATGCAAAAATTCTGATTAGATAAAAAATAATGAGGTGAAATGAATTTGTTGATGAATGATTTGATATTTAAATTATAAGCTCAAAAATACTCGTATGTATTCAATATATTGTATATAATATAAAAGAAAAAATTCCTTAAAACATTATGCAGACGCAGCTGACGGGCAGAATTCTCAAAATGTTGAAAATAAGTTCAAAATGATTTGTACAGCGATCTTGTGTAGGGAAATGATTGTGAACAGAGACTCTTTACAAGAGTCAATCTTGTAAAACTCTGGCCAAGATGCAGAAAATCTTGTTAATTCTGATTAAGATCCAGAAGTCAATATATATCCAAATCAATACTTTGGATATCTTTGTAATTTGTCAAAATCCAAATTACAGAGTTTGTGATATGTAGATATCCAAATCACTATTTTGGATATCTTTTGTAATCGGTCAATATCCAATTACAAGGATTCTGGTCAATATCCAGATGCTTAGTTAAATCCAAATCACTATTTTGGATATCTTTTGTAATTGATCAATATCGAATTACAAGAGTTCTGGTCAGTATCCAGCCAGTTGAAACAAGTCAATATCTTGTTTGTAGATCTAGTCAGTATCCAGATTTTTTCCTTGTTTTTCAGTCAATATCTGAAAAAGGAATGAATTTTTAATACAAACCTTCGCTGCTTTTATAGGCTCCAGGCACCAAACGATGACTGTTTTTTATATTATTTTGTTATTGCAGAGCAACGGTTTTTTTTTCAAATTCTATTCTTAAAATATTTTTTAAAAAATTTTTAATTGTTGTGTAAAGTGATGGCCACACTGTGTGACTTTAAAGGCATGTACACACAGGTGGCCTGAACATTCTCCCACCTCTAAAAGAGAAAGAAGAAAAAAATTGAAACAAGTAAAAATCTTACCTTTTATGATCTTATGGAATATTGTTCTTCTAATTATATGTTTAAAGTTTTCTGCCGTCATAAGTTGCGTCTACAAATCTATTGGGAAGATAATTTACAAATTTTGGTGATGGGTCTTGTACAAATGGAGTTTGTGCATTTAATGGTAGCAACCCTAACATGGTTATATGAGCCTGGGTGAAGCTCAATGATTCGACCAAGAGGCCATTGAAGGGGTGGAAAACGTTCATCTTTAACCAAAACTAAATCGTTTAATTTTAAATTTTGTTCTTGTTTAGTCCATTTAGATCTTTGTTGTAATGTAAATATTCTTGATGCCATTTTTTCCAAAATTGTTGAGTGAGAAATTGAACATGTTTCCATTTTTAATAAGCGTAGTTTTATCATCAATTTCAGATTCCGGAATAGCAAGTTATTGACGTCTAATCAAAAAATGACCAGGAGTAATAGTTTTTAAATCATTCGAATCATTTGATATGGGTACTAAAGGTCTTGAATTGACACAAGCTTCAATTTGGCAAAGAAGAGTGTTCATTTCTTCAAATGTAAAAAATGCGTTTTGGCTTACTTTTGTAATATGTGTTTTAACAGACTTCACTCCAGCCTCCCTTAATCCACCAAAATGGGGTGCTGAAGGTGGATTAAAATGCCAATGGGTTCCTTGTTGTGCAAGAATTTCCCAGATTTCTTTTTTATTTTCATTTATTGCCTATTTTAAGTCAATTATCAAGATTTAATTGGCTCCAATGAAATTTGTTCCACAGTCTAAATACAAATTTGAACATAATCCTCTACGACTAACAAAACGTTTGAAGGCACTAATAAATCCAATTGATGTGAGATCTGAAGATCTGATACTAGTTGATGAATAGCTTTAGTGGCCATACAGATGAACAAACAAATATAAGCTTCAAATGATTTTGAATTTCCTATTTTAGATGATTTGATATAGATTGGACCTGCAAAATCAACAGCACTATGTAGAAATGGATAAGTTTGTTTTACTCGAAATGATGGTAAATTTGCCATAACTTGTGTTCCAGTATGAGGACGTGTTTTGAAACATTTATGACATTTACGTAGCCTGCTTTTAATTAAATTTTTAGCACCTATGATCCAAAATTTGTTTCGTATAGAATTAAGAGTAAGTTGAAGTCCACCATGTAATGTCAAATTATGGAAGTGATCTATAATAAGAGTGGAAGCAACATGATTTTTTGGTAATATAATAGGGTGTTTAGAATCATAAGGCAATTTTGCGTTTTTTAATCTTCCACCAACTCTAATCAACAAATTTTTATCAAGGAATGGAGTAAAATTAATTAATGGACTTTTGCTGGAAGGCACTTGTTTCGAATTTAAAACTTTATGTTCTGTGCTAAAAGATTGGATTTGAACTAAATATAGGATCCGACAGTAAGCTACGATTCTAATTAATTTTTTGAATGATGAAAACATGTTGAAAGAGGAAATTCTTCGGTAATTAATAGAACTTGATCTTTTCTAACTTCAGAAGTAATAGGAAGGTTTTCTGCTTGTTCTGGACAATTTTCTTTAGGTTTTAATAACCATTCTGGTCCATGCCACCACATGGAAAATTTTGATAACAATAATGCATTCATCCCTCGAGATGCGCAATCTGCTAGATTTGATTTCGATAGAACATAAAACCATTTATATGGTGAAATATTCTCTTGAATTTTTACTACTCTAAAAATTTAAAATCTTTAAAAATTTAATAATCTTTAAAAACAGGATTATTCTTTAGGTTAGCAGTGTCCTGAGTTTGCACAAGAAGTTTTGATAAAAGAACTGCTGCACTTAATTCAAGTCTTTTAGTCTTGGCAATGTAATGGGTTTAGTAGGTGCAACTTTAGTTTTAGAAGTTAATTAGTGCACAGATGATTTTGTATAACCATAAATAATCCTCATAAAAATTGCTGCGTCATAGGCATGTACAGATGCATCGCACAAACCATGTATCTCAAGTTCAACAGTAGATTCAATGACAACCCATCTTGGAATTTGTATTTGTTCTATAAATTTCAGATTTTGTTTAAACTGTGACCATTCACAGTTTAAGAGGTTCTCTTGGATCATTTCTCCAGATGATACGTTGATAATCTTGCTGACTTACTGTGGTTTTAATCATTCTGTACATTTTTTCTATATTAGCAGTGAATGCGACTTTATATCGACGCCATTTTAAAAGAGTATTCCAAAGCTTGGGTTGGATTGTTGGCCCACACAACAATTGTTCGTTCAAAGATTTGCCATTACTTGACTTACTAGAAGCGTTAAATACAACCCTTAGCTTTGTTGTACTACTTTCTTTGATAACCGCATGATGCGGCATATAATAATGTTTTATTGACTTTTCGTCAGAATTATCAACGTCATCATCAACCATATGCATATGACCTAACTTCATGTACTCCTGAATACATTCCTTATGTAAATTACAATAATCTTCATCTTTAGCAAATCGTTTTTCTAATTGAAGAAATTGTCTTATTGCAATATGTTTGGATTTCCCTAGAGACGGAGACTGATTTTCCTTAAATGGAAGTGGAACCTCGTACCTTCCATCTATACCTCGCTTTACGGTTTTACAATAAATATCCTCGCATAATTTATCTTCTTCACTTAGAACAGGAGTATTAGAAAATTCTTCAGTTTCCCAAAATTGTTTCAAAAGTTGATCTAAAGATAGATTCTCGTTGGTTACCGAAATGTAAAAATTATTCAGTTATGAATTATTTTCACAGGTACCAATAGATCCCATTAAAATCCAACCTAATTGTGTATATTAGGCTACGAGATTTTCATCATTTGTTCTAATTAAACCAGATTCAAGTATACAGGCATATACTTCGGCTCCTAACAGAAGATCTACAGATCCAGGTCTGTCAAATTCTGGATCTGCTAGAAATTGAGCCTTTGAATTATTTAATTCAATGTTAAGTTTTCGAGACGGTGTTTGATTAGTAATTTGTTTAAGTATAAATACATTTATTTGAGAACGATAATTAGTGTGGCAAGACTCAATTTCAATAGTTGCTTTTTTGTTTACCTTTGCAGTATTTGTAGCTTCTAGACCTACAACTTTAATGTTTTTGTTAAAACATTTTAATTTCAATCTCTTACACGCAGATCTAGTTATAAAAGATACTTGTGATCCAGGATCAATAAGTGCCCGTAATATTAAAGGTTCATTATATGCGTTGTAAACCTTTACTTTAGCCGTTGCCAATAAAACTCTTGGTTGATTTGTGTTAAAAAAATTATTTACAGAGTTTGTAAGTATTTGTGGTTTTTTTGTGAATTTGACTGATTGTTTAGTGTGTTTTGCGTCTTCCGAATATCTTGTTCAAAATGCTATAATGTGTGATGATTTTGTTTACATTTGAAACATCTGTTTTTGCTTTTGCAAGTATTTATAGTATGATTTGCAGATAAACAATTTCTGCATAATTTTTGTTGTTTCATAAATTGTAATCTTTGTGAAAGATTTAAATTATTAAACTTACACGGCACTGTAAATGCAATTGTTTTATTTAGAGCTACTTTGAACACATTTAAACAAAACTGTTATGAACATGTTTTGGGAAAAGAAGTTTTATCCAAGGGACTTTAGCCGCTCATGATAAAAATTAAAAGAAAAATGAAGTTATAAACGGTTCTGATAATAAGACAGACAATAGTAAGCCATACACGAACACTTTTTCCTACACGCAAACCGCCGCGCCACGCTATTTGTCGGTTTTTCTTACATTTTTACTATCGTGTGTGGTATACATTTTTACTATCGTTGATATATCAACGAAATACCTTACCCAGTAAAATACTTAATTTCAACAAATAGTAATCTAAGTTGTTGTTTTTTATTTTTTTACTTTTCCGGGCGATTCCGGATAAGTCTCTTAATTCTCTTAATTCTCTTAACTTTTTTTCATAAGAGATTTATTAGCAGAAATAGCTATTCTACGTAGCAGGCTGAGGTGAAAATTATATATAAGAGAATTAAGAGGTTTTAAATTCACCAAATCACCTGATTATCGTTTGACACATAAATTGACCTGCGCGTGAGTTCGAATGTGTCAATTTATAGGCTAGTGCCAACTGCACACTGAAGTGAATTATTTTTAAAGCTATGCTTTGAGAGACACGAAAATTCCAAATGAATATGGCGAATGCAACATGAGATCTTGTAACATCATACGATTTTGTGCAATTTTTTAGATAAGAAGGGTAGAGGATGTGAAGTGTCGTATGAGTCAACGTAATAGAATTGTCTCAGAAAATTGGTACTAAAGTCTTATGGTGCAAAATAGGTAATTGATGGATAGACATCATTAGCATCATCTCTGAGATTAACAAGAGATAAAAAAGATAATATATGGAAAAAAAAAAAACAATAACATGAAATAGAAATGTGAAAATAGTAAAATAATAATTAAATAATAAATTGTTATTTTTATTTTATTACTTTCATTTATTTCTTGATATCATTTTTACTTTAAAATGTTCACTTCTATATAATTACAACAACATAAGAGGGCTAAGAGCTCCTTGCAATGAGCTGCTAAGTTAAGAGACTTTCGACTTTATAAATGTCTCTAAGCCTCTAATCTAGAATACCGAATTCTCTTAACTGAATTCATCACACATAATAAGAGATCAGCTGATTTCTGTCATCTCTAAACTTTTATTTAGAATAGCTATTTCTGCTAATTGTCTGCTAATTGCAGTTAAGAGGCTAAGAGGCTAAGAGTCTCTTACCTAGAATCGGGGGGTTTATTTAGTTTTGTTATATTTAACTTTTTTTTTTTAGTTTTATTTATTTTTATTTTTTTTATTTTTATGACTTTAAACTGATATATACACGTGTCATAATTGAATTAAATTTCAATGTAATATATGTATTGTATATAGATAAAGTATGTATATGATTAAATGTTATTTTATTCTGTAGATGTGTAAATAGGTACATTTAGGTTCAAGAAATTACTTGTTGTTTTTTCAAATTATTTTTTATTTTTACTACTCGTATGATTTGAATAAAATTAAAATTTATCTATGATGAAATGTTGAATATAATAGGGAAACTAGACGTACTGCTTTTTTAGAACTTGCTCTGCAAAAAAAAAGGTGTACTGCATTGTACTGTTTTTTTCTAGCTGTCCTGAAATGTACTGCAGTTCAACAATTAACATCATATATTTCGAAAATTGTAAATTTATTAACTATTGGAAAATATAATGTAAGTTGTTGTCTTGGGTCGATCTAGATAGACTTTTCTGTTTGGTGGGGATAATTTTGTTACTAACACTATTAACTTTTATTGGATACTAGCTGGAATGCCCGGCTTTGCCCGGGCTATTTTCGAACGTTTTAAATTATTTCCGATAAACCGTGATGATTCTGGAACATTCTCAAGCATTCTATAATATTCGCGAAAAATCGGGAACATTCCAGTACATCCTATATGATTCAAAATATGGATGGAAATATTTTCACATTTCTGAACATTGTGGAACGTTTAAGATCATTCACGAAAATTCGGGAACATAACATTCCAGTACATTTTGTAGTAATTCAAGACATAATTTAATATTCCTGAATATTCGAGAACATTCTATATCATTCTCGAAAAATCTAGAAAGTTGTGGAACATTCTCAATCGTTTTAAACCATTCCCGCAAAATCTAAAACATTCTAGATCATTTTCGAAAACTCAGGAACATTCCAGAACATCCTGTAATAATTCAAAACATTTTCTACCATTTTTGAATATTCTTCACTATTCTATATCATTCTCGAAATATCTCGAAAGTTCTGAAATATTCTCGATCATTTTAAATTATTCTCGAAAAACCGAGAACATTCTAGATCAATCTCGATAGATCTTGAAGGCTCTAGAACGTTCTCTATCTTTCCAAACTGTTCTCGAAAAATCGAGAACATTCTAAATTATTCTCGAACGATGTTGAAGGTTCTGGAACGAACATTTCACATTGTTCTGAAATATTATAAATCATTTCTTTACTTCTTGGAACATTTTGGAACATTCTGGAACATTTTTTAAAAATCTTCGATATTCCAGGAAATTGTATATGTTTAAAAAAAAATGTATAACATTATTCACTAAAAGCCCCTGAAAATATTTTCGACTTCATTTATAGGAAAAATAATGTGTTAGACAGAGATAAATATATCTTATACCACATTTTTACCTCCCACGCCCACCCACTTCCACCCATCGAGACCAAACTCTCTTACTATGGAGAAGGGGTTAAGAGCTAACTACCATTACCACCCCGGGCGGGTGGAAGTTGTTATTTATGGAGAAAAGTGAGGATTCACCCAAAAATCGCTGTTTAAATATTTATTGGATATCACACCCATCCACTGATGAAAACTACGGGGAAATTTCCCGTTTTCAGGGAAATCGAAGCCTTGAAAGGGAAAAGAGAAAACAGATCGAAATTGGGCAAAAAAAAGGGAAATATCGCGTTTTTGAAATAATTAATAATAAATTTAGAAACAGGCCAAACACAGAAACCTTAGATAGTATTTTACATGCAAAATGATTATTCGAAGATGCTAACTCTTTTGATTAAAATGTAAAACAAAGTCAAATCGAAAAATTCAGTTTATGTATGTACATGGAAACAAAAAAGAGTTATAAAATGTATTGCACTTTTATTCAGTTCAATTTTGATTTAAGTAAATTTTTGAAAAAATTTGTTTTTTTGTTATCTATGTTTACTTTATATTTGTTAATTTATTTTCACGCGCTGTTTTCTTTTTTTTTTTTTTTTTTTTTTGTTATTTTGTTTATATTACTTTTTGTTTTAACTTACATGAATTCATTATCAATAATTAATTAAAATAAAAATATACATATTTTGCATAATAAACCTTCTAAATTTTTATATCATTTTTGTAGCATTAAATTTGAATCAAAAAATTATAAAAGTAAATTTACAAGATAAATTTGAAATATGCACTCAGAAATATATTTCATGTTAAATACATATGTACATACATATATTTAACATAACATTAATTTATTAAAAGTTGTACAACTTAGAATTATAATTACTCTTCTCAAGCATATTATACAGCAAGTATACATGTGTAAGTATCAAATTTGAAGAGATTCTAAATGCGAAGAAAATAAATTGGTTCTAACTTCTAAGTGCTTTTAACATAAATATCTGAAATATTTGGAGATCATAATTAAGTTACATTAAATTATTTAATATTGTGAAAAATGAGTAGGCTTTATTTATCAGAGACTGAAATAGCTCCAACGTTAGTGAATACATGTTTCCCATCATTATCTGTAATGCAAAAAAAAACGAATAATAAAAAAAATGACGTATTCGGTACTTGAAAATTTCCACATAATTTTCAAAATTATTTACGACTACTCACGTATGGCGAACTCTGAGATCTTATGATTAATTGTAGAATATAATGTCTGTACAGCTTTGCATTTCTAAACCACGGTGAATTATATGCAGCTAATCCAACAGTTTTGCTCTATTTTAGGATAATCAAGTAAAAATGTATAAAATTTAATTCATTTTTTTGTTAAAACAATTACAAACAGGAAGTAATACCTCTGTTGCTAACATGTTGACAAAAAAACATAAAGCAAACATATTCGTTAATGGAATAAGAATAATAGAAATAACGTAGATCTTTTCAACTATCGATTCCGTTGCATTAGCTACTAACAGAGTAGCACATACCATTGAGACGTAGATTACATTTTCAAATAATATTCCATATGTTATTAAGTTGTTCAATTCTTTCACATAACTAAAACAAAATTCAAAATAAAATGTCAGTTATTTTTTTTAAATTATTTTATTTTAGAACGATCAACTCAACCTTATAATCCTGTCGTATGTATAAAAACATTCAATCAAATTTTCAACTACCTCTTTTGCATAATTTGATTCGAATGCTTTTGTTATTTTCTCCTGTAAAATTCTATATAACGTTGTTCCAAAAAGTATCGAAATAACAGTTATATTTGTAAATGCTGTGTATGTGAAAATAGCGAATGGTATGAATCCAAATATTTCCAGGACATTCAAAACGAAGAAATATTGCAATTCAGGAAGTTCAACACCAGGTATTCTCATTTCGAACATTAACCCTGCGTGTACAATAAAAATTGACTTTATGGCAGTTAAGTTCTTCATGATTCCTATTTAATACTCACTTTTAATTACACAAGATCGAATCACAACAAAACATGCATTTATAACTACAACTGAGTAATTTACTATCTGCACAAGCTTTGATATCCTTCTCAACGAATTCACATGTTCCCTTATATCATAATCATTAATTTCCTATTTAAAATATAAAAAGCCTTAATTTCAATTACGCGAAAACTGCCTTATTTTTTATACATTTATTTCATCGTAGAAACGATCAAGATTTTGAAAAAAATTAATAAAATCTTCGCGATATTGAATCATAATTCTACATCTATTGAAAATAATTACAAGCCATGAATTCATAAAGAATGAAACTACTGTTTGACTGTTTGATAAATGCTGATCAACAACATGTTTTAATCCAAAAACACCAAATACAACCAACATTCCAAGCCAAAAACTTAAAAAGTTTGGTACGATCTTACCATTCCAAGTGAATATGAATGCAAATTTCAGTATAAATAAATCAAGCCATATTAATGGATTTTTCACAAACTTGTATAAAACAAACATGATGATTTCAATAAATGCTTTTCTTTTTTTGTTATTATGATGTGCCTATACTATGCCGAAGAAATTATTAAAAAGATTCACATATTCTTTTAGAATTTTCCAAATTTATAATTGACGGAAATTTTTAAATTGCTGCAAAATGACCTAGGTACATATTTTTGATACACATGTCGTATCCAGTACTTCTAATTACTACCATTTTCTTTTTTAGTTTATTATAAATTTATGATAAAATGAAATAAGTATAATTATCATCACTTTCAATAGTGTCATTAATAACATATGTACGTCAGTATTATACCTTATATACATATGTACGCAATAATATAATATATGTACATATTTGTACGTGTGTTTGAATATGTAATTAAAATTAATTTTGAACATTTTGCGAAAAATAACATGCATGTAGGTATTTAATTTAAATTATTATTACTTAATATTGCATAAAAATGTATACGCAGTAATACATACATACCGTGTAACATAACAATGAATAGTTTATGGTTTATGTTTATACTTTATAGTGTAATTCTTAGGCAAAACCAAATAGATGAAGCAATAACCATAGAGCAGAGATATAGAGAAAAATGTTCCATATAAAACTTGATTTACAGTTATAAAAATTTCCTTTACACGTTATAAGGTGCGGATGAAAAATAAAATTTTGTGGCTTGGAAAAGTATAGTAAATCTTCCCAATAACATTTGAAATGTCAAAATTGGGTGGTATTCGACATGGCACTGTTTACAGATTCTGTAATATTTTTTCGAACAAATTTTGACAACATTAAAAAAAATCTGTAATATCTCGAATTCGTATTCAGCATGGCAATCTTTTATGAAAATCTGTAAACTTGACAACTAAAAATCTGTAATCGTAAAAGAAACAAATGGATGTACTTCAATCTTTCCAATTTTCTGTTATATGACATTTGTAGTACATCTGCGACATCTGTTTATGTATATATACGTATATGTATATATGTATGTGTATATTTACATATAAGTATATGTTAAATTAATTTCTACAAATTAGGAGCGCAAATTTAAATTTGGTTTAAAACTAAAAAGACGCATATACATACATACATATGTATGTAATAAAATTAGTTATGTAATATGCATACATATGTAAGTATGTATATTAAATTCATTTTTATATAATTAGCATGCAAATTTAAATCTGGTTTTAAAAATAACGATTTTTACTATTTATAATTTTAAATAAGTGCAAAAAGGATAGATATATATATAACGATATATATATATATCTGTCGTTTTTTATATATGTCAAATATCAAAGTTTTGACAACATATTCCAGTTTCGAAATTAAAATTTATGAAAAGTGAAAAGCAAGCCTGCCAAATTGCGGGAAATTTCCCGATTTGCAGGAAATTGATTACCTCTGGGGGAGAAATTCGGGAAATGTTATTTTGTGGGAAATTGGGGAAATTTGATTTATTCATTGTGAACTTGGTCTGACTCAAGAACTTGGAGTAGAAAAATACTGGAAAAAAGTTTTCGATTTAAAACATTATCCAAACTTGAAAAAAGTGACGGATCTACTGATGTGTTTACCATTCTCAAATGCTGCCGTAGAACGAGTTTTTAGCCATTTAAATAAAATGAAAACTGCCGAAAGAAACTGTTTAAAATCAGAGACATTGTCATCGATATTAAATGTGAAAGACTCGATTTAGAATCATGGTGGAATTGTCAATTTCGAGCCAACAATAAAGATGATAAATCTGGAATCTTAAAGTTGAGGATTTTAGGAGTGAGGACTCAGGACAGAACAGAATATCAATGAATGAATGATGATATTGTTGTGTTTTAGTTTATTTTTTCCAATTTTTTTTTTGTTTTTTTCTGAATTAATTTAAAATATTTAATTTTTGTTCCACTTCTTTATTTTGTTTTTTTTATGTTTTGTTACTTTTTGTTTTATTTATTATTGAATAAAAAATGTTTAAAGAACTTATTGTAATTTATTGTTGTTTTTAAAAAAAATTTATACTGGGGAAATTCCCACTCTAATCGGGAAATTTGAAGTTTGATTTCGGGAAAAACAGAAAATTGGATTTGGCAGCCTTGTTGAAAAGATCAGTAAGTTGTGTACATCTTGAATACCGATTCGTACAGATCTGTAAAAATCATAATCTGTAGCAATTCGCTACAGATTTTATTACAGATTTTGAAAATGTGACTGAATAGCACCCATTATTTCTAATATATGGGTAGTTTCCAGTCACGATTTCATAATGAAATGTAAACAAATAGATAATTCATGTTGCTGTAGCAAATGTTACTGCTTCATAAGTTTTAAAAATTTAAAAACTTGCTTTTGTTGCCGCAGTTATACCAACATTCAAATTACTAACATATGGCAAAAAGTATATAGTATATTCAAATAGTTTCTAAGTAATAAAACTGTCAAAATTTCGCACACATAAATGCACATATATACAATGGGATTAAATGTGTTTCAAAGATATTTCGAAGACATTTCGAAGCCATTTTTTGCAAACATACCGACAAGGGGAAGTTCTATATATAGTATACTCTTTGCTATGGGCGTTGACGGCTGAATTTCAAATATTGAATTTCCGTTTCCAAAAAATTATTTCCGTTTTATTGAGAATCAGTGTGTAATGATTTAAGGTGAGTCATTCCGGTTTAGTTAGAATTTACTTTTGTTTTTAGAGAAGTTTTAATATACAAGACAAATTTAAAGAATGTTGCATATGCTTTTTTTAAATATTGATATTTTATTTTTATAATATTATCTTCTAATGATTTTAATGTTAATAAAAATGGGGTTTTTCACGGTTTTTCGTTATTTACTCTCTGATCAAAAATAACCCGGACTCGTTCATGTACAACCCCCGCCAATATTTTAAGATGCATTTCTTTTAGTATTTATGTTTGTATACCTGTTTTTTACATTTCCTCCAAATTCGAGCTATATATGTCAATCAGTTGTTTTTTGACAGCACTTTGTTTAGGTCAAGTTTTTGCTTACTTTCGATTTTGCGATGGAAAAAATAATTGAACAAAGAATTTGTATTAAATTTTGCGTAAAAAATGAAATTAATGCTACTGAAACGCTAAAAATGTTGCAAAAATGTTATGGTGATAGTTCTCTATCGAAAACAACAACATTTGAATGGCATAGTCGTTTTAAAAATGGTCGTGAATCAGTGAAGGATGACATTCATCCTGGGCGTCCTTCAACATCAAAAACCAAAGAAAATGTTGATCTGATTAAATCAATGGTTTTGGAAAATAGAAGATTAACGATCAGAGAGATGGTTACTGAAACAGGAATTTCATTTGGTACAATTCAAAGCATTTTAAGTGATGATTTGGGCTTGACACGACTTGCAGCGAAATTGGTTCCTAAATCATTGAATTTTTTACAAAAACAAGAACGTGTTATTGTTGCTGAAGAGATGCTTTCCAGAGTAAATGCTGATCCTGCATTCATTCAACGGATCATTACTGGTGATGAGACGTGGGTGTACGAGTTTGATGCGTTAACAAAGCAACAATCAAGTGAATGGCGCGCTTCAGAAGAACCAAGACCCAGAAAAATTCGTCGTACTCAATCAAAGAAAAAGATTTTGCTTACCGTTTTCATCGATTATCGTGGTGTTGTGCATCATGAATTTTTACCAACAGGTCAAACAGTTAATAAGGATTATTATTTAAGCGTAATGAAGCGTTTACGAGAAGCAGTTCGTCTAAAAAGACCCGATTTGTGGCAAAATAATTCGTGGATTTTACACCACGATAACGCACCTTCTCACACAGCCGTGGTTATTCGTGAGTTTTTGACTAAAAACTCAACAAACACTATTCATCAACCACCATATTCACCGGATCTCGCACCGTGCGACTTTTTTTTGTTCAGTCGCTTAAAAAAACCACTTCGGGGAACCCGCTTTGACAGCATAGAAGCAATTAAAGACAAATCGAAGAAGGAACTTATGGCGATCCCAAAAAGTGAGTACGAAAAATGTTTCCAGGATTGGATTAAACGGTGGCACAAGTGCATTGCATCAGACGGAGAATACTTTGAAGGGGAAAAAATAAATATTAATGAATAGACTTGTACTTTGTGTTTTATTGACCAAGTCCGAATTATTTTTGATCCGGGGGTTACATCGGAATGGCACACCTTAAAAAATTGTTTGCACTGATATAACCAATTATTGAGTGTATTTCTTTATTCGTTCCAAACGTTCGGTATATTCCATATGCATTTCTTTATTCAAAAAGTATATTCCGAATGTTGTTTTCCGTGTTTCTTTATTCATCCGGAATATCCAGAACGTATTCTTTCCATTGACCACTTGCACACTATCGATAAATACTTACGAAACACTCCAATAATTCCAGTTTACTGGGCGAGGGAAAGTGAGGAGAGTATCAGGTAGCCCGGTACCCGCGGGTTTTTCATTTCGTAAACAAATTTTCTTCTTTTTTTTTACATTCTGTTTTGTGCCATATTCTTATTTTCCTCTCCGTTTTATTTTCTTTCGCTGCCATGCAGTAAACATCGGATAAAATCAAAATAAGCATCAATTTAAGTGTTGAAAAAATTACCAAAAATATTTTAAAAAGTTAAATAAATCGAATGTAATAAATAAGTAATAAATTTGAGAGAATTTTTATCCATTATTTATTTTACATTATTTCATAACATAACCAAAGCGAAAATGAATTAAGAGAATAGATGATAATTTGACAACTGAATAAATTTTTAAATGGATCGAGTGAATAAAAGCGTATGACTTCTATCTTACATGATCCTATTTTGAGTAATAAAATCAAAAACCGAAAAATAAAATAAAAGCTCAAATTAAATCTACCTTATTAGAGCTTTTTATACCATGACTTCCATGCAAATGCGCAAACTCATCATTTGCTGACGTCAAAAAAGCTTAAATTAAAGAAGGCGAATAATTTGACAGTTCGTATACGAAGTATACGATCAAAAACAATTTCGTGATTTTATTCATGAGGAAAATTTTTCATACGTGTTGCTCTATACTTCCTTACTCTATGTTAATAATCCTGAAATTCTATAGGATCTTTTGCCAATTTAATAGGGAGATTGGGCAAACATGTAAAAGTTCTACGTTTAACGTGCTTCAGTTTGGGCATAAGCTTAAGTAGCAAATTATTAACATATTCTTCGTTCTACGTTTGACTTTGCCCAAACTGTTCCAACTTTATACGTAACGCAAATACTTATATTTAATACGGCCATATGATTAATTGTAAAAAAATGTAAACAAAATCTGTTGAAAAAAAAAAAAATAATATATACCTATACACAAGATTATATACATATAATATACATATATAAGCTTTCATAAACTTACGCATGTACGTACGAAGACTTACGTTAGCCCGTGTACGTTAGCAACGTAGAGCTTTACGTTTACAGTTTACGCCATGGTATAAAAAGCTCTAATAAGGTAGATTTAATTTGAGCTTTTTTGACGTCAGCATATGACGAGTTTGCGCATTTGCATGGAAGTTACTATAAAGTAGTGTTGGGCACTATCGATAGATACTATCGATGCATCGATAGTGCCTTTGGAAAAAAAGTAGATCGATAGATAGTTTTCAAACTATTGATTCGACAGTTTTTTAATAAATAATTACTGAATTTAAAAATAAAAGATAAAAATTTTCTTATATATGTGTAATTTTTTATTAAAATATTTTCGGTAATTAAAACACTATTTAAATTGATTCATATTTTGATTTTATTTGATGTTGTTAACTGCTTTGCAACGAAAGAAAAATATAACAGAGAAAATAAAATGTCAAAAAAATGATAAAATAACAAAACAGCGGCTACCGGGCTCCCTGATATACGTCTCACTTTTTCCAACCCGAAATGAATTCAATCGAATTCATCTATGCGTATAATGTGCAATAGAAGTCTCATGTCTCATCGTTAAAATGCCTACATAACAATTACAATCTACAGCGGTTGAGGTAATAGATTAAATTGAATCTCAGTAGTAAAAGGGGGAGCCTAAAAATAATAAGGCCTTTATAAAAAATTAATTATGAATGGCGGCCTAATTTACATTATCAAACATTTTTTATAAAATGGATTTTTGACATTCCTTTTAAAAATATACCATCCTTATAAACAGTCGTATACATCTCCCATACTGAAATGTTCGTGTTTGAATAGTCGACAAAGCAAATGTAAATTTTGTGAATTGGACCAATATGACATTCGATGCATCGATATAATCGATAATTTTGAACTATCGGCGCTTAATAAATCGATAGTTCAAATCACTCGATGCAAAACTATCGATAGTCGAAAACATCGATTGGGCCTATCACTACTATAAAGAGCTTTTTATACTATGTGCAAATAATATGTATTAAAATCAAGAATTAAACTTCTTACGGCAGATTTTACCCTAGTTTAAAAACCTCTGATCAAGAAACACAACCTACAATCTAAAAATATTTTTCGTAAAGAGAATTATTCTCATGTACATTTAAAAAAAAATATATCAAAAAAATCGTGTACATGTACGAAATAAATACCAATTTTCATGAATGTATGTGTAAAAATATTACCACCACCCAAAACTAATTATTTGTTTAGAAATTTTTCTTTTTTCTTAAAGACTATTAGATTTTTTACGCATTTGACCGATATTGCATTTTAATTTTACATATACTTCCACTTAAAATACATGTGTTTGTATCACAGTATATCAGTTAGCGGTAATACGTATTTATACATCATAAAAATAGTACATGTTTGTTTGTATATATATTTATCCTTAATATATAAATATTTTCGGTACAATGAAAAAATGATCTTTCCACTTCAGACATTGTTTTTTTTTTCACACTTTTTATGATCATATGTATGAATGCTTGTATAATGTATATGATTTGTGTACATACATATATGAAAAGTAAAGAACCTTTTATTTCTATTAGAAAGCATACATTTCATATTGAGATAAATAAATACATGTACGAACATGTGGTAATTGATATACTGCGATACAAACACGTGTATTTTAAATGTAAGTACATGTAAAATTAATATGTTTAAAAACGGTCAAATGCGTACAAAATTTGAAGTTCATGATATCATAAAGAAATTAAACTCCACCCTATGTGTATTACAAAATATACGATCATCATAATAATAGTACATGTTCGTTTGAATGTATATATATTTATCGTTAATATATGTATATGTAAATACTTCGGTACAATAAAAACAAAATGATCTTCACACATTGTTTTTTTTCAAACTTTTTATGATCATATGAATGTTTGCATATGATGTATATACATACATAAGTAAAGACCCTTTTATTTCTATTAGAAAGCATACATTTCATATTGAGATAAATGAATACATATACGAACATGTGCTACTTGATATACTGCGATACAAACACGTGTATTTTAAATGGAAGTATATGTAAAATTAAAATGCTTAATATCGGTCAAATGCGTAAAAAATCTAATAGTCTTTAAGAAAAAAGAAAGAATTCTAAACAAATAATTAGTTTTAGGTGGTGGTAATATTTTTACACATACATTCATGAAAATTGGTATTTATTTCGTACATGTACACGATTTTTTTTTATATATTTTTTTTTAATCTACATAAGAATAATTCTCTTTACGAAAAATATTTTTAGATTGAAGGTTGTGTTTCTTGATCAGAGGTTTTAAAAGTAGGGTAAAATCTGCCGTAAGAAGTTTAATTCTTGATTTTAATACATATTCTTTGCACATAGTATAAAAAGCTCTTTATAGTAACTTCCATGCAAATGCGCAAACTCGTCATATGCTGACGTCAAAAAAGCTCAAATTAAATCTACCTTATTAGAGCTTTTTATACCATGGCGTAAACCGTAAACGTAAAGCCATAAAAAGCTCTAATGAATTAAATGAAATGAATGAAAATGAATTAAGAGAAATGAATTAAGAGAATTAATGAAAATGAATTAAGAGAATAGATGATAATTTGACAACTGAATAAATTTTTAAATGGATCGAGTGAATAAAAGCGTATGACTTCTATCTTACATGATCCTATTTTGACTCATAACATCAAAAACCGAAAAATAAAATAAAAGCTCAAATTAAATCTACCTTATTAGAGCTTTTTATACCATGACTTCCATGCAAATGCGCAAAGCAATATTTACAATTTTCAGAAGAAATCATTCAGTACCCACTAAAATACCCATGAATCAGCATAGAATGTGAATATGTATGCATATTTATCACATACGTGCGTATGTAATTTAAGTGTACATATTATGCGCAATATTTATAAGAATATTTTGTAATGTACGTATTTATCGTATATATGCGTGTGTAAAACTTTTGTCCTAAACAAACAAATTATCGTCCTAAACAAATATAATTTTTTCATAATTGTACGATCATATGGGTCATAAATTTCATTACATCAGAAACGAGGATAGAAATACAAAATGTAAATTCAAATTATAATGTATTGTATGAGAAATACAATAAATTTTGAATACGATCGGTTTAATGTTAAATTTTGAATTTTTGAGTATTCAAAATTCATACTTTTTTGGTAATGATAAATAAAAATATGATCGTATGAATGCATTATATATCGTATACGTAAGTATGTAATTTAAGTATACATTCCACGTGGAGTCATATATGTCCCTACACAAATATTGTTTGTACCATAAACTTAATGACTTGATTTTGTTAATTATAAATACAATACTATATATACATATATATATACGTGCAATATTCTGTACACATCTTTCGACCGTATACAAATTTATGGGTTTATAGATCGTACTTGTATATATTTTCTTGTCTGATATAAAAAGTAAAAGAAAAGTGTAAAGTATGAACAAAAATCGACGTCAAAAAGAAAAAGTAATGTATGTATATGAAATATTGTACAATATATGTATGTATGTATGTTAATCTGAAATTACACATTTTTTACTACTATCCTAGTCTCTGATCTTTAATTCACGTTCATATATATGATCGAACCATTACAAAATTGTGTTCTAATGTTCTTATGAACGAAAGTTATGAAATGAAGTGAAAGAAAATGTTTACAAACACTCGTATGTAATATATTATTACATATGTATACATCCATATATATAATAAGTACATGGCTAAAAATTTCTTGAGTTTATTTTGAATATTCTTGTACGAAAAAACGACATCCCTTTTTTTACCAACAAATGTACTAAATCATTCCATCATTCATGCCGTCCCCTCTTTCATCGCCCGAACCGCTCTATCGGCTAAAAAATTTGTTGAAGCCCCATAAGAATTCTTGTTAAATTTGAATTTTCTTTGGTAGTACGTATATAACCCCCGGATCAAAAATAATTCGGACTTGGTCAATAAAACACAAAGTACAAGTCTATTCATTAATATTTATTTTTTCCCCTTCAAAGTATTCTCCGTCTGATGCAATGCACTTGTGCCACCGTTTAATCCAATCCTGGAAACATTTTTCGTACTCACTTTTTGGGATCGCCATAAGTTCCTTCTTCGATTTGTCTTTAATTGCTTCTATGCTGTCAAAGCGGGTTCCCCGAAGTGGTTTTTTTAAGCGACTGAACAAAAAAAAGTCGCACGGTGCGAGATCCGGTGAATATGGTGGTTGATGAATAGTGTTTGTTGAGTTTTTAGTCAAAAACTCACGAATAACCACGGCTGTGTTAGAAGGTGCGTTATCGTGGTGTAAAATCCACGAATTATTTTGCCACAAATCGGGTCTTTTTAGACGAACTGCTTCTCGTAAACGCTTCATTACGCTTAAATAATAATCCTTATTAACTGTTTGACCTGTTGGTAAAAATTCATGATGCACAACACCACGATAATCGATGAAAACGGTAAGCAAAATCTTTTTCTTTGATTGAGTACGACGAATTTTTCTGGGTCTTGGTTCTTCTGAAGCGCGCCATTCACTTGATTGTTGCTTTGTTAACGCATCAAACTCGTACACCCACGTCTCATCACTAGTAATGATCCGTTGAATGAATGCAGGATCAGCATTTACTCTGGAAAGCATCTCTTCAGCAACAATAACACGTTCTTGTTTTTGTAAAAAATTCAATGATTTAGGAACCAATTTCGCTGCAAGTCGTGTCAAGCCCAAATCATCACTTAAAATGCTTTGAATTGTACCAAATGAAATTCCTGTTTCAGTAACCATCTCTCTGATCGTTAATCTTCTATTTTCCAAAACCATTGATTTAATCAGATCAACATTTTCTTTGGTTGTTGATGTTGAAGGACGCCCAGGATGAATGTCATCCTTCACTGATTCACGACCATTTTTAAAACGACTATGCCATTCAAATGTTGTTGTTTTCGATAGAGAACTATCACCATAACATTTTTGCAACATTTTTAGCGTTTCAGTAGCATTAATTTCATTTTTTACGCAAAATTTAATACAAATTCTTTGTTCAATTATTTTTTCCATCGCAAAATCGAAAGTAAGCAAAAACTTGACCTAAACAAAGTGCTGTCAAAAAACAACTGATTGACATATATAGCTCGAATTTGGAGGAAATGTAAAAAACAGGTATACAAACATAAATACTAAAAAAAATGCATCTTAAAATATTGGCGGGGGTTGTACATGAACGAGTCCGGGTTATTTTTGATCAGAGTAGTATGTATATCATTTTATCGATGGGTTTCATATGGTGATTGCACGTTTTTTAAGTTAATTATTGGTTTAAAATTTTCTTGTTGTTATTAATTTTTTTTAAACTGAAAATTCAAGTTTCATCAATCTTGAAATATCATTCACTTCACTATTTTACAGAATGATATTTACATACGATACCTATTATTTGAAGGTCAGTCCGATTTGCAAAAAGAAATTTGAAAAGAAATTCAGTTTCAATGCATTAGCATTCGTATGTAATAAGAAAAAACTCGTTTTTATGTTTACTCTTCCCTTGTTAATATACTGTATTTGAAAATGAAAACTACAACAATCAAAGTAAAAATATGTAAAACGACGATAATATAGAAAAGGCTCAAATTTTTTACAATCGCAAGAATAAACATGAAAAAATCTTGAATTCTAATGCATATTTGTGTAGTTGGTATCCTTACGTACCAAACAGTACATATATGTATGTACATATGTATATTCATGATTTTCGTATTCAAATATCTGAGCTAAAAAAAAAAGATCTTCAGTTACACAATATAGTATACAATCTGGTTTTTCACATATTAACTATATTTGGTTTGATCTTAAATGCATATACATATACAGTTTTATACTATATGTATATGACAGGACAACAAAATATGTATGTATTCACTATCCATCAAACATATTCATGGCTTGTTATCGTACACAATCAATATCCTTAAGATGATAGAATAGGATAAACGATCATTTTCATGCAATACAATACATGTATTGTGTCGTGTTTAAAACTTTATCTCAAACTCAAATTCAAAGAGCTTTGTTTTAAACGTGTAGAGCTTTATTTCGAATGTGTAATTTTTATTTTTCATATACCACGTCATTGCATTGAAAGTAGACATCTATGGTTATACATACACTGTTGAATATGTGATAGACAAGTAGTTAGAACATAGAGTAGATATAGAGAAAAATGTTCCATATAAAACTTGATTTACAGTTATAAAAATTTCCTATACACGTTATAAGGTGCGAATGAAAAATAAAATTTTGTGGCTTGGAAAAGTCGATAGCAATATTGATGGCCATAAGAATCCTTAAGAAAGATAAAGAAATCAATAGAAAGCGGGGCATGACATTTTATGATTTTTGTTTTATTTTTTACAAATAATTTCTCTAAATTCCCATTGCTTACAAAATTTAGCAGTTTATTTCTCTAATTTTCTCAATGCTGAATAACGTAGTTACAAATCGGTGTGAATACCAACACATTGACAGCCATTTAAAAACATTCATAAAAAACGCACGTGGAAAACATACTATATGATTGTACAACTACATTCGCAGGTAATATACTCTATCGGTGTAAATCACTAATATTGTCGCACCTAATATCCCCATTTAAAAAACGCGTTCATAAAAAATATGTAAACAATCGAATTTTACACATACTTAACCGAAATTCTCTGCTGAGTTTAAGAAAGTGTTATGTGTTTATGTTTTTCATATAAAGGTTCTTTTTTATAACTTTATGCTTCTATTTATGGTGGGACTTTTACGTACAGGAAAATTTTTGTTTTTTTTTTGGTTGCATGGGGAATAAAACAATGAAAACAAAAATAAGTCCTTGTTACTTCTGTGACGTCAGAGACATTTTTCTCTATATCTCTCTACTCTATGGTTAGAAGCAGTGGTGCCGAAGTTACTACCATGGTAGTATTTCTACTACTTTCAAAGGTTTTTGCTACTCTACTACCCCCGAGACAAATCTACTACTATTGTCTGAAGTTTGTATTCTATTTTTGCTGCTTCGCTGCTTTTTTCATTGTATCGTTTTGATTAAAATAAATTTTTAATCTGGCTGTGCTGTACAATAATGAATATGATAATCCGCATTCAAAAAACTTTCGAAAAATAAATTCTTTCTAAACATTAGTTCCTTTAATAGAAATTTTTCCGAATTTAACAAGTGCAGATATCAGTGAAATTGATGAAGAATGGAGATATTTATTAAATCATGTTACTGTATCTGAAAAAATGAAAGAAATGGATTTTGAAGACTTTTGGAACAACGTATTTCAGATGCGAAACGCTTTGAATGAAAAAAGTTTCCAAACCTGCAACCGTTTATAGGCAGTTTGCTTAGTTTACCACATAGCAGTGCAGCAGCAGAGCGAATTTTTTCGCAACTAAATATAATTAAAGATAAAAAAAGAAATTCACTTTTGACTGCAACTGTCAATAGCATTATGATATCAAAGGAATTGATTTCTGCCACATCTTCAATCAGTTTCATTCCATCAAATGATCTTCTAAGGAAGTATCACAAATATAATACCAAATAAACTATTCAAAATTAAATTAAAATGAAATAATGAAGTTCCTAATTAGTATGTAATTTTGTTATTTAATTTTTTAAAAATGAAATGTTATTTTTATTTTTTTGTTAATTATAATTACTTGCGTTAATCTTTTAAATGAAAAAAAATTTATTTCATATTATTTTTCTAATAAAATCCAATAAATTCTAAAAACAAAATTGTATTTATTACTTTAATTTGTATCTCTTTTTTAAAAAATGCAATCAATTTGAATTTGTATGAGTTTTTAACACCGATTCAGATGCACTTTCAGGTTTTCATTCGTGAAGAATTAGAATATATTTAGATTCAGTCTTGCAATAAGTTTTGATTCGAAATCTACATATTACAAAAAATTATTAAATCTTGAATATTACCAATCCATGTAAATTTTCAATATTCCTCAAATCTACTACCTTCCAACACTAAATACTACCCTAAAAAAAGGCTAAATACTACTTTCAAGAAAAGCAAAACGACAGCACTGGTTAGAAGGTTGAACATTACTAGCTGAGTATTTACAAGTTGTAACATTTAATGCACCAAAAGTCTTAACTCTTTACTTGATTGATTTTTTGATTGGGTTATTCAATTTTTTTCCCAATCCAATTGGTTTACCCAAATGGTATTCTTGTCTCAAATTTTAATCAGATTTAAACATACATAATTCATTTAGTTTTCTTTATACCGAGTGTCCCAAAATCAATGTCACAAAGCGAGTGTATCGTGAAGTTAAGATTGTTTCTATCAACAAATGGTTCTGCCCCCCCCCCCCCCCAACCCCTCTAAAAACCAATTCTGAAATACGTTGGTTTGGAAATTTTCGGACATGTGCAGTACATCAATCATGTCATACAACAAGAAAAAACAGATGTCCCCCCTAAATTTCTTCATTCTATTAAAATTTGAAGAAAATCGGAGTATAACATTTTGAGATATTCAGTGATTTGTGTTCTAAAACACCTTAATTTGTATGGGTTCAAGATCTCATATAGATCCTGGGATCTTGGGAACCTGGGATTCTGAGATCCTGGGGTCCTGGGATCATGTATATAAATTTCTAAATAATATTTGGACAAGAATACCAATTGAATAATCCAATTGAAACATTGAAAATTTACTCTAGGAATTTTAAAACATTTATTTCACTTTCTATGCACATTACTGAAAGACAATGAAAGATTTCTGAAATGAAGGAGAAAGAGAAAACAACAATGATTTTCATATAAAATATTAAAATATGACTTTTTTTTAATCGAAAGAGCATGAAAAAAGAAAGTTTTTCAGTGCGAATTTCGAGGATACGATTACCAATATCCAAAAATACCAATGTCCTACTCATTCATACGACAAAAATAAACAATGAAATATCACTTTATATATACCAATCGAAATTTTTAAAAATGCGTCCTCTCGTTGCGGGTATACTTGGATAGAGCTCAGGGCAATGCAGGGCAATTGTCTTTATTTACCTTGGTTATTATTGCTAGTAAATTCTAAAAATAAAATTAAACTTGTGAAAAAACAATCAAATTTACGAATGACAGATTACTATGTATGTAAAACAAAAGATATTTTTGAATTTTTTATAACAAAATCTGTTTTTTCTTTTGTCACAAACTCAGAAATTGTAAAAATAAACATAAGGTCACCTTTGAACTTTTAGTTATCCTGTGTATATATATTCATAATTTTAAATTTCAGAATTCATAAAATAAAAACAAATATTTGAAACAAATAAAAATGTTCTCATATTCTTATAGCTCTTTAATATCTAAACGTACATTTTTTTTCTCTTCAAGAAAAATATTGACTATACATACATACATATATGAAAATTCTTTTATAGATTTACCATAGGTCTTCTAGGTTGATGAATAAATTCCATTTCAACATTTGATTCTTTTGGAACAACGTAAAATAATAATGATCCACCGCTAACATAAAAACTGAAAATAAACAATTATTTAAATAATCGATTTTCTAATTTTTCTTGTCCTACTTCTTTTCATCAATTATTTCATGAATTGCCTTTTTCAAATTGACTTTATGTACAGTTCCTGCTTTACGATTTTCGTAATAAATAGATAAATTTCCTGAATGATATTTGTTCTCTTTATCACATTCAAGTCTTTCAGAAAACAGCGTATCAATGCAATTTTCCATTCTAGAAAAATAAAAATAAATGTAAAATTGATCTAAACCAATTATTTTTCTAGAACGTAGTTGTTTTGAAGTACATACACAGTATTTTCATTTAATTCCTGTTGAAAATCACTAAATAAAAATTCTGGATATGAGAATACACTTGGCCAAATTAATTCATCATTTTCATTTATTTTAACTGGAAAATCTTCTAATGGTAAAAATTTTGGTCTCAATAATTCTTCAGTAATTTCAGCATTAGATGATGATTTCAAATCATCAAATTTAATTTTACGTTTTTTTAATTCATTAATTAAACGATTTAACTGAGTAATCTTATGGTTTTCTATTGCTTGTCGTTTTCTTGTATCTCTTTCAAATTCTTGCTATAAAACAAAACCAATAAGATTTAACATAATGGATTTAGATTTTAAATATCAATTACTTACCTTTTTTAATTTGGATTTTTTCAATAAATCACTAGACGAGGTATTATTTGAATCATCTTTAAAAATTTCTTCACAATATCTCATAGCCAAATCAAAATTTCCAAGTTGATATGAACATTGTGCTGCCCTCCATTTAGCTTTTTGATAATTTGGATTCAATTCCAATGCTTTTTGTGCGTCCAATAAAGATGATCTATTAATATTTGATTTTGCAAATTGTTAATAATTAATGTTTTAAAAAAGCAAAATATCTTGAATTATTGAAAAAAAGCATGTACCTAATTCGATTACTGACCTATAATTCTTTAAAAAGAAATGTGCAGCACTGCGATTATTATAAAGTATTGAAATTATCTCAGTGTTATCGCATTTCATTTTTAAACCTTCTGTAAAACTTAAAATTGCCATACGAAATTTTTTATGTTTCACGTAAAAATTTCCATCTTCTTTATAATTTTGTGCTAAATCTTCAGTACTGTTTTCATTTGGATCGTACTTAAGTTGTTGTATACCTTCTAAAAGTGGATGCAAATCATCACCTGGTTTTGGGGCATTTTTCATAAAAAAAGGATGCTTATCCATTTCCTGAAAAATTGAATATAATAGAAAATCACAAGATTTACTAAAATAAATGTATGTATAGCAAGGAATAGTAATAAAAGTATAACAAACTTCTTGCCATCGATCTTCAGGCCATCCTTCTGTATATCTTTTTTTCTCTAGACCGTCAATAAACTCATCCAATTCTTTATCTAATTTTGCAGCCAATTCAAGTCTTTCCTCGTCTGTCATCTCTTTATTTGTTGAAAACATTTTTTCCCTATTTATTTTTATAGAAAAATTGTTTTTTTAATTAAAACCAAGAAAATTGTTAAAATCCACTCAAAACACTGCACTGAAGCAATTCAACGGCACAGGACGATTTGTTTTGGAACCGTAAGCCGACGAACAATTGAACTATTGAACATGTTGTCTCGCACGTTGGATTGAAACGTCAACACAACAGCTCTTTTTTAATATCATAGAGTAGAGAGATATAGAGAAAAATGTCTCTGACGTCACAGAAGTAACAAGGACTTATTTTTGTTTTCATTGTTTTATTCCCCATGCAACCAAAAAAAACAAAAATTTTCCTGTACGTGAAAGTCCCACCATAAATAGAAGCATAAAGTTATAAAAAAGAACCCTTATATGAAAAAGAAATACATAACACTTTCTTAAACTCAGCAGCGAATTTCGGTTAAGTATGTGTAATATTTGTTTGTTTACATATTTTTTATGAACGCGTTTTTTAAATGGGGATATTAGGTGTAACAATGTTAGTGATTCACACCGATAGAGTCCCGTAGCTGTGAATGTAGTTGTGCGATCATATGTTTTCCACGTGCGTTTTTTTTTTTAATGTTTTTAAATGTCAGTCAGTGTGTTGGTATTCACACCGATTTGTAACTACGTCATTCAGCATTGAGAAAATTAGAGAAATAAACTGCTAAATTTTGTAAGCAATGGGAATTTAGAGAAATTATTTGTAAAAAATAAAACAAAAATCATAAAATGTCATGCCCCGCTTTCTATTGATTTCTTTATCTTTCTTAAGGATTCTTATGGCCATCAATATTGCTATCGACTTTTCCAAGCCACAAAATTTTATTTTTCATTCGCACCTTATAACGTGTATAGGAAATTTTTATAACTGTAAATCAAGTTTTATATGGAACATTTTTCTCTATATCTCTACTCTATGTTTGTAATTGTTTGTTTATACAAATGTATATTGTACATATACTATATATTACACTGCATCTTCAAGTCAATTTTGCACTAGACTAGAAGGCAATATTTATTTGACAGTTCATATTGCCTTGTTGTGGGCAAAATATTGCGGCAATATTTTCAAAAATTTATAAAAAACAGAAAGAAGAAGTCTCAAATATACTGAAATGTCAAAAATATTACCGCAATATTGCTCCCTGAGGCAATGGCAAAATTGCCTATCATGAAATATTGCTGACAATATAGGGTCTGCATTGGGAATATTTCCATTGCCGGCAATCCCAATGGAGACCCTAACTTATATGATATGATAAATCAGTTAAAATTTTTTGAATCTTGCATTGAATCTACCTAAATTTTCAAATATCTTTTTATCAAATCTGCTGGTGATAATGGAAGTCGATGAAGAACAGTATGAATTCATGTTTTATTTCAATTGATTTTAATAATAATCCAGATTTTTTTTAAAGATACATTCGGACTCTTGAGGATGTGCAATATATTATAAAGCATGCAAAACTTGATGAAAGAAATCTAACAAAAATCACTCAGGTAGACCTACAATGTGACAAAAAAACAAATATTGATAGCATTCAATCTTTCTTTTTTAGACCATTTATTATCCAAATGAAAATGCAATCGAAGATAATTTGAAACTTTTGGAATTGGATTCTCATTTATATCAACAGATTAAAGAAGGACAAATACTTCAGTTCAAGGGTAGCACACACGAGAAAGTTGTTCTTTGTACAGAAGATAAAACATACGAAATAAAAGCAGCTGAAATTTCTAATAGTCTACTTTTGATACCAGATTTAAAATTTGCTCAAGCAACAAGTACATCGCCATTAAAAAGTCCTAAATGCGGTGTTAATACATCATTAGAGACTAGTTTGAATAGTAGTAATGACGATGATGATATAGAAATGAACCAAAAGCGATTGGAAAGAAAAAATGTATTAAAGATATTTCATGAATATTTCGAATGTCGTGAAATACAACCAAGATTTAGAAAATTATTTGACTTATTGCAGTACACAAGGTAACATAAATTATGATTTCAAGTACATGTACTCATGTACTCATCTCTTAATTTCTCTTTTTTTAGATATTCTGGACCAGAAAATGAATATTGCATTGATAAAAAGCTACTATTCAAGTTTGAACAATTACTGGACACAATACAATGTAGTCGAAAAGAATTTGAGGAAGGTTTGAAAAAGTACCGAGCGATAGAAATAGATGGATATATACGCGTCCTAGAATATGAGTCAGTATCAAAAATTTTTAGATTTTGTTTTTATAATAATTGGAATTTTTATTTTCCTACAGATACGAGTATCGAATTATTAATCTTATGCTTGGATTAATTAGTGAAAATTCATGGAATTTAAATGAAATCGATCGTGATATAACAATTAATGCAATGGATGGTATTGCACCAAAAGAAATTGTAAAATCTATATTTGATTTGTACACAAAATCAAGTGGTATACCTGGAAAATTTCAATACAATGAAGAAATGGTTGCTAGAATTATAGCACAAAATATATTGCAGCCAGGACTTAAATTTCATATTGATGAATTCTTGAAAACATGGCAAGAAGCATTACCAGAAGAAATGTTGATTAATGTTTGTTGGCAATTTATTTATTTTATCTCAATTTTTGAAACATTTAAATTTAATACTGAAATTTATTTTAGGAAAAATATTTACGTGGTCTAGGAATTATAGACAGAGATTCAGCTGTACCATGTATTCGATCTTTGGCTGAAGAAAATCTATCAACAAATTTACATGATCGTTTAAATGTTCTCTTTAAAACAAAACGAAAATGGACACTAGAAGAGATTGAACCATACATAAAGTAAACATTTTTTTCAAAGAAATTTTATTTCGAACAATTTTGTTTAATTAGTTTCTCATTTTACTTTAAGGTATTTTACAACTCCCAGTTGTGTAGTAACAACGATCTTATCAAAATATGCTAGATGTATGACAATCAATGGTCAAAGGTATTATGTAACAAAACATGGATAAACACTCTATTTTATATTTTTTGAAAAGATTTTTTTATAATTGAAAAATAAATAAACGTTGTAGTAATTTAACTTTTCTCCTGCTTTTTCTTATTTCTTCGTGTTTTGTCCGAACTCTGTTCTTTTATAGCTTTTTTCATAACATTAACTGCACTGTTAGAGCCTAAATTATTTGTTTCTATAAATGGAATCTGTAATTTTCCTGTACTTGTTGGATACCTGAAAAATTAGAAAATTTTGAATTTAAATTACCAGTTTTTTAAAAAATTCAAAGAAATATACTTATAACTAAATCCACTGGGAAATATCGGTTTATCAAGTAAAGATTTCAGTTGTTGCTTTTTAATTGCCAATAAATTTTTTGTTTTACGTCTTTCAATTTTTTCTGTGTTCCCATCATCACTAGAAATTGTAGAATAATTTCAAATTATAAAATTTATGCTGTTAAACTATTAGGATGAACAATAACTTACAGGTCACTATCATTTTCACTACTATTATTGTAACCATCAAATATGATATCCATTTCATCTGCATTTTTCTTCATCCAACCAGTTTCACTTTGTATCCTTCTCATTTTTAATTCCAGAACGTCAACGTCTCTAGCCAAGTTTACGCGCTCTTTCACGCTATTTAAATGCTTTTCAGATACTGGGAATAATGGTATATCTTTACCTAAAATTAAAATGAGAAAAAATGGAAAAATTAAAGTTATCACGTTAGAAAAAAACGATAATAATAATAAAATAAAACTCACTTCTATCAAGAGTTTTGCAAAGTTTTAGATAATTTTTAGATTCTCCTGGTTCCATTATGATCACAGTTATACCATCTTTATTAGCACGTGCTGTTCGTCCTGAACGATGAATGTAATTTTCACTCGTACGAGGTACCTATAACAAAATAAAAATCATATAAGTAAAACAAACTGATTTCATCATCTTCATTTTTTTTACTTGGTAATGGATAACATGTTGGACATCAGGAATATCTAATCCTCTAGCAGCAACATCTGTTGCTATTAACAGTCCAGTTGGATTCATTCGAAATTTTTCTAAATTTTTTAATCGTTGTTTTTGTATCATATTAGCATGTAATGGTAACGGTTCACAATTTAATAATCTAAACAGTTGTGCTAATCGTTTTAGACAATCAATCGAATTACAAAATACGATCGTACGTCCTGGATGTCGTTGTATAAAATAATACAGATAATAATCCTTATGATCAATTTGACAAATTATTCGACTTTCAGTTAAAGTTTGTGCAGTTTCTAAAAAAAATTTTTCAATTTCACGTTCTCAAAAATGTAATTTCTGGTACTCACGATTATTTTGTGTTATATCAATAATTTTTGGCTGTGATATACCTAATTCTTCAATAAAGTTTTGAATTTTCATACCAGGTGTTCGTTTTACCAATTTCACATTGCGTCCAATATTTTTTCCTATAAAAATATGGGACATTTTTACCAAAAAAAACAGCATTCATGAAAATATTCTACTCACTTTTAAGATGATCTGGAAGGTCATGAACTAATGTTAGCGTTGCTGAAAACACAAAGTTTTGACGTGATCTTTTCTTATTTTCATCTCGATTGAGACGGGTCAATAATAACTTTAATTCTTCAAAGTGTCCTTTCTCTACCATTCGATCAGTTTCATCGATTACTAAAAAGCTAATATTATCGATTTTACTTAAATGTGAATTTCCTTCATTCAACAATTCCCATAATCTACCAGGTGTTGCAACAACTATTTCTGGACAACATTTTAAAATTCGTTCTTGTTTAACGGCAGCTAAACCACCAAATATTGCTGTAATTTTAATTCCTACAAGAAAGGAAGTGAAATATGTACATATTATAAAAGAAAATACGAAGGCCATAAGTTTTACAAACATATGTACCAGTATATTTCGCTATAGCTGAAATATGGTCCTTAACTTGAACTGCTAATTCCCTAGTTGGTGTTAAAATTAATGCATAGAGTGGTTTAGATTTACTTTCTTCATCATATTCATCCTCATCTTCATCTTCAACAATTTCTGGATAATTTATTAACTCTTCCGGTAGTGGATTGAAATTTTCTCTTTCTTTTTTTTTCTGTTTCTTTTTTAGTTCAATTTCCTCTTTCCGACTTATTTTTCGTACCCCCATTGTAGAATTTCGCTGTTTTAATTCTAAAATGCCAGTTAACAATGGAATACCAAAGGCTAGTGTTTTGCCACTGCCAGTTTCTGCAGCACCGAGGATATCTTTTTTACCTAAAATCGCTGATGCTAAGGTTAAGGATTGAATTTCTGTAGGACTTTTGAAACCATTTTCAGCAATAGCTTTTAGAATGGATTCTGGAATTCCAAAATTATTCCAACCCTAGAACAAGAAAAGTACTGTTGTAAAACTGAAAATTACAAATTTTTAATTACAATTTTTTTTACTTCTAAGTCAGATATTTTTAATTTTTTTGATGCTGAGTCTTCGGTTTGTTTTCCATTTTGTTTTTTATGAAGTTTTTGCAAGGACTCCTTTTTTTCCTTTGGTTTAGATGATAACGGTGCCTTTAGCAACACAAAACGACCAGGTATCGACTCTTTTGCCTTTGATTTTTTCTTTTTTTTCTTAGCAGGTTTATCATCATCATTATCACCATTACTGCCTGCTGGAGATTCTTCTCTTGCTCGTTTTTTTGCTTCCTGAGTTTTCTTCCATAAACCCTTTTTACTCTAAAATTTTTAAAAATTAGTCCTGAAATTTTGGCTAAAAAATTAATGTATCGGATTACCTTCCTTTCCTTCGTCACCAAATCCTTGCTATATTTTTCAAGAACTTCTAAACCGATCAAACCTTCTAAACCACCACCATCATCGGACATTACATTTCCTTTAATTTTTACTTTTTGCCATGATCGTTTTTGAGTATTTTTTGAATTAGGGTTTGGAGCGGTATCCTTTTTTACTATCATTGTATTTTCTCGCTATATTAACACAGAAGTGATTTTTTTATTAGACTTTAAGTCTCAGTTTGCATCCACACCGAACAAACCACATGCTACAAAATCAGATGACAGATACATTTGTCAATCGAAGATTTACTACAAAGAGTATAGAGATAAGAGAAAAATGTCTCTGACGTCACAGAAGTAACAAGGACTTATTTTTGTTTTCATTGTTTTATTCCCCATGCAACCAAAAAAAACAAAAATTTTCCTGTACGTGAAAGTCCCACCATAAATAGAAGCATAAAGTTATAAAAAAGAACCTTTATATGAAAAAGAAACACATAACACTTTCTTAAACTCAGCAGAGAATTTCGGTTAAGTATGTGTAATATTTGTTTGTTTACATATTTTTTATGAACGCGTTTTTTAAATGGGGATATTAGGTGCAACAATATTAGTGGTTTACACCGATAGAGTATATTACCTGCGAATGTAGTTGTACAATCATATGTTTTCCACGTGCGTTTTTTTTTTAATGTTTTTAAATGGCTGTCAGTGTGTTGGTATTCACACCGATTTGTAACTACGTCATTCAGCATTGAGAAAATTAGAGAAATAAACTGCTAAATTTTGTAAGCAATGGGAATTTAGAGAAATTATTTGTAAAAAATAAAACAAAAATCATAAAATGTCATGCCCCGCTTTTTTTTGATTTCTTTATCTTTCTTAAGGATCCTTATGGCCATTAATATTGCTATCGACTTTTCCAAGCCTCAAAATTTTATTTTTCATTCGCACCTTATAACGTGTATAGGAAATTTTTATAACTGTAAATCAAGTTTTATATGGAACATTTTTCTCTATATCTACTCTATGTTTACTATCTATACCATAGAGTAGAGATATAGAGAAAAATGTTCCATATAAAACTTGATTTACAGTTATAAAAATTTCCTATACACGTTATAAGGTGCGAATGAAAAATAAAATTTTGTGGCTTGGAAAAGTCGATAGCAATATTAATGGCCATAAGAATCCTTAAGAAAGATAAAGAAATCAATAGAAAGCGGGGCATGACATTTTATGATTTTTGTGTTTTATTTTTTACAAATAATTTCTCTAAATTCCCATTGCTTACAAAATTTAGCAGTTTATTTCTCTAATTTTCTCAATGCTGAATGACGTAGTTACAAATCGGAGTAAATACCATTGTATATAGATTTACTATCGCAAACAAGTAATATTAGTGTTAAGGAAAAAATACACTTCGAGTAAAATCCTTGAAAAAATAACTGTACAATACATTCAAACTTTCTTTACTAATACATTGCTAATAACAAAGCATTACTAAAAATAGATAGCAATATTATTTACATTAAACGAAAAAGGAAAAAAAATTTAAACGTGTTAATTTGATATTTAATTTGTAAATAAAATATAGATGTCAGCATCCAAATTTTATTTTCACCATTTACATATGATCGTTAATGATTTTTCAATCATATGTATAATCATATGCAAAGTAGAACACTTAATTTATATAAAAAATTAAAAAATATTAATATTTATGAAACACATTCCTTTTTAATTACAAATTAAAATGGGACATAATTTCTCCATTGCTTGTAGACCGAATTACATTTTATTTCACATATAGAAAACAAATACTAACATAAAACACATTCTCACAATTTAAAAAACGTATGTTTTTAGCGAATTTAATAAATTTTAAATAAATCACATAAAAATATTTAGAAAATAATCAATTTTCACTACATAAACTATAAAAACGCGGGAATGTTTACATATTTTCAATTTTTTTGTTTGACGTTTTCCATATGTTCGTTGTTCGAGGTTACAAAACAAAGAAAGAAGAAAAACTGAATTCACCCCGGCAACGAAATAATTTACTGTTTTTTTGCAAATTTAATCATCTGATATTACATACTATAAAATAATTATAAAATGTTCTATACAAGGAATAACTTGAAAAATTATTAACGCAATGTAAATCAGATTATGTTTTGCTAATAAATTTAAAAATTATTATCGAATGCATTTGACATGTTCCTTTTTTTTCAGAATTTATGATTGTGAATATGTATGTGGTAAATTAATAGCGTCATTTCTTTTTACCACTGTCATTTATCATAATAAGTTATAACAACTTAAATTTTTTGGAATTCAAAAAAAAATTTATTTAAGCACTCCGAGTACCTTTTAAACAGGACATCTTACTCCAATATATTTTTAGAGCATGCTTTTAATAAAATTGGATCGGAGGAAGCATTATGATACTATGCAATATTAGCATGACTACATACGTATGTATATTATGAATTTAAAAAAAGACTAATTTTAAATTTATAATACATTTCGTCTGTTTATACATACAATTTATAATACGTTTCGTTTTTTTTTCTATTGTAAAGGTCGTTTTAATTTCTACATTAATAACTTTCATTTTACCTGCCATCACTAATATATATAATGCTGATCCTAATGCACTTAGGTTCAATGTACATATTACAATCTGCTATAAGATTATGAAAAGGTTCAGTGTAATATAATATTAACATTTCGTTATTTTCAGGTAGGAAAAACAATTTAAAAAAAAAAATGTTTACTTAAAAATCGTAAAATATTTGAATTACTTGCTTTCCTAAAATGTTTGTGTTCAATTTATTAATATAAAATTAATTGATAATGGAAAAATAATTTCAACTTTTTTTTCACGTCGATTTTTGTTCATATTTTACACTTTTCTTTTACTTTTTATATCAGACAAGAAAATATATACAAGTACGATCTATAAACCCATAAATTTGTATACGGTCGAAAGATGTGTACAGAATATTGCACGTATATATGTATATATTGTATTTATAATTAACAAAATCAAGTTATTAAGTTTCTGGTATAATATTTGTACAGGGACATATATGACTCCACGTGGAATGTATACTTAAATTACATACTTACGTATACGATATATAATGCATTCATACGATCATATTTTTATTTATCATTACCAAAAAAGTATGAATTTTGAATACTCAAAAATTCAAAATTTAACATTAAACCGATCGTATTCAAAATACAGTGTAAACTCTTTATAACGAAACTCGTTATAAGGGAAAACTCTCTGTAACGTAAAAATTACTTGAGTTTGTTTGGTTTGATTTAAAACCCATGCATTGATACACTCTATATAACGTTAAAGTCATTCTTTATAACGAGATAATTTTTCATTATTGAGACCGTTATATAGGTTGAAATTCAGTCCAGGTATCAACATTCGAACATTTTATTTGTCACATACACATTTTTAAAGAAACTATGATTCTTATAATTTATACTATTTGTAAGTGCAAAATTTAGCATTATTAGAAAAATTTTTACACTATTATATATGAAAATGATCTCGCTATATGCTAAAACATGGATCAAATACGAACAAAATAGTGGCATTCAAAAAACTGTCAGTCAAAAATAGCAGATTTTATTGAAAAAACGTAATGTTCTGTAATTTAATACTAGATGTAACGATTACAAAAAATAACAAATTATGTATAATGTATGAAATTATGTATTTATGAAATTTTGGTGTGTTTTTTCTCCTCTCCATATAACGAAAACTCTCTATAACCAGAAAATACTATGTATGAGAACCCCTACCCGGTGGAAAAGACACATTCAAAAATTTTCTTCTGGGGTCTATCCAACACGACCCCATTTCACTCAAATAACAACGCACTCAATATTATTTTCTTTTGCTAGTATGAAGAAAAATATATGAAAATAAAGAAAAATTTTTTATAAGAAATGAGTCAGAACCCCATGCAACCCCATATACATTTTACTCAAAGCAAAACCGGTTCAAATGTGTATATCGTTAAACATGCCTGTGAATAGATTGAAGTGTACGTACTTATATGTAATACATGTTGTTGAAATATTTTGTAATATGCGTATTTATCGTATATATGCGTGTGTAATACTACTGTCCTATACAAATAAATTATCGTCCTAAACTAATATAATTTTTTTTATTTCATTAGAATACTACTCGGTAATTGTACGATCATATGAAGGTGTTGTGCAATTAGTTAAATGTGTTGGTTTTGGATTTTGGCTGCACTCACTCCCATACTGTTCCCATTCTTGTTTTAATCCATATTCTTTTGGTACTGCCAACAGTACCCGGTGCTACCGTTTTATTCAAAAAATAATGTTCACAATATTATCTGTACTAAACTCAATGAAAAAATGTATTGAAATGTATGAAAAAAGCAATATTTGTGTGAATTCAGTTTCAATGCATTAGCATTTGTATGTAATAAGAAAAAACTCGTTTTTATGTTTACTCTTTCCTTGTTAATATACTGTATTTGAAAATGAAAACAACAACTATCAAAGTAAAAATATGTAAAACGACGATAATATAGAAAAGGCTCAAATTTTTTACAATCGCAAGAATATACATGAAAAAATCTTGAATCCTAATGCATATTTGTATAGTTGGTATCCTTACGTACCAAACAGTACATATATGTATGTACATATGTATATATACCTGACCTGATGATTTTCATATTCAAATATCTGAGCTAAAAAAAAAAGATCTTCAGTTGCACAATATAGTATACAATCTGGTTTTTCATATATTGACTATATTTGGTTTGATCTTAAATGCATATACATATACAATTTTATACTATATGTATATGACAAGACAACAAAATATGTATGTATTCACTATCCATCAAACATATTCATATCTTGTTATCGTACATAATCAATATCCTTAAGATGATAGAATAGGATAAACGATCATTTTCATGCAATGCAATACATGTATTGTGTCGTGTTTAAAACTTTATCTCAAACTCAAATTCAAAGAGCTTTGTTTTAAACGTGTAAAGCTTTATTTCGAATGTGTAATTTTTATTTTTCATATACCATGTCATTGCATTGAAAGTAGAAATCTATGTAGAGTATAGTTTATCTATGCTATAACACAATATCTAAATATTCATAATTATTGATTAAAATTCATATCACACACAATAAAAATATATTTTTCTTCAAAAATTGTAAACACAAAAACTTCCATAGAATTTAAAATTTTATTCAATAATATTTTAAATAAAACTTTTTGATTTGTCAAAAAAAATATATTACAGTATATCAAAACATTTTCACTTTAAACAGATATTAAAATGATTGCATGACATTATTTATAAAATAGAATAAATTATTTAATTAGACAAATTATAAAGTTTGTTTATAACACATTAACCCAACAACACTTAAGAATTCTCAGAACTCACCGAGAAATTGTATTTTTGTAAACAAAATAATTCTCGGAACTCGCTAGCTAGATTCTAGAATGAAACGATGTAGTACATGTGGTCTATTCTGTACTTCGTGGCTATCCTTTTTCATATACCTTTTTTTCTATACGCGGTCTACTTTTTTCAAAATGTAATGACCTGCACCAAGATTGTATTAGTGTTTGTGCAATTTTATGTTGCTTATATATGTTTTAGGTTTGGATTTTGGCTGCACTCACTCCCATACTGTTACCATTCTTGTTTTAATCTATATTCTTTTGGTTTAACCTTAAACATGCGTAATAAAATATGCGTATAAAATGTAACTTTACGTACGTAAATTTGACATTTTGAAGCGAACGAAACTTGACGAACGTAAGTTTACGTCTATTTAAGTTTGCTTTATGTGTTATCATGTATTCGAACTAGCGTCGTGTTGTGTTACGTTTTATATTGGTCCTATTAGCTAGGACCCAGGTGTATACGTATGAATACGTTTCTGTTTTGGTTAAAATGTCAAAAATACGTCCGGTAAAATTTGACAAAACGTCGCATTACGAAATGTCTTGTTATGAAGCGTTTCTATTTAGGGTCTAGCTAATGTCCATACAGATTTCTCATTTCTGTTTATGATCAGTGCTATCGTTTCGATGCAATTACAGTACATATCTTTACTACCTTTCGATGTCTTCTCAATGAAAATACAGCTTTTTATAATTACATCCATTTAATTTGGTATATATTTTTTTTATTTTCAAATGTAACAAAACAAAGAAAATTATCAATAAATTTGAAATTCATATTTTGATAACTAATTTTTTATCCCTTTTTCCGTTAAAAAAAGGATCAATTCTTAAAAACTTGTCTTCGCTTTGCTGGAGTACTTGGATAATTGTTGAATGATTGGATGTATCCAAAAAGCATATATATAGAGTTTCCACTTGTCTGTATGTTTGCAAAAAATGTCTTCGAAATGTCTTCGAAATATCTTCGAAACACATTTAATACAATTGTATATATGTGCATTTATGTGTTCGAAATTTTGACAGTTTTATTACTTGGAAACTCTATTTGAATATATACTTTTTGATGTATCCCAAATATTTTTAATACTGAAAGTAGTAGATCTAGTACAATACAACAGTAGTAAAAGTGACGTCTCTGACTGAATGACTGCTTATTGAGTATCGATTGATAACTTGATAAGTGATAACTGAATTACTGAATGCTGAATTGCTGAATACGGACTGTTTAGTTGATTTGAGTTTTGTAAAAAGAGAGAAGGAAGGTAACTTTTAGAAAAAGATGTTGTTCATTTTTTTTTCTTATTAAATTTTTGCTACTTAAATGATATTGGATATCATTAAATGAACTTAGAAAGTTTACAGTTTACTATAAGTACATTTTAAATTCATTGTTAATTAAATTAGTTTAATTGTTGTTACTTAATTAAATAGAAATTATCAATAATGAAAGGAAAATATATTTGTTCATTAGATTTTTGAATTGTGATCATTTGTCATTTTTAATTCTAAATGTAATTTGTGTTTAAATACAATAACAATATATCGCCACACACAAATTGATATACATACATATATGAATGTACACATATATATATATACAATTGCAAAATACATCTGGATATGTACATATATGTATGTACATACGTGCAGAAGTGTAGGAGAATGAACTAAAAAAAAAGTCAAAAATAAAAGAAAAGCAAAAAGTAAAAAGATCACAAAATAAAAAAAATAAAAATGCAGTAAATGGTAATTATGAAACAATATTAAAACTTATCTGTTTAATTTATACTTAAGATAAAATTTTAATTAATATACATATAATTTAATTGACGTTTTTTTTCGCTTTTACATTATTTTAAACTTTGACTTCTATAAAAGATCGAAAGATCAACATTTCATAAAGGTAATAGCTGTGATGTGATGACTGTGACCTCAACACGAACCTGTTTTGTAATCATTTCATATAATTTTCACGAATCTTTTAACAGAATATTCACCAAAATTTTACTCTTTCCTTTTGCAATAAATTAAAAATATCGAATAATCGACGTTTTTTCAATGGAAATCAGCTGCTACTGCAATAATTTACATATCCTAAAAATAATATAAAAAAAAGAAGTATTATTTCTATTTTGGAACAAATGATTGTTTTATTTTATTTTTGTGCGTTAATATTTTTTATTTCGTTTTGTATGCTGCATGTGTGAAAAACGCTCATCAAACATTTCATCATCGTTTTATTTTTACATGTAGTTACAACTAAACTATCAGCCTATTGTAATGTGCTTCTGTTATTGTTTCTATTTCCGATATTTGAAAACAAATTGTCTAATGTCTATATACATGTACATATTTTTTTTCTGACTTGATTTCCTGTGTTTAAGATCGAATTTTCTCTCTACTCTATGTACATTTACATATTCACATAATGATGTTTTGTGTAGATTTTAGTACAAAACAAAAAGTTAAAATAGCCTCTTATGTATTATAAGTAACGCATATTTACATATATAAAATTGTATGTATGTACACTTATATCTATTTACAAAAAAATATCAAACGCAAGGGATGATTACAGATAGGAACTTTTTTTTTTCTTTTGTTATTATGTAAATATCACATTCTATGCAATTTTTGTACATACATAACGTGTGAGTGAAAATAATATGTAATTATTTTCCTTGAAGAAATAGTGAAGAAATCAAATTTATTTTAATGTCAATAAATTTACAATTACAAGTAGGTATGTACATATGTTAAATCAAGGTAGCTGTAGTGTTAGGGCAATTAAACCTCATCTTATACTCAGTGATAACATAACATGTTAAATCAAGTTAATTATGTACATGTATTATTTACAAAAAAGTCAAGTAGTTATGTAGTTATTTTCTTATCTTTTCTTTATTACTTGCTCTTATTAAATTAACTATGTAGGTATCTATGTACATATATGAGAAAATTTTCATTTTTTGGTTTTATATTACAAATTTCTTCATGAATTGATTGGACCGTAAAAGATTCGCTTCAATAAAACAATTTTCAAAGTAATGTATGTATCTATTATAGCTCTTGTATTTATTTCCAAGCATACGATCATAGGAGTTACAAGCTTTATAATTGCAACATTAAAACATATTAAAAATAAACATTTGAAAGAATGGATTAAAGAATACTGAAATGAAAAAGAATTCAAAAAGCAAAATATTCATTTTCTAGACAAAAATTTACATATGCACGTACATAAATATGTGTAGAAGAATTCATAAAATAAATCCCAGAAAAGTGGAAAGTGTGTATTTCATTAGACTTTTATTGAATTCTACATGTATTTGAGAAATAATTTAATGTAATACAATTTTTAGTATGAAATATAAAAGCGAAATTTAATCCACCATCAATTTATTAATTTTTTTTTTATTAAAAATTAATTATAAAATTAAAAATAAATACATGAGAATTATTGAAAAATTATTAATACATATATTTTTATTTTATTATTTTGTAGGATCATAACGAATCAATGCTAACAGTTTCTCAGTGCGGGGTAAGGACCCCTTTAAGTCCTTTAGCGCAAGCAGCATTAGAAAAACATTTGCCTGGTTTTCCAGGAAAACGATACCTTCAAAATACACAAAAACAAAACATTCAAAAGGTTGATGTTGAATGTTTAACAGGTAAATTAAACAGATGGTTTCTTGTAATAATGTCATATAAAATCATTATTTTTTTTTTTTTTTTGGCGAAACACAGATAATGCTATGCATAATTAGTTTTTTTATTTAGAAAAACAATAATATTTCAAATGCGTTATATTTCAGGATTGTTGAAGGATTTATGCCTATGTAGATTGTGTATTAAACTATTTAAGATTTTCAGGTAGAGGATAATATCCTGATCCGAAAAAAAAATCGTTTTCATAAATTCATTTGAATTTATAATAAAATTTTTGAAAATTCTATTATACATTCCTATTCCTAAAATGTCTTTCAAAATATCTTTCTTTCTACCTGATTTTAACTATTTTACTATGCAAATTCTAAACGCATTAGTTAGTGAAAATCTTTTGCTAAAGTTAGTTGCGATAACAAAAAACTTCTAAAATTAAACTTATTCAGATTTTTAAAAAAAGAATGCGTACGCAAAAAAAAGTGTTTAAAATTAATCTTTTATTGAAAAACAAAATTTTATTTAATTTTTTTTTTTTCAGATATTTGTAATTGTGATGAATTACCAGAAGTTGAAATATTTTCACTTTTAGAAGAAAAAATACCAAAATATAAAATTCGTGCTGACGTTTTAACACAATTTGGTGGCTATACAAATCAGGATTGGTTCATTCCATCACCAGCTTTACCAATACCATCAGAAGGTTTAGGTTTAACAAAGGACCAAATACGAGAAACATTAAATTATTTTCGTAAGTATCTACCATAATTGAATTATAACACCATTAAGGCTTTATTGTATATTGTATATTACTGTTAGATTGAGCACTAGAGATATTTCTTTATCAGAATATTATCATTGATTGATAATTTTAATTATGTGTTAAAATGAGAATGTGCAATTATAATTTGTCGGTATGGTTTAAACTGTAAACTAAAGTCTCAAATCATTAACAACTTTGTCTTTTGTTTGCATGTATTAATGTCCAATTTTTACTTGCAATGATGTCGTCAATCACCACAAATTTTTAGGTTTTAGTCGTGCTTGCAGTTTTTATTAAAATTTTGGCCGAAGAAAAGTAAAAATTTAAAAGATTTTTTAATTCGTATCTTTTTTTCTTATTGTCGTGAATAATATAGAATTTTTACGAATTTATTGGCAAGAATTTATTAATTTATATTTTTTATTATTATGTAAGTTTTATCATATAGGTATTAGGTATGTGCTTAATTAAACATAATGATGCTGATAAAAATATTTCTCTCTTCAATGTCAAAAGAAAGAAAATTATAAATTGCCAAATTATGATATAAAATTCAAATTCAGTTCTATTTTAATTTTTACTACAATTTGATTTTTACTTATTTATGATTATGTATGTATAACGTTGACGTAATGAATATTCTCTTGAAAACGTTGCACTCTTGAAATATTTCTCTTAATTCACAAAATCGCAAAGCATTTACCAACCAGTACCAGTAGTCAGTAAGTACCGATCCGAACCAGTATTGAAAATTACTTAAAATGCCAACAAAACAAAACTGTCAGTTATCATTATACATTATCAACAAATAGTAGTATTGCCAGATCGAAATTTTTTTTATTTCTCTTCTTTTTACTGACATTCTTCAGTAATTTAGGGTAAATGTCTAGATGTGCTGCCAGACGGTCGCTCAGGAGTGTGAGTGGGTGGAGGGCATAGAGGGGGTCGTGTACAACACTGATCAGGTGTTTTTAGGGGGTGATGGTAAGGGGCGGGGAGGAGGAGGGGTTGAAGATTGACTTTTTAGCTGAAAAAGAAACCTTTTTACTACATACAGAATGATGAACTAGAGGCTTCTTGTATTCACTCATACGCCCCTTCAAACCCTCTCCACTCACTCACACGTTCATCTGACTCAACCCCACCAATTCACACGCTCCGGCGGGATGCCCCCCTCCGACCACGGCCCTTGTTACTTGTGTGACGTCAGAAAGTTTACAATCTTTAGTATAGTAAATCTTCGCTTAGAATGCTGGTAACGTCTTATTTTCAAATCGACTTCATTATTTTAATATGAATCATAGAGTAGATATAGAGAAAAATGTTCCATATAAAACTTGATTTACAGTTATAAAAATTTCCTATACAAGTTATAAGGTGCGAATGAAAAATAAAGTTTTGTGGCTTGGAAAAGTCGATAGCAATATTAATGGCCATAAGAATCCTTAAGAAAGATAAAGAAATCAATAGAAATAGGGGCATGACATTTTATGATTTTTGTTTTATTTTTTACAAATAATTTCTCTAAATTCCCATTGCTTACAAAATTTAGCAGTTTATTTCTCTAACTTTCTCAATGCTGAATGACGTAGTTACAAATCGGTGTGAATACCAACACATTGGCAGCCATTTAAAAACATTCATAAAAAAAAAAACATATCATGTAAGATAAAAGTCATACGCTTTTATTCACTCGATCCATTTAAAACTTTATTCAGTTGTCAAATTATCAAAGAAACAAAAAAATTACATTTTTAAATTTCGATGTCACCGGTATTGTGTTTCAAATGTAAAATTGCCTGACCGATTTGGTTGTCGCTGACCATTTTCGCTCGTGTTGTGTTTAAGCTATAAAGCAATGTAGTGTTAGTGTAGTCGTAGCGTAGTGTGCGTTGAACCAAAAGAATATAGATTAAAACAAGAATGGGCACAGTATGGGAGTGAGTGCAGCCAAAATCCAAAACTAACACATATAAGCAACATAAAATTGCACCAACACTAATACAATCTTGGTGCAGGTCATTACATTTTGAAAAAAGTAGACCGCGTATAGAAAAAAAGGTATATGAAAAAGGATAGCCACGAAGTACAGAATAGACCACATGTACTACATCGTTTCATTCTAGAATCTAGCTAGCGAGTTCCGAGAATTATTTTGTTTACAAAAATACAATTTCTCGGTGAGTTCTGAGAATTCTTAAGTGTTGTTGGGTTAATGTGTTATAAACAAACTTTATAATTTGTCTAATTAAATAATTTATTCTATTTTATAAATAATGTCATGCAATCATTTTAATATCTGTTTAAAGTGAAAATGTTTTGATATACTGTAATATATTTTTTTTGACGAATCAAAAAGTTTTATTTAAAATATTATTGAATAAAATTTTAAATTCTATGGAAGTTTTTGTGTTTACAATTTTTGAAGAAAAATATATTTTTATTGTGTGTGATATGAATTTTAATCAATAATTATGAATATTTAGATATTGTGTTATAGCATAGATAAACTATACTCTACATAGATTTCTACTTTCAATGCAATGACATGGTATATGAAAAATAAAAATTACACATTCGAAATAAAGCTTTACACGTTTAAAACAAAGCTCTTTGAATTTGAGTTTGAGATAAAGTTTTAAACACGACACAATACATGTATTGCATTGCATGAAAATGATCGTTTATCCTATTCTATCATCTTAAGGATATTGATTATGTACGATAACAAGATATGAATATGTTTGATGGATAGTGAATACATACATATTTTGTTGTCTTGTCATATACATATAGTATAAAATTGTATATGTATATGCATTTAAGATCAAACCAAATATAGTCAATATATGAAAAACCAGATTGTATACTATATTGTGCAACTGAAGATCTTTTTTTTTTAGCTCAGATATTTGAATATGAAAATCATCAGGTCAGGTATATATACATATGTACATACATATATGTACTGTTTGGTACGTAAGGATACCAACTATACAAATATGCATTAGGATTCAAGATTTTTTCATGTATATTCTTGCGATTGTAAAAAATTTGAGCCTTTTCTATATTATCGTCGTTTTACATATTTTTACTTTGATAGTTGTTGTTTTCATTTTCAAATACAGTATATTAACAAGGAAAGAGTAAACATAAAAACGAGTTTTTTCTTATTACATACAAATGCTAATGCATTGAAACTGAATTCACACATTTCATTCTCTGAACATTAGAGAAAAAAATTGTTGGCTTCTTGATTTTTTATTTGTTTATACTTTTTTTTTTTGATTTTAACAAATAAGGGATATAATTGATACACAGTGTAAACTCTTTAATCTTTATAACGAAACTCGTTATAAGGAAAAACTCCTTATAACGTAAAAATTACCGGAGTTTGTTTGGTTTGATTTAAAACCCATGCATTGATACACTCTATATAACGTTAGTCATTCTTTATAACGAGAAAATTTTTCATTGTTGAGACCGTTTAAACAGGTTGATATTTATTACATATTATATAGGTATACATATATTATCGAAATCGCTTCTCTAAATAATAACATGAATATTAGAAAAAAGGAACGAATATGTTGCCCAAAAATATAACTGTTATACTTTTCTGTTTTGATTTTTTGATTTTAAAGTTATTGACAAGCACAAATCAAAAATCAAGAAGCCAGAGATTTCTTTTTCTAATGTTCATATTATTACTTGAGAAAACTAGAAAAGATTTCAAAGAATGAAATGTGTGAATTCAGTTTCAATGCATTAGCATTTGTATGTAATAAGAAAAAACTCGTTTTTATGTTTACTCTTTCCTTGTTAATATACTGTATTTGAAAATGAAAACAACAACTATCAAAGTAAAAATATGTAAAACGACGATAATATAGAAAAGGCTCAAATTTTTTACAATCGCAAGAATATACATGAAAAAATCTTGAATCCTAATGCATATTTGTATAGTTGGTATCCTTACGTACCAAACAGTACATATATGTATGTACATATGTATATATACCTGACCTGATGATTTTCATATTCAAATATCTGAGCTAAAAAAAAAGATCTTCAGTTGCACAATATAGTATACAATCTGGTTTTTCATATATTAACTATATTTGGTTTGATCTTAAATGCATATACATACTACTCTGATCAAAAATAACCCGGACTCGTTCATGTACAACCCCCGCCAATATTTTAAGATGCATTTCTTTTAGTATTTATGTTTGTATACCTGTTTTTTACATTTCCTCCAAATTCGAGCTATATATGTCAATCAGTTGTTTTTTGACAGCACTTTGTTTAGGTCAAGTTTTTGCTTACTTTCGATTTTGCGATGGAAAAAATAATTGAACAAAGAATTTGTATTAAATTTTGCGTAAAAAATGAAATTAATGCTACTGAAACGCTAAAAATGTTGCAAAAATGTTATGGTGATAGTTCTCTATCGAAAACAACAACATTTGAATGGCATAGTCGTTTTCAAAATGGTCGTGAATCAGTGAAGGATGACATTCATCCTGGGCGTCCTTCAACATCAAAAACCAAAGAAAATGTTGATCTGATTAAATCAATGGTTTTGGAAAATAGAAGATTAACGATCAGAGAGATGGTTACTGAAACAGGAATTTCATTTGGTACAATTCAAAGCATTTTAAGTGATGATTTGGGCTTGACACGACTTGCAGCGAAATTGGTTCCTAAATCATTGAATTTTTTACAAAAACAAGAACGTGTTATTGTTGCTGAAGAGATGCTTTCCAGAGTAAATGCTGATCCTGCATTCATTCAACGGATCATTACTGGTGATGAGACGTGGGTGTACGAGTTTGATGCGTTAACAAAGCAACAATCAAGTGAATGGCGCGCTTCAGAAGAACCAAGACCCAGAAAAATTCGTCGTACTCAATCAAAGAAAAAGATTTTGCTTACCGTTTTCATCGATTATCGTGGTGTTGTGCATCATGAATTTTTACCAACAGGTCAAACAGTTAATAAGGATTATTATTTAAGCGTAATGAAGCGTTTACGAGAAGCAGTTCGTCTAAAAAGACCCGATTTGTGGCAAAATAATTCGTGGATTTTACACCACGATAACGCACCTTCTAACACAGCCGTGGTTATTCGTGAGTTTTTGACTAAAAACTCAACAAACACTATTCATCAACCATCATATTCACCGGATCTCGCACCGTGCGACTTTTTTTTGTTCAGTCGCTTAAAAAAACCACTTCGGGGAACCCGCTTTGACAGCATAGAAGCAATTAAAGACAAATCGAAGAAGGAACTTATGGCGATCCCAAAAAGTGAGTACGAAAAATGTTTCCAGGATTGGATTAAACGGTGGCACAAGTGCATTGCATCAGACGGAGAATACTTTGAAGGGGAAAAAATAAATATTAATGAATAGACTTGTACTTTGTGTTTTATTGACCAAGTCCGAATTATTTTTGATCCGGGGGTTATACAATTTTATACTATATGTATATGACAGGACAACAAAATATGTATGTATTCACTATCCATCAAACATATTCATATCTTGTTATCGTACATAATCAATATCCTTAAGATGATAGAATAGGATAAACAATCATTTTCATGCAATGCAATACATGTATTGTGTCGTGTTTAAAACTTTATCTCAAACTCAAATTCAAAGAGCTTTGTTTTAAACGTGTAGAGCTTTATTTCGAATGTGTAATTTTTATTTTTCATATACCATGTCATTGCATTGAAAGTAGACATCTATGTAGAGTATAGTTTATCTATGGTTATAGTTTGCATCTAATGTCATGTGAAAATAATTAAAAAAAGTTATAGTAATATTAATTTAAAAATCATGTACAAAAATCAAATTTTCACGTGTGTGAAAACTTCGGTGAGTTCCAGGAACTTCAATTTTCGTATACGGATAGGTAAATTTTATATGATTTTAAAACTCCGGTGAGTTCCAGGAAAACGTGGTTGATGCAAATACAACAAACATGTGGTTATACATTTTCGAGTGATTGTTTTCTTCTCTTTTTTTCAAATGGGATATGTAGAACTATTACATTTTGGCATTCATAGTGCATTTTTTTTTGTTTTTTAATGCTTTTATGTATTGTTTTTTTCTTAGAAAATATCAGCATCTCTTTTGGTTTTTTTAGTCTTATTTATATTTCTCTTCTTGTACGTTAGTATCTATATTCTTTTGGTTGAACTTTGGATTTTTTCTCTTTCTTTTTTTATATTGAAAAATTATAACGATACATTGTACCAACACACGCACACAGTCCAGTATGAATTTATGAATTTATTACACATTGATATATACGATTGATGCGATGCGATACGATTTTTTTTTAACGGCGATTATAAATATATAATGCTACATATGTACGCATACATCATCAATACATATACTTATGTATGTACATATAGTATGTATATCTGAATTCTGATATTGTGCAATGTGTTGACTGTTGGTGTTTGGTTATAAGCTAGTTGCTCAGTTGCTGCATTTCAATTTATATTTGAATGTACATATATTGTTAATGTTAACGGGAAGAAAGTTAATAGCTTCATACAAGTTTTTTTTTCATACATATGTATGTACAACGAATTCTTTTAATATTTCTAGTTTTAAAATAATTTTTTTTACATTTTTAAACTCGTCTATGGTATTGGTATGTGAATTTGAATTTAGTGAAAGGATTATGACATGACATTTCTATTTACAAACTAAAAAAATAAAATAAAATTGTAACTGTGTACTTGTGTGTAGTTAGTTAATTTGTACAACTAAATATGTAGTTTATTTTGTTTATTTGTGATTTTTTTTTTCTTAAATCTTTTCAATTAGAATTAATTGATTATTTATTTGTGAAGTGAACACTGATTTGTACAGACGTAACAAATATGCCAAGAAATATAGATTCAATTACGTGGGTATATTTTTTTATTTAAAATTTTTGTTGTTCAATATTCGAACAGTGATCTATATTACATTTTTAAAAGAACTTTAAAAATAGTTCTTATTATTATTATTAATTTATTTACTTTATTTTTCTTTCGGAAAAAAGGCGAAATTGAAAAAAACTAAAAATAGGATAAAAGAAAAATGAATAGTGTACAATTCTTTCGTATAGTTAATTCAAATAAACTACATACATGCATATAAAATTGTAACTACATACATGCATATTATGACTTTGGTGTAGTTTTATGTTAAAATAAAAAATTAAATTTCTATGTAAAATGAAAACAATTGATATTTTCTGTTATTTAAAGCAAAAAATTACGAAATCATAAGTGATGTGAAACATATATTCTATACATATTTTAATACAGATGCTTTTATTTTTGTCTTCTTTTTATCTTTAATTAATAATTATCATGTACATGTAGTTTCAGTTACAAAAAAAAAAAAATTATTGTAGTGAATAAGTTAGTGAAAAATTGTTATAGTGAATAAGTCATTTTCATTTTCCGAAGATGAAGCCAGTTAACAGACGTCAGATTTTTATGAATAAAATTATGCATATGAACATATGTTTATACATACTGTATATTTTACCGTACACCGTACACTGTACACTATATGGATGTACATAACACATACCGCAATTAAACGCATGTTTATGTACTGTGTACTAATTGTGTTGATATACACAATAAAGCATCACATGTATGTATATATATATAATACACGAACACATTAACCCGGATAATAAAATTAATTAAATAATTATAAAATTGTATCTACATTTAAATTATTTTATAAATGAACATTGAATAACACATGTAAAAATTTTAGTGAAAATGTGAACTATTCAATTTTTTTTTTAAATTATTAAAGTTAAATTTGAATCGATTTTCTTTAAATTCTAAAAAAGAAAAACAAAATTACATACTTAAATTTTATCATGTCAATTTCCTGAGAGTGACGTAACTAGCTTTTTTCGGTATATACAATTGAATAACAATAACAATATAGGCATAATAAAAATAACCACAAAAGGGTGTCTACACTACACTCTATGTATACAGCCAATATCTATTTCGATTTTCAATTTCAATACATCCATAACAAAAAATTTTTAATTTACTTTATTTCGTATATAAAATTTTTTCTATGAGTTTAAAAAAATTCTCATAGTAGAGAAAAAAAAAACAATTTTACATATGGACATTTTACAAAGAATCATTTTACATAAGGACATTTTACTATGCATTACTATTTATTATTCAGAAAAATGAAAATTAATTCAACTAATTTGTCACACTACATGTATTATACCATGTATTATACACTTATTCACCTGAGAGATTAATGTCATAGGAAATATTAGGTACCTACCTACGTATTGTATTTGTAGAAATATGAATACCAAAACAACACTAACGTAATTGGACTTATAAACATATTTTTACATTCATAATGTCACCAATGTAATTATTATGTTATTTGGTATGTAGTATAAATATTCAAATTGTTCGTGAAACAAACTGCCTAAAATATTTATTTATTTATTTGTAATTTGTATATTTATGAGATACCTAAATTTACTTTAGCTAAAAAAGGTACTTAGGTAATTGTTTATTAAAAAAAAAATTAAGGTATTCAAATGAAAATCGATTGAAATTAAACTAGACATTTTGAAAATACATTATTTAAATATGTACTTTAATACAATTCTGAACTAACTTCGTTCTTACATAAATTAAATGTTAATTTCTGAATAAAAATTTAAAAACAAATATTTAGAATATTAAAAAGTAAAACATGAAATTTAAATTAATTTAATTTTTAAAAAAAGAAAAACTTTTCTGTATAATCTTGATTAATAATATACCAAAAATAAATAATGTCTTCAAATGATGAAAAATTGTTAAAAATGAAAGAATCAGATATTGATTCAGTCGATTCCAGTAATAGTAAAATATTAAAATATGGGGACTCTGATTTATCATCGAAAAGACGAAAAAGCATAGATAAAAGTGATTTTAGTTGCAATGTCAAAGAACACGATGAAACAGATTACAAATCATTTGAAGAACCAGCTTTTGAGTCTTGTCTAAATAGTACGTTCCGTATAAATTTCAAAAGTGATAATAATAATGATAAATGTAATAAGAAAGTGAATAGTAGTAATCAAAAGACTGATAAAGGTGATGTGATAAATAGTTATTGTATACCTTCTGAACTGTTATCATCATGTGCCAAGAATAAAAATAAAGAAACTTTCATTTCAAAATCTCCATCAAGTACTAGTTGTGGATTTGAAAATACATTTCGAATTTTAGAAAAACAAATCTCTGCTAATCACAAAAAATGCCTTTATTTAAGAAGGATTAGTGAAGAGTATATTCCAAACTTATCGTCTTTGGTGCATGACGATTATAATTATAATGATAATAATAATGATACAATAAACGATGATATTATTGGTGCTGATGCTGGTGCTTGTGCTACTGCAACATCGACATCATCCTCTGTTTATAATTCAATTGAAAGTAGAACAACAGATTCATTAGATTTTTTGGAATTAGAGCTTGAAGCAGTGCAACGTCTTCAATATCATCATAACAAAGCCAATCCCTCCATGTTAAGACTGAATAATGATAATAATGAATTTGCTGCCACTACTACTACTACTGCAACTACAACAACTGATAATAAAGTCATTACCTCACCCATTAATGAACTTTTATATGGATTTAACCCGATCGGTTTGACACAAACATCCGCCGTTACAAATGATATTAATCCAATCTTTAAACAAAATGAAAATATCTTTGAAGAAAATTGTGATCATTCAGAATATATTTATCATATATCAAGAGGAAAAGATGGGAAAAAATATCTAAGAGTTGTTAGAAGTTTTCTATTAGATAGAGGTATGTCATAAAATTTAGAAATAAATAAAAAATAAAAACAAAATTGCCACAAATTGAAAAAATGTTGAAGTTAGGTAACATGAACATTAAAATTAAAATTAAATTGTTATATTGTGTCTAAATAATTACAACTTTGCTATAACTTATGAACACTATGTAAGTCATTTGTTCTTGGTTGTATAATCAAATTTCTTATCATTTATGTATTTCTGTTATCATCAAAATGAATAACACAAACATTCATACACTTGTATCTATGTATCTATAAGTGTATGTTAATGTAATTAAATTTCAAGTTAATTACTCTTAGTAATGTGTTCCAATTTTATTTTAAACTTTTTCGTTTTTATTTATTCATTTATTAATTTTTTTTAAGAATGAATTTGCACAAAATATTAAAATCTGTGCCTAAAAATTTACGCACACACATGTATGGGTATACAAATAAACGAATTAACTGAAATGTTCAAATTACTGAATATAGGTACATAGATACATGTGATGTGTGAAATTCGATTATTTTACTAATTAGTGTTGTAAATTTATCAAAAAAAAATTTTTAAGAAAAAAAAAACTAATAAAATATCTCAATGTATGCAGCAATACCTATACCTACCTACCTACGAATAAAATGAATTACCTATGAATTATTAAAAGAGTAAAATAGAAAGAAAAAAAAAACAATAATAGAAAAAAGTGTTTTGCTCGAGTAAATTCGTAATTGAATATAAAATGATACAAAATTGTAAATATTGTTTTTACATATACATATGTATGTGTACAATACAAATACTAAATAGGTAAATTGAATAAAATAACAGGGTGTACAAAATCAGATAACTATCATTAATAGAAATGAAATGAATATTTATATTATAAGAATAATTATAACAAATAATGCATAATCTTTTGACACGTATGTATTATTTTAAAAAAAAAATTTTATTGAACTTATATTTTTCAGTCTATCAACAAATATTTTAATTAACACAAAAGAGAAAGGTTTATTGTTCTAATAAACAAACAATTAAAAATTAGATTAATTAGTGATAAAATGAGCACTCATATTTGATAAACAAAAAAATAAATGAAAACTACACAATAAATTAATATAATGTTTAATTCTTTCGCATTTCCAAAAGAAAAGATATAACAAAATCGATAGCCAATAAAAATCTTATCATTAATTTATTGTTTAAATTATTTTGGTATTGAATATCGATATCATTAAAATGACTAAATATGTACCTACACGTGTAATTAAAAATCCGTATGAACTGCATGTAACATGTGATAGAAACCGCCTACATAAGGTTTCAACAATTTGCTTCTTTTTGGGACTTCTCAAAAGGAAAATATACACACAAGAAACTTCCATCATTTGAAAAATAATAAACACGAAAGACATTATATTCTTTCACTTTTGTTAATTTGATCAGCAATTAAATAAATTGACAGAAATTAACAAAACGTTTTATTGATCAAAAAGACGAACAAAACATTATGTAGACATTTTCAGGATAATTTAAATTTATTGATCTAAATTACGGATTCAGTACTTTATGTCTAAATATCTTACAACCCATTTGAATTCCTTTACCTTTTTTTTAATTGTATCATACAAATAAATTATTTTAAAAAAAATAAAAATCAGGGCTATTCTAGTTCGTAATTAGCAAATTTTTCTAACTTGAAATTCTGCTAACTTTCATATAAAATTTATGAACAACAAAATATCAAGTTAGCGAAATGTGTCTTACTATTCGCTCACATTGACTGATTGACATTGACATAATAGCGATAGCGATTACTCGATTAGCGAATAGCAATTACCGAGCGACTAGCGACGCCGACGAATGAGTAATGTAATAGTATTGACTATTGAGTAGTGAGACTGAGTAGCGCGACGCGACTTTGAATGTTTGAATTTGAAAGCGATGATAGATGATAATATAAATATATACTTTTATCATATAATAACTAATACATATATTTCCAGTCAAATGCTTTTATTTTACCCCAAAAATTTTGATCGAAACAGGTGCTGTGCGGGCAGAGTACAAAGAGGTGAAATGTATTTCTCTTCATTGAGAATCACTAAATTTCAATTTTTCATTCTTTAAATGTATGTGTGAATTCTATTTACACATAAGGAAAATACCTAAAAGTACAGTGGAGTCTCAGAAAATGTGCTACCTTTTCCAATATTTATCATTATATCATTCTTTTTAATTGTGAAAAAATTTCAAATTTTATAGAAATATTTTCATACAATTAAGGTTTTTTTCTTAATCGCCGACTGTACTATTGTATTGCATTGATTTTGTAATACACATGGGGTGGAGGTTAATTTCATATGATATCATGAACTTCAAATATTTTTACGCATTTGACCGATTTTAAACATTTTAATTTTACATGTACTTACATTTAAAATACACGTGTATTGCAGTATATCATTTACCACATGTTCGTACATCTATTCATTTATCTCAATATGAAATGCATGCTTAATTCTAATAGAAATAAAAGGTTCTTTACTTTTCATATATGTATGTACAAACACATCGCATATACAAACATTCATATGATCATCAAAAGTGTGGAAAAAAAACAATGTATGAAGATCATTTTTTTATTGTACCGAAGTATTTATATATTAAGGATATATATATATACAAACAAACATGTACTTTTTTTATGAAGTACATATAAATACGTATTACAGCTAACTGATATACTGCGATACAAACACGTGTATTTTAAATGGAAGTATATGTAAAATTAAAATGCTTAAAATCTAATAGGCTTTAAGAAAAAAGAAAAAATCGTAAACAAATAATTAATTTTGGGTGGTGGTAATATTTTTACACATACATTCATGAAAATTGGTATAATTATTTCGTACATGTTCACGACTTTTTTTGATTTTTTTGTTTTAATCTACATGAGAATAATTCTCTTTACGAAAAATATTTTTAGATGGGAGGTTGTGTTTCTTGATCAGAGGTTTTAAAAGTAGGGTAAAATCTGCCGTATGAACTGGAATTCTTGTTTCTAATAAATTTTCTTTGCTTATATAGAACAACTCGTAATTCATGTGTACAATGTAGAATGTACATGTGCATTTCACGTACATATACATATATTGTATATGATGAATGTATCATTGTATGTATGTAATATGTATATGTATATATATGTATGTATATATACATATAGTTATCACACGATTTAAATTACGTACAATTTACAAATTCAACTGAACAATGAACATACAAAAATTCCGCAAATGTTTTTAAGCTTATATTTCTACTCTTCCATTATATTAAAATTAAAGCTGAATAGCTGATTTCAAATTTATGTGTGTGTGTACTGTGTATGTGTAAAAATGGGATAAATTTTGTAATGAGAATGGAATGTCATATTATTATCGATATCAAAAATCCAAATGTCATGTCGGTTGCCGTGGTCAAGTGATATTGATTGCGTACAGTGAGTTTTTCTTTTTAAATTTTATTTTTTTTTTTATAAAAATTAAATAATTATTGGAATATCATACAAAATTAAATTTAAATTCATATTGTTGATAATACAAAGAAATAAAAAAAGAAGTGAAAATTTTAATGTTAAAAATTTTATTCTTGTGTGAAATCGATCCATATGTAAAATACTAAAGTACAAAAAGATGAAAAAATTTTTTTTCATCTCCGTTTTTAGTAACATAGAAAAGAAGAAAAACATAAAAGTAGTAAAAATGAAAAACACTTAAATTAATGTATGCATATGTGATACGGTGATAATTACATACGAATAGGAAAAATATATAAACAAAGCAGCTATTAATCAAAAACACAAAAAAAAGGTTTAAATCGTCTTCATTTTCATCTCACATCGATTAATAACAAAAAACAAAATTTCAAAAAAAAAAAAAAATAAAAAAAAAATAAATAAATAAATAAATAATAACAATAATAAAAAGAAAGCAAACGATTGATGAGAAAAAATAGCCGTATTTTCATTTCATCTAGAAAGGCGCTTTTTTTTTTTATTATTTTGCATTCTGTATGGTAGATTAATTTGTCTATTTATCTATTTTGTGTCCATTGATAATGAATGATTTTTTTTTCTTTTTAATAACATCGTTATTTTAATACTTCTCTGTAACATTTTAATCTAAAAAGAGCAGCGTAATTATCTCAATTTAAAAAAAAAATGAAGTTATAATAAAATTTCTACTACTTTATAAAAAATTTTTAATTTGAAATCTTATTCATGAACATTTTCACGTTTCTAATTTTCTTGACATTCATCTGGAATTAAAATACCTAGATATGAAATAAAGAAATTTTGTACGTATGGGTATATTCTGTATAAATTTTTCATTTAAAAAAAAAATTAACTTGTATATGCATATGTAGATACCTACATATTTTTCTTATTCATTAAGATATTACTAATTCCTCTCTATTTGGACTTTGTAATTATATAATCCACCACAGAAACAAAACCTAATGATGATATATTGATAAAATAAATATTAGAATTTATTTTTTTAATAATGTGAAGATATTTTAAAATTTATAGCGGTAAACTTTTTCTATAATAATGGAACGCAGATACGAATACCTAAATGCTTAATTTAATTCTGTAAATAATCATCAAACGTATTCTGTACTTTGACATATTCATTATTTTGTATACTTTGATTCTATATTAGAAATGTTACGCAAAAATATACATACATATTTTCAACTGCATAGGTATATACACTGCGCGACAAAATGATACGACACCCCTAAAATTTACTTTTCTCCAAACAGGTAAACGGTACATAGACATATGTTTTATTGGCAATTAAAAAGGGATTTAGAAATAATGCCGACATTGATGTTCATTTTACCTGCTGCCGTACCTTACCCCCCGATTCCGGATAAGAGACTCTTAGCCTCTTAGCCTCTTAACTGCAATTAGCAGACAGTTAGCAGAAATAGCTATTCTAGGTAAGAGTTAAGAGGTGACAGAAATCAGCTGATCTCTTATTGTGTGTGGTGAATTCAGTTAAGAGAATTCGGTATTCTAGATAAGAGGCTAAGAGACATTTGTAAACTCGAAAGTCTCTTAACGTAGCAGCTTATTGCAAGGAGCTCTTAGCCCTCTTATGTTGTTGTAATTATATAGAAGTGAACATTTTAAAGTAAAAATGATATCAAGAAATAAATGAAAGTAATAAAATAAAAATAATAATTTATTATTTAATTATTATTTTACTATTTTCACATTTCTATTTTATGTTATTGTTTTTTTTTTTTTTTTTTTTTTTTGTTTTCATATATTATCTTTTTTATCTCTTTAAAATCTCAGAGATGATGCTAATGATGTCTATCCATCAATTACCTATTTTGCACCATAAGACTTTAGTACGAATTTTATGAGACAATTCCATTACGTTGACTCATACGACACTTCACATCCATTACCCTTCTTATCTAAAAAATTGAATAAAATTCAATTCAAAATGAATATTGCATTCGCCATATTCATTTGGAATTTTCGTGTCTCTCAAAGCATAGCTTTAAAAATAATTCACTTCTGTGTGCAGTTGGCACTAGCCTATAAATTGACACATTCGAACTCACGCGCAGGTCAATTTATGTGTCAAACGATAATCAGGTGATTTGGTGAATTTAAAACCCCTTAATTCTCTTATATATAATTTTCACCTCAGCCTGCTACGTAGAATAGCTATTTCTGCTAATAAACCTCATATGAAAAAAAGTTAAGAGAATTAAGAGACTTATCCGGAATCGCCCGGTTATTTTAAAATTTTTTTAAAAATTTGAAAAATGGGTGCGACAAAAAGATACGACACCTCCTTTTTTTCATTTATTATAAAGCTGTTGACCTGTAATTGCGAATAATTAAAAGGGAATAAAAATTAGGGGTAAATATCTAGATCCGGGTACACACGGTTTCCGGAGGTGTGAGTGGGTGGTGGTGATAGAGGGGGTCGTGTACTACACTGATCAAATGTTTTTAGGCGGAGGATGGACAAGGAAGGCACAGGAGGAGGGGTTAAAAATTGAATTTTTGGGTTTTTTAATGATTAAATAATGGTCAGTAGAGAAGGAAAAGAGCGTAAAAATGAGTGGTAAAGATAGAGGAGGGTTCGACAAATCTGCCCCAATCACTAAAAAATAGAAGCAGCATTGTGACGGGGTGCGGAGGATAAAAAATAATATTTTCTGCTTAAAATTTAGTATTAAAACCCTTTTACTAAATCGAGGATGATAAACTAGAGACCTGTTGTACGTAAGTATCCATCAGCCAGATAGTACATGGGTTGTGTACAGGTCCGCATGATCCCATGATACCTTCTGTGCCCTATAGGTCCCTAGGTTATATCGTCTAGCATCTTACATTCGATAATATACGCACTTAATATTAGAATTTTTACGTTAATTCCCTGTCTTCTCACCCTTCTGCATGATCACAACATTTAATCATCAAAGTATGATCACCTTTAGCATCCCTTTATCTCACCCACCCACTTATACACCCCTTTAAACCCTTTTAGTTCACTCACATGTCCCTCTAACTCAACCCCAACAATTCACGCGCCCAATATTCAATATTCTTGATAACAGTGTCCATGTCCTGGAAATGTTTATCCTATAGGGTACCTTTGGGCTTTTTTAGACCCAAAACTAAGAAAACAAAAGAAATTAAGTATTAAGTATTAATTAAGTAAGAAGGGTTAAATATTTCGAAAGTGTCAAAAACTCATGTGTTCAAAAAAAATTATTATAACCCACCACAAAACAGTTTTTTTCGGGTTGTATGAAATTAAGTAGGTACATATATTATTTAAATCTGTTTATAAGAAAATTTTCAATTTTCTTGTGTTCATAATTTATTCAATAAGTTTTTTTCCTTTCAAAACTTTTATTTTTATTTTATACTTGCATATGTACATAATACAGTTTAAACGTGTATATGTTTTCTAATACAAAATTTGCAAAAATATACGTATCCAATTTTTTCTTATATGATTTATAATTATGCATTATGTATGTATGTATGATGTATACAAGATACATAGCTAAATGAAAAATTTAAAATATCATCTCTTTTTTTTTATATTAATCAAATTAAAATAATGTACTTATATCATATAAAAAATTATTTAGAAAGGGAAAGGAATTTTTGCTCTAGATTCCTTTGAAATTCATCGTCGTGAGCTTTGATATGAGATAAATTTGTTTTAAATTTTATACACGTATAAATATAATATACTGTGCATATGTATATTTGCAACGTGCACTTGGTTACATATTTGCGACATGCACCTATTTTTAATGTTATATACGTACATACATACATATTCAGAAAAGTATGCACACGATATACAATTAAGTATGTATATGTAACCTTTAAAATGCAGTTTAGAAAGAGAGATGCCAACCCATCGCATTACAGGTACATATGTATATGTATAAATTGTACTATAAGTTAATGTACAATAGTAAGTAATGGATAGTACTGTAGTATTTTATAGATATCACAACTTTGAAACCATCAAATTATTCAGTTTTTAGTTCCCAAAGTACCAAGATTAGTTTTAAGTGCATATTTTAAAGGTGAGCTCGTTAAAGATTGATTATTTTAGGAGTGTCTTTTATATGCTATATACATATATGTTGTGTCCATCCATTCACTTTTATATTTAAAAAAAAAACCAAAATTGTTTACTGTTATTATTATTAAACATAAATTTATATTTTGTTATTTATGTGAAATTATCATTTTATAGATCACGAATTTTAAAAGGAAGGAATTAAATTGCATTTTTTTTCTTTGTTTTTTGGTGGAATACATTTCATTTATCTAATCAATTTGATCGTGAGAAAGGATTTTACTGTTTTTTCAAGCCTTGTTGTTTCTTTTTTGTTTTTCTCTGAAAAAAATATAAAATCTGTTGTTGTCATTTTGTTATTTCTCTCTTGTGAAAGGAATTGAAAAAAATATAAAACGTTAAAGCATTAAATTGACGGGAACTAATAATTTTTTCCACTTTTATAAATACAACAAATAAAAAAAAAAATTTTAATTGTAAATAAGTAAAATGTAAAAAACCTGTTTAGTTGTAAGTTAAATCTTTACAGATAAACAAATAAAACAAAAAAAAAGTGAAAACTTGTATATAAGAATCATGTGACAGCGTGAAGATACATACCTATATACTTCTCTATAATTTCAATTAATTTAAGTAAAAATAATTTCAAAGATTTGATAGTTGCTTATTATTTTATTTATTTTGCAAATATAATATGTACGTACATGGACAATTTGTAATTAAAAATTTTTAAATGATAGATTTCATGAATAATAGAAATTATATACCCGTATAAATAACATAAAACAAGTATTGTTTTGTTTGTTTTTTTGTTTTTTGTTTTAAATAGAAAGACAATTAACAAAAAAAAACACAAAATGTGTATAATTATTTGGTATTATAAATATAAATAACTAAAATAGACATGTGTTCAAAAGACCACAAATTTAATTCAACTGGTCGTAGATCATTATCATCAATATCGTCATCATCATCGTCAGATAATTCTTCGACAATATTTGGACATTCATCAAAATCATCATTTTTATTATTATCATCATCATCATCATCAGAAAAATCACATTCAGAGGTAGAAAGTGATATAAAAAAATCAACAAAACTTAAAAATGATCCCACTGATTTTATAAATGCACAACAGCAATTAACTGATCTTCTTGAATACGATGATGATGATATTACTGTTAACAATGATAATAATTTCATGTTAACAACAGCATCAGATATATCTTTAACAGTAGTTTCTACATCTTCTTTTAATTCTTCAGCTACATCTTATCCAATAAAAACTATTAATTATCATTTAAATAATATAAAATATAAAAATTCACAATATTGTGATAATAATGTGCCTTTAAGTGTTGAAATAGCTGAAGCAGAAAATCATGAAATTATTTCTAAACAAAATGCTAAATCATCAGATAATTTTATGTTACCATATTATAGTAACAATGATTCTATTACAATAACAACAACAACAATAAGTAATACAACTACAAATAAATATACAAAAGGTACTGATTTATTTTTACGTTTAAATGATAATGATTTAGAATTTATTGATGATGATAAATTTGATACAGATAATTTAATTATTGATAAAAATTGTTATAAAACATGTAAAACATTAAATAAAGAATTGGACATTTTTGAAAATCATAGTAATGATGATGATGATGATGGCGACGATAATGACAATGATAATGATGATGAGAACAGTCAAAATAATCATAATGGTAAACAAAATAATATTTATTCCGATTATTCATTAAATGGGATCGATAATGAACAGATACTTTTCGAAGGTAAACGTTATAGAATTTTTGGACGTATTTTATTATAGTAAAATTCATTTTCTATAATTTTCAGCATTTTGTTCATTTAGTTTTTGTTTTGCTGTTTCGCATAATGAAAATACAATAAATTATGCTTTTTTGAATAATAATTAATATTTTCTAAAGTTCAAAAAAAAGAAAAACAGCATTTGCTTTTAATTGTTGCTTTTGAAATTGTACCCTGTGCAAGATAATGTTAAATAATATCTTCATTTAAAACAATTTTGTTTCTATTAAATTAAAGTTAAACAAAAAGAAAATATAAAACAAAATTTACACGCTTTTATAGCTTTATGCATTTTAAGAAAAGAAAATATATTTTATAATGTAAATTCTTTTTTTTAAAAAAAAAGTACATATATGAATATGTGTTTATTTTTTCTTTGAAATTCAACTGCTATATAAGAGTTGTATATATAATTATAGGTTATATTTTACAACATGTTTTTATGCACTTTTATTTATGTTATTTATTTACATACAGTACTGTTGTAAATTATTTGTGCATGAAAACGTAAAATGTTTTAATTATATTAAAGAATTAATTTTTTAATTCATTTACAAAGAACATTTCTAACTAGGTGAATGAAAAAAAAAATGTACATACACACTATATGTTTATGTGTTGTATGTATGTAACAAAAAATTACGTTAAAGTCTAATTTAATGCTCTGCAATTTTAGAATCATTGTTAAATACATTTTATTTTACGGTTTTATAAATCAAATATTATTTTCCTCAAAAAAAAAAAAAAAAAAAAAATTACAACCATAAAGTATAGTTTTTTTACAATTCTTTTGTTTTATTACTTTAAAAAATAATATTACTACCTATGTATATTCTTTTGGACTTATATATATAAATATATAATATAAATATATGTATATATATTTATATATATACCTATATATAAATATATGTACATACATATTTACATATTTGTGATTTAAGAAAAATTTAACAGTTAAATTTAAATTTAAATTAAATTATGATTTATTCTTGCATAATTTTTTTTTTTTTTTTTTCAATATTGACATGTACAAAATATTTCAAATATCACTGTGCATTACTTTGGAAAAAAAAGAAAAGAAAATAGTTATGTACTGAAAGAAGATGAACACATAAAATTACATATTATAATAATAATATGTGAATATCCAATTATGTAAGTGGATTTAAGCACATTTACATTATTTTGTTGTTGTTGTTATATACATATACATATTCTTTTCATTTTCCATGTCTTTTTTTTTACTATTTTTGAAATACTTAACTAGCTAACAGTACTTGAATATATTTACCTCTTTATAAAAAAATAAAAACAATTTATACAAAAATAAGGTATAGAGGAAAATTATTAGACAAGTACAATAAACTCTTGCATATACCTATTATGTATATGTACCATACATATGTACATATGTACATGCTAAGCTAATATTAAGAATGTATATATATATCGAGTGAATATTTTGCTGCATCTTCAGTATCATTACAAAAATCATGCATAACATTACAAGTATCTACAACAACAAAAATTGACTTGACCTGTTCATCATTTTAATATAGCAAGTTTTTATTTAAATTTTTTTTTTTTTTTATATATTTCATATAAACTTTCATAAAAGATGTAAGCAAAACAAAAAAGAAAATTATTTTCATCCCATATGTACAAAACATAAGAAAACTTTAATAATATTATTAAAAAGGAAAAAAAATGTAATTTTAATGCATTGCGTATTATGTATTATTTTATATTACATGCATTATTACGTTTTTCCTTTTTTCATTTGTTGTATCGCATGTACATATAGATTTAAGTATGTACGTGTAGTGCATAATGCATGTGTACATACCTATATACATATATTCAAAAACCTGTATGGTAAATATCTTTCACAAGCACATACATACATAATATGTATAGCTATGTTTTTTCAATTCAGAAAGCGCATGTCAATAAAATATAGAAAATCATATTTTAATAACATATAATGAATTGAATTAAGATTTCATTAAATTCAATTTATTTATTTACAAAAAAAAAAATTTAAAAAAATTAATAATAAAAACAATAAGTGCTTCAATTTTATAAAGACTAACAGTAATAGTTGTAATTTTAAAATTAAAAAAAAAAGAATAGCTATAATTAAAGAGTTATTCATTTCTTTACATTGTGTACAATCTTTCGAATGATACTAAAAAAGTAAAAGCAAAAACAGACAAAAGAGGAAAATATTAAAAATTTACAAATTGCCATTTAAATTTTCTTTTTTTGTTTGTTGTTTCTAAATAAACTTTTCCAATGTGATGAAAAACAATTCATTTATTATGATTTAAACATCCGATTTTAAAAGATATTTAAAAGAGTCTATCATTATTATTTTTTTTTAACTGACAATAAGACCTGCGCATTCAATAAAAGGTATAGAATATGATTTCCTTGTCATTGCATATTTCAGTGTTTTTTATTTCAATACATTAAGGAAGTATTGCATAAATTTAAAAAATTTTTCATATTAAATAAATTTTTGTATTGTTTTTAAATTTTATTCGATTGATCAAAATAAAAAAAATAAAATACATTAATACCACTAATTAACTATTGATAATTTATTAAAATTAATATGAGATACGTTTTAAAGCATCCACTGATTTTTATTTAAAACATTTTTGTGGTTTCATATATGAATTCATATTTTAGTATTCAAAATTATTTTTATTCTTTTATTCTCTATAGAATTTTTTTTTTTTTTTTTGTACTGAAAGAAAAGACAAAAGTAATAGAAAAACAATAAAAAATATAAATAAAAACATTTTTATTGATGGTACATAACTGCATAATACATACATATGTAAGTGCAAACGAAATAAAGAATATTATTTTATTTAAAATGAAAAATCAATAATGAAAAGCTACTGTTTCTTCAGTGAAATACAATATCAATTATTTTATCATATCATAAACGATTTGAATATGTAGTTATAAAATATTTCTTTTATGACTTAAAAAAAATTTATAAAATAAAATTAATAATTGAAAAATTATAAAAAAATTTTTATTTAAATGATATTTGCTGTAAATAAAATTAAAGAATAATTTTTTTTTGTGACAAATTTTAAGATTTTTCTAAAAAATTGATAATTTGTTGAAAATAAAATTAATTGCATTATATCTATTGGAATTATTGTTCCATGTTATTCAATTTAAAATAAACAAAAAAAAAAATGTCTTCATAATTATTATTTTTTCTTTTTAATTTTTGTTTCCTCTTTTTTTTAACAACTTTTTTTAGTTCTTTGTGGTAATCGTGTTAGCCAAATGACTCGAGCATATGATGATATTGAAGCTGTAACCCGTCTTCTTGAAGAGAAAGAAAAAGATCTTGAATTAACTGTTCAAATTGGTAAAGAGCTTTTAACACAAAACAATCGTCTTGAAAACCGTATTACTGAATTAGAAAGTGAATTGAAATTAGCTAATGAAGATCGTGCACAACTTTTACATGATTTACATCAAAAAAATGAATTAATTGTAATTTTAACAAATGATGTTGATGATGGTGGTGACAATGGTAAGTTAGATAAATATAATTTTTTATTATCATATATATGTATGTTACAATAAGAACGTATATACATAAGTAACATTTGTTCTGGCAAGTTAAAATATATATATATTTTTTTTTTTTATTAATTTAATAGATACACCTACAGTTTCAAAATCAATTACACTCGATTTATTACAAAGAAAAATTCAATCACTTCAAGACGAAAATAAATCATTAAAACAAGAAGCTCTTCAATTAGCTAAACAAACAGACGAAGTAGAAGAACAAGAAAGAAAACTAATGGAAAATATAACAGTACAATTAAATTCAGCTCATAGCCAATTTGATGGATTGAATTTAGAATTAGAGCGATTGAAAGAAGAGAATAGACTACAACATGAGCAAATTGTTAGTTTAACAGCCCGTCTATCTGAAACAGAAATTCGTTTACATCAATTAACATCAGAAAATGATGAACAATGCTCTTTATTGAGCATTACAAAAGAAAATCAAAATATGTTAGCAGCTGAATTGACAGAATTTAAGACTAGATATCAAGAAGTACTTGCGCTGCTGCAAGAAGCTCAAGAACAACTTCGAAAATATAGGAAAAAAACACAACCACATGCTAGAAGCTCATTTTTATCTAATTTAGGAATTCCTCAACCAGATTCATTGCATTCAGAATTAATGGAATCTTCATTATATTCAGAAAATAGTTTAGATTCTGGTATTTCAACAGATAGATTGGGCGGTTTAGGTGCAACCATAATTCCACCATATAAAAAGGTATTTGAAACTGTGAGATGTGCTACCAAAACTGGTCACTATTCGGATGGAATGTCGCATTTAGGTGCAATGACGTTAAGTTCATCTTCACAACCAAGAATGGCTTCTATGCCTTATATTCCACCGGGGCCGATATCTACGTCACAACATCGTCCATCATCAGTTTATTCAGGAACAAATTTCCCTAGTTTCGAAGGTTCCTCTTTAGGTGTTAAAACGATGTCCTGTGAAAGTTTAGCATCTCAGAACTCCGAGGAAACATATCCTATAAATCAAGCGGGTATACCTGGTGTCCCTGGAGCTAAAGATCTTGAAGCAGCTTTAAAACGTTTAACTTCGGCCGAAGTATTGGCTCGTCGTGCTATGTTATCACATGCTCCAGCAGGTACATACACTTATGAAGATAATTATAACACTGCACCATTAGGACTCCGGACACCAGATAGTATTATGTCAACTGGATCATCAAGCATTTCAAATGCATCGAACCAATGGCGTCTTCCTGAAAAACTTCAAATTGTTAAGCCAATGGAAGGTTCGCAAACACTTCATCACTGGTCACGTTTAGCAACTCCAACATTAAGTGGATTACTGGAAGAGAGACCAGGAGTATCAATACGTGGCGGACGTGGTCTTGAAGATTTAGGGATGCAAGTGTATTCGCTGTCTGATGTTGAAGAAGATGTAGAAGATCATCCAGGAAAACAATTCCAATCTTCAGCTTGCGTATATACTTTCACAAACAGCACAGTCATGCATCCAGACGACGGAACTCAACCTCTTTCATTTTTATCTCAGTCGCAATTATCATCACGAATGGCTTCAGCATCTACTTCTAGACAACCAAGGTAAACATTATAATAATTTTAACAATGCATTTATTGAGGCTTTAAACTTTTAATAATTTTCAGTTGTCCTCCTACGCCTCGTGCCGGGTTATCCAGAAGAAATTCTTGTTCAACATTTTCTGTAAATATGGGCTTGGCCTCAATGTTGAGTGAACGAGGCATAAAAGCTGTAACACCCAGCGCTTTGAATACACCACTGGGGCCTAATTTTTCTCCGACAGTAACACCATGTAACAGTCCCGGTAAACAATGCATTCGATTACATTAAATCACGAATCATTGGGTAAGAAATTATAATTAATAATTGTTTATTTTTGTTTTCCAGAGGGATCTCCAACACGTTCTATGTCTCCAGAACCATTGTTTGGAATTTTATCATCGGGAGCAGATTTACTTCGTCGAAAATTGATCGGTAATCCCGAGCCTTCAGTGTCTGTACGACAGTCACAAAATAAACAAAAAATTATGTTATCACGACTAGAAAAGCGAGCTTTACGTTCTTTAAGGCTTTTGGAAAAGGTCGAAAATGTCGGTCTTGAAAACATCATTGCCACTCAACCGAGTGCTGTTAGTCAATTAGCTTGTGGTATCGCTAGTCGTAGTGCAAGTCCAATGGCACAATTAACAAGTTTGAAGAATCTTCATACATTAAATCAGACGACATCAACGGCATCAACAGCTAAACATTTTAACGAAACTCAATCTTATCGTAGTGAAATAAATTCTAGATTAAATACAAATTTCTCAAATAATATTCAAGGTAATTTAGCATCATCAGATTTATCAGACGATAGTGGTAATAGTTCATTAAGTTCAATAAATAGTAATATCAGTAATAATGACGATAAGTATAAATCAATTAAAAAAGAACAACAAAAACAAATTGCACAAACAGCAGCAGCTACATCAGCACAAAATCCCCTAATCACGGGTGAAACGGCATCGGTATCAACTGATATTCGACTTAAACAAATGCAACGACAAAAATCACGACGAAATCTTAAAAATGGTATAGGAGGACAACGACCAGATTTAGGCACTGTTGGCGGACGAGTACGTTCTGATTTAGGTATTGTAGGTAGCAGCAATACTGATAAATCACCTATAAAAGAAACATCAACAATAACAGATAATGGTCAAACATCGTCTGAAAGAACGGTAACGCAATCTATGACCCAATCATTTGTTGGCTCAATAAGTTCATTATTCTTTGGCAGAAAAGGTGGGTGGCTGTAAATGATCGAATGAAGATGCTGCAAAATAAAATATTTAAATTAAAATTATTTTTTAGTTTTTTTCAATGAAAGAAATAAAAACTTTTACTTTTGATGCCAAAACAATAAAAAAAGAAGAAAGCGAAAATGTTTATATTTTTGTTTAACATAATCGTTATATTTTGGACTGTTGTTAAAATTATGCACTCTTTAAATGAATTTTAACACATTTAAATAAGATAAATTGAATATTTATTTATTATTAATTTTTGTTGTAGATAATTTAAAATAAAAGCGAAAGAAAAAAAAATGCTGAGAATACAACACACATGATTAGAATTTAAAAAATATTTTTGATTTGAAATTTGAAAATTTTATTTTACTTTTATCAAAATTTGAAAAAAAAAAAAAAATTTTTTTTGTTTTTGTCTATATAAGACCTCGCGCGGACAGAAAGCGGAGCTGAGCTTATTAACATTGAAGTTAACAAAACAAATATATGAAGCGGAGCAGAGCGATCAGATCAGCGTTTATCTGAGCTGAGTGCACATTTTTGTTACTTGCCGTATGTTTGTTTACTTCATCTTTAATAAGCTCAGTTCCTCTTGCTATTAGCTTGCCCGAGGTTCAAGAGAGGAATTTAAAAATTGGAATGAGTTTTTGTGCCTTAGGAATAAGAATGACCATATACTTTTATCATATTTTATGTTTAGTTTTAAAAAAAAAAATTATTATTTAAATTCGAAATTTGCTTTTGAAATGTAGAAAAAAGTCAAAAAATTTGTACATACATATATAGATTGAATTCGAACTGAAATGTTGATTTATTGTATATTTCATTTTTAATTTTTTTTTGAATAATTTTACTGCATTTAATATAAAAAATTCTATTTTGTTCCCACAAAACCTTTTGTCTCTCTAATTATAACTAAATTTTTCATTTAAATATAAAATTCTTTAATTTACTCCAATTATTTATTTTTTTGCAGCCGCTGTACTGTGTTCAGAATTTAATCATCCAATTTATTTCAAAAAAAAATATCCAACTATAAATTTATAGTTTGCATTTATAAAAGTACATAATTTTAAGTCAATAATACAAAATTTCAAATGAAAACAAGAAAATAAAAAATATCCATGTAATTTTTCCTTTGAAAAATAAATCAATTTATCATCATTTCAGTACGATATTAATCTTCTATACATATTTTATATGTAAAATGATTCACGATTTTGGTTTTTTTTATTTGTTATTTTTCAAATAAAACTAAATCATAATATTTATCATATTTTTCCTATAGTTTTTAATTTATTACATTTTTTTGTCTTTGTTTCGTATTAGAAATTTTTATTAGAATTATCAGAGAAAAATACGTAATATTTTAGTTTCTTTAAAAAATAAAATTAAAAAAAAAGAAAACTTGTGACTTAATAATTTATCACAAACAATTGAAATTTAAGTGAAAATGTAATGAATTTAATTTGTGTATTTATTTTTCTTTTTATGTAAATCCCTGAAGTATTTACTTAAATATATGTACATGCAAACAATTATAAATATTTTATTTCTTTTTTTAGTTTAAAATTTTATATAATTATAATTTAAATGCATTAAAAGTGCAAAGAAAATAAAAATTAGAGGCAAAAATAAAAGTAAGCAAAATGTTGTAGTTAATGACAGGTTATTTATATTGCAATATTTTTATTCTAAAAGTACATAATTGAATACATTATAATAAAAAAAATACAAACATATTTATTTTCATATAATATCAAAAACGAGAAAAAAAAAGCAAAACATTAGTTTTAGTGTAGAATTATAAAATGGCTTTAAAAAAATAATGATAAAATTAAATTTAAAAAGAAAAACGAAAATATGTGCTAGTTAGAAGGAAAAGTACACTATATGAATATGTAACGTATAAATACAAGTACATATTCTCTTTAGGACAATTTTATGCTTACATATAAGATCTTAAATGGAATGTTGATGTTTTTGCAGATTCATTACTTTTAAATCTGTATTCAAATTGAAATATATTACAGTGTAGTTTCCAGAAATGATACCATTGTAAAAAAAAAATAAAGGAAATAAAAAAGTTTAAATAAATGATAAATTCGAAAACACTAAAAATGTTATTTTTATTAATGTTTTCTCAACTTTTTTATTTTTATTGTCTTTATGGATTTTCTTTGGTTATATTTTACTCTTTAAGAAAGTAGATTTTCTTAAGGATATCTTTTAATATTAAAATGGTACTGTTTCATGAGTCTTATAACAATTTTTTGAATACTTTTGTGAAGGTAGATCTAAATCAATCCCAAAGATTCACTCAATTTTTAATAATTAAAAAAAAAAAAGTTATGAAAACACAAATTTTATATTTTACATATTTCAGTACGTAATATTTTTATTAATATCATTTATAAAATAACTAGTTTTTTTTGTTTTCCTAATTATTTCCTAAAGAATGAAAAAAATGTTTTTCTTTTTTTGAAACAATAAAAAGTATCTTGGAGTTATATAAATACATTACATATGTATAATTTCACTTTGTTTTTTATATTTTATAATAATAATAATATTCGTAGGCCTCTTAGGTTAGGTTTAAAAAATAAGCAAAACCCAATTGTTACAATGTTACATTAATTTTAATATATATATATATATTATCATAATCTCTAAAAAAAAAAGTATTTAAAATATCGATTTACAAAAAAAATGATTATCAAACAGTATAAATGTTTTTTTTTTCTTAATAGTTACACTTTCTTTTTTCTTTATTTAATACATACAAAAGCTATTTATATTTTTTATTTAAATTATTATCATGGATCATATTTATTATTCGGTAGAAAATTTTTGTTTCTTTTTCTTATTGTAACATTAAAGCAGATAAATTCCGATGTAGTATTGTATCTTTAACAGAATTAAATACTACTTGAATATTTTGTGTATCTACAGCATTTGTAAAATGATGATAAATGGCAGTACGTGTATTTTTACGAACATTCATAAACATTTGTAATATAAAATTTTGTACATCTAATATTGAATGTGGATTACCAGTAAATTGTGGATAATACCAACGTATATCAGTCTCTGGATTACGTACCTTCTGTGCTAACAGATCAGTTTTATTAAGGAATAATATTATTGAAATTCCTTGAAATGTTGTATTATTTACAATTGTATCAAATATATTTTTGGATTCTTCTAGACGATTTGTTTTTCTACATAATAATAGTAAAAAATATGAAAATGTATAGAATTCATGAAGTAGTAAATTTAAAATAAAAAATTTATACCTGTCCTCAGCAAGAACTTGATCAAATTCTGAAGAGGATACTAAAAATAATATTGATGTGACTGAGCAATCAAAACATCTTGTCCATTTTTGGCGTTGTGTTCGTTGTCCGCCAACGTCAACAAAAACAAAAGGAATGTTCTAAAAAAAAAAACAAAATAGAAATAAAAATTCATTGAATTAAAAATGTAAATAACAATTATTTGTATTTTATAATTACTTGTATCCTTATAGTAAATTCATAAACCCCTTTGGTTGCTTTACGACAATGTAATATATCTTTGTGTGAGGGAATATAATCTAACCTTGATATTCGATCTAATTCATCTAAAAAATAGCTTACAGAATCACTCTAAAAATAAAAAAAATTCAAAACAAATAAAAAATTCATATATATTAAAAATATAAATAAAATATATTACAATTTGGAATTCTCTTCGTCTTTCGTATGCCCTTTTTATTGCTCTATCTTGCCACAAAGAATAAATAATCGGTGAAACCTTATTAAATTCTGTTGATTCTATATAACTGTTGCTATGTAGTTTTTTAGCTTCTGATGCAGCATATTCTGTATTTGGATGCTCCCAGGGAATTTCAAGTTTCTCTCTTGCATCAACTAAAACTTGCATACCTAACGATAACAATCCACATCGTAAATATACGTAGTGAGAAGAAAATGCATAAAAAAATGACACAAAAAAGAAGTTAATTTTAAATGAAATTTCACCTTTCACTTTTAATGAAACATTTACCTTTAATTATATTCTGATATATTACACATTGATATTCTTGTACCAATTCAGGTTCGAATTTAATTCCATGAATAATTCGCATTTGTTTTAAAAATGTCGATTTACCAGATTCTCCAGCACCTAATAATAGAAGTTTAACCTATTGAAAAAAATAAAAGGCACCAATTAAATTAAAGACGGAAATTAATTATAAATCAAAAACTTAGATCATACATATCACTTGTAAATGGTGTGAAAATGGTGTAATTCAACGCTTTATAAAGGGCGATTGTATACATCAATGATTATGATAAAAATTATTGTATTCGTTTTTTTTTTCACTTACCTGCCTTCGGAATGCATGTTTATCTTTTTCAAGAAATTTATCAATTTCTCTGGATTTATAACGTTGTTCTAATTCTTCAGGACTGACTCGTAATCTTAGCAAATAGTTGAATAAATCACCACAGCATTTTAAACATGATAATTGTGAATGTCTTCGTCTATTATTATTATTGCTAATATTGCTGTTGTTTCCTGCTACACCTCCACTTTCTCCTAATCCACTGCAACCGCCGCCGCTGCCACCTCCTCCTCTATCTTGACCATCACTATTATTGTGGTGGCCAATATTATTTGCCATAACTTTTTTGCACAAACGATATCACGCTTTTTTTATGTTCCTTTATTATTTCTTTATTGTATATTAATTTATTATTTGAGAAAATTACTAAAAAAGAAATTTTTTTTCCTATTCTCTATTATTGTTGTTGTTGGTTTTATTTGTTATTGTATAATTGAAAGGTCAAAAATGCAAAAAATTTATTATTTCTCTTTAGCAATGATCATTTCGGAACGGAATTTGACAAGTGCAAAATAATAAAAATTCACTTTGATATCAACTGTAATGCATATGAACGTATGCATATGTATGTATATAGCTCAGTGTTTATGAGTTTGTAATTACAAAAAAAAAGGGAATTATAATAATAATAATAAATAAATAAAAATACCAAATGAAGAAAAAAGAATTATTTTTCATTTCTTTTTCATAATATTCATCTCGATTTCATCTTTTCATCTCTTTGGGATATTTTATTTGTATACACGATATTCGATTTTATTTGTAATTTCAATTAAAAAATTTAATTTTAATTCAATGTAATGTTTAACATTATAAATAAATATTAAATGTATTTTTTATAGCGAATACGTAAATACTAGAAATAAAACTTCGATTAAAGAATACAAATATTAAATTACGATGATATAAATGCAATCACTTGAAAGTAGAACATTATGGACAGATATTTTCATTTTAATTGCCAAAATAAAAAAAAGCACAAAATAAAAATTACATTAATTTTTTAATCGTTAAAATTTTTTCTTTTAGCACTTAACAAACAACAAAACACTTTTCTATCCCGTCCGTCAAAATCAAATCAAAATTTTAAAAACCCTGCCCAATTACTACACTATACTTCTTCTATATATTTGGCTGCCCGCCTTGCCCGCTTTGTAAAATAAATGTCGATTGCTTTGCCTAATGCCCATTGCCTAGTCAAATAACCAAAACCTAAACCAACCACAAGAAAAACAAATGAAAAGAACTTTTTACATTTCTTAAATTTTTTAACACTTGGTCACACTGATTAACTTGATCTGGTTTAAATGTCAAACTCAAAAACATGTCAAAAACTTTAAATCTTACCCGCCGTCTACAAGGAAATTGTGTTAAACAGAAATGTCATGACAAACATTAATGACAATCTTCTATTTTACATCTAGAGTGTATTTCTTTATTCGTACCGTACGTTCGGTATATTCTATTAGCAATTCTTTATTCAAAAAATATATTCCGAACGTTCTTTTCCGTATGTTTGCAAAAAATGTTTTTGAAGTGTCTTCGAAATATCTTCGAAACACATTTAATACCATTTATATATGGGCATTTATGTGTTCTGAATTTTGACAGTTTTATTTCTTGGAAAATCTATTTGAATATATAATTTTTGCTCTATATTAGAGATAAAAACAGAATAGTCATAATACGTATACCAAACCAATTAAGAGTAGCTAGCAACAGTTGATTGAAATCGAAATCAAGTCAAGTCACAGATGTAAAAATTAAAAATCCGCTGAATCCGTTAATAATTAAAAAATAAATAAATAAATATATACATGTTACGTATGTATTCAAATGTATGTATATCATTTCATGCATAAGTACTTACGAAGATTTACTATACTAAAGCATTGATCAAGTATTCTATAATTCATCCACGACTAAAGATTGTAAACTTGATGACGTCACAGAAGTAACAAGGACTTATTTTTGTTTTCATTGTTTTATTCCCCATGCAACCAAAAAAAAACAAAAATTTTCCTGTAGGAACCACGTTCTTTTCGGTGTTTCTTTATTCGTTCGGAATATCCAGAACGTATTCTCTTTAAACCTAGACTGATGATGGTATAAGTGGAATAAACCCTACTTTTAATTTGTAATCTGTCAAATATATGATAGTGAAAGGGAAAATAGGGTTATGACCAAAAGAATATAGATTAAAACAAGAATGGGAACAGTATGGGAGTGAGTGCAGCCAAAATCCATAACTAAGCCATATAAGCAACATAAAATTGCACCAACACTAATACAATCTTGGTGCAGGTCATTACATTTTGAAAAAAGTAGACCGCGTATAGAAAAAGAGGTATATGAAAAAGGATAGCCGCGAAGCACAGAACAATCCGCAATTACTACATCGTTTTTTTCTAGAATCTAGAGAGTTCGGAGAATTATTTTGTTTACAAAAATACAATTTCTCGGTGAGTTCCGAGAATTCTTAAGTGTTGTTACGATAATGTGTTATAAACAAACATTATAATTTGTCTAATTAAATAATTTATTCTATTTTATAAATAATGTCATGCAATCATTTTAATATCTGTTTAAAGTGAAAATGTTTGGATATACTGTAATATATTTTTTTTTGACGAATCAAAAAGTTTTATTTAAATTATTATTGAATAAAATTTTAAATTGTATGGAAGTTTTTGTGTTTACAATTTTTGAAGAAAAATATATTTTTATCTTGTGTGATATGAATTTTAATCAAAAGTTATGAATATTTAGATATTGTGTTATAGTTTGCATCTAATGTCATGTGAAAATAATTAAAAAAAGTTATAGTAAGATTCATTTAAAAATCATGTACAAAAATCAAATTTTCACGTGTGTGAAAACTTCGTTGAGTTCCAGGAACTTCAATTTTCGTATACGGATAGGTAAATTTTATATGATTTTAAAACTCCGGTGAGTTCCAGGAAAACGTGGTTGATGCAAATACAACAAACATGTGGTTATACATTTTTGAGTGATTGTTTTCTTCTCTTTTTTTCAATTGGGATATGTAGAACTATTACATTTTGGCATTCATAGTGCATTTTTTTTTTTGTTTTTAATGCTTTTACGTATTGTTTTTTTCTTAGAAAATATCAGCATCTCTTTTGGGTTTTTTAGTCTAATTTAAATTTCTCTTCTTGTACGTTAGTATCTATATTCTTTTGGTTATGACATAAAAAAATAATTTAATAAAACAAATAAATTACATTATTTTATTTTTAATTTTTTAATTATGTTTTAAATACAAAACTTTCCAATAACAAAAAAAATTATTTTTTCTCCAGCCATTTTAATAAACCATTTATTCTATTTTGTTTCTTTATTAATACTATTTCAAATTTTTCGAACAGTATTCTGTAACTGTACGTTCTATATCGAGTATGGAAAAAATTAAGAAGTACAGCCTATAACTAGAACCTAAATTAAGACCAAAGAAGTTATATCAATAGGAAGAATCATTTTTCAATATTACACTAAAATTTTAAAAAACCAGTTTGAAAGATCAGAATGAAGTTGAAGCTGGGTGAAGTTCAGCATTTACCAGCTACAAAATTCTATCCATATGATCTTTCTATTAAAGCACAATGCTTTATGTTACAGCCATATGATAAGTCACGATTTTACACACGTTTGATTGTGTGTGTATTTAAATATATGACTTCAATTATTTACGCATGATTCATGAATGATTATCACTGGGTCTTTCGTTGTGTGCAATACATTTTGTTTTGTGCAGAATTATGATCGGATCTATACTTCGTTTTTATAACATAGGCATTTGTTGTTGTTAGTGGTGCTTCTTCTTATTCTTTTACGTTCAGTTTTACCAGATTGATAGTTTACTGCGTTTTTTAAACAACAACCACACGGGAGCAACATAAATCATAAACATAAGCTTTTATGTTGTATTATTAAGCCGTGCCTATGTTATAAAAACGAAGTATAAATTTTTTTTTTAAATTAAAATTTGCAGGCATATGTTTTGTTTTTGTAATTTCATTATTTCAATTTTTCTGATTCTGGACTATTTAATTGTTCATGATCATGAATATATTTTGTTTGTGTATTCTGTTATATTCCCATAACATAAATTTTAAAAGCAAGAAAAAACAAATCGCTTTAGATTTCCTTTGTTGCATATTTGCTAAATCTTCAAATTATATTCAAATGCATACAATGTATGCATTAAATAAATTCAATATATAAAATATAAAATGTAACACAAAACTCCATATCCGCTTAAATATAAACATAATGATAAATTTGCAAATTCCTATGTACAAAATTGCAATTCAATTCATAGTAACAAAGGTTTATCTTCGTCTCATAATTCATATAATGTATAAACTCATATGTATTTTTATGCAAAGATGCTTTGCGAATTAATATTAAGAAGTTAGTCAGAGTTAAAATCAAGTCAAGTGCAGTTCTAATATCAAGTAAACATAAATCATAAATCCATAAAAATATTGTTGAGCAAATTACTTAGTTATTGTAATTGATTTCATAGACAGTTATAAAATAACCTAAAAATAACTCATTATAATAAATTTGAACATTTATTAATAAATAGATATTTACTGTTAAAGATTAATTGTAAATTTAGTAATAAACTAATAAATAAAATTAATTTGCAGTAAATTTAAAAAGGTCTATTCTATTTAATTAGAAATAAAAAATAATTTAATGTTATTGTAATAAACATAACATAATAAAATTTGGTGTCAGAAGTGAAATACCTTAATTATACTGTGAAACAATACAATTGAAAGTACTTCGTGTCGCTAAGTAAAGGCCAACAATATTTCTAAATTTTTATCTTCTAAATCCTTTAAATCGTACGAGTAAATAAATAAAATCAAATAATAAAGTAAATTAATCAAGTCAACGTCTAAGTTCCGTTCCACCTTTATAAATTAAATCAAATCAAACTCTACCAAAATCCGGAATTTGCAGAATAAATAAGAATCCAGCATTCCAGTGTCAACCAACCTTTTACAAGAACTTGTGTACATACACCCAATATACATCAATCAACATTTTCATCAAAATCAACTATGTATTTCTTCCAGTTACCATTTATTGTCATGTAAGTAAACTGTGTTGTGAAGATTATTGTGACAAGACAGTGTATATGAGCATAAAGGAAACTAAATTTATAAATTAATAATAAGTGAAATATTGTGTATATGATAACATATGTATGTATTGTTGTTGCATGTTATCGTGAATTATATAATGTATTATTTCGAATAATAAATAAATAAACAAAACTTAAATGTGAATGAAATACATGCATATGTGCATATACATGGTAGTATTGTTATTGTTATAAAAGAATACATATTCAAATAAATAAAATAAAAAAAAACAAAAATTATACATATACTATATATATATATATTTTAGTTAATAACATACACGTACACATAAATTGTTTACAGATACAATCAAATTAAATAATTTTTTCAAAACCTTAAAAGTAAAGAAAATCCATATTAATAAATTAAGTCAATTGTAATACTAATTCCATTTCAAATTCAATAATTTTCAAATTCAAATCATCTAAATCCTTATTTGTTTAAGTGTGTTTGTGAAAATTAACGTAGTAAAATGCCAACAATAAGGTCAAAGAAAACAAGTGACAAAAATAATACCCCAAATCCAAATGCTTCTGATAGATCAGATGACGAACATTCTTTGGTGACTCAAGCTCCTAATTTTGTACCCAGAACCCCTGGTAACGTGGCTTCTAGCTTACCACAACAAAATCCTAATCAAACTGTACCAGCTCCTAGTATTTACAATTTTGCTGAAGGAGTTAATGAAGCCCTAATTAGAGATATACGTCCTCCCCAAACAAATATCATAAGATCTGGATCTCAATCTTCGGTTTCATCAAACGAAGGCCGATTAAATCATGCTTTTCTCAATATCAATATTCTTTTCAAATTCATTAAAAATTTTGACGGCGATCGTGAAAAATTAATTCCATTTTTAAATAACTGCGATGCTGCGTTTAATTTAGCAAGTTCAGAGCAAGTTCCTGTGCTTTTAGCTTACGTAAAAGCCCAACTCACTGGTAAAGCTGAGTCAGCTTGGTCAAATCATATCTTTCATTCATGGACCTCCTTAAAAGAATACCTTAAAACCATGTATTCTGATAAGAAAACACATGGGCATTTATTGATGGAATTACTCAGTTGTAAACAACAATCCTCTGAAACAATTACCCAATTTATGTTCAGAATTGAGATATTATCTTAAAAAGGTTTTAACCTCCGTGCATCAAGGAAATCATGATCCCAAAGAATTGCCTGGACGTTTAGCATCAATGAACGATCTTGCTCTTCACATTTTATATTTTAAACGTTAGACCTCAAATAAGTCAAATGTTAAGGGCTAGAGAAATAAGCACACTAAACGAAGCTTTTAATTTCGCTCTAGAAGAAGAAAAGGTTTCCCTACTCTTAAATAAAAATAATTATAAAGAAAAATTCTGCAACCAATGTAAAAAGTCAGGTCATAGTTCTTCAAATTGCTTTAAATCACAAAAACATGCTATGACTAAACGAAATTCAAAGATTTTCCTAACTACTTCCAATGCAAAGCAAGTAAAATTTTGCAGATATTACAAAAATAAAGGACACGACATACTATAAGTGAATGTGGGAAAAGTATGTGGGTAAATAATAAAAATAACTCAAAACCCAATACCTCAATTATTACTAATCAGTCATCAAATCAATCCAACGTCAAACAACAGCCAAATACAGAAAAGACGGGAAACATCCAATCTCTCGACGTGATGGCAGTAGTTGCTCGAGAGTTAGATCAATTTGCTGCAATCAGTCTAGATTAGTTCTTAACGATTCGAATACTATAAGCATAACTCTACCTTGTCAAGAATCAAAAACTATAATCCTCAAACTCCCTCCTATATCCGTTGTTAAATCCTCAACGTTAAATTCGAAAACAATATTCTATAATAATGAAATACTCACTCTCCGGGGAATAGATAACAACGATAATCCTATACAAACAATTGGTTATTGTCTACTTAATATCTCTGTTGATCAATATAAAATTTCCCACAAATTTCATATAATTGCTTCTATTTCAAATATTCCTTATCAAGGAATAATAGGTAATGATTTTCTAGAGAGATATAAAGCTACTCTTGACTACGAAATCAATGAACTTAGACTCAAGGTTGACAGTAATAATACTATTTCTTTACCATTTTCCTTAGATACTAATTCAAATACAATTTTAAAAGCTCGTTCTGAAATTCTTATAGAATTAGAGGTTCTAAATCCTGAAATTAATGAAGGTCTTGTGCCAGATGTACAGATTATGAATGAAGTTTATTTAAGTGAAGCGTTAACTTCTGTTCGCGGTAATAAATGTATCGCTACCGTTATCAATACGCTTGAAAATAAAGTTCTTATCACTAAAGCCAAAGTAAATCTCATCCAAAGTAAAAACATATATTTTTCACAATATTTCCGATCCTAATATAAATCGTAAGGAACTCGTTATGTCCCAAATTCGAATGAATCACTTAAATTCTGAGGAAAAACAAAGTCTAACTGAAATCTGTTCCAAATTCAATCATTTATTCTTTATCGAAGGTGATATTCTTACTTGTACAAGTTCAATTAAACATTCAATCAACACGGGAAATTCTCAACCTATTTCTTCTAAATCGTATCGATATCCTAAATGCCATAAACAAGAAGTACGAAATCAAGTTGAAAAAATGCTAAATCAAAATATTATCAGACCCTCTGCTTCTTCGTGGTCTTCTCCGCTTTGGGTTGTTCCAAAGAAACTGGACGCCTCTGGCAAACCTAAATATAGAGTTGTAATAGACTATAGGAAGTTGAATAATATTACAGTTGGAGACTCCTACCCTTTACCAAACATCTCAGAGATCTTAGACCAACTTGGTCTTAGCAAATATTTTACTACTCTAGATCTTGCCTCTGGGTTTCATCAGATAGAAGTATCTGAAGAAGACAAATGCAAAACGGCTTTCTCAATCCCTGATGGTCATTTTGAATATAATCGAATGCCGTTCGGACTCAAAAACGCGCCGGCGACATTCCAAAAAATGATTAACTCTGTTTTAACTGGATTAACTCACTGTTTCGTTTATTTAGATGACATATTGTATATGCATCTTCTTTAAAAGATCATGAAGAAAAACTCACCAAAATCTTTGAACGTTTGGAAACAAGTAATTTAAAATTACAACCTGATAAATGCGAATTTCTGCGAAAAGAAGTCGCATATTTAGATCATATCATTTCTGATGAAGGTGTTCGTCCAAATCCAGTTAAAATTAAAGTAATCCAAGAGTTTCCAAGACTATCTTCTCCAAAAGATGTCAAATCTTTCCTCGGTCTCATTGGATATTATAGAAGATTTATCCAAAATTTCAGTAAATTATCGAAACCTTTAACAGCTTTACTAAAAAAGGGAAAAATTTTCGAATGGGGATTCGAACAAGAAGAAAGTTTCAAAATACTTTGCGATAAGATTACTCAAAATCCAATTCTCATATACCAGATTTTTCAAAAGAATTCCTAGTCACTACAGATGCATCTAATGTAGCAATCGGTGCCATCTTATCACAAGGTCCTATTGGTAAAGATTTACCCATAGCTTTCGCTTCGCGTACACTTAATCGAGCTGAAACAAATTACAGTACTATCGAACGAGAACTTCTTGTAATCGTGTGGGCTGTAAACCATTTTCGTCCATATCTTTACGGAAGAAAATTTAAACTTATTACAGATCACAGACCACTAGTCTGGCTTTTCAATTGCAAAGATCTCGGATCCAGATTAGTTCGATGGCGTATAAATTTGAAGAATATGAATATGAGATCGTCTATAAACAGGGAAAAATAAATACAAATGCTGATTGTTTGTCTCGCATTCCTATCGCCAATACGAGTTATTTATCAAACATTCAGAAGGATTCTTACGACGACTATATTAAATTTATTTATAATTCTCTCAGTCCTCAAATCTTTAATTTTGAAGAAAACGATTCTCATATTACCAAATCAAGCAACCATGTCGCCTATATAACAAGTGTTGACTTACACGCATCAAACGAATATTGTTTAGAATTCATCCTTAAATTTCAGAATAAAGAAGTTCTAGAAAATACTCCTCACGAAATCTTTTCCAATTTCAGGTCCAAAAATAAAACAAATAACAAATTTATATACCATTGTTTTATTAAACAATTTCATTGTGAAAAACCGTTATATAAAGATTTTTTCTATACCAAAATTTTAAAGATCAATTAATTCAAGATCAAATCGATATTATTTCAATGCCTAATTTTGAGGATTCAATTAATCAATTCAAATTTAAAAAATTAAAATACATGATACAATTCATTTTTTCGGAAAACCAAAATCAAAATTGAAATATGTCATGGCAAAATAATTACTCCTCATCAAGACGAAATTCCAATTATTCTAAAAGAATATCATAATGATCCATCTTCAGGTCATGGCGGATTTCATCGCACTTATAAAAGAATTCGTTCAGTTTATTATTGACCGAAAATGAAAACAGAAATAAAGAGTTACATTAAATCCTGTCAATCATGTCAGTTAAATGAAACGTCTAGAAAAAAATTTAAAGCTCCTATGGAAATAAATTCTACAGCATGCAAACCTTTTGAAAAGCTTAATCTCGATATCGTAGGGCCACTTCCTATTACCGAAAAGGGCAACGAATTCATTATTACTATGCAAGATGACCTTACAAAATTTTCTATAGCATATTCGTTGGTAAACCATGAAGCTATAACCGTAGCCGAAACTCTTGTTCAATTTATTAGTCATTATGGTATACCTGATTCAATTCTAACTGACCAAGGTACAGACTTCACTTCCAATTTATTGAAGGAATTTTCCAAACTCTTAAAAATTAAACAAATTCGAAGTACCACTTTTCACTCGCAAACCAATGGTGCGTTAGAACGTTCTCATTCAACATTGAAAGATTATTTAAAACACTATCTGAATCCAAGTTTAAATAACTGGGATGATTGGGTTCCCATCGCAATGTTTTCTTATAACTCCGCAATTCATAGTACAACAAAATATTCGCCACATGAACTACTTTTCGGGGAAAAACCCAAAATGCCTAGCTCTTTAGAACATACATCTAAACCCATATATTCATATGATAATTATGTCGATCAACTTAAATTTCGCTTAAATAAATCTTGAGAAATAGCAAAAGAAAATCAAAAATTAAATCAAAGGAAAGATATGACAAAAACGCTTACATTCCAAATTATAAAATAGGTCGATTCGTTTATTTACGGGACGAAGGGACAAAGCAAGGTAAAAAGTTGAGAGCCAATTACAACGGTCCTTATGAAATAGTTCATATTTATAATAACCAAAATGTGTCTTTAAAAATAAAAGGAAAATATGTAAAAGTTCATAAAAATAGATTAAAACCTATGGAATAATTTCAGGTTATTCGCTACTGTTTGTTTCTCTGCCAACTTCGATTTGGAATTCGTTTCGAGCAGTGCCGGCATTTACTTCGAAAATTACGGTTATTCAAAATTTCAACTATCTTCGTGGAAAATAGTCACATACGTCAACGTCACCGTATATTTGAAAAAATTCTCTTTAGTCAAAAGCACATATCATAAATCAATTACGGCATGCAACTCAAATAATACTACTGAATCTTATTATTGTAAGCAATCTCTTAATTTTGTCGAAATCCAGATACCAATATTAGAATCAAAATTTAAATCGTTACAAAATCTGATTGGTCACTCACGTGTTAAACGCGGATGGTTTAACCTCGGAGGAAAGGTTTTCAAGACAGTTTTCGGTACCACGAACGCTGAAGACGCTGAATACTACGAGAATGCAATCAAAGATGTCACAGAAAATGGAAAAAGAAATTTAGACCTCATGAAGGAGCAAACTCAAATTTTGAAAAATACCATTGAAAACTTCAACAAAACTGCAAGTAAACTAAAAATTCATGAAGCAGAACTTAATGAAAATCTACGCAAAATCGAAAAATATAATGAAATGGCTACTGGTATGATATCAGATATATGAAACGAATTAATTACTCAACATATTGGATTGCTTAACTTTTTAACAAATGAAGTAAATGAAGAAATCGATAATCTTGTGAATATCGTACTTTTTGCGAAAAAGGATGTTTTGCATCCAATGATAATAACACCAACTCAATTACTGAATGAGTTGTCTAGTCACATTCAATATTTACCAAAACACTCAGAATTTTCAGTTCCTTTAGAATTAGATAATATGCACTACTTATTTAATACAGCCAAATTACAAGTTTGTTACAAAAGCTCAAATTTAATTTTCATTATAAATTTGCCACTAACTGATAAAGGACTTTTTACTGCATACCATTCGTTACTTCTTTGGTTTATATTCAGCCAACTCATGATTATATAGCATTATCACAAGATGAAACTTCTTACTCAATCATTCACAGCATGAACGAATGTAAACCTCTAATAAATGAACATTATTTGTGTAAATATGAAGTCGTAACTCCAACCAATCAAAATTCTATATGTGAAATAAAATTATTATCAACCATTTCAAATCAAATTCCAAAAATTTGTAACACAAAATTTCTTTATGGAAATGTCGAAATTATTCACAAACTAAAATTCAATAAATGGATATTGATAACATCAAAGGATCAACCTTTAGTAATCTCGTGTAACAATTCTAATGAAGTATTTAAAGAAAATTTTGTCAGAACTAAACTTTTGTCACTACAACCTCCTTGTGAAGCATATTTCAATCATAATAAATTAATGTCTGATAGCTCAGTACAAACTCATTTTAAATCAGTCATACCTTCAATAAGTATTATATCCGACGATTGGTGTAACAAAAATGATGAAACAACCTTGAACATGAGTATATTAAATTGACGTCTCTTTAACTAACATAAATCTAGAAAAATTTAAAACAATAACAAGTGACTTAGATGATTTGAATAAAAGAATTAAAGAAGCAAAGGATCATACTATATTGATAAGAAAACCATCATTGTTCACAAATATAATTTATGTAATAATTGTCCTACTATTTCTGTACTCTATGTTTAAGTTATATTGTTATGTTAAGAAAATAAAAAATAATGTAAAACAACGAGAAAATCAAAATGTAATAATAAGATATGTAAATGAAAATGCTAAATGTCAAACGAAGATCAACCTTCAAAACATAAAAGTTCAAAAACAAATAATTCAAAAAATTTGTCAAAATATGCATCTCGCGCAACATTAAGTGAAATGGAGTTCAATACTCAAAATTGATTTTAAATTATTTAAAATTATTTTAAATTATTTAAAATCAATTTTTTCCAAGGGGGAAGGTGTTATGTTCCCATAACCAAAGAAAATTCAAATTTAACAAGAATTCTTATGGGGCTTCAAAAAATTTTTTAGCCGATAGAGCGGTTCGGGCGATGAAAGAGGGGACTGAATGAATGATGGAATGATTTAGTACATTTGTTGGTAAAAAAAGGGATGTCGTTTTTTCGTATATTAATATTCAAAATAAATTTCAAAATAAATCGAGAAATTTTAAGCCATGTACTTATATACTATATGTGGATGTATACATAAATGTAATAATATATTACATACGTGTGTTTGTAAATATTTTCATACGAATTTGGTATCTTAACTATAAATACCGTCATCCTAAACAAACATACATAACTTTCGTTCATAAGAACATTAGAACACAATTTTGTAATGGTTTGACCATATACTTATATAAACGTGAATTAAAGATCAGAGACTAGGATAGTAGTAAAAAATGTGTAATTTCAGACTAACATACATACATACATATATCGTACAATATTTCATATACGTACATTACTTTTTCTTTTTCACGTCGATTTTTATTTATATTTTACACTTTTCTTTTACTTTTTTGTCAGACAAGAAAATATATACAAGTACGATCTATAAATCCATAAATTTGTATACGGTCGAAAGATGTGTACAAAATATTGCACGTATGTATGTATATAGTATATTGTATTTATAATTAACAAAATCAAGTCATTAAGTTTATGGTACAATATTTGTATAGGGACATATATTACTCCACGTGGAATGTATACTTGAATTACATACTTACGTATACGATATATAACGCATTCAAAGACCATATTTTTATTTATCATTACCAAAAAATTATGAATTTTGAAAAAAACAAATCGCTTTAGATTTCCTTTGTTGCATTTTTGCTCAATCTTCAAATTATATTCAAATGCATACAATGTATGCATTAAATAAATTCAATATATAAAATATAAAATGTAACATAAAACTCCATATCCGCTTAAATATAAACATAATGATAAATTTGCAAATTCCTATGTACAAAATTGCAATTCAATTTATAGTAACAAAGGTTTATCTTCGTCTCATAATTCATATAATGTATAAACTCAAACTCATATGTATTTTTATGCAAAGATGCTTTGCGAATTAATAATAAGAAGTTAGTCAGAGTTAAAATCAAGTCAAGTGCAGTTTTAACATCAAGTAAACATAAATCATAAATCCATAAAAATATTGTTGAGCAAATGACTTAGTTATTGTAATTGATTTCATAGATAGTTATAAAAGAACCTAAAAATAACTCATTATAATAAATTTAAACATTTATTAATAAACAGATATTTACTGTTAAAGATTAATTGTAAATTTAGTAATAAACTAATAAATAAAATTAATTTGCAGTAAATTTAAAAAGGTCTGTTTTATTTAATTAGAAATAAAAAATAATTTAATGTTATTGTAATAAACATAACAATTCTTTAAAGTTTGAGTACTAAATTTTAAAAGCCAAAAATTGAATACTGAGTTTATGAAATTTTGTACTGCATTATAATTCGCATTGCGTATATTTTTCATGACCAAAAAATTTTCTGATTCTAGTTTTTGATCATGAAAATGAATATTTTTTGATTTTTGTTTTGTAAAAGGAATGTACGTACATACATACATATATACATTTGTACGTACATATGCTCATGTACTCTAATACATATACATATTGATATAACTTCTTTGATAAGACGTAATGCAATGCAACGGTAGGTTTGAATACAGTGAAACCCATAAGGCAATCCGGCTGAAGTTCCTTTTAGGACCCACCACCGATTTTTATGAAAATTGGTACATACACTATACTCGATGAGTCTAGTTGAATGGTGCTAGTCTCGTGGTGCGAATCGGGCCTATTTCTCTACTAGAGGGCGTTTAAAAATTTTTGTCTTTGTTTCATAAATACGTTTTAGCTTGCAAACTGTCAGTCTAATATCGCTAATATGTTCAGAGAAAATTTGTCAATTTTTTTTCGAAATTTTGATGATTTTTGAAGACGCTGTTGGAAAAGTTGATAACATGTCAGGAAAAATGAAATCTCTGTACGTTTTTCTAGAAGATTTCTTTTTACACAAAAGTTCTATCTCTTACAGTTTTTTTTTTATTCAATTTTAAAAATGTATAAGTCAAAGCAAATTTATCAAGTAAATTCATTCAATATTGTACATTGTTTGTATAGTTGTTATTGTATAGTTGTTTGTTGTATATAATGTTGTATTAGGTGTATATAGTGACGTATTTATTATAAATAATATAATTTTGAGTTTTTTTAAATAATAGTATTTTAGTAATTTTGTAATTAATAGTAATTCTTTTTTTGTTTAAAAATAATTATTTTTCTTTTTCTTTTTTATTAAAATAACATTTTCTGTTGTTAATAATTTATGTTTTTTTTTTATAAATAATAGAAGATTTTAATAAATAATTAATTTTTTTTAGTAAATGAATTTTTGTTTTTATCTTATGTAAAAGTAATTTAAGGATATATTACAGGTAGGTTGAATGCTCCTCTCCGCGGAAATCTTTAGTAAAAGGCGAAAGATTTATTCGACACTGAGAGAAGCTGGAGTATTTTTGCATATATATGTATATATATATATATATGTAGGATGATATTTTTTTTACAGTGTAAATTTACTTAGTTTTTTATTTTACTTAGTTTATATTAGATCTTAGTAATCTTTTATATTTATATAAATAATAGTAATCTAGTATGTTTTGTTTTAAATAAAAATTAATGTTTTAAATTAAAAAATAGAATAGTTTAGTTTGAATTTGGATATTGAACTAGAAGGTTCAATAGGAAGAATTATATTGTTGTAGTATTAATTAAATAATGTTATGATTGTAGTGTTGTAAATTAATTTAATAGACTAATATAATTTTATGTAAAACTTAAAATTATTGAACAAATTTATAAAATAAAATTGAATCTTTTCAATTATAAAATCCTACAAATATATATATATGTATATATATATGTATGTATGTATATATGTTACACATACATATATATATATTATATATACTTATATTATATACATATACATATATATATATTATACATATATAATATATATTATGTACTATATATACTTATATGATGTAATATATATTATGTAATACATATTATTATGTATATATATAAATACATATATATATATATATATATATATATATGCAAAGAGCATATATAGAGTTTCCACTTGTCTGTATGTTTGCAAAAAATGTCTTCGAAATGTCTTCGAAATATCTTCGAAACACATTTAATACAATTGTATATATGTGCATTTATGTGTTCGAAATTTTGACAGTTTTATTACTTGGAAACTCTATTTGAATATATACTTTTTGATATATGTTATAGGTATACATATATGCATAATATATGTCTGTTTGAAAATTTTTGAATACACAACATTATATATTGGGCTATTTCTTTTGAACTAGGTTATGTATTCGAGTGAATGTTATCAATTATTAAAGGTGAGACATAGATGTTTCTGACAAAGCATAACTCATTACAATCGGATTAATACGTCTGTAGTTATTACTGTTCAAAGTATAAAAATATTGTTTTTTTAAGAAAATATAGTTTTTGGGTCACTCTGTACAATTTTTGTATGGAAAATTTTGTACTAATTGTGCGAAAAGTCGTCGTGTATCGAGGTCTTCAATCTTAAAATTTCATGAAAATGGGACAACAACATCATGAGTTATTCTAAGTTTTCTGTCAATTTTTGAGATTTTCTTTCAATTTTTTGATCTTGAAATGACCTTTTTCGCGCGTAGAGACCATATTTTTTGGATTGTACTCATTGAGTAGAAAGAGTGTGAAAAGTTACAAAAAAATCGGCGGTGGGTCCTAAAAGGAACTCTTACTGGCAATCCTAAATAGACGTAAACTTACGTTTCTCAAGTTTCGTTCGCTTTAAAACGTCAAATTTCCGTACGTGATGTTCGGTAAGAATCGAATAATACGTGCGTAAGTTCACGTAAGTATACGTCTATTTAGGTTTGAAGCATTAAAAATAAGGGATGCGTAGATTTGAAGTTACGCACGTTTAAGGTAAACCTTTGATAATAATTTTTTGAAATTATGTCAGTATTGGAAATAAAAAGAAAAATGAAATATTTTTTCTGAATTTAATTTTAAATTTTGCGATTAAATTTATAAGAAATTATTAAGAAATTTTTTTTTTTAATTTATCAATTATATGCACATTCATTCATTGTTTACATTTATTATTGTTTATAACTAAAGTGACCACACGTCCCGATTTTGACGGGACAGTCCCGCTTTTTAAAAAATATCTGCATTTTTTATTTGAAATGTACTGTAAAAATATGTTACCTTTTATTTATTAAGTATTACGACCTCATTTCTGAAACATGTCAAAAATTTTTCTAATAACTGAAATATGTGGAAAAATCTTTTGAATATATTAGTAATCATTTTTAAAAAATAATATTTGCGAAAATGATCTTTTTGATCATTAGGTGTTATTGGTAGAAAAGTATGTTACAGATTAAATAATTAAATGTTCAAAAGTTATCAACTGGATTAAAAGTTATTGTAAAAAGAACATACGAAAACAGCACGAAATCTGGAAGATTTTAGTACAAAAATCAGCTGGCTTTCACTCTTGTTCTCAAATTTTTTGCTGCTGCTGTGATTTTTGAAGTAAATCTTCCAGATTTCGTAGTGTTTTCGTATGTTCTTTTTACAATAACTTTTGATCCAGATGGCCTAGGGCCATGAACCTGGATTTTGTGGAAAGATAATCGATCAGAGAAATTATTGTTTGTAACCAAATTATTCTTTTACCTGCGTAATAAAGCATTTTTTTCTGATGAAACAAATTAGGATATAATTTTTAAAAATCACCCTCATAGCGTTAAAGAAGCGATAACTCAAAAATGATTACCATGACAGTTAAACGGTGAAAATATCTTGAGAGGTGGACATTTTACCGATATAATGAGTGCTTAAATATTATTCTAGAGCTATTAGATGCTGAGATAAAACAATTTCTCGGTTGAAAACCATGGTGAAAATGAAAAAATCACAAAACTTGCAACATCTCATGAACAAAGCCGAAACGGGAAAAATGAAATATGGCATTTTCGACTGAAAATTATCACTACTTTCACCCCTTGAAATATAGTCCATGTTTTTCGGAACACCCTGCATACAACTAAATTGTAATTCTAATTTCATCCCATTTGTCCCGCTTTGTCTCAATGAAAATGTGGTCACTTTATTTATAACAAAATATTTAGGTTGTCAATGTAATTTGTAACAGCTGTTTACAGGTGTATACGTATGAATACGTTTCTATTTTGGTTCAAATGTCAAAAATACGTAAAACTTAACGAAGCGGCGCGTTACGAAGCGTTTCTATTTAGGATAAAGCTAATAGTTTTATAATAGCGATACACACACATTGTACATATTTTAACTGTAAATAAATGTAAAATTAAAATGTTTAAAATCGGTCAAATGCGTAAAAAATTTGAAGTTCATGAGATCATATGAAATTAAACTCCACCCCATGTATGTATATTACAAAATCAATGCAATATAATAGTACAGTCGCCGATTAACAAAAAAAACGTGAATTGTATGAAAATATTTCTATGAAATTTGAAATTTTTTCACAATTAAAAAGAATGATGTAATGACAAATATTGGAAAAGGTGGCAAATTTTCTGAGACTCTACTGTAATTTCAGGTATTTTCCTTATGTGTAAATACATACATTTAAAGAATGAAAAATTGAAATTAAGTGATTCTCAATGAAGAGAAATATAGTACATTTCACCCCCTTCTACTCTGCCTGTACAGCACCTGTTTCGATCAAAATTTTTGGGTTAAAATAAAAGCATTTGATTGGAAATATATTTATTATTTGTATATGGTGCACTTTCAAATAGCATAAATTATAAGATTCATAGTTTCTTTAAAAATGTGTATGTGACAAATGAAACGTCCGAATTTTGATACCTGGACTGACTTTCAACCTATTTAAACGGTCTCAATAATGAAAAATTATCTCGTTATAAAGAATGACTTTAACCTTATACAGAGTGTATCAATGCATGGGTTTTAAATCAAACCAAACAAACTCAAGTAATTTTTACGTTATAGAGAGTTTTCCCTTATAACGAGTTTCGTTATAAAGAGTTTACACTGTAATAATATAAAATAACATAATAAAAAAATAATTGTAAGTGTAGTGCATAGTGTAATGTACATTGTAGTGTAGTGTGTGTAGTAATAATAATGTAATAATAAATAAAAATAGTAATAATAATAATAACAGTGATAAGAATTTTTTTAAAATGATTAAGTGTAGTGTAAGAAGTTAAAAAAATTAAAAAACTACATTAGGAAAATAAAAAAATTCATAAAATGAAAAAATTGTTTTTAAAATACAATTTAATTTAACATAGTAACCACATAGTATAAAAAGCTCTTTATAGTAATTTCCATGCAAATGCGCAAACTCGTCATATGCTGACGTCAAAAAAGCTCAAATTAAATCTACCTTTTAATTAAATGTCATTTATATTGAAAAATGAATTCATATTATTCTGAAATAAACAACAATTACAATACAAACATTATTAGGATTTTCAATTATTTTGTTAGTAATAACTTAAAACCAAGTATCACGTTTTATTGTTGTTTATTATGAAGACTATAGTATAACCACAGCTAACGATTTCCTAATCGTTAATGAATACTTCGTCATGGTATAACCATCGATAAAGAATAAGGGAGATTTAAAGTTAAAAGCTTTTATTGTACCCCAAAAATTTTGATCGAAACAGGTGCTGTGCGGCAGAGTAGATAGGGGTAAAATGTATTTCTCTTCATTGAGAATCTCTAAATTTCAATTTTTCATTCTTTAAATGTATGTGTGAATTCTATTTACACATAACGAGAATACCTAAAAGTACAGTGGAGTCTCAGAAAATGTGCTACCTTTTCCAATATTTATCATTACATCATTCTTTTTAATTCTGAAAAAATTTCAAATTTCATAGAAATATTTTCATACAATTAATGTTTTTTTGTTAATCGCCGACTGTACTATTGTATTGCATTGATTTTGTAATACACATGGAGTGGAGTTTAATTTCTTTATGATATCATGAACTTCAAATTTTTTTACGCATTTGACCGATTTTAAACTTTTTAATTTTACATGTACTTACATTTAAAATACACGTGTTTGTATCGCAGTATATCAATTAGCACATGTTCATATATGTATTCATTTATCGCTATATGAAATGCATGCTTTCTAATAGAAATAAAAGGTTCTTTACTTTTCGTATATGTATGTATACACATCATATACAAACATTCATATTATCATAAAAAGTGTGAAAAAAAAAACAATTCTGAAGTGGAAAGATCATTTTTTTAATGTACCGAAAGTATTTATATATTAAGGATAAATATATATACAAACAAACATGTACTATTTTTATGATATATAAATACGTATTACAGCTAACTGATATACTGCGATACAAACACGTGTATTTTAAATGTAAGTACATGTAAAATTAAAATGTTCAAAAACGGAAAAATGCGTAAAAAATTTGAAGTTCATGAAATTTTTTTTTATCATAGGAAATTAAACTCCACCCTATGTGTATTACAAAATATACGATCATAATAATAATGGTACATGTTTGTTTGTATATGTATTTATCCTTAATACTTCGGTACATAAAAAAAAATGATCTTTCCACTTCAGAATTGTTTTTTTTTCACACTTTTTATGATCATATGAATGTTTGTATATGATGTGTATACATACATATACGAAAAGTAAAGAACCTTTTATTTCTATTAGAAAGCATGCATTTCATATTGAGATAAATGAATACATATACGAACATGTGGTAATTGATATACTGCGATACAAACACGTGTATTTTAAATGGAAGTATATGTAAAATAAAATGCTTAAAATCGGTCAAATGCGTAAAAAATCTAATAGTCTTTAAGAAAAAAGAAAAAATCCTAAACAAATAATTAGTTTTGGGTGGTGGTAATATTTTTACACATACATTCATGAAAATTGGTATTTATTTCGTACATGTACACGATTTTTTTTGATTTTTTTTAAATCTACATGAGAATAATTCTTTTTACGAAAAATATTTTTAGTTGGAGGTTGTGTTTCTTCATCAGAGGTTTTAAAAGTAGGGTAAAATCTGCCGTAAGAAGTTTAATTCTTGATTTTAATACATATTCTTTGGTATAACTACAAATGTATTAATTGCAATTTAGCAAAATTGTCATATGTATTTTATCCAGCGCTTTATGTGTATTATTTTAAAATCAGTTATATTATTGGTCCCACCTATTAATTTTTGCCTGAACTGTTTTTTGAAAATTTCCAAATATAAATTGAAACCAAAAAGTATATATTCAAATAGAATTTTCAAGTAATAAAACTGTCAAAATTCCGAACACATAAATGCACATATATACACACAATAGGATTAAATGGGTTTCGAAGATATTTCGAAGAAATTTTGAAGACATTTTTTGCAAATATACAGACAATTGGCAACTCTATATATGTATATACTCTTTGTTGAAACAGAAATAAATATGCAACGAAAATTGAAAATTTCATTAAAAAAATAGTAACCCCCCGATTCCGGATAAGAGACTCTTAGCCTCTTAGCCTCTTAACTGCAATTAGCAGACAGTTAGCAGAAATAGCTATTCTAGGTAAAAGTTAAGAGATGACAGAAATCAGCTGATCTCTTATTATGTGTGGTGAATTCAGTTAAGAGAATTCGGTATTCTAGATTAGAGGCTAACAGACATTTATAAACTCGAAAGTCTCTTAACTTAGCAGCTCACTGCAAGGAGCTCTTACGCCTCTTATGTTGTTGTAATTATATAGAAGTGAACATTTTAAAGTAAAAATGATATCAAGAAATAAATGAAAGTAATAAAATAAAAATAATAATTTATTATTTAATTATTATTTTACTATTTTCACATTTCTGTTTCATGTTATTGTGTGTGTTTTTTTTTTTGTAGTTTTCATATATTATCTTGTTTATCTCTTGTTAATCTCAGAGATGATGCTAATGATGTCTATCCATCAATTACCTATTTTACACCATAAGACTTTAGTACGAATTTTATGAGACAATTCCATTACGTTGACTCATACGACACTTCACATCCATTACCCTTCTTATCTAAAAAATTGCACAAATTGTATGATTTTACAAGATCTCATGTTGCATTCGCCATATGCATTTGAAATTTTCGTGTCTCTCAAAGCATAGCTTTAAAAATAATTCACTTTAGTGTGCAGTTGGCTGGCACTACCCTATAAATTGACACATTCGAACTCACGCGCAGGTCAATTTATGTGCCAAACGATAATCAGATGATTTGGTGAATTTAAAACCTCTTAATTCTCTTATATATAATTTTCACCTCAGCCTGCTACGTAGAATAGCAATTTCTGCTAATAAACCTCTTATGAAAAAAAGTTAAGAGAATTAAGAGACTCTTATCCGGAATCGCCCGATAAATTCGAAATTTTGTCATTTATGAAATTTACAGTTCACGCGGTTGATGAAACCGTTAAAACGTTTCCTGTTGTATCAAAAAGAATATACCCTCTAGAATTTATATATGTACATATGTATGTATGTAATTGAAAGGTCCTTACTCCTTAAACATCCTTGATTGATATGTAGTCAATTTTATTAATTAATTTGACGTTATAATTTCTTTTCACTAATTTAACAAATTGAAATTAAATTGAAAGTTAATTAAATTCATGGTACAAAAAGCTCTTAATAAGGTAGATTTAATTTGAGCTTTTTTGACGTCAGCATATGACGAGTTTGCGCATTTGCATGGAAATTACTATAAAGAGCTTTTTATACTATGTGGTTACTATGTTAAATTAAATTGTATTTTAAAAACAATTTTTTCATTTTATGAATTTTTTTATTTTCTTAATGTAGTTTTTTCTATTTGTATTTTTATTTTTATGTCTAACATAAAAGAAAATTCTACATCTAAAAAATAGTTTCCTAACATTTTCTTCTAACTCTACTTTTTCGCTTAATTTTAAAAATTTTGCTAGTATATTATTATTTTTTATAATTTTTGATTTTAAAAAACAAATATTTTTTCTAACTCTTCAAGAATGGATACGAACTGTTGTGATGGTTTAATTAAACCTCCTTCAGACAGTTCATCTACCCATGTCATACTTGTGTTGCTTATATCTACGCAAAAATTTTTATCTAAATTTTTGCATCTTTCAATAATATACCCCCCTAAATTTTCCAAAGCATCAAGATTAAATTCACTAAATTCAATTTCTTCTTCATAAATTGATGCTTCTAGTGGTTCACTTTGGCTTACCCCTTGTAACAAATTATTAAACACCTTTTCTGTAAGCATTGGAGTTAATTCTGCTTCGTCATTGTCGTTATTTTCAATATTTGATGAATTCAAAACTGTTTTATTTCTTCCTAAAAAAGAATAATGTTGAAAATCAATTATATCATAAGAATAATTTATTTTATCATAAACATGTAGTACTAGAAAAACACAATAAACTAAAGACATCACAAATACTGAAATGAATCATCACAAACACTTAAGTACCTAATAAGTATGATCTTAATCGGTATTTAAAATCTAAAGCAGTAGGATGATCATTTAGATCACCTTTGGCACGAATCATACCAAAAAAGTTTTCCAACACATCCTGATTTAATCGATGTGTTAAAATAAATTTGATTTTATATTTTTCTTTTAAATAGTTAAATAAATTTTTTAAGGAGTTGTTTGTAATAAGTACTCCTTTTTGAAACGGGAGCATGGTGTTTCTATTTCCAGTTTTAAATGAGATATCGTTTCGTCCATATTTCTTAAAATTTCATTTTGCCGTTCCAATGCTACTCCATATGCTTTTATTCTTTCTCTGCTATCAACTTGCATTACTTTAGAATTCAAAACATCAAACCAGTCATTGACTAGTTTGATAAACTCCGCACATTCCAAGACATTATTTGATTTTAATTTTCCAAGTTGATAGCACCTCCGGAGGCAACTAGAAACTGAGTGTGACATTAGTTGGGCAGCTGTTCTTACTTTCTGTCTAGCAGAACCTTTCACACTGAAATGAACATCTGAAATCTTACTTATTATTTTTAATTCGTCTCCATGAAGTATATTGTAAATTTTTTTAATAGGATGATGAGTAATGATTTTTCCATTTATATTAAATCCATCATCTAGAAAGTGGTTCCGAATCAATTTCAATAAGTGCGGAACATCAGCGAAAACATATATTTTGTCTTCATTGTTTGCAGGATTTGAAAACCACGTTTTCATTACGCTGATGCAGAGGTCCTTCCATAAATTTTGATTACTGATAGCCATATCAGATACAATAGCCACAACTTTGTACCCAATTTTATCGAGTTCAATAGTTATGCCTTTTAATATTGATACTGTCATTTTACAATCAAAATCATAGAAAATTGGTTGCCTCCAATTTCCTATGAGACCTCTTACCATTGCTACTTGAACCTGATTCGATGGAGGTAATATTATATCATTTATTTTATCATATTCAAAATCAGACTTCACACTCATTTCATCGAACGAAAGCACACAAAGTTTTTGTTTTTCGGTCAAATCTGCATTTTTCATTATTTGCAAAACAGTCTGCAGAATGCCTGGCTGTACTTTCAAATTACTTACCCACTTTCTCAAAGTACTTACAGAAGGCAACAGATATTTTCTTTTATATAAATATTTGTATGTTCTAGGTCCACTTGAATATAAACAAATCGATGATGATATGTCTTCTAAATTCCAGTGGAAAAGTATAGAAGTATTTTTCAGTTTATTTAATTGACCATCGGTAAAAATATTTTTAAATGACGATTCAAAGCATTTAATCTCTTTTTTCAGTTTTTCGTTTTCTTTTTCTATTAAAAAATTAAACTTACCTTTAGAGTTATTATACCATGATTAATCATTAACCATTATTATTAACTCTCAATTTTTTCTCATAGTCGCCATTGAAAGCTTTATACGTATGCATTTGATAGCTTTTATTGTTTGTAAATAAATTTATATGGGAAAAACGGTTTTTTCATATAAATTTGTGTAAATTTCTTAATTTAGGTAATTTTAAAAATAAATAAATAATTTATATTGCAAACAATTAATTTTTAAAGCAATAATTACAAGATTAAAAACAAATAATAAATATAATAATATAAAACAGCATAATAAAAAAATAATTGTAAGTGTAGTGTACGTTGTAGTGTAATGTGTGTAGGGTTAATATAATGTAATAATAAATAAAAATAGTAATAATAATAATAACAGTGATAAGAATTTTTTAAAAATGTTAAAGTGTAGTGTAAGAAGTTAAAAAATTTAAAAAATTACATTAGGAAAATAAAAAAATTCATAAAATGAAAAAATTGTTTTTAAAATACGATTTAATCAAAGAATAATTAATATTTTAACAAGAATTCTTATGGGGCTTCAAAAAATTTTTTAGCCGATAGAGCGGTTCGGGCGATGAAAGAGGGGACGGCATGAATGATGGAATGATTTAGTACATTTGTTGGTAGAAAAAGGGATGTCGTTTTTTCGTATAAGAATATTCAAAATAAACTCGAGAAATTTTAAGCCATGTACTTATTATATATATGTATGTATACATATGTAATAATATATTACATACGAGTGTTTGTAAATATTTTCATACGAATTTGGTATCTTAACTATAAATACCGTCATCCTAAACAAACATAATTTTCTTTCATAAGAACATTAGAGCACAATTTTGTAATGGTTCGATCATATATATGAACGTGAATTAAAGATCAGAGACTAGGATAGTAGTAAAAAATGTGTAATTTCAGATTAACATACATACATACATATATCGTACAATATTTCATATACGTACATTACTTTTTTTTTTTTTGCCGATTTTTGTTCATATTTTACACTTTTCCTTTACTTTTTATATCAGACAAGAAAATATATACAAGTACGATCTATAAATCCATAAATTTGTATACGGTCGAAAGATGTGTACAAAATATTGCACGTATGTATGTATATAGTATATTGTATTTATAATTAACAAAATCAAGTCATTAAGTTTATGGTACAATATTGTATAGGGACATATATGACTCCACGTGGAGTGTATACTTAAATTACATACTTACGTATACGATATATAATGCATTCATACGATCATATTTTTATTTATCATTACCTAAAAAGTATGAATTTTGAATACCCAAAAAATCAAAATTTAACATTAAACCGATCGTATTCAAATATATTGTATTTCCCATACAATACATTACAATTTGAATTTACATTTTGTATTTCTATCCTCGTTTCTGATGTAATGACCCATATGATCGTACAATTATGAAAAAATTATATTTGTTTAGGACGATAATTTGTTTGTTTAGGACAGAAGTTTTACACACGCATATATACGATAAATACGTACATTACAAAATATTCTTATAAATATTGCGCATAATATGTACACTTAAATTACATACGCACGTATGTGATAAATATGCATACATATTCACATTCTATGCTGATTCATGGGTATTTTAGTGGGTACTGAATGATTTCTTCTGAAATAATATGTACATTTAAATTACATACGCACGTATGTGATAAATATGCATACATATTCACATTCTATGCTGATTCATGGGTATTTTAGTTTTTTTACATGGGTATTTTATTCTGAAAATTGCTTGCTTTTTTTATACATTTCAATACATTTTCTTATTTTACACCTTATTTTTTGAATAAAACGGTAGCACTGGGTACTGATGTCAGTACCCAGGAAGAAAAATTTTTGAACGTCGAATTTGCACTGCTTGCAGTATCTCCTAGTTTTGGATTTCTGATTTAATTTAACATAGTAACCACATAGTATAAAAAGCTCTTTATAGTAACTTCCATGTAAATGCGCAAATTCGTCATATGCTGACGTCAAAAAAGCTCAAATTAAATCTACCTTATTAAGAGCTTTTTATACCATGGATTAAATTAAATTAATAAAAAAATAAATGAAAATATAAATTGAATTAAGTAGGTATCTGTGTATGTATGTACATAACGTAACATCAAAATGAAAAATATGTACATAATTACACACATGTTATGTTACACATCATTAAAAGTGCACAATTGAAATTAACAAAATGTGTAAATTCTATTATGCACACCTTGATGCATTATAAATGCATCAAAAATTATATATTCAAATAGATTTTCCAAGTAATAAAACTGTTAAAATTCAGAACACATAAATGCACATATATACAATGAAATTAAATGTGTTTCGAAGATATTTCGAAGACATTTCGAAGACATTTTTTGCAAACATAGAGACAATTGGAAAATCTATTTGAATACATACATATATAATCTTTGAATGCATATAATTTAATTTATTATATATTAAATAGACGCATACTTATGTAATAGCAAAAAGAATTGAAATCTTAAAGAGCCAACATCAGTTTTCTAAACATCATTTAGTCGATGGAATGGTTCGGGCGATGAAAGAGGGGACTGTGTAATTGAGTCAGTAGCTGAGTGTACAAAAACATGAAATTATTTTATCGTATATTAACGTACAAAATGAACTCGAAAAATTTTGAGCCAAGTACTTATTATATATGTTCATTATGTATATGCATATACATAGGTATATGTAACAATATATTACATACGTGTGTTTGTAAATATTTTCATACGAATTTGGTATAGCTTAACTATAAATACCGTCATCCTAAACAAACACAACTTTCGTTCATAACAATATTAGAACACAAATTTTTTAATGGTTTGATCATATAAATGAACGTAAATTACAGATCAGAGACTAGGAGTATGCTATTAGTAAAAAATGTGTAATTTCAGGTTAACATACATACATACATATATGTATGTATGTACATTACTTTATCTTTTTCGCGTCGATTTTTATTCATATTTTACACTTTTCTTTTACTTTTTAAATCAGGCTAAAAAATATATACAAGTACGATCTACGAACCCACAAATTTGTGTACGGTTGAAAAATATGTACAGAATATTGCACGTATGTATGTATGTATGTATATGTATATTGTATTTATATAATTAACAAAATCAAGTCATTAGTTTCTGGTACAATATGTGTACAGGGACATATAGGATTTCACGTGGATTGCATACTTAAATTACATACCTACGTATACGATATATAATGCATTCATACGATCATATTTTTATTTATCATTACCAAAAAAGTATGAATATTAAATACCAAAAAATCAAAATTTAATGTTAAACCGATCATATTCAAAATATATTGTTTTTCCCATACAATACATTACAATTTGAATTTACTGTCCTCGTTTCTGATGTGATAAAATTTATGACCCTTCATATGATCGTACAATTACCAAGTAGTATTCTAATGAAATGAAAAAAATTATATTAGTTTAGGACGATAATTTGTTTGTTTAGGACAGTAGTATTACACACGCATATATACGATAAATACGCACATTACAAAATATTCCAACAACACGTATTACATATAAGTACGTACACTTAAATCTATTCACAGGCATGTTTAACGATATACACATTTGAATCGGTTTTGCTTTGAGTAAAATGTATATGGGGTTGCATGGGGTTCTGACTCATTTCTTATAAAAAATTTTTCTTTATTTTCATATATTTTTCTTCATACTAGCAAAAGAAAAATAATATTGAGTGCGTTGTTATTTGAGTGAAATGGGGTCGTGTTGGATAAACCCCAGAAGAAAATTTTTGAATGTGTCTTTTCCACCGGATAGTGGTTCTCATACATAGTATTTTCTGGTAATAGATAAATTTTTATATAAAAAAGGCATACGTACAATATCTCCAAAAGTCACCGCACCCTCAGGACTTTTTACTATTAATTGCATTTTTTTCAAAAATATAAATTAAAATTTCAAAATTTTTACGTAAAACAATTCTTTATTAAAATCTTTAACTTTTTATTAATAATTTATAAAAAAATAAAATTATTTTATTTCATAAATCTAAAATGAATTTAAAATACTACCATTTTATAAGCAAAAAAGTACCGCACCCCCACAATATTAATACAATTAGTTGTTATAATTTACCGTTATAACAAAAAAAAAAATGCAGGTTGTAAGTAATTTTATAGTATTTGACCAGAATCAAAAATTAATAGAATTATAAGTGATTTTTAGATACTAAATTCTTCAAAATTGTATCTTCAAGAAAAAAAATCCTGTGGAAATACGACACTTGATATTAAATTTGAGACAAGTGGGAAAATCATCCAATGAAATTGTTAAAAAGCCAAAAGCAACAGTTAGAGACATCATAAAATATTTTGAAAAGTATAGTACGGCCAAAATCCGTAAAAAAACTGGACGTTTGTCAATATTAATTATTCGAGAAAAAAGAAAGATTATAACACAAATTAAAAAAGATCCTTTTATTAACATACCATATTTAAAAGCAGAATAAAAAAAATTTCAAAGAAAAAAGTAAGTGTCTTAATTGTAAAAAATGTGCTCTATCAAAAAGGATACTATGGTAAAATAGCTCGTACAAATCCTTATATAAGTGATAAAAGTGTTGCTGCCGACAATATAAATAAATCAATGTCTTTTATTCGCGAAGTTTTGTTGTGAATTATTGTTTGGAGAACGTAAAATCGTCCGTCTGTGCCAGAGAAGTTTATCTTTGTCATATCAACAATAATTAGCACTCGAAAATGTATAACCACATGTTTGTTGTATTTGTATTAACCACGTTTTCCTGGAACTCCTTGGTGTTTTAAAATCAAATAAAATTTACCTATCCGTACACGAAAATTGAAGTTCCTGGAACTCCCCGAAGTTTTCATACACGTAAAAATTTGATTTTTCGTACAAGATTTTTAAATGAATATTACAATATGTTTTTTTAATTATTTTCACATGACATTAGATACAAACTATAACCAAAAAATTTGAAAATCCAAGAATTCTTATGGGGCTTCAAAAATTTTTTTAGCCGATAGATCGGTTCGGGCGATGAAAGAGGGGACGGCATGAATGATGGAATGATTTAGTACATTTGTTGGTAGAAAAAGGGATGTCGTTTTTTCGTATAAGAATATTCAAAATAAACTCGAGAAATTTTAAGCCATGTACTTTTATTATATATATGTATGTATACATGTGGGAATGAGAAAAAATAGTAATAGGAAATATATCAGAGGAAAGTAATCCAGTTGGATGGCTTAGTGGGTAAAGCGGGTGGCTTAGTAATTCAGAAGACGTAGGTTCGAATCTCACGGGTCGCCACACTTCCAACAAAACTTTTATTTCTGATATATTTCACATTGTTGTTAGTTTTTCAGAAAACATTACAAATGTTTTCTACAAAGTAATTTCCTACAATTAATTTCCGATCTTACATTTGGGGGCATCTACCGGAATGAACTAGACTTAGGGACTTACCCTAGACACAGACTGAAGACTTTTGTAAGTTTAATTTGCGACGATGAATTTGTTACGTGGACGATGTTATTATGAGTTATTACGTGGATGTAGAAAGAAGGTAGAAGTACTATTAGTGTGAATAGTACAACTGGTGATAAACTTTACTATATAGTGAGAATATAGTAGAAGTTGACAAACGATGACAGACAGAACAAGAAGACTAACGAAAAAACGGTAATACATCTGAGGGCAGATGTATAGTCAGGAATGGCCGAATGTGGGAATGAGAAAAAATAGTAATAGGAAATATATCAGAGGAAAGTAATCCAGTTGGATGGCTTAGTGGGTAAAGCGGGTGGCTTAGTAATTCAGAAGACGTAGGTTCGAATCTCACGGGTCGCCACACTTCCAACAAAACTTTTATTTCTGATATATTTCACATTGTTGTTAGTTTTTCAGAAAACATTACAAATGTTTTCTACAATTAATTTCCTACAAATTAATTTCCGATCTTACATACATATGTAATAATATATTACATACGAGTGTTTGTAAATATTTTCATACGAATTTGGTATTTTAACTATAAATACCGTCATCCTAAACAAACATAACTTTCGTTCATAAGAACATTAGAACACAATTTTGTAATGGTTCGATCATATATATGAACGTGAATTAAAGATCAGAGACTAGGATAGTAGTAAAAAATGTGTAATTTCAGATTAACATACATACATACATATATCGTACAATATTTCATATACATACATTACTTTTTCTTTTTCACGTCGATTTTTGTTCATATTTCACACTTTTCTTTTACTTTTTATATCAGACAAAAAAATATATACAAGTACGATCTATAAACACATAAATTTGTATACGGTCGAAAGATGTGTACAGAATATTGCACGTATGTATGTATGTATATATTGTATTTATATAATTAACAAAATCAAGTCATTATTTTATGGTACAATATTTGTACAGGGACATATATGACTCCACGTGGAGTGTATACTTAAATTACATACTTACGTATACGATATATAATGCATTCATACGATCATATTTTTATTTATCATTACCTAAAAAGTATGAATTTTGAATACCCAAAAATTCAAAATTTAATATTAAACCGATCGTATTCAAAATATATTGTATTTCTCATACAATATATTACAATTTGAATTTACATTTTGTATTTCTATCCTCGTTTCTGATGTAATGAAATTTATGACCCATATGATCGTACAATTATGAAAAAATTATATTTGTTTAGGACGATAATTTGTTTGTTTAGGATAGAAGTTTTACACACGCATATATACGATAAATACGTACATTACAAAATATTCTTATAAATATTGCGCATAATATGTACACTTAAATTACATACGCACGTATGTGATAAATATGCATACATATTCACATTCTATGCTGATTCATGGGTATTTTAGTGGGTACTGAATGATTTCTTCTGAAATAATATGTACATTTAAATTACATACGCACGTATGTGATATATATGCATACATATTCACATTCTATGCTGATTCATGGGTATTTTAGTTTTTTTACATGGGTATTTTATTCTGAAAATTGCTTGCTTTTTTTATATATTTCAATACATTTTCTTATTTTACACTTTATTTTTTGAATATATGGTAGCACTGGGTACTGATGCCAGTACCCAGGAAGAAAAATTTTTGAACGTCGAATTTGCACTGCTTGCAGTATCTCCTAGTTTTGGATTTCTGCTATAACACAATATCTAAATATTCATAATTATTGATTAAAATTCATATCGCACACAATAAAAATATATTTTTCTTCAAAAATTGTAAACACAAAAACTTCCATACAATTTAAAATTTTATTCAATAATATTTTAAATAAAACTTTTTGATTCGTCAAAAAAAATATATTACAGTATATCTAAACATTTTCACTTTAAACAGATATTAAAATGATTGCATGACATTATTTATAAAATAGAATAAATTATTTAATTAGACAAATTATAATGTTTGTTTATAACACATTATCGCAACAACACTTAAGAATTCTCGGAACTCACCGAGAAACTGTATTTTTGTAAACAAAATAATTCTAGGAACTCTCTAGCTAGATTCTACAATGAAACGATGTAGTACATGTGGTCTATTCTGTACTTCGCGGCTATCCTTTTTCATATAATTTTTTTCTATACGCGGTCTACTTCTTTCAAAATGAACTGACCTGCACCAACATTGTATTAGTGTTGGTGCAATTTTATGTTGCTTATATGTGTTAGTTTTGGATTTTGGCGAACAAATGAAAACCAGACCTTACATTTCATATTTCATCATTTTATACAAAAACATGAATTTAACCATTTAGCCAAATTTAGCCACATTTCGCACACATTCTATAATTCAATTATAAATAAATTTGACAGCACAATTCAACTACATACATACATACTTATATCATGTACACCCACTGATGAAAACTGCGGGGAAATTTCCCGTTTTCAGGGAAATCGAAGCCTTGAAAGGGAAAAGGGAAATCAGACCGAAATTTTAAGGCAAAAAAAGGGAAATATCGCTTTTTTGAAATAATTACTAATAAATTTAAAAACAGGCTAAACACAGAAACCTTAGATAGTAATTTACATGCAAAATGATTATTCGAAGATGCTAACTCTTTTGATTAAAATGTAAAACAAAGTCAAATCGAAAAATTCAGTTTATGTATGTACATGGAAACAAAAAAGAGTTATAAAATGTATTGCACTTTTATTCAGTTCAATTTTGATTTAAGTAAATTTTTTAAAAAATTTGTTTTTTTGTTATCTATGTTTACTTTAAATTTGTTAATTTATTTTCAATTTGTTAATTTTTTTTTTGTTATTTTGTTTATATTACTTTTTGTTTTAATTTACATCAATTCATCATCAATAATTAATTAAAATAAAATAAAAATATACATATTTTGCATAATAAACCTTCTGAAACTTTATATAATTTTTATAGCATTAAATTTGAATAAAAAAACTATAAAAAAGGAAATTGCTTCTGAAAAAGGGAAATTTTGAAGGTGTTAAAGGGAAATGTACTGTAAAAAAGTTTTCATCACTGTCTACATTATACATGTATATTACACTAAATGGTTAGTTCTAAATGGTAAATGGTCCATTCTGCTGTATGCATTAGAAGTTTAGGACATAAGTTTGGATTATATGAAAAAGGAGTACCCACATATGTATGTATATGTACGTAGGAAAGCACACTTTTGTTAATATTGTATGTGATCTAACAAAGGTATAGCAAAAAAAAATTTTTTCTTTTCAAGTCTGCACAGGACATATAACTTGCTTTCATAGCTTCAGTTCTGATGCATACAAAAGTTCATTTTATAGATACATCACACTATGCACGTACTCACATAGTATCCATCACATAAATCATATTAATTGCTTTTCTCTCTGTGCCATTATTGAATGCACTATATAATGTATTTGTTTGCCATGGTGTACAGGACAAAGGAAAATATATTGTATGAGTTTTTATAATAGATCACAATAAGTATACTATATACATATGTATTTTTGTTGTTATTTTTTGTATACTGTTTTATTTTGTCCTTTTTAATTTTTTATTTTATTCTCTTTTTACATTATATAAGGAGAAAACAAAGGCACGTAGGCACGTCTTTTTATTTTATTTTAAAAAAGGGATATAAAGAATTTCAAAATAATAACAATAATGGTAATAAAAAAATTATGAAAAACATTGGTTTGGTAAAATGTTAAATAAAAATTATTTAAAGGATTTACAAACAAATAATGGATCAAGTTTTTTTAATTATTTATATGCACAAAAATTTTAAATCACAAAGGATACATATTACCTGATATTACATAATAATGTTTGGATAATTTGATTTTAAAATTACTGGATATTTTTAACGAACTTTCATTCTCATTTTCATATGTTTGCGTTTTTATCACAGCTTATACATATAAAATATAATACATATATGTATGTATATATATGCATCAGGCCGTAGATGAGTTTCGAATGTGTTATTACGATAAAAAATATATGTACGTACATATACATATATACATTACACGTATTTGCATAATCTATCATTAATTCCAAAATATTACACTATTAATATGTTATAAGTAGTGCAATTTTGGCAACGAAGAAATTCCTTTTTTAGTTTTTTCGTTTTCATTTTAATATGACCACAATAATAATTTACAACTCAACGTGTATAATGATGGAATTAAGTCAAAGACATGTCGAAAATGGCAATTAAAAAATCACATCTGGCATTTGTAATCTCTGAATATATTCATGTATGTTGCTTATTTTATCATGTAAATACAAAGCGATATACATATGTATGTATGCATGTGATGTGTATTTTTTATATATGTATGCATGTATGTATTAATTTTATATATACGATATACGGTCGACGTGACTGTAATTTCATGAATCGGAAATTTAGTAAATATTTAAATATCCGGTGTAAATCCAAAAAGGGTCATTCATTTTACTCATTCCAATACTGTATTTTACCAATTTTACGTATTTGCATATATTTGATTTCAATTTATACAAAATAAAACACAGATGTATGTAAGTATGTAGAGATAAATACCACCAAAGAAAATTAAATACCACATATGTATGTATGTAGGTACATTGAATTATTAGCTATACCCATCAGGATACAAAATTTCATCTGTACGAGTGTATATGTACATATGTATGTATGTATACGTGTATTACGTAAATCATATAGTCAACAACTTTTCATTATCCTGTCGAGAGTAATTATACTTTGCTTTAAAATGATTTTCGAAGCTATTTTATTTTAAATATTTTAATAGATGCAATATGTCTTTCTCTATATACCATTACATCATGTATATAAATGCAAGAACATAAACATGTATACACAAGTGTACAAACGTATATGTATCAGAATTCAGGATTCAGGCGGTACATGAAAATAAAGACTGACATTTTGACATATTAATCAAAAAATAAAAAATAAAGGTAAAAGTTTTGTTTTCGGTTTTTTTTTCGTATTAATGTATTTTGTATTTATAGGTATATTATATATACTATATTTATATAGCATAGATACATACATATGTATGTACATGCATTCAGAAATCAGGAGACATAAGTACATATGTGTACGAATCTATATCTTTGCGTACTTTTACGTAAAAGACATTAGAATTCAAAATGTAAAATTTATTATGTGTTCCTTATTTAAAAAAATAAAAATAAAAAATAAAAAAAATAAAAAATTTAAAATAGATTTGTTTAAAAGCTAAATGGAAGAAAAGACCACACATACATGGCAGCATGGCACATATGTAAGTGTAGATGCAATGAGGATAAATTTCAACAATTTCAACAAGCAAGTCAATATGTTTATACAACGCATCAAAGTCAGTTCACATTATTAAATTTGAATGTTTTATGAAATTTTTGAAAATAAAATAAGAATCCATTAAAGTAAATTTTGTAATTAACTATAATCACATGAGGAAGTTAAAAACATAGAAGACAATTTACAATAAAAATTTGACCAAAGTTAGAAACAAAAGGGTAATCTGATGAAACGTTAAATGCTTAAATTCAAATCTATATGTTCAAATATCCTGTTGTATTTGACTTGAACTATAGAAGTGTCAAAGTTTAAAAAGCTAATGACCTCATTAAAAATTTACCAAAGTAATAAAATAAAAAATTTAATAATCCACTTACAAATGCCAAAAAACGAAATTATTTTATTTTACATGTATGTACATACATAATATTTGGTTTTGTTGCCATAGCTGTAAAAAGCAAATGTGTCATAATTATATTCATCAGATTCTACACTCTACAGTCCACCCACACACAGTCTTATCCCATCACTATTCGCTTTTTTACCTTTATCACATGGGATGGTTTACCAACGTACAAAATATATTAAAATTTCAAAAATATTTAATGAGTTTTGAAAAGTACGGACAATGGGCATAATAATATCTGATCAGCTGAATACGTATACTCGTACAATACCTATGTATATTGTGAAAATGATATAATTGCAGTACAATGCGTATACATTTGCTTATTTACTTTTAAAAATACAAAAAGGTTGAAAACTAATTAAATGGCTTACCTATATGTTTATTAACAATATCAGTATCTATTTTTATGTATATAAATAGGATAATATAGGATAATAAGGCATATAATATTATGTATATTTTAACGTATGTATATAAACGTACGTACGTATTATTGTATATAGTTACATATCAGTATGTGTGTTTGTATGCTTGATTGATCTTTAATCAATGACGAAATTATTCACATATGATATTTAATGATGTTACACCAATTTTAAATTGTTAGTCATACAAGTACGTTATGCTGATGCATTACATATAAATTTATAAATGCGTATACGGAAACATTAAGATATGAATGAGAAGCGATTACATCAAAATTTCCATGGATTTCCATGAACAGTGATTTAATCTGGTATACAGATGGTTCTAGAACAGATGTAGGGACTGGAGCGGGAGTACATGGTGTGAAGCCCAGGTGGAGCATCCAAGCCGAAGTCCACGCTATAAACCTGTGCGTTCTTGAGAATTTGAGGAGGGGTTATAAGAACAAGAAGATCCTCGTTTTCTAGGATAGCCAGGCGTTACATTTAATTTCAGCTTAACATTTGAGTGTAGAACTGGCAAATAACAATAAACATGGATGAACTGGCAAATAACAATAAACATGTTTTATTGAAATGGGTGCCGGGACATAAGAGCATTGCTGGAAATGAAAAAGCTGACGAACTTGCCAGGATGGCTTCTAACAAACCCTTTTGGGGGCCGCAGCCTGCCCTGGGAGTTACGAAGAACTCCATAAGGAAAGTAGTAGTTGATTGGATATAAACCCAACATATAAACTACTGGATTTCCAATGGAAGAAGGAGCCAATTAGAGTGATACTGATATCGGAACTAACACTTAAATGTGATAGGAAAATCATTAGGCGTGTAATTGGTCTAATTACAGGACATTACACGTTCAAGGTACACTTACAAAAAATAGATGTCATTGTTGATAAATTAGAGTATAGGTTATGCTTCGAAGAAGAAGAAACGTCAACACACGTCCTAGAGGAGTGTGTTGCTTTAGAAAGATGGAGAAGGATTACTTCAGAGGGTAGGAATCTGGAGGATCTTTCCAACACTGACTACGTAAAGTATGTCATACTCCTTGCCAAAAGGATATGCGCCTTTATGTAGAAATACCGGGGGTGAGGAATACAATAAGTTGATTAGTTAAGCTGCAGTGTCGAAGCCACCAAACCTCATCTCACTCCTCGCATTTGGGAAAAAAAGATATGAATGATTGTATGAAAAATAAAACAAACTAAAAAAAAATAACAATAAAAATTTTTTAATACACAAATAATCGAATATTAAAAAATTCATTTGGTTATTCATACTAAGTTACACGCATACAAGTTGTGGTGCGTGTGTTAATAAAATTGGTATCAGTACATAACCTATAACTAAACCAGTAATTAAATTTTCACATATATACATACATCTGAAAAAAATTTGTACGCAACATACGTCTGTGACTATGTGTGTATGTATAAACGATGGTCAGCCGCATTGCAATTATAGTAAATAAATTACTTGATTTTTGGAAAATATTTAATTAATCTGCATGTTTTTTTGGTTTCCCCATTTAAGCAAAAAAAAAAATATTGTAGGTATTCTGTAAAAAGTACGTAGTGCAAGAAATATAAATCTACGAGATATTGCATGCTGTGCAAAATCGACGTTCAAAAATTTTTCTTCCTGGGTACTGACATCAGTACCCCTTGTTACCGTTTTACTCAAAAACTAACGTTCACAATATTATGGGTACTAAATTCAATGAAAAAATGTATGAAAATGTATTGAAATGTATGAAAAAAGCAATATTTACAATTTTCAGAAGAAATCATTCAGTACCCACTAAAATACCCATTAATCAGCATATATGTATTTGTAAGAATATTTTTTAATGTACGTATTTATCGTATATATGCGTGTGTAACACTTCTGTGCTTAACAAACAAATTATCGTCCTAAACAAATATAATTTTTTCATTTCATTAGAATTCTACTTGGTAATTGTACGATCATATAAAGGGTCATAAATTTCATTACATCAGAAACGAGGATAGAAATACAAAATGTAAATTCAAATTGTAATGTATTGTGTGGGAAATATAATATATGTATTTTGAATATGATCGGTTTAATGTTAAATTTTGATTTTTTGAGTATTCAAAATTCACACTTTTTTGGTAATGATAAATAAAAATATTATCGTATAAATGCATTCTATATCGTATACGTAGGAATGTAATTTATGTATACAGTCCACGTGGAGTCTTATATGTATGTCCCTGTACAAATATTGTACCATAAACTTAATGACATACATATGTGCAATATTCTGTACACGCATCTTTCGACCGCATACACATTTATGGGTTTATAGATCGTACTTGTATATACATATTTTTTTGTCTGATATAAAAAGTAAAAGAAAAGTATAAAATATGAATAAAAATCGACGTGAAAAAGAAAAAGTAATGTACGTATATGAAATATTGTACGATATATGTATGAATGTATGTTAATCTGAAAGTATACATTTTTTACTACTATCCTAGTCTCTGATCTTTAATTCACGTTTATATATATGGTCGAACCATTCCAAAATTGTGTTCTAATGTTCTTATGAACGAAAGTTATGTATGTTTGTTTAGGATGACGGTATTTATAGTTAAGATACCAAATTCGTATGAAAATATTTACAAACTCACGTATGTAATATATTATCACATATATTTATACATCCACATATAGGTATATAATAAGTAAATGGCTTAAATTTTCTCGAGTTTATTTTGAATATTAATATACGAAAAAATCACATCCCTTTTTTTACAAACAGATGTACTATAATTTGTTTTTAAAGCATAGGCACGGCTTAATCATACAACATAAAAACTTATGTTTATGATTTATGTTGCTCCCGTGTGGTTGTTGTTGTTTTCGTTTATAAAACGCAGTAAACTATCAGTCTGGCAAAACTGTCATAAAGATAGAAAAAGACGAATTTATACAAATTGAACGCAAAAGAATAGGAAAAAGCACCACTAACAACAACAACAAGTGCCTATGTTATAAAAACGAAGTATAAATCATTCCATCATTCATGCCGTCCCGTCTTTCATCGTCCGAACCGCTCCATCAGCTAAAAAATTTTTTGAAGCCCAATAAGAATTCTTGGTTTTTATATTTTTTGGTAGTGCCTTCTGGCTGATAGTGCATATATGTACAGTACAATAAATATTACAAGTATGTACTCTTGTACACCTGAAAAACAAATTTTAATGCCTATCATAATTACAGTATACGGATTATATATGAAAATAATGATGATATCCCAGATGTAAGTACTATTAATAACGTACATAAAATTATTTAAAAAAAAGGAAAAAACAGTGAAAAAAATAACGTAAAATAAAATTTAAAAAATAATTCAAAAAATACATTACCTATTTATACACACAAAATGTATGTAGGTAAAATAAGTATGTTTATGTACATATAATATATATGTACATAATGTATATCTTCTTATATACCTGCATATGTAAATCGTACATATATCGTACATCATCCTTATAATACGGAGATCAAAATAAAATAAGTTGTACGAATACGAATGTATACATGTATTCCAGATACGAAATGTATGACAGTATGTGATGAGAGTATACAAAAAAAAATTTTTTTTTGAGTTTTTGTATCGCCACAATGTCATATTATATGTATTACAGAATTTGAAATTTTAAATTATTGATAAGAATTACCGTATTACCGACTAGCAAATTGCAATGAAAGTCAATAAAAACAAACAAACAAACATTCAACTCATTGTTTATTTATATTTACATTTATTGAATTATTTTTTAAATATTTTTTCTAGGGTTTTGTGTGGAAGGGGGTGGAATGTTGTAGATGTGTATGTATAAACTGATTTTATATTCATACATACGTACATATACCATATACCCATTACTCCTGTACGTATAAAGTAAAGTATGTGATGATAAATGTAGTTAATAAGCTGTAATCATGTTGTACACTTATTATTTATGATTTCCGAATGTGCATAAATCTACTAACAAAATTATATTTTAAAATTAAAATACAACACAAACGACATACTATATACACATATTTTATTTGCATGCAGTGTACATATGTACATATATGCATATTTATGAGTGTGTATGTATACATATTATAAATCTTTATAATTATTTGCATTTTGTAATTAATGTACAATATAATGATATTATCAAATTCAATAATGCATGTACTACATTTAATATCCTTTTGTGCAAACAAGTCATATAAAACATAAAATATAATCATAAATTAACAATTGTATATTTGTATATTTGATTAGCGGCAGTAGATACATACGTACGTGAATGCGTACGTCTATATACAGGAGTGTTCTGGTATCGTAAATGTGTGTACATACGTATACAAATAGAATAATGAATGATAAATCATTTATCATATAAATCTATACTTATATTATTTTTGGTTGTTTGTACATTTTACGTACGTATACGTACGAGTATGTACGTATTATACTAATTAATACAATAATACAATCTTTTCCTATCCTACATACATATGTATGTACATATGTATGTATATAAAATGATTTAAATTTACTCGTATTTGAAACGTGAAAAATAAATGACGGTAGTTAAATTTTAAATGATATCAAAAGAGTCTGCCTGATACTTAAAATTTTCATTTTATATTCAAATATACATATACAGATACACCGTATACATAATGTAAATACATATATTTAATTTAAGGTATATACATGTTTTATCTTATTCTCCTAAATTTCTTACTTATTATAATAAATGACAAAATTAAATTCAATTGATTCAAATACAATTTTTAAGCAACATACATTTATTTAGCTTAAGGACGTTATCTTATCTCGAATTAGAGTTCTTACTTTTTGATAATGATTTTTAAAAAAAATTAAAATTTTAAATTGTGATGAAGTGTAATAAAATAGATAAAAGCTTTAAAACTGACGGTTATTTTTTTTATTTTTTTTGATTTTTGTTTACAGTTTAAATATCTTTACGATAATAAAAATAATTAAAAGCACTTTGTTGTTTTTTCAACAGCGTTTGAGTATATTTCAAATTCAAACAAGTGATTAAAATACTCGTAGGTGAACATTTAAAATGCTCATTCATTATTAATCACATACGTACATGTGTATGTATGCATCTTAAATAATAATTTTTAAGTAATGGTTGGTAAATGATGCATATTATACATGCATACGAGTATGTACATACATTCTTCTCATTATTCAATGTATTTCGATTCATAAACAACAAAAACCTATTTTAATAATAATAATAAAAAAAATTACATACATACATATGTATATCCCGTGATGTATACAATTCTTACACATGTATGACTCAATAAACGCTGACATATCAGATACAATTTGAATTTCAGCTTAACATACAAGAACAAAAAAATTTATCTGCATTTTTGAAATAAGTACCATCTATCAGAGATATTTCATTTAAATTGCAAATAATCGAAATTAAAATCAATAAACAGACATTAAAGGCATCGGCATACTACACTTAATTATGAAGAAAAACGACAATATGAAGAAAATTTTCTTCGTTATAAAGTTTTTTTGATGAAGAAAATTCTACTTCATCAAAATTAATTAAGAAAAAAGCCATCTACGTTTAAAGTTTTCACTTGATGTTCACTCCGTCTATTTCCCAAATACATGTAACAACCGACATTTGTATGGTTTGTATAATCAGCTGATATGTATATCAAAATCGAATTTTAGGTTCTTTTTAAATCGAATTTGAGGTTAAATTAAAAATTTTTAAATTTAAATTTAATTTAACTTCAATAACGGTCAAATTCAAAATTAAGTAGAGTCGTAAATTAAGTAAAAATATAATCTGTTTATACTTCATTTTTCTCTACTTCATAACGTTGTTTTACTTCATACTGAAGTATAGTATGTCGAAAGCCCTATATAATGAATCTGATACAGAATTTGTATATATATACACATGGATAAACGGAATGATAAGGATTTTAATGCATAGGTTTTGTATTGTAGCAAAATATATATATATTTATATATTTACATATATATACATATATGTATGTATGTGTATATACAGAAATAGTAAAGTGCATATTAATTATTATGCATATATGTATGTATCTATAAAGATAAATTCATATTTGTACTCATATGCATGTACATGTAGGCTTTTCGTACAGTACGCAAGCAAATATATGTACATACATATGTATAAAATATAATGTTATAGATACACATATGCATTATACATATGTAAAACGCACACATGTATAACAATTGAAATAAAGCGCTGAAAGGATTACAAAGGGAAGAACTAAATAAACTGGCATTCGTATTTAATATTGAATTCAATTTATACTAAAATGCGTACAATAGGCATGCATATCCTACACAACAGTACATAAAGGATAATTTTTTATTTTTTTGTTTCGCATTAAATTATTCAATGTTTATTTACAAAATTTATCCACACCTTGCAAAATAGAAATTGATTTTAATAAAAGGATGTTTTATATTAATTTTCATATCGTTTTTTATTTATTTTATTGTTTTTACATATATTTTTATTTTCTTATTTTGTTTGCATGCATGTGCTTGTGTATGTATTATATACAACTGCGAATATTGATTATGAATTATTTAAAAAAATGTTATTGTGCATCAATTATGAATGCATTTATCGGAAACAAAGTAGAAAAACGATAAAATAAAAAAATAATGTAAAACACAAAATAAAAAAAATTGATTAATCGACAAATATACAAATATGCAAAAAAATGAAAAATTATATATAGGGTGTCCCAACAATCCTCAGTCTTGATAATTGATATGCACTTAACCTGACTGGAAAATGTAATATGGTTCAAAAGATATGCTCAATCAAAATTCCAATTTTAAATATCGTTTCCATGTGCCGGCTATGACAATAAAATTCAAGAGTCACTGGTACAATACCACCCGTCTCCTCTCACGTTCAAAAGGTAACTGCAAAGTGTAACTACACTGAATTACCAATCTAATCTCAACAGTGATGTGTATTTACTACATTCGTAGACCGAAGTAGATCTACCATCTACTTCCTTATTTCCTTTAATCCTTTTACTCTTTTTGCTACTTTAATGAGTAGTAAAGTAACAACAACCACAAGGGAGCAAACTTAGATCATAAACACTAATGGTGTTTTTTTCTTATCTCCTATGATTTAACACATGCCTATAAGTTCAAAAAACGAAGCATAATTATGGCACGGCTTAATCATCGCATGCTAGTTTGTACTATGCTTTTTTTTAAAATATTTTCAGTACAGATTGTACGGAAACTACGAAAAGCGGTACCATTTTGTACATCATTGTATACTGATATCAAAGCTGATATTTAAAAATTTTATCTCATACTGTACAAGAAATAAACATACGCTCTCCAAGACTTATAAAAGTCCATATAATAAGTGCTTGATAAATCTACTACTTTTTTGTAAAAAATAAAACTTTTTAATGCCAAAAATACTACTATTTTTTTCGGAATACACATCACTGATCTCAACCATCTTTTATCCTATACTGAGTAGACTGCTAGTTTAATTTGCCGTTTGAGTGCTGCTGTGTGCTAAGTCTACGTGTATTTCAAACATGAGAATGAACAAAAATGCAAAAGCAAACTAGTTATGAAATGAAATGATATGAAATGAAATGATAAAACGGTCGTTTTATATTATATTTTAAAAATATTTTATGCGTACATTTTCACTTATATGTACATACATATGTATGTAATGTAAGTATAAAACGTAATGTAATCACTATACTTTGTCTATTAATTCTGTGTACTTAAGGCCTTATAGAAATGATATAGAGTAGTACCACTTTACTAGCGAAACAAACCTGGTCAAAAATAGATCCATTGAGGACAAAGTCGTTGGGATGGCTGTAACCGATGGTAAGATCTAGTTTTGAAACATAACCACGAACTATGTGGCAACAAACATTTCTATATGCTAATTCGGCATGATCTCGTAGGTTGTGCAGTCACTTGAAAAAAAGTACCACTTTACGCCGTTGTGTATTGATTTTTAAAAAATTCATCTCGTATTATAAGGGTAAGGGTTACACTGCTCGTGAGATAATCTTATTAGAAATTGTGAGAGAAGAAAAAAGGCATATGCATTTCCATAAGGCCTTAACTGCACCGAATTAGTAGACAGACTATAATCACATTATACAAATTCACAAACCTATGTATGTGGGAATGAGAAAAATAGTAATATAGGAAATATATCAAAGGAAAGTAATCCAGTTGGATGGCTTAGTGGGTAAAGCGGGTGGCTTAGTAATTCAGAAGACGTAGGTTCGAATCTCACGGGTCGCCACACTTCCAACAAAACTTTTATTTCTGATATATTTCACATTGTTGTTTAGTTTTCAGAAAACATTACAAATGTTTTCTACAATTAATTTCCTACAAATTAATTTCCGATCTTACATGTATACCAACCAAATGCTGCGTACAGTACACAGTACGTACAAACAAGTACAATAATATATTGCATTTAAAAGAAATATAGGCATAATAATATACACAGCGAAAAATAAAATAAAATACAAATTTTTCATTACTACAATTTCAAATTGTATTAATTAAGATAAGTGAAATGTTAGTTTGGTATTTCGCTATACAAACTGGCTACTGGACTTTTTTTTGTCTAATTACATATACATATTTATTACTAAACCAAAAGTATTACACCACGTTTTATTTATGCATTTGCATGTACACGCTTACAGTAACATTCAAAAATTAAATATAACACGTACATGAATTATATTTAAAATGCTATAAGAAGGAAATATTGTGTCTGACTAATTAGTTTACATTTACACAAGTATTTTTATTTGTTAGATTTAGAGATCGCCTCCATTTAAAATATTTATTTAATTAATTCTGGTATATGAATTCGTATATGAGTTATATGTATGTATCTTCCGTTTTATACAAGAACATTATCTTCTTTCTGAGACTGAGTTCGTTTATTATGATGATCGAAAATTTGGTAAGATCAAACAGAATAATCGCGATAAAGATTGTAATTTAATTTTGAACGACAAGGAGCAGTCTAATGTACATATGTACATATATTTTTGGTCCTGTAGTAAAGGTGTATTGATGTCAAACAAGTTATTATGAGCTGTTTAATATTTTTCCTGTAATAATATTCAGTCTACAGAAATTTTACGAGTTTCTATGTTTAATGCGATCTGTATGATTTTTATTTTACTTCAGATTAAACAGATCATGATCGAGATTACCATAAATTGTAATTTTTGAACGCAGATTTTGAGCATTCTAAGCACTTTAAATAATCAGATTATAATAACGAACTCAGCCTTATACATAATCTTTGTGTAAATTTAAAATAAGTAATGAAGACAAATTTTTAAATGCACACATTTTATTCATTAAAGAGATACAGTGTACATACATATTTAAAATGTATCAAGTTCTCAAACATTACTTTATAAGTTTTATATTATAATTTGTGTTGGTGGTGGTTTTTATCATATTTTATGAGGATGTTTTAATTAAATAATTCAAAATTGAATTATTTTAACCAATGCATAATAATGCATTTCCTTTATTTATTAAAATCATAAATATAGAAAATTTTGTACAATTAAATAATTATTTTCATTTTGAATAATGCACATATTTTTGTATGTACAAGTGTATATGCATATAAATATCCTGTGTGTTATTTAAAATAAATGCAATGCTCATATTATATCTTCTTATTTGCATAATTATATATGTACATACTTATGTATTTACATATGTATTTGTACATTACAAACGTATTAACGTTTGATTTTCATTTGCACAAAAATACAAAAATTTATATAAATAATTCAAAATTTTATATAAAAGACAATTTAAAAAAAATGAAATCATGGAATTTAAAATTGCATAGTCTCATAAATATTTGGCAGATATATTATTTCGTTTTGCTTTCATGATTTCAATCTTTCTTTTAAATTTTAAATTTTTACATATTTAAATCAGTGGCGTAACTATACCATATATCAAAACCTCGCAATGAGGGGTCGTGTTACTATGTGATTACATAATTGAAATAAAAAAATAATATATTTTTTATTCGGGTTCCAAAATTATATTATGCTGGAGAGGCCGAAAATTTTTTGTTTCGCCACTAATATATGTACATATGTATGTACATATTGCGTACGTATGTACGTATGTATATGTACATTTGATATGTATACAAATTGCTTTTTATGCAAAATTATTTAAAAATTTTGCATTCATAAAAATAAATTTTCAAAATTCAACACCATAATTTATATTGTTATATGCAAAACATAGGTATATAGACAAATATTTCATGACAAATATTCATGACAAATATTTTGTACATTATTGTTTATTATTATAAAATATTTATTTACATATATTTACATGTACATTTATATAAATTAGAATTCAAACTAAACAGTCAAACAAGCTACATATTTGCCACATTTAATTGAATTATCGCATGGTTCATATTACAAATAATTCCTTTACGAATATATGTATAACCAAAGAATACATAAAATTTAGCAAGAATTCTTATGGGGCTTCAAAAATTTTTTTAGCCGATAGAGTGGTTCGGGCGATGAAAGAGGGGACGGCATGAATGATAGAATGATTTAGTACATTTGTTGGTAAAAAAAGGGATGTCGTTTTTTCGTATAAGAATATTCAAAATAAACTCGAGAATTTTAAGCCATGTACTTACTATATATATGGATGTATACATGTGAAATAATATATTACATACGAGTGTTTGTAAATATTTTCATACGAATTTGGTATCTTAACTATAAATTCATGGGTATTTTATATGAACGTGAATTAAAGATCAGAGACTAGGATAGTAGTAAAAAATTTGTAATTTCAGATTAACATACATACATACATATATCGTACAATATTTCATATACGTACATTACTTTTTTTTTACGTCGATTTTTGTTCATATTTTACACTTTTCCTTTACTTTTTATATCAGACAAGAAAATATATACAAGTACGATCTATAAACCCATAAATTTGTATACGGTCGAAAGATGTGTACGGAATATTGCACGTACATATGTATGTATATATTGTATTTATAATTAACAAAATCAAGTCATTAAGTTTATGGTACAATTTTGTATAGGGACATATATGACTCCACGTGGAGTGTATACTTAAATTACATACTTACGTATACGATATATAATGCATTCATACGATCATATTTTTATTTATCATTACCTAAAAAGTATGAATTTTGAATACCCAAAAAATCAAAATTTAACATTAAACCGATCGTATTCAAAATATATTGTATTTCCCATACAATACATTACAATTTGAATTTACATTTTGTATTTCTATCCTCGTTTCTGATGTAATGAAATTTATGACCCATATGATCGTACAATTATGAAAAAATTATATTTGTTTAGGACGATAATTTGTTTGTTTAGGACAGAAGTTTTACACACGCATATATACGATAAATACGTACATTACAAAATATTCTTATAAATATTGCGCATAATATGTACACTTAAATTACATACGCACGTATGTGATAAATATGCATACATATTCACATTCTATGCTGATTCATGGGTATTTTAGTTTTTTTACATGGGTATTTTATTCTGAAAATTGCTTGCTTTTTTTATATATATTTCAATACATTTTCTTATTTTACACCGTATTTTTTGAATAAAACGGTAGCACTGGGTACTGATGTCAGTACCCAGGAAGAAAAATTTTTGAACGTCGAATTTGCACTGCTTGCAGTATCTCCTAGTTTTGGATTTCTGGTATAACACATTGAGTTATCGTTATCGTTTGAAATTTTGTGTACAAGCTACGAATATACATATGATTATATGTATATACATATATTATGCATATATGTATGTACATATGTATGAACTATGAAGGTATAATAAAATATAGGAATTCCTTTAATGCAGCAAATGTAAATTATGTGGTATTAGAATATATCTTAAAGGTAGAAATTTTCATGAATATATATATACGTTACATACCGTAAAGGCCGACCTAACTTATAATTTAATAGGACACCTATACAAAAACCAATATTTGAATAAAATTTTAGGAGTCTCTTTGACTATGAATCATATACAAAATTTATATGAATGTACATATAAATATAAAATGAATTTTTAAAAACACAAACATTTCATATTCGGTTATGGTACAATTAATATATCTAATAAGGCCGACAGACCGGGATTTAAGAATGTTCAAATTTGTTGGGTCCACAAAATTATAAAATATAAACACCATAACGTATACATATTGTAAATTAAGCAAAGTAAAATAATCAAATTTTGAATAAATTCATGATAAAAGTGAGAGAATTAAACAAGTGAACCAATTTAAAATTTTCCTGTTTTCGTCCTGTTTGTCATTCTTATTGACTGCCCCAAAAGCTGTACGTATGTGTGTACTACCTTAGATAAAAATGAGGGCTAGCTCAGAATAAATTCATATTTTTATAAATTCATATTAAATATGTACATAGATACACATGTTATATCTTATACTTACCCACTTTACTAAGGTGTAGGTATATATGTACATATATACTTATGTACATATTTTCATATTGTCTAACCGTATAATGATAACTGTAATTTTCTTCAAAGGTTAATTACATATATATTTTAATACAATTATGCTTTATCTATGCAATTATGTATATACATGTACATATATGTACATATATGTTATACATTAGATATTATAACTGAATAATGAAAGAATCCCCTGAATACTGATTACTAGATAAATCAGGAAATTTCAAATTAACAATTTGCTTTACGCTTCTTTTATCAGCTTTGTGCAATCAATATGTCCTTATGTCCGTTTTATTAAGAGAGGGCATTATTTTAAGTTAATGGTATTGTTATTATACGAAATATAATTGTATACATATATTATACACGTAGTACGTACATATGTATATTAAAGTGTATATAAAATATAAATGCTAATACATATACTCTTACGGTAATGTATACACACAATGTATACAACGTGTTTAAGAAGTATAGGAAAGAGGTCTTTTAGAAAATATATAAAAAACGGCGCCGTTAAGAAAAGAAAAATGAGAAACAAAAAAGAAGAAGTCAATTTCAATCTGTCTTACATGCAAGGACATATAATTACATATTATATATAATGCAGCTGTTAATACAAATTGAACGGGTTAAAAGAGGCACATTAAACTGTGAATAATGTAAAGTGCTTATTTTGCAAATTATTACCACAGAATTCATAAATTATTTCTTTTGTTCTATTCTTAAACTAAGAGTTCGTGCTATTAGCTTTGATTTTTAACTTTTTACAATGAACATACGTATGCACATAAAAAGGACATTTTCCTTTTGTCTTTATATGTTCATATGTATTACGTTAGCTATATGTATACTTATGTATATTTACGCACACATATTCATGTATTTTCTCATTTTGCAAAAATATCTAAAATTCATATCTATGTACATATATATTAGACAATAAAAAAAGCAAAATTCGAAAAATAAATTTCATTACTAACATATGTACAGACATACTTATGTATGTATGTATATACCCTCAAAGGAGGCTTATACGTACTAGCAAGTACTAGTTATATATGCTTATACTATGTATGTATATGATAGAACCTAAAATCGTATTTAAAAAGATGATAATTGAATGAGTTGAATGGCGCCATTGTTATTACACACACTCATTTAGGCCGATATTCATCAACCAAGATATTTTTTAGACAACCTTAGAGCAGTCTTCAAAATATCCTAGAAACATGCCCTTACTATTTGAAAATTATTAATACACAGAAGCAAAAGGGTACTTTCATGAATGCGTTGTCGACGAGTGTCAACGACCCGAATGCGCTTGAATTGTAATCGGAATTGTCAACTTTCCATGCACGCTTTTATTGAAATGAATGAAGACAATTCACCATTTTTAAGTAAACGCCATATTTGTTTTTATAGTGTAACTTAATTGTGAGCAGAATGTAACAAAACGTAAGAGTGAAATGTCAGGTAATTCTTCCTCTTGAAAATCAATATAAATAATTTGTGTAAACTTTACAGACTGATTGAATTAATGAAGCTGATATATTTCCACGATTGCGCTGGAAAGAAATTATGAAGTTGGACGACGCATTTATGAAAGTACCCTATATTACTTAAAGAATTTATATTTTTATATACATACACATATCGTAAAAAGAAGCTTATAAAGTTCATATTGTAAAAAAACCCGACCCTTAACATTTTCAAAATTTATTAAAAGAAACATTAAAAACCATACGCGATATGATACGGTTAACATTTATGTTATATTCCTAATGAATTATAACGATTTTAAGATTAAATAACAACAAATATTTTTCTCTTCGTTTTCAAATAAAATTTTCTATACTTTATACAAGAAAAAAATCTTCATTATCTTTTACAACGTTTTTATCATTTTTTTATGTACATACATATGTACATATATGTATGTATGTATGTATTAATTTTGTGTAGGAAAACAAAATTCGAAAAAATATCTTTATGTCTTCCTTAAAAGTTGCATACATACATACATATGTACATATGTACATAAAAATAATATTGTGTAGAATAGCAGGACAATAAAAAAAAGTATGGATAATGTAGTGTACGGTTACCATGGGCGTACTCTAATTTTCTGCATAAAAGAAAAGAAAATTAAAACAAAAAAACATGAAAAACATGAAAAATTCAGAATAAAAGAAAATGAAAAAAAAACTGAAGATAATTTCTGGGGTTTTTTTCAAACTACATATTTGAATGTTTCAGATAACAATGGTTTATTTTGTATTATAATTTTATTGTTAAAACTACATACAATGAGCCACTAAAAATAAGGTTATTGTAAAATATTCTCTGGTATTTAAACCGCAACACTACATAGCTCTCTGCAATGCATAGAGAAAAGTAAAAAAAAAATAATAATAATAGTAAAAAAGAAAGATACATATACAGAAAGCCAGTAGCAGAGTTTTGAAAAAGAAAAGGAAATTTATTTCAATTTGAATAGAAAGACTTTCAACGGCTTTATAATATGTATACGTAATTTTCTATATTGTAATAGCGCGTATGAAAATTTATTTTTACACATTATGTACATGTGTAAGTGTGTAATAGAAAATATGTACAAAAAGGATATTAAACAGCAGAATATGTATATGTATACATATATTCCAATTTTCATACATGTACAATACAAAAATATGTATGTATTGCCTAGTACAAATACGCAAATTTAATAATAATTATACAATCACATTTTCACGTATACATATACATTGTTCAAATAAGCATGTACACATGCAATATGTACACTGCATAAAACTGAACATTTTTTCTTATTGTAAAAATATGAAAAAAAATATGGAAAATCTATTCTTTTTTCTTTCTATTTAGTTAAATAAAAAAATTTCTCGGTTTTTCGTCCTTTATATGATACTTTTCATTTATACAAGGTACTTATGCCGTGTTATCTTATACTAGTATAATTTATATACGTATGAACATTTTGTATATTCATGTATTGCATGCAACACCACTAAAGGAAGTTCGTTGAGATTCCTGTTATTTTTACAATTTTCATGTTTTTAATGCAAACTTTTTTTTTCTTTTATTTTGGTTTTCCCAAGTTTTCCTATATACATACATACTCTGTTTCATTTTTAACTACTCTATTCCCTTTTTTTCGTACATGTTGAGTTCAAATAAAGAACTTTATGATACATTGAATTTTAAACTTTCTTTACAATACACAATGTGTGCAAGTTGATACGAAATTCAACGAAAAAAAAAATTGTTGGAATTATAAAAAAAAAGAAGAAAAGTGATTTTATTTGGCAAACTATTTTTTTGTATAAACACAAATGCTTTGAAATTGTTTTTAGTTTTTCTTTCATAAAAAAAACTTGTTAATTTTGAATTTATCTAAAATTCCATTAAAAAAAAAGATATCAGCATAAATTCAAAAAATTTCAAATTTCAATATATGGAAGACGGTTATGCAATCATAGTCCTTTTAATTTGGATCATGTTTTCTTTATCAATTCAATTGCCATTTCGATATAGGTGTCAATAATTGAATTAAAAAAATTTTTTGTTGTTATATATAGGTGTATTGAATTTTTTTATTGTTTACATAATCATCATGTCAATCATAAATTTGAAAAAAAAAAAGCAAAAATAGGGAAGGGTGGCCATTCAATACAATCAACTGGCGCCAGTACTTAACAAATATGGCATCATTTTAAATTCTCACTTAAATTAGCACGCAAAGACCTGTCTATCATCTGGATGGATACCTCTATTATTCACTTAAAATAATACTGCATTTATAATCCACACATTATGTATGTACAAATATAGATATGCACATATTTTCATGATCTTCATGTAGCACATCTATATTTGTGCATGTTGTATGATTATATGGTACTTGTTTGGATATACGTACATACATACATTATCTATTCATATGTATGTATATACAAATGGCATGTCGCAAACATATATAAAATACGTCTGTTGAATTCCAAAATTGTCCACTAGACTATAAACAAAAAACTTTTCATTTATACAAAAACATTTTGTTTTCTGTATATGATACGGCCATAAGATATTGTTACAAAATATATGTACGTACATTATTATTTTTTTCTACATAAGTAGTATTTATCTAGGTTTTTCTATATAGCTATGATACTGCCGATATACTGGTACTGACTGATAATATTAACACTTTGCATTTTTGTGTACACATTACACAATGACATACTTAATTGAATATCTTTTGTGGCAGTTATGTAGATACTAAAAGAAATAAACATTTAATCCATTATAAGTTTATTATTTTAAATAATAATAATATTACTTAACTTGAAAATTATCTGAAACATTCATGAAAAATTAATTAAAACTTTGTTGGTCATCATCATTTCTATATAATAATGGTAAATTTTTTTATTATTTTAACTTTGGAATATTTCTTTTCATGTTTATAAAAATAAAATAAATGTTTCGGTTTAATTAGTTTACATTGTATTTTATCCATTTTTAAACAAAATGATCACTATATAAATGCGACCTAGAAACATTTCTTGCATTAAAGAAAGTTCAAAAAAAGAAATAAAATAAAATAATAAAATAAAATAAAAGAAAAATGAAAAAGGATAATGCAACATTGTAATAATTGTACTTGCAATTAATTTATTTCACTTAATTACTTCCTTTTTATGTTCGTAAAAATAATTTTAGTACTATATGCACAAGGAATTAAATAATACATAATTACTGAGTAACTGAGATTACTTTTTGAATAAATTTATTTTCTGAAAATAATAAAAATTTAAATGTATTCAAAAATGCATTCAAAAAAAAAATAAAAAATAAAATGAAATAAAATAGGGATTTGTTTCCATTAAAAAATAAAATCTCTTTTAAACCAAACATTATATGTGCAGTACAGAGAGGTTGAAATATTTTTTTTAATTTTATGATATTGAATTTATGTGGTACTACAATTATTAAATTCTCTGTGTACATATGTACATTATGTATGCGTAGACATTTATGTAGTTACAGTTTACAAGGGAATAAAATTTCCTAAAACACTTATTTAATCTATGCCCAGAGGAGTTCTTTGTGACATGTGACCACATCATTTAATGAAAATCCGCAATTACCAAACTTAAAACAAAAACAATCATATAAAACAGTGAAGTAAAAAAATTGTTTGTTTACCATAACTTTTGATTGTTTTGTTGTAACTATTATTATGTAAATCTGGTTGAATATCATTGATGTCTATGATATTTGATTACGTGAATAAAATTTATTTATTTATTTTATTTTTTTAATTTGGCAGAATCCTATATTCTGTGGTTTCGAAATCGCGTTAAATGGCAGAATACAAATCAGTAAAATCATGAAATACAGGAAAAAAACATTTTAAGATCATTTTCAATATTTGAAATTTATTTCGAGCATACCAATCTGATACCGTTAAACATTATTGAATTTACATGATGGGTCAAATGATTTTGTGAATTTCTGTGTTACATCAGATATAATTTATTACCTACATACATATGTACATATTTGCTGATGATACTCTTGATACATTTTAATACATTATTTACATATGATATAATTGGCCACATTATCATTTAATTCTGTTCTCTAAAATGAAAATTAAAGAAAGAGGCATGTTTACACAAACAGGAATGATATTATACCCTAATGTAAATAAAATACTGATTCAAATATTAAAATTAAAACAAATAAAATTTCATATTATAAATATTTTTTTTTTTATTTCTTTATTTTTCTCATTTATTGCGTTTGTTCCTTTGTTTTTGTTTTGTTTTTTTTTTTTTTTTATTATAATAAAAACCATAGTCGTAAATACTGATACATAATAATGTATTTTACATAAATTATTAAATTTTTTTTTATACTAAAATGAAAGAGAAAAATTAAATACATGTAATATATTTTGATAATATACATAAAAGCACATGCATTATAAATTAAACAGAAAAAATTTATGTTTTATTTTAAAGAAATAATGTCTTAAGCGAAAATAAACAAACAGAAAAAAAACGAATTTAAATGCAAATAGTACAAAATATTCTCATTTTTAAATATATGTACGTACAAATTATTTGGTTATATAATACAAATTAAATTAATTTACACAATACATTACATAGTTCTTTTAAAGTCTAACACTATAAATTATTATTATTATTATATATGAACATTATGCATGTTCATTTTTATTTATACAAAAAAAAAAACAATTTTTTTTTCCCGTTTTATTAAATTATATCATCAACATAATTTATATAAAACATTGAAATAAAAGACAAGTATAATCAGAAATTATTTTTCATTATAAATTATCCTTAAAACTATAATTGTTATACGATTATTATTGCTCATAGAGTTTTATTTTTTAATATTCACTTGTTTATTTTGTAATTGCTTTAAAAATTTCAAATTTACGAAAGAAAAAACAAAAGTTATCATTTTTGGCCGTTTATTTTGAAATTGATACAAGTCCATTATTTAAAATTTTCAAGACAGTTTAAAATTAGCATTCCCTATACTAATTTTCACAGAAGAGGAAACACTTTAACTGGTATATAAAATTCTTCAGTATAAAGCTTTTTTCAGGTATCAAGGGACATATCCTTGTTGTCATGTACAAATTTTGATTTTAAACATTTTAAACTTGTTCGGTGTTCCACTTTAAAAATAAACGTACCATTTTTAATTTAGTTTGTGAAAATACAATTATATATGTATATAATTTAGTTAATAAATTCATTTAAAATTCTTTTTTTTATTTTTCATTTCTTTTAAAAACATTCAATTTATTACTCATTTGGGAAATCTAATACCTTATTCTAAAATATTTTAATTTTCATGTTTCATAATTTTGTTTTTTAATTTTTTTTTTAATGTTGTTGCTTTTAATATTAATCATAAGAGAAAAGTTTTTTTTTTTTTTTTTTTAACTGCAATGTTTTCATAGTTCACAGTTGATTTTTTTATTTTCGTTTTTTGTTTTCTTTTTTTTGTTTTTTTTTTTTTTGTATTTTTCATGTTCTTTTATTAAATGCTTATTTAATTTAGTTTATAAATGGATTCATTCAGTCTTCTACGTTTAAAGTGTATACATATAGTAGTGTATTCCTACATACATATATAAAAACTTATTTCCACTTTTGTTTATCAAAAACAAAAAAATGGGCAAAAATTTTGGTTTTTCATTTAAACTTCTTTTTTTCCTAAAGTGATCAGTGAAAAACATTTTTCCTACACCTTAATTTTTTTTTAATACATATTTAATTCAATTTTTTAATATTGTTTTTTTTTACGAGAGAAAGTTTTATTTTTAGTTTAATTTATTTTTTTTTTTATGTTCAAAAATTCATTTTTTTATTTATAATTAATATACATACATATATAATGAAATTTTTATAACTTTGTTTGTTCTAAAAGAAGAATTTAAAACCTACATGCTAGATGAATTTTATTTATTTTTTTGTTTTTTGTATGAATTACATGTGGGATATTTTTATATTGAATAATATGAGATTTTTTTTTTTTATAAATAATTTGTGTATTTCTTATATAACTTCTTGTTGTTCATTTTATAAAAAAAAAAAAAAATTTAAGAAAAATTCTACATATTATAAAAAATTTATATACATTTTAAATAATTTTTTTTTTTGTTTTTTAATTGGTTTTGTTTTTTTTTCTTCTTCTCTAAATACTAATTTTTTTAATTTTTAGACAAACTGAATAAATGTTCTCGTAGTATGTAGATTTGTTTCGTCTTCTTTAATTTTATTATATTATTTATTATTAAATTGATTAATAAGAAATTTAATTTAAATTTTCATTGTAATAAGTAAATTTATTAAAATAGTTAATTTGTAAGTATGTGTTTCCTAGTTAATTTGTCATTTTTAATTTATTATTAATTTTTACATAAATTTATTTCTGTTAATCAACATCATTAATTACAAATTAAAATAAAGTTAGCAACAGTGGTATAGTGTACAATAATAAAAAACTGGAATTTTTCGTATATATAAAAGAAATTTACGAATAGAAAAAATAATAAGCAAATCATTCACAATTCGTCAATTCTTAATGATCTGAATGAAAAACTATGAACAGCTGAAAATTTTTTAAAAAAAAAAAAAAAAAGCAAAAAATCCAATGAAATTTAAATCACATTCTGCTTGATTAATTACGCTAATTAGGTCAAAAAGAAAGTGATTTTTTTTGAAATTCTTGATCTGTTATTCTATTAAAAAACGAAAATGAAATAAATAAAAAAATATTCTATGGAAATTTTGTATTATAAAGAAAAAACTATAGAAAGTATTTTCCTAAACAAAATATGAAAAGGCTAGTTTTATTTTAAATAAAATATTGGAAATTTTAAATATTGTGTGTTGTTTATAAACAACTATAATTGGCGCAGTCGGTAGGATACGTGAAGCACAAAATCGAAGGAACATCGAATGCGGCAGATTTTAATCTCTTAGCTTCAAAGTAATCTACATCGGAGGAATGAACATTATTCATCTTTGTGATACACAGAAATGACGAAATGTCGAAATTCATAACATATTCACAATTTACAACTAAAGAAAATAAAATTATTATATGTAATAACATTAATTTAGTAAAAATGTATGTTAATACAAAACATAATAATGATGTTGAATATAATGATGAAGAACCTAATACAAGAGAAACTAGTGGTAGAGTAATTACTACAACTGAAGTGAAAGAAGATAAGGTGGATCATACTAAAAGTGCTCTTAGCTTTGTACAAATTTTAAACTCATCATTTCATGATGCCGTTAAGAATACTAAGGTATGTTCATTTTGTGTCTTTAATCATATAAATTGTAAGTGTGAACTTACATCTAGAGAAATTGAGACTATTGGGACTTCATTACAATCAGGTTATATAGAACAAATGGCACGATTACACAACAAAGAAATGCATGCACTTAATGGTAATATAGATCGTAATGAAATAATAGACAAATAAAAACATGATTCATGGGGTAAAACAAGCATTAAAATACATTTCTCAGCAAATAATATTGCACAATTCCATATGTTTAAAGATTGTTTAAAAACATATGACCATTTAAATAAATCTAATGTCAGAACTACCATGATTGACAATTCAGGTACAGTCCACCAATTTATAGCTAGTTTTAATGATATAAAATCACAAACACCTAAATTTAAAATACCTGAAAAACCTGCAAGACCTAATACAGAAGATGAGGAAATATTAGCCAAATATGAACAAGACTTCGAAGAATATAAAAATTGTGTAGAGGAAGCTAAGGAATATGAAGAAGCATTAAAAAGTGAAAGTAAATTTAATAAATATTTTAATAGAGCTAGATGGATAATTAATGAAGATTTAAAAGAATTTATTCATACTAAAGGACTTTGGGTATCAGTGGGTGAAAAAGATCATATAGCTCATGGTGAAATTAAATTAACATCTACAGCAATTACAGCAGCTGCTACTATAAATACAGCAGATACATCAGATACTATAATAAATTATGCAAGAAGTCATAATGTTCGGACTAAATTATCAGGTGCACCTATTTTAGCTAGTCTTGTAGCTAATGGTATAGGTGGAGAAAATCATGACTGGCGTTCATTAGGAATTAAAGCTAGTCTTTATGACATACAACTTTATCCCAGTTGGACTGATCCTACAGGATGTGATTATTGTTTTGCAGAAGGTGGTCATAGAGAAACATTTCGTATGAAACGTAATATCATCAAAGGTTATAGACTTGTAGCTTTAGATTCTTCTGCATTTGAAACACATCTTAGAAAATATAATGGAGTTAGAGTAGATGTTAGTGAAGAAGGAGATGGATCTGAGATCGAAAATTGGCTATTAACTGATGAGTCTAATAAATTTATAATAATTAACGATAGTATGAGCTCATTACCAGTAGCACAAGCTTTATGGATAATATTACATCTAGATTATCCACTATTTGAAACTTATGATTTATTTAAAGTATATAAACATGGTGGTGTAAATTTATTAGGGGAGGAAGAACCACCAACTTCACAAACAGAAATATATCGTCGAAATTCAAGTTAAGTTTCTATACAAGATGGGGCCAATGATTTAATACTTGTTTTTCCAGATCATACCATGTTTCAAAGAACTATCACAGGGACAGATATAGATATTCAAAGAGGTGCATGTTATTATAATAATATAACACCAGTGACAGTACAATCAGGTGATCAATTGATAAGTAATTGTATAGATTTTATTATTAGTAGTCCACCTAAGATGAGAAATATATTGAACAGTTATCTATATCCAAGAATGAGCGGAGGTATGAACTGGGGAGAAATTGAACAAATTGTTTCAATTCTTATTACAAGATACATATATACCGAGAGATGAAATTGAAAAAAATACATCAGATAGATATCGTTTACAGTGTATGGAATACACATGATAAATGTATTATTTCTAAAGCAGGCAAAGTTTAGATAAATTTTATAAACCGAATGAAGGAATTAAAAATGAAATCGATGAAGAAAATTTTCGTTAAATTGCCTCGGACCCCAAATCGGATATCTCGATATAAACAACCATCAATCATTTTTATTGCCATATATTCATATAAGAGCCAAAGATAATTCCCAACTTAAATTTCTAAACGACACTGGTAGTAACATGTCTTTCATAGCACCCGGCTTAGTTTATTGTTCACCTATACAAATAATTAAACCAGTCAAAACAGTTAAAACCAGTTAAAAACAACATGTAATTCAAAATTCAACAATACAACGTTGAAAGGCCAAATTCTCATCAATTTTTGTGATTGTATAGTAATCATCAATGGAATACAATATTCAAGTAAGGTAACATCATATGTAGATTCAATTGAAATGATTCCTACGTTTTATAATGAAATAGTCAACAGTAGCGTAACGGAAAGGCTCAGTTTGAAAAAATTAAGTAATTGGACAGCTACAAACATTAAGGCCATAGATACTTTAACAGAAAAAACACAAATTTCGGCAATTCAAATGTATTCCATTATTCCAATACCAACTATAACAATTATGATTTGTTTCGTTCTATATAATTATATACGATTGAAGATGAAAAGATCAATCCTGACAATACCTACTGTAGTGTACACTGAAAGGACACAGCCGAATCGAATGTTGCTCAAGTGGCCTCCATTCTAGTGGGGGAGGAATTACGTCAGATGCTTCGGTACACCCTGCATCGACGGATACAACAAAATAAATTAATTTAATAAAGTTCATAGTCATCATTTTTTTCTCCTTATGCATTTTTCTGTTAAGTTTAAGACAATGTAAATTCTTTCAAATTAAAATATTGTAATATAATATTTTGTATGCAAATTTGCAATAGTCAGTTCCGTTTTTAAAAATCATTTTAATTCGATATTCACACATGTGTACTTTTTTTATTCAAATAATATTTGCTTTAATTTTGAACAAAGGTAGATTTAAGAACTAGAATCAGAAGTGTAGGAGATTTCAATCAGTTCAGACCTCATAAAGTTAAAATCATAAATTGTAAATTTTAACAAAGAGAAAAATTAATTAAACAAATATTAGAAATTTGTAATAATTTTATTTTAAATAAAATATTGAAAATTTAAAATATTGTGTATTGTTTATAAACAACTATAATTCGTGTTTGTCCTTTACTAAATTTTTAGTTTTTTTTATTTTTATTTTTTAATTAATGAAAAATTTTTCCAAACGCTTTGTGTATGATTTGATACGAAATTTATGAAAGGTAAAAAAAAAAAACAAAAATAGAAAAAATGGTACGTAAACGATTTTTAAATTGAATATAGTGTATGTATATAATTGCATTTTGTTTCTGTAAAAAAGAAAATCAAAAACAAAGATATATACTTACATTTCGAGAAAATTTATGTTTTCCTTTTAAAGCTTTTAAATAGTTAAAAATTTTAGAAAAAAGTAACAGCTAATTTATATAAGAGCAAAAAATGCATTGTCATCATTATCATATTTATACAGTAATTATTATCTAGTACCTACATATGTATATAAAATAAATTCTATTAAATTTAGCTATGTATGTTTATAAGTTTTGTGTAAGAAAATTTGAAAAAACAAAACAGGTATTCATGTAGTATGCTATTTTGAGTATGTATGTATATAATGTAATAATAATGATGACTTTTTTTTTTAATTGTATATGTTGTGTATACGAGTATGCGTAATATAGGTATTATATGAAATTTATGATTTTTTTAAAATTGAATATGCACATTATTTATGTATGTGTGTATATTATAATGAAATCCTATATAAAAAGCTAAATTTCAATTAATATTATTATAAATATTAATAATACGTATTATAAATATGAAAAGGTCATTGCATGCATAAATGTTCTATTTATTTATTTTATTTTTTATTTTTCTAAAAAATTCTGTTATATTTAATTAGTAATAGATCAACAATGTAGGTAATTATAATTGTATTTATATGTTGGTAGTCATGTATTATCTGTCTCATGTGTATATTAAATGTAGTTGTAGTTGCTTTTTTTTGTATTTTGCTTTAATTAAACAGAAAATAGGTCTATAAATCCTTGAAGATAAAAATCATATATAAATTTATGTATTTATGTGGTTGGCAGTTATAATTTTACTTTTTTTTTCAAATTCAGTTTGTTCTACAGGGTGATTCAATTAAGCCGGCACAGAATAAATGGGGAGACAGATCTGAACGACACAAGCAAAAAATCGTACGTAAAGGGGAGGATAGACCTATCACCTCTATCATTATGTGCAGGCTTTTAACTGAATCACTCTGTATATTTTTGCTTACACGTGCTGCTGTATTTGATTATGAAGTTAAAAAAAATAAATGCTAATAATATGATTACAAAAATAAATATGTGCGTACAAAAAAAAACAAAATAAATTAGGTACATATTAGAGAAACACGTTTATCATTGCTTATTGTTTTTTTTTACGTATACCTAGGTATAAATGCGTTTAAGTGAACGAGATTTTAAGTTAATTTTTTCCTTCTAAATTTTTCTAAAAAAATTACAAAAGTTATTGTATTTGCTAATAGAGAAATAAATAATTATTTTCAGCTTATTGAATTTTGTTTTTTAAATCAAAACAACGGATAAATACCTTACATTTATAAATTGGCAATATTGGCATTTTAGTTCTCAGTAAAGTGTTTTATTCTAAAATGAATGTTAAATATTTTATTTTATGCTTAAATTGTATTATGTGTGCCTATGACATTATGTTTAAAAATTTTATTTGAAAAATGTTATATTTTTTAATTTAAAAAAATTTTAATGATTAATAAGAAAATACATATTTATAATTTAAAATTTTTTGAATCATTACAAAATGTAGATAGGTACACTACATGAATAAGTCACTCGTTTCTTATTATTTATTATTGAAATTTTAATTTTAAATCGATTTTATTCATCTTATTTATAGAATTAATAATTTTTTGTTTTCTAAAAATTAAAATAAATATGTATATTATATAGGTATTTCATAAAAAATTACATCAAAATTGTAAACAAAAAACTATAGCAATTATTCTCGAAATATGACTGTAATAGTTACAGTTACACAAGTCAATGTAACACGATTAGTATTTTTTAATAGAAAAACTTTGTATCATCGACAGAATGATCTTTTTTTTTTTTTAAAGTAAATAATTGATAAAATTGACGGTTGATAATTTAAATTAATTTAACATTTTTTTTTATTATTAGATTTTGATTAATCAAAATGCTATTTATCCGTTATATTGATATTAAAAACAGTAAAAAAAAACAAAGAACGTTACGTTTCATTTACTTATCATTCAAATAAAAAATATAGTATATGTAGGTATATTACATAAATTTCAATTTCAATATTGTAATAATAACAATAATAGTAATAATAAGTATTAATTCTATTCATAATTATACCATACATATTCGATTACATACGTATGAATATATATACATATACCTACAAGCTCATAAATCACATTGTAAATTTTAAATTTAATAAAAATAACTTAATATAGCCGAAAAACAAAAAAAAATCTTATTATCAATTGAATTCTATTTATATAAAATAATATGTTTATATGTAATTCAATTAGTTAAACTAAAAATTTATTATCAGTTTAATTATGTTAATCATTATTAATTAAAAATAATCAAAAATGTACAAAAGTTACATTCGAGAAAAAAAGAAATAAATAAAAAGGAAATACAAAAACAAAAAAAAAAGAGAATGTTAATTAAATTTTTTTAATATGTTTTACCATATAGTTTTGTAACTTAAATAAATATAAAAATAAAAAAATACAAAAGAGAAAATCCAAAACATACAAGAGAAAATAGTAAATTGAATAACCAAAAAAAAAAAATCGAAATTTTTTTTGATTACATGGGTATATTATGTATATTCAATGGAAAAGAGCATTTCATTCTCTTTTCATTTTCATATATATACGTAATTTTCATTGCACCTGTTTACTTTCCTTTTTTTATATTTCCGTTTGTTTAAAATAAAATACCTGATACTGTGATACTTGCTAATACATAGTTGGTAAGAGTATACAAACAAGATGAATTTAATTACGTATGTGTGTTGGTTTATGTATTGCTTTTTGTTTATTTTAACAGATTGTCTCCATTGGCACTTTGGTGCTTGTTGTATTTGTTAATGTATTATTTGTCACAGATTCACCAATTGATGGTAATCCATGTGATGAACTTGAATGCTGTGGTCCATTTGTAGTATTTGTAACTGCACGGCCGGTTTTTGAACTCCATACACGTTTTGCTGCTGACCAAACCTATTCAAATATGAACAAAATAAAAAGGACAGACAAATAAAAAAATAAAATTTTTTTTTAGACTTAAAAGAAAATAAGAAAATAAATTATACCAGACTAAATCTCTGATTATACTCACTTGTGGTTGACATCCAACTACAATAAAAATGAATACACCTTGAAGAGCATTGATAAAATCAGTTAAATACCAAAAATATTGTGGACCACCAACTATCCATGAGATAATATCAGTGACCCATGTCACACCCATTACAATTACCAATTTTAGACATACTCGTCCAAGAGCGGCCCTAGAATATTTTGGTTTAAGACTGGGAGTAAATTATTTTTTTTTTTGCAAATTTTCAATTCTATACGTTATAATATAAATAAAGTGCAAAACTATATTACTTGAAATAGCCCAAACAAAAAAGAAATTTAAAAAAAAAAAAAAACAAAATGAAATATAAAATAAATAAAAAATGCATCATGCATTACATCATGCATCATGCATTATTACATCTAATGTAGACATATAAAATTAAAAGGAAATTGTGACATGAGACAAATTTGTTGTACAAATGTAAAACAGGAAAAAAGGAAGTTAGAATACACGTGCAAATGTGAAATTTTACAAAATTTATCAGAAGCCAATGTCGAATTATGTATGTACATATATGCATGTGTTTATAAAGACGTGTATAATTTGCATACGTGCGTGTTTGTTATTACGTTTTAAATGCAGCAAATGTAACAATATGGTGAAGTTTATATTTGAAATTTGTCTACGTTGCACATTTATCATGTATGCAATTATAATGTACACAACACCGAAATGCATACATGCATACGTATGAAATTGAAAACAAAAAAAAAAAAATTCTTTTTTAAAATTGATCTTGAAATTGGGTCGATTCATGCCTATTGGTGTTTTTTTCTAGTTTTTAGTGCATTTTTTGATTATTCGATATTTCTTCAATTTGCATGTATGCATGTTCTTATATACGTTATATATGTTAGAAATGTATGTACATACCAATACTGGAAAGAATTTGCAATTGGGTTAAAAAAAATTGATGAATGGATAAAACTTTTTGGTTTCAAGTTAATAATTGAGGCCGAAAAAATTGTTTTTAAAGCGAGCATAAAGAAAATAAATTAATAAAATATTGAATGCATGTACATACATACATATTACATATGAAGGTATACGAAATAATTTGTGTCATTTGTGAGTACATTTAAAAATAAAAGGCATAACACAGAAGTTTGAAAATTTCATTTTGTTTTTAAATTGATAATACAAAAAACACGTACATATACTTACACACTATACGATATGACATGTGTATGTATATAGGTATGTATGTATGTATGCAGGCATATATTTTTTATGATTGCAAAGAAGAATAAAACATAAAAGCCAAAAATGTTTAATTATAACAAAAACGCCGAAATGAAAAATAAATTTTTATGGTCTTGCAAAAAAAACAATAATACAAAATCAAAAAGGGAAAAAGCAAAATAAAAGATAAATTATTATAATAAATGACTAACCTTTCAGTCGTTGACTTAACATCGTCTCTTTTCCATAAACCGCAAGTTAATTGACGAGCTGTTGAAGCGAACAATAGCAAGTTAATGCATAACAGAATACCAATAGGTCCAAAGAAATACGTTAAAATTTCCATGTCAGCTGAAAGAAAAATTTAAAAAAAAAAAGAAAACCATGTAAAACAAACACATAAATGATAGTGAAATCTATATTGCAATAGAAATGCTTGAAAAAATGTTACTTAATAATATTTTTTTGGGTATTTCCTAAATATAAAATTAATCCATTTTTTCACATCCGCCTCATTTAAAAGACACAAAATAAAAAAAATTAAAACAACATTTAATATTTACTCATAAAATTTTAATGTGCATCCATTACATACAAAAAAAGAAAAAAAAATTATAAATTTATTAGCCAAGATATCTACCTATAGTAGCAGTATAAATTAATGTTGCATCATAAGTTTTTGATTTTTAATTAAGTCTCTTCATGAGAATTGTTTTTATATATTTTATTTAATTAAACTTCATTCAAAAGATGAAAATCTTTGAGTAATAATTGTATCTTAAGATTTAAAGTAAATTAACTCGATAAATGATGTGCATTGATGTCGTGATATTTTCAAGAAAAATGAATCAGTTAAGCGGTTTCTCTGTTTCTGGTATTTTTCTTTTTTTTAATGTACAAGACAGACGTATCTGCATGTATTTTATATACACCTATGAATATTTATAACATTTATTTTGTACATACATAATTGCTAAAGGGAATTTGTTAAAAGTTGATTCAATCTCAATTTATGTTACGACGCCGTTTTACCAAAAGTAATGTGATTTGTCTTTTAATTATATATTTATCGTGTTCCGTTAAATATTGCACAAGATATGCAGTAATGAGCTATGCATAAATAAAGACAGATTTTTTTTTCTTTATATACAATAATATTATAACACAAATCACATGTGTATCTATTAAATGAATCAGTTGTATTTGTCATTTGTTGTAGAAATTATCTTATAATACTTATATAAGACAAACACGAATAGGTTACATACATTGTGACATGTACATACATAAGTATAAGACAGCATAACAATATTGAAAGAATTATTTAAAAAAACAAATGGTAGGTATAACCAGTCATTTCAAAAGTCTCAAGAATAATTGTGACTTCATTTAAATTATATTTACAATGACAAGGCATATTAATGTATTATAATTTTAATATATACATATGTTGGTACATATTTACATAGTAAAATGATTTGGAAACGGTCATTTTTATTTGCATTCCAACATGAAGAAAATTAGCAAAAATATGGTACAATGATGAACACTACGGTATATTGTTTATACCTACAATAAATAATAAATGTATTGAATACTCAATCCCATGAAGTTGAAGGTTACTTGAGTTCAAGCTCGTGTTTTGAAGTTAGCAAAATCGTGAAGTTTATGATTACGTATAACTTCACTGTTATCCATAATAAGCTAATAAAATATGTATGGACATATATATACATACCTTACATATACATATGTATAATGTACGTATACATATAATCTAAATATGCATTTTGTATATGTACATAGTTTATATAATATGTTTTGTGCGTATTATGAGGATCAGAATCAGAAAATAATGTGGTATAACGTAAATACATACATACATACGTACACATGGATGTATGTATGTACATACATATGTATATTAATTCAACATTATATTTAGATATGTACACACATATTTGTAATTGATTCTAGCCATAATAATACATTAGCATGCATTGCATTTGTGCATTAATGCATTAATTTTGTATTGTACATTGTACAAAACTTATTACAAAATCAGAACGTTTATAAATGCAAGTCAATTTATTATATTATGATTTCAATATGGTACGATAAAAGTTCTTTTACAAAAAAAAAAAAAAATTTTTTTTTTATTTTTCTGTTTAAATTTTCTGCATTTAAAACCTTCCATGTAATACATAATATGCGTACATATGCACATAAACAACGAATCAAATTAAAAAAAATTAAATTAATAAACAAGTTAATCACCAAGTTAATAATAAAATAAAAATATTGTTGACATATTTAATGTGGTAAAAATATGCAATAAACGCCTACTATTATTTTCAATTAATTGCAATTTGCTTGAAGTTCATTTTAAATTTTAAAATTCATTTAAAATTCAAGAGTACACTTTCAGTGTTTGGGATTTTTGCCAACTGAGAATATTCAATTTGATACATCAAACGGAACAGACAGATATGTATAAAATTTCTAAATAAACATATGTATGTATAGGTGAATACATACATACATATATCCGTATACACACACATACACAAAATTATATTAATTAAGTTGTGTCACTGAACTTTTAATTGTTTTTAGGTTCTTGAACTTCGAATTTCAGGTACAGATAAATTTAAAATACCTTCGTTATGTACATACATATAAATGTATGTCCATGTCAATTTTCAAAATTAAAATAAACACATTAATACGTTTTTTTTTTTCATTAATATTAAATGAATTTATGTTCGCAAATTAAAATAAACTATTTTCGAATTTGACAAAGAATTTAAGTAATTTGCTTGAAGTCTAATATAATTAGGTATATTTTTGTACATTTGTAAAATTATTTTACGAAAATTTTAAAAGTGCATTTAGAATTAATTGAAAAAACAATTGAAATATTTAATTAAAATTAGAAAATGTTTTTTTAAATTTAATTATTTGAAAAAAATTACTTCAATTTTGCTATTTGATCATTTCAATTAAAACATTTAATGAAATACTGCATAAACCTGTCAAATAATCTTTAAATATGTATTCAGATAATCAAAATTGATATTTAACTTACCATAAAACCAACATTTTGCTTTTCCAAAATGTGGTCGTAAAAATTTATCATCAGGACTTTCTGGTATATGATCTAAAATTGCCGCAATTCCGGATATTATTAACGGTACACCCCATGCATATACTCGATAGATTCTTAAACGAAATAATTCTTGCCCTTTTTCCAATGATGTTGGCCGAAAATCTCTGTAATTAGAAAAAACAAATGGAACACGTCAGAATTCAGTGTTGTGATATGTCATATGTTAATTAATTATATATTTTCAAAAAACTGTACTTATTCATATATAACATAGTCAAAATATTCTCTTGATTGCCTAGTTTAAAAATAAAAAAAAAACGGAACAAAAATATGGCTTAGAACACCCACAAAAGGATAATAATGAAGACAACTTCAAAAAAAGCCTGCGAAAAAGTTTTGGAACAGTATATTTTTGTACCTGAAAATAAGGTATTAATTTTATTATTATTATTATTATTATTATATAATTGTTCCTGTTTTGTTCCGTTTTTATTTTTATTTTTAAACTAGACAATCAAGAGAATATTTTGACTACGTATATAGGTATGTACAGTTTTTTGAAAAAACATTTACTTAAAGTATATAGGTACATATTTTAATGAAGTACATATGTATGTGTTCCAAAGCTTTTTCGCATGACTGTATATTATTATTTTTTTTTGATTATGTGATTTTATGGTTTGATATTTATTTCCACGTGATAGTTACGAAACAATTTGCAATTGGACATTTTGTTTTTTTTTTTTTGATAATATTAACAGTTATTGTAGGCTTGTTATAAAAAATTGTATTTATTCAAATTTCAACCGCAAATATAAACGCATAGGTACTTTACGTATGTATATAGCCGTATAATACTTATACCACTACCAATTTATCTGTATTAGTGTTTATGTTTTTCATAAATCAATGATACATGTTTATTTGTAAGTAGGTATACCTATATACATTTTTTTGCTTCCAGTTACATTTAAAAAAACAAAAGAAAAAAAAAACAAATTCCTCCTCTTATTATTTTAAAGCAGTAGAATTATATTTTGTTACAGAATTCTACAGTAACAATTATTGTGGTTACAAAACAGAAAATCATCATTTCACATCAAGTTACAATGAACACATAGGTATATATACTACCTATATAAAAAAAATGTGCAATGCAAAATAATAATAATAATAATAAAATGAAAATAGCAACAATAAATGAAACAAAATTTAATTTAAAAAATAAAGAAAAAAAATTCGTTGAAAACTAAAACCAGTTTTTTCTTTCTTTTTATTTTGTGTTTTGCTGTTTTAAGAAAAATTTTTAAGACAACATTTTACAACAGTGCACATACATACATATGTACATTTTCTTCTTACATACATATTACATGTACATTACGATTTGCGTGTATTAATTGATATACTGGTATATAATATGAAAATTTCATTATAAAATCTTGAATCTTAAAATGTTTCTTGTTGAATTCACAGAGTTATATGTCTACACAGACAATTTCTAGTACCTACATACAATATGGGCTCACAGAGTTATAACTTTAATTATTGACTGTTTAATATATGTATGTATGTTCATATGTATGTTTAAATGTATAAGTGTACCCATGAAAAGTTACTATTTTTCAGTAGCAATAATATATTATGAAAGCAACAATAATTGCTAAACAAATGTCAAACATTTCTCTTACATTCCAATACTAGAAAATATCTATGTATAGTATGTATGACTTTCAAATGAATACCAGATTTTATATAAAAATAATAATATTGTATATAGTGTTGTATTAAAAAAAAAACACGTGGATATTATGTAGATACGTACAATTTTACTTTACGTACAAGGTGTTCCAGTTATATGATATCCCGTACATTTTTATAAAATAGAATTTTGAAAAATATTGTAGGAAGTAGACCACATTTAGCAAGCTTCTTTAGGATGTCGTCAACTCATAAATAAACTTCATACGAGATTAAAATATTATAGTGAAAAATTTTTGTATAAATTTTACGTATGTATACATACTTTCGCCTACATTGAAGTGAAACACCCTGTATACAAAGATGTTTGTGTGTTGTTACATTACAACTATGTATAAACTTTTATAGATACATACATGACTGACAATACCGACATGTATCTATCATCAGCAAAATATCTACATTGTATTTACGTTCCAGATATAAAGCATTACATTACAAACGTCTACATATTTTCATTTTTTTACATCATTTTCTTTTTTGCTTAACATAAAATATGTACATATGTACATACATACATGTAATTAAGCTTTCGCACCAATAGATAAATACTTAAAAATTAACTCAAGTTTCAAGTTTTATGAATGTCAGTTATTAAAGTGGCTCTACTTCATGCAGTGTGAGCTGCTTTAAAAAAATGAAAATGTTTTTTTTATGCAGAGCTAGGAATTTATATAAAAATTTTATTATGAGAGTACAAACTACAAACTATAAATATTTAATACTTCAAGAAAAATAAATAATAGTTTAAAATCTTTCTTTACGGATACGAACGTATAAATATGCTTATCTGTATGTGCACTTATCTAGGTATCCAAATTGAGAAGTCTTGTAATATGAAGAATCATTTTGACTATACATACATATGTATATACAATGAGCCCTCTTATTATCCTTATAGAGCCTGCATATGATGCACACGTATATATACTTATGTATACTTATAAAAATAATATGCCAATATGCCATTCTATTCAAATTTTAATTTTAATTTCAATGGTGGTCATCAACAATCCTATTTAAGTGTACAAATAATAAAAATGTTATTTAAATAAATTACTTCAAGTGTTTAGACTTTAGAGTTGCTCAATTGTATCATGATCGCCTTTATGTCGTCATAATTATCATCATCATCATGGTATAAAAACTTATGTATATCACAAAATATGATGATGATACAATGTAACGCATTGTATTGCTAATAGTATTAAAATTATTATATATTCAGGCTATTATTCTTATATTATTTGACTGCAATTTTATTCTTTTTTAAAATCTGCACAATAGCTTTCAATTAATGCAATGACGATCAATATATGTATGTACATACATTTCTACATATTTTCATGTATCTATATACATATACATACCTTCTCACATATATATAATTCTAAGTACACTTATAAACACATACATATGGTACGTACATATATGTACATATGTATGTACATATAAGAAAATTTTTCATTTAAAACATGTTGGAATGAATCAAATTTAATACACATTAAATAAAAATGAAATAAAACCATAAAGAAATTATAGCCTTTTCTTATGGAATAATAATAATGATAATAATAATAATAATAATAATAGTAACGATGATGATGATGAAGATAATAGCTATAATGGTAGAGAAGCAAAAATATAATAAATGTTAAATGTCTTTAAGAACAGGAAAAATTAAAGAAAGTTTTTTAAAAATTAATTCGGTTGAATACATACGTACATACGTGCTCTATGTATATATGTACATATGTATGTGTGTACGTTTACACAAACGGAACTTAAATACTTTGATGATAAATGAATTTAAATACAACAGATACATATTTAGATACGTGAACAAAAACTAAAAAAAAAAAAAAAATAGATTCATATTGAATTCATCGTATCTATAAGAAATTTTCAATTAATTTTTGATATATGTTTTTTCAAGTAACGGATGTTATCAACCTTTCGAAAAAAAAAATAAACCGTTGACATTTTTTTTTTTTTTTATATACACGTTGAACGTTATATAATATACACATCGTGTTTATTTTAAGTGCATAAACCTTTTACAATTTGCTTTGTAGATCGGAATCATAGATATTTTTTATTGACATTTGATTAAATGTTTTCTTTGACACACTATTATTTGAAATACTGTATATATTTTATTAAATATAAAAAAAAATAAATGTTGTTTCTTTTTTGTAATAATAATAATAATAGACAAATAATCAAGTCCAATAATTTGATGTAAGCATTTCTGTAAGTCAAATAGTTTGTTTATGAAATTTAACTACACAAATGTACATTACATAGGTATTAAATATGATTTTTCCTAGGGTGTATATTTTATAATATGTACCTATGTATGTACATGTTATATCTACAAATAAATGTGGCATATATATGCACATACTTATGTATGTATATATACCTAAGTATATAAGCATACATCACCACATTTTATGTCGTCAACGGATCAAAAATCAGATCAAATAACATAAATTTATTGTTAATATTGATAGATAGTTAGAGGACATGCAAACTTATCTTGAATGTGTCACATGCATTGTACATATGTACATATGTACATTTAACAAAAATCTTCATTTACCCACAATCCATATGTACATAAATAATGTATATATTTTTGTTTTATATATAAGTACTTATGTACCTATGTACATATATATGTACATACATATATGTGAAAAATAACGTCTTTACAATATAGTTATGCATGTGTATATGTAATTGTATAGCCCTCATGTTTAAGTCAGCGTTGCCAATTCTTGAGGAATTCCTCAAAACTTGAGGATTTTTAATATTTTTGAGGAATTTTGAAGAATTTACAAAATTCAAATTAATTACTACAAAATTCTAATGAATTTGCATTATTAAATGTGTGATAAATAAATTTCATTCCAAACTTTTTATTGTAAAAATTATTACCAACTAATTGAAAAAGAATGAAGACGTCATGCTCTCTATGGTCATAAGAAATATGGTTTACTTTGCATAGTTATTTAGATGCAGAAACGTACCAGAAAAGTGTTCGAGCTAAAAAACATAGCAGAATGCCAACGTTTCAGAATTTAAGAAAAGTAATTAAACTGCTTTCAATATTTTCATTCTCGAATACATCTGTAGAGCGAGTATTTAGCATTTTGAATAAATGCAACTGCAAGACGTCTAAACCAAAAAAAGTTTAAACGCAAGAAATAAAACAGATACTGTTGGGACAATTTGTGTACTAAAGAGACAAAACTGTGGAAATAAACGTATTCAAATAATTGTGTTTTTTTTTTCGTTCTTCAAGTTACAAGTACCTATCTATTTCTTTTTTCTATTTTGAGGAATATTGTACAAATATGAGGAATTTGAAGTTCAAAGTTAGGAATAATCCAATTTGAAATTGGCAACGCTGGTTCAATTACATTACATATATTATGTACATATATATTTTTGTTAATATAGGTACTCCTTCATTTTACTATATAGGTACTATACATATGTATGTACCATCAAACAACTTTTTGTGTCTACAGCACACAATTTATGTTAAAAATTGAAGTGCTTCTGAGGTGTCAAATTACATTATGAGTTCGTCGCATGAAAGTATTGTATGTTTATCAAGAAAATATACAAAGTAAATGAATAAAAAACTTAAGAAAAAAATTGTAATTTAAAATCGACTATTTCCTCTACTTTATTTCTCTTTGTTTTATTGGTAGGTAGTATTATATTATATTTCATTTATTTGTTTATTTTTATTATTATTTTTTATGTTTATATATCGTATCATAATAACAGACACTTACACTTAGGATAACGAAAACCAAATGAAGTAACATAATCATGAATATTCATTAAAACTTTATTAAAAAAAACATTTTAAAAAAATGCATACATTTAACACATACTCATATGCACATTTCTATGAACATACTATATATATATGTACATAAATATCATGTTTACAATAACAAAAAACGAAAGAAAATGATAACATTAAATAATTTTAAAAACTTTGTCTTACAAATTTGCTTAGATTTCTTTTTATTAATTTATTATTTAAATTTATGTGTTTTGTTTTCATCATAATACAAACAACGCATATGATTAAATACATGTTACAAGAAATCCAATATAAAGATGTAGGCTTGATATTGGATTTTCCCAGTATGCAAAATTGAAAATTTTTGACGAAAATCGTCCAAGCGATACGAAAGCGACATTTTTATCGCATTGTTGTATTATTTTTATCACAAAAGCAATATCCCTTAGGCGAAAATAAAAAGTCGCGTATCTGAATCGCGTTGGGGATTAAAAGAAGAGATGGAAGATATTTATCCTCTTTTTTCCGCCGTTATTTTTCCGTTTATCCTCTTTTCTCATATGAGAGAAAATTTTTGTATGAAATTTAGTATAAAAAATACATGATTTAATACAATCACAATTTGGTCAATTTTTTTAGAGCTGAATTGAAATTATTAGTTTGAAAAAATTTTTTAGGTGAAATTTTAAATTTTCAAGAAACTGGAATTAAAATTGTAAAAACAAATTTGTAAATTAAACAATATGAAAATTTATTTTTTGTTCCTTAAAAGTTTAAAACTGTAATTTATACCAAATTTTATACCAAAACTTTGTCATATGAGCGATAAGAATGCGAATTACGTTGAGGATAAGAGTACGAAACGCTTGAGCGATACGCTTTCTTATCTTCCTACCGATTCGAATTCTTATCTTCTAGTCGTTTCTTCTTATTCTCTTCCAATCATATCGTTTATGTCAACCATCTGCTCACCAAGTGGGTGACTCCCGAAATAGGAATACGATATCGCAGACGTTAGCGATATCTTTTTGGCGAATCGCTTTCTGTATCGCGGGGATAAAAATTGTTTACTGGGTTATAATAAATAAATATGTAGTAACATATTGCGACAGCATCTTATTAAAAAAGCTTCTTTCATAATTGTATTCAGTTTTGATATTTCATTGCCCTTAAAAAAAAAACAAACGTTGATGCGAGGCAATGTACACATACATATTTTGTATACTTAATTTATATTTTTATTGTAAATAAAACTCAAAACTGATATGATATCACCAAATGTGTAAAATGTAAACAATTTTCCCTTGAAGGGAATAAAAACTAATATGAAAAACTTGAAAATTTACATGCATTCTACGAACATTTTACATTACTTATAAAAGTTTTATACATAGGTACATATTATCATAATAATATAAATTCTTTCAATTGCTTTGCATTTTAAAAAATGTATGAGAAAATAAAATAATTAACATTTTTACACGCATTGCCTTTGTTACCTAAATTTACTTTATACACCCTCACCTCATTCAGTATGTTCTCCTACTACAATTAGATACATTGAATGCCAATACTATACAACAATGCAGTATACCACCTCCAACCAGCTGTCTGTATCTAGCATATTAAATAAAGTAAACAAAATGTAATGAATAACAAACACAACTTGAGATTTCTTGAAGTGAAATAATACATAAGTTTCATAAAGAGTAATTAAAAAAAAGAAAAACTAAAAACAAATTCCTTTTGTCTTTTATCGAAACATTATTTGTTAAATACTATAGGTAGGTAAACATTATTTATTTCGCATTTTTTCTTTTTATAACTATGTAATTATTCTATCTCAGTTTTTGTATTGAACATTTTATTATATTTTTCTGATTTTAGTCAAAATAAGTTAGCAATGATGTACCTATAACTACTATAACTTCTAAAAGTGTAGATTTTTTTTTTTTAAGTTTACAAAAAGAAAAGATAGATCCTTGGCCTTAAATGATTGATAATCAGTATGAATAAATAATTTACATTTGCAATGAAAACAAATAATAAATTTTTATACGTGAAATATTTAAACAGTTCAATTTAATAACAGTTTTGTAATTATGTAATAAAACTGTTCGAAATTAATTTGAACGTACAGAATTATAATACTGAAATTTACAAATTAAATATGTAGATAGTGAATGTATACAAAATTACTCGATATAGATATTTTAACAGAATAGAAAAACTTTGAAAGTGTAAAATGTACATATATTTTCAAAATTTAAGGGAAAAAATGAATAAAATCTGAAATTTGAAGAAACAAATGAAAATTCCAAAATGTTGGCGCCCCAAAAATAAAAGAAATAATCACCTATGGATGTGTCTTGAATCTTAGTGTATGGCGAGAAACTTTCAAAACATTTTCATTTCCAATTAATTACAAACTAAAGAAATAAAAATTTAATTTTTTTTTTTCAAATTTTAATTTTGAATCAAGAAATCACGCTATTTTTAGAGTCACCTACTTCGAATAAATTAAAAAAAAAGTATTCATTTTCAGTATGTATTCAGTCATTTGGCTCGAGTCCATTAAATGAAATGTTTAGCTGTTAATTACTAAATGAACGACTGATGAACAAGCAATCTGAGTAGAAGGAAAAAACTAAATTAATTAACAAAACAAAAACAAAAAGTTGTTGGTGGTTTTTTATGTATTTCATCGAGTAAATAAGCTGTTAATGTATTATCGTCATTGTATGTATGTATAATGATTGGCTTGTTGGAATGCGTAAAACGGTAACTTATCGAAAATAAATGATAAGACCACTTCAATTTTATTTGTTATTATGCTATAATAATACTCAATACATAGTTATTGTATACAGATCAACTACAGTTTGTATATGCATGTAAATTACGAGCAAATGCAGATAAAATACATATGCTTGAGTTAAATAAAATGTTTTTTGTGCTACTTACTTACGCACTATGTAGTGCCTATATGTTAAATGCAACAGATGGAGATGAGTAACATTGTCGTCAACATTACATAAGTACATATATGCCTAATTTATGTTTTGCAACTTTGCAAGTGATTGAAGTTTTTAAAATGTTAATGGTCTAATGATTAATCGAAAACAAAACAATTTGAATATTGATCGTACATGCTTTGAAGTCGGATGAAACATATGTATGTATACGCACATGTACAAATACATACGTATGTATATTTGTTGAAGAAATCAAAATAACGTACAAATTTTATAATGTCGTGTTATGCACGCACTACATTTTGTACAAAAATAAAACAACATTCCAGTTGATTCTAATTGAATCACAAAATAATAAATACATAAGTATAAAAGTAGGTCAAAAAGTTTTCTTCGAGCTCTAAATTAATTTTTGTAAATTCATATTGATCAATAATATCTATTTTGTGTATTGCACGAGTAACAAAAAAAAGAACATTTCAAATTTCAATTGTAATTATTGAACTAATCTAATCGATTATCGAATATTTAAAGTTAAGTATAATTACATCGAATTATAATTTATAACATAAAACTGAAATATAGTAAAATAATAATTTTGGTAGGGAGAAAATTGTAATGCGACCAGTTTTGAAGGTCAATGACTTGAATGATTGCATTATTTACCGTCAGAGTCAGAGCACTTAAAATTTCTCATGTCAATCAACAAGTTGCTGTTGTAGGTATGATTTTAAAATATGTCCCGTTACACTCAATTATAATTTATAAGATCAGCATTCAGCAGTTATTGACTAAGTACATACTGCTGTTATAGAGTGCAGTACCTACCTACATTTATAATTTCATGATGTTATATAGTATTATGGTATTATGATGTGTCCATATGTCTATATACACATTTTTTTATACATTATGATTTTACTGATTTATAGATACTCAATGTAAGTGTACTAAATGTATGTATGTTATCTTATTTGTTTATTATACACATGCTATGTATACATAATAAATTTAATATTTATTAAAAATAAACTTAAATATTTTCTAAAATTTAAAAGATAGAAGAAAATTTCAATTAATCTTGAATGATCTTGCTGCCTTGTCTTATAAAAATAAAATAAAATATTCAGTATGTATCGTAACATACTTAAATAACTTATATGTATACATAGGTACACATTATTCATAATGTATGAATGTTTAAAAGATGATATTTACAATCTGTGGTCAATTATTATTTTAATTATTTTTGTGTTCGCTCAAACAAATCTGATAGATATAATTAACTTATATTATGATCATTTAAATAAAAACATTTCAAGATTTTTGCAAAACTTCAGATACGTATCTGATTCCTTTAAATGCAATTTATCATATTTTATTATGTATACTACAATACTACATAAAAAATCTACATATATGAAAATTTTCCAGGAAAATTTATAAATTCAAGTGGTGTTTGTTTGCACAAAAAAAACAAAAAAAAAAACAACAAAAATTATTAGAAGCGTATGTGTATCTGTACGTATACGTTAACGTACAAACATCACACATGTGTATAATGATGACGATCATTGTATGAATAGACGTAATTTGAAAATTAAAAATATATAAAATGAACATATTGAAATACCTACATAGAAACTACAAAGATATAGGTATAATGTAATAATTTAAATATTTATCCTCCCTCTTTCAAGATAAATCTCAATCTGAAATTAACAATAATAAAAAAAAAATAAATAAAATTTATTGAATTTTCATGCATACATACATATGTTCAAATGAAACCACTTGATAAACAACAAATCACGATTGCCTACATATGTACCTATATATTTTTAATATTAGCATATGTGTATGCTTGAATATGTAGTACATATACATACATAGTAGGTGTGTATATATATTCAGAGATACATACATATACACACTTACGTCTATATAGGTACTTATGTATGTAAAATGTAAATCAAAAAATGCAAAATACGTACATATGTATGTATGTATGTACCTATATGTTCATAAAAGTTTTGCTGCTTTTATAAATATTAAAAATAATAACAAGATATTTTCTGTTTCTATGTACAGATATGATACCATTTATTTAACAATTACAATTAATTAAAATAGACCAAATTCTTGTTTAATTGGATTTCAAGTTTCTTCTTTATATATTTGAATAAAAGAAAACAAATTCAATATGTATGCATGTTATGTATGTACAATGTATGTTTTTTACTTATTTCGTATACGATCACAAGTAAATAAGTAAAAAAATTCATGGAGTACACAAAACATAAATTTGATTTGATTTTCTACATTACAAATTTTAATATAAATATTTATAGAAGAAAAATTTTTTTGTAAAAAAAAAATTAAACTCTATTGACTACAGGAAATTAATTCTCTTTTTAAATTTTTTTTTAAATTTTTCATCACATGTGCATGAAATTTATATACCTACATCATACACGTACATATGTATATGAGATGTAAAGAGTGAAAACTTTTTCAATAACTTTTGGTTTGAAGGACAAATTCAAATTTAGATCATGCTATAACACATGAAAAGATATGTAAGTATACCTAACTTAATTTTTATTAATACAGTAAAATATGTGCCTATTGCAAGATATTTGTAAACATATATAAATATACAAATGGTGTCCATGATTTACATACGTCTGTATAACAAAAACATTTCTGATTGATTGATTGGTAATAATTTTTTGTTTTGAATTTTTTCAAAAATTTGATTGGAAATTTTTTTAGATGGGTAGGTGCGGTTAAAAATGTACATATTTATTTTATTTTATTTATTATTACGTATTTTTTAAACATTGTACTTTGGACCATAAAATAATAAAAGAAAAATTTTCCTGATGATTAAATGAAAATACAGTGTAAACTCTTTATAACGAAACTCGTTATAAGGGAAAACTCTCTATAACGTAAAAATTACTTGAGTTTGTTTGGTTTGATTTAAAACCCATGCATTGATACACTCTATATAACGTTAAAGTCATTCTTTATAACGAGATAATTTTTCATTATTGAGACCGTTTAAATAGGTTGAATTTCAGTCCAGGTATCAACATTCGGATCAAGATTCGGACGTTTCATTTGTCACATACACATTTCTAAAGAAACTATGGATCTTATAATTTATGCTATTTGAAAGTGCAAAATTGAGCATTATTAGAAAAATTTTTCAAGTATTATGTATGAAAATGATCTCGCTATATGCCAAAATATGGATAAAATACGAACAAAATATTGGCATTCAAAAAAATGTCAGTCAAAATTAGCAGATTTTATTGAAAAAACGTAATGTTCTGTAATTTAATATTAGATGTAACGATTACAAAAAGTAATAAATTATGTATAATGTATGAAATTATGTATTTATAAAATTTTGGTGTATTTTTTCTCCTCTCCATATAACGAAAACTCTCTATAACGTACAAAAATGGTCGGTCCCTTGTCTTGAATTTCGTTATAGAGAGTTTACACTGTAATTGACAACAAAATTTTATTAAATTTTTTCAACAAACGATCAATATATTATGATCATATTTTCATAGTTTTTAAAATCTGGATAATTTTTAATGTGAAATTTTATCTGTGTACTCACATTTACCCAAATGGTTTTAAGATGAAAATCTTTAAACGCTGAACAAGGTCTTTTTGCTTACATAAAATAAAAAATAAAAAATTCTAATAAATTTTTAATACACTTGAAAATGAAACAAAAATTAAATTTCCATTTTTAAAAATTTTATCTTTTTAGAAAATTAAATATTACGCAGCAAACAAAAAAATAATAAAAATAATATAAATATAGATTTGAATATTTAAGAAATAAGTTAAATCAAGTTAAATGTAGTAAAATTCAATTTTATGCAAAAAAAAAAAAAATACGTGAAATCTACAAAGTTTTCTTTACCTAAAATGGTGATCAACTGATTGTTAATAGCGTTTATAAGTCAAATATACGCGGTAACTGACAACGAACCTTGAATACATAGATATTTTTACAAAACTAAAATATAATTTTATTACCGAATGCTATTATTTTTATATGTAGCCATATTATTCATAAATCATAATAGCATTTGTATTCATCATAAATCTAAAAATAATTTTAAATTAATCTAATTTTTTAAATAAATATTTTTAACTTAATTTAGTTTTTAATTAATCAATTTTTATTGCTTACAACACACTCAAATTTAGATACATATATTTATAACAATTTAGACGTGTATTAACTTTAAATGATCTATAAAAGTCTAAATTAAACCATATAGGTTATATTTACAATTTTATAGGATCATATGAAAAACACATACATAGATATGCGTACATATATGTACATACCTATATACATATATCTTATTTGATGACTTTGGAAACAATTAAATCAATTAGAGTTTGTTTAAACATTTCATTTATATTTATTTAAAATAACAAAAATTAAATTGTTTTTTAAGCTTATTGCATACAAACTTACCGAAATGTCCACCAAATATTAAAGCACATTGTATTAAGCCAAAAGAAGGCAGCCAAAAAGAAGAAATGCATGAAAATAGCTGAAATAAATTAAATTAAAAAAATATTTATTGTATGAAATATGTATATTGTATGAAATATATTGTGATAATTTGTATTTTTCTGTTACTTAATAAATAAGTTTTTTTTTTTTTTTAAATAAAATTTTTAATTTAAATTTAATATTTTCATAAAAATATATTTAGGTAGGTAGGTATACCTATTTGTGCATAAAAAATTAAATAATAACAATGAGAAATGATACTGCACATTTTATGGAAATTAAAGATACATATTTTTGAAGAATGCAGAAAAATAATATTCTATTAAATGAACACTAAAAAAACCTACTTAATTGTAATAAATGAGAAAGACTATAATAGCTACATGGAGGTGATGTCAAAAGAATATAGATACTAACGTACGTACGTTAGTATCTAGGTATATGGTGATGCCAAGTCAATTGATGTTACATAGTTCAATCTAAAATAAGAAATATGAAAAAAAAAAACAGAAAAGAATTAAAAAAATACATAATAACATGAATTGTACGACTCTAATTATATTTTCACGTTTTCATTATAAAAATGAGTTGATGTTAAATTTAGCACTAATTTTATGGTTTATGTACAAACATATGTATGTATGTACGTATAAGGTGAATTATAAGATTTATAAGAAACAGAAAATTAAAATTATACTAAAAAAAGATAGAAAAATATAGTGCTAGAAAGAAAAACGATTTCGGAAAAATATAAAGGGGACACACATGTACATGAAACATGTATGCATTCTGTTCAGTGCAATATATGTATATGATGAAAGTGCATATATGGATGCGTGTGTACATGTGGAAAAAAAGCGAGTCATGAACCGTGATTTGCACGAAGTTGTTTAGATTAATATTTTTGTATAAACATAAATATTTACGTATACATACATATGTATGTATATAAATTATAAATGCACACATATAGGTACATATACAAATGTATATGATTTTTATGTACATTTTATACGTATTGTAAAAGATTATAATATCTTTCCTAAACTTATAATACAGACCAATATAATTAATGGCAGACAGACAGACAAATAACAGGAACTTTATACCTATATATGTATATATTATAATACTGATTTTCTTACAAAGTTATATTCTGCCTGCATCTTACTAAAATAGTCTCTAATAATTTAATCACAAATCACCATTAAATTATTACATACAAACACACAATATGTGTGTATGTTAGTATATATGTATATGATATATACATACCTGTATATATATAAGCATCGATTTCTATATCGGGACACACGGTCGCTCAGGGGTGTGAGTGGGGGGGTGTGATAGAGAGATGGTAGAGATGATCATGCTTTGATGGTGACCTTCTCTACTCACTCACACATCTCTCTGACTCAACCCCACAAATTCGCACGAGCGCGCGCGGTCGGAGGGGAGGTGTACATGGGTGGGGGCGCCCCGCCGAGGCGAGCGAATTTGTAAGGCTGAGTCGCGCCGCGGTCGGAGGTGGGTGTACATGGGTGAGGTGGCCCGCCGGGGCGTGTGAATTGGTTGCGAGTAAGGCGGGCACAGGGAGAGGGAGTAAAAATTGTATTTTGACTGTATATATGTACATACTATATGTACATAATGTAATGAACGCATAATATATTATATATTTATGTATATGTACATATTTACATACAAATATGTATATATGTATATACACAATGTAAAACCCATGTACCCCTTCGCGATCGATATATCTACGTACAAGAAGCCTCTAGTTCATCATTCTGTATTTAGTAAAAACGTTTCTCATCAATTTTCAATTTCTCATTATCAATTTTTTATTTGCCTGTCGTATGCTCTCACAACGCTAGTTCTACTTTTTGTTAATTGGGATAGATTCTTGAAACCTTTCTCTGCCTTGACCACCTATTTTTACCCACTTTTCCCCCCTCTACTAGCCACTATTTGATCATTAAAGCATCTAAAAATTCGATTTTTACCCCCTCCTCCTGTGGCCCCCTTGTCCATCCACCTAAACACCTAAAAATACCTAAAAACACTTGATCAGTGTTATACACGACCTCCTCTATCTCCCCCACCCACTAACACTCCTGAACGACCATGTGGCAGCACATCTAGACATTTACCAAAAAATTTTTGTTTTAAAGGCATTTCGCAGCTCTATCTTTTCTTTACGCTTTTATTTTATTTTTCCTATATCTTCTCTTTTCTTCAAGACCTTTGAAGGCAATAAGTTCTTTTTTCGTCTTTCATTTTTTTCCGTTTTTAAAACATACACATCTACTTAGTGGCGAAACTAAAAAATTTTTGGTTGCACCATAAAATATAATATTGGGTTCCATTAAAAGAAATAATATTTTTTATTGTCACATAGTAATAGGGCTCCTGTTCAGCTTGGACTCATTCGCATTGAAGGGTTTTGCTACTTATGTGGTAGTTCTGCCACTGCGTCTACTACATTCATTTGTATATGTATAATTAAAATTTATTTAGATTATGTTTTAAGAACTATGAATTTACAGATGAGATATTTTAAACCTGATGTATCTACTCCTATTTATTTTAACATTGAATTTAAATTGCTTAAGATATACCTACCTATATGAAATTTAAATAATTCAATAAAACTATGAATTAATCAATAATCAATGGAACCGACTTGATAACAAGTATCGCTTGTATATTAGTAAAATAATAAAAATTCTTAAAATAACTTCATAATATTTAGGGTGTTTTATGTTTTTCTTAAAGGATTTTACTTTTAATTTTATAAATTAAACGTTTTCAAGATAAAAATGATACATTTTAACCAGATGTATAAACAGATGTTATGTTCATTAATACCAGGTTATTATTTTAATAATAGAATTTCGTATATTACATACCTATCTGAAGATTATAAACAAAAAAAAAAAAAGAAATTTACATTTTACACATAAACTAGGTAGTTTGTTTTTGTAGTGAATTTTCATCACCACACAATGAAAATGATAATGAAAATATTCTACAAAAAAAAAATCTATTTGCTGTGTACACATGCACTTTGTAGTTGCATTCTTACAGGAAATTCCATAGGGATTCCAAAAGACTTTTCATCATATAGTATCGTATTTTCAGTTTTCCCTCATGAATCGTGTTTATATAAATATTTTAAGTGTCTTAATTTATTTTACATGAAAGAGACGAAAGTGTTAAGAAATAATCCACGTATATGTACATACTTAGGTTTGTATGTATGTGTTTGTTTACAGACACTCATTGCTATATTATATACTTATGCATATAATATATGTACAGTTTTCAATAACCCCATGTATAATTCACCAGTTACCACAGGAATGACATTCATCGTTCATCGTTATTCGTATTGTATTATATGCATCGTTTTATCATACACATTCAGGACAAAAAAAAATCTAATGAACAGGAACAGAAGATTTTCATTATGTTACGTCCACATCAGCCAAAGAAATGCATACATGTACATATACATATAAAGTTAAGATATATGTATATACATATATTCTTATATTTCCCTTTTGCTTTTCTTTTGAATATATTATGACACGACGACCACTTTTAATTTTTTGTTTTTTTTTTTTAACAAGAATAATGTCATGTGTATTTTTATTATATATGTATATATACACCCTCACATACAATATGCACATAAATACATTTATATTGTATTATATACTATATATTATATAAATATGCATTAATATGTGAATATATAAATTTATATCATCTTTGATACAAGTTACTGCATAAAGTTTATTGTCATCTTGTAATGAGGTATATATTCATTTCATCAAACTTCATTTTAAAAATGAAAAAAAAAAAAAAAAATTAAATAGCATAAAGGAAAAGAAAAATAAAATACTCTAAGCAAATGGAAAAAACAAAAAAATTTAAATTGACGAAAATAAGAATAAAATAAATATACAAAACACGATATAAAAGGATAGTAGACATGAAAAATAAAAACACAAAAGAATTATATAACATATAATAGTGTATAATAGAAAAATAAGTTGAAAGGAATACCTGTCTGGAAACCTAAAAAAATAATCCATACATATGTATTATAGAATGCAAAATATGTCATGTAGGTTTGGATAGGTATATGTTAAATACATTCATACATACACATACATAGTTCTTTATTTCCTTATGTAAAACGCTACTTTATATTTAAAATGGTATCATATTTAAAAAAAAAAAACAGATTTTAAAAAGTTCAACAATAATCTTTATATGGCAAAAAAAGAAAAAAAAATGAATGTCAGATAAATAGTTGAAAATTCAAGTTCATTTCAAGAATAATGTCTTATCATCATATCATGGATAATAATATGCTCTTTATGTAAATATACAATATCTACATTCTACGTATGAACATATACACATATGTATATACACAAAAATATGAACAGTGAACACCGCTATAAAGTATAAACATACTTTACACACACTATAATAAAAATTCATAAGCTTTATATATTCATAGTAATGAAATACAATAGATTTACATATGTATATGAACGAACGAATATATATACATATATGTACATATATTGCATTTCAACTTAATAAAAAATTTACAAATTTCACCATCCAGAATCCAGATTCCAGATACAATCAATGAGTACTGTGCTATCATGTTAAAAGAGCAGAAAATCAGATAAAAATTCTCAAAAAGAAATTTTATTTTAATACAAAATTTTTATTTCTTTTAATAAAACTGTTGAAAAAAATATATGAAATGTGAGGTAAAAAGAAATAAAATAGTCGATTTTTTACTTTGTCAAGAAGAATATTGTTTTTTTAATTTATTTTTATACCTTTAGGTAAAAAGTAAGAAACAATTTGGTTTAAATAAAAGAAATTTGCATGTCATATAGAAATTACATACATACATACATATTTAAGTGAACATTTTTTACGTGACGTGTATATTGTTTTTGTACACCATGTACATACGTATATGATTGTGAATAATTGGTTTGGAAAAAAAAAACAGACAACATGAAATTATTATTGCATATTGCATATTTATTTATTTAATATTTATTATGATTATATACATATGTACATCAAATTTGTTACATTGATTATTTACAATATATGATAGATAAATATAATGATAGTAAATCAATGTAACTGTGGATACAGACTTATTAGATTTTTATTTTAACTAACGGAATACAATAATACGTTTTCTACATGCATTAAATTCAAACATAATTGTATATGATAGACTATATACATATTATGTACATTAATTCTTTTCATATATACATATGTATGTATATTAATATACATAGATATTAATATGTATCTATATATGTATATATGCGCACATTTTAAATTTACATGGGTAAGTAAGTAGGTAGTTAGTAAACTAACTATTGATTTTTCCTGCATTAGAAAAACTGAAAAACACAATGATTTAACGTTATTGAAAAAGTAAAAGTCTCTTCAAAAAAAAAAATTTTTATAAAAGACAAATTTTGTAATTAAAAATCTTAATGTAATTTGATACACGTAAATATGTACCTACCTATGACGAGTAAATGACATGATTTGTGAATAAAATCAATTTTGTAAACCAAAGTATACATATGTATGTATATAAACCGAATAAAAAACAAAAGATTTGCTTTTTTATTAATATATAAAAAAAATGAAGAAAAATAAAAGAACTAAAAAGAAAAAATTATAACGGAAAACGTATTAGACCGATAATTTATACTTTAATCATATTTCGTATCTTGCACGTATACGTATACATGTATATAGATACGAATTTAAGATGTATTTAAATGTACAGCGTTGATGTTTTAAAATCGGTTATCATGATGGCCGATAAAAACAATAAAAATATAAAATTTTTAACTAATAGAATAAAAACATTTTTTTTCTTTCATCTGCATTCAAATTTCCAAAAGAAAACAAATTTTTTTTTTAATTTGCTTAATTTTTTCAAACACGTTTGTACTCTTGTCTAGAAGTAAAATATTTTTATAATAATAAATAAATTTGTAAAAATTGCATAATTATACTTTGTCCACTAATATTATGCACTTAAAGTCTTATGGATATTACTTAAAGTGGTACCATTTTACATAACTATGTATTGGTATTTCAAAAATTCATCTTATATATAATATAATAAAAGCTTTGTGGATTGCGGTAATACTGCTCGTGAAACAGTCTAATTAGAAATGATGAGAGAAGAAAAGAGACATATGTATGTATGTACACCAATAAGACCTTAAGTGCATAATATTATAATAAAGACAGACCAAAAGCTTCAACTGGTTTAGCTTAGCCAGTTAAAAAATAAGCTTTGGGTTAAAAATTATTCTTGACAGACCAAAAACTGGTTTAATTTTTATTTTGTATTTCTGAATTTTCAATTTTTGTAAAATTAAAAACAGAAAAATAACATAGACACCTTTGACAATTTTCAAATTCAAATATTTCTTCTTCTTAATTTTCTAGAATACTACTTGATCGAAATAAATAGGAAAAAGGGGAAAAACGCTTTCAAAAAAGCTCAAAACTGGTTTAACTAGTTCTAGGAACGGGTTTAGCTAAGAACGTTCTGATCGTTCTAAACCAGTTAAAATTCATTACAGACCAGAGGTTTAGCCACTTAAACGGGCTCAGAACGTTCTTAAGTCCCGGTCTGTCGGCCTTATTAGTGGACAGAGTGTAGGTATATGTGGGATAATTTAATGTAATAATTTTCAAGACATGTAGGCTTTTGATATTCATAGGTCAAAGACTAAAAATCTAGTATTATCCTTTATCAATGAAGAAATCATTTAACACTCAAATACTCAAATATGTAATAATAAAAATATTATGCTAAAAAAACAAAATATATTTTTTTTTATTTTTAATGCTGACTCATTGTACAATTAAAGTAATCATTAATTTTATTAGTACTTCCACTTTCTAACACATGAATTTTTTTTTTATTTGCTGTGCAATAAAGTGAAAGCCCTCTATAAATCTATATTTTACACATAAACAATATACATAGGTTCATATATTAGATTCACAAAATATCAATTTCCGATTTGAACGTGTAAAAATTTTTAATGTAGAAGAACAATTAATAAAACTGAGCAAAAAAACTTACAAAAAAATAAACATACAATGAAAAAAAAAATTTATTTCAAGCATTACATTATTCATAGCACGTCAAAGACTAAGGTATAAAAATGAATTATGTTGAAGAAAATTTGTCAAAAGCCTTGAAATCGAACAAGGTAATCATTATTGTTTTTGTTGTTGATGGCTTTGTGATTTTTCAAATTTATTTTGTCTAAAAGGTGTTTTTTATTTCAAATCATTTATGTATATGTATTTTCAAGGGGAAACCGCCTTAGCTTGGACAACTATAGTCTTATTACGTCACAACAATTAAGAAAAAAATTAAATTACAAATATTACAAAGCCATTTATACGTACATACACACAGAATAAATTGTATGTAATTACAAAGGCCATGGAATTAAATGGTCATTCCCAGTAAACAATTTTTATCCCCGCGATACAGAAAGCGATTCGCCAAAAAGATATCGCTAACGTCTGCGATATCGTATTCCTATTGCGGGGGTCACCCACTTGGTGAGCAGATGGTTAACGTCAACGATACGATTGGAAGAGAATAAGAAGAAACGATTAGAAGATAAGAATTCGAATCGGTATGAAGATAAGAAAGCGTATCGCTCAAGCGTTTCGTACTTTCTCTCTTATCGCTCATATGACAGAAAGTTTTGGTATAAAATTTGGTATAAATTACATACATAATTTATTACACTCACAATTTGATCGAATTTTTTTTAGAGCTGAATTGAAACTATTAGTTTGAAAAAAATTTTTAGGTGAATTTTTAAACTTTTAAGGAACTAGAAATTAATTTTCATATTGTTTAATTTACAAATTTGTTTTTTCAATTTTATTTCTAGTTTCCTGAAAATTTAAAAAAATGTTTTTAAACTAATAATTTCAATTCAGCTCTAAAAAATTGACCAAATTGAGATCGTATTAAATTATGCAATTTATACCTTTTTCCCGTTTAACTAAATTAAAAACTTTAAATAAATTTTCATTCTAATTCACACATTTATTTTTAGTTATCTATAGAAAAAAAAAATTATACATAATAAGTTTTAAAACTAGTTACAGGAAATAATTAAAATTAAAGGCTGACGAAGAAAAACGTTTGAATGATAAGTTTTTCTTTGGTTTCCTTTCCATGTGTATTTTTTCAACAACTCATCTGACATTACCTTTTTTAAATTGTCTGATAATTCTAGATAGTCTGATAAATTAAATTTTCTCTTATCTAAATTTATTTAATAAATATAAAAATATAAAAACAAGAATATTAAATTTCTTTCACTTTCAAACATACAAAACGAAATGACCAAATTTTTAATTCAAACTTAATTCTTTGTTACCAGTTCTTAATTCTCGTGTAGACGAAAAAAACAAGATATATTTGTCATCATTCCATCATAAAGAAAATAAGACAGTAACACTTATCGTCTTTTTAACATACCCTCGATATTGCTGTATTGCTTTTTTTATATGTGAGAGCTTTTGTATGTAAATAACAATTTATAAAATATGTTGAAAAATATGTGCGGTATGTTAAATTGAAATATATTTAACAAATGCATAACTAATGAAAATTTATTAATGTAATGGGTTAAAATTCTCGATAAAGGAAAATTTCTTCTTTTTACACAGAATATTTACGTGTACCTAAATTCCTTTATCAAATGTGTCAACAAAAATAATATTTTTATGTGCACATTATAAATAATAATATTGGTAGTAGTACAAATAATATTGGTTCCATGTTTACAAGACGTGAAATAAAGAAATATTTTTGGAAAATGATAAATTTGTTGAATTAGGCCTACTGTTTTTGTTTACTACTGTTTTGTTCTATCAGTAAGCGATATTAAGGAATAAACTATAAACAGAATTTAGAGTACCTAGTACCTACTTAAACTCAAAGTCCCAACCATTTATTCTTTGTTCTGTATTCCTTTAATTTAAATAAAATGTATTTAAAAAAAGTACAAATGAAATTGATAAAAATTCTGATGAAAAAATTTTAAACAAAAACATTTTATTTTAGAATTAATGATTCGTGAAAAAATAAAATTTATTACAAAAATATTTCAAACATTTTTTAAAGGAAAATTTTAACAGTAAAAGAGATTCAAAAAAAAAAGATGAATTCCAGACATACCTTTTTGCAAACTTTAAAATTCTATTATTCTATGTATATGTACAAATAAAAAATACATCAATACACGAAAAAATTTTTGATTGTTATTTGTTTAACATGAATTAAATTAAACAAAATAAATATCTATGTATAAGAACATTAAATATTCCTTTAAAGACATGAATTTCCCTTAAATTCTTGTGTAACAATAACAAACAAATATTTGACCCCAAGGAAAATGTACATAATGAAATAAGTTTTGTTGGCTCTGTTACATACATATGTATGTACAGCTCATTGTAGTTTGTATGTTATGTTTGAATAAATACAGAATTCTATACACTTTCATACAGAAAGAAAAGTTTTTTTTCGATATGTATACCTATATAATTGTAAAAAAATACATACGTACATGTGTATTCTCTACATTTTATAATACGTAGACTTGTAAACACGCCATCAAAATGTGTAGGTACGTACATACGTACATATTAGATATGCGTGTATATATATACCCATAATATTGTGGCCAAAGCCTATATATATACAATAAACTGGATCACTCTCCATGTGTTTTCTTATCAATTTTTCACCTTGGTACCGTTATTCGAATGGCCTTAACGGTTTTGCAAAAATTGGATGGTAATTAGAACCCTGTTTATACGAAAGGAATAAAAAATGTAGTTGTTCACGATTGAACACATATGAAATTTGTTTCGGATCGCCTTTAAAATTACATTATGAGAAATTTTCACAAAACAGGTTTAGTTGATATATGTATGTCGATGTATGAGTTATTTCTATTTCAGAATTTCCCTATAGTTTGTGTATCATACCGATCTTACTCATACATCTACCAAACGTTTCGGATCGCCTTTAAAAATACATTATGGGAAAATATTGTGTACAGTCACGTATTTGTTTTACTTATTATGTGACGTATGTTGTATTTATTTTTACATAGAGCATTCTACTATAAGACAATGGATTTGAATTTTGTACCAAAGCATTAGTTCTTTACTATTTTTACTAATTGCACTTTTTTTAGTTTAGTTTGGGTATAGTTGTTATCAGTTTGTTTATTTAAGAAAGAAGAAGAGTGAACAAACTTACTATTGATTAACTTTGATTATGGCCATGTGTACCTTGGCTTGGGGTGCATCTTGTATTCCATATACGTACTGTACGTTCAAAAAGGAAGTAATTCATATTTTACAGGGGAAAGTCAAAAATCCAAAAATTAGGGTGTTCACAATCAAAATATGTATTATGTATGATATGCGTAAAGTAGAGAAATGTCACTAATCACTATATAGAGTTGTTGGTAAGAGTTCCTTTTAGGACCAACCACCGATTTTTTTGAAACTTTTCACACTCGTTCTACTCAATGAGTACAATCCAAAAAATATGGTCTCTAGGCGCGAAAAAGGTCATTTCAAGGTCAAAAAATTGAAAGAAAATCTCAAAAATTGACAGAAAACTTCGAATAACTCATGATGTTATTGTCCAATTTTCATGAAATTTTCACAATTTGAAGACCTCAATACACAACGACTTTTCGCATAATTAGTACAAAATTTTCCATACAAAAGTTTTACAGGGTGACCCAAAAACTATATTTTCTTCGAAAAACAATATTTTTATACTTTGAACAGTAATAACTACAGACGTACTAATCCGATTGTAATGAGTTATGCTTTGTGAGAAACATCTATGTCTCACTTTTAATAATTGATAACATTTATTCAAATACATAACCTAGTTCCAAAGAAATAGCCCAATATACAATGTTGTGCATTCGCAAACTTTCAAACACGCATATATTATGCATATATACCTATAATATACAGCTATATAATGTGTATATATATGTAATGTATATATATATATATATATATATATATATATATATATATATATATGTATATGTAACATACATATATATATTACATATATATACATATACATATATATGTAATATATATACACATATATATTATATATATATACATATATGTATACAATATAAGTACATTATACATATAAATATATGCAAAAATACTCTAGCTTCTCTTCAGTGTCGAATAAATCTTTTGCCTTTTACTAAAGATTTTCATGGAGAGGAGCATTTAATCACCTATATATCCTTAAATTACTTTTATAAAAACGAAGATTCATTTACTAAAAAATATAATTATTTATTATAATCTTCTATTATTTACAAAAAAAGCTCAAAATTGTATTATTTAAAGTAGAAAATGTTATTTAGAAACTATGCAATTCTAGTTAATAATGAAAACTTAAACAAATAACTATATCAAATAATAACTAATACAGCTTTTAATATTAAACAAAAAAAAAAACCGTTACTTTTAAAAAACGTAAGTAGGTCACTATATACACTTAATACAACAACTATATACAACAAACAACTATACAACAACAACTATACAAACAATGTACAGAAATGAATGAATTTATTTGATAAATTTGCTTTGACTTATGCATTTTTTTAATTGAATAAAAAAAAAACTGTAAGAGATAGAACTTTTGCGTAAAAAGAAATATTCTAGAAAAACGTACAGAGACTTTATTTTTGCTGACATGTTATCAACTTTTCCAATAGCGTCTTCAAAAATCATCAAAATTTCGAAAAAAATTGACAAATTTTCTCAAATTTTTCACTTTTAACTCGAATAACTCACGAACCATTAGACATACAATTTTCACCAATACATCATTCGAAAGGACAAAAGGTTTTCTATCACTTCTCTGAACATACTTGTGACATTAGACTGACAGTTTTTAAGCTAAAATGTATTTTATGATACAAAGACAAAATTTTTTAACGCCCTCTAGTAGCGAAATAAGCCCGATTCGCACCACGAGACTAGCACCATTCAACTAGACTCATCGAATATAGTGTATGTACCAATTTTCATAAAAATCGGTGGTTGGTCCTAAAAGGAACTTCAGCCGAGTTGTTTTTTTTTCTTTTCGTCAATAATAAATAATGTACGATATAAAGTTGATTTCATAATTCAATAGTTTATTATGTATGGAAGCTGGTGGAAGGTTTATTTTGTTATCCTTACGCTATTTTATTAAACTCATATCTGCACATCTGTCATTTATATGTGAATCATATAAATGTTGCTAAAATAAAAACTAAAAAATCATTAGTACGAAGATACACATCGCTGTATAAATATGAACGTGTTCTTTTCTTTTTTTATTTAATTTAATTTTTTATTTAAATACCCAGTTAGCCAAAACACGTATCTTTCAAAAACGATTAGAAATTTTTAAATATGTGCATAACACAGGCAAAAATTAAAACAAAAAATGAGACGAAAAAAATAAAATTTTCGGTTAGGTACCTATATCTTTTGAAAAAAAAAACCCGATTTTTTCGCAAAATGAAAATCAATTTTGCAGAGGATATGTATTTTGTATGATTGACTTGATCCATGTCAAATTTGTTCAATTTGCCAAATTTCATGAAATTTTATAAAAAATAGGTAGGTACCCCTAAAATAGGTAGGTACTTGAAAGTGACTCTAAAATTTACACGAATATTTTCCATCTTGAGGAAATAGGTACATCATATCATTTATATTTTCTAAAATATTTTTTGAAATAAATTTCACATATTTACGTAATAGGTAGGTATAGCATATTTTAAAAATTCATCTTCGATTGTTAACTGAACGAGAATTTGAATAATACCTGCAATACCATCATATTCTTATTTTTGGTGTGTGTACAAAAATTGACTTCTTTGCAGTTGAAAAAAAAGAAAACAATTATGAAATTTATATCAAAAAATTTAACTAAATTGAAAGACGTTGAATGACTTCACATTTTTTTAATGAAGACAAAAAAAAATGAACACCAAAATATTCAGAATAAAGGTGTTCCTGTACGTGACTTTAAAACATTTTTAAATCTAAAATGTTGTTATGGCTATTATTTGAAAAGAATTAAAATCGAATCTAACATTTTGTATACATATACATATATACACATGTACCTACATGTGTAAATTTATTTTCATAGTCATGTACACGTTTATTTTATTTTATTTTTTAGTTTTGTATTATTTTTTCCTTAACCAAAATCAAAAACATCTGATATGTTGCAGTGTGTTTTTTTTTTTAATTTTTAACTGCATTAAAGAGAAATAGAAGTGTGCATACACAAGATATAGTCAATGTTCTTAGAAAAATTGTTAGAAAGAATTCTTTGTTACGAACATGCCAACATGCATAGTTTATGACATAGTTAACATCGAGATTGTGATTACTGATATCACTCATTAAAAGAGATTTGACTATGTAGGTATAGGTACTTTATTTATTTTTTCAAACTATTCAAAACGTTTTAGTCAATTAACAAAAACATGTACGAAAATATAAAATATTTATGACACGTTTTGTTATCTGTATAGCACACGTATGCACATGTATTGTTGTACTTTATAGGTATATTCCATATTATTTATAATCTGCTTTTTAATAGTGTAATTATACATTTTATTTGCCTTTGAGTCATTATCATTAATGATAATAAATTCTTTTCACAGATATTTTTACAAATTGTTTAACTACTTCATTGATGTTTAAAAATATGAAATTTGGTAATTGTATAACGTTATAAAATGGTAGATAATCATTATTACACGGATATGTACGTACATTTATTGCTTGTTATACCTATTTGGCAATTATTAAATAGGTATGTAAAAAAAATAGGTACCTATCATTTCAAAATTTAAATAAGTGTAATAATGAGCAATAATAAATGCACTCGTGCGTTACAATTAACGCATAATGTTCACATATATTGCTTATTCGATCTCCACATTTTACAGCATTTAGATATGTAGGTACATATTTATTCATACTTCACATAATTAAAATATTTTTTATTAGCTCAAAATCTAAGGGAGAAAAGGATACCTATATGATTTTAGTTTTTAATGACCATTGAATACTCGCTAAATTAGTTAAATACTCGTTCGTACATTGTACAACTGAATGTTCTGTTTATTCACGCCTAAAAATTTACAAATAGGTAGATACTCTACTATATCCTACAACCGGCGCTATAACGGTTACATACCGTTGTTCACTATAACTCGAGTGTTTTATATTTTTTCCATTTCCCTGCATTCTCTTTAGTAAAATTGTAAAACAATTAATAATGTAATTCTTCGTTTTCATTTTCAATTATATGTATAAGCAAGCAATTTTGTGATCATTTTACACACATGTTCGTTTACATTTGTCGGACATATATTTTAGAAAATACACAGTTGACTATTTAAAAAAAAATAGGGCGCTTAATATATAAGCAAATTTTCATACAATTTAAAGAAAATCGTTTTTCCTTTGTTTCATTTTTTTTTCAATGAATAAGTACACACACATCCATTCATTTTTTCCTACGAACATATCATAAACTAGGTATATGCACATATGATAATCATTACTATTACAAGGGATTATATTTTTTTAAGGATCTCATACACATATGTATGTAATTTTTTTATTTAATTTTTTTTCTTCCTTTTATATAGTTTGTTAATTTTTATTTTTATTAAAAGTGGCGTCTTTTAGTCGAGTAAATTTTTCTGGTAAAATAAAACAAAAAATAAAGTAGGCCTAGGTATATGTACATATGTATGTATAACAGAAAACAGGCATCATAGATATGTATGCATGTTGATGAATCGTAAAATTCGTAAACATTATTTTGTAAGTCAACTTCAACATAACGCATTTACTCTTAAACATGTGTTCATGTTTGGAATCCTTGAAGACCAATTGCTTCTCAGTTTATGGTAGTCCTAGAAATCTACATAACATGCAATGTACATATGCGCGTACATATGTATATACTCTTGTCTCTCGTACGTAGAATATACTTATGTATGTAGTACAATACCCTAATAATTAAAAACAAAAAGAAAAGAAAAAAACAAAATAAATAAATAGGTATTTTCGTGTATGTGTATTATTACACCCTGCAGATTTTTGTAGTAAAATGAATGTATGACAGTGCACATATAGTATCGTAGTACGATGAACAATGAGAGTATGTGCATAATTTTTAAGGGTATTGTAGGAAGTTCTTTTATTATGGGTATTGTGTTTTACACACAAAAAGCAATGAGGAAAGGATGCTTTTTTTGTCTTTATAAATGTCTAAAACAAGAATCTTCATTTTCTTTTTGTATTTATTATATTAGGTACATATTAAACAAGAAGATGTTGAAATGTTTTAAGCAGAAAAAAATGAAAAGACCTGTAAAATATTATTTTAACCAAAAATTTTAGCTTAATTTGAGGTTTGAACTAAAATTCTTTTATCATTTATCATAGCTTATGTACGTATTCATGTGTGTATTACATCCATAAATAACTAGATAAAATAATAAATATACCTAGCTCCTCTTTATATTACACCAGTCATATACCTAACATTACGCGAATATTTTACTTTATTTAATTACATACATTTACGTATGTATGTACCTATAATATAGATACCTACATTTAATTTCACGTGCATGCATACATTTTTAATAACAGAGTGTAGACTAGACATGGTTGAAGGAAAATTCTTTTTTGCTAAGTTTTCAACAAAACTTTTGTAAGTTTTGGTATACAAACACAGAAAAATTTGTGAAAAAAATTAAAGGTACATAAAAATTTTACAAAATAAGTTAAATAAGTTTGACTGTGTATACTCAATACTTTATTTGTATCTATGTACATATATGTACCTACATAGGTACATATATATTTTTTTCATTCCCTTTTTGATAATACACAGAAAAAAATTATAATAGCCATTATTTCATTTTTAGGACAAGATTCATACAGTAAAAAAATATTTACAAAAATATACAAAAATTTATTTAGCCTAAAAATGTGTCTTTATACGGAAAACAAAATTACAGTCAATATAAAAGGGTGAATTCCGTTGAAAAAAAAAAAAAAAAAAACTAGGTTTTAGATTTTGTAATAAATTTTTGTATACGAGTACATGCCAGTTGTTTTCATGGATTTTATATTTAAAAAGGAATAGCACATTTTGCATTAACTCCCTAGTTATATAAAAATGTGCAGTGCCTTGAAAGGACTTGATTTCAAATTACAATCATTATAAGAATATAACTGTATCAATTCAAATGTTAATACCTACATAATATGTACGTATAAATTTTATTTTATGTTTGGTTTGTAATTTTTCAGTTTTTATCAGTATCTTGAATTCAAAAATATATGTATGTACCTAGTATGTAAGTACATACATTTTCTAATAAAATAAAATCTTGTTTTTTTTTTTGTTGTTGACCTCAAATAAACATTTAATTTAGCTATATATGTATATGAAGACAATAATTTTTGGAGTTCTTTCTTTTTTTTTTTAATGAATTTTATTGCAAGTTATTACGAATTTCAGTCACAATATCAATAAACAAAATTTACGATCACATAAAATTCGAAATTGCAAAAGTGACTGCAGGATATGTCTAGCTATAGGAAATTTTATTTAGAATTCAATTTTCTATAGCGTCTAGTCCATTACAGCATGATTCTAATAATATGTATGTACATATGTATGTGTAAATTACATTTTTAAGTTGTTTAAGTGCTCATAGTAGATACATGTTTTATTTTTAATGTGACAACACAAGTCAATAATAATCTGATAAAATTCAAATTCAGATACGAAATACCTACATAAATCCAGTTTATGTTTAAAAAAAAGATAGAAGAATTTGAATTTATCTATTTTTTTTTAAATCGAAAATTTGCCCAATAGAGAAAAAACAAAATTGCTAGGTACTAAGTACATATATAAAATAACAAACTTACCAATTGTTACACATGGGATCCCTTTTATATTTTTACCAAAAATCTGTGATATCGCTAACAGCAAATCACCAACCAATAAACATGCAATATAATATGTTTGGCATCGCCAATGTAAAACATGATGATTCGATGGCATCATAAATCCTGCAGCTAATGTAGCTGATAGAAAGATAACAGAGATAAGTAAACCAATCGAATATAATGTATATTGTACATTCTTTTCTGCTGAAGTATCTGGAGCAGATGGAGGAAATGGTACTGGAAAAAGATCTGAACACGCAAACATGCTAACATATGACGATCTATTTATATTGGAATTTTCAATAGTATGTTCTAAACAAAATTCATTATTTGCTAGAGTTTTTCCAGAATCAAGTGTTAAACTTCCTTTCTGTTCGTCAAGAAATTCTATTTGAAATTTTCCCACAATTGCATAATGTGTATTACATTCTGGAAATCCGTATACAATTTCTATTGTTGTTGAATTTAATATGTTTGCTTCATAAAGCGGATGTCGTGGATCAGTAAAAAATACACAAGTACCATTTATTGCTTCGTATGCAGATTTTGGACCACAACATTTACGTACTTTACTTAATTTTTTTGGTGCTATTAATGAATCTACACCATGTACTTGAGGAAAGCATACTAATGCAGAATCTTTTTCAGCGCAATAATCTTCAGATGAAATAAAAATTGATTTTTCTGATAAATAAAGTGATCCATTTGAAATAATATTAATATTTGGTGCACCAACAAATAATTCTGGTTCTTTACATGTCTTTGGTATAGTATTCTCTTGAATTTTAAAAAATTTTGGTGCTTCACCTTTTGGTTTATAATGTGTTTTTCTTGCTAATAAATATACTGTAGGTACCCATTTTTCTGATCCACCTGTCACACATGTTTTACTTCTATCAAGATATTCTCCAATTCGACAACATTTATTTATTTGCACTTGTGGTGGTGGTCTACCTGTATACACGTAAATCGGAAATTGAATTACTATACAAATTGTAATATGCAGCAACAGGTGTTTTGTTTTTTTCATTTTAACAAAAATTTCTTTTACACTTTTTTCGATTTCTTCACAATCAAAATTAAACTGAATAAAGTGAAAGCAAAAATATAAAAGTTCGCGATATATTTTTTTTATTTTTTATCTTTTATTCACATTGAAATATACCTAAATGAACAAAAAATAAAGATATTTCCAATTATAGTTCAGATTTTAAAACAAGATGAAAACCACACAAACACAAATGAAACACATTTTAACACAAGTTTAAATATAAAACTGGATTTCTTTTTAAATGACCATTTCTTGAAAATCACTTCTTTTCATTGTTAAATACTACCACAAAATCATTGACCGGTTAAGATCTCTTTTAAAACCGTTTTCTTTCAAGTTAATCGGTATATAACAAAATACACACGTATATTATTAACGAGTTTTACATGTATTCCATTTTTACGCTCGTATAAAAGTAATAGAAATTAAAAACTCGTAAATTATGCTTTCAATATTTTCAAAGAACTTTTTTATTAATTTTTTTTTTTTTTGAATTAAATGCAAAAAGTAAAATATTCCTTATGGTAAATTCCGTAAGCGAAAATTAAGATAAATCAAAAAAAATTCACAACATAAACCAATTACCACCGCTATTAGAAGAAAGTCAAAAACCCAACTGTATGTATGAAAGAACTGTATGCATTGTACGAACTACGACTGCAGTGAATTGTGTTTGTGTAGAATAAAATGTAATAGAATCGTTAACATCAACGTCATACGAACAACTCATACAAGTCCCAAGCCCAACATATCGTCGGCGTTGAAATGCTGAAGTTATGATTGTGAAAAGTGAATACAAAATACAATACATAATCAGGGCTATCGTTTGACATTTTTCGAGCGGAGTTTTTGATATTAAAAATCGGAGTATTTTTGGTCTAATTATTTTAAATATGCACTACAAATGTCTTTTATTTTCACTTTATACACTTTTTTGACTTGATGTAACAAAAACAAATGTATACATTCGTTTTTACATTTTTATTTAAAATTGAAACAAAAATATAAGTGATAAAACGTAAATAATGAAATAAAGAAAAAAATAACATAAGCAAAAAACGTTAAAATAACTTAAATAAATTAGAAAAAATCTAAAATTAACAAAATGTTTGAAAAATAATTGAACTTATAGTTTCTATCAATGAACAATTTCTTTTTTTGCTTTAAATAAATTTATTGAAAAAAATACTCTTCCTGTCGCAGCGCTACTGTACGAAAAGGATAATATATCATGAGTGAGTTTTTCTAGTCTTAAATACTTCGTTTTCCCAAGTCCGTTATAAGGTATTCATTTCAAATATTATGGACCAAAATGTTTTTCATATTTTGTTTATAAGATAATAAATTTTGCCCATGTGTAATATAGTACTAGATAATTTAGAAAAGTTGTAGTAGATGAATGCAAAATAATCAGTAAAATATTTACACGAGTAAGCTGATTGAGTTTTAAAATTCAGCGGTATAAAAAAGTAGTATCGGAGTACGAACAGTAAAAACGGAGTAAAAATATTCCGACCGAAGTCAAACGATAGCTCTGTAACATAATACATTATACAATACAAAAGCAAATACGTACGTATTACGTTTACGTACAGAATACATATAGAAATCTGGTTTATACTTTAACTTTATATATAATCGTTGTGTCATTGAGTAACTCGCGTTTGTGTATAACTTTTTTGTAGCGTTTTTCAATTCAACACTGAATGTGTTTTAAATTCGATTTTGAAAGAAATGTATGTTCGAAATTGTTTATACATATTTCATTTATTTATAAATATACAATGATACCGTGATGCTCATGTACAAGTGGCGCTGGCGGCTAAACATACTGTTCGAAGATTTTCTATCTCTGAAGATTTTAAACTCTCCGGCGTCACAGAAGTAATAAGGAAGGAGCTATTTTTGTTTTCATTGCTTTATGCCCCATGCAAAAAGTATATATTCAAATAGAGTTTCCAATTAATAAAACTGTCAAAATTCAATGGGATTAAATGGGTTTCGAAGATATTTCGAAGACATTTCGAAGACATTTTTTGCAAACATACAGACAATTGGAAACTCTATATATATACTCTTTGCCCCACGTAACAAATAAAAAACCAAAAATTTTCCTGTACGTGAAACTCCCACCATAAATAAGTAGAAGCATAAAGTTATAAAAAAGCACCTTTATATAAAAAGGAGCCACATAACACATGTCTAGTTTGACCAGACGTCCCCCTTTTCGGGGGATCACCCCCTTTTATTAACCCTGTCACTCTTGGATAAGCGTCGCAGAAAGTGTCCTCCTTTTCATTAATTTAAATTTCACTTTACACCATTTAAACCAATTTTGCACTACAATTTTTCTTTATGATTTACTTTTTTTCGTTCCAATTTCCTATAATTTTCATTTTTGTTTTGACGTTTCTGAATGCTTTCAATATACATATTTCAATATGTACGTATGTATGTATAATCAATGAAATTTAAATTCACAAAAACTCTTTTGGGCTTTTAGCCGATAGCGTGGTTCGGGTGATGAAAGAGGAAACGACATGCCGATCTATTTAAAATATATTGTTTTTCCCATACAATACATGAAGAATGTATTGCTAGAAAAGGTATGAATAATGTACTTAGTAGCAAAGTAAGTCAAAAACTTATTGGTGTTGGGTGGGCAGCTCATAATCATCATAATTGCATACAAACAGCAGCTGATCTTTTGCCAATTGATATTGTAAATATTGTGGTAAAGGTTTACGGGCATTTCTACATATGTATGTATATACTGTGAGAGTAGAAACTTTAAATATATTTTGTGAAGAAGCTGAAATCCAATACCTTCGAATTCTAGGTTACAGTAAAACTAGATGGCTGACGTTAATGCCTGCAGTTGAAAGAATTTTAAGAATGTTTGTGCCACTTAAGTCTTATTTTATGTCTATGACAAGCAGTCTACTGCTGTTAAAAGCATAGAAAGAGAATGTAAGACCGTGATGGAGGTTTCAAATATTTTAAATAATTTAAAAATTAAATTCCAACAGAGGCTTGAATCAGAATATATCCCTCTTACTATTCGAATTGATCTAAAAGATCTCATAGGAAATGGGTTGATCAATTAAGCTTGGTTCATTTCTCACATAAAGAATTTTTATAGTAATTGCCTTCAATTCTAAGTGATATAAACGTATTCAATTGTATTTCTCTGAAGCATATCGTATGTTAAAAACTTTTCGAATATGTTAGCAAAAATTTTCCTGATAATGATATTGAAGAAAACGATTTTTTTGATGAAATTTCGTATTTGAAATGTTATGCCATAGACAAAGTATACTCTACTCTACTCTGTAGAGTATACTTTGTCTATGGTTATGCAAATCAAGCAAAAATTGAAGAATGGAATTCGAGATCAGAGGCAAATGATTCAAGATGGGTCGAAATTTTTAAGTATTTTGAAAAAAATAATGTTCCATACATAAATTTCAAAACTATTGTAGAATACGCCCTTGCTTTTCCAGGTATAAATGCAATAACTGAAAGAGTTATTTCTATCGTTTACAAAATTTGGACTTCAGATAAGTTGCAAATACAAGTACATACTATTGAATCTATTTTATATGTAAAATTGAGTTTAGTTAAATCTTGTGAAGAATTTATTAAGCTTTTAAAAATGATAATAAATTATTGATACATTCGTGATTCGACTGAAAAATATTTGTGATATGAAAATGCAAATACCTATATTTGTTTTTTGTTCTCTACAATTATTTTACTTAAAGTAGTTCTTTTTATTTTTGTTTATAATTATATTGTTTTTTTTACTTTGTTGTAAATGAGATAAAAATTTTATTTTTATTTTATTTTTTTTTTTCATTTTTAAGAGAAAAGGAATTGTTCTTGTATACATTTATTTTTTATTAACTTTGTAATAAAGTTAATGTAACCAATATACAAAATACAAATGTATTTATTTAAACTTTAAAAAAAATTTTAACCTATGTTGTTTTCCTTTCGTCATTCAAAAATCTGGTCACTTTACACATGTCACAGACACAACACTTTCATAAACTCAGCAGAGAATTTCGGGTAAGTATGGGAACGCTTTTTTTATTTCATTTTTCATTCACACCTTACAATCCGTATAAAAAATTTTTATAACTGTAAATTCAATTTTATATGCATTTTTCTCTATAGTAATATCAAGATTATCAAGTAATATCTTACTGTATGTACTGTTCATAACTAACTAACTCAATGCCGTCATCAGCATTATTCTTTTGAAAAAGTGTTAAATATTCTTCATTCATAATATAATAATGTAAATAATTCGGAAATTATTAAACGTTAAGCTAATTTCGATCGTATACTTACAAATTTACAAATTTTTAATTTTAACTGGGAAAATCCATATGACATTGACAAAACAAAAAAAAAAACACTGTGGATACATATCGTATACGAAATCAGTACATACATACATATGTACATATTTCAATTTATATCCTTTGAAAAAGAAAATTAAATTCTTCATTTGCAGTTTTTATACTTACTATGTACGTTTCTATATATTTTTAAGTATCTTGGAGCTCATTTTATTTAGTTAATCTTCAGACAAACGAAAAATCGTTATTTTTTTATCGTGGAAAATTGCCAACAAAAAAGGAAATTAACTGCATATGTACATAAGTATGAACATTCTGAAATCGCAAATATTCTCTCTAATGTTTCATTCTATATTTATCTCACTAACACTGTTTGTATACGATGATAAAAGTACACGTTGTCAAAATTTATTTCAAGTTCAATAATGCACCACTAGCATTGTCCATTTGATGCGATACTCATCAGTTTTATAATCTTATTCTAAACATCGCATCAAATAGATAGTGATGCATTTTTGAACTTACCCTTAGCCTTTTTTACTGCTTAAATGCCAATATGTAATTTAAAAGACGGTAATAATTTAAAGGAGAACAAAAACAAATCTCATGCTTTTATACTGAAATGTACAGGAAAAGATATAATATGCAAATTGTGTCTATGTCATTTGAAATGAGTTTTTTACAACAATTTTAAAGTATTAAAATGAATTTTTTTTTTTTTTTTTTTTTTTTTTTTTGAAGGAATGAATTCACCTAGTTTGTGTACATATGCACGTATATAAATTCAAATTCATTATACTTAGGTATGTACACGTACATAATAATCTGTTTGGCTGAAGCGTGGATGAATTATAAAAGGATAAACAAAGTATACGGGAAAAATTGTCACTTTTTTGGCCTCTTATAGTCAAAATATCTTTAATGAGAAATATTCTCATGTACTTTTTGGTAGGGTTGGACTCAAGTACTCGAGTATTACTTGATATCGAGTACTTTGTGTAGAGTACTCGATACTTTTCTACTCGATACCATGTAGCGAGTACTTGGTCTTGAATACTCGATACTTTTCAATGAGTACTCACTAGTAATACAGTGTGAAATTTTACCTGAATTTCAAAGTTTTATTGAAGAAATGAGCAAAAATAAATATTCTTACTGGGCAAATAGTAAGGGTGAATAAATTAGGATCCATATTGACTATATAGATTCACTGAAAAGCACTTAATTTTTCAGTTACTAGTAAAAAAATTTTTTGAATCATTTGGTTTGAAATTCATACTAACTACCTATATTGCACCCACTAATATTAAGGTCTTATGGGACCTTGTATGGGCGTACATACATGTCTGTTTTCTTCTCTCATAATTTCTAATTAAACTGTTTCACGAGCAGTATTACCGCAATCAACAAGGCTTTTATTAAATATCAGATTAATTTTTTGAATATCAATATATAGTGACATATTGATCACTTAAGTAATCGTCATAAGACCTTAAGTGCATAATATTAGTGGATAAAGTACAGCTAAATATATGAATATGAGATGAACTCCCAGGAGTCCTGTTAACAGGGTAAATAATCAACCGATATTCAGTACAAAATAAAGGTACATATACATACATATGTATATAATTGGCAACTAGTGAATACTTGATACCAAATACTCGATACTTTTCAAATACTCGGTCGGTATCGAGTAGTATCGATACCTTGGGTAAGTACTCATACCGAGTACTCGTACTCGATATTTTTTCGAAAAAGTCGAACCCTACTTTTTGGGTTCAAAATTTCATTTGTGTGTGTAATTATATTTCTCGAATCCTTGCATGTGTACACTGAGAGAAATTTTAAGTTTCTTCCATGGTTGGGACAACTATATTAAAGTTTCAATAAACATAATAATCACAGCATAGTTGTCATAATCATACAAATTATTCTCATAACTATTTCGAATGGTTATGTGGATTATAACATATTTGAAATAAATATACTATTGTTGAAATGGCTGATAATTGCAATTATGGTTGCGACAATCATACTAATTACATCATGTAATTTTAGGCTCCTAATATGTTTTATGTTTGCCACAAACATTTCAACAATAAGCATAATCATCCCAATAATACTATGGTTTCAGGAAAAATGTTAGAGTTACAAAGGTCGCCAGCCTTTTTATGGTTGTCACAAACATAGTATAAAATATATTGTATGGTCATTCCAACTATGTTATAGTTGGAGCAACAATAACTGATTTTTCCTGACGTCGCATGATTACACGTAACATAGTATAGTTTCTATAATCATACTATGGTTGTCACAAACATAGTATATATATTGTATGATCATCCCAAATATATTATAGTTGGAGCAACAATAACTGATTTTCCTGACGTCACATGATTACCCGTAACATAGTATAGTTTCTATAATCATACTATGGTTGTCACAAACATAGTATATATATTGTATGATCATCACAAATATATTATAGTTGGAGCAACAATAACTGATTTTCATGACGTCACATGATTACACGTAACATAGTATAGTTTCTATAATCATACTATAGTTGTCACAAACATAGTATATAATTATTGTATGCTCATCCCAAATATATTATAGTTGAAGCAATAATAATATGTTTGTGGTTAGTGCATTAGTCAGTTTGTCAGTGTCAGTCAGTCAGTGCACAATAGTCAGTTTGTACAAATTTTCAGTATTTAGCTCTGAAATTTACAAGCGACTAGACGTTTTTGTAATGCATACGAGTATTATACATATGGTATTAAATTAAATTTTTAAATATTGTGTTAATATTTGCAGTTTTTGTAACAATAGCGTTTTTTTGTGATCAGTTAACAAGTGAATAATAAAATAATAAGATAAAAACTTTTATGAAAAAATTCAAACAAGCGGTTGTTTTGGTATGTACTATTTTGTTTTTTATAACTTGTTTTCAAAAAATAAAATTTTCCATTATTTTTTAACTCAGTTCTCATTTAGTTTATTAAACCAAATAACATTTTTGTATTAATAATGAAGAAGTTTTTCGTAACTGCTTCTTACCAATCTTGTAAGAAGCTTGTTAAAGTTTTGTATGATGACGAAATGAGTTACGAACTTCTAAAGACAACGTTAATAAAGGTGTTCTCACTTAAAAAAGATCCTATTTTGATAACTCATTCAGGCTTAGAAATAGAAGAAGATGACGTCCTTGACTATATTAAACAATATTCATCTAACTTGCAATTTATTTTGTACATCAAAGGTATCAATTGGTTATTATTTTCATCTCGAGTTAAAACTTCAATCTTGCTTAAAAAAAATGTTTGATATTTTTAACATTTAAGATGAATTAAGTCAAGAGAACAATGTGTTGTCTGATGACGCAATTCAAGAAAACTTGTTTTTAAATGTGGAGGAAAACACAGCTTTATTAACGCCTACTATAAGTACTATTCAAGCACATCAGACTATTGGTAACCACATTGGTAACAACATAAATCCGAATGTTACCGACCACACATTAATGTTTCAAATTTTTAACAATCTTGATACCAAGGAGGTGAAAATCATTATTTTTTTAATTAGATCCAATTGTTATTTTTTTTTTTTCGATAGGAATTAATGCATTTTGTCGGATGTCACCTAAAGCCTATTTTAAAATCATATAAAGAAAGCGGAAGTTTAAATAATTTCGAAAGGGTTACTCCAGCTAAAACAATTGTGAAACATATTTTGGATTTAGACCCTCAACAAACGTAAGTAAATACGCATGTAGTCCTAATGTAAGATAAACATTACGACGTGATCATTTTAATGATATTTTTAACTGATAGTAATAATTTTAGATTTTCACGACCTCAATTTGAAGCCTTGGCCAGTAATATAGTATTGTACAAATTTTTTCGTCTGAAACCGAATCAACATATTAGAAGAAATACTGTGAAGGAAAATTAGCGAGTGGTAAACTTTGGGATGCATACAACAACTACCGTACTAAACTAGCTGCATCTGGAATTATAAGAAGGCGATCACGTGCACGCACAGATTCTCTTACAAGTACCTCAACTCTTTCACCGCGTTCTTCAGTCTTAGACTTCGGTATATATAGCAAAAAAATTTTTTTCACTCATACCTAAATTTTTTATGTAATATATATTTATATACCAAAATAAATTTAAATATATAAGATAATATAGACAATCACGACGCCACTGAAGATTTAAAAGCACTGGAAAGTTACGTACATGGAGAGGACCTGAATCGGATTCAGGACACATTAGAAATTCGAAAAGGAATTCTCCAAACTGAAATTACATCAGCGGATTATATAAAACGTTTTCCCGCACTTGAGCAAGCCGATGGATACAAATTGGTAACAATTATTGCTTTTAAACTTAACTTAACTTAAACTTAACATTTAAAATGGTTTAAATATTTTAAATTTCAGTGTGCTATTGATGTAAAATATCTGTACGGGAATAGTGCAAGTTTTGACATGACAAATGATTATTTTGAAGCAATTTTGAGAAAAGGAAAGAGAAATCCTCAAAACAGAATTAAGGACATATTGACTCTTATATCAAAGGAAACAAATGGTATATAACAAAATGGTACATACGTTATAAACGACAATAATCTTTTATTTTTATTTTTTTGTATTTCTAATTACAGATATTCAAAAGAGAGTCTTGTTGTTATTAATTTTGCCATATTTACTCCCTGTATCTAATATAAAAAGAGGAAGAAAGACTTCACTTAAACCTAGTAAGATTGAAGTCCAGGAATCGTTTATTTCTTGTCATGAGGTATATGAAATGTGAATAAAGTTCATTTTAACATGTGAGTAAAATATTTTTTATTTTAGAGCTTAAACGAAGCTGATGCAGTCCAACGAAATTTATTGTCGAGCGCTGATGGGCATATTCAATCAAAGTTAGTGTATTAATTGGATTTTCAATAGAAACTGCTGTCATATATTTGGCTCACATAAAATATCACTTTACGGCTTGTAATTTAAAGGAGGCTTCAGAGGCCTACATGAATATATTTCTAGCTCTTAATTTGGAATACCCACAACAAAGTAGCAAAATATGGTATTTTGTTCAAAAATATATCTTTAAAATCAATACATCATACGATTATTCTGACACTGCGACGAGTACATTAAACAACGATTTACTACAAATAAGTAATTTAGTAAATCATGAATATTAAATGTTTTAGCTGTTCCAATTTTTTTGTAAGTATTTATACACTTTTTACACACATAAAATTAAATCACAAAAATATTTCACGGTTTCCATGTATATTTTGTAGTAGAGTGTATGATAATATCTACTACTATAAAATTCATATTAAGCAGCATTTTCGAAAGCACAAAAATACAAGTACAAAAGTAGTTTCATCAACAAGGCCAAATTTTTTCGACCAAAGTCAGATTTCAGTGATTCCAACTGCAACAACTTCTCCTGTTTTTCAAAATAATACTGCTGAAATTGAATTTGATTTAAATTTTCTTCGATTCATAATAAAGTTTTACGCTAAAGGAGAAATTCCTCGAAAATATTGTCTTGAAATATTGCAAGATTTTCAAAAATTTTTTAAATCATCATTAATTACTTATAACGAAAAATTTAAGGAGGTTAATTCAAAAGAAATTATTCTTGATTTTTTTGATACAATTTTTAAGGATACAATTCCAACAACAGAATATAAATTTCTTAAGTACATCGAAAATTCAGGTTTTGATGTAAAATATAGCACCACAATTTTACATACAGCACATGAAAAATCCATAGATCTTCGGAATTCAGTATTTTTAAACAAAGTTGTACATTCTTCAAAAATTATTTCTTTACTTGATTTGTTTTTCAAATTATTCAATAAAACTTCTTTTTTATTGGATCTTACAAATTATTTAGAAAATCTGGAAAAAGGCCCTCAACATTTTTTGTATGATTTCATACAATCAGATTTGTTTAAAGATAAACTCAAAAAAATTCCTGTTTCAGAAAATAGTTTGTACTTACCTCTTTTCGTTTATTTTGACGATTTTGAAGTCAACAATCCATTGGGATCACGCGCTACTACTAAAAAAGTAGGTGGTGTTTATGTTAAAATACCCTGTTTACCACTTCATCTTCAATCAAAGTTGAATTTCATCTTTTTAGGAATGTTGTTTCATACAGAAGACCGAAAACAATTCGGTAATAAACGTATTTTTGAATCTTTCATAAATCAGTTGAATAATTTATTTAAAGATGGAATTGATGTACAAGTTAAAAATTACAGAAAAGTGTATCTGGTAACTTGTTTGGTATTAGGAGATAATTTGGGATTAAATTCTATTCTTGGATTTTCCGAATCTTTTAATTCTCACTACTGTTGCAGATTTTGCACCATTTGCAAAAATGATCTAGTCAAAACATGTAAATTATCCACCCGAATTTGTCAATCCATTGATGAACAGTTATACCAAATAAGCTCTTTAAATAAATTTATACATACAAGTATAAAAGAAGATTCTGTTTGGAATCAGTTAAATTTATTTCACGTTACACAAAACTTTTCTGTTGACCCAATGCATGATTTATTAGAAGGTGTTTGTAAATATGATATAAGCCTTATTCTCGACATATTTATAAACCAAAAAAAGTATTTTACAATTGAACAGTTAAATTATAGAATTCTTACATTTAATTTCGGTTCTACCACATGCAAACCTCCTTTATTTAATAACGACTTTCCGCAAAATAGAAAAGTTAAGATGTCTGCGGCTGAAATGTTGACTTTTATCCTAAATTTTTCACTTTTGATCGGGGACTTGGTTCCTGAAAACAGTATCGAATGGAGTTTATACATTACTTTGCGCAAAATTTTAGATATTTGCTTCAGTAATGTAGTACATAAAGATCTGTGTGATCTCTTGCAAAAATATGTTGAAGATCATAATACTCTTTATTTGAAAATATCAAATTTAAAATTAACTCCGAAATTTCATTTCCTATTACATTATCCTGATATTATGCGATATGTTGGACCACTAAAACACATATGCTCAATGCGGTTTGAAGCATTTCATCAAAATTTAAAGAAAATTTCTTACAACAGTAAATGCAAAGTTAACATTCTGGAAACAATGTGTGTAAAAAGTAGTATAAATACTTCAAATATTTTATTGAATTATGAAACACTTGTTAATTTTCCTGTCAAACATGGTATCTTAAAAAAATTAAAAAAAGAATTGTATGCTAGATATAACATAAAATGTACTGATAATTTATATTCTACAAATTATGTAGTTTCTAGGGATTTAACAATACGAAAAGACAATGTAGTTTTACTAAATGAAAATATTTTTGCAAAAGTAGATTATATTGTAAAATATAAAAGTAATTTCTACCTTTTATTATCATCTTTTGAAGTTTTATCTTTTGATAATCATTACTATTCATTTGTAGTAGAAAAAGACTATAAATACTTTGCAAAATCAATTAAAGACTTTAATTATGACAGTATTGCACATGTCAACATTACACCAAAAGGTGACATGCAAGTTATTAATTTTAATTATATAAAATATTCATTTGCAAAAAATTGAAATAAACATGATAAATAAATAAATGGAAATAAATTTTTAAAAATTTTTCTTTTCTTTTCTAACAACAAACACATTTATAACATTTGTAAATATTTATAGGACTATTTTTATTATATAATTATTTATAAGATTTTCAAATTGAATTATTTATTAATTATTTATTAGGATTTTCATCGTTTTACAAAAAGAAATCGTATTTTATAAAAAGAATTCGTATTCTCGAAATAAGAATTAGTTTACAAAAATAATTTGCCTTTTTACAGCTTTTTTAAAGAAACAATTGTATCGTTTATTCAGCGATAGGTAAAGATATATACATATACATATGTATACGTTTCAAGAATTTTGGGCCGTATCCTTTGCAAAAAGAAACATATTTCTACCTTTACTCGTTGCTAAGCAATTAGCAAAAATTTGTTTTATAGAAAAACTGTATAAAGACATAATATTTTTGTAAAAAACAAATTCTTATATTAAAAAGACGAAATATTTCTATAAAATGATGAATTGTTTTTGTAAAACAATGAATTCAATTTGAAAATCCAACCATGTTTCATAGTTACTAGAAATATGAACTATGATTAATGCAACTTTGTATTTGTTTGCAATAACTATATGTTGTGGTTGCCTCAAACATATTTATGATTAATATATATTTCTGACAACCATAATATATACTTCTCTCAATCATAATATATGCTTCTCGTAACCATAATATATACTTTTCTCAACCATAAAATATAATTCTCTCAACCATAATATATGCTTCTCGTAACCATAATGTATACTTTTCTCAACCATAAAATATAATTCTCTCGACCATACATATGCTTCTCGTAACGTAACCATAATGTATATTTTTCTCAACCATAAAACATAATTTTCTCAATTATAATGTATACTTCTCTCAACCATAGTATATTTCTCTCAAACATTTTTATAATTATGATAAAAATAAAATGTATACTTTTAAATATATACTATAGTTTTCTCAAACTTAATATGATTGAAATAACTATTTCTATAATTCTTATAACCAACGTTATATTTGTGGCAACTATAACTGAGCTCAATTAAGTAGTGTAGTTACATGATAATTATGTTTATAGCAACTATGTTACATTTGTAACAAAGTTAGGACAACTATGTATGTGTGTCAATCATAATAGTGTTCTTTAAAAATATGATTGGCATAATCATATTTTTTTTCCCAGTGTATGTAAATTTTTCCCCGACTCATGTTTAATATCTTATAAACTACAGTTAGGCAAAAAAAAAATGAACAACTTTAAAAATCACATGTCTTCTATTCTTACATATAAATTTTTACGAATTTCTATGTAAAAACAACAAAACATTCGAAAAGTGTACCTTCAATTATCCTTCAACTGTACTATTTCTATTAGTCACAAATACATATGTATGTTTCAATCGTGTATTTTATTACACATTTCAAGCAATTTCGGTTAAGTGGACCATATTACACAAAGTACAGTGCATTCTCGATACACTCTTCATGTTTATTTTTACTTTAATATCATTTCTTTTTACAAGGATTTCTAAACATGTTTATCGACTATTCCATGTAGTCCGCATGGATTGGTTGAAAATAAAAGCAATAAAAGTACGTATAGATTTCTCCTATCTCATGTGTAAACACAATATTTTACATTATGTTTTTAATCTGCATGCGCAAAAGTATTGGAAAATAAAAGGCAAAATAATATTTTTTAACAAGCGCACATGTTTAAGCATAAGGATTAAAGAATAATATTTTCAATTGTCCCCCCCTTGCCCCCCTTGTCCGACCATCACCTAAAAACACTTGATCAGTGTTGTCGATCTCCTCTATCGCCCCCACTCACTCACACCCCCTAGCGACCGTGTGTACCCGGATCTAGATATTTACCAATGTTTGTTTATTAACTTTAACAAAAACTGTAAAATGTAGTACATATTATAGAAGTTATTCATAATATTTTGCTAAACAAACGTTTGTGATTAACGCTTTAAACAAATTTAGTTATTTAAGAATGGTATTTATGGTATGCGCAAATAATAAAATGTCTTGCTTGTAGATATCCACTACCATCCACTACCCGTATTTGAATACGCTTGTAAACGTACATAATATGTATTCATAAAAAATACAACTAAAATTACATACATATGAATTACTTTTTGTATAATATTAATTTTATGAAAATTAGGCCACCTGGTTTAAAAGTTATTGTAAAATGAATATAATCTGGAAGATTTTAGGTCAAAAATCAAGGCAGCAACAAAAAATTTAGAACAAGAGCGGAAACCAACTGATTTTTGACCTAAAATCTTCCAGATTACGCGGTATATTCGTATGTTCTTTTTACAATAAATTTTGATCCAGATGGCCTAGAAGGACCATGAAGCTGGATTTGTTGAAAAGGTAATCGACCAGAGAAATTATTTTTTGAAACTGGATCATACCTTTACCTGCGTAAGAAAGCATTTTTTTCTAAGCAAAGAATTGAGTTATATTTTTTTTTAAATCGCCCTCGTAGCGTTATAACGAAGCAATAACTCAAAAACGACTACCATTACAGCTAAACGGTAAAAAAATCTTGAGAGGTGGACTTTTTACTGATACAATGAGTGCTGAAATATTATGCTGGAGTTATTATATGCTGAGGTATAATAATTTTTAGGCTGAAAAACATAGTGAAAATGAAAAAACACAAAAATTGCAATATCTCATAAGCAAAGCCGAAACGGGAAAAATGCAATATGGCATTTTCGACTGGAAATTATCTCTACTTTCACCCCTTGAAATATAGTTCACGTTTCTCGGAACATCCTGTATATACCATGTATAATCGTACAAGTCTGTTATGTATAATTTTATATAAACATAAGGTACATACATACATATGTACATATAAATACAAGGATATTTTATGTGAATACCACTACTAGACAATGTATTCTTCCGGTACAACCATGTAAAAGGTATTATTTTTATATGCACGTGTATATTGCAATTTATTACACATATGGATATAACTAAAATGTGTATGATATTACGTTCAGGTTCAGGATATTATGAATTTTAGTTGAAAAAAGTATGACAACATATTATATGCAAATTATATACGACCACAACGAGCAAAATCACCACTGCATTGCGAAATAAATATGTATGTATGTGTATAGTTTAGTTTTACTTGTTTTTTTTTTGGTTTGGTTTCAACATTATGTACATATGTACATTACATACATGTATTTATTTGCAAATGAAATGAACCTTGCCTCAAGTTCTTTAAGAACACTAACATTGATTTTAGATTGAAATTGTAAATATATGTACATTTGTTTGCTTGTAATCTGTGTATACATGCATAGGTAAATATGTATGTACATATATATAAATCTTATAGAAATAAAGTGCAATATTGATAATAATTGTTAACGTACACACATATTTATGTATGTACATATATAAACAATTTACGTGAAATATTGTCTGTCTTGCTATTTAAATTTTGAATATAATGCTAAAATAAGAGGACACATATGTATTCACAAACAGGCAATCGTCAATGACACAAACGCTTTAATTTTTATATGATTTTGATGAGATGATATTGTACCATATTTGTATGAAATCGACCCTCAATCTATTTAAAATCTATTTTGTACGTAATAAAAGGATACATAATATATTTTACTAAAATCTTCAATGTGTAATTAATTTAGTCCCTGATGTGTTTGCTACTTTATTTAATGCTAGAATTGTTCATTCGCCTCTAATAAATGATAAGTACTTTCATGTACAGATATTTTACATGACAAGCATTCTGTTTTTGATTCGGATTCTCTTCATTTTATTTAGTATTGTACGTATGTACATATACATACACATGTACATACATACTATATATAGTAATGAACGTTCTTGTTTACATTTATACGTATATATGTACATACATGTAAATTCAATTTGAACATTCTTGTCGAATTGAATACATGAAATGTAAAATAGAATTGTACATTTTGTACGTTAATATACGTTTTGTTGTATACGTAACGTACTCTACACATACCTATTATATTGAATTATATATTGTACTGTATACACGTAATTATAGGTGTGCATATGCATATAAAGATTACGATTATTACAAGTGTATATATTTATCAAACGGAAGTGTTTTTGTTGTCACACTCAATATTTATGTATGTATATATTGTGCACATTATTATACAAAATAAAGTGTTGTACATTGTTTACGCATGAAAAACTTTTCTTAAAAATTTAAATTTAAAATCTATTTTCATTTATATTTTATAATATATACAGATTTCAAAGGAAAAAGTTTATAATATGGTAAACAAAAATACCACCCACTCATTCATTTATCCATTCATTCATCCGTTATCTTTATTTGTATACACAATAAATGTGCATATTTGGGTACGTACATATGTATGTACGTCTATAAGGATAAATCTGTAGATCTGTAGTAGTATGTTTACTTACCAAACATAAACTTTTAAATTTGATTATGCAAATAAATGCATTCAAATGAAATTTTAAATTTCTGGTACTTGTTTGTATGTATAAGTTTTTAATGGAACTGTAACGTAAGGAGGCAAAAGAAAAATTCAAAATAAAATCTAATAAACATGAATAGAAAGGAAACAAAATCATCAATGAATTTTTTTTTTTATCATTGCTAATATTATCATTACAACTAAATGGTTTTTGTTTTCTCAGTTGAAAAAAATATTTAAAATAAAAAGAAAAATAAAATTCGTTATTACAGAATACGAAGAAAGATCAAACGCAAAAACATTAAAAAAAAAAAAATTTCAAGTAATTTGAAAATACAACACTAAAATAAAAAAGATTTATTGGATTAAATATAAAAATTGATTTTCAGTCGATTGCTTAGACAAATCTAAATAAACAAAATTATATTATACGCTATTTGAATTAAATTGATTATGAAATGAAGAAGAAAAACAAAATCTCTTACACAACATCAGTAATTAAATTAAATATGTATAACAAAAATACATACAAAAACAAAGAACAAGGAAACTAGAAACATTCATAATACATACATATTTCATTTAATGAATTACAAAAAATATTTTTTATTATTAAAGATAATTTTAAATATAGAATCTTAATTTGTTCATTTTTTATTACAACCATGAAATGTATTGAAAATCTGCAAAAACATCTGTTACTTAATATCTGCCGTCTATATTATTATTTTGTCTATATGTGAAGAAATTGATATATTTTCTGTAATGTGCCATGCATGTACGTATGGATGTGTTAGTGATGTGTACATTATTTTGAAAAAATTCAAAGATTTTTTAAATTTTCCAAACAAATTGATCATTATTTATCGTAAAAATTCGTAATGTCGTCATCATTTAAAATATTCAAAAAATTTATCTGATTTTGTATGAAAACTTAAGAAATGGTGGTAATACTTCTCGTGATTCGTGAAACACTATTATTAGAAATTATGAGGAAAGAAACTCATAATTAAAGTGTTCATTGAGATCTAATTAGAAATTATGAGAGAAGAAAAAAGACATACATACATATGTATGTATGTGCCCATAATTATGAAATTGGTCTAAGTCAAGATTTAAAAAAAAATGAGTTTATCAGTTATTTCACACCACATTATTTTAAACTAAATTTTAACCTTATACGAAATTCATTTAGTTTTAATTATAAAAGTGGTCTAAGTGATAAACTCATTTTGTTTTTAAATCTTGACTTAGACCACTTTCATAATTATGGGCACATATGTATGCACTCCCGAAGACCTTAAGTGCATAATATAAGTGGACAGAGTATATACAAATGGATTATTTGGATATTAAATATACGAATTGAACCAGTACTTCTTTTACTTAAAATCTAAAAACACGTAGAGACAAAATAGGTAGACAAAACAAAATTATCAAAAAATAATAATAAAATAAAATTCATATTTTATTTTAATTTAATTACTTTTATTTAAACCCATATTTTTATTTTTATATATATTTTTTTTTCTTTTACATTATCATTGTTATTTGTTTTGTAATAAAATAAGAAATACTAAGTAAGTAAAATGTAATGAATCGAAAGTGCCACAAAATGTAATTAAATTTCATTTATTTATTTATTTTTTTCTAATTAATCTTTTTAAGATTTTGTTTTTTTTTTTTTGTTTTTTAAGTTTGATTTTTTTTTTTCATTATATCATTTTTGTATGTATTTGAGTTTTCTTCCACATTTTATTATATTCGTTATATTTGAAATTGATTATTATTATTTTTACATATTTTTATTACATCAGAAAATGTCTACGAAATAATCCTGAGAATTTAAATATTTTTATATTTATTTATTAGAATAACAAATAAAAATATAGGTAATATGAATAATTAATTAATAAACACTATTAGAAAAAAAAAACGAATTGCAAATAAAAATGATACTACATTAAAATGCATAAAATGCCCAGATGTACATACTTGAATATATTTAAAATAACGAATAATTTTCAAATACAATCAAAACAAATATTTTCTTTTTTTGCTTTTTTTTTTGTTTTTGAAATTTTTTGCAAATTTGTGATTTTCAATTTACTAAATGGATATTTTATATTTTTCCTTTTTAATTCAAGAACAAAACAAGTAATTTGCTGTTTATTATCACTAATTTAAAATGTAATGCTGTGTAAGTAAGTAGATAATTAACGTTAAAATTTTTTAAATATCATTTTGCTTTTTTAAATAAAGAACAGAGAGCATAGTTACACTTTAATTAACATTTGTAGGTGTTTTAATTTTTTTATATTTATTTATACAAAAACCAAAAAAAACAAAAAGAAACAGTATGTGTTTGTGTTCGAGTATGTGTGTGTATGTGTGTTTGATTAATATATATATGTATTTTTATTATTTTTACAAAAATTATATATAGTACCTTATTTAATTTGTGATTTCTGGGTTTTGATTTGGGTTATTATTGATTTATCTTATTTTATTTATTTTTTTTTTTTTAATTTATCCACTAGAGCAAGGACCAGAAAGTCCAACAGTTTTTTTAAAAGAAAACTGTGATAAATTTCACCTGCATTATCACAGACAAATAAAAAATCAAAAAAATATATATAAATAAATACAAATAAAAATTCATTTTTATTTGTGTGATATTGCAAGGAACTTTCCGCTCAACAAAATTGATGTGACATAGTAAATTTTTTTTTTTTTTCTAATTATTTTATTAGGATATTAAAAAATATCCTTTCAAATAGAAAATGACAACAATAAAATTAACACATTCAAGACAAAAACAAATTACATATACGAGTAAATTTTATGTTTTCTTTTTTTTTTTTTTAATATTTGAACTATTTATAAAATAATTTCATTTAAGGTAGAAAAGTAAAAAAAAAAAGAGAAAAAAGGAAATGAAAAATAGCAATAAAAAAAAATGAATTATATAATGTAAAGATAGACAGAGGCATTAAATACAATTTTTATAATTATATATTATTTGCTTATATAATTATTTGATTTATGTCTTGTATGTCAAACACCAATTAGCGATTACATAAATTATTTAAGGAAAAAAAATTTATGTAATCACTTGCTCTCCCTTCTAAATTTTTTTTCTTTTTAAATATTATATTTATGTAAATATATATATATATATGCATTATTATATAATGTAATATCGATAGTATATAATATAGTAGTTAACGTGCTTTTTACATTATGTACTATATGTACACATGATGTATACCGAAAACAGAAAAAAAATATATGTATACGTATATGTCCAACACAACATTTTATAACAAATATAGATAAAACGTTAATTTAATTTTTTTGAAAATGTAATTTTTCTAAAAATTATAATTTACCTTATTTACGATCGAGAAAAACGCAAATGAAAATTGATATGAAAACTCAATATTTATATAATGAATATTAAATAATTATATAAGTACATATAATTAGTTATTAATTCTACAAGAATTTGTCTTACAAAAAAAATGCATTTCAAAATTTTTATCAAATGAAATTTAAACTTTAGAAATAGATGAAAATTTTCGATTTAAATAACACGAATAATTATCACATGTAGCCACAGCCACAGCCGTAATTTTATATGCTGTGTGTGTAAATACGAACGATTTCATTATTTTCTCAAAAATTTTAATTAAATACATATAATGATAGCTGATTAAAATACAAATAATCTAAGTCTAAGTGATAGTAATTTTTATTTCTATTGCTTAAAAAATTGTTAACACACGAAAAAATTATTGCTTAGTATTTTTTACTTATTTATTTATTTATTTAATTGTTTATTTAATTAACGTTTTATCATTTTCAAGTATACTATACAATCTAAATCTACATGGCATAATTAGACAAAAACCTGTTTGCGTTTTTATTTATTTATTTATTTTTTTTTGAAATTTGATTTACCAGCAGAACAATATTTTAATATTTATTGTAAGATTTTGCTTAATTCTTTTTTTTTTTTTTTGAAATTGTTATGTAAAATTTTATACACAGAAAAAAAAAACAAAAATTTTATAAATTTCTATTAAATAAAAATAATAATAAAAAAATAAAATAAAAATAAAAAACAGTTAAATCATAATAATAGATAAAAAATTTTTTTTTGTAAATGTGATAATTACGTGCAATGAATGAGAATTTATGTGGGATAAACAATAGAAAATATTACATACATTAGGTATGCATTAAAAAAATACATATTCCAAAAGATTAAAAAAAAAAAAATGTAATGAAAAATTTTCTGAGATTACGCACCCTGTTTCTTTTGTAAAAAATTTATTATATATTTTATATGTATTAGTATAACGTAAATATATATTTATAAATAAATTATTTTACTTTTTATTTGTATTTACTTTTTTTTTGCAAAATCTTTTTGTAAACATTGAAGAATTTATGAATTCAGATTCTCTTCCAACACACAAGTATCTCTCCCAGTTTATGGAAAAATAAATAAAGAAAAAAAAAAATAAACAAAAACAAAAATTATGTATATCTTTTCTCATGAAAATATTCAATAATTATTCTGTAGAAATCTCAGACACAAATAAAAAAAAAATTATGTGTACTAATATGCTTTTTCCAATATTTTCAACAAATTAGATAAATAAATTCAATACTTACTATTCACATAAAATGATTCAACAAATGATCTATGTAACGGAAAAAGGTAACAAAAATCTATGACACCCTCGCTATCATCATCAATAATTGAACGAAAAAGATTAATTTTTGTATTTTTTTAAATCCAATTTAGTTAAACAAAAAAAAAAAAAAAAAAAAAAAATTTTTTTTGAAAATAAAAATAATAATAAGTAAATAAATAAATAAAAACAATAAATCGAACTAACCTTTATAAATCCTGAAAGGGTTTTCCATATAAATTGAGAAATTTTCTACAATTTGATTAATGTTTACTGGACAAATTACAAAAAAAATCATTGAATTTTATTTTATATTTTTTTTTTTTTTCAAATAAAATATCGGCACTTTTTGGAAGACAGAAAAAGAAAAATAATTTACTTTTCTCTTACCTGCCTTAAGTATTTAAACATTGGTTTGTTTGCTTTTTCGTTTTATAATGTGGTTTCTATTTTTATACAATTATTGCATATTTGCACATATTGCAAAAGAACATAAATTATATACTTTATTTGGTTTTTATAATATACGGAAAAATAATATTAAATCAAGAACAAAAAAAAAATAATAATAATACCGTTCCCCATTACAAATATTTTTACAAAGGAAGAAGAAAAAAGAAAAAAAATAATTACAATTAAGTAAATTTCATTCAAATTGAAAATTAAATTTAAAAATAACGGAAAAATTAGCAACTCAAATATACGCTCAATATAATTTACTTTAATGAAATCATCATGTAATTTTTGTTTTTCTTTTTTTTTTTTTTTGTCAAGGGAAATACAATCAAAATTAACTGATTCACATAAATAAAAAAAAAAAATGATTTCATCAAAATTTATTAATTCTTAATTAAAGTCGGTTGTAACAAAAAATATCATTTTTTGAAATCTAACAATAAAACATAATTAATTTCTACAATTAAAAAAAAATAATAATTTCAGAATTTCCAATATATTCTTCAGTAAATCAGTTCATTTTTGATTATAATTTCCTTGTATATTTCATTTCGAAAGAAGAAGGTAAAAAATGTTAATAAAGCAAACAATATGTATTTTGAATTTTTTTATATAACTTTTCGAATTTCCTACAATACATTTTCATTTCATACACAGTATTTGTGCAATACACAAAAATTAAAAAAAAAAAAAAATTAATTAAAATAATATAAATAAAAATGAAAAAAAAAGCAAGAAATAAAAATTACTAAGAAAAAATAAATGCTTATGAAATTAAATTATGAGATTGTAAATTTAAAAAAAAAAAAAAAAAATAGTAAAATAAAAAATAAAAAAAATAATAATAAAAATGTGATTAAATCAGCGAAAAATGATTTAAAATCTAAATTCGCTTTAATACAATATTAGGATACAACAATAATATAATAATAATAATAATATGTATAAGAAAAAGGATAAATTTGATATAATTATACAACACATACCGGCATATTTTATGTAAATGATTATTTTTTTGGACAAATGCTTGGAAGTAATTTCTGTTTTTTTTTTACTACATTTTGTATTATTGTTTTGTTTGACTACTATATTTAGCATAGTATCCCATTTCATAATCGGTTTGAGTTTATTTTTTCTTTAGTTTGAACAACAACGACAATAATAACGACGAATTGGTTTACCTGTTAAATTTTCATAAAAATTAAAGAAAAAAAAAGAGAAAAGAAAATGTTAAAAGGCGGTATACCAATAAATATAAATTATGTTTGGAAAAAATGTTATATTATTAATTTCTAATAATACCATATAATTGAAGGCATACAAAATTGTAAACATACGTATGTATGTATGTATGTATGTATAACGTTTTCAATCTGTAATCTGTAATTAAAATGTACATGAAAACAATTTAATTTGATACATTTATAAATCATGCCAAATTGTTTTTTGCACTTACAACTTTAAGATTTAAAGAGTTTGGCTCTAATTTTAAAATTTATTTTACTTGCATACATACGTATGAAATTTTTGAACTAACTTTGTGACATCTTAACTTCAATATTATTTGATTCATTATAATAATATGATTAAATTCATTATTTTAATTTATTACTCCTATTATTTTTTTTTTTATATCACATTTACAACCGCACAATTAACAACAAGAAAAATGATATATGAAAAACAAAATTTTATAAAAATTTTTCACATAGAATGTTATTAATAGTTTTGGAAAAAAAAACATATGATTTATTTTGTTTTTATTTTTTACTATTTTTGTTTTGTTTCATTGATGAATAGAAAGGATTATTATCGTATGAAAAAAAAAACTAACAACAACAGAAATACAAGGTGATTGATATACTATGTACATATATATGTGCATAACATTATCAATGGTAATTTTTGATTTTTTTAATGAACTTTAAAAAATTTTTTTCCATTTTTTAATATTTTTTTTTTCAAATTTAGTGAATTTAACAGTAACGACATAATTTTTCACTTTTTTTTCCTTTTCCTTAAAATAAATATTTCATATGTATAATCAATCATACATGAGATATGTACGATCAAAATAAATAATAATAAAAAAAAAATCAAATTAAAACAAATGATCTTAAAATACTTGATTAAATGGATTTTTGATTAAAATCACTGAAATAAGTATGAATTCACTTTAAATTAACAATAATTTTTGTTATTTTAATTATTTGTTCTATTGTTGTTGTGTTTTTCTTTTGTTTCTATTATTGCATATTATTTTTTTCATTTAATTTAATTTTTTTTTTAAATAATAAAACTAAACTTCACTTGCATTCACTGTTGACTTAACGCATATCATCATCATCATTCTATTGTATATTTAAATAATATTTGTCATAATCATCATCATTAGCTTTGTGTTTTAAATATTTTATTGGTTGACTGAATTTTTCATGGATATAAAATTGGCATCGGTAAATTTAATATTGGAGCCAAACATAAAGGCCCCTGTGGAGGAGATCACCGGAATCTTGGTGGCATCATTTGAAGCATATGAGGGCCTGGTATCATAACACCCATACCAGGTGCCGCAACCATTCCTGGTAATGGACCTGCTGCTGCTAATAAACCTATAATAGATAAATATAAGAAGAGAGAAAAACAAAAGAACATAAAATATTAGTTAAAAAAAATAACAAATTTATTAACACAAAAAAAAAATATTTGTATAATAGTTTTTTTTTTTACTTGAAACAAAATTATATATAGTTTTTTTTTTTTAAAAAAATATCATTAACGCCATTTTAAATTAATATTGATTGATTATAGATCCTGTTTTATTCTTTTTCATTTTTCTTTTTGTGCATAAAAATATTATCATTTATATATACACACATAATAAAAATTTTGTTTTTATGAAGGAAATTAAAAATTTTAAAAAAATATTATCATGCTAAAATAAAATGTTATCTTTTGTTTCATATAATCAATCAATTTAATTGGCAAAATACACAAATATCTTGAAATGTTAAAAAATATATAATATAATATAATGTCTGGTTTATACCTGTAAAATAAACCAGATGCTTTCAAAAAAAAAAAAGGTAAATACATATTTTTTTTTTAAAATCAAAAACTAAAAAACAAGTAGAAAAACAAAAAAAAAAAATTAAAGATTAAATATAATCCGAAGATAATTTTATTAAAATATATGTATATATGTATATATATATATATAATATATATGTAAAAAAAAAAACTTAAATTTTTTTTTACTTGAAAGCGATTTGTTTATAATTTAAAAAAATAATTAAATCTCAACGTTATTACATTATAATCAATCCAAATTTGCAATTAATTAAAAATAATAATAATATGTAATTAGAAAAAAACTATACAATTTTTTTTTATAATAATGTAAATAGAATTCAAATACTGTGTAGCTAATTTCATAAAATATCAAATATTTACAAATAAAGAATAAAATTTACTTTTAATTAAAAAAGGAAAAACAAAAAATAAGAAGGAAAAACATGAAAACAATTTGTTCAAAAACAACACATTCACTGCAGGCGAAATTTTACAACAAACATTTTTTTTTTTTGTTTTTGGACTAAAATATTTTACTTACACTGGATGTTGATCACAATTATAGTAGATATTATTTAATAAGTAAAAATTTTATGTTAATTTTTTATTGCGATTTTGTTATAATACGTGTATAATATGTATCATGATTTGAATTCCCTTAAAAATTGGAAAATTAAATAAATGTAATACCAATATTTTAATTTAGAAATTTTTTTTATACAAAAAAAAATAAAATTAATTATCATGTATTTTATTAATTGCAATTTTAAAGTTACAAATTATAACAGAAATCAAAGTTAGTAATAAGTTTGATTTGGTAAGCCTCGTTAAGTGATTAAATTCGTAAAAAAAATGATACAATGATACAATTCATAATGTAAAATATAAAATATCGTAATTGTTTGAGATATTTTTTTTTTAATTATAATTACATTTACATTTTTACAATTTACATTTTTATTAAAAAATATATTTTTAGATTGTTATATTACTCATGTATTTAATTGTACTTAGACTACAAATATAGACTTAGTTTATCTACATATAAAATAAAATTATTATGATCAATATTAAGTAAAATACTTTAGTCCAAAAAAAAAAAAAAACCAAAATACTTTTTTTTTTTTGAATTTTAATTTTACGAAATTATAAAATGAAACAATAATTAAAATAAACACCAGTAACCAATCACCTTTTTATTTTGTTTTTGATTCAAAAATGGAATAACGTTTCTAATTTTCTAAATTCATTTTGTGTAAAATTCCGAAAACTTTGAAAAATAGAAATGAAGAAAAATAAATGATTTTTTTTTTTAAATTCGAATTTTGTAATCGATAATGGTATGAAATTACTAATATTATTTGATAATGTTTAAAACGAAAGAAAAAAACAATTATTTGAAAGAGTAAAAAAATTAATAAATTTAAAAAAAAATGTTACCCTATAACCCACCCAATTCGGTTGTTTTTTAATTTTCAGAAAAAAAAAAAAAAATTAATTCCTTATTAACTAATATCAAAAGCATGTGTTCACACATTGACTTAAAAACTATGAATTATAAAATAATGTATAAAATAAGGAAAAACCGTGAGCCATTAGTGTTTTCATACTACAAATTTAATAGCAAATAGTAATAAAATTTAGTTTCTTGTTGTCCGTCATTATTATTATTATTTTCTAGTAGTTACATTTTTTTATATACATATGTATGTATGTTTTAGAATAAATTCTAAAATCTTAAGCAAATTTTTATTTAATGATTTGAAAAACAACAAAAAACTAAACCATTTTCATTTTACTCAAAGATTTTTATAAACACTACATGTATATTATAAAAAATATGTGTATACGAACTTTGAATTTTTAATACTCACCGTAAAGGTTTTCAAAAGGAAATAAAATAATGTATATATAAATAAAAGTAAAAAAAAAAAATAATAATAATAATAAGTAAATAAAAAAATAGATAAAAATATGTAATACTAAAATTTAAAATAGTTGAAAATAATTAAAATTATGAAAAAAAAAACTGAAAAGGACCTGATTATAAAATTTATTTTCATTCATTTTTGATAAACAAAAAATAATAAATTAAAAATTCAATGTAATAAATAAATACTTAACTATGTTCTACACTCAACTTTTTTTATTTTTAATAATCATGCATGTGATGTTTTAATTTTTTATTTAATTTTATTTTAAAACACTAATCTCGCGTTTTATAAATACCGTTTAAGAATCTTCGCCCTAAATCAAATTACAACATCAATATTGATCGAATTGTGTTTTTGTTTTGCTTTCACGTTACTTTAAAAATAAAACAAAAAAGAATATACAAATAAATAAATGAATAAATTAAAAAAAACACTAATGATTATAATAATATTTGAGATGATAAATTTATAAATCATTTTATGAATTATTTTAATTAATTTATATTCTTATTTTAAATCTATTTCTTTACACAAAAAAAAAAAAAAAAGAATTAAAGAAAAATATAATTAACAATTTATTACAAAAAAATTTATAAAATAATAACTTCACTGTCTTATGGGGGAAAATTATGAATAAGTTTAAGACATTTTAATCTCATTTGGAATATAATGTTTTAATTCATAATTAATTCATTTTTCATTTTTATTATGATGCACATATAGGAGAAAAATGTACAATTTTAGAATAATTCAATTTATTTCAGTTTAATCACGTACAGTGAAGTTATTAATTTTCAGCAGAAGAGAAACGTTCATTTTATAAAAATTGCTAATTAATTAGCTTAAAGCGTAAAATTTAAACAAAATTCTTAAATATTCTTTTCACAATACAGAAAATGGTAATTGAAATTGGAAAAAGCTGTTAATATAAAAAAAAACAAATGTTTAATGTAAATGTTCTAAATATGTAATATTATAACAAAAAAAAAAAGATTTAAAATGTCACAAATACAAATTATAAATATAAAATGTACTTTATTTTAAGAATTCTATATCAAATAAAGTCACGAAAATTTTTAAATTATGGTACAATTAGCAAAATAAGAAAATTAAAACAAAAATATCCTACATGAATTATATATGTGATTGAAATAAATGTACTATTTTTACCCTAATTTAATTAATAATAATTATAAGGGTATTTCAATTAATTTTAATTTTAATTATATTATCAGGCTTTTCTTTAAAATTAATTTCATTGTGATTATTTAATTTACTAATCAACAACATTTAGAATTATGTAAGCCATAAAATAAATATAACAAATTTTTATCATATGAAAAATCATAAATTTCATCAATAAAAATAAATTTTTAAACAGTTTTTTTCTTCACACATTTTATGAAAAACAAAAATTTATATGAAAAAATGAGTATTAAATTATAGAGCGAACCTTAATGCATATACAATCAAAAAAAAAAAAAAAAAACAACTAAATAAATAAATTTTATATTAATTTTATGTGCCTCGCTATCTACCTGGCGGACACAGAATGTGAATACAACTCGAGTGTTGACTCGAATTTATGATGTCACTTCACTGCTGGGATTCATCACGAATTTCAAATCAATCATTTTGTATGTATGGAAATCACGCCAAAAAAGGCCAGAATAAAAAGCCAATGTCAGTTACAGTTGATTTAATTTATTTTTTTTTATTTTATTTTTCTTATTTTGAATTAATATTTTTTATAGTTTTATATATATTTATTTTTTTAAATTTATAATTTAAGATTTTTGTACTAAAAATGTGAATTACGTGAATTAATCTTTTTATTTAATTATGCATTCATTACAATTATATTATTAATTCATTTAAATAAAATTTAAATTGAGATGATATTTTTTTTTTCAAATAAATGATACAAAAACATATAACGAGAATATTGTTAATATGTTTGTACATATTACCATTTTAGATTGTAAAACCTCATTTAAAAAAAAAAAAAATGAAGTATTTTTGTTGCAAAAATAGTGATTATTTTGAATTTGTAAAAATTGTCTTATTGTTATAAAGTTATCTTTAACATTTATTCCGGAAAATATGAAAACAAATTTTTAAAAAGTTATTAAAATGTTTCACTTAATATAATATGTGACAAAACATCAAATAAAAATATGCAGAAACTGGATCTTTTTTTTTCAAATTAAGTTTAGACAAAAAAAAAAAAATAATAATAATAATAAGTAATACATCATATTTTACCACCGATTTGAAAAATAATCCAAATGTGAACAAGACAATGATTTTTAAGATGATCGAAAATTTATAGAAATATATTTGTAGAAATATCAAAAATTTAATTAATAATAATAAAAATTATTTTCTTCAAATAAATGAAAGTACATATTGTAATACCAAATATTAATTAATATGAATTTTATTTAAAACTTAATTTTTAAAATTTATAAAAAACAAAAAACAGGCATCACTTAAAGAATACTTCATTTATTTTTTCTTTTGAAAAATAACACTTTTTTATACAGGTATTTATATTCATATTTATAAAAATATCACCTCAGATTAATTTAATTCGAATAAATTTATTTGACCTAATTATTTATTAATATCATAATACAATTAAAATAATTTCTTATTTTGGCTTTTTTCTTATCATTTTAACAATTTATATTTAACACGTATGTATACGAAATTTTTGTATATAAATGGAAATGAAAATTTCATGCATACAAATGTAAATGAATATATTTTAAATGTTTAGTTGTAAATTAAGTGGATTTTTTAAAAATTATTTTATATAATAAACAAATAAAATATTTAATTAAAAGGCAAATAATTAAGTTATCTAAGATTACTTAAGAAAAAAAAAAAGAAAATTGTAAATAAAAATCATTAAAACGTAAAAACACCCTCCTTTATAAAAACAATAATGTAGCATATTATGTAATTGAGTATTATAATAAAATAAAATTAAAAAAAAAAAGATTTAAATCCTAAATTATTTGCTTTTATAAAAATTATATTTAATTTGTGGAAAATATTTACGAAAAATTATTTTAAAAATAGGGAAAAATAGGTGAGAGGAAATCAAATTATTATTATATCACTTTGCTAGGAAGCCGAATGACTTTTTTATTGTATAGAAAAATTAAGTATTAAAAATTTAATTTATTTATTTTTGTTTTCGAAAAAAATGTATTTGTACGCATTATTTAAATGATATTATTCAGCTGAAATTGATTCTATATTGATTCTTATTATCTAATAGTTTGAATTGTTTAACCTACCTGCTGGCATTCCCCCCATGCCTGGTGGCCCAGGCCTAAGCATATTCCCACCTATTAATGCTCCATGTGGGGCTAATGCCATTGCGGGTCGCATCATAGGTTGTACCAGTTGCATAGGTGCTGGCGTTGAAACTACTGGTACCTTCAATTTAAAACAAACACTTTTTTTTTTAAATTGTAAATACATGTAATTGGTTTTATTTAATTACCATTCCTAAAGGTGGTGCAGCTGGTCTGGCAGCTTGTAATCGTTGAAACATTACAGCCCTATTTAAATCATCCATTTGCTTTTGCTGTTGTTGTTGATGATGTGCAGCTATTTGCGCATGAACATTTGCAGCCTGTTGTTGGGCTTGTACAACAGCAGCCATAGCAGCTGCTTGTTGCTAAAAATTAAATAAAAATAATTTTTTCATATTTATTTTTCTTATTAAATAATTATCAAAAAGAACCTCTTGTGCTTGAGAAATCGCAGCTGCTACTGAAGTTGTCATCGTTGTACAATGTGTTGATTGTCCATGGCTACTAATTGTAGATTGTGTTGTTGTATTAGACGCTGAAGAAGCTATTGCAACAGCTACTTTTCTTTGATATTTTGGTTTACGTGCTCTTATTTCTTCTAAACTTAAATCTTCGGGCGGATGAATTATTTTTGAGGTTGTACCTGTAGTCGTAATTAATGCTGACTTTTGCCCTTCATTACTGTTATTTGAATTAACACTATTTGTTGTAGGCGGTGCACTTATCGTCGCACTACTGTTATTACAAATACATTATTATTAAAAATGTAATAATGCTATGAATAACAAATTCAAACCTATAAGCCGGAAATGTTGGCTTCGCTTGAGACGGAACAGAACTTGATACTACAGCCCCTGCAGGGAATAGAGGTCTTGGAGGTGCTCCCATCATATGATGTGGAGGCATCATTGGCATACCAGCTCCCATATATGGAGGCATATGCGCCATTGGACCCATCATAGGAGCCATTGGAAATTGACCCATCATGTGTGGAGCCATCATATTTGGCATCATCATTGGCGATTGCGTTATAGAGGCTACAATTACAAGCATTTTTCATATTTTTTCTGATTTACTCATTAACTAATTAAAAATCGATTACCTTCTGATTTTGCTTTCTTCGAGACTGGTTCATCATCTTCTGATTCTGATTTCCCACCATTTTTTTGTTTTTCATGTTCTCTTAGCTCTTCTGGAGGTATTCCGTCCATACCAAATATTTCAATTTCAATATTTGATCTATTTGGTAGAGAATTTGGTACTTTATCAATAGTCTCCTTATGAACTTGCATACAATGAATAGATAAACCAGGACCAGTATATAATTTCTTATGGCATATATGACATTTAAAATGTTTTGCTTTTTGATGTTGTACTAAAATTTTTTCATCTTCAAATTCTCGATTACAATACCTAAATTAATATTGATTTTTTTTAAAAAAAAAATGAAAAATGCAAATTTTTTTTTTTTTGTAATACAGTTACATATTATGTAAAAGATATTCTTAATGTACGCATTTGCACTTACCAACACCATGGTTTAGATGCTTTCTTTTTTTTTCTACCCATATTTTAAATACTAAATTATTTAAATTTTTCACTTAATTAACTAAATTTAATTAATATTTTAATAAAATTTAATTCAAATACACTTGAAATACGAAATTGAAAAAATCTCAAGTCTCCTCTTTACTTTTCATGAAAAATAAAATGGCTACTAATCTAATTGTGATTTTGTTTTTGTAATTGCTGTCCAAGATCTATTGCTGTCTATTGGCATTTTGCATCTTCATTTATTTTGCAATTTTGTTTTGACATTTCGTTTTACAGGTATTGCCATATTCATTTATTTAATTATTTTAATGAAAAAATATTTCAACCATATGCATCAACATAAACTAGAAATTTGAAATTTCTATAGTTTCAGCAAAGAATATGTATTAGAACCAAGAATTCCAGTTTATACGGCAGAATTTACCCTATTTTTAAAACCTCTGATCAAGAAACACAACCTCCCATCTAAAAATATTTTTCGTAAAGAGAATTACTCTCATGTAGATTAAAAAACAAAAAAAATCAAAAAAAATCGTGTACATGTACGAAATAAATACCAATTTTCATGAATGTATGTGTAAAAATATTACCACCACCCAAAACTAATTACTTGTTTAGGATTTTTTCTTTTTTCTTAAAGACTACCAGATTTTTTACGCATTTGACCGATTTTAAGCATTTTAATTTTACATGTACTTCCATTTAAAATGTACGTGTTTGTATCGCAGTATATCAATTAGCACATGTTCGTACATGTATTCATTTATCTCAATATGAAATGCATGCTTTCTAATAGAAAAAAAAGGTGCTTTACTTTTCATATATGTATGGATACACATCATATACAAACATTCATATGATCATAAAAAGTGTGAAAAAAAAAACAATGTATGAAGATCATTTTTTTTTTATTGTACCGAAGTATTAAGGATAATTAAATCTATATACAAACAAACATGTACTATTATTATGATGATCGTTTATTTTGTAATACACATGGGGTGGAGTTGATTTCTTTGTGATATCATGAACTTCAAATGTTTTTGCGCATTTGACCGATTTTAAACATTTTAATTTTACATGTACTTACATTTAAAATACACGTGTTTGTATCGCAGTATATCATTTAGCTGTAATACGTATTTATATGTACTTCATACAAATAGTACATGTTTGTTTGTATATATGTATGTATATTTATTCTTAATACTTCGGTACAATAAAAAAAAATGATCTTCATACATTGTTTTTTTTTTCACACTTTTTATGATCATATGAATGTTTGTATATGATGTGTATACATACATATACGAAAAGTAAAGAACATTTTTTTTCTATTAGAAAGCATGCATTTCATATTGAGATAAATGAATACATGTACGAACATGTGCTAATTGATATACTGCGATACAAACGCGTGTATTTTAAATGTAAGTACATGTAAAATTAAAATGTTTAAAATCGGTCAAATGCGTAAAAACATTTGAAGTTCATGATATCACAAAGAAATTAAACTCCACCCCATGTGAATTACAAAATCAATGCAATACAATAGTACAGTCGGCGATTAACAAAAAACCCTTAATTGTATGAAAATATTTCTATGAAATTTGAAATTTTTTCACAATTAAAAAGAATGATGTAATGATAAATATTGGAAAAGGTAGCACATTTTCTGAGACTCCACTGTACTTTTAGGTATTTTCCTTATGTGTAAATAGAATTCACACATACATTCAAAGATTGAAAAATTGAAATTTAGTGATTCTCAATGAAGAGAAATACATTTTACCCCTATCTACTCTGCCCGCACAGCACCTGTTTCGATCAAAATTTTTGGGGTAAAATTAAAGCCTTTAAATGTACATCTCTCTAATACATTTTCTTTGGTTTCAGTTTGTACAGGTATGAGATAATACACCTTTTATCCCTGCCGCATGGGTGCATCATAACAATTTTTCGAAGACATTTTTCCCCAGTGTTTATATGTGCATTTAAGCGTTCTGGATTTTGATCGTTATGGTTATTGGAATATCTACGACTTCCATAATTTTTGGAAAAATGTACGTATGTAAGGATTGAGTCTTGGATAAATTCGTTTTGTGCGATTTGTGGCAGTTGTCAAAACTTATACATACATATATGTAAATAGATTTTAGAATTGTCTGTATATTTGCAAAAAATGTCTTCGAAATATCTTCAAAACACATTTATTCCCATTGTATATACATATGTATGTATGTACATTTATGTAATCTGAATTTTGACAGTTTTATTACTTGGAACATCTATTTATATGTATAATTTTTGCAGTTGTGATGGCAGTGTGGCAGTTTGCGTTGTTTTTATATTTGTGTTAAATACATTTTAGTACACAGAACTATTTTTCATTTCCTGTAAAATTTGAATTTATCCGTTACACTGTTGTAAGTATATACACAAATACACATACCTACATGACATATACTTCGAATTTTGAATGGTTTCTTTGGATGTGTGTAATGTGTCAGGGGATGTGGTGTGCATATACATAGATATGGATATACATATGTATATACTTAATTATATTTATAAGTATGTAAACGGCAAAATACATAATAAAAAAGTAAAATAATAACATTGGAAATTTTTTTAAATTTATATTTAAACAATAATTAATTAAGGGCTAATTATTTACGTTACTTAGGAATTTGTCAAATCAAAGTAGAATAAATTTTACCGTTAACGTTAACAATAAATTGTTGCCGTCATTAAGCCATATTCTCTGTTCACTTAACTAAATACATATGTACGTATGTCGTTGTTGTTATTGCCGGACCATAATGGTAAAATAAGAATAAATGGTAAATACATATCTAAATTCGAGTACACACGGTCGCTTGTGGGTGTGAATGGATGGGGGAGATAGAGGAGGTCGAGTACAACACTGATCAAGTGTTTTTAGGTGAAGATCCGGCAAGAGGGGCACAGGAGGAGGGGGTAAAAATTGAATTTTTAGGTTTTTTAATGATTAAATAGTGGACAGTAGAAGGGGAAAAGAACGCAAAAATGGGTGGTCAAGGTAGAGGAGGTTTCGATGAATCTGCCTCAATCGCCAAAAAGTAGAATCAGTGTTGTGACTAGTGATGGGCACAATCGATGTTTTCGACTGTCGATAGTTTTGCATCGAGTGATTAAACTATTGATTTATCGAGCGCCGATAGTTCAAAACTATCGATTATATCGATGCATCGAATGTCATATTGGTCCAGTTCACCCAATTTACATTTTCAACAATTTACATTGTCGATTTCGACTCTTCAAACACGAACATTTCAGTGTGGGAGATGTATACGGCTGTTTAAAAGGACGGTACATTTTTAAAAGGAATGTCAAAAATCCATTTGATAAAAAATGTTTGGTAATGTAAATTAGGCCGTAATTCATAATTAATTTTTTATAAAGGCTCTATTATTTTCAGGCTCCCCTTTTTACTACTGAGATTCAATTTAATCTATTACCTCAATCGCTGTAGATTGTAATTGTTATGTAGGCATTTTAACGATGAGACATGAGACTTTTATTTTTATTGCACATTATCTTTAATAAAGTCAAGAAAACAAATTGCTCAGGCGCAAGAATCAATTGCAACTACAGAACAGCAAAATTTGAATGAAAAGTCTGATATATGGGGTTTTTTAGACCACAAACTTCAGCAATTGTCGTATTCTGGCGACGGAAAAATTAATTCGACAGCAGACACTGAATTGAAAAGATATTTGAATATAGATTATGTTCCCAGGACAGATAACCCTCTAGAATTTTGGGAACGAAATAAAGTAATATTTCTTTTTTTGTACGATTTGCAATTAAAATATTTGTCTATTCCAGCTACATATGTGCCTTCCGAAAGACTCTTCTCCAAAGCAGGTGAATTAATCACAAATTGAAGAAATTTACTTTCAGGAAAAAGTGTCAATAAACTTTTGTTTTTGAACAGTAATTTAAAAATTTTTGAAGAAAATTAATATTAAATTTAATACAGTATAAATATGTACATATATTTTGAATTCAGGTTAAGATTATTTGAACTGAACTTTATGAGACTTTTTTGTTTTGTTTGAAATTGTTTTTTATTTCATGTTATTAAATTTTTAAGGAAAATGAATTACATATTTTTCAAATACACATTTAAAAGAATAATTTTATCTTTTATTTTTCAATTCAGTAATTATTTATTAAAAAACTATCGAATCGATAGTTTGAAAACTATCGAATGCATCGAATAGTTTGAAAACTATCTATCGATGTACTTTTTTTCCCAAGGCACTTTCGATGAAAAAGAAAAAAAAAACCCTTTTATTAAATCGAGGATGATGAACTAGAGACCTCTTGTACGTAAATACCCATCAGCCAGATAGTACATGGACTGTGTACAGGTCGGCATGGTCCCATGATATCCTCTAGGCCCTACAGGTCCCTAGGTTATATCGTCTAGCATCTTATACTCGACAATATACGCACTTAATATTAGAATTTTTACGTTCATCCCCTGTCCTCCCACCTTTTTGGTGATTGAGGCAGATTTATCGAAACCTCCTCTACCTTGACCACCCATTTTTACGTTCTTTTCCCCTTCTACTGTCCACTATTTAATCATTAAAAAACCTAAAAATTCAATTTTTTACCCCCTCCTTCTGTGCCCCCCTTGTCCGACCGTCACCTAAAAACACTTGATCAGTGTTGTACTCGACCTCCTCTATCTCCCCCACCCACTCACACCCCCGAGCGATCAGTGTGTACCCAAATCTAGATATTTACCGAATAATTTATTAAAAATCAAAATACGAGTACATTAAAGCAAATTAAAGTTACTAACCCAACAAACATTCAGGCAATAATCCGTAGTGGCAATATTTTGGCAAGAATTTGTAGCAATAATTTGGGAATGATTAGGCAATAGTTTTCTCAAATTATTGCAGATTTTAAGAACCGGTAATAGAGTGGCAATAACACCACAAAAATGCTTCATTATTTGTTCTTTTTCTTCATACATTTGACTGGATAACAGTAAAAACAATGCGACTATTCTTAATTGAAAAAAATTATCATTCGTTGATCAGAAGTACATTAGATAACATCAATTGTGTTGTGAAAAAATTTAGTATATAGTGTTCTTTAAAAATTTAATGATTGGTAAGTAATATTATTTATTTATTGTTATAGTAATTAAGACTACGTTTATTGGGATATAATATATATTTTTTAAAATCTTTAAAGGTTTTAAGAATAAAAAGCGATCCCATTTTAAGAAAAAAAAACGTAGATTTTCCAAAAAATACCTAATTTTTTGTAGTAAAAATAATGTCTGAACAAGCTATCCATAAATCAGCGCGTAGGAATGCCGAAAAAAGTATTTCATATTTCCTAAATCAGTCAAAACCAATAAGAAAAAAAGAAAATCAACGATTTCACTGGCTTTTACACAACTAACGTACCAAATGATCAATTTGGCTATAGTTCTGTACCTAACGAAACTGAAATCAATGCTGATAATTGCACACCTGATTTAACGGAAAATTTTTAACCTGATTTAGAAGACAATTTGGGAAAAAATGAAGAATTCCGATAACAATTAGTAAGTTATAGAATTTACAAATATAGTGTAAATTAAATTAACGAAATTCAAGGGACCGACCATTTTTGTACGTTATAGAGAGTTTTCGTTATATGGAGAGGAGAAAAAATACACCAAAATTTTATAAATACATAATTTCATACATTATACATAATTTATTACTTTTTGTAATCGTTACATCTAATATTAAATTACAGAACATTACGTTTTTTCAATAAAATCTGCTAATTTTGACTGACATTTTTTTGAATGACAATATTTTGTTCGTATTTTATCCATATTTTGGCATATAGCGAGATCATTTTCATACATAATACTTGAAAAATTTTTCTAATAATGATCAATTTTGCACTTTTAAATAGCATAAATTATAAGATTCATAGTTTCTTTGAAAATGTGTATGTGACAAATGAAACGTCCGAATGTTGATACCTGGACTGAATTTCAACCTATTTAAACGGTCTCAATAATGAAAAATTATCTCGTTATAAAGAATAACTTTAACGTTATATAGAGTGTATCAATGCATGGGTTTTAAATCGAACCAAACAAACTCAAGTAATTTTTACGTTATAGAGAGTTTTCCCTTATAACGAGTTTCGTTATAAAGAGTTTACACTGTAGTTTTGTTTTATTTTTTGTTAATTATTTATTAAACATTTCAGAGTAATTTTTCATACGTACGGGAGAAGACGGTGAACAATCCTACGAGATAATTTAAGGCAAATTATGACCGATGAGGTGGCTGAGCAGTTCTGTTGGATTGGCACACATTTTCGAGTGATGTTTCTTTGTATTCTTATAAAAAGTGAGTTATTAATTTAACTGATTTTATCACATATTCATATATTTATGCCTAAAAATATATTTTTTCCACTAGATTCATGTCATACTTGTTTCCCTAATAGTGAAGAAAAAGCTACAGAAAGGATAATAAAATCCATCTTCACTTTCGCTCATGAATACAAATTAATAAAATTTAAAATACAAATCAAATTTAAATACTAACTGTAATTAAACTAAAATGTAAAATTGAAATATTAAATTTCAAAATGTATATATTATAATTTATATTAAGTAATTGAATATGTTTTAATAATTTAGTTTGTATGCATTTACTATAGAATTTTTATAAGTATATGGTTACATACGTTTTTTTTATACTAAACATTTTAAAGTTCTTAAATTTTTTTCTTGTAAAAAATCTTCCTGAAAATGTGAAACGATTGTCAATTTAACTATGAAAAATCTTTGATATTACCGTTGTAAATAGTACAATATAGTTTTATTATTTATAATATACAAGATAATCTAAATTATATTTTCTTCTCGTTCATAGGTGATAGACCTTGAAGAAACAAGGTCAAAAACAAGAAACCTTTGTTTCTTCAAGATCTATAACCCATATGAATGAGAAGATACAAATAGTCGAGATTATACTGTATATTATATTTTATTGCCATATTATTGGGAATATATTGTATTCTGCAAGAAATTAATACGGCAGCAATATTAATTTCGGCATAATTTTATTATTGCATTCTTATTGAATTCTCATACCTTTTCTAACTGTCTAAGTATTATTTTCCAATCGAAAAAGTATTTGCCTTCTTATTGCAAAAGCAATAAGAATGCAATACATCGTGGCAATAAGAGGAACGGTCAACCTTTTTCCAAGCAAAACGTATTGTATTCTGATAGAAAAACCATATTGCGGCAATAGGCAATAGTTGCCATTTTATTGTGGTATTATACTATTTCGGATTGCTTTCTTATTGCCGTGTTTGCTGGGAATAGATTACATTTACTTAGACTTATACAGGCATCTACATATGTACATATGTATGTATGTGTGCTACACAGCAATCAGCATATCCATATTGGGAGTTTTATTGATAATTTAAAATATGTTAATACAATTTTTGTTTACTAAAGGATTCATGAATGTTCCTAAATATGATTAATATAAAATTCTATAGAATAATGTAATGTATTTATGTATAAAATAATTTATGTACAATAGAATTAAAATTATCTTATCTTTTACTTTTATGTATGTAGTTCTCTACCAATTGCTACTGGATTTTATGACGACGACATACTGAAATTCATATTAAAAAGCTGTTTAGACGTATGCATGTAATGTACATATTATGTCACATTTACATAGTTTTTTTTTAAATGTTTTATTTTATCGCACCGTTTTTTGTTTTTAAATTTAAAATTACGTACACATATGGAAAATCCCCAATATCTTATTACAGGAATTACTTCTGCATAACTTTATTACTTCCTGCTATAAATTTATGATATGTGATGATTAACAAAATTAATCTTTTATAATTGTGGATAATTGTCCCATCATTCATTATCAATCTGTTTCAATGAATTAATTAAAATTATGATTACAGTGCACTCGCGTTAACATGATCGAACTCATGCAATGAGTTGTCCAAATTAACGGGATTCCAAGTTAGTGCGTGCTTTGTACTGACATTTCGACCTTGAGATTTTCAAGAAGAAGAGGGTAAAATAAAAAAATAAAAAAAAAATCAATTCAACCATATTAAACTGATTTTTGTTTTTAAATACTTGGTTATATTTCACGTTATATACATAGGTATATACGTATGTAATTAATTTTTCGTACATAAAATATAAAATAATTATTAACGTATTATATTACGTGGAGTTAATTAAAAAAGATCAAATTTAGGAACCATTTTTTAAAATCAATGTGATCACCTACGCAATATTTTTTTGTTTTTTTGTATCCTTTTTTGTATTTATTTTATTTTACAATTAAACGCGATATAATCCTTCATAATTGCAAAATGTCCAAAGTATGCATTTAATAACTAATTATTAATTTTTGAATAATATTCTCATTCATTGTAAAATGGTAGATACATATGAATATATGATTAATTACAGGATATACTGATATCGATACATGTCCATAAAAAATTGTATAATGCAATTTTAAAGCATTTTAATAGCTTTAATATGAGTTAATACTGATGTTGATACATGTCCTTAATACAACATTTAAATGATTTAACGTTACTCCAATAGACATTAAATTTCAACGTGTTTGTATGATCGTACCAGGGCTAAAACAAACATTTTTAAGTGCATACATACATAGTACATATGAAAAACTTTAACCTTTAGTATTAAATACAAGAAAATTACATTTAATTGATATTTGAAAGCTCAACCTTGTATCTCAGTGGGATATTAGTACAATTTAATTATTTTCTTTTTTTTTTTCTTTTCCTTTATTTTATATTTTTATACATACATACACATGGGTATGTGTATTTTTTTCACTTTATAACAATTGTTTCCCCGCTTTAAACATACATTTTGAAAGTAAAAGTAAGAAAATTACGTAAAAAATATAAATATACGTCCAAATACATATACATACATACATTGATCTTTGGCAATTTTTGTGAACCATAAAATTTAAAAATAAACAAAATAGTACGTATGTATGTATATAACACATTAATCATTATATAATATTTGATGAACGACTACGCAAGTTTTTATATTAAATTTTCAAAATTATACTTAATAATTTATAAGAAAAAATTTATATACAATTTGATGTTAAAAAAAAATAAGGGATATTTTTAAGGGTTTATTTTTAAATTGAAATCATACACAATTAATTGAAAAGTTAATATAAAATAAATGATTGAATTTTTTAAAATTAGAAAAAAAAAACTTTTTTTGCTAGTTATTCAAATTTTTTATTTTTTAAATTTAAAATTAAAATATGCGTTTTCTCCTATATGTCTTTTGTAACGGACATTTGACCCTTTAATCTGTATTTACGTATGTATATACAATCAAAATACAATGTAATGCATACCTTGTATTTGGAATGTTGTATACATACATGATTTATTCCTTTTTAATAGGACTTTTTCTTTTAATACGTACACATAAATGTTACTACTATTCATATATGTTTGTGTATGTGTGTGTGTGTATTTTTATATTTTATATTTTTATTTTTGGTTTTAACAAAATTAAGTACATATATGTGAAGTTTAAAAAAATGCTGTGTTGCATATAGTATATATATGTACATATTATATATACATACGCACAAAAGTACATATATGAAAGTATGTAAGAATAAACTGTACATTTTAAAACTAAATTGAAAGCATATTGATATTTTATTTATTAACATATGTATATGTGTACTCTCATACCGTATGTATATAAGTGTATGTTATCAAACATGGATTTTCAATATTAAGTCCTTTTAATTTCTTTTTTATTTTTTGCCACCCGCTTTTTTGACTTTGTTGACTTTGCATATGTGTACTTGTCGTATATGTTTGTATAAAGTATACACTTACATTACGCACAAAATATATTTATTACATCGAAAAACAAAAAACAAAAAAAAACAAATAAATAAATATAAAATGTATATGCATACATATGAACTTAAATAAACACATATATGTTTTATACGTATGACTATCGAGCGATTGATTGAAAATGAAAAATATAATAATTTCTTCTGTGTTAGTTGTCATATGTAACGCATAAGGTATAAAAGAGTAGCTTGGAACATTTAAAAATATAATTTAATCAAGACTTGGCGTATATAATAAGAACTTGTCTATAAGTAGTGTTTAACTTTTTTTGTCTTTTACGAACGATCAAATTTACATATTAGATATTGGATTCTTAAAACCGTTAACAAATAAAAAATTAACAAAATTCAAAAAAAAAAAGAGATATTAAAATTTTAATTAATAAAAATAAAAAAATTTTTTATATACATATATGTATTGTGTTTACTTATAATAAAAAATTAGATTAAAAAAATTTAAAACAATTTTATTTTATTTAAAATTTCGAATAAATTTAATTAATAATTTTATTTTAATGGCTAATTGTGTACGATCGATTTATAGTAGAATTTTAGTTTTGTGTTTAATATTTTTACAAATAATATTTCATGTAAATGGATTTAATTTATATAAAAGAAGTGCATCACCAGATTATAATGTTGAAAATTTATTAACAACAAATTCAAATGGAATTAAAAATAACTACGATGAATATCCGGTATATACGTATACATACATAAATGTTTATTTATTTTTTATTTAATATTTTTCGATTGTACATGTATAGGATATATTTTCTAAGAAATTCATTAATTAGATTTGAGAGTTACTGATTTCTAAAGATAATACAGTGAAGCCTCTTATAAGCGAACAATCACAGTTTCAATCACCAACCATTTGGTTTGTTACTGTATATGCTTATGGGGAGCTGTGTCCATTCGGATACATATATAGGTTTCACTATATATTGAATTTCAAAGGACATTAAAATATATATTAGAAATAAAATTACCAGAGGTGAATGTTCCACCTCTTCTTGTGATTTTAAAGTGAAATCGCTATGTAGTTTTGATTGCCATTTAACATTAAATTCAGTGATAAATTTTTTTCTTTTCTCGATTGTCTTATTTAACAGAAGAAAAAAAAATTATTCATTTTATTTTTGAAAATTCTTTTTCTTGTGTTATTTTAAAAATATATATGTACGCATGTATATCAGTAATTCAAAGTGTATAATTGTATAAATTGTCTAAATAAAAAAATTTCTGTGTTTCTTATTAAATAGCTCTTTCAAATACGCATTGAATTTTTGGAGAATTTTAATTTTAACATTATTAGAAAATTTATTCAATTATTCATGAATTATTATTTAAAAGCTTTTTTTTTTTTTTTTCAAAATACTTTTTATACAACCCACTCTAGTATTAACACAAACATTTTGATTGGATATTTTAATACCATAAAAATCATATCAAGATCCTTTCTAAAGGTCTGTATTATTTACCACATTAATAAACAAATTTTTATATTAATTTATTAAGATAAAAATATTTTTGATATTACAAAAACTTTTATTTACATACATTATAGAATCATAAATTATGATATACAACATCAAATAAATACCTATTTCTACAATCCAAAATAATCCTCACATTATATATGTATATGTAGATGTACTTAAAAATGCGTAAATATTTTGTATTTACTCAGAATAGACAATTTCTAATAAAAATATACAAATTGATTTATTTGTAAGGTAATAAAAAACTAAATTAGAAAAAAAAAGCATGTGGTATAAACACGGTAAAGTAATTCAATAAATTATTAGAAATAAATTTTATCTCATAATATTTTCAACTGTATTATTAATCGACGAAAATTGAATCGTTGTTAACAGCGCAACAAGTTCTCAAAGTGAGCCAAAACTTAATTTCTGATGTAATTTTCCCAGACAATCCTATATTCATATACCTGTTTTCGATTTATACAAATTAAGTACTAACGAGTACTTATAGATAACCCCAGTTCAATTCAAGGGAACTTTACGAAAAATTTTTTGGCATTTTTCAATGAAATCTTAGATCAGATATCTATGAATTTGTATTGTGCTCAATAAATATTAATTAAAATCTAAATTATAATGTCCACTTTTTTTAATTCATACGACACTTCATTTCATTATTAATTCATTTTTTCGTTTTTTGTTTTATCTTAGATGGTTGTACCGAAAAGGGCTGCTATACTTTTAGATCGTTTAATGGTTGCCTTACATCATGCATTAGAAGATGAAAAGGATGGAAGCCGAAGAATAAGCGATGTTTATGGAAATGGAAAAGGTCAGAATGAAAATGAAAAATATTTTGATTTTGTACAAGCAAAAAATCCATCAGCATTAAAAAATTTACCAGAAGAAATTGAAAAAGGTTTGTTATGAAAGGTTCTTCTAAAATACATACAAACTCATAGTATTAATTAAAATTGAGAAGAGTTGAAAATTCTGTATTATAACAAATTATTTATATAATTGTATAAATGTGGGTATAATGTGATAAAACATTTTAGAAAAATTTTTAGTAAAAAAAAAGTTTAGTAAATTTTTAAAAAACGTATACCGTACAGACTCATTAAAAGTACATAGCTAAAAAGATCATGCTTTGCGATTTTTATATATAAAACATTTTTACGAAATTTTTCTACATTCCAAAAAGATAAAAAAAAAATATCTTTTTATTCTTTTGAAATTTTTTTTATGTAATTAAATTATTTTCAGGTCGATATGATATTTACAACGAAGGAATGAATTTATACAATTTACGTGATTTAAAATCTGATGATGAAAATGTGAGTATTTTACACACACGAATGCATACTCTGTACACCAATTATATAAAATTCAAAGCCTTATGGAAGTCACATGTTTTTTTTTCTTCTCTCATAATTTCTAATTAAAGTGTTTCACGTACATACGTATATATCGTACTATACTATAATCCTCGAAATTTTCATATAAAATCAAATAAATTTCCAAATAGTTACAATAATGTAAAATGATTAGGTCATCAGATAAAAACAATGATGTAAAATTGTAGTACTTTACTTAATTTCCATAAGGCCTTAATTTCACATAATTGATGTACAGAGTACAAGGTGAAAATTTAAACCCAAAATAAAGTAAAATGGAAAATGTTTTTTTTTTTCAAAATTTTCAGAAAAAACCAAATGAAAGTGATACATCCGGTAGAAGTACTGGACGAGTTTATTGGCGTTGCTATTTTAATGCCGTTTCATGTTTTTAATACTTAATAATTTCAATTTAATTCAAACTTTTAATATGTACATAATCATACATGTATAAGGACGAAATTATGCCAAAATTAAAAAAAAAAAACAAAAAAAAATAATAATGATAAAAATAATAAACAAGTATTAATAAATAAAAACGTTTTATAACTTATTTACTTTTTTATTTCGATTTTTATTAAGGATTTTTAACATTTTATTGTTTTTTCTTCATATTGTGTAGTGATTTCGAATTATATTAAAATACGTTACATTTTAAGTACTAATGCGTACACATAACGTACAAAATTGTCCTTTCAAAAAAAATAATTTTACTTATGAATGTATCATTATTAAAATCAAAATAAATCAGAATCTTCCGTAATTATTCAACTTTTAAATGTGAATTTTGAGTGGGTAAATTCAATGCATTATCTATAATATATTGTTATCCTGTACATATTATAAAATATATTGTGTATGTATGTAATACACTTGTGCACATAAATACGTGGAAAAAATGAGTATATATAATTCGTAGGCGCAGATTCTATTATTTGTATATACATACATATGTATATGTAAACATGAGTTTACATGTATACGCTTAGAAGATAAAAAGAAGTATATGTACAATATTATATTTATTATTCCATATTATACTTGGGCAACTTCAATAATGAAATGAAAATCACGTAATAAAAATAATTAAAAGGTCTATAAAATATTCAATAAATCATTTAATATAATAAATAATAATAATGATAATAATAAAAAGAATAATAATGATTATCGTCATGAACAAATAACACTATCACATTAAAATATGTAAAAATTACTTAGTACTAGCAAGTACAAGTGGTACTAGGCAAATTTTACATTATACATGCATCTAGTATATGTATGCACATACATACATACATATGTATAAGATGTAATGTGAACTGTAAATACATGTACATTGTACATGTTTTGTATTAAAATGGTATTATAAAGAAAAAAGAAAAATATAAAAATCTAATAAACAGATTGAAAACATTATACGGTCTAATTCCTACAGAATCCTTATATTCATAACACATAATCTTTGACAAAAGGATGACTTCTTTTAAATATAAATAAAAAATTATGTACACAGTATTTACGTACATACTTAAGTATATGATGGCTTATTTAGTCATATATTACAACAACGACTTGTTTTTTTTTTTTTTAAAACAACTTCCGTTACTGTTTAACATCAAACTTTCGATACAGTGTTTACAGAGTCACATATATGAACATACATACATACACGTACATAAATGTATGTACGTATATCCGCTTTCATACTTAGAATATAATCATTTTTCCCATATTTTTTTATTTTTATTTTCAAACGAAAAACAAAAGAAAGGAATACAAGAAATTACATGTTAATCATAAAAATGATACACAAATACACGTATCTTAATAAAATATACAATATTTATTATATAAACGCAACAGCATCATCAAGGAAATTATCACAAGTGTATACACATCCAGTATTTATTGCACATGTATTTGTACATATACTGAACTCTAGTATCCGTATTATACAGAACTTTTAATCTATAAAAGTTGTGGGTTTTCAAAGGAATTTATATCAAGAAAATACAATTTTATATAAATGTAACGCATACGTGTAAATTTACGTATACATTTTGTGTATATGTACATATGTAAGGACAACTGTTGAATATTGTACATCCACTAAATACTAATACGCATGAAAAGTGTATGAAAATATAATAAAAAGGATATACATACATATCTAAATATGTTATGTATGTATGTACATACGGCATTAAATTGTATATACATATACGCATATATACATACATACATGGACTGTTGTACACTGTATTTATAAAATAAAATAAAAAATACAAAAATATACAAAAACAAAAAGAAATTATATTGTACACAATATTACATATAGGTGGGGAGAAAAATTTTTCTTATATTCTTTGCTTTCCTTTGTTTTTGTTTTGCTATTTTTTATTTTCTTCTTTTTATTTTTATTATGAAAATGTGGCGTTCATTTTGTACTATAAAAGCTCAACTCATAACGATCTGATATTTAATTTAACTGTTAACTATCCAAGGAGTAAGTCAATCAAAACGAAAATTTAACAAAAAAAAAAAAAAAATAAGAAAATAATAATAGGAAAATTCAACAGGCATTTTAAGATCAAGTGAATTTTCAACTAAATTGATTTTCCATCATTATTATTTTATTTGTCTAAGTGTATAGTGATTTATTTTATTTATTGTTTTTTTTTTTTGAAATTGAAATAAAAATCTAATTTAACGGGTGAATTGTATAAACGTTATTTTGTGAACATTAAATTTGAATTTTCAAGTACACATTCATTAAATAGTAAAACAGAAAGAAAAAATAAGAAATTCTCCTCAAATAATATTTTTGATTCATTGTACAAAAGGTAAGTGACAAAAAAAAAATAAATAAATAAAAAAATAAAAAAAAATTAATATAAAAAAAAAAGAAAAAATAATGTGCTTTTTATTTTTTAAAAATTTTTATTTTAGAATTTTATGTAGATATCACAAATTAATTTTAATTATTTGTAATAAATTGCACATGAAAGTTTAAACATACATACATATGTATGTATGTCTGTGTAACGATAATTTAATTCAATTATTAAATTAATTATCAATAAAATTTATAATTAATTGATTTTATGATTTAATCTTATAACGTTAAGAAGCATATATATACGAATAACAGTACATTAGAACGTTGTCATTTAATAGAAATGTTTTATTTTAGGTAATTAAAAAATAATAATTAAAATCAATTTATTGGAATTATATTGCAAAATTAAGAATATTTTATGATACCTTTTCAAAGTTGATTTTTTTATTATATTTTGTAAGAAAGATAAAAAAATATTGAATTGAATATAATGTACATTATCATCACTATAGAATTTTATTTCTTTATTTTCATCTTTAAAAAATTTTTTTCCTCATGGTGAATCTAATTAAAAAGTAATTATTTGTCATTTACCGGAATATGAAATGAATTTTATCACTTTTCAAGAAATAAAAAAATAAAAGAAAAATATATGTAGATAGAAAAATTATTGATTGCAAAATGTGGATGTTGAAATTGAATAATAATAAAATCAAACAAAATTTATTGTATCTTCTTACAGTTTTTTTTTTTTTTTTTTAAATAAAATAAAACCAAATCATAGAATATGTACTTTTAAATAAGATCTCAATCTATGAATTTCGTTTTATTCTTTTCAATTTTTTATTCTAATTTTATTTTATTTTACCTGTAATTTGTTTTCAATTGAAAAATTTTGACAAAATTGTAGACAAAATTTCTATTGTTAGAAAATAATAAAATTTTTAAAATTTAATAAATATTTGTAGTTGTCCCTTTTTTCTTTCTATTTTGCGCTACTCAACAGCATTATTACGAAAACGACACGGGATAGTTTTCCCAGAAACAAAACAAAAAAAAAATGAAAATTTGAATTTAAACTGATGAAATTTCCAATAAGTAAAAACATATTGGTCTTAAATTTTTTAAAAATAGATTTCACATTATTTTTCAATTTTTTGTTGTTTTTTTTTATAATATTTTATAAAAATTTTCATGAAATCATGTTGAATTTAATTCGAATTAAGTAAATTATAAAATCCAATGGGAATTTAAAGAAAAATGGTAGGCAAGTAAAAACAAAAAATGAATATAAAAATACATATAAAAAAAAATTACTTATACTAAAAAAAAATTTTCTATTTTAATTTAATGAAAATTTGTAAGTATGATACTCCTAAGATGTACTAATAGAATATTCAATACTCTCAAGAATTGGTTAATCATTCTCTGTATTGTATGTAAGTTTAAAATTTATTTTCGATATAACAAATATATTGAAAAATAAAAGACGAAAAAAGGATTTTTTTGTTATTGTTGTAATACACAAAAATTTTTCAACAATTTTTTTCATGTACTAGGTACATTACAAGTAGATACTGTTAAAAAAATATTCTATTTTTATTTATTTTATATTTCGTATGTACTTACATGATGTGATATATGTGTTTACAGTTTGTTTTTTTTTTTTTGTATTTGTAATCAAAAGACATTTCATATTTGTACGTCTCTGAAGAGTTATTCCGGAAACGTGTTGTAAAAACCCTTTGATTTTTTATGATCTACATATATACTTCCTTCAGATCTATATACACTTTATGTACATAAAAATACATGTAATTTGATGTAATTTATTTTGCTACAAAACAAAATTGTATATGTATAACAATACCCGGAGACAAAAAAAATTTTTTTTTGTACTTTCTTTTATTTATAATGCTTACAAAAGGACACTTATTGTTAACATTTTATTTCTTATTATTTATCACCATTTGTATATGAAATTTTATTCATATAAACAAGACAAAATATGATAAACATGCGAACGAACATATAAATTTCATAAGTTATTTTATTTATTAAAATTAAAATCTATTGGATCCTAAATTTAAATATTACATGATAATTTTGTTTTTTTAATAAATGTGAATATTGTATGTACCATACATGATGAACATTTTGTAATGTACTACGTTTGTACACTCAGAAATAAAAACATTTTCAAGGTAGTGGAGCTCAAAAGTTATTTGTACATGCATTAGTGAAGATTTTCACTTCAAAAGGGAGAAAATATCTTTCTATCTTCAAGATCATGATCTATATGTTCACGAAATCTTCATTTTATATAAACAAAAACCTGCGCTAAAATGTTCATCTTAGATAGTACAGGCTCCACATTAGGTTAATTCTCAATTAAAATTAATATTTTATCTACGTACATATTTTTAAATAAATAAACATATATGAGAATTTGAAAACGTAATATACATCTACACCAGTAAGAAAGGTCTCATACATTACATACAATTTGTCTAATATTCCTGTAAAATAATGATGATTTAAACAAAACCTTTTTTGTTTTTTTTTTTTTTTTGATTTATTTAAATTAAATTAACATGTTTCATAATTTGCATATACATACGTATTTTTGAAATGATAAAAAATTAATTATTCTATTAGCCCATCTACCATAAACCTGATGTATCTTATTATTTTGTTACATATTCCCACATATGTAATATGTGATAATGAATGAAATAAATATAAAATATACGTATAAAAATTGGTTGTATTTATTTACATAATTTTTTATCATGATTTTCGCATCACTGAAATAAATAAGTACAAATATGTACATATACTTAAGTATAAATCATATATAATTTATTTTTTAAACATAGTCACCTATTACTCAAATTGGTGCTTCTTCGTATTCTTCTGCATTTAGTTTGAATAAATTCGTGTTCTTTCTCTCATTTTCTAATTGCCAGTTTCCTTCGTTTTGTAAATGAAAACAACAATAATCACATGGGAGCAACATAAACTATAAATATAAATGACGTAATTATTTTATGCTTCATAAGAAAGTACGTGCCTATGCTTTAAAAACGCACAACAGAGCACATAAAATGGGCGTTTAATTTGGAATATACAATTACGTGTGTTCATATACATAATTGTTAGAATAATTTTACTTGATATAGTATTTATTTTCATTTAAAAAACAGTAAATTTTGTTCTTCGAATCTAATTTTAATGAAATCGAACGATACCATTAATTTACGATATATACATTTGTTTTTTTTAATGAAATTTTAAATAAAAAATAATTTTAAAATTACCATAATTTTAATTTATTTACACACATATCATTATCACTGAAGAAATACATATGTGAATTTTAATTGTACATAAATATGTACATCTGAAGTACATTAACATGTAAACTTTGAACTTTTCGAAAATATGTACATACTATATGTAGTTAATTTGTACCAATTTGTACGATGAAAATTCAAAAGGTTAAAAAAAGGTACAACATACATAGTGTAATAACAGACACGCCAAATTTTTTAAATCATTTTTCTATGATGTAATTGAGTAAATTAACAATTAAATCAAATTTAAAGGACATTACAAATTTGCATTTGTATTATATTTGATGTCTTACCCTTGAACTTATAAAGTATTTATTAAATCTAATTTAACTTTTTTCGTTACTATACTCTATACCTCTACATAATTACATACATACATATGTATATAGTAATTCTATGCAATTAAGAGTTTATAGATGCGATGTAAGGTAGTATCATCTTACATCATTATTATATTGATATTTTAAAAATTTATTTGATTTTGTATGAAAATTTCAAAGATTGTAGTAATAATGCTCGTGAATCACTCCAATTAGAAATTATGAAGTATAAGGAAGGCCTTAATTGCATATATAATTAATGAACAGAGTATAAGATTTCTTCTTTTTTTCTTTTGTTCAAACGAACTTTTGTTGACACCCGAATTTAAAAAAAAATTTATAAGGACATTCTTACTTCTTATCTGGTATAGTGGTATATACATAGGTACAACATTTATTATCAAGTAACAAATTTATTTTTATTTTTTTGATATTTATATGGTTTATGTAAAGGCAAAGAGCATATATATAGAGTTTCCAATTGTCTGTATGTTTGCAAAAAATGTCTTCGAAATATCTTCGAAACACATTTAATCCCATTGTATATACATATGTGCATTTATGTGTTCGAAATTTTGACAGTTTTATTAATTGGAAACTCTATTTAAATATATACTTTTTGGTAAAGGTCACGAAAGTGTCCTATTTTCAATATTTACATACTATCAGGAGTTAAAATAGCTACACGACATAGTCAAATAAATAAATTTCAGAAAATAAAAAATTTATAAATGATCTATTATGTTATAAATTGATAAATAAAATAAATAGCAATTTGTAACTACATACACGAATTTTTATTTGAATGATTTGAACGTATACAAATAATATAACGTAGGTTTTCTTGGTTTGAAAAATTAAATGCGTTATTTTTTTCATATAAAATTATAAAAAATGTTGTTGAAAATTTGCCTATTTTTTATTAAATGTTTTTTTTTTTTTTTTCAAAATTGGAAATATTTTTGGAACATTTATTATTCTGATACGTTTGTTAATGTCAGATGAAAATTAATTTTATTAGAAATTCAATATAAAAGGACTATTTATTTTAAATCGAATATTTCAATTTATTAGTAATAAATAATGTAAATAAAATGTAAAAAAATTTAATAAGAAAAAATATCATGTTTATATTTCTGTGCATTTTTGAAAATAAAAAATAATCGTGAAAATTTCACCATAAAAAATTTCAAAAAATTATTATTATTATTTATTACGTTATCTTTCTATTATACAAAAAAGTTTTCGGTGATCATCCAATATTTTATTTTATATTTGCATATATTAAGGAAGTTCAAGAATAAATATCGTCCTTCTATTATATATTTATATGAAAAGCTTAGTGATCCCCTTAATATGTTACATTTTGTATTTGTATATATTTAGGAAACGTTGTCTCTCTATTACATGTTTTTACCTATGTTGCCATGTTTTTAGTGAAATATCGTTTATAAAAGTCAAAGAAAAAGTATATTAAGGATTAGATGCAATGTATCAATAAATTATATCAGAAAAGTAGTGATACTGCATCAATACAGTATTTTTGAGCAACGAATAGTACAATGAATAATTAAATGAACAATTTGTATATTTGTTAAATGGGGGTTGGTCCGCCGCTAGTAGGACAGGGGATACCCCCCTATTATAAAAAAAAATATTTTAAAACTCTTCTTGATTATAAATTATCATTAATATTAAATTAAAACTACACGAAAATGTGTTTACACTACAATAATTAATTAATTATTATTGCGTAATATGACTAGGCTTTTATCGTAATGACTAGGCCCTGGCTCACATTAGGCTATTGCGCCATTGATGATGATAATAATAATTAATTCATTTATTTTTTTTACATAAATAAGTAATTAAAAACAAAAATTAAACAAAATTTTAATTTATAAATAAAAATATTTTCTACATAAAAAACTTAAATAGAATTAAAAATAAATTCAAAAATTCGTATATGTATATTTTAATGATGGTATAACTGAAGAAATACATAGAAAATTTTACTTAAATTAGAAAAATAACATTTCAATAATTTATTACTTTTTTTTCAAAAGCCCACATTTTGTTTTACATGAAAACCAACAGAGAAAAAAAAACTCGAATTATTCAAATGTGAATAATTTCTAACGAGTTTTTTTTTTTTTTTTTTTTGATTTTGAAAATTTTACAAAATATCCTGTTACTTCTTATTTTAATATTCCTTTTGTGAGTATTTAAATTGATTATAAAATTTTTGTATTTACACATTACATTCTATCATTTATAATTAAGTTATTTTTTTTTTAATTTTATTAAAATTTATTAATAAATAATTAAATGCTATATATCTATACATAATATACACATGTATATATTGAAAATGTAATTGTATATTACCAAATTACATATAATCACAGTATAATTTATATGAAATTAATTTATTATATAAACTTTGTAAATTACGTCATTTTGAATTATTATATAGGATTATGAGAATAGCTAATACATGTGTACATAGGAATAAAGCAATTGAATATTTGATTAAAGATTTTTGTACAATCAATACAATTACAAAGAAATAAGTACATATACACAGATAAACAAAATATGTATACTTATGTAACTTAAATAACCTTTGGGTGAATTGAAAATCTTAATATCATATTTACATATTATTTGTATATAATGAATTAAATATTATTATTTACAATAGAAAAATAAATTCTCTTTTATAATATCATTCTATTTTTAAATATATATACTATCCAATTTCCAATTAAGTTGATTTTCTATAATAATCGTATTGGGATTTATAAAAATTATAAAATACATTTCGCCTTATCTATTTTGTACATATGAATGTATATGAAAAGTAATACATGAAATTCAGATAATTTCCATATTTATAATACATTTTCATTTTTACTTACACATATGCATGTATGCAATTGTTTTGGTATTTAATTAAGTATTTATTTACCTGAATACCTGATGATGATAATTACATTCATGTACATATGTAACTTGATCATATTATGCAATTTGATTTCAACTTTAATTAATAAAGATGATAATGTTTGCAATAAATACTAATCCAATAAAATGAATATGATTTGAAATTTATAAGTAATTTTCATTCCATTTGATAAATTAGTTAAAATGAAAACATTAAAAAAGAAAAAAATTATTGAAAAAAAAAATTTAACATTGTAGAAAATTCGAAATAAATTGAAAATTCATTTTCATAGATACACAATTCTATCTAACAAATTGATATATGAATAGTAGAAAAATTCGTAATTATTCTCATAAATCATGAGAATACACACGTGATCCGTTGAAATGTTTCTTTTATACCAAACAATAAATTTTTTTTTTTTAATAATGGTAGCAATAAATAGTTTTCCTTCCTTTTTTGAAGTTAAAATCAACAGAACAATGTTAAGCAATGTATGCAATTGTGTCTAAAGAAATTATCGTGTAAAACGTTAGTACAAAAAGTGTACTATTGTGAATCTTAAAAAAACATCGAATACTTCGTCCATTAATTTTATGCAGTTAGGACACAATAAACACAACGTAACGTAGTACCACTTTGTATCGTTGTATATTGATATTCGAAAAATTCATCTCATATCGTATGAGAACTTTGAAGCTGATGGTAACGGCTAATGAAGCACTCTAATAAAAAAAAGACATACATATGTATGTACTTTTATAAGGCATTTACTGCATATAATCAGTTGACAGAGTATAATAATTGATCTTCTTCATTAAAAAAAAAAAAAAATGTTTCAATATTTGTCCACAATTTCAAAACATTTGCAATTTTTTTATCATATTATTTTTAAATTTACATTGATGTTTTCATTTGCACTAATGCTTTCACGAATAAAAAGAAAAAAAAACAGCAATAAAACGAAAACAATCGTTTTGTTACCAACACGAACACCATAATCAATTTGCTATTCTTTTGAATAAAACTTCTATTTGTATTGGATCAAAACAAAAGAACATTTCAAAAGTAAATGACTGGAGTAGAGACTAGAAAATTGCATATCCAATTGGTATTTTATTAAAAAAACAAAAAACGATAAGATAAAGTTCAAAGAAAAAATATGTAAATAAATAAATTCAATTTGTTGCTATCGCTTTGAATTTTTTGTTTTATTTTTAACCCAAAAAATTTAAATTTCTCTGTGATACAATTTTGTTTTAAGCAATTTTAAGACAATACAAAAAAAAATTTGTCTAAAAATTACAAAACATGTAAGGATACAAAATTTTGGAAACAATGCGATTCGTTAGATACAAAAAAAAAAAATATCGTTATATTAGGGATACATTTATATGTAGTGTGTACGAATTCTTATATCCTATACAGTGTGTCCCAGAATAAGTTTAAAATTGAAAGAGTTTAAGATTGAAAATTAGATTCAAAGAATGTTGTTCAATTTATGACGTCATATAATCACGTATTCAAAAATTTTCAATCCTTGTTATCTCGGAAGGAATGATTTTTAGAAAAAAGGATCTAGAATGATATTGGAAAAGTTTAATTAAACCATACGAAAAACGTATTTTGTAATCTTTACTTTGGGCCGGTAATCCTGTTTATCAAAATTAATTGGACACTGGGTTTATGGGTTCTTAGCCTTATAATAATGTTTGTGTTACATTAAAAATATTTTTTTGTAAATTGAAATTATTTTAATTTTACATATAAGTCTTCCGTTCGTATTTCTTATTTACTTTAAGTATCTTTTAAAATATAAATAATTAAGAATAAATTAATTTTTTTAAAAAAAGCAAATTTTGGTTATTGAAATGAATTTACCTCAATAAATCAAATTTCTCAAATGTATGGTGAGTATCGGTTTACAAATCTACATACTAGAATAAATGCCCACATATGCTATGTACGAGTAGTATGTGAAAAAAAGAAACTTCTCAAGAAAAACATTTCTTGTAACATTTTCACTTTTTATTGTTCTTTTGTCCCTTTTAGCTTTGAGCGAACAATTGAAAAATGATATTATTTATTAATTGAAATCACAAAAAATTTTGTTTTTCTTCTAAAAAAACTAAAAAAAATCTTTACCAAAAATTTACATTGATCAGAAATTTATATATTTTTTTTCTATTATAATGAAAAATTTTCATTACGTACAAAAAATGTCAGGTACATTTTTGTAACTAAAAATAAAATCAAATTCGAAAAAATCAAAATAATTTATGTGGGGGTGTCTATACGAATTTTCAAATACCCATATTTGAATATTGAACTTTATAAAACTGTGTAATTTTTGTTTTTTTTGCATAAATGACGACAATGTTTCCAAAGTTTTCTCTTTTCTCTATAGTTATTTTTTCTAGATTTTCAAATACTGTATGAATTTATTTTTAACATTTATTCTTCGTTATTTTTCCGTTGATTTGAATTTTTCCCTTATGAACATTTATTTAAAATTAACTACCATTTTCTAGTAAAACGAAAAAAAAAATGTATTAAAAAATATTCTTTTGTTAAAAAAATTAATTAGATTTTTACGATATTTAAGTAATACTTTGGTAATATGTACATATATTATGACGATGTATTGCCAATCCTATGAAAAGTTCAAATAATTATTACATACGTACATATTACAAACTTTAAAAAAAAAAAAAACAAAGACCGATGTACCCTTATCGAAAAATAAGAAAACAATAATGTTAAGGACTAAAAAAATCCATTTATTTTTTGGTATATATTTAAAAAAAAAATTAATTAACTTTTTATACAGTTAAAGGATTTTTATTCAAGTCTGGAGCCCACACTTATTCTTTGTGTTATATTGTACTTTGTGTGTGTATATTTTTATCTTTCGTTTTTTATCGATAAATATATTACAAATAAGTAACATGTAAAATGATAATTTATCGTTAATTATGGGATATGACGTCAATATAGAGCTCAATAACAAATGAAAATGATTTATGAACTTTTTTTATGTTGTGAAGTTATTATTTATTATCATTCTTTTCAATTTTGAAAAAGTTTATTCAATTCAATGAATACGTACGCACAAAAGTTTTTTTATTTTAAATCTAATATGTAATTAGAGCCGGCGCTTAGATTTTTTGCACCCGGTGCATGTTGGATTTTTGCAATTCCTTTAAAAATTTATCTAATCCTTTTTCTACGTTATCATTGAGAAAGAGGTATCCTTTTAATAAGAAAATGAAGGAATTAGGTTTCCCAGTAAATCTAATCCTCGTTGATTTTATGTCGCTTATTGAATCTACAGAAAATTAATTTCTGTCTTGCTATAAAACTTTTATTTATTCAGAACAATATTTGTTAAATTAAAACTGACATCAAATTTAAATTTTAAAACATAATTAAATTAATTAAAATTAATTAATGATATAAAAGAATTTATTTCATTCAGTTTTGTCATTATATTTGACTCTATTATCAATCGATTTTACGCCCCTTTCCTGAGTAACTGCTCAATTTATATCTATGGCCAAGACGGCCCTACATATGATTTGTACAATCACACAATTTTGGTAAGGGTTTTAATCCAAAAGTTAAATAAAATCTTCAAGAATAATCCCAAAAAGTAAAAATATTCGAAATTAAAATCCAACTTTAATGTTTAGAATATTTAGAAAATTTTTGTAACTTCATATGAATGGTATGGTTAATCTTTTATTGCTCTTATTTATCCAATACAATTTTTAAGACATTTTATTATAAGTAATAACTACATATAGTAAAAAATTGGCAAAAAGCAAAAAAAAAAAGTTGTTTGTTTTCTTAGTTAAGAAATTAATTTTTCTCTGTTGATTTTTTCGCATAGTATTCGATTGATCGTTTATTTCGTGACAATTTTCAAATTTAATTGATTAATTAATTTAAATTTTACGATATCAAATCAAATAATACACAAAAATTTTAAGAAGAAAAGCTTTTTTTATTTACATTAAATATTGTTTCATGTCGCACATTGTACCTAGTTTTCTTTACGTTGTCCATGCAAATTCATCGAAGAAATTCGATTTAAATAAAAAAAATTTATTGTTAATGAAAACTTTTACCACAAACAATTTATATTGTATATTGTTCATCACATTCTAAATTCAGATTTCTGATGTATGAATTATTTTTATAAGATGCGCAGTTTCCGTTATTAATTATTTCATGGAAAATCCATTAAAATTGGAAAATGAAATTAAAAAATTTATTATCGTATTAATGACGATAAATTATGGGAAAAAAAAAAACTTTTTCGATTAAGAAACTATTTTATGTTCATTTTAAATTCATTTCTTGTATACATCTATACATGCTATATAGTGTGTCTTTTGGTTCTGTTCTATTCTTCATGATAAGTACGTACATGCTGTAACGCTAAATTTTTTAAATATTCTTTCGTCGTCCTTTATCAGAAAGTTATAAATTTATATATGCAATGTAGTATAAATTAATGTTCAATAAACTTTAATAAAAAGTTGTTCAATTGTGTGACATTAATAATTTTTCAAAGTCTCTGGTTTTTTTTTTTAAATACGGATGCATTATTATTCAAAAAATGTTTTCATTCTTGTCGATAATATTTTCTATTATTCTACTGAAACGCAAATCGAATAACAGTGGAAATTAAATTAAAAACTTGGTAATTGTAATAATAAAAATCGATTAAAAAACTGTTTTTTTTTTCATGATTTAATTTAAAATTAAAATATATCAAAAGGTTTGGTAAGGCCTGTCTGTGGAATGCCTTGGATGTTTTAGAATTTGTTGCATCGTAATAAATATGACATTAAAATACATTTCGAAACTCAAAGTAAATTTTTCAGGTTGTTCAAAAACTGATCTAGCAATAAAGGCAATAACAAAAATTTTTGCCTAAATTTTTTTTATTTGAAATATGTAAGAAAATAATCTTCCGTGTTTAAGACAGACGATAGCCCAGATGGTTATAACAATATAGCGGAAATATGTTATTTTACAACATTGTTCAAAAATTACAAATTGTAAAAATTGTTTTTAATAGTAAATTTTTTTTTTTTGTTTTTTTTTTTGCTTTAGAGTATATGATTGATTTAATTGACATTAAATGTTTGTTTATTATTTATTTCATTACTTTATCAGAATAAATAATAATTTTCATATTTAGAAAATCAATTATCTTCTTAAAAATATAATTGAGTATCAAGTGTTTTTTTTTATTTATTTTTTCTTGAAATTTCATTGATGTCATAAACTCATTAAATTTCTGTAATTCTCAATTTATTCAATTAAATTATATTTGATTCATTTAAACACAGTACACACAATATAATATCAAATTAAATAAAAATATAAAAGAAAAATTAATTATAATAATAAATTTATCACTATACCTATATACATAGTTTAGAAAATATGAAAATATAAAAACAAAATGGTACATAAAGTCGATTTATATAAAGATGATTTAAAAATAAAATCAAAATATTTGTAACCAACACGTGACATAAAATCAAATTGTGTTACTTGTAATAAATTAAAATAATAGAAGGTATATATACAGTGCATGTACATACTCGTACATATGTATATAAGAAAAACTTTAATTGAATTTCAAAGATTTCATATTCTACAAGTGAATTCCTTTAGCTTTTCTTAGGCTATTTTTCTTTTTCATTTTTCATTTCAAGTTTCCTTCTATGAACAATGAAGTCTTACATAAATAATGTATATGCACATGTATAACAATCCTATATGTGATTCTATTATTGAAATTTAATGCATTGCACATATGTATGTATGTGTATATTTTTGTTTTTCTAATGGAAATAACTTTTTATTTTTATTTTATAATTAATTTTTATAGAAGATTAGAAAATTCAATCTTTATTTAATTGCATTTTAAAATATTTAAAAAAATCGTACGTGCAAAATTTCTTAAAACTGAAACTTTTTTCTAATGAAAAAAGAAAATTATCCTTTAAATTGGATTTTATATAGACACTATGGAGACCTGATTTACTTTCTTGTATCTCATGATTTAATATGATATCTACAAAAATATCTTAATTTCCATTTCAAAAAAAAAAAAAAAAAAAAAAATTTGAACGCAATGATATTTTTCATCCTTTACGTAATGACGTCATAACTCTGTATCATATATTTTTACCTGTAAAGGATATCCATCTATAAATGATAAATTTTTCAATGATACAATTCAAATTTTAAATATAACAAAAAAAAAAACACAAACAAAAAAAAAATGAAAATGAGAATTATATTAGATTTTAATGCCTTTTAGCAAAATCATAAAAAAACACAATTTTTAAGAATATTTTCTATGATTTATGTAAATAAATCACATTATAAAAACGATTAAATTACATTTCTTCCTTTTTTTCGTATTTAATTCCTTATTGAAATATAATCAGAAGTGAAAATAAAATTTTACGTGTTTTTGCGTTTAAAAAAATAAAAATAATAATAAAAAAAATTTTCATTATTTCACAGAAATTATTTGATTTGCATAACAAATTGCAATAGAAAAAAAAATATTAGATTATTTCATTTCATTGAAATTTTATACGTATAAAAAAAAAATTTTTTTTTCAGTCAATACTATTTTTTACGAGTTTAAGTTCAATATGTTTTAGATTTTTTTTTTTTAATTTTCTTAGAAAAATAAAAACCAAATGAAAAAATATGAATAGATTTTCATTCATCAAATTCACCCCAAAAAAAAAATCCACCCTAAAAATTTTCTTTTTTAGCTGTTAAAAACAAAACATATAAAAACATATATAACATATATTTTATGGTAATAATTATTCATAAATTTATCTATTTGTTTTTTTAAATAAATTATTTTTCTTTTTTTTCTTTAGAAATATTCAAATATTTATTCATATATGTGTAATTAAATTATTCAAAGAATTTTCTAAATATATGTACATACACTGAACTATCTGAATAAACAAAATTATTTATATATACGAGTACTATGGTAAAAAAAAATTAAAATATTTGAACATACATATTTATACATAACGTATGGGTAACGTACGTGGGAATGACGTTAAACGTATGGATGAAAAAAATCAAATACATATTTGTTAAATTAAGAAGTTATAATTTTGTTTGAATCAATCTCATTGTACAATTAAAGCCTATATAACCGTTGTAAACATGTGCATGGTATAATTCAAAACCATAATTTATTATTGTGTTCAATAAATACATATATTTTATATTCCTAATCCTAATATTACTATAGAAAGCTTTTTGAATGACTTTTAATTAAGATACACATTTCAATTAGTTTGATAATAAGTTCAAAATTTCATTTCCTCAATTCATTCTAACATTAATTAATAATAAATTATTGAATTGAAATTCAATATTCGTAATTTTATTATTTGGTTTAAAAATAAATTCAAGTAAAAAACTAAATTAAATTTAATTATACAGTTATACATACGTAATTCCGAAATCTGAATTTTCGAAAAGAAACTCTTTTAGATTTGAACATGAAATGATTTACAGAAAATCCTTACATTTTATATTTGATTTTCATTTGTTTTTGTTTTAGAAATGGCTTCAATGATGTCAACATTAACATATCGCATTTTAATTTTGTCAATTGTTATTGCATTAACTACAAGTCGTCCTCAAACACCAATTGAAAATCAGGTATGTACAATTTTTTTTCTTTAAAATATTTTTTTTTTTTTAAATTAAGAAAAGAGAATGGGTAAATTATGAGTATTTTGTAATCTGTATATCTCATAAATGACATATGACACCATAAATTTTGCTCCTACGACAACCTACAGTCGTGCGTGATCTATCAAATTTGAAGTGTCCGCTAAGATTCAAACATCAAACATGAGATGTTTTTTTCATTTTCATTTTTCATTATCATTTTTCACCTTTGAACAACTGATGAAACTTTAAATGCAACTTTTATTTAAAATATTTTCTGTAAAAAATATTTCGTTCTGAGAATATTTGACTGTTAGACATTTTTGAATGCTATTTATCCTATTTGTATATCTCGTAAAGGACGTTCGGTACGATATTAAACAAATATATTTTAACTTTTGCTAAAATATACTTCAAATATAAATATTGATTTTAAATTTGAATATTTTTAAATTTAATTTAATTTATAGGATAATGCAGAATATCAACCGAATTTATCTGATCTTGGTTCATACTATTCATATCCATCACAAATTGTCTTGGATAATGCACCAATGGATAGATTACAAATGTTTATAACACAGCCAAGACCAAAATATAATAAAAAGTAACTTAAATATTTTATTTAATTTTTTTTTTCTTGCATATAATTTTTATTAACATTTATGTATTTGTTTATATTTACATATATAGTTTCAGTTCAGGATCATGGAATGCACTTTATCGATTACCAGAATCAAAACGTCAAGTCAGATATCGACAATGTTATTTTAATCCAATTTCATGTTTTAGAAAATAAATTATGTATGTCGTCATATAATATATTATAAATAAATAAATAGAAACTACAATGCATATATCTGTATTCATATCTATATATACATATATATATATATATCTAAATAATCCTTTTTAAAGGAAATTATTTATCATACTTATTCAATTTATAAAAAATTTCATGTATTTCAATTATATACTACCTGTATACAAATATATATACATACATATTTATTACTCTCATTAAGCATATGTATGTACATTATATATAGAATAAAAATGTTTTATTTATCTGTTTTTAGATTAAAATTAAACATGTATATGTATATGTAAACAAAAAAAAAATAAATAAAATAATAATTTATTATGTAATTATGTACAAAATCTGTTAGTAAAATTATATGAGAAAAACAAACGTTTAAAAATTAAAAAAAAAAAAAACGTTTATAAATTTAAAAAAAATAAATAAATAGAAAAAACCATATTACCAATATAAATAATTAAAAAATTAAAAAAAAAAAAAAAGTATAAGAATATTTATTGTGTCAAATGTATCTATGTATATTTATGTAATATGTATACAATAAAATTTTATCTTCTCATTACATGAATTGCATAACACTTTCGTTTCAATAAAATATTTAAAATTTAAAATTATTATTTTTATTTTATATAACTTATATATGTATACAATACGATGTATATGTTAAATTAAAACAATATACAAATATCTATGTGTGTGTATTTTGAACTTTAAAAAAATTATTTAAAACATGAAATAAAATGAAAATTTATTGGAAAAAAAAACTACAAAATAATAAGTTTTCTTTAAAAATTCTTTAAATACTTACACGTAATTATACTATTTAATGATGATTGTATATTTTTTCATTTAAAGAATTATTTCAAAAACATTATATAAAAATGAATTTTTTTGATATTTTTAAAATATAATTAATTACAATAAAAATTTTATTCAAAATATAATTATTTCCTTTACATACAGTTAAAATAATAATCACATAATGAATGTAATGTTATACAATATCATATTGTGTTGAATTTATTAGTTAAATTAAATAATTTAAAATAAATCTAAAAATTAATATATCAGTTATAATATTATTAATAAATAAAATCTACATATATTAATGTATTGCTTATATTTTCTTTATTTTTAGTTTTCCATAATTCTTTACTCTGTTCACTAATTCTATGCACCTTATGGAAATTACGTTAAATTGTACCATTTTATATCTATACGTATCTTGATACTCAATAAATTCGTCTGACTTGTATGAAAACTTTAAGAATTATCAAACATTTAAAATAGAAATTATTATATACTCTGTCCACTAATATTATACACTTAAGGTGTTATGGGAGTACATATGTCTTTTTTCTTCTCTCACAATTTACCAGTATTACCAGAATCCACAAAGCTTTTATTATATATCAGATGAATTTTTGAAATACCAATACATACTAATGATGTAAAATGGTACCACTTTAAGTAATCTCCATAATGGTACCACTTTAGTAATCAGACATTACGTGTATAATATTAGTGGACAGAGTATAGAGAAGACAAAACCTTAACTGCATATAATTAGTGAACAAAGTATAAGGTAAACAGAGTGTTTGAGTATGATTTAATAAAAACAAGAGAAAAAAAAATAGACGATTCATACGATTTACCACGATCTACTTTTTGCTTGTACTTTATTAACCGTCATTATTTGTAATATTTTTGGTTAGATGGAATTAGTTATTTGATAAAAAAAACAATTAATTTAATTGAACACAAATAATTTTTGTAATCCAAATAAAAATCAAATTATTTCCGAATTATGTCATACAATAAAAAAAAATTTATCTTGTGTTTTAATATTTTCGTTCCTTTTCTCAATTTTCGGGAAATCAATAAATATAGGTACATTATTATTACAATATATTTTTAAATTTGAAATAATTAAAAAACAAATTAATCGAAATAGTTAAATTATTAAATTAAATCTTCACATGTAATCTTGTACATTGTGAAATAAATCAAAAACAATAATAGACATTATCCGTAATTTTATTTACTAAACATAAGCAGATACTTAGCGATTCTCAATCCAATGTTCTATGTAATAATGTGAAAAAAAAAATCAATATATACATACATACGTATATACCATTATCATAAAATGATCGGAAAAAGTCTGTATATGATGTATAAAGTAATTGTAACTGTGGTAATAATAATATAGGGCGGCAGAAAAAAAAATTGCATTTTTTTTAATGGTTCAGCCAACCAACCGGACTTGACTTAGAACACGAGAAGATTATTATTATTATTAAGTACGTTTATAATGGTAGTGAGCACTTGTTTTTTCCTTTCCATTATTCATATCTTAGAAGGTATCTTTATACATTTAAACTACACCAGATCTTGCTAAGTATGTATGTATGTATGTATATCGTTTTTCTAATTTTATATGTAGTTTGGTGTACACCTCCCATTTTCAAATGCACTTTTATGAACTATGTTGAACTCCTTAAAGCAGGATATTTGTGCAAGTTATTACACACTAAAATGTATATAGACAATTCTTATTAGAAATTTGCGCTACATATATACTACATGTACAGATACATATGTAACTACCATTTATGTATAAGTATTCGAATGTATATATTGTATGTATGTATGAACGTATGTTGTGAATTTTTATATCAAAAGTCATCAAGCAAAAAAAGAAAAAAAAAGTCAGTAAATGAAGCTAAAAGAATAAAACACGAACTCAACAAGCGGCTACCACATTCTTTGGTGCTGTTATGAAGTCTTGGTTACCTTTTTGACTTCTGACTTTACTTGCCCTCTTGCCTAACGATGGAAGTTGAAACGATTGCTTTGGTATCAAGCAGCTCTATTCCTCAAACCTCTTTTTTTTTCTTATTCTTTTCTTTAGTTTTTATTTTTATTTTTAATTTATTTGTTTCTTTATTATATGTTATTTTTTTTTTTTTTTTTAGAATTCTTGGCTTTTCTTCTTGACTTAATTCCTTAGCTGTTACGTGGTATCAAGCATTGCAATACTATATTACTTATATATCCCTATACGTATAAGCATTTGCTACCGATTTGAAAGCCCATTGGTATGCCAGTCAACTGGTCCAACACTGTTCAATTGCTACCTCTACATATTTTTGCTCTGATTTTATTTATTTTATTTTATTTTACTTTTTTTCAATATAACATGATAACATGTTGCTTGTTGTTTATTTCTATAGAGAACTGTACTGTGAGACAAGTTACTTTTTAATGTTTTTTTGATTCAATCAAATATTTACGGTCAATATACACAATTTAAAAACCATATACATAATATAAAATCTATGTATATGTATGTATGTATGTATGTATATACGTACATTGGACAATGATAAGAATGTCAGGTTCACTTGTGTTATGATACTGTTACCGGTATTAAAACAAAACTTTACTTAATGTTACTCGTTCACATTTCTGATACATACATACATATCTATGTAAATACGTATAAAATTACTTTTTTGAATCATAAATAATTAAAAAGAAATAGAAAAAAGAAAAATATTTGATATGAAGTAAAATCATATTTTTGAACTTTTCTGGTACATATAAGGTAGTTGGTTTAACATAAAAGATTTTATTTATTCGTTTATGTAATTTTTTAGATAGCACCCATGTATGTACATATGTAGAATGTAGGTATATTGCTTCCAATATTTAAATCAATTCAATATAAAATCAATTTGAATTTAACAAAAAATGAGTGAAAATGAGCAAAACTCATGTAGAAAGACTAGAAAGAAAGTACTTTTCGATTGATTTAAAAGAGTAGACAGAAATTAACAGATGAAATAAATTTTTATTAACGAATTTTATTGTATATACAATATACATATGTACCTACACTTATGTACATACATAAGTAGATGTAACGTGACACAATATGAAAGTAGTAAGGTCACTCTATAAAATATGCACTATACACATGTACATATGTATATGATACAGGTATTCGCATTACAGGTATTTTAATTTATTTATAAAATAATAACAAAATTAATTGTTTCAATTATGATGCAAAATGCACATAATGTATGTATACGTAATTTTAATTTGTAATTTGATGAAAATATTTAATCAAATATTTTCTTAATACTTTAAAGATGTTAAAGTAAGATGTAAGGTAAAATGTTTAATTAACATCTTATCTTTTAAATTGTACCTATGGTATTCAAAAACGTTTAAAATCGGACGATCACACGATCATGTGCAGATTTTTGACATGTCACTGACAAGTCAAAATTGCATTGACTTAAATTAAAATTGAATGCTTTGTTGCTCGAATATTTGCAGTTAATTGCAAAACTATTGAATTTTTAAATTTTTGATGAATTCATCAAAAAGTTTTTTGAATTCATGATTTTCGTCAAAAGATGATCAATTGATGTTTTTGAATTGTACCTATCTTATATTCATAACCCATCACTTAATGTTGTTGTGCACAGCATATATACATATGTAACGTATGACCAGTGACCACATACGGATGAAATATTTCTCCTTTTTTGAAATTTATTCAGAGTTTTTAGTTTAATAATATAATATTTATAATACCAAAATAATATTCACTTTTAAATGACTTCATTTTTACTCATAAAGACTCACTAGTGAAAAGTTTTCAATTGCATATGTATATAACGTGCACATGTAACTGATACTTAAGTTAAAAATCATCAAAAAAGTTTTCTTATGCTAATTTGACTGATAAGAAACATGCATTATTTCGCCTTTTTATTGTATTAGTAGTACAGATATTCAAAATATAAAGCAACGATAATAATAATAGCAATATTATACTATATTATTAATTATTATTATTGTTATCGATTTTTGTTTTTGCTACTCATTATAATTTATACTATGCACTTTTATAGGAAATCATTTTATTTAACATCATTTAGAGTTTTATACAAGTAAATTTGTATGCATATATGTACATATATATAGTCATATAAAATGTGCAGATACATACACATGTGTGTACAAGTATGATATTTTAAATGGGTGCATGCACCACACGGTATAAAGTAAATAATAAATTAGTTCATGCTGCTGTCTTTTTGACCCATGTAGAGCACATTCCGATTTTAGATATGAAGTAGAGTATATCTTGGTTTGGTCACTAAACTTGTTTCCTCATGCAAGTATATGTAGTATGTACATGCAAAAATATGCAAACATTGTAATATATACATATGTATGTATAGATATGTTTGAATCATCATATATGTACATATACATATATACATATATAGTATGAATTCATCTATATGCACTTATTAATGCACATGTAAATATGAACGAATATAAATATAAAATAAAACGAAAAAATTTTCATTGGAATATATGCATAATTGCATATGTGTATATATTTATAAGGGTATTATTAATATAAAATCCGATCTTCCACTTGTCTCCAATACTTTCTTTATAATATTTTAAGCTGATGCTTCTGTTATAGCTTTATGATATTATACAAAATATAAATGCATACAATCATATATATATTATATTATATTTATAAATATCAGATATAGTTAAATATACATTCATGTAAGTGTGTAAATACATATATGTATGTGTATGCTCTTGATCTTTCTGAATGCAATTGGAAATTGGAGTGCAAAAACAAGTCATACTTACATACAAACGTATACATATGTATGTATGTATACATTTATCTATATATAGGTACATATGTATAATATTATCTACTCTGAATTGCTTCATGTATCTATATCCATATGTATATATATATCAATTTCGTATAAATATGTGTCTACGTCTGTATGTGAAAAATGTGTAATACATATAATGAACACTGCAAAATCAAGGTGCATTGAAAATATACATATATGTAGTATCTATATGTGTACAATGTACAGATATCTTACAAACATGCATATGTAGATACACACATATGTACGTACATACATTGTAGTATTGCTTCTGAATTCTGATATAAAATGCTATTAATGTGTAATACGGTATAGTGACCTCAAGCTCAAGCCGTAAATTCCATCCATCCGATTGGCTTCTATGTTTACACTCCTCTATTCTTGGGGTCTAATAAGATGAGATGGACTCCTTAAATCCAAAATATGCACATATTATAATAATTATAATATTATTGCGTATGCGTAGATGTGCGTAGTAATGAATGATAGTATTAGTTCAATTTTGATATAGGATAGATCTATATATAATTTAATAATTTATTTTTATATAGGTAGGTATGTACATATACATATATCAATAATATGAGTATATGTACATTGTATATTAAAATATAACTCAAAACAATTATGTTAATGTAAAGTCTTAAAAGAGAAATGTAAAAAGATAACTGTTGCTTTAAATTCATTTTACCGGTGCAACATGTATGTACATACATAACATATGTACATATATACATACATATTTATGTATTCTGAAAGGGCTGTCGTTAATTAAAATGTCATTTTGCTTATTTTTAAATGCATTATTGATTTGATATTATTAACATGTTTTATTTAAATTCCATTTAGGTATATTTAAATACACAAATATGCCAGTACAAACATGTGGTACATACATACATATACATGTGTACATGCATACTTGTATGAACTGATAAATAAATAATTGTACTTAACATGAAATAGGTACATTTAAAAGAAGAAAACATCGTTCTATCAATTAGCATTTTATGGAAAAAGTGTTAAAAATTAAATATATTTTAAAATTTAGTTATTATGATAAGTAATTGCCTGTGAAACCTTGGTACATACAGACATGCATTTATATATGTACGTACATATGTGTATGAAAATGACTTTTTTGAAATTTTTGCAAGAATAATTCTTGTAATGAGTATCTGGCTTAAGTAATGCGTCCGTACCGTTTATTAGTATACATTATACAATATGTATACCTATATCCTACATATACACACATATCATTTACAATATATGTATGTATGTATAATTATGAACAAACACTCAATTCTAATTTTTCACGAATTTTGAATAAATAAAAATTAAGGAAATAACGTAATGAATTTAATTCAAAATTAAATTAAATAACTAAAAGAATATTCCAAAATTTCGAAAGTATTTCAATATATTTCGCATGTACATACATACGTTATATACAGAACATGATACAGATATGAAATTTGATTAAAGTAAAAATTTCATGTACATACATTATTTACCTTGAAAAGTTGAAACCTTTATGATTTTAATTTTTAATTAACACATTTGCATAAAAGTAAAATATGAATTTGTCCGTTATTTTTAAAAATAATTTTTAGTGCTTTATTTAGTTATACATACATACGTATGATCATTATTGTTAGACAAGTATTATCGAAAAAGGCAATTCAAAATATCACCCCACGTCAAGTCAACTTAAATGACCCATCTTTATTGGTGTTTGACCTTATAAAATTAAATGACGATATTTTTACTCGATTTTACATTCATTACAATACAATGCATATATTGTGTGCATTGTATGTAAAAGATACATTCTTATGTATATACATAACTACATACAGTATATTATGTTATTTTTATTGAATTGAATTTAATACGAAATTATGTATGTATGTATGTACATTCACATGTGCAGTTTGTTTTTTTATCACATATGAACTAAATGTGGAGTCTGATAGAGCTTAAACATATTTCGAGCTTCAAAATAATTAATTTAAGGTATTTTTAGAATGGATACAATGGCTTCTTAACTTTGACTTTAAACATTTCTTTAGATGTGAAATATTTGAAGTTTGAAGCATTTTTTAATAAGTCGATCATCTTCCTAAAATACAGGTCGCTCTTGTTTAGATTTTTGTTAACAATCCACTATTTATCTTCATTCCTTTATGATAAAGTTAATTACTCATCAGAGTTTCATTATCTTCTAGATAAGGACTCTTTTACTTCTTTGGCACCAATCCTACACATATGATAGGCCATCATTAATCAATTAATCCTAGTTAACTCGACTCAATTTGAAATAATACATAAATACTTTGGAATTGATCTTTTAAAGTGTGAATTTTAATTATTGTATTTTTTCAAAACGCGATTTGAAGCTACCTCGAACACCTCATCCATTGTAGAACCACCTTTAACAATTTGTCGTACTATTAACTATACAATATACATACATACTATAAAAATATCAGTGTATTCGGCACTGAGTAGGTTGACCGCAGTCGAATACGACTTATTTGTATTCTATACTCGTCGTTATCTTGCGCATACAAGATACTTAATATTTATAATTTATATATACCAATGTATGTACGACGTAAACCACCACCAAAAGTGTTATCAAAGCTATGATTAAGTAGTAGTATTAGTATATATATGGTATGCCAACAAAGGTGTATTTGTGAAAGGTAAAAAAATGTATCATTAGTATGTATGTTTAACGTAGATAGACATAAAATAAACTTGTATATAGTATATATTAGCATAGCTCCTATTTATGTATCTGAGTATGTACTTGTTGATTACTGATTATTATTATATTGCTTTAAAAAAAAAAAAAACGAAGGTAAGATTTTTGAATTTGTTTGTGTTCAAATTCAGTCAGTCAGTTTACTCGCGTTACTCGATTAAGACTAAGTAATAGTGTAATTGACGGTTATTCTGGCGTGTGTACTTAATAATAATTATTATGATAATTAATTTATCTCCATTAAATTGTATAAGACTTATTAATTCAATGTACTTATAAAGTACAATTTAAATTCTTAACAAAATCATATAACTAAGAAATGAATAAAATTCATTTTAATAATTTTTAATTTTAAATATTTTTAAAATTTTTGGGATACTTCCGGTCCATTAGAATTAAAAATTTTATTGATTCCGTTCATCGATGCAACAAAAGGAAGTAATGACTACAAATATAGAAACATTACTTTTGGCAAGTGACCTTTAATAATTATTATAACAATTAATATCGTTATTATTATACATAGGTATATTGTCATCATTATTTTGTATAAAAAAGTTTTTAACACAAATAAAAGTTTTTAATAGTGCAAGTAAATAAATTTGTATACATGTATGTACATATCCGGAGCTGATAAGAGAACTCAGGGTTAAAATTTTGATACGTACAGTGAAATACATACATACATATGTACATACATATATGTATGAATAATATATGTATATTAAAACAATAATTCGTCAGCAACCCACACACTCGTGATCATTAAAAAAATTCTATTGGAACAGTTTGGTTTTCACTATGAATACTTACAGCTTATATAGTTTGTACATATATATATGTATGTATAAATAATATAAATATTTAATTATTAAAATATGTACCTATATGTACATATTAATATATGAACAAATACCTATGTACATATGTATTTACGTGTATCATTCATAAAATATTGATAAATATGTTTTGTGTGGTATTTAAAAATGTGTGTATGTGCGTGCATATACAATGTGAGGGCCGCCGTACAGTGTATAATCATGTGTTTAATAATATATAAATATATAATAACATATATGAGATGACTGTGCTTCTATGTTTGGCGGTAATGTCAAATTGAAGTGACATGCGCGGTCGATAGTTTGTTTATTAAAGGTGTGTACTCTGATTATATTCAAAGGTGTTGCTACGTTTTATCTTTATTTTTTTTTAAAGGCTTTTTTATTGTTTTATTTTATTATATTTTTTTCTCTCTAATATAGTATATGATAATATGATGTATTTTATTTTGTTCTTTTTTCAAATAACTTTGTCCTTTTTAACAATTAAAATCATCAATTTTACTACATGTAGACTATTTTCTAATACATAAAAAATTTTTATACGGTGATCTCTTGACAGTTAAAGATCAAAGATCGCGACTATAATCTCAAGTAATATTTTCATATACATACATACATACATATGTATGTACTTAACTTATATACATACATACATATGTATATTCATCGTTTCTGATGATTTGCTTTACTTTTTTATACATATACAGATGAATTCTCGCTATAGTGAATACCTACATAGTGTATATCGTGTCTGTTGATCTGATTTCTTATTTTGAAAAAGAAAAAATAATAATAATAATAAAAATAAAATAAAAGTCAAAAACAAGAAAAATCAGTATTGATTATTTATTAAAATATTCAAAAGATCTTTCGTTGCGTCGTGTTTTCTTGTATAATGATACCTTGATATTTGAAAAAAAAAAAAAAATAATAATAATAAAAAATAAAAATATGTAGGTACCTACCTAATTGTAAAAAAAACGAGTAAATAAAAAATTTGTTAAAATACCTACTAAAATGATTCAAATTTCCCAAATATGTATAATTTTATATTGGTGTAATGTTACAATGGAAAGTGTAATAGTCACGGTTATAATGAAATTATTATAATTTCTATAATAATACTGACATTTTCATTTTGCACTAAAAATAAATGGAAAATTCTGCTGGTATTCGATGTCACTAAAAATAAAAGCTTAAATATTAAGTGACTACATATACTATATTATATGAAAATAAATAAATAAATAAAAACAAGAAAAATTTAACCCGGGACCGGGTACTAAAAAACTATACATGTGTGTATGTACATACTTTTTATATAGAAATAGTATTCATATGGATTTGTATATGTAAGTATGTAAGTAATAAAATTGTATATTGTATACGTACACTCTATATTAATTTCAAAGTTTATAGAATATTATACTAAACTAAAATAGCATTGTATGATTGTATCCACATATACTGTTCGATACGCGCACTGGCTTTAAATTCATTTATTACAGTGTATGCGCATGAACTTTATGTGACCTATGTTCCCAGAGTCACATCAAGATCAAAAAAGTTAAAAATTCTAAAAATACTATCATTATTCGTTCGTTATACCAAGTTAATAGTTATACATACATACATATTTCGAATTATGTATTATTTGTTAGCTAGCTAGCTCACATAGGCTATAGATTGTTGGACTAAATATTTTCATAGAAGTTTAATTTAGCATTTATAATTTATATAGCTGGTATGGACAGTGGATATGATTAAAAATTGTTTATTTAAAAAAAAAAATTAATAAAATTATCGTTTTATTTTGTCGTTTTACATATTATAATAAAAATTAAGACGAGCCAAAAAAACACGCTTTTATTGAATTTTATCAATATGTTTCGTTGTCGTCAATCGTCATCAATCGTCATGTGGCTTGCCTCGAGTAAATAAAATTTTTATGTGCACTGCACTATATAATAATATTGTACCTACCTATACTAATGCAAATTAAAAATCAACTGTAGCATATGTATACAGTTTAAATTATTTACAAATACACTATATAATATTATATACATATATTCTATTATTTAGTGTGTTAATTTATTTTTATTTTTTGCTTTACTTTTTATTTTATTTTTATTTTTTAACTTTTTTTTTTTGTTCACAATTAGTTGATATACATGCTCATGTAAACATTTTGTGTAATCTATATGTGTACAATTGAAGGCAATATATTCTTCAGTGTACACACGGATTTGTGTGCGATTAAAAAGTAGAATAGTGTGAGTGAAATTTAATGTTCATATATATTATTTATACAATAATTTTTTAAATAAATATACAATCATACTCATACATGTACAATAATATATTACATACATTGTATATGGATATTATTTAGTAAGATTGTATTTGTACAACATATGTACACCGACACGTATAATAAGAATGAATTGATGTAATGTACATTTAAATGGAATTCTTGAACTATGACCGATGACCTGTGATGCCCTTTTTTAGTTTTCTTTTATTTTTATTTTTTTTTTTTCATTTTTTTGTATTGAGTGCATATACAAATGTTGATTCGTTTTATTTAACAGAAAATATAAAAAATAAAAATAATAAAGAATAAGAACAAATAAGTGGAAGATATATATATGTACGTATGTACATACAAAAAAGACAGAAGACGAGAACTATTCAGAAAAGATTTATTGTACTCAAAGCTCAGAGGGCAGTCGCGTCAGGGACCAGAACCGCCTTTAATCAGTTTTTAAATTCTACACGATACGTTAATATACTATTTTGGAAAAAAGAAGATCTTATTTCAACATAAAAATTAGACTTAGAACGTTTAAAATGCATACATACATATAATTTGAATCTTAAATTTACAATATCAATTTAGTTTAAAAGTGAAATAAAATAATTTTTAATGTGTAAAAATTATACAATGAAATTTTTAATTGTTTGTACCTAAACACGATTTAAAAAATTGTATTTTTATTGAATAAATATGTATCTAAATTTTAATGATCTTTTATAATTTACAAAAATTTTAATTAACTCACATTGCAATATAACAAATAATATTAGTGTTAGTGATAAAAGTGTAAAATATGATATATTGTAATAATTGTTGGATACGATCGGACTACAATGAAAACAATAATATGAAAAATTGACTGGAAAAACTATCTTCCTCTTGGTATTAAAAATACAATGAGGGAAATTGATACTGAAACACCAGTTATATGGCCTGCATGGTGTTATTCAGGTATGTACGTGTCCTATAGTTTTTAAATTTTTAATAGTCCTATTACAATAGATATTAATTTAGTACGATCATTGCATAAATGTAATAATTATAGGTATCTAGCAATTTTATTTTTATATTTTTTTTGTTACTAGTGAATAAGTATACATATGTACATAAATTCAAGAAAAACAAAAAAATTATTTTAAAACAAATATTCATGTAAGTTGATACAAATCACTATTACGTATATATCAGGAATCAGGATACATGCTCACACGTATCTTTCCATTAATGTTTTATACGTAAGTATGTATACGTACAGTACTTACCCTCATGGCTGTAGATCCGTTTTATGTAAGCCATAATTGTTTCAATTACAATTTCAATCTGTTCAATTAATTTCAGTGATCTTGATTTAAACTATGTCATTAACGCAAATATTAAGCACACATTCGTACATATATGTATGTATATACATATGTATGTTTTCTTTTCTTTCAAAAAGGATTGATCTTTTAATTTTCTTTAATTTTTGAAATTTGTAAATCATCTTCATATTGTTGATGTAATATTATAAGAAATTGTTTTAACGTGTTTAGTGTATACATTTAGTATAGTCTACAATTTTATATACATTTAAATTTTAAACACAAAGTATTTTGTATCCAAAAAAACAAATGTATTTTTAGAAAAAAAATTTTTTGTTTTCAGGAAGACATCAAATGAGCTTTCACATTGTTAAAAAGTCAAGACACGTATTTTTTTTTTCAAATTTATTTTTAATGTGTATATACGTACATATTTATATGATATTTTAATGACTTCAAAATTGTTGTTATTGTGTTGAAATTTAAAAACTCTTTTGAAATACTTTGAAAATTTGAAAGAAAATGTGTTGATGGAAAATCTTTACATATTATAATATTTTACACTAATTTACAGTATGATTTCGTTATTCTTTATAATGAATTTCCTTACTAAATTTGGATTATTGGAGGTTTTTCGTTGTTCTGTATCGTCTTTGTATTGTTTCAAAAAAAAAAAAAATAATGATAATAATAATAAAAATAGTAATCGGTATGAATTCTGTGTTCTATATGCACGTAAATGCTTTTGATAAAAATTACTCTTGTTCATCATGCCATAATACTGTACTATCAATTTATTCACTTCAATATTGAATTTAAAATTTACAAAAATAAAATTTTAGACCGTTGTAAAATATTTTGAAATATTTCTAATATACGTAAGTGTTTAAACTTAAAAGTTTAAACTTTTCAATAACAAGAGAAATTCAAAATATCTAGTTTTCAATACAGGGAAATGTTTTTGAGTTAGTATTTTCAGGTGCTTGTAAATAATTTACGAAAATCGGCGTTTACTCATTCTCAGATATTTATGTACCTATATGAAATTTTTCCAGTAGAAATAAGAACTTACAATAATGTTATAAAAATTTTTGTATCGATGGGCTTAATAATTTGTGGTTAATACAATTTGGTCAAATATGTAATCAGGTTTTATAGATACATACATATGTACTTGAATTTTATAGATATTTGGATTTAATAGATACTCGGATTTGGAAACACACATGCGTCATATTTGTATAACTTAAAACTACAAAATCGAAAACACCCAATGTTAAGGATGAGGACATAATCATTAGCAGTACATTAATTTTATCTTATTAATAATTGTAGCGATTTTATACTTGGTACAATATTAATTCAAATAATTTTATAAATTGTAATATTGTTCATATAGTAACACTTAAAATATTTTTTATATCCTTATCATTTTTTTTTTTCAAAAAATAGCAGAGGTTATTGTAAATCGTACATGGTTTTAACCTTAGACCTTATAACAGTTAATAAGTATAAATTAAGTATGTATGAGAATGAAATAATTAAAATACAATTAATATAGCCTGTATACATACATATGTTAATGTAGATGAATTAATATGCAAATGTATTTATAATTTTTCATTACTTATCGTTCAAAAGTTATCAGTTTTAAACTTTACTTTGATTTTAAAAAGTTCAAGATTCGTTTTCTTTTTTCTTTTTTGTAAATATTAACGTGTTAATATAACCATTCCGTGCTTTATTTTTTATTTCATTTTTTTGATAAGATCTACACAGATTTTTTCAAACAAATAATCATAAACGAGCGCTATATGTATCTAATTATTTATTTAAACATAACATAAAAAATTTGAAAGAAAATTGAAATTATTGTAAAATTTTAAATATTTAAAAAAAGTAACCGTCATGAAAATGAGTGTATCATTACAAAAATTTATTGAAAATCTTTTTACTGATTGGTTCTAAAGAATTAAAGATATATTATACATATTGAATGTCGTTTGTTTTTTTAAACAGATTTTATTTCCATTAATTATAACAATTTACTTGTGAAAAACCTAGAAGACAATATATATAGTAAATGCAAAAACAAGAAACAATTTAATTTCAAGTGGCACTGTTGATTCTTAAAGTATAAACATAACATACGCCCACAACTACTGAACTATACATGTATATATAGTATATAAAAAAGTATGAGTCTATATCATACTTATGTATGTAGTATCATATAGTATGTATTTTTGTTAGGTTTATATGTACGTGTTTTTGTCATACTACCATTACGTATGCGTATATGTTTTACTTTTAACTTTAACTTTAAGATATTATGCATTATATGTAGACATTAATCATTTATGGCTTTTGTAAATGATTATAGCTAAGTTTAATATTTAGTTGTATGATTTCTTTCTTTACTGTAGAGTATGTTCATGTACATAGTATGTATATTTATCGAATATTTTAAAGATACCCGATCGCTAGACGTGTGTTTAACTTTAAAGTGTACATATAAATATATATAGATGCGTATACATAATGTACCTATACATATGTACATCTATAGATATATATATATGTATGTACTGGAAAAATATGTACATACATATATGTAGTTTATGTATAGTAAAAATTTTACATATTGATTGTGTACAATTATATGTATATAGGTTGTTTCAAAATAAATGTTACCCACCTTTTCTAAAAACTTAGATTATTTACAGTAAAAAATCGTTCTATAACTCCTCCATTTTCATTAGTAATATGTATGAATATCTTTTCATGTATGTGGTATTTTCATACAATACAAAAAATATTCTGATATACTTATATAGCTATGTACATTATGCACTTTATACGATAATGGACCATCAATCCATGATATTTTAGAAAAGGTGTAATATACTTTTCAGAAAAGTGGATGCTGTAACAGATATTCTGAGACACTGTATCTTAAAAAGTATGATAATAAGGTAATATACAAATAAATGAATACATAAAAAATTCTCAAAAATTGAAATGTATACTTGCTTTTAGATTATTGACTACATTAAGTAAGAAGAGTATACTTTGTTCATGTGTTTAGAGAAAGTAAAATTCTTTCTTTTATTCGCATGTTTTAGAGTCAATGTTGAATTTTTGAAAAATTTGCATTTTATTTTCTTTATCAGTGCAAAATAAAACGTACCCATCTTACGTCCACATACGTGAAAAGTAAAGAAAATATTAAATTCATGTTTAATTATCTAGCGCTAATTAAAGTGTATTAAAAGCATAGTACTATACAACGCTAGCTCATTTCACATTTGTTTAAAATTTATGTTTTTGATCGTAACGTGCTATGTTTATAAAACCAGAAACCTAGATTGAGATTTAAACAAAATAAAAAAAGTTAGTCCATATAAAATTTCTACAAAAATGCAGCAAACACCATAAATTTTTCGTATTGTTGCGCATATATGTATGTATATACTATATATACCTGTACACATTTTGAATAGAATTTGTTTGATTAAATTCATATACTTATGTATGTATGTATAGGTACATTCATAGTATGTAAAATGTATCCGCAATGTACATACATACAGGTATGTATTAATTTTAGTACATAATATTGTATTAACACGACATTATTGATTAATTGTTTACTAAGTCGAACATCACATGTTTCTGATTAAATATTACTTTTAGCTTACAACTAGACTATGATCGCAATTTATCCAACCATATTTCTTGCATACGTGCATAACACATACTAATTTTCAGTATAAATGATGTTCATTTTTTTATATGCATATATTTTAAAATTATTAACAATGAAAAGTGCATTTTGTGCATATTTTTATGTGATTTCGACGCATATATATAAATACAGTTATGGTTGGACTATACTAGACTATCATCGAATTAATATAATAGTGTCGTGATAAGTTTGCATATTTTCCCTTGTATCCGTAATGATCTTCCTTTCATGGTCTCTTTAATAAAACTTAGTTATAAATACTTTGATTAGTTAAGTTAACTGGTTATCTATTTAGCTAAATGGCTAAAGTGGAAGATTGGTATTGAAAAAAAACAACTAAATTGAGTTAAGCCATAAAAACAATGATGAAAATTAATTAAACAAAAAAATAATTATAGTTGTTATAGGAATTTAATGGTAAAAAAATATAATAATAACATGTAACACATATATGTATGTATATATATATACAAAATAATGTACGTACACACGCGAGTATATAAAATAATATAAGTAGAGAAATTTCATTAAAAAGCATTAAATGAATGCATTTTAATTCAATTAAAATATGAATATAAACAAAATTACAATCTTATGGTAAAGGCTTTCAATTCTAGTAAGATTTGTTTTAATAGCAAGGTGGAAATATCTTGCATGGTCGAAATTTTTTTAAATGAAAATAAAATGTTACATTACATATGTACATATAAAAAATGTACAAATTCATAACATAAATTCTTTTCCCTTTATAAAATACATTTATTTTAAAAAAAAGTAATAAAAATAAAAATTAATTTAATATTACAAATATGAAAAATTACACAAATTTATTCTTATTCCTACAAATAAAAATTCAACGAAAAAAATATATTTTCAAAAAAAGGGCTTATTTGTTAAAACATTCTTGTAATATGACATGTCATATTGAATCCAATGTCAACTACTATGGAATAAAAGACCATGGAATGTGAAAAAGTAAACATAAGTATGTATAAATGAAATAAATATAAAAAGAAAAGAAGAACACCTTAAATTCAACTATCTATCAATATGTGTACTCGATCAACTTAATATGCACGACATTGCGTTATTTGCGTCTGGAAATTCTATTCATTTGATCAGTAGAGTTGAACTTTTTTTTTTTTGCCTCCTCCTCTTTGTACATAATAATGTTTCATAAAATTTCATAAAGGTGTATCATTTGCTTTTCAAAGTAACTTTTGATAACAGAGTATATAAGTAAGCCAGGCAGGTATATAATAATGTTTTTAATTACATAAATATACATATATAGGTACATTCTTAGCTTTTTATATATGTACACATGCATAAAATGTATTTGTACTGTAATAACGATAAAATTGATATTATAACTACTGAAGCCAAATAAGTGGTAGCAGTAATATACGGTAAAAACGGGTAAAATTGTTAAATTATAGATCAACAGACAAGTGAGAATAATTATCATAGTACTGATCATTAACTTTTGTAAACATAATGCACTGTATAATGTAAATCACCAGTAGATGATCAAACGTTTGATAATGTTTTGTAGGATAATTTTATCAATTATAAAAGGACAAACATGTGAAACATTTTTTTTTAAATTACAACAAAATTATAGTGAATATAAAAGTAATTTTACGAAATCAATAAAAACATTGATAGTGAGTACACAAGTACATTATAACAATTATAGATCAATAATACGAGTAATATAGTTTTTCCAATAGATATACCTAAAGTCTACTTTTAGTAACAGACATACAATTGTTGGCTTAGTGAAGTTATTGCTTTTATGAAAATCTCTTTGAATGTCCATTAATGTTATCTTCGTCAACAATTTTTTATGTGTTTAGTTGGTGTTTCATGTCCCAACACATCAACTTGAGGTATCCTTAAGTAATCAATCACACACATCTTGTATATTTCATTACGATTTCATATTCTGATCTAAATCTTTCTGATACATTTAATATATGATTCTTTTTGAACAGGTTTCAGTTAAGTTAGTCTTGGCGAAGTCACCCGCTTTTACTATTCGTAATGACAATTTACGCACTCTGATTTGAGCAATGAAACATGCATATGTGAATATATATTAAAAAGACATTGATGATGGCGACGAACGCAATACTTGACACATACAAAAATACCAACATGACTACTCTACAAGTAGTCAAGTCATCAATATAATAAAAATGTTATGTTAACTAAAAATAAGTAAGTTAAAAAAAAAAAAAAAACAAAAATAAACAAATAAATAAAGTTATAATATGTATTGAATTTATCGAGAATATAAGATTTTTGCTATGGGTTTTTGATTTCAATTGAGGTAGAGGACAATAATATACGAGTATGTCGGTATAGTAAAGAAACATCTCAAATATTTTTGGCCGAAGTTCGTGACTTGAATAATCATAGGTCGATAACTGAAGTTCAAACTAAAATATATAAAGAGTTAAAAGATTTAAAAAAATGTACAGAAAAATATTGTGCATTGTTTATTTTAAAAAAATATGCTATCCATATTATATTAGTTACTATGCAGGAATCTGAATCAGTTAGTTTAAATATTTCGTGAATTTAAAAACAAAAAAAAACCTTTAAAATTAGTATGGATGTTATGTCTTAAATTTAAATGTAGGTAATTATAGGAATTTAAAATACAACACATAAAAAAATATATGAAATCATGAAGTACATGATCATGCTAACTGAAAAATTATTTAAATTCTTCTACAAAATAAATTAAATAATGAGAGAAAATCAATTATAAGGTTTTATCAAAGTATGAAAGAAAAACAATATAAAAATATTAAATTTTTAATATATAAACAATTAAATTTGTACTTAACAATAATTTTATAATGTATGAATTAATACATGAAAATTTTCTAATTTTTTATGATAACTCACACGTGTACATTTTTGGACAAAGTATATATATATATGAATATATTACAAAATAAATCTTTTTATTGTACTTTGTTTTAATAAATTTATCTTGTCTTATTTCTACCACAGCGAGTATTGTTTTTGTTTATTCCTTATCTTCAGACTATCTTATCAAAGTAGACAGATTAAAATAGCTTTTATACTACATACATACATATATCATACCAGGTTAAATTTGATATCAATAAAAATGATAATAGCAAAAATATTGTACAAAAGGGTGAATAAAACCTTGTACTGAATAATAGGTACAAAACTGATAAAATTTTAGCTTAAAAAATAATACACAATTTATAAAATTAAAAAAAAAAACAAAATAAAAAAATGGGTAAAATATGAATTTGGTTATTCTTTAAATTCTATGTTCTTGTTAATTTTAATAGATTTTTTAAAATTAATAAATTATTTAAAATATTTAAAATAAAATGTGCTAAAAAACCTTTGAAGCAATATAAAGTGTTAAACATGAAAACGGTGATCATTTTTGCAGTCTCACTAAATAATGTAAAAAAATGAATTTAAAATAAATAAATTAAAAATTAAATTAATAAATTTATATTGGCATCTTTCATTAGATTAATTCTCATTTTAAACAACTAATATATAGCCTCTATGATACCTAGTACCTACTATACCAAGCTTAAATAAATGTTGCAATTTGCAATTAGCGAACAATTTGTCTTGTCATCAAAGTAGGTATATTTTATAACTAAACATGATTTTGATAATTTGTGCACATTCTTTTCTTTTATCTTTGTTTTCTCGCATACAAAAATGAAAAAAGCAACATATTTGTACGTATAAATAGACATTTTTGAGTAGGTAAATGAAATTATTTTTAAAATTTTTTATAAACCATGTACGTGAACAAGTACATGTCCATATATCTATATGTACACATCATTTTGTCATACCATTCTGATGTCGTTATTATCAGAAAGCAAAAATCTTTGTCACACAAATCCCTGTCGATCATCATTCACAATTCATTTCTTTTCATAGCGACACCTTGATAACAGCCAGCAAAAGACTTCTTGCTACTTTAACTATTTTTTGTTAAAGACAATTTAATTAATTTTATGAGTTTGACGCCGATAAGATGGTATAATATGTCGTCGTCCTTTATTGTTCACCTTATTAAATGTTGCTGTTTAAAATAGATAGAAATCTTCATTTAAATTAATTTTTTTTTCTCCTTATTTTTCATAGTTTGTCTGGTACACAATGAATTTCTATTGAAATGTGATTTTATGTTATTCATGCACAATACAATAATGCATATTGGATCTTTATTGCATTTATGTACATACATACATATATATATATACAGTATAGGTATATGTATATGGAAATCTATATAAAACAATATTGCTTATATACACTGTTATAAGGCATGACTATGCTATAAGGAAAAATGAAATTTAAAAAAAATAAGAAGAAAATAAATACGAAGAAGAAGAAAAAAATGCTTAATTATCGAAATTAATTAATCTATTCGTATACGCTCTGATAAAGCAGCAAATTGTTTTTTCATTGCATTTTTGTTTCTTAAAAGCATGTAACATTATAAAATTGCGGCGAGATTAGCTAGAGCAGCCGTTTTAATATATTCACATACATACAAGTTACATATGTATGTACATAAATGCATGTAAAATTGAAATTACGCGAATGTACAATGTACATATTATATGTGTTGTATAAATAATAGCAAAGATAACAATTTCTAAGAGGGAACGAAGGTGCACACAAAAACTCATATATGTATATGTACATATATATACTCAGATTTTTTTTAATTCCACTGCTAAAAAGGTACAAAAATGTACAAACATACATTGGTATGAACTGTATTATATCTGATGATTTCTTATAGTAGTTTGGTGTATGATGCTTTAGTAAATAACCGCAGCTAATTACGCTAATGAATATCTAACGCAAAGGTTGAACACAACAGGTAATTATCCGTTGTTTTAGTGCTATTAATTGTATAGGTACATATATAATAGCAGAAAATACATTATGCGCTATGATCCTCAAACCTTATTATTCATTGATGATCAGCAAAAACTTTAAAGTAAAAAAAAAAACAATCAATGAATTAAAATGCATTTTTATTAGATTGGAATTAATTATTATTATTTTTTTCCTTATATTTAAAAGATGCAACAGGTGACGAGTTAAGAGAGCACCTGATGCACGGTAGATACTACTAACATACTGCAGTATTGTAGATGATGGTTATGCATACGTACATATGTATATGTTTAATGAAAATTTGAATATTATCTTAAATTTATACAAATCGGTAGTAATTTTTATTTTATTTTATTGCTTTATGGTAATTTTGTATGCGTTTTTCTGTTTTCTTCGTATAAATTATATTTAAAGATTTATTAATCATATAATATAATGTTGAGATTGAATTTATCACAAATAATTTGATTAATTCGTGAAACAGATTTGAGATAATTAGTACACAGAAAATCTTTATTTCATTTTAATTGGAATAATCAAAGTCATCAATTTAAGATTCAATACCCAATCCTAATTGTAAACATATGTACATGAATATTGCTTTTTTGATAAATGAATTATTACATGAAATTCTTAAATTTTTGATGACTTTTCCTTAAATATCCAAACGTATGTATGAGGTACATACATATACGTAAATTTATGTAAATATAGGTACATACATAAAAAAAAGTGAAAAAATTCAAAAAAAAAGTTGTTTCAATTGCTTGATATGTTTATCTTAATCGTATCTTAAATGATTTTGATGTTTATATAAAATTTATGTATGAATATAAAATCACATAATATAAATAAAGATTTATTTTTTATTTTTTTCAATTCATCAAAAATTCGTATGGTTAATAAATACTAATAATTCAAACTGTTTACAGATAAAATATAATATAAATTTTGTTAATCTAAGCAAATTTACTGGAGATCATCACATAAATAACGACAAAAGGAGACTTATACATATGTACGTTTAGGGTATAATACACGGATTTACATAAAAGTTAAACTCTATATACGAGTAACATCAACATCAAATAACATTTAATATCAAATTGAATTTGTATTTTTCGTTGTTTTGTTTTTCTTACCCGCGTGCTGATAAGTACATATTCAATTACTCAATAATATATATTTTTTATGTTGTTTTTTATTTTATTATGGTGTAAATACACATTTATACAAATACGTGTATATATATACAATATTTGAATGCATGAATATCAAGGAGTATAGAGTATTTATATGTGAAAAAAAAATATGTAAAAATAAAGTATTCAAATTGCATACATGTAAATATAGCTATGTACATATTCATGTGCATAAGTATTCATATGTGTGTGTGAATGCACATAAAAACGTTTATCGGAAAATTTATCTTTACAGAAATGTCTTCGTTTGAAACATTTTTGAATGACCACGAATACCTACTTACAAGTTTATAATATTTGTATATATACATATGTACATATGTATTTTTAAAAATATATACATATTTCTGTATATATACATATGTAAGTACGTGGTATAAATATTAAATATATGTACCTACCTATATAAAATGCATTTTATGTGTGTACGAGGATATTGTGGATAGACGAATGGATTGATGTTCACTTTATCTTCGTTCATATTATTATATTATCATTATTGTATATACATACATACATATGTATATGTATATATGAATGTATACAGCATATATATATATCATTTAAAGGGAAAAATGAATGTACAAAAGATCCAAAATAGAATCAGAATTCAATATCTAAACCCACAAAAACTTTAGTTTTGCAAAGGTATCTGGGTATTTATGTATGTATAAATGTAAGATTTTATACATAACATTCTATATACATATAAATATACATATATACACATTAATGCATACATATATAATATTCAAAATAAAAACACATATGTACATAGTTATACAAGAGCAATATCATATCTTTAAAAATGTAAGATGTCTTATTTATTATGACAGCGTAAAGTTCTGCTCTTATATTTACAAACATATAAATAAAAATATATGTATTTTTTGTATATAGTATGTAATAAGGAGAGATGTCGGTGACAAATGATCGTCGATTTCAAATGCCAAACGATGCATTACTGCAGGGCGGTCTGATCTGTCCGTTTATTTAGTAATAACGGTTACCACTATAGTACAAATTTATGTAAAATTATAGTACATATAAATACGGCAAAGGTAAATTTGTATAAGAATATAAGTTGCTAAAGTATCAATTGCATATTGTTTCAAAGACAAATTGAAGAATTTTAAATTAGAATTTTATTAAAGCATGAATGTTGACTGAGCATACGAAGTATATATAGACAGTAAAATACATTGGTAATAAGTAAAGATGAAGAAATTTGAATATTTCATGTTAATTTTACTTATTTTTATATCCTATTTATTTGTAAGTAATTTTACTTAATTTATGTTTTCATAGTCACTGTTGACATTGAAGGACGTTCATAGCTTATGATAATGTGATATTGTTTTAAAATAATAGAAATATACGTATTATATAATGAGTAGTTTATGTATACGGAATATAAAATTAGTTTATTAGTAATAAGGAATGATGATACATACATAAATTGTATAATTAATTACTTATTAAAATTTTTTTATTTAATATATTAGGGAATATACATTCGGAAAATTCATCCCACTCAAATACCAGGACATCATCACCAGTTACATTTATTCACATAAGTACAGCGTTAAACAACTCTAATAATAATATTAGTTCTAAGAGTTATAATAATAACAATAATAGTAGTGGTGGCATATTAAGCAACAAAATTCGTGCAAAAAGAAAACCATCACAGACTGCGGTAGCAGTAAATACTACTACTGCCGCAGATGAATTCTCTAATCATCAGTATCAGTATCATCACCATTATCAGGATGATAAAACGAGTAATATTCAAAGAAGTTCACCAAAACTTGCATCATTTTTATTGAAGAATAACACATCATCTTCATCATCTGGTTCGTCATCATCATCAGCAGTTTCACCTGATAAGATGCTTGGCGATCGTATGTTGATCGGTTTAAATGTCAATAATATAGAACACAATAATAAGAAACACTGTGATAATTCGGCTACTTCTAATAGCTTACTCCTTCTTGATAAGGTTAAAGTTAAAAATGAACCACATATGGATTCATCATCCACTACTAAAAATGGCTTAGATTTAGGCAATAATAACAACGATAATGGTAATAATATCAATGTAAACAGTAGTAGTACTGCTAATAGTGGCAATAGCATTGGCGGCAACAATAACAATAGCATAAAGAGAGAAAGACTAAGTCCATCAGGCAACGGTGATGTTCAATCTTCAATATCCAGGTAACAATTGAATTTTTAAGTACATAAATGTTTAACAGCATTCGCTTTTGCAATATCTATTGTTGTTATTATATTGGAAGATATTATAATATAATGTATATACACAATGATGCATGCATACATTAAATGGCACAATAATATACGTTTGTAGTTAATGTACTATGTATGTACATACGTTATAATACTTTCTAAACGATGCAGTTCTAAATTCATGCTCGTGTGCTAAACTGCCATGTGCATGTGCTAAGCATTATGCTTATTGCATATTACAGCAAATTGCATGTCTCACGATTTTTTGCAATAACTTCCGTTAAAATGTATCCTCACATGATGTTTTTGTTTGTAATTCCAATGTAGCATATTATTTTTAAAAAAAAGTATGTAGGCAGCACATAGGTTGTAACTTGTAGATCCCAAAGAATTGCAAGCAATAAGCATAAAGAACATATTATTATTATGTGTACAAAGTTACATGTACGGGTATATTGATGATATTCGCGCACATGTGCGATTATATAGTGGAAATACCTCACAAGGTGGAATACAAATACAATATTACCTATCCTATTTTACCTACATTATATACATATATAATTATAAAACAAGAGTTTTTGATTTAGCATCTGTCAAAGTAAAGAGCTTCACATAATATCCTTGTACACATATTTTAATATAAAAACTAAACAAAAATGAAAACAAATCATAAAATAAAACAATAACAATATTCGATAGTACTATAGTCACCGTATAGTGTCATTATACGATTGTAATACGTGACACTAAATTTGATTGCTTGTTTCGTGAATTATCAAATCTAAGTAGAAATACATTCTAACACATGTGCATATATTTTAAATTTAAACTATATTTTTAAATTTTTATTTATTATTACATATTGTTTATTGCATATTCATTTCATACATTTTATATAGTTAAATTTTAACAACATACTCGTATATAACATGTACACATGCATACATGTTACACATCAATGTTATGCAATTTTATTTTGTAGATCAGTAAGTTAAATTGTAAATACGAGTACAATAAAAGAATATCGTGAGATTCATATACATATGTATGTATGTATATACTCGACAATTCTAAAATTGTGATCATTTTTTCTTTTATCCGTGATCTTTTAAATTTTTATTTTTGTCAATTTTAACATTTTAACAAAAATATGTAGGTATCTGCGCAAACATTCATTTGGTTGGGTGATATTCTTTAAAAAAAAAAAAATAATAAGTGAGAAAATTTGCAAATGTAAACAATTGTACAATAATTTTGTTTTGTAATTTAAAACATCGAAAAACATAAATGTTATAGAAAGAAAAAACGAAATTAATCCTTAAAATGTTGTTCAAAAAGTACATTTCAAACAAACACAGGCAAACATACAATTTAAATAAAATGGTACTGAATATTTTCATTTTTAACGATTTTTATCATACAATTGTTTTAATGATTTTTTGATTTTCTGAGTAATTTTACAATGAAATTAATTTTATACTCCTATACATGTAGTTTTATAATATAGCATTTACAGCAGTAGACTAATAACATGACAAAATAATGTTACCACAAAATTGATTAATAGCTTTTTAAAACATCGATTACATTGAAATTACGCTACTCAAGTAAATTCATATGGTAAACATGATAATCTTTTCTTAATTTCTTCATTATCTGTGGAATATTGTTTTGTTTTCTTACAATTGTTTTTCTTTTGAAAACACACACAAACACATTACATATACATATATACATAGATGTGTTGTTATATATACATGTACATTTATACACATATTCATTCAATGTGCAATGTGCTTGGATCATCCGAATAGATACAATGCACATGTACACATATATGTATCATATCGATTCACGTAAATTTGCAATAAACTGGCCATTTCTCTTAATTGCACCTGTACATTATTGATTGCATATATTTACGTTATTGTATTTTTATATTTTTTTGTTTTTTTAACAATTTAACACCAAAATCTATAATTGCAAGAATGTACATTTCATACCTGTATAAATGTAAAATGTGCACTATATAGGTATACAATGATAATGCACATTCATGGAATGTATAATTACATGTACTTTTATATTCATTTGTATATTTGTATCTACGATATCTACCATACGTATCATTGAAACTTGTTTAGTTTTCATTTTCCTGAATGAATACTTTGCTTTTATTCATAAATTTTACAAGATGCAATCACAATTTACAATACACAATAACATAAACATTTTACAAGACTTGAAAACAAAAAAAATGAAAAAAAAAAAGTTAAAACGTGAAGATCAAAAATTTATTTATGTTGCGGCAACAAGTGATTGATTACTTCGTAAGGACGATAATATCATTTAAATACTTACTATTTGTAGTCATTTTTTTTTTGTTCTTTCCTTTTTTAATCTCTTATTTTTGCCTATAGTAAATACAATACAATTACAATGCAATTCTGTTGCAATTCAATTGACTTTACATAACAGCTTATAATATTTTCATTCTTCTTTTTTGTTTTTTTGTTGTTGTAGAGAAAAATACATATAGAGGAAATTATTTTCCGGCTGTAGTTAAAGTATTTGATGATTTCTAATGATTATGTACGAAGAAATTTTAAATTTAAACAGATTAAATTATTTTGATTAAGGAAAGAAAACAAAAATTAATAAAAAAGAAATGTCGAGCAATTCGCAGTTGTCTTTGAATGAAAACAGTCAAATACGATCATGTTTTTAAATTGTTGAAAAAGAAAAGCTCAAACGAATAAACAATCGACAAGAAAATTTAGAAATAAACATCATATGTAATAATATGAATTTATAATTTTTTTTTTTGTAATGATAATTATGTACAGTTACAGTATTAATTGACTGTAGATAATTCTTATGTAACATTGATCATAAACATTGAAGTTAAACAAATTAATTATATAATTTATAGCTTAGACACACAAATATTATTGTAAGCATGTAAATTTATGTATGTACATACATATAAGGAAATATGAGTAAATTTACTTTCAATACTTTAGAAAAAAAATAATAAAAATAAAAAAGATTTCATGCTTAGAATGAATTCGAAAAAAAAAATGAAAAACTAGAAAAGGCCCATACTTTGTTTATTTGAGTTTTGCTGATGTGATAATAAATACGAGAAAAAAATTAAATAAAAATTGTAAATAATTTTGTGTGAACACTTACAGCATAAAATCAATGAATTAAATCTGTTTGAGAAGTAAAAAAAAAAAAAAAAAAAACATTAACAAAAAATAATACGGATAAAAAGCTAAAAATTCAATGATTAGGCACAGTTTACATTTATTTTATTGTTTTTGTCACCTTTAATTGTATTACCTAACTAAAAGCAAAAAATGTGTTGTTTTTGTTTTCTATTTTTCTTGTTTTTCTTTTTTTGTTTTTAATTCTTTGATGGATGATTGCTTTTAATAACCTTACAATGATAAAAATCATTTCAATTTCCTCTGTTTTCGTTATTTGTACACTTGAAATTTTCATTGCTGGATGGGAAATCGACCCAATCACAAAATCAAACTTGTTTTGATGTGAATTTCTTTTTTTCCAAAATCTTTTGTGGCTATTTATTTTCATTTTGTTGCTGTTTTTTTCTTTTTTTGACTTTTAATGTAGATCTCGAAGTGCCACACCATCATCATTTCCGGGAACACCACCACAAGCTGCACACTTGACTGACATTATGACCGTAAGTCAAAATTTTAGTCCAACTGCAGCAAATGTATTATCAACGGCAGCAGTTGCAGCTGCTGCTGCAGTTCAAACAAGAAATAATGAATTTCAAGCAAGAAATTATTCAGATTTTATGAGAAGTTTAGCTGCAAAATATAATAATGCAAATGAGTAAGAATTTAAAAAAATAAATTAAAAAAAACTAAACTAATTTTGACAATTTATGTATGTATACAGTAATACTACACAGAGAAGTCAACTTTTTGATACAAAGACTGCATCTTCTTCAAGAACTGGTAATAATAAAGAAACATCATCGTCTCCGGATATTAAGAGGCAACAAGGACAAAATATAATTCCACCTCAAGTACCTTTCGTGTCATCATTATTATCAAGTCTTCCATTTTCTGCCACAGTATTTCCACCTTTAATAGATATGAGTAGTACACAGGCATTAGTCACATTAGTAAGTGATCAAAATTGAAAATTAATTTGAAAAAAATGAAAAATTCATTTGAAAATATTGAAAATTTTTATTTTAAAGGCTCGAGCTGCAAAAGAAGCTGAAATTCAAAGTATATTGCGATCTGCTCAAAAGCGATCTTCAAGTACACCAAATATTTCTTCAACATTAAGGGCAAGTTTAACGCCAACTCCACAACAAGTCCAACTTTCTCCATCTCCCTTTGTATTGCCAACACATTTACAACAACAACAACAACAGCAGCAACAACAACTACAGGGACAAAGTAGTCCTTTGCCTTCATCTGGTGCATCTGCATCACCCTTAGATTTGAGTTCAACACCGTTAACAAAACGACCAAGACTTGAATCAAGTTCTCCGTCAAATAGTGCTTCTGAAAAATCCTCAACAAAAATCTCTGAAGTAGAAAAACCTAATAATAAATGCAATACATCTGAAGAATTAACATCAGAATCTGCTACAGCTACGGTGACTTCCATTCCATCATTACCTCGTATACAGTGCCAAGCACAAAGTGAAGAAGTAAATGGATGGAATATAGAAGATGTTTGCAATTTTGTTGGTAGTATTGATATCTGTGCAGAATATGTTCAGGTAAGTAAATTTGAAAATTTATTATTTAAAATACATATGCACATAATAATTTTATTCAGTTGTTAAAAAAAAAAAAAAACAAAAACAAAATCAAGATGTAATTAATTTTCAAATTAATTTCTCTTATATAATTTCCTGGATTTTATAAACTTCAGGAAATAGTGAGAGTTTCAATTAATTTGTATTCGTTTATGAATACTTGTTTCATTATTTTTCAAAAACATTAGAATAGATTTTGTGTTTTGATTATATGCCTTGTACCTGTTTTAAATTAATTTAAACAAAAAAAAAAATCGGAAAAAGAAAACTTGAAATATGATGTCAATACGTTAAATATTTTATAACGATTACACTAGATTACAAGTAGATGTCAATTTAATTCTAATAATTCTGTTCATCTTATTAGAATGTCAATAAATAACTGATGGACGTTAAATAGCCTTGAAAAATTTTTAAATTTATGATTATGAAAAACCGTTTGCTTTTACCTCTATATAATATATGTAAAAATATTACCAGATTACTTGGGCATATATTATCCATATAATGGTTATCTTTCAATATCATTTATTATTTATTCACATTTCGATATTTTTTTTTGTTCGTTTTTTTAAAGACAAGCAAAGATCATATATATTACAAATAGATTTTCCAAGTAATAAAACTGTCAAAATCCAGAACGCATAAATGCACATATATACATTGGGGAAAAATGTCTTCGAAAAATATCTTCGAAAAATTGTTAGTGTGTACACATGGGGTAAGGTTAAGAGGTGTTACCTGTACAAACTGAAACTATACAAATTACAAGTTTGTGTGTTGATGCATATGGTTAATGTATTCTTTCAGTAATAAGACAAAAAGAGAAAAGTAATATAAAAATTATGAATTTGTAAAGATGTTACAAACATGTAAATACAGCGATAATTCATATGCGGTCATTATAAGCCATGTACATTTTTATTTGTTATTATGTAACATACATATGTATCTATTCAATATAATCTCATGGTATTTGTATGTAGTATTAAGGATATCAGATTTTCCATGTTTTTTATATGCGACAAGAAATAATCATAATATGTATATACATACATATGCATGTATGTATATATGTAATATATAGTATTTGTACATATAGCGCCTGTAGGTTATCAGACTTATCATGCGCTTATCGTACAACATATATATTAAACATGTTAAATGTATAATTTAATATATAAAATATATATGTACCTATATAATAAAATATTTTTCTATTTTATAATATGTATGTATATTGTATAATTGTTATACAATATATTATATTGTATATGTATTTTATAGTTTAATATAAAAAAGTTTTCTGGACAAAAAATGTCCAGCAAAAATGAATTACATTCATACTCTTTATTAAAAACATGAACTACATACATACAATATACAATACATATTTATATATGTATATATATATAGTACATTTTATATGTGTTGTGCACTCGTGGGCGTTTCAGATATGGACATATGTACGTATTATCTGTAATTTGCCATTAATATATAAGATAAAAGCAACCCATTGTTGTCAAAATTCCAAAAAATTCTAAAATTTTTTGGACAAAAAATACCTAGCAAAAATGAATTACATACACTTATTCAAAACATGAACTATAATTGTGTAGTATATGTATGTACAATTATATGTGCATACATGTGAATATAAAATACATATTACTTTTCATTTTCCATTCATAAATATACATATGTAGTACAAAAGCAAAGCATTGTTGTCAAAATTCCAAAAAACACAAACAAAATGTATGCAGCACGTGTAAATTTCTTTTTCAAAACAAAATTTAGAATAATCAAAATTCTTACGATCAAGTTAAGTCCAATATATGTGCTATTCACATTATGCCAGTAGCCATTTAATGGTAACTACCAAGTGAAAATAGCATGCAAAAAGCATAATGTCGCCAATGCTGGTGGAATATCATGCTTTTAAAAATAGTATTAAAAAGTTCAAAATGCTGAAGCTGAAAAATAGAGTAAATATCAAATTGAATTGTTGATTTATCACATAAAAAGTGATTTTATATATTTAATTTTCATGTTAAAAATTAAAAATAATTGGGAATAATTGAAATGTAACAAAATTATTGTAATATATACGCAATTATAGTAATTATCTTAAATAACATTTCTGCAGTTTTCACCATGTTGTAACGTAAAATATAACATGTTTTTCTTTTTTAAATGTTAATAGAAAAAGCATGCTATTTTACCAGCAGATGGTTACTCTTACTAGTATAATGTGAATAGGCCAATAAGCTTGAATGTTTATTATACTATTATGATGTATGTGATCATACAATGTAGAAGCATATATAGTAAAAATTATATTTTGGATGTGTATATGATCCTTTCTATACAGCATTTATATACACGATCTTATAAAGTTGTACCTACGAGTTTAAGAAGAAAAATATGTAGGTATATTGCATACGCTATATTGCTATATATGAGTATACATATAATTGCTAGAGAAGGATATTTGTTCATTTGTTCAAATAATATACATTATACATATGCTTTTATTTAACACATGTAAACAATGTTTGAAGTGGATACGACATACGTAATAACAAAACAGGATTTTGAACATACATATATATAGTATGTAGGTATATTAAAAAAAACGTAAAATATAACTGGATGTCCTATAATAGGAATAATATATACAAATACATACTTCACTGCAACACACATTAAATAATTCATTTTGTATAGTCTATATAATATACATACATATAAGGCAAATGTACGTGTATTGCATTAACCGCGTATGAATAATTGTTATGCGTATATAAACTGTACATATAATACAACCAGGTAGACTTCAAATATCTGTAATAACATGAGCCGATTTTTTTGAAAGTGGAACAAGTCCATTTTTCAAATTTCTAGATACATACATATGTTAAATTTTACTTTTATAATTACTATTAAATTTAATTGGAAAAAAACTTGGACTTCTACAAAATCCGCATTGTTTTTTTTTGTAAATCTCCAAGAATAAATAAATATATTTTCTTGTACGATAATTTATTTAGAATTTTGATAAAAAAATTCTAAATATGTTGACAATTTTGAACTTATACCGCTTTAAAATAAAAGAGATCATATATTTGAAAAGAAAATATGAAATATATAAGGACATTAATATAAAGGAATATTTATTCCTTTAATTTTTTTCTCGCTCTCAATGAAAAGAATTTCTTAGCACCATCACACAAACTTGTGTATGTGATACCGCCTACAACTGGTTTTTATTTCCCCTTAGCATGTTTTCATATCTACGTTTTGCAAATGTATTACTTTTTCTCTTTTACATTTATTTTATGCTATACATCATCACACAAACTACGTGTAAAGTTCTACGCCTATAGTAGTCTCCCACTTTAATTTTTTCGAAGACATTTCGAAGATATTTCGAAGACATTTCGAAGACATTTTTTGCAAACATACAGACAAGCGGAAACTCTATATATATGCTCTTTGAGACAAGTAACAAGCAACTTGTTGCACTCTATAAACTCGTTGTTTTATTTTATTGCTATTTTTCTTATAAATACATACATACATTTTTTTACATTTTTTTTAAATATTTTGTTTTTGTTGTTCAATTCAAAAGTTGAATGATCCTAAAGTTAGCTAGCTAAATAGCTAAAAAAATAGTTGTGTGTGTATGTGATTATATGCACTTCTCCTAAACAGCTTACAAGTCAAACAGGTATCACATAAATTAATGTTTAATATAATTTAATCTAAAGCAAACATGTCCGATACATGTACATATAATAATTATATATGAACGAATGTGTACATATATGTATGTACATTTATTTATATATACTGTTACTTACATACATATATTGTACAAATATAAATATTATGTACTCAAAATGTACAAAAAGATTGTGTTGATGATGATGATGATGATGCCCGTACATGTACCATTTTCGTTCATGAACTTGCTTTGCTTTGGTGATATTATAACAGATTCAGGGAAAAGGTTGCAATTTGAAATTATATCTTTATATATATACTATATATGTATATATAACATAAAATATAAGTATTTAGTGGTTTAGTTGAATTGAGAATAAACGTATCAGTATAACAACAAAAATAACAACAACATTAAAAATAGAAAACAGAAAGCGCAACAATTGCGAACAACTTTCCGCTGATGGTGTGTCGGGTCATTAATTATATGATCGTTAACCTTTAAAAGATATAAGAAGGTGATCTAAATGTTGAATATTTTTACCATTAGATATAGAAGTGATACTGGATAATATGTGGACTGCATAATTACAGTATTACATGTGATAAAATACACATATGTGCCTATAAAATATATAAATAATAAATATATAGATTGAGTATACGTTACATACATAATAACGCACATATGTACATATACGTATGGATACGTACCCATATACATTATTCAATGTATTAAGGAAATTTTTTCCTTGTTATTGAAATAATAAAGGTTATATTGGAACGCTTTTACTAAATTTATTAACCGACGGCCTTGAAATATGTACAAATCTTAAGATTGATAATATCAATCCCACCGTAACGATCATATAATATTAGAAAATCGTATGTAGGTAGACTATCGATGTATCGCACATAATTTTTATATATGTACATACATACATATGTTATTAATTTTGTTTTTGTTTTGAAATATATACGTACACAAGTATCTATTAGATAGTATTTAGAAATGATTTTTTTGTTTTTTATTTTAAATATATATTTTTGCCACATATAAATCCTATATAAAAATGCACGTTTTATGTTTTATGTCTTGTGTTCTTATGTTAGTTAATACAACATGACAATCATATAAGGACGCCTACATAAAGCATGTCAAATGCACAACAGTGCAAAAGTATTCTAAAAGTTTACATACAACAAATAACAAAAATCAAAAAAACAAAAATCATACTCAACTTCAACAATATGTTTACTACTTTTTTCCTATGCGTATAACTTGTTTGACTAGAAATTCTATATTTAAAAGTAATATTTAGCATCTAAAACTAAAATTAAAACTAAAAATATATTTAATACATTTACAAATATCTTGGGCATGGCAAAAAAATAAAAAAGCGATGTCAACTCTTTTTCTGTAACATTTTAAAATAAACATTATTCAATGTAATATATATAAATACGTATTCAAGTAATGTATAATAAATATGTAGGTATATTAGAATTATAAGTTTACTATTAAGTACATGTACGTATTTACGTATTCACCCGCGATATATTCACTCACACATCTAAACACGATATAATTTTTATATGCGTAAGTACATGATCAGTTTAAAGATCACCTCACTGTCGTCATCAAAATAGTCACCATATGTGGGTGTAACACGGAAATGATAACTATCATAATCACAACATATTATACAATTTATAATAAATATACATTCATTTTATTGGTATATTATACAGTCTATATACGTATATATGAATGAACAAAACCATATATTAATCACAGTATGTGCGTATGTGTTTGCGACATGATCAGATTAGATTTATAAAAAAGGTCGTTTTACATACAAATTTAAGCAAGGTCAATTCGACCCGAAAATGTTAAGGTTATTTGCAAAATACTTATAATGAAATGTATCTATTGAAAATACATAAAAAAGCTACATACATATACATATGTACGTGTATACTATTTGGTACACTTAAGTATGGACTTGTATAGATAGTTAAATGTGTAACGTATCTATTTTATGTCCATTTAGGAAAAAAACTTGATTTTGAAATTTTTTTTGAACTTTTTTTTTTAAAGGCAATCAATGGTGGGTGAGTGAAGTATTAGAATATGCACTATCCTGTCCCTGCCATTGATACTTGTAGGTATAAATTAGCACTTAACATGTAAAAAAAAAGTAATTTTGCAGTATAAGTACACAAATTCACAAATAGAATGATAAAATTGTATAAACAAAAAATTTAAGAAAATTTCTGAATAAAAAGAGAAACGTTTTAATTTTTAATTGAACGAGGATCATTCCAAATCATGATCAGACATTTACTGATTTTTCTTTCAGTATCTAAAAGGATTCAAAAGGAAAATTTGTTCATCATAAAATAACGAAAACTATTTCGCTTTAGCATTTTCTGTTTAAAATTAAAAAGTTTTTTTTTTGTTTTGTTTTTTTTTTTTTTTTTTAAATTAACGTAATCAAACTCACCAGTTTAATGGAATTTAAAAATCATTTTGCTGTCAAGGTCTATGTCATCCACTTTATTAATTTCAAAAAAAAAAAAATGTTATGTATATGTATAAACTTTCAAAAATGACGGTGTATCGTACATGTTTGTCTGTAGATACATAAATTGATTTTTGATACGATTAAAGGTCAATTCCGGGTTTTATTTTTTTCTAGAATGTCAAAATAAATATTTTTATTTGTCTCAATAGAAATTTTTTTACTTTTCATATAATTATTGTAATAAAATGAAATATTAGATTTTATCTGAAAATTTTTTTCCCTTTTTTATATTTTTACTATCATTTATTTAATTCTTTTCAAATGCTTTTGTAATTCAGATCATTTCTTTGATTGATTTTTTTGTTGTTGTTGTTTGTCTTGTTTCTCTAGTTTCAAACAATTTTTATTTTTGCATTCATTTTTTATAATATTATTATTATAAATGAAATGAATAATAAAATATTAAAGTGAAAAAGGAGTAGGTTAAATCTTGATTATTTATTCATGTAAATGTATCACATTTGTACTTACCGTCGACTACTATATATATAGGTTTATCTATAGTTTATTTTTTAAGTATTTAAGGACTTATAAAAAAGACGCAAAGTATTTTACATAATTGGGTATTGATATTTCAAAAGTTCACCTAATACTGTACAAGAACTTTAAGAATTGTGGTAACACTGCTCGTGAAACCCTCTTAATTTAGAAATTATGAAACAAGAAAAAAGATGCAATATATGCTCCCATAAAGCCTGTAGTGAAAATATTTAAAATAATGAAGTATACAAGTAATAAGTATGTAACGTATACATTATATAGTAAATGTCATTTAAAATTCTATAATGAATAATAATTGCAATAAATGCAAACATAATAAAAGTTTGTTAAGTAACATAAAATCGATAACAATTTCTTGTATTCATGCAATTTAAGAAAATTTTATGCAATGTTACTGTTATTGTTTATTCCTTGTTATTTTATTTATTTTATTTTTTTAGTATTTTTATTCTTGTTGCATTTTGAAATTCTGTATATTGATATTACAGGAAATTTTTTTTGAGAAAATTGGTTAAAATAAAATAGATTCTATCTATTCATGTAATCGTATAAAGAATTGAACAGTATATTTTGCAAATAAACTGCAAACTTTTTTTTTTCTGTATTTTTTGTTATTATTATTTTATTTTGCATAAAAACAGCTTACAATTTTCAATGATTTTAAATTGCGTGTAGGTAGGCATATATAGGTATAAACCAGGTAGGTTATCTAAAAGGCTAAAAGAGTTGCTCATCGTCTGTTTAAAAGTTGATGCGAATGCATATACTATACAATACATATGTATATGCATGTATATATTGCTTACTATACACAATGATGAACGGATATTATGTGGTCGTCATCGTATTATATATCTAATATTAATATACACTGTTTTCGTAAAGTTTAAGACTTTCTTATTTTTTTTTTGTATTTGTATTTTATAAGAAAAAACCAAATAATCATATAACAATGCCCTTCGGCATTAAAAGTTTTCGCTCCAAAATAAGAATTCTGCACATATAAGAAAATAACATGATAATACGCAGGTCAAGCAAAGATTAAAGGTACCTATGTACATATGTACATGCATACATATATCCATCCATTGTATGTTGTATTGTATTCTTATTTGTGTATATAAATTGACAGCAGTATAGATATGTATTAACCAATTTTTAATATATACCTATTGTAAATTACTTATATGTATATAGATACATATGTATTTTATATGTATGTATGAATATATTTAATGAAAACAAAAAGTTGCCAAAAGGTACTCAGAAATATTCATATTATGTATATACATATGTACGTATATAAATGTGAATATGTACTTTAATTTCACAAACTAACAAAAATACATCTGTATATATAAAAATTGTACGTATATCTGTATGATGATGATGTATACGTAACAATGAAGACGACAATTCCACCTGAAATGAAAGGTTACCACAATGAGAAATAGAAGGTAAAATTTGAAAAGACTTGATGATGATTAAGGGGCACTAACACTGATGTTTAATACACGTTATCTACATACATATATGTACATATATATAAAATAATAATCAGTATAGTTATATGAAATGACGGTTGCATAAAGATGATTTTTGTATTGTATTTTATTAAGGACAAAATAAACTTACACCACTAAATCGCATGTAGATTACTGTATGTATGTATTATACATATATGGTCCATGTAGACTCAATGTATCAAGTTATTATAATCATCAACCAACCGACCCTATAAGCTAAGTGGTATTCAGTTTTAAAGACAAGACATAGTCTACTGATGATTATATTGATGATAATAGTATCGCGCTGATGAAGTTAGAGCTTATTTAGATGCTTTTCTTGATCAACCCAGCAGCACAGAGTTGAACTTCATCATCATCGTCATCATCTCAATGCATTGGCATGCTATATTCGTACATATGTATGCATGTATTTATTTTGTTCTTTTATTCCTGGTAGATTTTATGTGTATGCCGGGGGCACTTTTGTCTTTTATTATCTGTCTTTTTTGTTGTTATTTTGTTTTCAATTCTTTTTTGAAAATCGTTTTTTTTTTCTTCTCCTTTGTTGTATTCTTTTGTATATAGATAGATAGTTTGGTATATCTTAGACTAGAGGTCAACTAGGTCAAATCGAACAACTAAATTGACTATTAGCATACCTACAGATAGATATTACCATATTACATGCTTATATGCAAAATGTTTAGTTACCTTTTATAGAATCCGTACATATAGTATATCAGAGAGTAATGCGCGTATAATTACATCAATACATACCTGTATATAACATGATATAACATAATAATAATAAGGTACAAATAAATTCTACATAGGTATATAATTTTATACTAGGTATAATACATTTAAGTTAAATCAAAGTGGAAGAATCAATTTGCTTTTCGTGTTTTTATTTTACCTTTTTTTTTTGACTTATAATTTTTTGTTTTGTTTTTGTTTAATTTAAATGATGTCGAACAGGTTATTTTCATTGACTATTAATCGTTCATTATGAATACGTGTTTTAGTTCATGACCTTTTACTTGTTTGAATATTTTTGTTTTTTTTTTTTCTTTATTTTTAAAACTATTAATATTTGTATACCGATCGTAAAGAGTGATTCAAGAGAAAATATAGTATGTTAAATAATTTTCCAAAATTACATTTTCTGTTGATATTAAAATTAGATTGGTTTTTCTATTCATGCCATTTCTACATGAAACCTAAGGAATCATTTTGAATAATCGTGTAATTTCGAAAATATATTAAATTTTTTTTCCCTGATTTAAATAAAAATTTTTTCCTTCTGATAATGTCAAATGATATGACTTAAACACCATTTTTTGTAAAATCTATGATAAAATTTCATTTTGCTTTTAGTAAAATTCTAAATATAAATAATTTGTTTTTCTTTTTGAATTAACCTTCAGTGAATCTTGTAAATGATTTCTAGACTGTATAATTGAATTATACTCTATTCACTAATTGTACGCAGTTAAGGCCTTGTGGAGGTGTAAAGGGTGTTCCACAGTCAATGTCATAAAATAGATCTATCATCATGTAGTATACAGTTTTTTATGTCTATTGGTCTTTTATGTCTTTTTTCTTCTCTTATAACTTCTAATTAGAATGTTTCACATGCAATATTGCCATACTCCTTGTAGTTTTCATACAATATCAGACGAATTTTTTGAATATCAATACACAATGATGTACAATGGTACAACTTTACATAGCTTTCATAAGACCTAAGGTAATTCAATTTTAATGTTGCTAATATTCTACATATCACAAATGAATGACAGATATCAAATCAACTATACATATTTTACATGCCATTCATTAGATTTACATAATGAGTTTTTATCGCAAAAATGAGTTTTTCATATAAATTAGATTGATTGTATCGTATTTAAGCATTGTAACATGAATTTTTCTTTCTATTCAAATCAAAACATAATACTTTAATAGTTCCAATGTATAGTTGAGTTGAGATCATACATTGAGGACAAAATAAAAACGAAAAATTTAAAAATTTAAGTCAGTAAAATAATTATTATACTAAAAAACTATTTCAAAAAATAAAAATGAATTAAAATGAATATCAAATGCATTTAGTACATTATCTTCGAAAGCAATAAAAAAAAACGAAGAAGTAAAACATTGAATATAAAAAGCAAATAACTTTTTATACCTACATATAAAAATGAAATGAAGACAACTCCTTAGGATTTTTTTTTTTTGGTATAAACGTGAATAAGATGTAAATGTGATATTTTCACCTCTATGACACTTTATAATCTATACATTATTATCTTGTACATTGTGTTGTTACCATGATCATGAATATTGTAATATGTGATCAAACGGCAACAACAATTTATTTGCAATAAAAATTATTTTAAAGGTATGCATTTTACTTGCATATACATACAGGGTGTTCCGAAAAACGTGGACTTTTTACCGATACAACGAGTGCTGAAATATTATGCTGAAGCTACATATTAGATGCTGAGGTATAATAATTTTTAGGCTGAAAAACATGGTGAAAATTAAAAAATACAAAAATTGCAATATCTCATAAACAAAACCGAAACGGGAAAAATGCAATAGGGCATTTTCGACTGGAAATTATCTCTACTTTCACCCCTTGAAATATAATTCACGTTTTTCGGAACACCCTGTGTATAAGTATGCACGTATGTTATGATATTATATACATTAACTGTATTTTAATACAATTGACGATATCAATATGTGGCCATTTATATTTTTCAGTTAATAATTTGTTTTATGTCAAATAAAAATAGACAATTTAAATTATTAAATTATCATTACATTTTTATATTTTAAATGATTAATGTAACGGCCAAAATGATATGTATTTTGTTAGAATTATTATAACTTCAAAATATCAGGTAAAAATGCATGAATACATATTAAAATCACAGTACAAATAATTTCATTTCAATCCAATAATTAATATCATTCATACATCCTGTATGCTATAATTGCAATTAAATTGTAATTATTTGTTAAATTTCAAAATAAATAGTTTTTAAATAAAATTTTGCTACTGTATTAGAAGTTTTTTTTTTTTTCAATTTAAATTATTATTCGTTTTCCTTTATAAAAGTTCATTTAAAATTGAATTAATCAAAATTTCAATAAATTTTTGAATAATTTAAATAAAAGGTTTTTAAATTAATAATAACACGCAAAATTAAATTATATATTATATAGTAAATTTTTTATTAAAAGTGATTTAATGATTAGTTATGATCACTTTACTATGATTTAATAAAAACACAATATTCAACATATTGCACGCGTTAAAATATCATAATAGAGATATTAAATATAAATGCATATGTACATACATACATATCTAGTGTAAATATAGTATATGAATGTAATAATTTTGAAATACTTTTTTGTCTTTATATTGAAATTTAAAATACCTACACCTTCATTAGTTGATTTCAGTTTTTCCCTCTGCTCATTTATTGAATAAATAAAAAGATTTAAAAAAAAATATATTTTACAGAAAATTAAAGTAATTATGTACATTTATTACATTGAGAGTTTATTTTATGTACAACGATTAAGATTTTACTGTAATAATTCAAATAAATAAATTACAATTCATATTTAGCTTAAAGGTATTATGCATAATTTTTGTTTTTTGCTTTTACAGTAAAACAAATGTTTCCGATGTGTACACTCCCATATATGCAAAAAATTAAAAAATAAAATAAAATAAAATAAATAAAAACTTGATGTAATTATTATGTAATATTCATCCATTAATCTTAAAACCACAAGAAAATTAAAAAATAAAAATCGATCTCTTATTTTTTATTTATTTTATTACAGAATTTTAGAGAGCAATGTATTGATGGTACTGGTCTTCCATTATTAACTGAAGAACATTTAACGAAATCTTTGGGTATGAAATTGGGACCTGCATTAAAATTAAAATCGGTATTAGCTAAAAAACTTGGTGGACCATGTCCATGTATATCATGTACAACATTAGCAGCGGCAGTAGCAAATCATCATCATCATTCACATTTAGCATCAATAGCTGCTATTGCAGCAGCCACTTACCATAATTCATCGTCCTTGTCGTCATTATCGTCTACATTATCACAACAACAACAACAACAGAGGCAACAGCAAATGACTTCGATAACGGCAACAACGTCAGCTACAGCGACGACGCCAACATTAACATTAGCATCTTCAGTTGTAACAAATCAATCATTAAGTACTTTAAATACTAATAGTAATAATAATGTTAAAAGTAACAATAACAGTAATAATAATAATTGTAGTAGCGAAATAATTAGCAATAACACTGCCAACAATATTAATTTAAATTTAATATCTTCGTCATTATTATCATCATCTTCTACTTCTAGTAATAACATTCCTCGTCCGACGAGTGTTGATTCAGGAAGTTAGTTATTCAATATTATAATTTAAAAAAAGAGAAAAAATAAATCTATGTATAATGTTATAAAACAAACGATAATAAATACAAATAAATAATAATACAAAAAAAAAAAAAAACAATTTAAAACCAACTTAAAAAATACAAAATGAAAAATAAATAAATAATATTATGAGATAATTAATTTTTGTTGACTTATTATATGTACATATATGTATGTAACTACTATTTAGGTATTCTTTTTTTGAAAAAAAAGTAAGAATGAAAGAAAATATATTTTTAAAATATACAAAAAAAAAATATAGTATATATTATCATGTAAAAGATTTTTTTTTGTCTAATCAATTTTTAAAAAAGAAAAGATTAAATCAAGAAATATTAAATAATAAAAACTATTATTAAATGTTGAAAATTTTTGTTTTTTGTTTTGCATTCCATTCATCATTCAATAAATTTTTAACTTTTCATAGATTTAAAGGAAAACCATACGATTTTGTTATTTTGTAATAATAAAAGGAATCGAAAAACTGTCTTCGCATGAAATTTTTAAAATCGCTAAAACTTGCTAAAACCTAGTTTTAAATTTTAATCATCAGTTTGAGCCATATAATTCAATTCAATGTATACGCTACAAAGAAGGCGGTAACTTTGAAGTAATTAATAAAAGCTCTGATTTACTGAGTAGTAGAAATTGTTCATGATTTTCTTTGTATTATTAAACCTCTTATTTTTAATAAATGAATGTCAATCAACTTAGTGAAATAATAGTGCAACGTTGCACTTCTGATGCCTTTTAAACCGAGACAACTTTTTAAGTGTTTAAATACTTTGATTGAAAAATATGATAATTTTTCATACTTAACCAGAAAATAAATATAAATTTCACAAATTTTTTTAATTAAATCATTCATTAACACGATAAGGTAATAAAGAAAGATGAGGTAAAAAAAAAAGACGGAATAATCGTAGAACTGAATTACACATAATGATTATTCTAAAATGTAATCGTATTTATGCTCTGTTAACACAGAACTTTGGTTTTTAAATATTCTTTTTAAATTAAAATGTACATCTCAATTATGTGTGCAATAATATCAGAAATTATGTACCTTTAATTTATAATTTTAATTGTATTGTTGGTTATTTGTTTTATGTTTTGTATACAGGTGGCTGTTTTTTTTTTTTTAATTATATATTTGTTTAATGATAGATTCATTTATGCACTATTATCAAGTTTATTGAACTCTTTTCATATTGTACTTTGCGTGTTTTTATTCATTACGATATGGTTTTACGTCTCAAATAAAAAGAGGTAAAAAAAAAAAATTAATACAATTGCTTTTTAAATTATGAATGTACAAGTTTTATTAATTAAAAATATTAAAAGTTTATTTACCTAATATTTATAATGGAGTAAAACCGAATTTACAAACTGTGAAAATAAAAATCAATTTTAAAGTGTTTAAAATTTTCAAAGTAATAAATCTTAAATAAAAATGAAATCTAATTTTTTTTGTTTTTGCTTTTTTTTAAAAAGGCACAAAATTTTATTTACTATCACATATAATAGATATACACATATTAAATATTTAATTTTAAAAAATATAAAATTTAATTAATATAAATTTTAAAAATAACGTTGTATAATTTTGTTTTTGTTTTTTTTTTTCATTTTCTAAAATATAATATGACATCGTTTCATAAGTAATTTGTCATTTTTGTTTTTTAATTAAATTGTATTAAATTAATTAAATTGTATATTAACTATGATATAATCATATTTCAGAAAATGGGTGTATTTATTCAAATTCAATTTACTTTTATTAAAGACGTCTGATTAAATGCATACATCTTGTATTGTATTAAGGAAAATTAAATAGAATTCCAAAATAAAAACAATTTGTAATTAGAAAAATTTTTTAAAATATAATATATACGTATGTAATTGTAAATCATTGCAGGTAATTCGTTGTATAATTGCATGGCACTTTGCTTTCTACAAAGTCATAAATAATAAAAATATATATACTTTTTTTATAGTTAAGTACTGGCATACAGAAAATAAAAAACTTAAAAATGTTGATGACGCATTATTAAAAGAAGCGCAATAATTCTTTTTATAGTAAAATATTTGATGCTTATAGCACTTTTTTTTTTCTTAATGACAAGTTATTGTTATTGTTTTTTTTTCTAATATATATACTAATTACTGTTAAATTGTACGTTAATTTTAAAATACTTGCAAAATGAAATTTCGTATGTTTTTTTTTTAAATTTATTCCTTGAAGGAATATTGTAATCTCAAAACATAAAAACTAAAATTAAATTTATTTAAAAAAATCTCCTCCAATATTTTATACACAATATGATGGTGGCACTTCGAAAATAATTGCAGCATTGGAATGTTTGAAATTTGGAATATCAACACCACTTACACCTTCAACAGTAATTGTTCTGGATTTATTTCCAAGACGACAATGTATTGTTGAATTAACATCTACTCTTAAATCTTTGTTGCATATGCTAATTAGAAGAAACACAAAATTAATAATTTTGTAAATTATTAAATGTATAAATAAATAAAAATGAAGATTTACTCATAATATTTCTTGCAAACTAGACCAACTAATTCACCGATTCTATCTTCTTTCAATGGCGTGTGTTCACCTTGTAATACAACAACTAAATCATTATTTTGTGGTGAATGAAAAACGATTAATTGATCACGGCCAGGGGTTATACTAATCGATGTTAACTGAAATTACATTAAGAAAATTGTAATTTAATCTATTTTTACATATAAACAACAATACAGACTTACATCTTTAATTAAAATTGATCTTTTCATATTTTTAAATTTATTTTTTGGTCCATCAATTTTATAAATTGCATTATCTGTTAATATAAATGCTCTTTCAGCTGTTTTATTGAATTTATTAAATTTTTTCACAAATGATGAGAACAATACGAAACGAAAACCATCGGAATTTTTCATATTTTTTACACTTGCATTGTACGTAGAATAACATGAATTCTCATGAGTGTTAGCCAAATAATCACCAAGCCATTTACGTTCTTGCCCCCAATATTTTCGTCGATTTTTAATTGCACTAGCAGCAATGATTTGTAGACGCATTTGTGGCCATTCTGATCTTGGATATTTTTTTAATATCATATAAGCTCTCCAATTATTAAATAATTGTTTAAGTAATGGTTCTGCTGACATTCCAACTTTGGGTACTGTTGGCCATTGTATACTTTTACCATAATCTCTCATATTTCTGGCATTCTTGAATTTTTGCGCTAATTCATTCACATAAGAACGAAGTTTATACCGTCTATAATATTGCATTATAAATAATGCAGCTTTCATTTTTTTATATTTTTGACGGCATATCCAACCTCTAACTTGTTTTTGTAAAAGTGTTACAATTTCTGGGATCATTTCATTACGTTGTTTTTCCAACGAAAATAAAGTTTGTGGTGATCTACAAACATTACATTTATTTTATAAGTTACTTAAATCGTACTGAAAAAAATTTTTTTTCTTAACTTTACCTAATGAAAATTTTTGAATGTCCGAATTTGACATCGTTTGAAAAACCTTTCTCATCGATTAAAAATTTAACTCCATCTTTATCATTACCTGCTCGAAAATTCGGCCAAGTATATTGTGATATCATTTTATATCGTAATAGAAATTTATCGTAACGTTGACGGTGAACAAAACCAGCTCTACGAACACGTACATTTTCCAAAAGACCCAAATATCGTACCTGATGTTCAACTCTTATATCATCGAATACTGATGGACTTTTTATATCGTTTGGTTTAATACATCGTACATAAAATGGCTCTTTTTTCTGTAAAGTAGCAACTAAATCCATCATAGATTTTTGGAAAAGCGTGCCAGCAGTTAATGGCCTTTTTGTAGTTTTCGTTATATCTTGAGCACCTTCTGGCCACATGCTACTTATGTAACTATTCTTTGAATGATATAAAAGACGCTTGAAATCTTGAAATAAAGTATCTTTGTTTTTCTCAATAAAACCATTAATGCTGTAAATTACGTCTCCTGCATAATGTGTAATACGGAAATTTTCACGATGTTTTAATTCTTTATCAGTTGGTTTAAGCTGTCGACTTGTATAATGTGGATGATGTTCTAATTTCTTATCCATTGCTTCTAATAGCATTTCATCATTAACTTTGCCAACAGTAAGGCAGGCTTCATCCATAATTGAAATGATTCCTTTATGAGGTTGCTCAACCAAGTCACAAATAATCTTGAAATAAAAAAATTGGTATTAATTTTTATTATTAACAATTAAAAAATGTGACATAATACCTGATTATTAAAATATTCAATGTTTGTCCATTCAATCCCTTCTCTTTTGTATTCTTCTTGTTCTTGTTTTAAAACAAGTTCTACAAAGAAAATGGAATGAAATGTTTTTCATACATTTTAAATAAAATTTCTCATTATTTACCAATGAAGAGCTGTTGGAGTTTTTCGTTGCAATAATTTATGCAAAATTGTTCAAAACTGTTAGCATCGAAAATTTCAAAACCATAAATATCAAGAACACCAATAACACTATTGAAGCGAGCTTGTACTTTACTTCCTTGAAAAAGGATAGATTTGTTGATGCGTTTTATTATCCAAGTAAATAACCTATCATATATTGCTTTTGCGAGAGCGTCTCGCCCAAATTCAGCTTGTGTTACATCGTGTTCTTTTCTCATAACATCACCACGAGCAGCAATAACTCTCTGAGTTAATGAATTTGATAGCTCAGTTTCTGTGACCTTCAACAGTTTTGCTGCAGATAATAAACTTTTTTTGTCTGTTATTGAAATTCCATTTTCTTCCACTATTGAGTAAAAAACAAAAACAAATTAGTTTTATGATTAATTGTACATTCATAAGTTATAGTGATTTACTTTTAAAATTAACATTTCCAAGGTGTAAAACTGAAGCAACTATGGACCATACGGTATTAATTTCTTCATCAGAAAATCCTAACGTTTTGAATGCATTAACTGTAGCCTTATAATCGCTTTTTTCAGTTAATGCTTCAGTAGATCCTTGATTTGTATAAAAATACTGTACTGGATCACGTTGTAAATTATATTGTCGAAATTCTAAATCATTTGCACCACGTAAAAGCTGAATAAAAATAAAATTTATATATATATATATATATGTACATATATCTCAATTTAACGAATTTATATTAATTCGATATTTACTTGGTAAAAACAATGAAAATTACGTTCTCCAGGCTGTTGTTGTATGACACGTGATTTCTCTAATAAATAATTTGTAATTATTCCACCAACTGGATCTGCTTTATAATCAAATTCAATATCCATATATTTTCCAAAACGGCTTGAATTATCATTACGATTTGTTTTGGCATTACCAAATGTTTCCAAAATTGAATTACTTTGTAATAAAACATATTTCACTCTGAAAAAAAAAATAATAATAATAAAAAGAAAATGCAATTGATATTTAAATGCCTGTTTAAATTCATATATCTATGTACCTTTCAATTTCTTTTTGTCCATGTAAATTAGTTACGGCTGCAATATATTTCATGATAATTTTTGATGCTTCTGTTTTACCAGCACCTGATTCACCAGATATAAGTATACATGTATCATAACGACGTTGTTTTAGTATACGATATGCAGCATCAGCTATAGCAAAAATATGTGGAGGATTTTCGAATAATTCTCGACCTTAAAAATTTAAAATACAATAATTTAATTAATAATACAATTTAAAGGTACCTATAATGTGTAATTTTGATATTATTCACCTTTGTATGTTGTAATGCATTCCGGTCCATAAATATTCATTTGCCGGTAAGGATTTACAGATACGCATACTTCACCAATATATGTATAGATTTTTCCTGCTTGAAATCTAAAATTATTTTTGAATCAAAATTATTTTAAGTAATTTTATTGTAGAATACATTTTAGAAAAATGAAACATTAATATATGATAAGCATTTGTAATAATCATGTGTATGTTATGATGTGTATACGAATTTGCAAGTATATACATACATATGTACATATGTATGTAGCTTGTTTTTGTATCTGTTATCAAAGTTAACACCCGATTTTGTTGTTGCTCTTATTTTTTTTGCTTATTTATCGAATGAGTTGTAAGCCTATTAATATATCAATTACTCAATAATAAAAATATAGCATTCAACGGAGATTTCATTGAAGTAGCGCCAAACGTCATATACAGATATTAAATATTATATGTATGTATGTTCGTACGCATGTATGTATATCTTATAAAATATATTATAACTTAAATTATGTAGATATAAAAGATGTACACATGTCTATAAAATATAAATATGTAGGTATTATATATTTTACTTTATTTAATTCAAATATGACTAAGTTTTCCATGTAAGTTGTTGTTGATTAGCTGACTCATAAAATTTCTCCTTGACTAAATTGAAATTATTTTATTTACCTATACAAAATTTTTTTTTAAGACAAAAATTATTTTTATTTTAATTAGTAAATATTAGCATATATACGTTTATACAATGATTATGTCTTGAAATTGAGTAAAAATTTAATATAATTAAAAAAAAAAAAAAAAACAAAAAGATCGTTGCAAAATACAGACATTTTCAAAATATTTAATTAATATAAAATTAAAATATTTAGGTACCTCTTTTTGAGATTTTCCATAAAATGCTCTAATGTTATTTTGTCCAATAGGACAAAATCTGGTACTCCAATTTCAGTATGCATTTTTTAAATGTATTTTACTTTTAAATTAATTAAAAAAAAAAAAAAACAATAAATAAAATAATTGTATTTTTCAGCACGTATATCAGAATATAATTCAAAAAAAATTTTTTTTTTTATTATAAACACCAAAAAAATAAATAATTATGCTTTCTTCATTGATAAAAAATAATATAGAAATTGACAACGATGGTTATTAATAATAAATTTTAGTATTTGCTGTATTTATTGTACAAACAATTTTTTTATTTTATTTTCAATTTGAAATTTCTTATCTTTCTTACTGATAAAGAAACATTATATAAAATAATAGACAAAAAAAAAATTGAAAAAAAAAAAATACCGAACAATTTATGCACTATTATTATTTAACAATTAATTAGTTAAAATTAACACAAAAAAAATGATAACAATTAACAAATAAAATAACAAAGATAGTTATTATTATAGTTAAGTATGAGAACTGTTGTTGTAAATGCAATAAACGATGAATGTATAGTATTATATGTGTTGTTGTATATGTTGTATGGCTATATATATCTATATATGCAGTATAACAATACACAATGTTGCTTCAGTTACACTTGTATGTTCTTTCAGTTATATATATGTATATGATACTTGATGATACATATTTTATTATTAAAAACTTCAACAACTTCACCGCCCAACAATATAATATATTGACCAATCAACCAAACACCTGTGATGACATAATGCACGATTTTTTTTTTTCAAAAGAAAAGAAAATCTTTTAAAGTCATCAACGAAACAAAATATAACAAAACGATTAAATTTTGATGGTTTGTTACTTCTTTTTTTACTTTACGGTTTACAATAATAAATGTACGTTAAATGCTAGATTTAAATATGAAAATCGAATTTGAATTTTGTATTGTGTTGTGTCGGTTATAATATATTAAAAACTTATATTATTGTTGTAACATGTATATATATGTATATTTATATAGATAGATATAGTATATAAAAAAAAAAATTTATTTGATTCCTCGACTATATATGAAAATGTGATGTCAATATATAAGTATGTGCGTCCACACAATACACATGTGGTGTAATGTGTAATATATGTGCATGTGTACGGTGTGTGTACTTTTTTATATGCTTTTATTTTTATTTTTTTTTAGAATTTCCTTTGTGGGTTTATTTATGCTTCTTCTTATTTTCGTTGTGTAAATAAATTACTTCTCAGAAAATAATAACACCGCAACACCGGTAAAGTAATGGTAATGACGAAAAATTAAATGAGAGTGTTCAAAAATGTCAGAAAATTTTTAAAAAATTTAATTTTGTTTTTTTTTTCAAACAAGAACTGAACTATACTTCATGTGTAATAATTAACATCCTCTTTGCTTTTCATGACGTCACGTAACGGTTTTCATGTAGTGAATTTTAACTATAATTTTTGAAGAATTAAAATGAATTATTTCAAGGCGAAATTTTCTTTTAATTCTGAGATATGTATTTTAAAATTACCATTTATATTTTTTATTTTCCGTCCAAGATTCAATTCTGTAAAAAAAACTAGACCATATACATATAACATTTTAATAAGTCTTTCTTTAAATTTAAGTTCAAGCAAAGAAAATTCAAATTTAACAAGAATTCTTGTAGAGCTTCAACAAATTTTTTAGCCGATAGAGCGGTTCGGGCGATGAAAGAGGAGACGGCATGAATGATGGAATGATTTAGTACATTTGTTGGTAAAAAAAGGGATGCCGTTTTTTCGTATAAGAATATTCAAAATAAACTCGAGAAATTTTAAGCCATGTACTTATTATATATATGGATGTATACATATGTAATAATATATTACATACGAGTGTTTGTAAACATTTTCTTTCACTTCATTTCATAACTTTCGTTCATAAGAACATTAGAACACAATTTTGTAATGGTTCGATCATATATAGTATGTATATGAACGTGAATTAAAGATCAGAGACTAGGATAGTAGTAAAAAATGTGTAATTTCGGATTAACATACATACATACATATATCGTACAATATTTCATATACGTACATTACTTTTTCTTTTTCACGTCGATTTTTGTTCATATTTTACTTTTCTTTTACTTTTTATATCAGACAAGAAAATATATACAAGTACGATCTATAAACCCATAAATTTGTATACGGTCGAAAGATGTGTACAGAATATTGCACGTATGTATGTATATATTGTATTTATAATTAAAAATCAAGTCATTAAGTTTATGGTACAAACAATATTTGTATAGGGACATATATGACTCCACGTGGAATGTATACTTAAATTACATACTTACGTATACGATATATAATGCATTCATACGATCATATTTTTATTTATCATTACCAAAAAAGTATGAATTTTGAATACTCAAAAATTCAAAATTTAACATTAAACCGATCGTATTCAAAATATATTGTATTTCCCTTACAATACATTACAATTTGAATTTACATTTTGTATTTCTATCCTCGTTTTTGATGTTATGAAATTTATGACCCATATGATCGTACAATTATGAAAAAATTATATTTGTTTAGGACGATAATTTGTTTGTTTAGGACAGAAGTTTTACACACGCATATATACGATAAATACGTACATTACAAAATATTCTTATAAATATTGCGCATAATATGTACACTTAAATTACATACACACGTATGTGATAAATATGCATACATATTCACATTCTATGCTGATTCATGGGTATTTTAGTGGGTATTGAATGATTTCTTCTGAAAATTGTAAATATTGCTTTTTTCATACATTTCAGTACATTTTCTTATTTTACACTTAATTTTTTGAATAAAACGGTAGCACTGGGTACTGATGACAGTACCCAGGAAGAAAAATTTTTGAACGTCGATTTTGCACTGCTTGCACTATCTCGTACTTTTGGATTTCTGGTTCAAGGCTCTTTTGCACAAAACATTTTTATCGTTTCATTGATTTTTACTGAATTTTTAAAAAATTCATAATTTGCATTCTTTTCCAAAAAATTTTTTCGATTACCAAAAAAATTTATATTCTTGATTACGGCTTTGGATTACAAATTTTGACAATTTTGTACTAATTTCAAATAAAACGACTCAATTCATATATTTTTATAACTATGTTTTAAATTGAACACATTACCTCTACGTATTCAACTTGTAAATTGCTTTTTTTTTGGTATTTATAAATTCTCAACTATATTGTTTCCAATTCCAAGGCTGAAGGCAATCAAAATATCTATGGGTGATGTTGAGAGAAAATAGAGAAAAAAAAAATAAATAAATAAACAAAATAAAATTGAATTAAATTATAAATGATTAAATTCAATTCAATCATTACTAACGTTGTATTGCATGATAAAGCCACAGAATCCCAGAACACAAGGATTATAAGAAACAAAATGAAAGATATTGTTAAAATGCACATGTACACTTATGTATGTAATTGTAATTCACTTATATATTCACATATTGAATACTTATGTATGTACACAATCTCTTTTGTAACAAAAATTGAAACAAAATACAGCAACCGCATATATATATGTACATGTAAATAGATTTGATCAAACAAGCTGAAGACAATGGCTCGACTTTAGAAATGAATTGTACGTCAACGGAGAAGAAGGAAAACTAGAAGAAGATTTAATCAAAAATAATGCATAATAAAAAAAAAAAGAAAAGAAAATTATAAATTTAAATTTAATCAAATTGATTTTGTAATTGATATACATGCATATATGGATATGTGTTAATGGAATCAGATGTATCAGTCACGTACAATAACAAAATAGTGTTTTGTTGGTTTGTCCTTTATATAAAGATGAATAAATTGATCAGGTGACCATGTGTGTAGCATGTCCAAAGATATGTTATCATTATTTTTATTAAAAGCTCAATTTTATTTAAAAGTATTGTACATTGAATACAAATACACATCATATTATATCATAGGAATAAGGATTATTATTCATATGTATAAGGATATAAGATGTTATACCTATTGTACTTGATTTTGTTTGCATTAATTCAAGTTTACAACACTATTATTTACTTGTATTTTAACAAAATGTTTAGTTTGTTTTTCCATAGAAAAAATATACTCTACATAGATTTCTACTTTCAATGCTGTGACATGGTATATGAAAAATAAAAATTACACATTCGAAATAAAGCTCTACACGTTTAAAACAAAGCTCTTTGAATTTGAGTTTGAGATAAAGTTTTAAACACGACACAATACATGTATTGCATTGCATGAAAATGATCGTTTATCCTATTCTATCATATTAAGGATATTGATTGTGTACGATAACAAGATATGAATATGTTTGATGGATAGTGAATACATACATATTTTGTTGTCCTGTCATATACATATAGTATAAAATTGTATATGTATATGCATTTAAGATCAAACCAAATATAGTTAATATATGAAAAACCAGATTGTATACTATATTGTGCAACTGAAGATCTTTTTTTTTTAGCTCAGATATTTGAATATGAAAATCATCAGGTCAGGTATATATACATATGTACATACATATATGTACTGTTTGGTACGTAAGGATACCAACTATACAAATATGCATTAGGATTCAAGATTTTTTCATGTATATTCTTGCGATTGTAAAAAATGTGAGCCTTTTCTATATTATCGTCGTTTTACATATTTTTACTTTGATAGTTGTTTTCATTTTCAAATACAGTATATTAACAAGGAAAGAGTAAACATAAAAACGAGTTTTTATTACATACGAATGCTAATGCATTGAAACTGAATTTACACATTTCATTCTTTGAAATCTTTTCTAGTTTTCTCAAGTAATAATATGAACATTAGAAAAAGAAATCTCTGGCTTCTTGATTTTTGATTTGTGCTTGTCAATAACTTTAAAATCAAAAAATCAAAACAGAAAAGTATAACAGTTATATTTTTAGGCAACATATTCGTTCCCTTTTTCTAATATTCATGTTGTTATTTAGAGAAGCGATTTCAATAATATATGTATACCTATATAATATGTAATAAATATCAACCTGTTTAAACGGTCTCAACAATGAAAAATTTTCTCGTTATAAAGAATGACTAACGTTATATAGAGTGTATCAATGCATGGGTTTTAAATCAAACCAAACAAACTCCGGTAATTTTTACGTTATAAGGAGTTTTTCCTTATAACGAGTTTCGTTATAAAGATTAAAGAGTTTACACTGTGTATCAATTATATCCATTATTTGTTAAAATCAAAAAAAAAGTATAAACAAATAAAAAATCAAGAAGCCAACAATTTTTTTTTTCTAATGTTCAGTGAATGAAATGTGTGTATTCAGTTTCAATGCATTAGCATTCGTATGTAATAAGAAAAAACTCGTTTTTATGTTTACTCTTTCCTTGTTAATATACTGTATTTGAAAATGAAAACAACTATCAAAGTAAAAATATGTAAAACGACGATAATATAGAAAAGGCTCACATTTTTTACAATCGCAAGAATATACATGAAAAAATCTTGAATCCTAATGCATATTTGTATAGTTGGTATCCTTACGTACCAAACAGTACATATATGTATGTACATATGTATATATACCTGACCTGATGATTTTCATATTCAAATATCTGAGCTAAAAAAAAAAGATCTTCAGTTGCACAATATAGTATACAATCTGGTTTTTCATATATTAACTATATTTGGTTTGATCTTAAATGCATATACATATACAATTTTATACTATATGTATATGACAGGACAACAAAATATGTATGTATTCACTATCCATCAAACATATTCATATCTTGTTATCGTACACAATCAATATCCTTAATATGATAGAATAGGATAAACGATCATTTTCATGCAATGCAATACATGTATTGTGTCGTGTTTAAAACTTTATCTCAAACTCAAATTCAAAGAGCTTTGTTTTAAACGTGTAGAGCTTTATTTCGAATGTGTAATTTTTATTTTTCATATACCATGTCACAGCATTGAAAGTAGACATCTATGTAGAGTATACTTTATCTATGGTTTTTCCTTTTTGTTTAATTTTTTTATTTTTTTTGGAAAATGAATAGAAACTTAACCTACACACATAATTTTTTTTATAGAAGGTTATATTCTACTAAAAGTGGATTAAAGAAAATAGTTTATTAATAAAACTTTATGTATACATTTGCAATAAGTTTTTCTTTTTGTACTTTTAATACATATAATGTTAATAAAAAAATTTCAACTATTATTCGAAATTCATAAAATGTCTGGTATTTTACTCTCATTCATAGTATGTATATAGGTACATGGTCCAAACTCCAATATAATATTTATGTATATGTATGGTATGTGCGTATTATGGATAACATAAAATAAAAATTGTTTAAAATGTGCACGTGAAAAAAAGTTGTTTGTTTTCATTCAAATTTTAATTTTTTTTATTGTTATTGTGTTTGTTTTCAAAAGATATGTATTTACATAATAAATTTGTAAAAAAAAAATAATTTATTTTATAAATTTTTGTATACATACACACATATTTTTTACATAACATATCCTAAGGCCGCATACAATTACATAAATAGCATGGCAAAAAGACTATAAAGGTAACGTATCTAAACGGCTGTGACGTCACCACGTGTTTTATATAATTAGTGTTTATAGGAAAATTATGTGTTTTGAATTAAAACGCGTACTTTGATGATAAAATTTTTCATTCTTTTTATTTCTTTCGTAAGAAATTAAATTAATATTGTGCCCCTTAATTAAAAAAATAAATTTTACTTCGAAACAATGTTTTTTTTTCGTTATTTACATCTTTTTATTTTTAATTTTTTAAAAGGTGATTTAAAATTTGTTGTTGAAAACATATGCATATTTTTCCGAAATCACACAAAAAGTTATAATTAGGTATACAATTACAAAAAATTACATAATAGACACGTATAAACAATTATTAATTATTTTTTCCTTGCATATCACGTTATTTTTCCTTACTACTTAATCCTAATACACGTAATGACGTCATCAAAAGAGCTCGTAAGAAGAAGAGCACGGGATACCTGTATAGTATTTGTACCATGCATAAATAGTACATTTTCAACAGAAAAATAGATGTACTTGTATTATCGATCTTTACTCACAATGGGATCAAACTTATATTTATATTCATATGAATGTGAAAATTTAAAAAAAAAACATTACAAAAGAAATTTTAAAATAAACAATTTAGCTTTTATAAACATAAATTGAGTACTTTATTTTGAAAATGGGGCAAATCAAAAATTTTCAAAACTAGGATTTTCACATAATTTGCATTTCCTATCATCATCCGTGGCTTTCCAGAGTTGGTTCGAGCCTCCTGAAATATCCTCTGCCATCAGTTCTTGACCTTGACTGTAGTTGTCATGTTCTTTCTTACACAAAAATAATTTATACTAAAAGTCTAAAAATAATGACTAACAATAAAATTTAAAATATCTCAGAATTTAAAATAATGTACTTGCACCACTTCCAAAAATATATTGCTTCAATTAAATGATCATATTTATGCAGTGTTTTTGTTAGAACCAGTGCTGTTGTTTTCCAAAAAGTATTTTAATGGACATTGTCGTATAATACCTATATATTGTATAAAATATATTTGATATCTATAAGCATTAAATAAAAGTAAAATATATGCGTAGTAAATATTTAATTTTATTTTTTTATTTGAATATAACAAAATACTTAATTTGTTAAAGTATTTGTTCTAGGTATATACTATTATTATATTCAAGTAATTCCGTTGCCATCATTATTGAGTTAACCGTTTCTACACTCAAAGAATTTCTTTTTTTTACCCTTTATTAAATTGATTTGGAAAAATACACGCTCTGCCGTTCCGCTGCTGTGTGGAAAGCTCTAAATACAAGGAATAAATTGACCATTCAAATATACTCTTCTAGACCATTTTTCTTTGTAAAAATCTTACTCTAAAATTCTTCAGTTTCTAGGTAAATCGAGGTAAGATTCAATATTGTTCTCCATTCTTCTTATAGAATTTCCATTTCACATTTTTGAATTAAATTCGGGAATGCAGTTAATAAAAGGAAGTAAACTTTCGCCTAATTTTTTAAGATTTATTATTTGAATTGCCTTAAATACTTTATCGTTGAAATCAAACCGTTTACTAATTTGTTTACATAATTCTATGTAATAAAACCGACAATTTTCTTTAAAATTTAGAACGTCTATTTTGAAGACAAATTTTGAATCTAAAATGATTTGGGCCTTTAGACCAGGGTTGGGCATTTACGCGTAAACAGCCGGAGTTTACGTTTACTTGGTAAAGAGAGTAAAGAGTGTAAATACCGTAAAGACTGCGTAAATAGCGTAAATAGACGTAAATACATAAAAATAAAACAGCTGTGTGTAAATTGTCTGTCACTTTTAAAAATTAACAGATTAAAAAAACATAAGTCGGGTGATTTTGATCTTTGAAAATACCAAACTTATGTACAGTTTTTATAATTTTTATTCACAAAATAAATATTGAAGTTAATGTTAAACAAAATATTTTGTGTTTTTTTATTTTTATGAATAAAATTTAATTTTTAATAAATTTGTTTACGTTTACACTCTTTACGTCTTTACGGTAAACAGAAAAACTCTTTACGTACGTTGTTTTTACGTGTAAATTGTGGTTGTAAACGCTGTAAATAGTTTACGCGCCCAACCATGCTTTAGACCAATATAAATATCCTCTGTGTTGATAAAGTTAGTTGCTTTAGTCAAAGTCAATTTGACTTAAAATATCAGTTTGAAAGATTTCGCTTTTTAAATAATTCGACAAAATTATTGGATAAAAACACTTGATTGAGTCTAAAAGAACAAAGTTTCAAGATGATTCTGACTGAAACTCTTTGTTCATATTATTCGTAATTTTTAATATGTATGATAAAAATTTAAAAAAAAAACCTTATTGACCTCATTCATTGCTGAATATATTTTGAATGCTGTGTCAGACTCAATGTTGTTGTCGAATTGAAAAGTTATAAGATAAATGCTGCACTGGTATCCATTGTTTCAATATTCTGTTAATTACTTCTTCCAAAGCAAGCCATCTAGTAAATGATGTTTTGAGAACTTTGTGAATTTGACACCAAAATATTCTTGAAATTGTTTAAATATTTCGTAACAATAAAATTGTTTAAATATTTACATAAAAAATTCGATACACTTGGAGTACAAAATTAATGGAAAATCAAATGTATGTACATATATATGTATTCGTAAAAAGTAAAAAAAGCATTATTTTAATCGAGACGACAGTATTGCAGTACCAGTCATCAAAAAGCAGTATAAATACTGCAATTGCAGTATAACGACAGCGCTGGTTAGAACTACTAATTTTATATAGAGACTTATACATACATGTATTATGCAATATGCATCTTCATACATGGACAAGTACTGATTTATTTAAATACTCGTAAATGAATTTTAGAATAAAACATAATAAGAATAAAAGAAAACTGCTAGTACATAAGCAGTTATGTGAATTCCATAATATAAACAAAATTATGTAAAATATAAAACAAATTAATTACACAATACAATTGAATTTATACTCTGTCCACTAATTGCATGGAGCTTACCATTAAGTCATAGTTAAGTCTTACAGTTACCATTGTCTCGAAAGTTTTCGTAAAATATGAAATTAATTTTTTAAATTTTAATATACAGTTAATGCCACTTTTCGTATTTTTCATAGAGTCTTAATTGCTTAGAATTAGTGAACAGAGTATAATAGATAAAAAATTTACATTCAATTTCGTAAGCAAAATAAATAATAGCTTTTTATTTATCTCTTTTGAAAAGAAAATTCAATTTAAATACAATTTTATTTTATTTAAAATGTAATTCGGTTACATTCCATGACCGTTTTATTTAAATACAATTTTAGCACTTTGAAAATACTTTAAAATTTTATAAAATCCAATACATTATAATTAAGTTTTTTCAATTTTAATTTGAATAATATGAATATTTAGTACATCTTATCATCCATATTTAAATGTTTATTCAATTTATATTTCCTTTTCATTATGATTATATAAATAAGATAAATGAATTCATTCAATTTTGATTTAAAAAAAAAAAAAAAAAAAAAACATTTTATTTTCCATTGTTTAGTAAAACATCCTTTTCAATATTAAATTATTATAATGAATTATATCCGTTTTAGCGCATGTCATTTACATTATGTTAAATCATAGAAATATTTTTATATATTATTTAAAATTCAAATGAATCTTAAAAGGAGTCAGTATATTTTCAACCTGTCGGATATTAAGTGCGTGTCCTGAATACAAATACATTGTATATGTAAAAGGAAAAATATATGTATATTATCGTTACATTGACGTGATAAAAATTTAATTTAAAAAAAAACATTTTAATACAACTTGTTGATATTATTTAATCGTTGTTTTCCGTGAATGACAATAAAATTTAGAAATTTAAATTGAAAAAAAAAAAAAAAAATTTGTATAAAAAGTTTTTGATTTCTTTGTCATAAAGTGAATTAAACTGATAAAATTGAAATACAGGATTAACTAAAGTACATCATTTACATTTAAATTACTTTATGCCTATAATAGGATAGAAAATATTCGAAATTTTTTTTTTTTTTTTTGGAAAAATAAAAAAAAAAAGAATTATATTTAGGTTTGTTACATAAAATTATTTTACAATGAAATAAAAATTTTTATAAAACGATATAACGCGTGCATATAAGTAAAAAAATATTTAATAGGTTTAGTGAATGAACTTGCAGTCATGATACACACTTAATACATACATACATATATCTAAGTTCTTGTAAAAGTGATTGAATATTTATCTTGTTTTTATTTCTATTATTCGTATAAAATATCTTCATAGGTATATAAATTTATGATAAATTCATAAATTTTGTTTTTATAATAATTTGTACGTTTTTTAAAGTTTGTTGCTTTTTAAATGTAAGTATCTCTATAAGAATTCATTTAATTATAATGTATACAATTAAAAACTAATTAGAAAATTTCCTTTTTTTGTTGTACCTATACATATGAATGATGTCATTTATTCAAAAATTAATTAATTAAAAGGAAAAATTTTTGTTGTTTTTTTTTTGGGTAATGACTTTTCATTCATAATTGATCATAAATAAAAGGATGGTGTTACAAAAAAGGAAAAACTAATAGATGGCTAGTATCTAAATATGATATATGATACAGAATAATTTAATTAATATGACAAGTAATAAATAATGTTATTGTATACATATCATGTGTTACATTTTGTTTGTTTTAAAGATTAATTTATTGTTTTTGTTGCTGTGTAAATAAAAACCTGTTCAAAATAAATTATTCACATGTCGTCGTCTTCTTATAAGTAAATAAATAAATTTAAAATTCATTTGAAAAATCAAAATTTGAATATGTTAATCTGTTAATGCGTTAAAATATAATGTTGTAATTTCTTAATTTTTTGATTTTCAAATTAATTAAAAATAATTTATCAAGAACATGTAAACATTTTTTTTTTAATTTTGTAATACAATTTTAAAATATTTTATTTGATTTTTTATTTAATAATTATTTAATGTACAAAAATTGATTGATGTTGTCAGGTATTGTAAGAATTTGAATTTGATTTCATGAAAGTGTGATAAGTAGGTGTAATAATAATTAGCATTTAATAATCTTCTTATGAAATACTTATTTTATTTCATCGTTTTATATCTTGAGATGTAAAATCAAATGTCAACAAAATAATAATGATTGACCACCAGTGGCGGAACAAAAAATTTTTGGTCCTTCAGTAAAACATAATTTTGGTCCCCTCTGCCCTGTTTCACTTAAAGAAACAGTATTTTTTATCACATAGAAACAGGACCTGTGTTCAGTTTGGGCCCCCCATATTGCAGGGTTTTTTTGTATGGTAGTTCCGTCACTGCGACTGATACAATGTAATTATTTGTATTTACATGATATTTCTAAGAAAATTACGCTTGGAAAATTGTAATAATGAGACGAAAACAAATAAAACATTAAAAAATAAAAAAAAAACACACTACATGCTTATTTCCTTACAGACTCAATATGTCTATTATTATTATTTTTTCAATGAGAGATCATTGTAATAATGTTTGTACGTTGAATGTACATAATTATATCTTTTAATCTTATATTTTCATTATAACACATAAATTCACAGTATGAATTTTATTAAATAATCCAGTATTATCCAATATTAGTAAGGATAAAATGTACATTGAATGTTAAAAATGTGTATTCAAAGATAAAATCAACGATAAAAAGAAAAAAAATTTCATGTAAATACATATGTACATATGTATATGCGGTATTGTACATACATATATCTACGAGACTACGAATATAGGTATGTATGATTTAATCATACACTACAGAAAAAGTAATAAAAATAAAGGAAGGGATAAATAACGTACATATTTAAGATATTATATACGTACTATCCATGTAAGAATTTTTATTTCCTTTTTAATAAATTTTTTAATCAAATTTTTTCTTTTAATCAGATGTAGGTAGATCTAAACAAATCTACAATATTATACAAATAAGATAGGTAAGCGCACATTATTTAGGGATTCTACTGTACAATTGCTTACATATTTGGCATGTGACATGTGATATCCTTTAACAAGCAAATAATTGTCTTCTGTTTAGTATGTAATACTTGGTGATACGTAATACATATTCTTTGGTAATACCTTGTAAGAGTACATGTGTATGTACTTAATTGAACACATTGAATTGAAGATTTATTTCATAATATAATTATAGTGCGTTTTTTAAGCATACCGGGCGATTTCAGTCAGGTAAATTTCCTATGGAGCATAAAAATAAATTGCTATTTATGTTTATAATTTATTTTTGTCTCGTATAATTGTTGTTGTTTTCATTTACAAAATGTAGGAAACTAGCAATCAGAAAATAAGAGAAAAACACGAACTTTATTCAAATTGTTGAATGCATAAGAACGTTAGAAAAAGAATACAAAGAATACAAGGTTGACTGTTTAAAAAATAAATTATAAGTAGAAAATATGAAGAAAATAAATATTGATATGCAGAAAATGGAAATTAATAAAAAAAGAAAATAATAATAATACGAAATAAAATCTAATTTTTTTCCCACAAAATTGTAGTTATTGTTGTCACATAATAATGTTTAGATAAGTAGAAATAGATTGATGTTAATTTACGTTGACATTGAAAAAAATCTTTTAATATTTGATGTTAATAATAAATTGATTTTGATTTGATTTTCATAAAATTCATTTTTAATTTTATAAATAAAATTAATAAATGTATGCGTAACATTGATAAATAAAAAAAGAATTTGTTCAACAATTTTTTATTTTATTTTGAATTTAAATGATAATCTTTGTTATTGATTTTGAATTGAGTAATTTATTAAACAGCTATGCTTAATTACTTAAATTAAGGTTTATACATAGTGGATAAAGTTTATTTTGCTTTAAGGAAAATCACATTTATGCACATGTTAAATGTGTTGAAAATTTTCTAATCTCATGTAGGTACGAAAACTTTTATACATTTAAAATAAATGTACGTTATAAATAAATTCTACATTCTATATATATTAATTGAATTAATTGAATTTATTATATAATGATGAGTTATTATTGTTTTATCATGAAAATAATTAAATAACTAAAAATAAAATAATTGAGTTTCTATTTTGATATAAATTATAAAATTTACAAGTATAGTTATTTAGATGATGCATGTTTACAATTGAATTATGGGATTATTATTATTTTATTGTATGTGTATATGTGCATGAATGCATAATTGCATACACATGCCAGATAATTTTGTTTGTTTTGCACAAACTTCCAAATGCTTGATGATATGCTAATAACAAAGAATTATTAAACAATCTGATAATAACAAAACTGAAACGATGATCTGGATTATGAAAATAAAATATTCACTTTTTTTCCTACTAAATTTATTTTATTAATTATTAGCTATTAATAAAGTGTAAACTTACATATAATGCAAATTTGAGACTATAATTATAATTTTGAACCTATGTATATTTATGTTTAATTTATTCATCAATTGTTTATGAATTCTACGAATTATAAAGGCGTTTTAATAAAAAAGAAAAGTATAGTAATTTGTATCAGGCAGGATTTACGACTCCTCCTCCACCCGTATGATTTTTTATTTGTTTCATTAAGACTTTTCACCAGCAGAATAAACAGAAATATCCTGTATATATTAATACCATTTTATATTAATAAAATAAAAATGTTTTGAAATGTAAATAACAACCAATAGTTATACATAGATCTATTTTTAATAATGGTAATAAATATTCATGGAATTCATATGGACGTAATTTAATATGTATATTGTATGTACATGTTTATTATATCTTCTAGATGGGATGACGTACCTACAACTTGTACTGTCTTTTATTTTATTAAAATCATGTCTATTAATATCCCATATACAAGACACATCAAAATAAAAGGCATTTAAAAAGCAAAATTAATAATAATATAAGTAATAAATTCATTTAATTCATTTTTTAAGTATGGTCACGTGTATAATCAAAATAAGAAAACAACATGAATTATAAACATCATTATAATACGATAACGATGCAAAATTTTTGTATTTTATAAGAAATACACATGATTATGTTAAAAAAAAAGGAATATACCTAGTCATTATTAAGTATTACATTAAAAAATTATTTCATTAAAACATAATATTTTCTTTTTTTTATTAACATGAAAAAAAAAAGAAAAAAATTAGCTCAATAAGTATATTAAAAGATACTCAATTAATTAGAAGATTATATATGTAGATTATAGAGTATAAAAGGTGAAACACAAATGTACATGCATACATAATTAGAAAGAAAAGTCATCTTTGCACAGTTGGTGCAATGTTTATTTGATGTCATTAAATTATAACAATATTTTATTATGATAATTTTCTTATTACTAAATATTATGAATATTTTCTTATAATTTTCTTTGTAGTAAACAACTTTGGTTGAAATATGTATATACATATGTATGTACTAGGTATATTATATCTTTGCTTAATAATTTCTGTCAGTTGTAATTTAATAATTAATTCATTTTTAAAATTAATTTAGACGATTAATGTTGGCATATCTTTCATATAAAATAAAAGAATAAATTATATTTCATATTTATATTAATTTTTACTACTTACATATACATGTAAATACATTATGGGGCATGGGAAAAATTCAAAACAATTTTTATTTTCCTTTGAAATTTCTGAAAGATACTAAAGGAAAAGTAAAGAAATCATGAATTTCACATATGTACAGCCATATTTCTGGTTTTTCAAACAACATAAATTTTCTGCATACAATTTTTGTATATTCTTCATTTAAATTGACAATCATAATTGTACCATAATGCCAAAAGATCTAACAAGTAATATAATTGACGTTAAAAAATTTTTTTATGTGTATAAATAAATTTTATTTAACAATGAAATGACATACTAACATCAATTAATAAACATGACAACGTAATTTTTAACAAATAAAAAATAAATTTCAAAATTTAATTACATTTTTAGAAGATTTTATGGAATTTATTTCATATTATTTATTATTTACATTATTTATTAATATTTATACTTTTTACTTTAAATATTTTCACTACAGGCCTTATAGAAATGACATAAAGTAGTACCACTTTACATCTTTGTAGGTATATAGTATTGATATATAAAAAATTCATCTCATACTGTATGAGAACTTTGTGAATTGTGGTAAGGTAAGATTGCTCGTGAAATGCTTTTGTGAAATGCCCAAAAGGCCTGTAGTGAAAATATTTAAAGTACCTAGGTATAAAGTATAAAGTATAGGTATTTTAATTGTTTGTCCTTTGAAAACAAAATATTAATTTGAATTTTAATTTATCTATACGTACATATTCGTACATAAGTATACTATATATGTATGTACATACTTATGTACTGACCTATGTATTTGAAAATCAAATTGAATTTCAAATTTATTTTCAAATTAAATATTAATCGAATATGTATACGAGTATAAAAAATACACATGTAAATCAAAATTTTTTAATTAATATTTCATTTAATGAGATTTGATAATTATTAACTTTTGTTCTCAGATAATCATCATAGCACAGTTACTATGTAATTTAATTACGCAAAGTTAATTAAAACAAAAAAAAGAAGATAAATACAAATTTTGTTTTTGTAACTCACCTGCGTATGTCATCGTAAATGTGATGTAGGTACCTAATTATTTTTTTGTTGGCCTATTCATTTTGGACTATAACCACATTATATTTGTTTTCATATTGAATTATTCTTTGTAATACACATTAATAAATTTCAAAAGAATAAATACATGTATTTATGTTTCCTATGAAGCATAAATTTAAATTGCCATTTATATTTATGATTTATTTTGGTCTCGTGTGATTTTTGTTGTTTTCATTTACAAAACAAAAGAAAATCGCAATCAGAAAATGAGAGAAAAACACGAATTTATTTAAATTGTTGAATGCATAAGAATGTTACAAAGGAATACAAAGAAGCACCAATTCAAATAATTCACATAACAAGTGACTACCAATTTGTTTAAAAAATAAATTATAAATACACGAAATTGTAACATAGGTAACATATACAGGTATCAATCATAAATTACATTTTTTAATTAACAATCAATACTTTATATTTTATACATAGATAGGTACCCTTGGTATCTATCTTTATTTTATCTTTAGTTATTTTTTTCGTTTGTTTTTTTCGAATAACATTTATATAAGACACACGTATGTATGTACTTATAAACAAATTATTTTATCAAGCAAAAAAAAAAAACATTTCTTTTATCAATAAATATTGAGTAAATAAATAAGTAAACAAATAAATACGTAAATATACATATCTATCTATGTACATATGTACATTAATAGGAAAAGATATTTTCCAAGTTTGAGCACAAATATAAAACTTTTATGATAGTAAATACTATTACACACGTTGATACTTACTGAAGCCTGAATTTCACATATATACATGAATAATTGCAAAATAATATTTATCATTCAAATATATACATGATATCAAATAAAATATGTATATTAATTTAAAGTGTAATTTATAAACTTTTACTTTGTTTATGTATGTATAAATTTGGTGTTTTTTTTTTCTTTTTTCTAATAAATTAAATTTAAATTGTTAGTATTTTATATCTGTGTAGATAGGAGTGTACTTAAATTTTAATATATACATATGTACATTTGTGCTGTATTTTTAAATTAAATCAATTAAAAATTAAAAATTGAACAATAATGTAATTCTATATGTACATTACATCCAAAACATTCGTTTTTGCTTATTTAAAATCTGTTTAACGTATAGAAAAGGAATTTGTGCAAAATGATATTAAAATTAATTACATTTACAATTAAAAACATTAGTTTTTAATTAGATTGAAATGTGTTATAGTGGAAATTCCTTTTAAGATCAAAGCGGAATTTATACAGAATGAAATATGTAACTGTAGTAAAAGTCGTAAAAAGTTCAAAAATTCGATAAATTAAAAAAAACACATGACATCATACACGTGAATATAAACTTTATACCTCTACTATGATCACCCATTTGGATCTTTACAAGAAACTTTACGTGGTGTGGTTCTTGTGTTGCATATTAATATGATATTCTTCTGTTATTTATATGAAATAATTTTTAAATAAATTTTTTTATATAAAAAAATCATTTTCATTACATTTTCTTTTTGAAACTTTATTTTAAAGAATGAATTTACTTTCCGATTAAAAGAACACATTTGTGAAGCAATACGAAAGTAAGATAAAAAAATAAAAAATAAAAAATTAAAAAAAATTATAAAATTAAAAACGATTTCAAATAATTTATCTAAAAAAAAGGAAAATTTATTATTTTCAAGTTTAAAATGACCAAAAAAAATACAAAACATATTAACGTATCATAAATGAAAACTGATAATTAAACAATAAAACAAAAAAACATAGATAAATAAAAACACAATATAAGCAAAATAATACAAGTGAAATTGAGTAAATTAAAAGAGTTGATAATTACTTACATATATTGATATTGATAACATAATTATTTATTATGATTATGGATTAAAGTGGGTTTCATTTAGTATTTCTAAGTTTGTACACATGGTGTATATGGCTCTATATTACATAAATAAATGTATTGTAATTATGTAAATTGTTTTGGAACGTGTAATATGTAAACATACGTACAATATGTAATGTGTACATATGTATACATACTTAATTATCCTAGTATCAGTGGAAGTAGTTAAATATTACTTTGCGTAAAAATGCAGCAAATTTAGTTTCTTGGTTTTTTTTCTTTTAAATTTTCTAACGCAAATACGTCAGCATGTAGATAAGAATCTGAAGATTGAAGATTTTCGTTTTTTTTGTGTTGTACACGGTTTACATATCTTTGGGGTATAATTTAATTGCCATGGTTATTGTCGTAAATAATTTATATTATTCATTGACGCACATGTACACATAAAGAAATAAAAAAAAAAGATTATAAGGAAATTAAAAAAAATCAATATTTTACGCATGATTTGCAAAATAACAAAGTTCTTAATAAATAAATTTTACAATTGCCCTGCATTAATGTATTACATTCATAATTAATGAATACGACAAACATGACGAATTGAAAGTAATTTTTTTGGTAATTTCGTTTTTATTATTCTTTATATTGAAACGTATACCTACGTAGGTACCTATTTATTGTAAGATATAATAATTATAATACATATTCATATTCAATTAATCAAATTTAATGATTTTACACTTGTACCATCGATAAAGAATAAAGGAGATTTAAAGTCAAAGGCTTTTATTTTACCCACAAATTTTTGATCGAAACAGGTGCTGTGCGGGCAGAGTAGATAGGAGTAAAATGTATTTCTCTTCATTGAGAATCACTAAATTTCAATTTTTCATTCTTTAAATGTATGTGTGAATTCTATTTACACATAAGGAAAATACCTAAAAGTATAGTGGAGTCTCAGAAAATGTGCTACCTTTTCCAATATTTAGCATTATATCATTCTTTTTAATTGTGAAAAAATTTCAAATTTTATACAAATATTTTCATACAATTAAGATTTTTTTGTTAATCGCCGAATGTTTGGTCTATCTATGCCCTCGATAGCCATTATTATGTACCTATGGTCAGAGAGAGACGGTTCTCTAGAGACCTCCCACTTACAGATAAGTATTGGGCTCTACTTTACTTGATGACAGGGTTATGTCGATTACTTCTTCACGTATCGCGTTTATAAAAGTAGGTTCGTTACCTTTGTTAATTATGCTTATATTATGAGTAATAATAAAGTCTAAAAGGTACTCACCTCTTCTATTTGTATTGGAGCTCCCCCAAATGGTGTGATGTGCATTTGCATCTGCTCCAGGTACTGAAGGTTATTGTCCTCACAGTATTCAACCAGACTCTCCAGCTCTTTAGTTGGTGGAGGGTCTGTAGAATCGTACGGAAGGTAGGCGAATGCCAGGGTAATTATCCTACATCCTCCCTCCGTAACGATGGTCAGATTCCCTGCAGTTAGGTCCCTGTGAAAGAGATTTTGCAGAATTAAAATCTGCATGCCATTCTTGACAAATATGCAAGACCTTGGCTTGTCTGCATGTAAGTCGTAAATAACCTTACCTGCTAGTGTTCCGAGCCTCATGACCCTGTTATTTACTATTCAGGGTTCCTGGATTAGAGCCACGTCTATTCCCTATGCAGTAACTAACCTGCAGAGGGACGCTGTAGCAGTCCTGCTATGCTGAAGGTTTATTTACATACATGTACATGTGCAGGCTTTGACAGCACTCGGAAGTTCAGTTGAGAGAAACCGAGGTACGCTTTGTATCGCGCTTCTCTCAACGCTTCCACTGACATCTCGTCAAGGTAAAGGACAAGGTTCACGCCCTGTTCCTCTTCCTTGGAGCTGCAGATGCTCCAGTCTGCTGTATTCAGCTCCATGTTCTGGGTCTTTAGAAGCTGGAGTATTTTCTGGGGTGATTTCTCCCCCAAAAGATTCGTTTTCGGAATGTACACCAGGACTTTGGTTGCCCTTACAATCTCCTTTGCTTCCCCAACTCAGAGGATCGCGCCTTCCCATGGGGTGATCAAAGGGACCGTAAGTTTCAGCCAGTCCTTGGCTGCTTGGTTGGCACAGGTCACGAATAGCACGCTCTTATCAAAGAAGCTATTCGTAAATTGAGGCCCCTTGGAGGGTTCACACCTCCAGACCTGCCAGAATAGCTCTTTGAACCAGGCGCGCCTTCTCCCGATCCAACTTCATCTCTGGGTAGCCTTCTAAGACTACCGCCATTTTCAAAGCAGACACCACCTGCCTGTAGGTAAGCCCCGTCTCCACCTCCGAGGAAGGGCCGGGTTGTCCTACCACAGGTGGAACCTGTTTTGTCTTTTTAACAAATAATAAAATAATAAAATATTTATATTCAATAATAATATTTCTTTTCTTTGCATATATTAATAATTATTATATTAATAATTAATAATTAATATATTGAATATTTAATAATTAATATATTAATATATATATGTCTATATATATTAATATCAATACACATATGATTTCGTATTTTGTATGCCCAAATTTACCAAAACGACATGGTTATTGTGAATTCAATGTACATTTCCCTTCTTTGAAATTGTAAATGTAAGTTGAATGCACATTACCCAAACGAGGAGGCAAATGTGCACATTTACCGGAAAATGTGTACATTTGCCGCAATATCTACTTTTACCGTAACATATGCATGTAAATTCTTTACAACCATTTCTGTTTTACATATACACCTAAAGATTGAAAAATTTCATTTTACTTTACCTGCCTCATTTGTTAAACAAAGCCTTTCTTCGTTTCTTCACTTTTACTAAGTACATATGTACGACGTAATATTTAAAAGAACGATTCTTTTTGAGTTAAATTCGCTCGCGAACAAAAAATTTAAATCTTAAGATTTTTTAAATCATTCGATTTAAAAAAATAAAATTCTTTTTATAAAATTCGATTCGCGAGTTTTAAAAATAAAATTCGATTCGCGAACGATTTAAATGCGAAAGATTTGAATTTTTCGACTCGCGAATCGAATTTTTTCGTACTCTGGTTTTGGGTGGTGGTAATATTTTTAGTTTAGTTTAATTAGTTTAGTTTAGTTTAATTCACAAGGGTGAGAAGAGGTTGGGTTGCCTCGACACTGCAGCTTAAGAAAGCTTATTGTATCCCTCACCCTTTGTTTGTCTACATAAAGGCATTTATCCTTTTGGCAAGGAGAATAACGTACTTTATGTAGTCTAGATTTGAAAGATCTTCGAGATTTCTGCCCTCAGTGGTCTTCCATCTCCATCTTTCCAGTGCCACACATTCCTTCAGGATGTGTGTAGCTGTTTCTTCCTCTTCAAGACAAAGCCTACAGTCTAGGTTATTTATATTGAAGCCTAGTTTTTGTAGGTGTACTTTAAACTTGTAATGTCCTGTTATTAGTCCAATTGCAAGTCTAATAACTTTCCTTTCACATTTCAGTGTCAGGTCTGAAATCGCTCTGTTCGGTTCTTGTATAAGGCCCCCAGAGCGTCTTTTTCCTCCATCAGAAATCCAGTGAATTTTATGCTGGTTTTGTACCCAATCATTCACCTTTTTCCTAATGAAGTTTTTGGTAATTCCCAGGGCGGGCTCTGGCCCCATCAGGGGTGTACTGGATCCCTTCCTGGCCAACTCGTCTGCTTTTTCATTACCAGCTATTCCTTTATGACCTGGCACCCACTTCACCAAAATATTGTTGTGGTTGTTTGCCAGTTCATTAAGGTTTATTTTGCACTATAGTACTACCCTAGAGTTGATTTTAACACTTTCCAGTGCTTTAATCGCCGCCTGACTGTCCGTGAGAATGAGGATCGTTTTATTTCTATATCTCCTTCTTAAATTCTCTAGGACGCACAGATTTATGGCGCATACTTCAGCCTGGAACACAGTGGCATATTCCCCGAGTGGGATTATTATATCCCTTCTAGGTTTTATCCCATGTATTCCGGCTCCCGTTCCTTCACCTATCTTTGATCCATCCGTATACCAGATGAGATCTCCCTCCAGGTGACTGTCACGCGATTCCTCCCAGCTTGTTATCTGGGTGAGGAATCTCTTTTCAAAGTTCATAGAAGTTTCAATGAAATCATGTCTCATTTCGAAACTTCTATCTTTGATTATTTGTAGAATACTGGCATGCCCGGCTTCCACCAGGGGCTTCCAGTGTCTGTTCATATACAGCCTATACGCAGCTATCCTAGCTTGCCCCTTGATGACGAATTCAAGGGGAGGTACGTTTAGTATAGCTTCTAAGGCTGCCGTCGGGGTGCTTCTGAATGCTCCCGTTGTACACAGAAGGGCCACTCTTTGAATTCGTTCCAATTCAATTTTGGCCTTTTTCTGTTCTGTTTTGGGCCACCACACCAGTGACCCGTAGCATATCATAGGTTTTAGGATCACATCGTACATCCAAAGTACCATATGTGGCCTAATTCCCCATGTATTACCGAGTGCCCTTTTAAGATTGAAAAGGGAGGTTTTTGCCTTTCTCGTAATTTCAGTCAGCTGCTCATTCCAGGTCAGTTTACTATCTAGGATGAGTCCTAGATATTTAACTTGTTTGGAAATCTCTAACTGACTGTTGAAAAAGACAAGAGGTTTTAGACCCTCCAACGTCTTTTTCCTCGTGAAGGGAACAAGGGCGGTTTTAGCTGGGTTTACCCTCAGGTTTTCCCTGCTACACCATTGCTCCACTATTTTCAGAGCCTTCTGCATTAACTCTGATATCGTATTTAGGAATTTGCCCCGGGTTATGATGACAATGTCATCCGCATAGCCCTGGGTGTAAAATCCTTTATTATTTAGTTCGGTAATCAGGTCATCCACTACTAGATCCCACAGAAGTGGTGATAAGACACCTCCTTGTGGGGTCCCTCTGGTGACCGACATCCGTATGTCCACTCCTGTCAGAGTGGCTTGTACTATTCTGCTTCTTAACATGTGGCTTATCCACCTGTATATGGTGTTGCTTACCCCATGTTTTTGGGCAGAACTTATGATGGAATTATAAGAGGTGTTATCAAACGCCCCCTCTATATCAAGGAAAACCCCCAGAGTGGTTTCCTTGTTATGTAAACTATGCTCTATTTTTGCAACCAGTTGGTGCAGAGCAGTTTCACATGATTTACCTGGCTGATAGGCATGCTGATTGGATCTCAAGGGTCTCTCAATCAGACAGGTTTCCCTGATATGCCTTTCGACCAGTCTCTCCAACGTCTTCAAGATGAAGGACGATAGACTAATTGGTCTATACGACTTTGCCTGGGAGCAATCCTTCCCAGGTTTGTGTATAAATACCACATTAGCCTTCCTCCAGGCTTTGGGTATGTAGCCTAGTGCTAGGCTGCCCCTGAAAAGCCTGATTAGTTCCAGTGCTACAGCTTCTCCTCCTTTCTGTAGTAGTACTGGATAGATTCCGTCTGGACCAGGACTTTTATATGGTTCAAAAGTATTGACAGCCCATATTGTCCTGTTCAGCGTGACCACTCTTTTAGCCAACTCCCAATCTACCTTCTTCGCCCTTAGATGGAGCCCATCGAAAGCAGATTGGTCATCGGTTTCCAGAAAGGCTTCACATTCTGGAAAGTGCGTATGTAACAGTACCTCCAGTGTGTCCCTTTCGTTTTTCGTGTAAATCCCATCCTTGGTCTTTAATAGGCCCAAGGGATTGGTGGGATTTTTGGCCAAAGCCCTGTGGAGTCTGGCTCCTTCTGAGATTGAGGTTATCTCCCCACAGAAGGATTTCCACGAGTTACTTTTGGCTTCACGGATCTTTTTATTATAATGAGTCAGTGTTTGTCTATAGACATCCCACTGTCCTGTCTTCTTCGCTTTATTGAAGAATTTTCTCACTTTTGTCCTTAAGGCATCAAGTTCTTTGGTCCACCAGTTTATTGGCTTCCTGCTGGACCGCCTTGATATACGACAGCTTTCTTGATAAGAGGCGAGAACAACCTCCGTTAGTTGTTCTGAGGCTACCTCAAAGTCAAGTGTATCCTTAATGGACTTTTTAAGGTTTTTTACCCCCTCGTTCACTTTTTCACTGTACATAGCCCAATTTGTTCTGCGCGGGTTACGATCCATAATGTTTGGTCTATCTATGCCCTCGATAGCCATCATTATGTACCTATGGTCAGAGAGAGACGGTTCTCTAGAGACCTCCCACTTACAGATATTAGGCTCTACTTTACTTGACGACAGGGTTATGTCGATTACTTCTTCGCGTATCGCGTTTATAAAAGTAGGTTCGTTACCTTTGTTAATTATGCTTATATTATGAGTAATAATAAAGTCTAAAAGGTACTCACCTCTTCTATTTGTATTGGAGCTCCCCCAAATGGTGTGGTGTGCATTGGCATCTGCTCCAATCAGGTACTGGAGGTTATTGTCCTCACAGTACTCAACCAGACTCTCCAGCTCTTTGGTTGGTGGAGGGTCTGTCGAATCGTACGGAAGGTAGGCGGATGCTAGGGTAATTGTGCTACATCCTCCCTCCGTAACGATAGTCAGATTCCTGCAATCAGGTCCCTGTGAAAGAGATTTTGCAAAGTTAAAATCTGTAAGCCATTCTTGACAAATATGCAAGACCTTGGCTTGTCTGCATGTAAGTCGTAAATAACCTTACCTGCTAGTGTTCCGAGCCCCATAACCCTGTTCTTCACTATCCAGGGTTCCTGGATTAGGGCCACGTCTATTCCCTATGCAGTAACTAACCTGCAGAGGGACGCTGTAGCAGTCCTGCTATGCTGAAGGTTTATTTACATACATGTACATGTGCAGGCTTTGACAGCACTCGGAAGTTCAGTTGAGAGAAACCGAGGTACGCTTTGTATCGCGCTTCTCTCAACGCTTTCACTGACATCTCGTCAAGGTAAAGGACAAGGTTCACGCCCTGTTCCTCTTCCTTGGAGCTGCAGATGCTCCAGTCTTCTGTATTCAGCTCCATGTTCTGGGTCTTTAGAAGCTGGAATATTTTCTGGGGTGATTTCTCCCCCAAAAGATTCGTTTTCGGAATGTACACCAGGACTTTGGTTGCCCTTACAATCTCCTTTGCTTCCCCAACTCGGAGGATCGCGCCTTCCCATGGGGTGATCAAAGGGACCGTAAGTTTCAGCCAGTCCTTGGCTGCTTGGTTGGCACATGTCACGAATAGCACGCTCTTATCAAAGAAGCTATTCGTAAATTGAGGCCCCTTGGAGGGTTCACACCTCCAGACCTGCCAGAATAGCTCTTTGAACCAGGCGCGCCTACTCCCGATCCAACTTCATCTCTGGGTAGCCTTCTAAGACTACCGCCATTTTCAAAGCAGACACCACCTGCCTGTAGGTAAGCCCCGTCTCCACCTCCGAGGAAGGGCCGGGTTGTCCTACCACAGGTGGAACCTGTTTTGTCTTTTTAACAAATAATAAAATAATAAAATATTTATATTCAATAATAATATTTCTTTTCTTTGCATATATTAATAATTATTATATTAATAATTAATAATTAATATATTGAATATTTAATAATTAATATATTAATATATATATGTCTATATATATTAATATCAATACACATATGATTTCGTATTTTGTATGCCCAAATTTACCAAAACGACATGGTTATTGTGAATTCAATGTACATTTCCCTTCTTTGAAATTGTAAATGTAAGTTGAATGCACATTACCCAAACGAGGAGGCAAATGTGCACATTTACCGGAAAATGTGTACATTTGCCGCAATATCTACTTTTACCGTAACATATGCATGTAAATTCTTTACAACCATTTCTGTTTTACATATACACCTAAAGATTGAAAAATTTCATTTTACTTTACCTGCCTCATTTGTTAAACAAAGCCTTTCTTCGTTTCTTCACTTTTACTAAGTACATATGTACGACGTAATATTTAAAAGAACGATTCTTTTTGAGTTAAATTCGCTCGCGAACAAAAAATTTAAATCTTAAGATTTTTTAAATCATTCGATTTAAAAAAATAAAATTCTTTTTATAAAATTCGATTCGCGAGTTTTAAAAATAAAATTCGATTCGCGAACGATTTAAATGCGAAAGATTTGAATTTTTCGACTCGCGAATCGAATTTTTTCGTACTCTGGTTTTGGGTGATGGTAATATTTTTACACATACATTCATGAAAATTGGTATTTATTTCGTACATGTACAGACGATTTTTTTTTGATTTTTTTTTTAAATCTACATGAGAATAATTCTCTTTACGAAAAATATTTTTAGATTGGAGGTTGTGTTTCTTGATCAGAGGTTTTAAAAGTAGGGTAAAATCTCCCGTAAGAAGTTTAATTCTTGATTTTAATACATAAGTATTTTTTGCTTGTACTGTGTACATACATATGTATGTACTTATGTATGTATCTACATTCATTCAGTATTGAAAAAATTGACAAGAAAATAATGCTATAATTTTGTACACATGAATAACTAAAACACAATATAGCTAAAGGAAAATACCTAATTTGTTAATTTGACCGTTAAATTTATTCAAAATTTATAATATACGTACATAGAAATGTTTATAATAAAATCTTTTTTAATTATGATATAATACTTTAGTACCTATTTATTTATATGTATATCCTTACTTGGTTACTTAGGTGATTGTTATCTGCAAGATGTAGAACATAGTAATGACATGATGTTACGAGTATTGTTATTAATATTAAGTTAAGTAAACAAAACAATGTACCTATATAGGGTGACCAGAATGTCTCTTTTAAAGAGTACATGTCCTCTTTTTTAGTCGGGATCTTTTTTACTCTTTTCTTCCTTAAATGTCCTCTTTTGTCCTCTATTTTTTAGTAACATTATTATTTATTACAGTTTTCTTAAACGGTTTTTTAATATCTTGTACAACATTTATCAGCTGAATTCTCATACCATGTTTCTCATCTGCTAAACGTCATTAAAGTATTTTTTCTTTGCCTTTACCAAAATGTCATGAAAAATGTATCTAATCAAATCTAATATTCAGAAACTTACAGAGTAATCTTTTACAGTAACCATGAAGCTTATTGTCAAAATTCAAAATAATTCGTAATTTTGTGAAAATTTAAATGTAGAATTAGCTTATTTAGTTAAATTTTAAATTTGGTTTATTTAGATTTTGAAATACTGTCAAAAGTCAATTAATAGATCAATTATCAATGGTTTTAATTGAGAGCGATTAAAAATATCGTCGTATAGTGTTTAAACTGGTAAAGTTGAACAAGTATTCGATCTCTAAAATTTCTGTCTTCTACAATTTAACCTAAATTATAGATAATTATAAATTAAGGACGAAAATTCCAAAAAGGAAGTTCGTTGTTTCAGATGAATTTCTTGCTCAATACAAATTTTTTTCAAAACTCAAAGCTCGAAATATGAAGCAATTTGCACTGTTTGCATGGCTGTTGTTTCAGTGGGAAATAAAGCCCGTTTTTATTTAAAACAGCACTTAGAATCAGCAAAACACAAAAACACAATACGGTTTGCAGAATCAACAATGAATATCGAAAATTATTTTACCGAAAAATTTTTCAAGTTGGATATTATTTATTAATAATAAACGAATAGTTTTGATTTTTTTATTTTATTTTGTTATGTCGTCTAAATTTTGAATAAAACCGTATATTGATTTTACATCAAATATATTCATTAATGCTTTTTTCTTGAACATTGCATAGTCCTCTTTTTGTCCTCTTTTTCTATTTTAAAATGTCCTCTTTTTCTCAGTAGCAGTTCTGGTCACCCTATACCTATATAATAAGATATTCATATAAATACGATACAGTGTTTACTTTATATTGAATTTGTTACATTAAGAAAAATAGAAGTTTTTACATTTTCTGGTTAAATTTAAATTAATTAGCAAAAAAACAAAAAACAAATTATGCATACACATTTTGTGTATACATAGTATAAACAAAGACGTAACTTTAAATTGATTAACTTGTTATAAACTTAAATGTTGAATTAAAACTGCATAAATTTTATTTTTATGATAAAATATTATCTTGATAATTTTGTTTGTTGGTATTTTAATTTATTTTCTCCATTTATAGTGTCAAAACATATGTATGTATTATCAGGTATTATTATGCATACGAAATAATACAATTTTTATATATGTATGTATGTACCTGCATATGTACATACATATGTACATAGGTTCACAACATATCTACATGAAATAAAATGTGATTTTAAAATAATTAAAATCATGTGATACACGTATGCATAAACAAATACAGTACATATATAGTACATATGTAGTTTTTTAAAATATGTATTACTCTAGAGTTTAGGATACAAAAAAATATAAGAACCTAAATGACCATAATCAATATCGGGATTCATAACAGTACTTTAGTTTTAAAGCTTTGTCAAAATTTAAAAAAACAAATGTGTTTTTTCCAAGAAGCTTCACACATAACATTTTTCGGATATTGGATGGCATTTACGCTTAAAACGAATCTGATATTCGTTATCATATAGACTTTATACTTTAAATATTTTCACTACAGGTGTTATTGTCTCTTATTTTCTAATAAGAGAGCATTTCACAAGTAATGTTACCACAATTCTTAAAGTTGTCATATAGTATGAGATGGACTTTTTAAATATCAATAAATAATAATGTGAAATGGTACTATTTTCCGTAGTTTCCATAAGGCCTGTAGTGAAAATGTTTAAGACAATAGGTATTGGTGAGTGTTTTGCTTTTCCCACTAAAAATCTCACTGTTTACTGGTATTCCACTAAATTTTTATTATTTATTATATTAATTATTTTTATATTTTCTAAATTGGCAACAGTGGTCCTCAATCCTCATACAGTATAAGCTGAGCTTTACGTGGACACGATAGAGAAATTCATGTAGAGCTCTACCGCAAATCTCAAAAAAATATCGTAGAGTAGAGACGTGTAAACACCCTTGTAGAGCTCTACATAATTTTATGTTGTTGATGTTATTATGTAAGTACATATATGTACATATCATGCCCTGCAGAATACATAAACTTTATTTTACTACTTAAGGTACGTGGACACGATAGAGAAATTCATGTAGAGCTCTACAAAAAAATACGTCATCCATTGTAGAGCTCTACGCAGACTGTTTACATTGAAGCAAAAATCTACTACAAGTTTCTCTACGAAGCTTTTTAGTAGAGAAACTTTTAGTAGAGCTCTATCAGAAACTCTACGTAGTGTTTACATGGTAGACATTTTATTCTAGAGATTTTTATTTCGGTAGATTTTTTTTTTTTTTTTTTTAAATGAAAATATTAAAAATGTCGGCTAGACAAACACAAACGTCTGCTGCACTTGCAGTTTATTTATTATTAAATAATAATTAAAATAAAATATTATAATTATTATAAAATGTTATTATAAATATTATTATATTATTATAAATTATATTATAAATAATATTATAAAATATTAAAATATTATTATAATATTATAATTTTATTATAATATAATATAACATAATATAAATTTTATTATAATATAATTTTATTACAATATTTTATTATATTAAAATATTCATGTACATAAGTATGTATGTATTTTATTATATTAATATTATCATATTCAAAAATATTTATGATAGGTCAAACAACAAAAAATCAATATCATAATATGAAAACTCTACCAACTCTATTTAACTAGTTAAATAGAGCTGGTAGAGCTGGTAGAGCTGTCAAAAAACGTAGAGTTCTCTACGAGGAAGTGTTTACACGATAAAGCTTTCTCTACCAAAAACTCTGTCGTAGAGACGTACGTAGAGCTCTACGTAGAGCTCTACAAGGGTGTTTACACGTCTCTACGATATTTTTTTGACATTTGAGGTAGAGCTCTACATGAATTTCTCTATCGTGTCCACGTACCTTACACATGCCATGTAAAATATGTATATAGTGACAGTTAAGAATAAGGTGTACATATATTAATTGATATGAATTGAACCACCTGTTCACATGTGTATATAATTAATACACGCTTATGTATTATCTGGCATTAGTGAAATGATATCGTACATCATTGCTGATATACTATAACTTAAATTAGTTTAATTAAAGATAAAAAAGGAAAAGAGCTAGACTGATTTTACCGTTATATAACGGTTAAAAAAAATCAAAAAAAAATATTAAAAAATACAATTATTAAAAAAATACAATTTTGCATTAGTAAAAAAGTAACAATTATATTTTAAATGAAAATTCTAATTTGCTAGAAGAACAAAATATATGGGCAAAATAACATCCCTTCGCCGCACCTCCACCCGAAATGTCTAAATTTCATGAAAAATTTTTCAGTTAGTGTCTTAATTCACCAGTTCACTGACAATATTCGTATACAATTTTTACACGTTTTATGGCTCACTGGCGAGAATCTTAGTATGTGTGGTACCACGTGCTTTCATGCACAAACAATATTATTTTAATGAGATTATTTTTAATTATTTTCATTATTTACCGGGCGATTCTAGGTAAGAGTCTCTTAATTCTCTTAATTCTCTTAACTTTTTTTCATAAGAGGTTTATTAGCAGAAATTGCTATTCTACGTAGCAGGTAGAGGTTTTAAATTCACCAAATCAGCTGATTATCGTTTGACACATAAATTGACCTGCGCGTGAGTTCGAATGTGTCAATTTATAGGCTAGTGTCAACTGCACATTGAAGTGAACTGTTTTTAAAGCTATGCTTTGAGAGACACGAAAATTCTAAATGCATATGGCGAATGCAACATAAGATCTTGTAAAATTATACGATCATACAATTTTTTAGATAAGAAGGGTAGGGGATGTGAAGTGTTGAATGAGTCAACGTAATGGAATTGTGTCTCATAAAACTCGTATTAAAGTCCTATGATGCAAAATAGGTATTTGATGGATTGACATCATGGGCACCATCTCTGAGATTAAGGAGAGATAAAAAAATAATATATGAAAACTACAAAAAAAAAAAAACACAATAACATGAAACAGAAATGTGAAAATAGTAAAATAATAATTAAATAATAAATTATTATTATTACTTTCATTTATTTCTTGATATCATTTTTACTTTAAAATGTTCACTTCTGTATAATTACAACAACATAAGAGGGCTAAGAGCTCCTTGCAATGAGCTGCTAAGTTAAGAGACTTTCGACTTTATAAATGTCTGTTAGCTTCTAATCTAGAATACCGAATTCTCTTAACTGAATTCACCACACATAATAAGAGATCAGCTGATTTCTGTCATCTCTAAACTTTTATCTAGAATAGCTATTTCTGCTAACTGTCTGCTAATTGCAGTTAAGATGCTAAGAGGCTAAGAGTCTCTTACCTAGAATCGGGGGGTTAATTATGATTTTGTATAATCATATGCAAAGTAGAACACTTAATTTCAGGGTAAGAGGAATCGAAAAATTTAAATCGCTCGCAAGATTTAACTCTTCTGAAGAATTATCGCGTTTTTATTCGTTCGCGAGTTTTATTTTTCGGTTCTTCGAAAATAAAAATTTCGTTCGCGAATCGAATTTTATTTTACGAGAACTGAAAAATTTAATTCGCGGTAAGAGTTCCTTTTAGAACCCACCGCCGATTTTTTTGAAACTTTTCACACTCGTTCTACTCAATGAGTACAATCCAAAAAATATGGTCTCTACGCGCGAAAAAGGTCATTTCAAGGTCAAAAAATTGAAAGAAAATCTCAAAAATTGACAGAAAACTTAGAATAACTCATGATGTTATTGCCCAATTTTCATGAAATTTTCACAGTTTTAAGACCTCGATACACGAAGACTTTTCGCACAATTAGTATAAAATTTTCCATACAAAAATTGTACAGGGTGACCTAAAAACTATATTTTCTTCGAAAAACAATATTTTTATATTTTGAACAGTAATAATTACAGACGTACTAATCCGATTGTAATAATTTATGCTTTGTCAGAAACATCTATGTCTCACCTTTAATAATTGATAACATTCACTCGAATACATAACCTAGTTCAAAAGAAATAGCCCAATATACAATGTTGTGTATTCGAAAATTTTCAAACAGACATATATCATACGTATATATATATAAATGTGTATATATTATATACATAATAATATATATTACATAATATATATTACATTATATATATATGTATATTACATAATATATATTACATTATATATATATATATATTACATAATATATATTATATATATATTATATATATATTATATATATATACATAGTATGTATATAATATGAGTATATATAATATATATGTATATACATGTAAATAATACAAATATATACAATATATACATATGTACATATATGTAACATATATATGTATATATATATATACATATATATGTATATATGTGCAAAAATACTCTAGCTTCTCTCAGTGTCGAATAAATCTTTCGCCTTTTACTAAAGATTTCCGCAGAGAGGGGCATTCAACCTACCTGTAATATATCCTTAAATTACTTTTACATAAGATAAAAACAAAAATTCATTTACTAAAAAAAATTAATTATTTATTAAAATCTTGTATTATAAAAAAATTTAAATTATTTACAACAGAAAATGTTATTTAAATAAAAAAGAAAAAGAAAAATAATTTTTTTTAAATAAAAAAGAGTTACTATTATTTACAAAATTACTAGAATACTATTGCTTTAAAAAACTCAAAATTATATTATTTATAATAAATACGTCACTATATACACCTAATATAACACTATATACAACAAACAACTATACAATAACAATTATACAAACAATGTACAATATTGATCAATTTACTTGATAAATTTGCTTTGACTTATGCATTTTTAAAATTGAATAAAAAAAAACTGTAAGAGATAAAACTTTTGTGTAAAAAGAAATCTTCTAGAACAGACATTTCATTTTCTCAAATTTTTGACTTTTAACTCGAATAACTCACGAACCATTAGACGTACAGCTTTGACCAATACCTCATTCGAAAGGACAAACGGTTTTCGCGAACGATTTAAAAAAATAAAATTCTTTTTATAAAATTCGATTCGCGAGTTTTAAAAATAAAATTCGACTCGCGAATGATTTAAATGCGAAAGATTTGAATTTTTCGACTCGCGAATCGAATTTTTCCGTACTCTGCTTATTTATATAAAAAATTAAAAAATATTAATATTTATGAAACAAAGTTCTTTTTAATTACAAATTAAAATGCGACATAATTTCTCCATTGCTTGTAGACCGAGTTGCATTTTATTTCACAATTAGAAAACAAACATTAACATAAAACACATTCTCACAATTAAAAAAACGACTGTTTTTACCGAATTTGATAAATTTTAAATATATCACATAAAAATATTTAGAAAATAATTAATTTTCGCTACATAAACTATAAAAACGCGGGAATGTTTACATATTTTCAATTTTTTTGTTTTCTTCTTCTTTCCATTCTCCTTCAAATTCTCCAAAACAGAGAAAAAAGAAGCAATTCTAATTCACCTTATCAAAAAATTAATCTACTTTATTTTAACAAATTTCATTATCTGATCTTAGATAAAATGATTATAAAGTGTTTTAAATACAAAATAATTTTAAAATGTATTTAAACAATGCAGATCAAACCATGTTTTATAAATATATTTGAAAATCACATCTGACATTCGTTTTCTTTTTACCACTTGTTGTGAATATGGTGTAATTTTTAAATTTAAAATTTTTGTATCCCTTTTTGTTCAATGTGAGTAATAATACCATCTATTTTTAGGATCATTTTTGTGTAAGTGCAAAATTGTGCAAAATATTTAAATGTATTGTACAGTTATTTTTTCAAGGATTTTACTGGAAGCGTATTTTTTCCTTAACAGTAATATTACTTGTTTACAATAGTAAATCTATATACAATGTCGTACATATTATAATGATCATGTATCATTAGTAAAATATAGTATATACATAATGTATGTTATGTGTTAATCATAAAAAAATTAGATATGAGATTCTATGAAAGCAAATGAATTATTAATCCTTTAATTTATTTTTTCTTAATTCTTTTTAATTGCTTGATATTTGTTCGGCTCATACAAATGAATACCTACAGTTAATCTCTTGAATACGTTCAAATGAAATCAAATTAATTATATGTTCTTGTCCCGTACATAGGTATACATCATACAAGTACAAATCTATTAAGAGATTTATTTAGTATTTTCTTGAAGAATTATATACCTACTTTTAATTTCCTTTTAATAAGTTTTATTTCAAAAAACGTGACACGTAAGATAGGTAATTCATTTCGTATGGAATATACAAATACGAGAAATACTGAATTTAAAAAAAAGGATCAAAAGATACATTTACTTTCACAGCGTTTAAAGTTTTTTTTTTTATTTTATTCTATTATAGACATGATTTTAATGCAATTTTAAGGATTATTTTTTGTTCATTGAATATTATAAAGAAAATACAAATGCGTAAACTTGTATTCACATTATTGAAAATTATGTGTATTTTTTTAAACAGATTTAAAAGGACTTATTTTGAAATATCGTTATCAAAAAAAAAAAAAGATAAAAAATTAAAAGTGGAGATTATTTACAAATACATTATAAATTTACACTTTTTCTCACAATTTTTCATTTCATTTTTAGTGAATTTGAGAGATTTAAATTTAGCACATGAACGTTATGTTTAAAAAAAAAACAAATTTAAATATGGTTATGAAAATGATGTGATATACGTGGGTTTTAGTATGTATTTATTTGTAGCAAAAAATAAAAGAAAACAAAAGTGTACATAAAAATTTTTTATGGGTCAAGGATAATAATTCATTGAATGTTTAATGTATGAACATTCAAACATCAAAAGTAAAAAATGTATTATCTAAGTCCATCAATTATAAATATTGCATTTAATTTTAATCTATAATTTCTTGCTTTTAGTCTTATTCTCATCAATTTCCTAAAATTCAAAACATTATTAACATACATATGTATGTATGTATGTACGTATATGTAAGTACATACCTATGTACATATGTACATGATGAATATTTTACTTTACATATAATATGTTCTTGACATTATTTTGATTTTTTTTTTTTTTCAATAAATCAAGAAAAACATTTACATATAAAATCATTTTAAGATTACGCAAACAATTTTCAAAAATCATTCACATGTAACATAATATATTTGAATAATAAATGAAAACATATTGTAAAACATATTTCTATCCTACTACACACCTAAATATTGTTATTCTGTTAAATGTCGCAGGGATGTATGGTACAGTATAATTTATTACACAATTTTTTTTTTTTTTGTATCATTTTGACTTTTTATTTTCATTTACAATTATCACTTATTTCAAAAACATTTTTTTTTTTTTTACAAATAAAAAATATTTCCTAAGAATACTTTCAGTACACCTAAAACAACCTAAAACCCTTCGTCAATTTTTTGATGATGTACTGCGAAATTTTATAAATGAACCTTTTTTTTAATAAAAATTATTATTTTAAATATTCAGTTATGTTATCATCAAACTTCGAAAATAATGAAATTTTTTTTCAAATAAAAGTTGAAAGTGTTTCAGGATTTGAATTTCTTAGTATTTTTTATATACATATACATATGCTTACAAACAGAAGTTTCATATTGAGTTCGTTATTTTCAAAAAGAAAAAAAACAAACTTTTTGTTAAAAAAATGTTTTTTTTTTTTTTTTTTTTTTTTTTTTTTTTTTTTTTTTTTTTTTTTTTAACGAATTCAATGGAAAAAAGGCTGTAACATGTGAATATAAAAATTTAATACATTTTTCAAATTTTTGCCAGAAGCTATTTTCTTTAAAATTTTGTAACATTTTGATGTGAAAAACCATACCTTTAAATATTCTATAAATATGAAAACGTAAATATATTCATTATAAGATGAAAGAGTGTTTATGGTCTTTTATTTGGTTACAATTCATTAAAAAAAAAAAAAAATAATGATTTTTTCCAATTTTAAATATCTTAAATATGGGTATTTATATTACAATTCCTTCATTTATTTAGTTAAATAAAAATTTTCGTGAAATTTAATCCCTTATAAACAATTAGGGTGTTTATTTTTAATTGAAATTAATTTCAAGAAATTTAAAATTAGCATATTTGAATTAATATTCGTTATCCCTTGAAATTATTTTTCAATAAAATTTTAATGATATATACTATATGTATGTGGGTACCTATTTTCTAGTTAAACTTTTTTATAAAATTTTTAGAATTTAATTTAATCCTATTTATTCTTGTAATATTCTTGCTTTGATTCATACTCGATGTTATGTTTTAAAAAAAAAAAATTAAAAATTAATTTTACAAAAAAAGAAAAACTTTGTTTTATTTCGGAAAATTTTTTTGATTTTCTGAAAATTCTTCACACCAGTACGTGTACTCATTTAAATATATTTGGACATGTGTTTTACTTTTGTGCAAATATTAACACATGTGTCTACATGCTCATCATTATCCCTATTAATCTTAGCTTCTCTCAATTTTTGCTTTTTCCTTTTTATCTAATAATATTCATTTTATGGAATTTTTGTTTATAAAATTCTATTACTTAATTTAGAATTTTTTTTTTATTTAATTTTGTTTTTTTTTTTTTTTTTTGCTTTTTAAATTTATACTTTAGAATTTTTCTATACGTGCAAATTTTAACAATTTCAATGCAAATTATAATAGATAACGAGAATAATGAAAAAAAAATGAAAAAATGGATGGTAATAAAAGAAGTAAACATATAATTAAAACAAAATTTAATGAAATATTTTGGTTTTGTTTTTTAATTATCGTACATTCAAAGGTAAATATAGTATGAAAGAGAAAAATAATAAATTTTGGTAAAAAAAAAACCTTTAATATTTTTGTTTTATTTATCACAGATGACGAAAAGTTTTCTTCTAGAGGGTAAGTGTATTTTCTTAATTTATGCAATTAGAAATTATGTATGCATGTTTGTATACCTATATATGATATTAATGAGTTTACGAAAAATTCGTATTGTTTTTATCTGTGCACTTTTAATTTAATAGAGAGGAAAACTTTTAGTAGTAGAATTATTACATTATATTATAAGTTTATATTTCATTTATGAAAACGATTTTACATTAACAAATTCAGTAGTTCGCAATCTTCATAAAACTGTAGTTGCACGTGTAATAGAACTGTCTGTCATGTAAAAATCACATTACAGTGATGAAGCAAAAGTCCATCTTAAGACTATAAGCCCCATTAGCTTGTATGGCTTTCGTTTATGATTATTTTTTCATAAATTTCAAATTTTTTTCATTATTTCGCAACGCGTAAAATCATAACACACGTACTTACAATATTTGCGTATTAAATTTTATTATTATTTTTTTTTTAAATATTTTCTTGTACTAATTTAAAAACAAACAAATATATTCTTATACCCGTATTATATGTATGATAAGAAAAAAGGAAATGAGTACATCATAATAAAAATATACGTAAGCGTATTACAAGCATTTCGTTTTAGCGAAAACCTACCCACATTTAAAATTTTTTTTAATAAGCACTTTTAGCTTATTTAATTTTATTCGTAAGCATTTAATAAATTTTTTAATTTTTAATTATTTTTGCCCGTAGAACTGAAAAATGTTAATATGTTCCCCATTCTTTAGAGAAGAAAATTTAAAAAATTTTTTATTTTAAAATTTAAACGGTCAAGAATAATAAGCGAGGCAAAATAATTTTTCTTTTCTTTTAATTGAATATTTCCTGTAGTTTGTATTTTTATGTAAATTCTATACCTACTTTAAAAAAAAAATTCTAGGTATTTCAGTACAACTAGTAGCAAATGCACATTCCATGCAATTACAAATTAATTGGATCAAAAATAACATGACTGGTAATTTTAAAAATTTAAAAAATTTTCAAAGTGAATATATCTATAAATTATGTTTATTTATTTTTAATAAAATTTAGATTCATCAAAAGTAGATATAACTATAATTCCTATGTCAGAGCATTGTCATCAAGGGGTTTGTGTTGCGGATGGTGTCAATGCGGTATGAATGATTCGTTGAAGGAAAATTTCCCTTTGTATTTGAGGCAAAATCAAATTTATTTCGATTTTATTTATATTATTTAGGATTTGGGTCAAGTCCTTTTACCTAGGCATGCACCATCTATTGCAAATACAACTTCAGAATGTTCAATAGATCCTGATTGTAAATATCTTATAAAAATTGCCGCCCAAGATCATCATATATTTAAAAATTTAACATTTCATGTACCAGGTTTGTATGAAATTCATAAAATTCTTACATACATAAATAACTAAATATCAATTTATAATTATTATTATTTTAAATTATTATCATTATTTTTTAGATTGTTATGATTTAATTAATTACGTTTGTACATGCAGAATAACATATTTACCAGAATTAACAGTATCTGGAAAATTATTAGATCATGATAATACAATAATAATTAATTGGAATCTTAAAAAGACTGATGATAATATTAAATTGTTAAATATGACTAAAATACAGGTTATTACAACGTAAATATTTTCAATTATTTTATATTATTAATGAAAATAAGTTTTTAAATATTTTTTAGTATGTAATAATTTTTTAATACTATATATGCATATCTTTTTTTGTTTTTTTTTTGAACTAAACAACTTGTATTTGTTCTCTTTCTTTATGAATAGAATTTATAATAAAACAAATCCATCATTAAGTTGGGGTGGTCTACTTCAACCGTTAGGGACTTATAAATTTTCAATTGAAAAAAATTTATTAGAAGCAAATGATACAAAATTAATAAGCGGTTATAAAGTGCATAAATTAAAATTAATTGCATCATCTGGATCACATTTTTTAATTGACGGTCAAATTCTAGATGATCATGATTGTTTAGGGCAAAGACATAAATATACATTAATTGGTGATAATTAATAATATGCAATTGCGAATAATATTTTATTGATATCAATTTCAATTCTTTTTCTTTTTTTTTGTATTTCATATTCGTTATTTATTTATTACAGTGCCGAATGTGAAAGTTGAATCACAAATTAATCAAAATTCACGGCAATTAGTAAGTAATTAAAATAAAATTATAATAAAAAAAAAATGATATAATACTTGAATACATGAAAAAATGATATAATACATTAATGGATGAATAATTTGTTAATAGCCATTTAAACATAAACATTTGAAATCTTCATAATGACCGTTATTAGTATATATCATCATTCTGTACTTTAATGTATATTTTTGAAATAATTAATTATTGATTATTTTTTCTCTTTTTAATTTCAGAAAATTTTATCAGTCATAATTCCAATATTGATCATAATTTTAATTACTTTATTCGGAATGAAATATTTATATAAACGTTTTAGAAAATCTCATACAGATGTTACATCAAATTGGAGAAGCGTGTACAGAAATGTATCTTCCGGGTAAATATATGATATGAAAATAATGTAAAAGAAAATTATTTATTTTTAATAACTTTTTTTGTTTTTTGTTTTTGTATAAAATTCATTTTTTTGTACTTACAATTTTTAATTATTAATATTTTTATAAATAAATTAAAATTTACCTTTATTTTTCAGGGGGATACATCCAGTTTCCATGGAGGAAAATTTATTATATTTGGATAAAGATATTTTAGTAATTTATAAATTTTATATTTTACATTTCGTAAATTACACATTATTATATGTTTGGTCATAAGCTTCTTATTTTTTTTTTTTGTATTTATTTTGTATATTACAAATTAAATACACAAAAAATATAAATTTGTATTATACAAATAAATGATTTTATGTATGTATATTATGTATTTGTTATTATATTTTAAATAGGATGCTCAAGAAATAGGTAAAGCGGATACTTTTGAAATTCCGCACAATAGTATTACAATATGCCAAGAAATTGGTAAGGGTGCTTTTGGTAGAGTATTTAAAGCAACTATACAAAATTTACATCGTAAGCCAGGACAAACAATTGTTGCTGTTAAACAATTAAAAAGTAATTTCTTTTTTTTTTTTTTTTATACATTTTCTTATTTTTTTTTTTCGTGTTACTGAAATATTTATGTTTTGCTATAAAAATCATGTGTATTACTATTTCATTAACCTTTTTTTAAAGTAACTATGTATTTTATAAATTTAAAAATTCACTTGATAACAAAAAATAACAAATTTTCATGTATACATGACATTCTTGTTTGGCAAGAAAATTAATAAACATGCTTATCCTTCGACATTTTAAGTAAAATACACGTGTATTATTAAAAAATATTAAACAACGTTTATAAGAAAAGAAATAAATTAACTGTGAAAAGCTTTCATAGTTCATTTTAAATTTGTTTATTTATGCGTACATTTTTTAACAAAAAATAAATGGAAAATTGAAAATGCTACCTTTTCAATTGATAAAAAAATCACTTGGATACTAGACGAAAGGATCATACTTTATTATCTTTATTTGAAAACCTTAATTCCATTTAAAAAATTTATAAATAAAAATGACAAACAATTTTCAAAGAGATTATTATTTATTATGTACATATGTATCAAGATGAGAATTTTTAAACGAAAAGGACTTTCTATCAATTTAGGTACGTTTTCGTTACACACAATACATCATTTTATAAATTATACATGTTATATACATATGTATATGTGTGTACATACATAATTTCAAATTATATGTTATCATAAAATCATTCAAGTATTTTTTAATTTCATATTATTTTACACGAAATGTTTAGAACAACCAACTGCCAATTACTATGTTTTTGTTACTTGCTTGCTACTTTTTTTTTCGGAAATACATATGTTCGTAATAAGCACCCATATTCATACTTCACGGATGCTACACAAGGCAAATTTTTTCGAGAAAATATTACTGAAGAATCGAAAATAAATGCCTAAGAGAAAGAAAAAAGGGATTTAATTTCATCTTCCGTCTTTCTACTTCTGCTACATATATGTCCATTTGGATAGCGTATGGTATTGTAGGCTTATTAATCGTAATATCCTTTTCTATTTGTTATTCTGTCTTATCAGCTTATTTTTTGACAAAAATGACAAAAATTTTTTTTTTTTTTTAAAGAGAAAAATGTACGAGTATATTTAAAAATTTTCCTTTTTTTTTTTTTTTTTTTTTTTTTTTTAATAAATAATCGCTAATGTTTTTTCCTGTTTCTTTTTTTTTTTTAAATATGTGTATGTAAATATGTAGATATAACATTAAACAATGTAAGTATCTTATGGAACATCTAATTGAAAATTTTAGATAGCGAAAAAAATGTCCAGGATTGTAACATGACGTGCAACTTTTTTTTTTCAAAATGCTATCTGAACAGTAATATTAATGGGAATAAAATAGATTTCAACCCTCAATCAATCAATTAATCTTTTTTTTCGGCACAATCTATTTTAGTTATAAAGTATTTTGTGTAACGTAAAAAAAAATTTAATTTCGTTATTTCGTTCTTGTAAAACAATACAATGTGGTTGTAATTTCCATGGGTACTTTCATAAATGCGTCGTCGTCGTCGTCGTCGTCGTCATAAACAAATCAACTTCATGAATTTCTTTCCAGTGCAATCGTGGAAATGTATCAGCTTCATTAATTCAAGCAGTCTGTAAAGTTCACACAAATTACTCAATCGTTTTCAAACAACTGCAGTATTGATTTTCAAGAAGAAGAATTATCTGACATTTCACTCTCACGTTTTGTTACGTTCTGCTCACAATTAAGTTACACTATAAAAACAAATATGGTGTTTACTTAAAAATAATGAATTGTCTTCATTTATTATGATTTATTTAAAATTAAATAAAACCGCTCATGGAAAGTTGACAATTCCGGCGCATTCGGGTCGTTGACACACGTCGACAATGCATTCATGAAAGTACCCCATGTTGTAGGAATAATTGCATACGATTTTCTTTCGAAGTTTTTATTTATTTTTTTTTATTTTATTTTAAATGATTTACTTAATATATTGTATGATGTAGTTTTTTTTACATCATTTTAAATTAGTTTTATATTTTCCTTTTATTTTATTTATTTTTCAGAAAAGCCTTTAGCTGCTGAAATTGAAGAATTTCTTAATGAAATTCAAACAATGAAAAATGTTGGATATCATGAGAATATTGTTACTTTATTGGGATGTTGTACTATTAAGGAGCCATACATGATGGTTATGGAATACGTTGGTCATGGTGATTTGGTAATACAAAAAAAAAAAAAAAAAAAAAATTAAATATTTAGTTTAATGGTTTGAAAATAAATTCGTTTATTTTATAGCTACAATATTTACGTAGTATACGTAAAAAACATATATTGACCGTTTCTAAACAAAATTTAATTAATATTATTACAAAGGTGGGAAGTCATGAAAGTATTTCTAATAATAATTGTAGTGGTACATTAACACCACAAGGAAAATATCTCGAATTACAATTTTCAACGTATGTATATATAATACACCATATTGTCTTTCATTGAGAATATAATTACAACAAATAAATAAATATATTTATTTGAAATGTATTTAGTTTAGAATTTTTTTTATTTATTTATTTTAAATAGAGGTTCCAATAAATCTGATAAATCTTATGGAACTCAAGCAGAAACGAATTCACCGTCAAACTTAAGGCCCAGTTTAACTGAAAGTATTGTACATTTAATTTTATTTTATTTGAAAATATATTTTTTTTAAATATTTGATTAATATTTTTTTTCTTAATTTCTTGAAGCAACATACACAATGTTGAGTCAATTAACAAAGCTCAATAGTGAGCATAGTTGTGATGATGATGACAATGAATCAGATACACTTAATTATGTATTGGATAATAAAGAACTTCATAATTTTGCATTACAAATAGCAAAAGGAATGAAACATTTAGAAAAAAAAGGAATTACACATAGGTGAAATTTTTAATTTTTGAAAAAAAAAAAAAAAAAAAAAAATTAAACAATTTTTTGTTTCCAAAATTTTTATATTTTAGAGATTTAGCTGCTCGAAACGTTTTAATTGATAAACACAAAATATTAAAAATATCAGATTTTGGCTTATCAAGACCTGGTATATACGTAAAACCAAGGGATAAAGCAAAAGTATATTTGGTAAGAGTTCCTTTTAGGACCAACCGCCGATTTTTTTGAAACTTTTCACACTCGTTCTACTCAATGAGTACAATCCAAAAAATATGGTCTCTAGGCGCGAAAAAGGTCATTTCAAGGTCAAAAAATTGAAAGAAAATTTCAAAAATTGACAGAAAATTTCGAATAACTCATGATGTTATTGTCCAATTTTCATGAAATTTTCACAGTTTGAAGACCTCGATACACGACGACTTTTTGCACAATTAGTACAAAATTTTCCATACAAAAATTTTACAGGGTGACCCAAAAACTATATTTTCTTCGAAAAACAATATTTTTATACTTTGAACAGTAATAACTACAGACGTACTAATCCGATTGTAATGCGTTATGCTTTGCCAGAAACATCTATGTCTCACCTTTAATAATTGATAACATTCACTCGAATACATAACCTAGTTCAAAAGAAATAGCCCAATATACAATGTTGTGTATTCGAATATTTTCAAACAGACATATATTATGCATAAATACCTATAATATATTATATGTATATGTATATATATGTATATATATTATATACATAATAATATATATTACATTATATATATATATATTACATAATATATATATATATTACATAATATATATATATATATATATTATATATGTATTATATATATATATTATATATATATTATATATATATATATAATAAAGTATATATAATATATACATATGTATATATATACATATATGTGCAAAAATACTCTAGCTTCTCTCAGTGTCGAATAAATCTTTCGCCTTTTACTAAAGATTTCCGCGGAGAGGAGCATTCAACCTACCTGTAATATATCCGTAAATTACTTTCACATAAGATAAAAACAAAAATTCATTTAATAAAAAAAATTAATTATTTATTAAAATCTTCTATTATTTATAAAAAAAACTTAAATTATTTACAACAGAAAATGTTATTTAAATAAAAAAGAAAAAGAAAAATAATTTTTTTTAAATAAAAAAGAATTACTGTTATTTACAAAATTACTAAAATACTATTATTTAAAAAAACTCAAAATTATATTTTTTATAATAAATACGTCGCTATATACACCTAATATAACACTATATACAAAAAACAACTATACAATAACAACTATACAAAAAATGTAAAAAATTTAATGAATTTACTTGATAAATTTGCTTGACTTATGCATTTTTAAAATTGAATAAAAAAAAAACTGTAAGAGATAGAACTTTTGTGTAAAAAGAAATCTTCTAGAAAAACGAACAGAGATTTCATTTTTCCCAACATGTTATCAACTTCTCTAACATCGTCTTCAAAAATCATCAAAATTTCGAAAAAAAATGACAAATTTCTCAAATTTTTGACTTTTAACTCGAATAACTCATGAACCAATTGACGTAGAGCTTTGACCAATACCTCATTCGAAAGGACAAAAGGTTTTCTATCACTTCTCTGAACATACTAGCGACATTAGACTGACAGTTTGTAAGCTAAAACATATTTTATGATACAAAAACAAAATTTTTTAAACGCCCTCTAGTAGCGAAATAAGCCCGATTCGCACCACGAGACTAGCACCATTCAACCAGACTCATCGAGTATAGTGTATGTACCAATTTTCATAAAAATCGGTGGTTGGTCCTAAAAGGAACTTCAGCCGTATATTTATTAATAGCATTTCATAATTTTATTTTCCATTAAAAAAATATATATATATATTCACACAGCTCTTACCATTACGTTGGCTATCGATTGAAGCAATTCATGATAATTTATATTCAAGTAAAAGCGATGTATGGGCGTTTGGAATTGTTTTATGGGAAATTGGAACTCTTGGTAAAATTTATTTAGATAAATATGTATATTTTTAAAAAAAGAATTAAATTTTTAATTTAACATCATTTTCAAAAAATAAAAACTTTTAGGTGGATTTCCATACCCAACATTAAACAATCATGAACTTCTTCAATTTTTATTCTCTGGTAAAAGACTTGAAAAACCAGAAATATGTACAGATAATTTATATGAATTAATGTTAAAATGTTGGCATGAAGATCCGGATAAGAGACCATCATTTTCACAAATTTTATGTACATTACAATCACAAAATCAGAAAATATATGTCAATTTTAATGATTTAGGTCCAGATTATGTATTTCCACCAATTAAAGAACAAATTACATCTGATATTAATTTGAATCATATTGAAAAAGAAAAATAACTATATATATAAATAAAATAATACATACATATGTATATAAATAATTAATATTTACTTTTGTCTATGTGTCATAATGTATATTTTAATTAATAATACTATTTTTTCTAGTATTTTTAATAAAAAAAATCTTTTTCAAATCAAAAATAGTCTTTTTTCTAAATTGAAAATTTTTTTTTCTTACCTTTACATATCTTATTTTATGTGGTTTAATGTGTTGATTTAAGTTGTCGAATCTGAAACCAGAAATGAAAACGATAATAAAAGAATAATTAATAAAGGTAATTGATTTTAATAAGTTTGTGTAATTTAAAAAAACACACACATATATTCATGCCGATATGTATTTTATTGAGAAAGAATTTTTTTTAGTTTTTATAACTTACAAAATAAAACATTAATTTTCTAACGGACTGTGTAAAGAATCCCTCATGACAGTAACATTTTTAGAACAAACATTTAAAAAAAAATCATATTTACAATTAAATTAAATTAATAAAAACTTTAAAAATTACTTGTAACATTTGAAAATTACTTATATGTTATTTTTTTGATCGAAATTAAGAAACATTACCAGAACCATATATATTATTCCATTCGATGTACTGTTTTAAATCATCTTGTGATACACTCGCACGTACACGTTTTAATGCTGTTTCAAAATCACGAAATATTACTGGTCGAACATTATTTTTATCAAAATATGGTATTTGACTAGCAGGTATTGAACGAATTGGTTCCATTGATGCTTCTGTACATAATGTTTTCATATCAGCACCAGAATATCCTTCTGTTAATATTGAAATTTTATTTATTTCATCATCAGATAATTCATTCAAAACTGACGATAATAAATTTTTTAACATTTTATTTCGAGCCTGTTAAACAGAAAAAAAAAAGATTTATTGAAAAATATATTTTATTTAATTGTACTGTATTACTTGAATTTCTGGTAAAGGTATGTATAATCGTCGTACTAAACGCCTTCTAGCTGCTTCATCTAATTCTTGTGGTCGATTTGTAGCTCCAACTATTAAAATTCGTTCATCTTCAGATGTCGCTGCTCCATCAAGTTGTACTAAAAATTCTGTCTGAAAATTTTAAAATAAATATAATACAAGATATTGAAAGTCAAGTATGTAGCGTATTTGAAATACTTTTATTCGTCTTGAACTTTCATGCTCACTTTCCGAACGTTGGCAAAGTAAAGAATCAATCTCGTCGATAAAAACAACCTATAAGTGAAAAAATCAACAAAACCAATAATACAATTTATGTTTTTTTATTTTTTACCGAAGGTTGATGAACAGCTGCTACAGCAAAAAGTGCACGAACCATTTTTTCACCTTCACCAACCCATTTCGATGTTAGTGATGATGCACTTATACTAAAAAATGTCGATTTTGATTGCGATGCTATACATTTACCAATCAATGTTTTACCAGTTCCTGGTGGACCAAATAATAAAATACCACGTGGTGGTCTTCTTAAACCAGTGAAAATATCTGGACGAAGTAAGGGCCATACAACAGCTTCTTGGATTATTGATTTGGCGTATTCTAAGCCAGCAATATCATCCCAATCTTTTTATGAAATTAAAAGAAAGAAAAAAACACGAGAAAAAAAAATATTCGTAATTTGATTTTTCTGATTGAAATGAATTAATTATAGACTTACTAATTGGTGTTACTTTATGCATTATTTCATTTTTAATCATTTCAATCATTTTTTCATCGATATTTTTTAATCGTTCATCGATCGGTTGTTCTGTATTATTTTCATCTATCGAAGATGGTTCTGTCCCTTCCATTTCGTCACTATAAAAAAATAATAATAAAATACATATTTAAAAAATGAAATTGTTGGATATTTTTTCATTATAATTACAAAGTTCTCTTAACAGGTGGAATAAAATTACTTCGAACACTCCTTCTAATGCCAAGTGATTTCTTTGACATTCCGTAATTGAATAATGGTTTTTGAGGTTGTTGAGATGAAGAATTTCCCATATTCTTTTTCATGTTCTGTATAAAAAGTTCTTCAGTTGCAGTACGAAAAAATTCCTGTTGTTTTGTATGTTCACTGCTGTTATTACTTAAATTCTCTTCTTTCTGTAGAAAATAATTTCGATTTTGATTTTCTTTTGAAATATTTTGGACATTTAAATCGAAATTATCAAATAACGTTTTTTTGGAAAATTCAGAAGATAAGGGCAATCTCTCAACATTTCTTGTATTCGTTGAAGGCTCTTGATAATTTTGATATTGCCGATTTGTAGCATTTGATGTTGATGGCATTTTAAAATCTTCTTTAACAAAAGTTGATACAAAATTTTCATTATTTGATTTTAATATTGTACCATCAATTTCTGTATTTTCATTTGTATGAATTTTAAAATAATCAAAATTTTTAATATCTTCAACATCGATTTCATTGTATTTACAGTCTTCATATTCTCCTTTACAATCTGAATCTGATGGTAACAGATTATTTATGTCATCAATTTGAATTGGTTCCCAATTGGTTGGAATTTTACTCAACGATGATGATGAAGAAAAAAGAACTTTTAACCGTTCAGCATAATTATTAATTGATGAATCACAGATAAGTGGAACATAATTCTTAAGATGTTCTTCAACTATGTAATTTGCAGCAGCATCTTCTGATCGTCTGTGAATAAAAATTTTTTAAATATTTTTCATTAATTTTTAGAAAATCTAATTTGAGTATATAGGTACTTACGAAATTAAATCATGATATGAGGTTATTAAATCTAAACGCATCAAATTTGCTTTATCAAAATGATTTACTGTATTGTCTTTTAATTTTTCACAAATTGTTTGAATAATATTTTCATAATTGGAGGAATTTTCCATTATTTTGTTAGAAAATTATTTAAAATTTGAACACATTTAACTTAACGTATTATTACTTTAACCGGGAAAATCTACATATAGTACATAAGTAAACAAAATAGAAACAATTTTCAAAATTCAATGTTATTAATTTTTTAATTACATTCAACAGTTGTCAAATCAGCTGATTATATACAATTCCTTTTCTTTTTCTTTTGTTATACAGAATTGCCAACATAATCGGTTTTCTGCTAAATTTAACAGATTTTTAACCGATTTAGCTTTAAAAAGGTGTTTCTGCTGTTTAGCCACTTTTCATTCAATTTAGCTGTTTTTTGTTTTAATTTTCACCCCTTCCTTCTGTGACCCCACCATACCGCCCTCTCCCCCCTGAACAAACATTTGTCAAGCATTTGTTTGTACAGTGTTGTTCAAATTCTCCCTTATCCCCTCCACATGCCTTCATATATTCACTCACACTCATCTCGGAGCGGATGTCCCATTGTCAAGCTACATATTTACCATATGATTTTATCTTATAGAACCGACCGTTATTTTTTAGTAATTTAAATTTTAAAAATTGGTGAAAAAAAGAAATTGAAAAAGTCTTTCAATTTAATTTTATATATTTGTATATTCAATTTAATAGAGAATTAAATATAGAATGAAAATAGAAATTTTTTAATTGATTTGAAAATATTTTAACTTTTTTTTCTCGTGGCGCATTGAATGACTAATGAAAAGAATCACGTACTATTGTTTAACTTATAAATATAAATAATAATAAATATATATAAATAAATATATTATCTTGTTATGCATTATAGCACCCACATACCATATACATATACATACATGTATCATGTATCATATGTTAAATAAACAGTTTGCAAAATTAAACAGTATCAGAGATGATAGTTGATATCTATACAATTTTGTATACAAAATCAGAAAATAATTTATGATAAACATGTAAGATAAAATTTTACTATAACTACTAGTAGATAAAATAATTTTATTTTTAAAAAAATTTTCGTTTTTAATTACGTATCTAGCACATAATTTAGTTAATTAGTTGAACTTGTAAGAAAAATAAGCCAATTCATAAAAATGTTTTTATTTAAAATTCAAGGATATTTATTTCAATTAATAGCAACATTAATTGGTATATAATTATAATGTATTTAATTAATTTGATTTAAAAAATATATATACATATATATACATATATATAGGTATGTATATTAAATTTATTGTTTCACAGTTTATTTGTACAATTTACAGGATGTCTTCTTACCTTTAGTTATGGTATATTAATTGGTATAACACCATCAAATATAATTAAATATCAATTGGTAAATACTCCTTTAAAACGGGTTATTAATGAGAATGATGCTAATTGGATAAATTTATATCTCCTCTTGGGAAAATTTTTTGGATGTTTAATTTTTGGTTTTATAAGTAATCGAATAGGCAGGAAGCCAATACTCTTATGGTGTGGAATATTACAAATTGTAAAACTATAAAAAAATTCTTTTTTTTTTTACCTAAATTGTATTGTAATCAAAAGTTCGTATTAAGGACGATTTTTTTCTGTTTTTTTTTTTAGATAAGCTGGTTTTACATTGCATTCGGAAATGATATATTTCATATATATTTATCAAGAATTTTTTTTGGACTTTCAGCGGGTGGAACATTTACTATTTTACCAATTTATATTTCAGAAATTTCTGAAGATCAATTTAGAGGAAATTTAGGATCATATATTATTTTAATTAAAAATTTTGGAATTATATTTGGTTTTATAATTATATCAAAAATTCATTATGATATTATACCATTAATTGGTCTTATATTTTCAACAATATTTTCAATTAGTTTTCCATTTGTTCAAGAAAGCCCATATTTTTATTTAATTAAAAATGATAAAAATATGTTAGAAAAATCACTTAGATGGTTTCGTTCAATTAGATCATTAAATGATAGATTAAAACCAGAATATCTTGATGAAATTGAAAAAATAAATAATTCTAATGAAAAATTCAGTATAAAAATATTAAAATGTGGTTGCTGTAATTATCGTTTAATTAAAATTATTTTTATTGCTTTTATAATTATTAATGGAATTGAATTTTGTGGTGCATTAACTATTCTTAATCATTTGAAAAATATTTTAACGGAAATAACAATTCATTTTGATCAAAATATTTTAAATTTCATTTTTATTGGAACACAAACAGTTGGGATTTTATTAATTAGTTTAATAGCTGATAAAATTAATCGAAAAGTTAGATTTTTTAATTAACTTTTTTTTTTAAAATTTTATTTTAATTTAAAAAAAATTTTTTTGGTAAATTTTTGTTTTGAAGGTTTTAATTTCAACATCTTCATTTGGAACATTTTTAAATTTATTATTACTGGGAGGCGTAATTTATACACAGGATAAAGGTATACTCTTACTTGAACAAAACATTTTTAAATGGATTGTAATAGGATTTATCTGGTGTAGCATTTTATTATCAAGTATTGGAATTTATTCTTTAAGTTTTGTGATGATTACAGAAATTTTTCCTTACAAGGTATGAAATTTATTATAATTACATATTTTAAAATATTCAAATTAAATTTATTCGTATTTATTTTAGAAACGAGCATACTTTATGGCGATCACAATGGGCTATTTGGAAATCATCACATTTTCATTAGAATTAGTAAGTCATTAAGATTAAGTTTAAAATCAATTTTAAATATCGCATTTTCAGTATTTTCCGATTGTTCTAACTTATTTGGGAATATATGGAATTTTTTTAATATTTTCTGGATTTTATTTACTCGAAACAATGATTGTTTGGTGGATGGTACCCGAAACAAGGAATAAATCATTCAAAGATATACAGAATGATATGTAATATAAAATGAATGAAATTTTTATTTAAATAATTTATATCATTTAAATAAATATAACAGTAAATAAATATTAATAAAATTAAATAATTAAAATTCATTTAATTAACTAATTCCAATGAAATAAACAATGAGCAATCAATAGATAAGATGTTGTAATAATTACACTTCCAATCATCATTGGGAATACAACTCTGTTGTATAAAACAAAAAATGAATTATAAATATATTAAAAATTGTAATAAATATTTAATTATAATAAACTTACTTGAAAAAGTGTAAAAATGAAATTTGATAACCATGTTGTTCAGCAATTCCAGCACATACAACATTAGACGATGAACCATAAAGTGTTCCATTTCCTTAGAATCAATAAATTAAAAGAAAAAAAATTTTTTTTTTAAATACATCATTTTTCCTCCCTCTTTGTTTTTTTTTTTTTTTTTTAAAGAAATAATTATTCACCTCCTAGACAAGGTCCAAATGCTACAGCCCATACTAATGGTTGTATTGGTAAACTAAGATTTGGATTTTCAGCTAATGAAACAATAATTTTAACCATCATTGCTGTTACAGTAATATTTTCAAGTAAACATGATGTTAATGATGATACTAACATTATTACAAAAATTGCCATTGCCAATTGTGATTCTTTCGGTACCAAAAATATGATATTCTCAGTTTGTTTACCAATCCAATCGATTAGTCCTAAACGTGCTAATGTTTCCATAGCAACAAACATTGCTGCAAAAAATAATAATGTTGTCCATTCAATTCTGGCCATTATTGAATCCATATCATCCCGATGTGAAATAATACATAATAAAATTACACCCAATAATGTTACCCATCCAAGAGTTAAATATTGTGATTTCATATATGATTGTAAAAAGAATAAAAATAAAACGAATAATAATGCAAATCCAGATTGCATTAAAAGTACTTCGTTTTTAATTGGATACTGAAAATTTAAAAAATTTTTTTTTAATTTAAAGAAATTAAATTTTATTACATTAAAAATGAATTACTTTTGCTTTTAATTCTTCTAATGTATGTTTATATGTTTCTGTTGAAATTTGTCCAGTTAATTCCATTTTATATAATTTATGTTCTAAAATTTTAACTTTTTTAAGTAATGTAATACGAACAAGATCAACATCTTTTGAATATGATGATAGTGAATCGGCTGCACGTTTCCATACGGTTATTTCACGACGTAATTCTTTAACTTCTCTGGGTTCTTTAGATCGAAGAGCATGAATATCACGAAAAATGAATTTAAAATGAAGGCAACTTTGAATAACAGCAAGAAATACTCCAGGAGCCATATGCTCTACAAATGTTAAAAATGTGACACCCTGTTATAATAAATTGATTAAATTTTGAAAAACAGTTCAAGCAAAAAAAAAAAAAACATGTGTTATTAATAAAAATCTTACATGACGGGATATATAAGGATCAGAATAGATAACAATACTTGGAGGATCTCCTATAGGTGTTAATGTACCACCAATATTTGCATGAACAATAATAGCCATAAGAAATGGTACAGGATTAAGTTCAATCACTTCACAAAGCCTATAAAAGAAGATTGTTTCATGAATATCGATCAATTTATTAAATTTTTTAATTATAAATTACAAAAAATTTACCGAATACTGATTGGGGTCATTAATAAAACGGTAGTAATGTTATCTAAAAATGCTGACAAAATGCATGTTATAGTGCATAAACAAAAAAATAATGGCCACATTTTACCAGCTGTTACCTATAATTTAAAAAAAAAAAAAAAACGAATTATTTGTATCTCACAATATTACAATAACAAAAAATATTTTTCATATATGAACTGTACCTGTAGAGCAACTACAGCCAAATAATCAAATAATCCCGTTTCAGTTAATATTGCTACAAAAATCATCATTGAAAATAATAATAATAGAGTATCTATATTGATCCATGTTATAATTTCTTCCATTGTAGGACGATCATCAACATACGCTAAAATTGCAATTGCCAAAACGGAAGCTATAATAGCAGCAAATGTTCGATGTACAATCTTATAATAAATACATACATATATAAAATTTTGGATTAGAATATTTTTTTTTTAGAATATGTATTAGAAAAATGGGCAAATATTTATACGTACTTCCCAAATAATAAGTGTGTACATTACAATTAAAATGATCATTGCAAAATTACATCCAGCAAATATGTCAACAACAGATTTATCATAATTTATTTGAAATGGGAATTCAACTGGACAATTAGAAGTTGTAAATAAAAGTTGAATACCCATATTATCTGATGAATGAAGTTCATTAAAACTTTTACTAGTTAATTGAAATGTTTTTCGTTTAGATACACGGGTGGCATGTTCATGATTTAAAGCGATAGGAAGATCCCATTTTATTTTATTCTGTATACGAGAAAAACAAATTTTTCTTCTTTTTTTTTCAATATTTATTTATACAATGAAGAATATGCCTCATTTACCTCCGGCCTTGAATATGAAATTGAAAATGTTGAATTAGCATATCCTTTTTTTACTGTACGAATATTTATTGATAGACGTCTGTAATTTCCACTTTTATGCCCATATTCATCTGATACAAATCCTCCAATTAATTCTAATGTAAAATGATGTCCAGATGGAATTTCTGGTAGCATGTAATCTTATAAACAAAGAAAATATGGGATATATTCAAGAAAATTCTACATATTTATAAATTGAAAATGAAATAAATGCTATTTATTACATTTGGATCGTCCATTTGGGACAACTAATTGTTTTCCTTTAATAATTTTTTCTTTTGTGCTGGTCAAAGGAAATACAGAGATCAACCAAATTAACACAAGCATAATCATTTTTAAATATTTTTTACGAAATTTAAATTTTGTTTCATCGCTAAAACAAAAAATACATGTATCTATAGTATATAACATAAAACCATGTACATAAAACTAAAAGAGTTCTGTAAGGCAAGACTGATTTAGTATAAATGATATCAAAAATTCTACCTTTTTTGATGTTCTTTAGATTCCGGAATTGTACTTGGTAAAGTAGATTTCATTGTTATGAATTCATTACCATCATCATTTTCAGTAAGTTCTATTTCTTCAACAATTTTATCATTATCATCTTCAGATTCATCAGATACTGCCCCTGTATATTAATATAATTTTTAATTCATTTATAAAATGCGTTCGTTTTTTTTTTTGTTTTTTAAATAAGTAAATATATTTGCTTAATTTACCATGTAATCTTTCATGTTCTATTTGAAATGAAACTAAACTTGGATCATGACGAATTTTTGCTGGTAAATTCATCCATACTTGTAATGATTCCTGTGTTACCTCATTAGGAGATACTATTTTCATTGTTGATCTTCGTCTTCTATTTGATTCTTTTGGTTTTGTTGATGGTGTCAATTTAAAATGATCTTTTATACCCATTTTTATTTATTTATTTATTTTTTAAATATTGTTAACACTTGTCCACAAATTAATAATTATATATTAAGAAAAATTACGTTGTTTTTGAGGTATCACTATATTGTGATATTTATATACGATAGTACAATAAAAAAAGAAAATAGATTTCTTTGATCAATTTTTATATGAAATTTAAAAATTTTACACATCCTTCTTTCACAAAGTGAGCCAACTGAATTAAGTCTATGTATTGTGGTACATATTTTTTTTTTTTTTTTTTTAATTTAATTTAATTATTATTTGATTATTATAATAGAAATTAATTAAAAACATTTATTATATACGAACGTTATAAAAGATATTTGGAGATTCTCCAAAATACTAATTAGATACTTGTTGTTATATCATGAAATTTTGTAATTGTTTTTGTTATTTTAATTTTTCACGATCGTTTTTATTTTTGGCAAAAAAAATAAAAAAATAAAATAAAACAAATTTTATATAGAACAACTCAAACTCCTGAATTCGACTAACCTGATGATATTAAAATATTATTTTTTTATTTTTACAATCATGTAAAATTTTTGTATTTTCTGCTTTTGCTGGTTACCGCATACAAACGTACCATATGTAATGTCTAAGTATTTATTGTAATGTTTCCTCATCATCCTACATGCTAGAATTATATTTGTGTATATGTACTTAAAAAAAAATAAAAAATAAAAACAACAACGCAGTACAAAAATGTTTTTATTTATATTTAAAAAATTATTATATAGGTTTTATTACATATCTGTATATATATCCGCATATAATACATATGTATGTATATGTGATAAAATGAGATTATTTTTTACAGCATATGAACATACATACGAGTATGTTAAACTAAAATTACATTAAGTATATATAAATTTCAATGGAATACGTATGCATATATTTGTCTGATATACCATACAGCTATATAGTAGAATTTTATAAGATACTTTTATATCATGGTATGTACTTAAAAAAACAACCACATGTATAAATTATTTAATTTTATAATTTTGTGTAGTGGCTGATACTCATGATTCTTTCAAATATCATTAATCATTTTTACAATTTAATGGATTTATATGTTTATCTTTTTATTTTTAATTTATATTATAATATGTATGCGTACGTAAATATGTATGTACATATATAAGTCGGACACTATGTATTCAATACGGAGGATTTGGCCTTGAGTCAACGCGTGTTCTATAAAATTAAAATAGCCCTATATACACACGTTAATATGTATATGAGTTTTTTTAAATTTAAGATCTAGTTACAAGGTCATGATTTTCATATGTATTCTTTGCTCATACGTTTACATACATAAAAAAGAATTTAATTAGGAAACTGTTTGTTGAACTGATGCTATTGCATGAAACTGGAAATATAGGTATATGTACAATATTAATGATCCTCCTAAATTTGTTAAAACAAATTAATTTATTTTCTTTTTATTTAAATTCACAATTCCATAATAATTCAGGATGTACAAGAACCTAACTACTAATGTGATTGTTAAATAATTCGATATCAAACAAATTTATTTATTTTTAATCCTTATTTTTCAGAAAAAGGATTTTTTTTGTGAATTCTAATGACAAATTAGAATACTACGATCATATAGGTGTTTACTATATTCAATCGGTTAGATCTACAGTCCAGTGACCACAAACGACCCCATGCTCAGAACAGGAACACCAAATAGATCTGTTCTACTTGTAACAAGTATGGGATACCCAGTAAAGGTATACAAGGGACTCTTCTCATCTTCCAAGCATAGCTTTCTCTAGCTTGCTTATTATACTCAGGTGTTTGGACAAATTGCAGTGTTCAACAATTAATTTTATCTGCGATCGTTCTATTGATCTTGCACTTTTCATGTTCAAGCACAGGAAGTTATGTGCAGCAAATTAAAGAATTTGTTTGTTTTTTTTTTTTAATTATTGTTACATAGTCGTTAAAACGGAATTTTCTTCATTGTATGTGTAAACACTTGAAAATTGTTAAGACTCTATAAAAATATTACGCTTATCAATTTTTACTATATTTTATTTTATTTAAAAACCGTTGATTCATTTTTTGATGCATTTTCTTTTCAACAGATATTTTCTGCATAACAAATGATGTAATAAAAAAAACGACATTATAATACATTCTTATCATTAATAGAAAGAACTGTTTTTCTATTTGAGCTTGTTTATTAAATAATGAATAACTTTGTGGTATTTCATGGTGTAATGGTGAAATGTAAGAAACTTGTTTGAAAAATTGGTCATTTCAGTTGTATATGTATGTATGTATATATGCTCTTTGATAGTCATATAGGTGTGTATTATTAAATGTCTTACATGTAAATGTAAAAATTAGTACTTTTGTATTAACTGCTTTTTCGTGGTATACAAATTGTGTGTTTTATTTCAATGGAATTCAATTTCGTGATCAGAATGATGCGTTTATATGTACATTCGTATGTATGCATTTAAATTTGAACCTGAACCGAATTAATAAAAACCGTTCTATATAGGTATGTATCGCATTGAATGAAATTTTCTTCTACATTTTCTTTTTTGTTTTTCTGATAGTGAGAGTGTTTGTATTTAATTTATGTATTTAAAATACACCTATATAAAATCATTTAGGTCTTTGGGTTTTAAATTTATTTGCATATTTAAAGTTCTTGTAGTTCAGTATTTGTTTGTATGCAAGTAAACTTCGTCATTATAGATACCTACATATATAGGTATGTATTATGATTACTCGAAAAACCAGAATTCAACCAATGTATACACGATTAAATGGTCATGATTAAGGTGATAATATTATGATAATATGTATGAGGAATACTTCAATTAACCGTTATTCCAGGTAATATAAATATAGAATAAAAATTTTCTTCATCAGGTATGTTATATTTGAATCGTGTGTACAATAAGTCGTTTATATATAGGCAATTAAATTAAATAAAATTTCAAAAATTTAATTTTATTACATTTCAATTTTTTAAATTGAATATTAAATAAAATAAAAAATATTATTTAATTCAATTATTTGCAAAATTTAAAAAGAAATAAATAAATATTACATTTATAAAAGTTTTGTGTGTGGCATAAAAGAAATTTTAAAATATTTTCGATTTTAAATTGAATAAACGGTTACAAAATATAAAAAATGAAGATTTCATGGTTCAATTGTTTAGTGATCCTTTTAATGGATGTGTCGTTAATAATTTTTGTGAATGGACAAATTCCTGCATTTGGAGGATGTCCAGATTATCAGCCAATGGCTGATTTTAATATGACTGCATTTCTAGGTAAATGGTATGAAGCTGAAAGATTGTTTACGGTTACTGAATTAGCATCACGTTGTATATCAGCAAATTATGAAAAACGCATAGATGGAAGAATTTGGGTTGATAATTTTATAACAAATCGATTGTACGTTTCATGAAATTTATTTACCAAATATATACATATTAGATTTATTTTTGTTTTTTGTTTTGTGTAGTACTGGAGTACAACGAAAAATATCTGGAACAATTAAATCAACAAGTAAAGCTGGTGAAGCAAAATATACAGTTCGTTATAATTCATTACCAATTAATTATGATACAAATTTAATGGTACTTGATACAGATTATAAAAGTTTTGCTGTAATTTACTCATGTAGTCCAATAGGACCAATCGGTCATACACGTAAATTATAAAAAAAAAATGTTTTTTTCTAATTTTTCTAATTATTTATGAACATGTTTACACATAATTTTTTTTTTTTTTTTTTTTTTTTACAGAATCAGTTTGGGTTATGACACGTGAAAGAATCCCACCAGGACCAGTTCTACAAAGAGCATATGGAGTTTTAGATAAATACAAATTTACAAGAACATTTTTCATAAAAACTAATCAAATTGATTGTGAAATATTACCACCACCACAAGAAGCTATCGATCCAACATCAGAATCTACTGTACAAAATAGAAGAATAAAACAATAAAATTAAAATTATTGAATAATAATTAAAATCGATATTTATTTATTTCATTTTTATGAACATGATGTAATTTAATTATACGTGATTTGATTGCCCATTTAAACGACTATTCATTACGTATTGCATAAAGCTTTGTTTTTATATTAATTTTTTCATTTTTAATTACATATTATGTATTATATCAGTTTGTTATTTTCATAGAAAATTTCAGTGTTCTTCCTTTTTATATTTAAATCTTTAAAATAATTATTCAAAAAATTATTATGTAATTATTTAGGCTTAAATTATTGCAAGTTGATTTTATATTTTGTTTTCTTTTATTATTGAATAAAAAAATAGTGTAAAATTAAATAAAAAATTTGAAATTTGATTGATTTTAATTTGAATTATCCCAATGAATAAAACAAATTTTACGGCAACAATTTTACGGCATTTTGGGACTTACAATTTTTTATTACAATGCAATTAAATAGTAACAAGATACCTGTTTAGCTTGGCTTCATCTGCATTGTAGGGTTTTACTCTATGGTATACATAGTTTGGTCACTAAATTATCTGTTCAGCTTACAATTTATTCTATGAGTCACAGTATAGGGAAAACGTATACAATGGGAAATTTTTTTTTTTAAATATTTATTCAATTTTTTTGTTCTTGTTTTTATGTAAACATTAAAATTTTTAATATCGAAAGGTGAAATGTTCTTATTGAAAAATATGATATGCTTATGAAATATTGGTTTTTTTGATTTTTTTTAGTACTACACAGTATAATTAGTATCTAATAATATCATGCGTACAAATTAACATAAAATTTTTTGTTCTTAAATATAAAAATGTTTCAAATAAAAAAAGAATTAAAATTTATTACTATATTAGTTTGCATGATTTTAAAATTAAATTTATTTTTAATTTGAAAAATTTTCATTTTGATAGTTTTTTTTTTTTTTTTCATTTTTATTTTCTCTTATTTCAATTTTCTGTTTAGCATGTGCTTAATTTTCATCGTTTTTTTTTCTGCTTCACCAGAAAATCTACTAATGGCTGAGTTCATTATTACAATCGGATTAAACGCAGTGCTCCGAATTTGCTTTTAAAAATTAAATTCTAGAGCAATCCCGATCATGATTTGTTTAATCTGAAATAAAATAAAGATCATATAGATCACATCAAACATACAAACCTGAACTTGTAAAATTTCTGTTTTCTGAATAATATTTTTAAAAAATATATTAAACACTTGATATCCACATATTTAAAAATTCGTTTGGAAAGCTTAACATTAATTCAATACACCTTGCTAGGACACAAAAAAAATCTACGAAACTGCTCCTAGTCGTTCAAAATTATAATCTACAACCTGATTAATCTATATTCATGTTATTTTACTCCATGAGACTCTTATACGATTTTCATGCAATTTTCTAGATAAGAAGGGTAGAGTATGTGGAGTGTCGTATGGATTTTAATTGGATCGTGTCCGAAGAAAATCATATAAAATTCGCATGGTGTAAAATAGCTATTTGATCTGATCAATTTTCTGATAATAATAATGAACTCAGCCTATATAGAATAAAACGTTTGTGTTATGTTTTCATTACACAACAAAGATCACATTATAATCATTGCCATCATCTCAAAATCTAAAATTAGTGATTTTTAGAAATTTAGAATAAAAAACAAGACAAAATATAATGTCTTAAAATATTTTAATATCAGACCAAAAATATTCGTATACACATACATACACAAGTAATATTCTCCAAAAATAACAGACTATACAGTAAAAAAAGAAGAGAAAAATAAAAATTAAAGAAAATACAAACAAAATATTTTTACATGATATAGTTTTTATTTTTATATTTAAAATTTTCATGTAAATGAATAATTGAGATAAAAAGAAAATACAAAAGAAGAAAAAAAAATGAGATTATATAAAACACAATATAAAGAATTTTTACTACCTTTACACATAGTTAATTGAGTGTATTTTTATTATTTTTTTTTTTTTTAATACTATCACATAATATTTGCATAAATATTCATTATTTTCATTTAAAAAAAAAAAAAAAAAAATTTTTTTTTGTCGGGTTATAACGTGTACACTTTTAATTTATGTTGTTGATGTGTGTATTTCTATATAAATTATAGCGGATGGTATAGAAATATATAATTGTAATAATAATCTCATATAAATATAGACAAATATAGCTGTAACTCAAGCATAATGCTATAGTACATGTTACATTTACGTACGTATATAATGTACAATATATTATAACGTATTTACGCTTTTATACATCTCAATAATGTGTGTTCCTTAAAATATTAATAGAAAATAATAATAAAAAAAAAAACAAAAAAAAAATTTAAATGTCGGAAAAAAAAACAAAATTTTCAAGTTTTTATTAAAAATTAGAATATATAAAAAAAAATTTTTAATATAATTTTCTCAATTTGTGTAAATTATTTAGTATGTATAAAAATTAAAACGGATTTTAGTAATTTAATTCTTTTATACCAGTATAAATTTTGGGGGTTTTTTTACATTTTTAAAATTAAATTTAAACGGTTAAAATACAAATTGTTTAAAATGTGTTTATAAGTCAGTTATTTAAAAATTTTAACAGTAATTTTTAATACATAATTTATAAAAAAAAAACAAAATTCAAAAATTTAAAAAATAAAAGTGATTATGACTTCTTAAATTTTGTGTTTATTTTAATTGAAAAATTTATTTATTTATTTATTTTTTTTCTGAAAGATGTGTATTAAAACTGATAAAAAAATTATTTTTTTCAAAATTCAATTATTTTTAGATATCGAATTTTTATAGAATTATTTTTTTTTAATTAAAATTTGTGCTTACATTTATGTATATAATCGTTTATTGATTTTTAAAAAAAAAAAAAAAATTTTTTTGTAACTGATTTTTTAATTAAAAAATTTTTGAAACGCATATAAAAAAAAATAAAAGTAAAAATAAATTATTTTTAGTTTACAGTAATATATAAAGTGCTTTTTAGTTTTCAAATTTTAATTTTTCAAATTTTTTTTTTTTTTATAATTTTCATTGTGTATTTAAAGTGTATATTTAGTAATAAATTTAATTAATTAAAATTTTTAAAATGGAAAATAAACAAGGGAATTCTTTAGATAACACTGAAAAAGCAATACCATTTGTTAGGTTAAAATCTGAAAGTGATAGTGCCTCAGCAAAAGATCTAAGGTAAGTAAACGTATTATGTGATTTTATGTTATATTTAATAAATAAAATAATAAAATCAAACGTTACGTAAATATAAACTGTAAACAATAACAACCCGAAAAAAGAATTAAGTCCCTATAAGGAGTTTTTACATTTAATTAAAATTTAACTGCAAAACGCACACACTTATTGTATCTAATACGATCAAAAAATTAAAAACAATAAAATTATCAATAGGACAATTTTTCAAAGTTCATATAATGGAGATAGACATTTTTTTTTAAACATTTCAAAATAAATTTATACACTGTTATACATATCCAGTATAATTTTGTAATTTATTTATTTTTTAAATAAATAATTACGTAGCTATGTATACGCAGTCATTTTTTTTTTCAAATACATACATATGTACATAAATAATACCATTAACGCATGATAATTTCATTTAAATATAAATATACATACACACTAACGTGTATGAATATATAACATCTCAATTATGCTTAATTCATGTTTTTGAATGTATGTATGTATGTGTAGTATATCCGTTTAAAAGCTGATTTATATAGAGGAAAGTAAAAACAATCATTTATTTATTTTCGCTATTAATTAATCATTGTTGAATTTCTAATAAAAAAACAAAAAATAAAAACGTATGTTATACATGAACGTAAAATAAATGCACTTGTTGATTTTATTTTACAACAAACATATAATAATAATAATAATAATAATAATAATTAATATACATATTATTGCCTTTATATAGGCTTGAGCACGATAACATAAGTTGCTAAATTTTGTAATAAAATTCATTAATAAAATCATAAATAATTTAATAAAATAATAACAATTTGTATGTTTGTATTTTTGATATGAATGTATTAGTTAATAAATAAGTAAATAAAAGCTTTATGTAATTTTTAACTTGGAGGTTTTTCAAATGATCTTTTCAAAAATAAAAAATAAAATTTAAAAAAATTTACCTATGAAGAAAATTAATATAATAAAGCTAAATTAATTACAAATGCAAAATGGAAATCTTCAATAAATGTATAAATGTATATGTATGTGTAAATTATAAATTTTTTCTATATGTATGTATGATTTATGTATACATACATATTTGACTTGTTGTTTCAAATTATTATGATTTTATTTTTACGGAAATATATTGTATATAGCCTAATATATTGTTATATGTATTTTCATGTATGTTACTACGTTTAATATGCGTTATATTATAACTATTACATATGCTATAACATATGTATGTATGTATATAATCGAGTATGAAATTTAAAAATCATTTAATATTTCCAAGGTTTGAAATGAAGCACATTAAAAATCCAATAAAGATACATTTAATTAATTCTTGCCATTGAGAATTTGATTTTAAAGAAAATTCATTGACTGAAAGAAAAAAAAGAAAACCAAAATTTAACCTATTATGTAAATATTTTAAATATTCGTATATTTCAAAAAAAAAAAAAAAGCAAAGTAAAAATGCATTCAATGAAATAAATTAATAATTTAATTAATATGTAATAAAAATGAGGATCACGAATAGATAAATGAAATTTTATTTATTTCCAGTATTTATATAGATATGCAATTAGCAGTATATTTGAACACATACAAATACATATGTATGTATGTATTGCTAAATGAAATGCACACGTGAAAGACATGATCACATGAAATACAAGCAAATAATCTTAATTTAAGAATTTTATATTAGAAATTTAATACGCTATAATCAAACACTAGTAAATTTTGTAACACAAAATTTATAAACTACATATGTAATTATACTTATATTCGACACAAAAATTACTATACATCAGTATACTCGTATAAAATTTTTGAATCTAAAGTTAGTATAGTCCCGTCGACAATAGTTAAAAATTCTTGTAAAACTTGATCGTTTAAAAATGACTTTTTGAGTGTATATATAAATTTGTGATCGTTCGCAATACGTTATATTCGATATTATTATATAGAGTAAAGTTAACGTATATTATTGATAGTTGTATAGTATATCATAAAATTATACCTGAGAAATTTATTATAGTGTGTTATAGTTAAAGATTACCTTTACTTTTTAGACTATAACTTTAACTTTACTTTTCAACATTCACACAATAAATATTGATTTTTGTAGTTCATTTGTAAATTTGTACTCGATCAGTTAAAATTGTTTTATTTTGATTATTTTTATATTATTAATTTTTTGTTGCTATTTTTTGGTATTGTGCGCACTATGTATATTTAAAAACAAAAAAAATATAAAAAAATAAAAATACCGGCAAAATAATATTGTTAACCTTATCATACACGTACGGCATGAAATACGTGTTGCAAGATCAGTTTTAACATCAAAAATTATTTAAAATTTTTAATGTTTTCATCGTTATTTTAATCTGTATTAAATTTGTTACTAATTATTTTTTCGTTTTATTTTTTTCCTATTTCTTCTTTTTTTTTTTTGGCTTAGCAGGTTTATTTGTGCAAAGTGATATTTTTACATTATTATCGCGGTTAAATTGAATGTGTTATCAAAATGTCAAATTAATAACAAATCAAATTGTATAATGTAGAAGAAAAAAGAAATTCTAAAATAATATTATTTGTTCATACCAACTATGGTTATTTGTAATGAATTATAATTAATAATAATACAAAGAAATCTTGCTACAGTCTGTATGAAAATTTCAAATATCGATATTTGGAAAAATTTAAATAAGTAAAAATAAAATTATCATTTAATTGTGTGTCATCTTTTATATTTTGCTTTTTTATATACATGGTTATTCTTTTTAACACGACGCTATTATTACCACTGTATTTTTTGGACTATTTTGAACATCTCCAAAATTACTCAGTTAAGCCAATTTCATGCAATTGCATGCATACGTTTGGGCAGAAATACTTCTAATTGATTACTTTTGCACCTTGTTATGCCCTTTTTAAAGGTGAATAACAAAAAACTAGTAAGAGATAGAACCTTCATGTAAGAAAGAAACTTATGAAGAAAGATACACAAATTTTGGTTTTTGATGCGTATGACCATCTTCTATTAGGATGTCTGAAAAATCACCAAAAAGCCTGAAAAGTTTGTCAAATTTTCTCTAATTTTTAACTTTGAATTCTAATAACTCTTGAACTAGTAGACGCAAGTGCTTGACCAATTCCTTCATAGAAAAGGCCAAAGGGTTTGCTATAATTCTTCTCAAGACACCAATGACGTACACGTAGTGGTTCGTGAATTAGGGAATATTTCATAAGAAGAGCACAAGATTTTCAACGCCGTCTAGCGTCGGAATAAAGCTTCAGTTAGAATTCTCGCCATACAATTTTTGTTTCAAAATAGTCCAAAGAATACAGTGGTTTGTACTAATAGTGTCGTGTTAAAAAGAATCACCCTGTATATTTCATAAATATATTGATTTTCATAAATGGTTTTAACTTTTACGTGTATGTGTGTGTGTGTGTGTTTAGAAAAGTAACATGATAAGAATTCATTTGTTATAATAAATTCGTTAAAAAAAGAACAGTGATAGGTATACCTAAATTACAAAAATGCAAAAAAATTAATAAAATTAAATTAAATAAAATAAGTTAAAAGCACATTAAAATAAAATAACATTTAATATTGGAATAAAATAAATATTAGACATTTTGATACTGATTTGTAATAATAAACAAAAAAAAAATACTTTCTATTATATCTATTGTTTATTCAATTAAAAATGAGATCAAAATTTAAAATTATTCGCAAAAAGAGAAAATCAAAAATACAGTCAGATTATCCATTACCACAGTAAGTAACATACATACTCGTATTATATGTACACCTATGCAATTAAATATAAGTAAATCAAATTTAAACTTTTTTTTTAAAAAAAAAAGGTACGTGGTGTTTATGTAAAAAATTGTTCAAAAAAAAGAAGGTTTTTAGGCTTTTTCAATTTGAATACATAACTTATAGTTAAATTTTCGTGTTTAACAAAAACATTTTTTGATTACATTTTCTATACGTAGTCGAGGCATAAAAAGGAAATTATCGTTTATACCTAAAAACTGAATTTCCTTTGTAACGGTTACATAACATTTACGATAATATTATACACTCTGTTGTGACAAAATCTTTAGATTTGAACAACAATAATTACACAATTATTTAAAACAAAAATAATTGTAAAATAGTATATTTGGTAAGACAAAAAAAAAATGTTCAATTTAGAAATAATTTATAGATTAATCAATTTATTTACTAGCGAATTTGTTACTCAATAATACGTGCATTTAAAAGAAATTTAGAAATAAAATATTTCGTCTATTTCTACACGAAGTAGATAATAATTTTTTTTTTTTTTTTTTAAATAATGATAAAATCTTTAAGTCAATATTTTATAATTTATGCACGTTTAGACTTTAAGCAACTTTAAGACACGTGTCTACAGAAATTTATTCATTTTATCATATTTCATCTAATCTATTTTAATGATCATGTAAATTAATAGAATAAAATTAATATTATTAAAAGGTATTCTTATCAATCACAATTAAATCATTTGTATACAAATTATTGTTAATTTATTGTTTTTTAATTAAAATATAAATTCATTTTAAATAGATATTATCCGGTATAAAATAATGACGTAAATTATTATAGTCGTTATATTGTACACAAATTTTAAATAATTACAAAAACATTAAGTATTATAGATACAGAGTAGTTAGGTAGAATTTTATGATTTTTCAATTATCATTTAAGAAAAGTAAATTTTATATGTACACACACAATACATACATACATATGTATATATACTCGTACAGTATTAATAAATAATCAACAATATCTAGGTATGTACATACAAATATGAAAAAGATTCTTAAAATAATTTTGTTTAATTCAATTTTTCTTTTTCTCAAGGTATGTAACATAAGTGAAATTGAATGTAATTCATTCAATTCAAATGTAATTAATTTCTTTATTAAATAAATTTATATTCAAATAATTTCTATGATATTTAATTAATTTTAATATTTCAAATAATTTCTACTTATAAAAGAAAAATCAAGTAACCAAAATAATCGATTAAGTGTAATCAATAAATTATAATTGAAACTATAAATTCAAATGAAATTGATTATAATTGTTTATTTGATACACTATCCATTCAATTAATTTGTTATTAAATATTAATTAGTTGAAATATAACAGAATTATCAGGAAATATGTAACGATATGTACACACATACATATGTATAGGTATATGTTGTTAAATATGTACATGTACTGTACTACAATAATATTATGATAATACAGTGAAACCTGTCAAGTTGGCCACCCTTATAAGTTGGCCACCTGCGGAAGTTGACCAACATACGAGTGCACGAAGAAATTTTAGTACAAAATTGTCCAAAGTTACCTTCGTATGTTGTCCACCTGTTTATCTTGGAAGTTGGCCACATATTTACTCATTTTTCGTACCCTTCAACTTAAATGAACCTTTGAAACTTGGCCACAAAGAAATTTTATTGGTAATCCAATACCAATACACATTATTTGATGCGATCGTGTAATTGTATGCAAATGTGCATTATCACTGTTATAAAATGTGGATGATGCAATATCGTCATTTTGTGTTTTAATTTGTTTGTGAATAGACGTACTGAAATTAATGTAAGGTAAATAAAATAACGTCCATAAATATGGGAATTTAAATCACAAATTTGGAATTTTATAGATTTCAAAATGCCAGGGAGAAAATTAACTGAACTGTGCCTTAATAAAAAGAAAGAAATTATTAAAGAATTAGATGAAGGAATATCACAAAGAAAGTTAGCAGAAAAATTCGGCATTTCTAAATCTACTGTTGGAAACATAAAAGCCCATGTTTTTGTTAATTATTATTACTTTTTTTTTGTTTTTTCAATAAACTGATTGTTTTATAATACATACATACATATATGTCTTTAATTCCAACTTAAAAGTTGGCTCCTTTATAAGTTGGCCACCTGTGAAAGTTGGCCAAAATTTTTTGCACCGCAGGTGGCCAACTTTCACAGGTTTCACTGTATTAAAGTGCAGAATAATTCTATTTTAGAGATTATAAAATGTGCATTTTTCCATGTACACATGTGGCGTCAATATATTGTATGTGTTATATATATTACATACTCACATACATATATACATACATATGTGTGTATATGTACCTACATATGAAATCATCTGCATTGATGTCTTTTATTAAAATTTATTAACAAATTTTAATTAAATACATTATTAATGTCTAAATTATACATATGTAAATGTACGTACATATTTATGAATGCGTGTAAGAATGTGAATACATACAGATACACACACTACGATTTCTACAGGTGAATGCATATATACATACATACATTATACATATCATATTATTTGTATGCACACGTGCATAAAAATTTAAAGTAATACATTTTTAACATTATTTAAATACTAAATTGCTTTGAAATTGATGAGAATGCAATTTTATCAATAAGAACTTTTTTTTCGTTTGCAATTATCGTTTTGAAATTTTTTATTTCAATCTTATTATATAATTACATATGTACATACATGCATTTATACAATTACATATTTTCATTATTATTACAAATTTAAATGCTCATTTACTGCACATATAATTTCATTTATTGTAGTTGTAATAATGTCACTTTCTGTTAATCTGATCTAATACTGGCGAATAATTTTTTTATACTGATCTATGTATACATACACTTGTTGTATATATACGAGTATATTATAAGTAGTATGTGTTATATATGTATACATATGTATTTTGAAATGAGTGATTGTATACATATTATTATATATATCTCCAGAAATTTATCACTTAATTTATCTGCGGTAAATTTTATATTAGCTGTAAAATGTAAATAGTTTGACATGGTACATCAAAGTATTAGAGAATTGTTTTTTTTTTTTTTTTGTTATACCTACATATGTATGTACGTACACTTTATGCTGATTACACTATATATTTGTACCTATAAATAATATTTGGAGGAAACTGTATCTATATGAACATGAAGATTTTTTTTCTTAGATTTTTTGATTATTTTTATTCATTCCCCTTCTAATAATAAAAATGCTCGTTATAATATAGAATAGTATGAATTAGCCAAAGTCAAATAATATATTTGTATGATGATATGTATTTTTAAATTAACGTCCAGTACATGCACATATTATTGTATTAATATAAGTATAGTATATATACACGTCTATTCAAGTATATAGTATATTCTTATTCTTATTATTTTCTTTCTTTTACTTTTATTGTCATATTTATTTATATTTTTATGTTTATACATTGGACTTCATAGGGTAGGTGACCCAGTTACCGGACAGCACCCAGTTATCGGATAGTCATGAAAATAATGTTAAATTTCCGCAAAATATGAAAAAAATTTGTTTATTTTTTGACTTATTTTAAACTTTAATATCTTTTCTACATGTTGTATAAATTTTTTGGAGATAGTGGACATAATAAAAAAATTAGAGCACTTTTTGTTCAACATGATCCAGTGACGTGATTAAAAGTTTAAATTTTCAAATTTTCTGTGTAACGTGCTACAGGTGTGGAAATAGCACGTAGTTTGCGTAATTTTCACATTTTTCTAATTATGATTTTTTATTTTGAAAGATATGATGTGAATAAAGAAAAAAAAATTATTTTTTCTAATTTAAATTAAGTGTCCGGTATATGGTTCAACCATTCATATCAAAGCTCCAGTTACCGGACAGTGTATATTTTTGCATTAGAAAACCGTTAAATTTGAAAATTAAAGATACTGAAATTAAAACACCAAAAGATATTTCAAATTATGGTTCTTAGAGGGTTTTAATGGTTAAAATTATATTGTTTTGAATTATAAAGCCTATTTTTTATGTTTTTGAATATCTACATATATTATTCAATATTTTTTTTTTTACTTGAAATGAATTAAAAACATCGAAGTAATTAAAATAACTTAAATTAGAAACTTTAAAAGTATTTAAGAATATATTTAACTACAAAAAAAAAAATAATTTTTTAAGCATAATATGAAAATTATTCTATTTCTTCAATATATGTATGCGCCCGGAAACTGGTGCACGAATGTCCTGTAATAGGGGGAAGTGCACTTTTTTTTTTACTTTTTTTACTTTTTTTTAAATTAAAAAATTTTGCGTGAAAAATTAGTTTAACCAAAGTTTAACTAATAACATAATTTTGAAGCTAACAGTCCATACTACATTTGAAAAAAAAAATTCTCAGTTACGACATGTACATAGAACGTAGAAAACTAAGGGTTTGAAATTGAAAAACGTCTTAAGTGTCCGGTTTTTGGGTCACCTACCCTATATGATAGTAATTTAACATTAGTATTATTCGTATGTATTTTATTTGTACACAATGCATATACAAAAAAAAAAAAAATTATTTATTTTTTTTTTTTTCGAATATGATTTAATTTTCTTATTTCTATAATAAAAAGGTATGTATACAGTACTTACTTATTCGTTTTAGTCACGTCTAAAATTTATAAAAGACAAGTCAAGCTAAATTTTTAAAAATTATTCATAAAAATTATAAATTTTTTGATTTATATTATTTTGTGTATTATTGTTTTTATTTTTTAAAACATTCATTTAAATCGGAGATATTTAAAAATCTTAAAATCGTATATCGAAAATAATTTTAGTAAAAATTTTTTTTCCAAACACATTCTTAATTTGAAATGTTAACCGTTACATATTTATAATATGTATACATGGATTTTCATATTATATTAATTAATGTGAACGTTATTAAATTTCGTATCAATTAAATTTATAAATAAATTTTGTATTTTTAAAATAAAAATAATCAAAAAAAAAAAAAACGAATATGGCAATTAACAGGCAAGAGAGTATGAATATTCAAAAAAAGTAAGCGAATAAAATAACATAATGTGCAAAAAATGAAAAAAAAAAACAAAAACAAAACATTAAACAATTACTAATCATATTTCATGTATCATTATCATGTGGATTAAAGTTCTTGTTAAACAAAAATATTTAATTTTAATAAAACAAAATATATTATTTTTATTACATAGAATATTATTTACTCATTTTCAATGTATATGTATTTAATTTCAACACTTCCCTATTTTTTCTGTAACAAAACATTATTGTTTACAAAAATGTAAAGAGATAAACAAATCAAAAATTTTTCCATTCTTTTATAAAAATATCAAGTTCAATGAAATTATAATTAAATAATTTCTAGATTTTTTTTTTTTTTTTTTGTATAAGAATAGATAATAATGTATACATACATATGTGTAATACTGGTATTACAAATATTAAGATAGAAAACAAAGTAAAATACACTCTCCGGCGAAAAAAAAAATTACAAAAAAAATGTAAGAGAGTGAAATCAGCTGTGTGAATTAACACCTTTTATAAAAGAAGATCTCTCATAAGGGTACAGTAATGAACCAAATTCCTGGCTGCACATAGCATAAATGAGTATTTTTCCTTTTACTACGTTATAAAACAAATTTAGGAAACTTTTTTTGTCACTGAGTGCACAAATTATAATGATAATATGTAAGAATGTAAGGTGTGTTGGATTAATTTATGCAAAGATATATGCTTGACATTTTAAAAAATGAAAAGATATTGTTGAATATGTGCCTGTATATGTATGTACTAATATTTTTGTCTGAATTAAATTGAAAAAATGAAATTATTTTACTTTTATTCTTTTGTTATTGTTATTTATTGTATTTACACATGTACAAATGTATGTATGTATACATCAGGAATGCATACACATGATCGAAACAATTTTTCAACATACATTTATATACATACAAACACATACATAAACATACCTACGTAAATATGTAGTATATCACTAGTGTTATGTTTATAGCATAATAATTTAATAATAAGAGAGGAAAAAATAAATAAATTGAACATTAAATAGTGTAATAATGATCAAATAATGATTATTATAATGATGATTTTGATGACGATAATAAATAATGACGATAGTAATAATCTATTCTTAATATTATGTATGTCTCTTAGTTGTCTATAAAACATCAAAGACTAATTTACAATTTAAAAAAAAAAAAGGCTAATTTGTATCTTTTCTTATCAGTATGTGTATCTGATGTTTGTGTGATATATGCATATATTCTCAAGAATATTTACATGATAATGTGCATACACATAATACACATACATACAAATATAAAAAAATGTATTAAAATTTATGTAAAAACAAAAGCTACACACAACGGAAGTGTCTACTTTAAGAGGATATTTTTAGTTGTAAGAAAAGACAAATTATAGATAATATACATACAGTATAGCAGAATTCAAATGTAATTACAATTAAAGACAATATAATGTACATATGTTTTTATTGTATACATATACTTACACACATGAACATATGTACGTATACCCAAAGTAAATATATAGATTTGTGTGGATGACTGGGTGGTCATGAGTATAAATGTATGTAATGTACCTATATTTATTTTTGTATGACAAATATCTTTTGATTATTATTTTTTTTTTCTTTTAAATCAAAATCATAATTGAAACAAAGTGTATAAAACTATAGTGTAACGTTTAAGCATATATTTGCATTTTACATGTGTATGTACATATGTAGATATTTTAAATTTTGGTTTAAATTATCTAGATACACAGGCATATTTTCTTCACGTAAAATTTATTAATAATAAACGTGGATTGTTAAATTACTGACTAATTTTAGTTATAACAAAATGATAGATATTAATATTGTTGATATTATTATTTTTATTATTAGGATTATTATCATAATAGATAATACATACATACATATGTTTTACACATAACAATATATTTTACAATGTTTGGTAACGTACCCGACAATATATTATACCATCTTGAATTTTATATACGTACATGTATTGTGTATATGAAGTCTGATCATATGGTTTTATATTGTATTATAAAAATAAAATATCTATATACATACATATATAATACATATAAACATCTATATGCACATATATAATGTATGCACTTAATTCCCATAGAAGCAAATATACAAGAATAATTTAAATATCCTATCAAGTGTTGTATACATTTTAATTTACTTTAAGAAAATACATATCTTTTAGAACACTTTATAAATTATTATTTAAATATAAAAACGTATTTTTACATACATAAAATGTTTATCAAATAAATCAGGCATGCTGTTAAAAGTATATATTGTGACTGATTGATTATACTCTTTTTATACCGACTTAATAAATACATTAACATTTTTTTTTACTTTAATATTTTTGAAATAAATCAAATGAACTCTTATATAACAAATTATGTTAGCCTTGTTTACAAGTTTTATATAACAATTTTTTTTTTTAATTTAAGAAAGAACCCATTAAAAAAATTTTATTGATTTACTCATGCATTACTAGGAATTTATTTTTATTTGATTTATTTTATTTTAGTGAAGTTACTGAAGGTGCGTTACAGGTATGGCGAAATCTCCCTGAAAGAATAAGACAGGATCCAAGTTTAGCATCATTTCGTCAAGAGCATGAAAGATTACATGGTAAAATTGCCTTGAAATAAAATTTATATTATATCCATGTCAATGGAATGGTAACAAATTTTTTATAAATTTTTTTATACTTTGTACACTAATTAAGATCTTATAGAAACTAAGTATGTGCATTGATCTTTTAAACAAGATTGTGTAGTATTTTTTAAGCCTGGAGCCAGAATGAAACATAACGAAAAATAATGTTAAATATACGTAAAACACAATTAAATTAAAATAGCTTTACACATTATTTTTCGTTTTGTTTCCTTTTAACTAATTCAATATGGATTCAGGCTAAAAGATTCATCTGTGATTTTGTTTGAAAACTTTAAGGATTGTGATAATATTGCTCGTGAAATATTTTAATTAGAAATATGTAATAAGAAAAAAGACATATGTATGTACCGTCATAACGCCTTAACTGCATACAATTAGTGGACAGAGTATAGAAATTAAAACGTTTCATAACACATTTAAAATATTACACAAAATTTATTATAGCTATGTTTTGAATTCGTCAAGCATAAAAATAAAAATTTAAAAGAAAAGTTAATGACAATTACATTAATTTGTAATTTGTTATTTTAAATTTCGTTTTCTTCTTATTTGTAACGTAATTAATTTTTTTTCTTACTTCCCTTTTGTAAATTAAATTTTAAATGATTTTTACATAATTCATACAGATACAATACCAAAACGTAAAACGTTGTATTTTCATTTTCCTTTATAATTTCTAATTAAAGTTCTAAATATGTAGGTATACCTATATATGCAGGAAATACTATATATTTATTATGCCTATATTTATGGAATTTATCTATAAATATAAGTATATAGGGTGTCTCAGCGTCGATGTCACAAAGTGGATCTATCGTGTAGAGTAGGGTGTTTGTAGAAAAAAATCGTTCTATTCGGCGGCCAAGTCAAGAGGTATGTTCAATTACATGACATCATGTAGTGCATGCGTGTGAAAATTTAGAATACCTCTAATTTCGGAATGGATAGATTTTAGGTCTAGATCGATTTTTTTGCTAAAAACGCTCTGAATTACACAATAAACTCATTTTGTCACATTGACATTGGGACACCCTGCCTAATATATTTAAATATGAATTAATATGTATTATACGTTAATGATTAAATTATGTTTAGCTCATTATACAATATATGTACATAAATATAATTAAATTCTATATTGTTCTGTTTACACATTACAGAAAAGAAATTTTTCTTTAGAAAATTGATAAATTGCGTTTGAGTGTTTTTTTCTTTTTTTTCTTTTTTTTAAATATCTTATATAATGTGTATACATACACATTTAAATAAAAATTTTACAATTAAATTTTATTTTAATAAATGTATGTTATGTACATACTTAAATAAGTATTAATAAAGTGAATTACGTATACAGACAAAAGAGATTTAATATTTAATTGAATATGTTATAAATTTAATTTGAAATATAAAATGTTTAATAATAAATGAACATACTGATATTTACAATTCATTGAAATTAATTATTTATATAGGTTGTATTGATTTCTATAAATTGTATACAAATTTGTTTAATTTTTAAAATTAATTTCAATTTTATATTTGAATTCAATTTGTTCGTTTAATAATTAAATTGGAAAATAAATTACATAATTTTTCAATTTAAAGGTGATGCTTTATTGGATGATGATCCATTACCAACAGATGAAGGTACAACAACACAAGAAATACAAGAAATCATTACAGAAATCAATAATGGTCCTCAAAATCCAGATATTACAATTAATATTACAAATGAATTAGGTCAAGTGAAGGACTTACATAAAAAGTAAATTAAAATTTAATTAAATTAAAAATATTATTTATATACAAATTAAAATTGAAGGCGTTTTAAGTCTATATAAATATGAAATTATTATTATTTATTTTTGTATAGCGACAATGGTGATAGTGACGTTCACGGAGATGTAACAAATACACATCACAAAGTATGTATGCATACATACATACATTTATGATTTTTCTAATAATTCATTGGAATGATATATATTTTTTTTTAATTAAAAATTTAATTTCAATATTTTTAATTAGCAAAGTGAATGGCTTAAATGGGGAAAATTATGTGTTCTTCTTATTGTTTGGGTATTATTTACTGGTTTTTTAATGACAACAAATGAAAAAACATTAGAAAAACGACAAATATCTGTACCAATTGGACTAGAAAAAGGTAAATACATATGTATATACATATGTACATATTTAAATTTTTTATATTGATAATACCGAAGGCAAACAATTTAAAAAACAAAAAACAAATTCAGGAAAATTTCTATTTCTTTCGTCTAATTTTATTATTATATTACCCTCTAGATTATGAAGTGGAAGAAGATTTAAAAGAGCCAAAATTAGGGGTTACATTAATTGGTGCATTCTCAACAGAAATAATGTCGAGAAAAAATTATCTTAATGTTAGCATTGAGCTGCAATCATTTGATTCTAAAACAAATTCAACAAAAAGAATTCAGGTTCGAAATGATATCAATTTCATTGATTTTCACTATTCGCATTCACGTATAACATTTTATTATTTTTTTTATTTTTATTTTATTTTATCTAGGCAACTCCAACATCACATGAATTTGCTCTCGTTAATGAAGAATTTTTAGATAAAGCACCAGAAATATCAAAAACATTTATATTCGATCTAGGACAATTTCCATCTCCTATAGCACGTACAAAAGATTCAGTTTTGAAAATTCGTTTTAAAACGAATATAAATCAACATTTGCCTTTACAAATTGCTGTTGACACTTCTCCAATAGATAAATCAAGTGGTGTAATTTATGCTGCCATTGTTTTACTTGGTCTTTACATTATGATTATTTGGGAAATTGTTCATAGAACTTTTGCAGCTATGATTGCCTCCACAATGGCAATTGGAATTTTAGCTGCTCTAGATGAGAGACCACCAATGAGCGAAATAATGGGATGGATAGATATTGAAACATTGTTATTACTTTTTGGAATGATGATTCTTGTAGCAATTCTGTCTGAAACTGGAATTTTTGATTATTTAGCAGTGTATGCTTACAAAGTATGCAAAATATGTTTAGCTTGTGAAATTTTTAACATTACAGTGAATTTTTTTACTATATTTTCTTTTTTTTAATATAACTGTGTAGATCACTAATGGAAAAGTTTGGCCTCTGATAAATTGCCTTTGCTTGTTCACAGCAGTAATGTCATCATTTTTAGATAATGTTACAACAGTATTGCTAATGACACCAGTCAGTATTAGATTATGTGAAGTGATGGGATTAAATCCTGTACCAATATTAATGTGCATGATTATATATTCAAATATTGGTGGGGCTTTAACACCTGTTGGTGATCCACCAAATGTCATCATAGCATCAAATAATTATATAGCAAAGAATGTTAGTAAAATTTTCCTTTTAAATTTTATTATTTTTGATTTATTATAATAATATTTGATTTTTTTCTTAAACTCAGGGTGTAAATTTCACAATTTTTACACTTCACATGTCACTTGGAGTTTTACTTGTTATGGTTCAAACGTATCTTCAACTGCGATTTAAATTTAAAAATATAAATGATCTACGATTTAGCGAGGCACATGATGTTCAAGAATTAAGACATGAAATAGCAGTTTGGCAAAGAGCTGCTGCTTCTCTTTCATCGTATTCTAAAGACGAGGATTTAGTCCGTGAAACACTTGTTAAAAAAGTAAATAGATTGTCACAGACTTTAAAAAAGAAATTAGCAACTGGATCGGTACCGATTGATAGTTACAAAGCAACATTAGAAGATCTACAAGCCAAAGTAAATTCCCAAAATAAAAGGCTTTCATTCATTCAAACATTTACTTTTGTTTTCATTTTCTTGTAGTACCCAATTAGAAGTAAGCCACTTCTAATAAAATCTGGAATAACTTTGATTTTCGTAGTTAGTTTCTTTTTCCTTCATTCGGTACCAGAACTTCAACGTTTATCTTTAGGATGGACTGCTTTGTTAGGAGCTATTCTTTTACTTATCCTAGCTGATAGAGAAGACATGGAATCAGTTTTAGCCAGAGTCGAATGGTCAACTTTATTATTCTTTGCAGCACTTTTTGTTTTAATGGAATCATTATCAGAATTGGGTCTTATAGATTGGATTGGTAAACAAACAGAAAATGTTATCTTATCAGTTGGTGAAGAATCAAGACTTGCAGTAGCGGTGTTATTGATACTCTGGGTAATTTAACTGTATAAAAATGTACTTAAAAAATTATTCATTTTTTATGGAATTTTTTTTTCATAGGTATCAGCTATTGCTTCAGCTTTTGTTGATAATATACCACTCACAACAATGATGGTAAAGATAGCAATCTCTCTAGCACAAAAAAAGGAACTTGGTTTACCATTACAACCACTAGTTTGGGCTTTGGCTTTTGGTGCTTGTTTGGGAGGTAAATTGGTTGAAATTTTGGAATTGTATTTGAATTTTTGTATTAATATGCATATATTTAGGTAATGGAACATTGATTGGAGCTTCAGCTAATGTTGTTTGTGCGGGAGTTGCAGAACAGCATGGATATAGATTCACTTTTATTGAATATTTTAAGTAAGTTTTTTGTTTTGTTTTTTAGAATTTATTAATTTTGAATGATGGCCAATTTTCTTTTTTTTTTTATTCCTTTAGAGTTGGCTTTCCTGTAATGATTGGAAGTATAATTGTTGCAACAGCATATTTAATGCTTGCTCATGTAGCATTTCAATGGCATTGATAATGAATTGTATATACATATGTGATTGTAACAATTAACTTCTGCAGTGAAATATTATAATTTTTAAATTTGTATGTAATTTTTAGTTAATAATTCTGTATGTATATTTATCAAAGCTAAAAATTAAATTTAAAATAAATTATCAAATTAAATGATTTTAAATAGTTATTACTGTTATATATGTATACATAATGTTCAAAAAAAGAATTAAAAAGTAATTGAAAATTTATTATTTTATGAAATTTTAGTTATTAGCTCAAATTATATATATATATATATGTTGTTAATTTAGTATTTTGCTTATTTTATTTTATTCATTTAAGAAAAAGAAAAAGAAAAAAAAAATAGCAACAACAAAAAGTGTACAACATTCCAAAAGTGATACATTAGAATGAACAAAAAATACACAATATATATTAAAATTATTTATTGTACTTGTAAAAAAAAAAATAAAATAAAAATATGAAAAAAATTGTTAAATATAAATTTTATACTTTATTTTTAATTTTATTTTTATACCTTTTTACTCTATATTTTTTCTATTTATTTTTACGCTACTTAACAATTTAAATTTTTGCTAAACAATGCACGTAGGATTTCGAAGATTTGAAAGAATTTTTAAAAAAATTAATGATTCTGTCTAAATCGACGAATATACCAATGAAGAAAATACTGAAATGTTTCCAGATAGAACCATATGGAGAAGTATCTTCGAGTAAGCCAAGATTGTTGATTGTAAGCATAATGTAATTAACCAACAATGGTTAGTTGATTGAAAGGTATGCGTGCACATATGTGTAATGTGTCTAGTAAAAGTTTTATTTAAATTAAAAAATCAATCAAAAATGCACACATACATACGCATGTGAATGTACATAATATATCAAAAAAAAAAAATTTCTTATACTTTCTGAAGTGCTTTTGTAAATGAATTTCTTTTGAAACCAAAAATTGTGACAAACTAAATAATGAGACATTCATTTTTTTTTTTTGAACATTTAAGCTTTTTTTTTACAACTTTTAATTTTAATGTTACAACTAAGTACATACACGCTAATGCACGTAAAAACACTTATATTATAAAGAAAAAATATTGTAAAAGGTAAAAAGATTTTTGAAAATTGTACAGACATCGTAAGCTTTCACAATTTAAATTCAAAAAAAATTTTGAAACATTCACTGTGGTTTTGACATTTAACTTACATTTAAATTAAATGTTTTTTATTTTGTTAATTTTACACATTTTTTTTTTATTATTATTATTTTTCCCCATTCATAATTTTGTTATAATGTATGCGTATGTAGGTGTAAGATTGTGAGAAATATCTATTTCTGATGGATGCCCACAAAACAGCATATTATCACTTTTGTTTTTAAATGGTAAATAAATCTATAAAATAATTGTAAGTGAGGGTAGATGAAAAAGAAGAAATTTTCAATGACAACTGTTTGAAACATAGGTATTATTATTAAGTAAATTTACGCATAAAACTGGATGTACACACATGTGTACTACACCCGATGTATTGTACTTTGTTTTTAATATCTGGACATGTCTTATTAAAAATTTCACAAAAAAAGTATACAGGGTATGTACATACACCTGAACAATGGTACATACATTATAAATAACCATTTTCTAGTTCAAAAATGTTAACTAAAGTAAATTACGAAAAATTTTAAAAATTAACCATTTTATGTCAGTGAAAATTTTTAGTTTTAAATTTAATTGTATTTTAGTTTTTATGTGTTCGAATGTAAATACTTAAAAACCTAATTAATTTGCATGTTTTCCATGACATTAAAAAACAATATTTTATTATGGTCTAAACGACATAAGAAAACGTACATATGTATGTATGTACATGCCCGTTGCCATCCACTTTTACCATCCCGAGTGGTCCACTTTTTTTTTTAAATTTCAAAGCACCCTGTATACAGCTATACAAGTACTTACTCTATGTATATATGTAAGTTAATGGGTATTTAGCTGAAAATTTCTCTTAAAAAAAAAACTTTTAATAAACGGATTATGAATATGTGCTCTAATGATTCAGTGCATTGTCAGGCCAGTATTTTTTTTTTTTTTTTTTTTTTTTTTTTAATTTAATCATATACGAGATGGCCTTTCATTTATTTCTTTAGTTTAAAAGTGTAAGTAAAAATTTTATATGTGATGATTTTAACGTATGCAGATATAAAAAGTACTTTTTTATTTTAGTGGAGCTTAATTAGCTCTTTTCAAGAGTATAGATATCTTATATATGAATGTACATATTTTTGTTTGTTTTATTAATAAAATCAAAAAGAAACAGAAGACAACAGGTAAAAATCAACAAAACAACAAGGTAAAATTTTAACAAAAAGAAAAAAATAAAAAATAAAAATTGAATGTTGGGGATATTTTCTTTGCAATGTAATTTCATATATTAAATATATAAAATGTATGTATATGTTTTATGTACAGTTTATGTCGATTTAGGTATATATACATATGTCTTCTTTTTTTTAAAATGTTTATACCAACTTTATTTGTATTGTATATTGATGAATATTGTATATATGCATGCTCTGTTGGAAACCGGGTCAAATACGCAAACGAGTTTCATTTTCATTCGAATCATTTCTATACATTTTCAAAGTATAATTTTTAGTTAATATGTTGCTATTATTATCGAATGTAAGTACTACAAGAAGTGCATAATTATCAAAGGTTTATTTTATACATAAATCAAAAATTATTTATGAATAGTATAGGAGAGAAAAAAGGTTTAATCGGTTGTGTTGTGTAAAAAGTGAAATTGATAAGAGGTCAATAATTTCTAATTTAAAATTAACAAAACAAAACAGAAAAAAAAAAATCACACAAAATAAAAAGTGCGTTTGATATCTAGTAGTGTGTATTATTTAGGTCTTGATTTGATTGATTTCAAGTAAATAATAAAATTTCGTTTAAAAATAGTGTAATTGTAACCATAAGAAATAAATATGTGTCACAAATATTGGCTTTTAATTTTACTACCTGTCGGTTGTAAGTATTATTTTGATTTTGAATTTTTTTTATTCGCTTTTATTTAACTTTTTTCATTGGTATAGTGAATGTGGTCGCATAAAATTGTTAAATTTTTTTTTTCTTCTATTCATGTATGAGATATATGATTGTACAAACTGTTATTTGCAGCCTGAAGGTCATTCATATTTAAATACACAAACGCATGCATGTATATATTCTTATACGCTTACATAAATGTGTGAGTATGTTTGTGGTATATTGTTTGTATACCGACCGAATCAAAATGATTTTTTCCAATTTAATACAATGTAAACCTGATTTTTCAATAATTCGAATTTCAAAAAAAAAAAAATAATAATAAAAAAAATATATGTGTAAATGAGATATAGATTGTATTAAATAAATGTTATGCAATTCAATTGTGAGTATATAAGTGGTTTGTACTCGTTAAAAATCAACTTTATGCTATTACTTTAAAAAAATTTCTTCCACTCCTTATTATACTTATATAACAATCTTATATTACTTAAAAAAATATATTGTAACCGTGCTAGGTACGTAAATACAAGTTTTTGAATCATTTCATTTTTTTATGTAATTTAAATATGAATGAAATTCCAGAAATTACTCACTATTTTTTTTTTTTAAATAAAAAATTTCATTTATTGACAAAAAAAAAATATTTTTTCTGTTTACCAAATTTTAGATTGTCATGCTCTTATAGTGCCACAAGAATTGCCTTCTATATTATCATTAATTTTCTCAACTATTCCACAAGTAAAAAAAGGTATGTGAATTACTACACGATTAAGTTAAATTTAAATTTAGAAAAATAAATAAATAAATAAAAAAATACAAAATATGTTCAATAGCATCTAATATAGATATAATTTTATAAATTTTATACATATAAATAGGTACAGATTCTCGTATTGGATTCGGTTTTCGTTTAGGTGAACATGCTGATTTACAAATAATGTTAGAACTTGGACCGCAAAAAGAAACAAAACCAATTGGACCTGATAGTCTATCACAGACAAGTAAACGTAATGTAAATCAATATGATTATGATCAAGGTGGAACAGATAATAAAAATCAAACAATATCTGTTACCTCTTCTTCTAATAATAAAGAAGGAGAAAATTGGTTAAAAAATTGGTCAAATGGTATGCAAGCAGCAAAAAAGAAAAAGAACAATATACCAATATCATCATCAACATCATTATTAACATCTTCTCAATTAAATAATAATAATAATAATAATGAAAAGCATATTAAAGTTATGCCATTAATATCAGAAACAGCTTTAAAACAACTTCAAATATTATATGGTAAAAATTCAACATCATCTAATGATGATGATGATGATGATGATGATAAAAAAATTACTGAAACTGGAAATTCTGAAAATTTAAAAGACATGTTGCATTTAAAACGAAATAAAAATAAAAATCAAATTACGGCTGAATTAAGTGATGTCACTCTAGATTAGTAAAATAAAAAATTATTCATATTTCTGCAAAATATAGATAAATTGTTTTTTTTTTTTTTTATTACGATGGATTTTTTAAATATTTTCTAATTAAAATTCATGAATTTTTTAATTTAAATTATTTATTATATTTTGTAATTGTTTTATTTTTTAAATATAATTTTTAAATTAATGTTGATGGTAATTTTCAATTAGTTTACAAAAAAACAAAAAATGAATTCAATATATAAGTAGACATTTATATAAAAAAATAAAATTTTAAGAATAAATTAAAATTGTACGTTTTTATCAAACCAAATAAATATCATTGTTATAACATCGTTATTATACCGTATTTAATTATTTAAAATAATTATAAAATAAGTGTGTGTGTGTGTGTGTGTGTGTGTGTGTACATAAAAAAAAAAAAACAAACGACAAATGATAAACAATACTATCGTGATGTTCTATAAATAAAAAATGATGGATTTATATGTGAAATGATGAATTTATATCATACATTTTTGTTCATTACGTTTATTAATGTATATCTTAACGTTTAAAAATATTGCAACAAAATAAAATATTAAAGATTAATTGTTTTTTTTTTCCTTTTTATTATTAAATATTATATGTAGATACAAATGTACATATGTACATGTGGATACATGTGTACATATGCACAGAATAAAAATTAAATCATTTCCTGTTTTATGTACTTATTATTTTATTATATTAAGTTCATATAATAGTTTAAAATTTTAATTCCAATTATAATGAAAACCACATATTATTTAAATGCACATACATACGTTTACATATCTTACATATATCTACATACCGTATATTTTGTCTTGTTTTCTATAAAAATCAACAACATAAATTTCAACTGTTTATTAGTATATTTTTTCTTGTCTTTTCATTTTCTTATACATATGTATATGATAACTTATTTTGCGTTATCAGTAAATCCAGTACACACAAGGGTACAAATAACATGATGTCAGTCATTATCTAATTCGTTTAAAGTAAAGATCGTTTTATTGTTGTTTAGGAAATTTTTCATCGTGTTTGTGATTTTTGAAAAAAATAAAAAATAAATTAATAAAACAAAAATGTGTAAAAAATAATCTACTTTCAATTTTCTTATTTTGTTTTAAATATTAAATTATTTAAACTTAAAAAAATAAAAAAATAAGAGAAGATAAAATGACACATAAATAATATTATGTACATAATTTGATGATAATTAATGCCACGCTTTATTATAATTTTTTTTGATTGTTTGTGATTAAAATGAAAATTAATTAATTAATAAACAAAAAATGATTAAAAGATCTATTTCTATGCCAGTTAAACCTGAAGAAGAAAAACAAAAACATCTAAAAAGATCCGATGAAATTGAAGAATTGTATGAAAATATCGACAAAAATTTATCTGAATATAATAGCGATGATTTTTATGATAATTCAATGTAAGTTAATGATAAAATATTTAGATACAATTTTTAATGTACATATGTAGATATGTACAAATTATTTTCTAAACATAAAATAAAAAAATTCTCTAATCAATCTCGTTAAAAAGCTTTCAATTTAATATTAAGAAAAACATAGTAAAAGTATTTTATATAGTTTTTAATTTTTCTGTGTTTTTGTTTTTAGAAATATATGTATGTACTTTTAAATCTTTATTAAGAAAAATTATTAACAAATGAAAAATTTGAATATTTTAATTTTCAGAGATGATATAAGTAAGAGAAATGATCAAAATTATGATATTTCAAATATTGATAATGAAAAAGGATCAGGTAAGAGTCACTAAGACCCCCATGTTAAACTTAAAAATAACGTTTTTATCATCACATATTACATATTTAAACATACAATTAAATTAATAAAAAAATTAGATCAGAAAAAAAAAACTATTTACGATAACGATTAAAAGATCTCATTTTTGTTTTTGTAGCATACTAACACACACAAACTAAAAATATTGCATTTTAAAATCGTTACAATGCAATCATGACCTTATCCATGTGATAGTAATTTTTTTATATATTTTTTTATTTAATTCAATCACATTTTATGACCTTGTCTGAATCAATTCAATTTTTAAAGTTATAATTTAAAAGAAAAAAGCCTTTTAATATGTACACGCTTATTTTATATTATGTACATATATGTGTATGCATTTTACAGAAAATGATTTCTTAATTGAAAAAAAGAAATTTGCACGAGTAATTGATAAAAGTGGAAGACGTAATGTTGTTCTATTAAATATTCCAAAAAAATCGATAAGATTCTTTACAGATTTTGTAACTACATTGGTAAGATACATTTTTGTATTCAATTCAAATATAAAAAAGAAAACGATGAAGAAATAATAAAAAAAAAATTAATTGAAAAATTATTTTTATTACAAAAGATTGAACAACAATGGCGATATACACTAACTGTATTTATTGGAAGTTTTATTTTAAGTTGGATTATTTTTACAATGTTATGGTATTTGATTGCATATGCACATGGTGATTTACAATTTGATGAAAATGGTCGACGTTTAGGTGATGGTCATCAACCATGCATTATTGGTGCTACAACACTTACAGCTATATTTATACATTCTGTAGAAGCACAAACTACAATCGGTTTTGGTGAAAAATATCCAAGTGATGAATGTCCAGAAGGTATATTTTTATTTGTTGCACAACTAATTATTTCAGTAGCATTAGAAGGTGCAATGGTTGGAATTATATATTCAAAAATATCAAGACCAGTTAAATATGTCTCGAAATATAAATTTAGTAAAAATGCTGTGGTAAGTTAATATACAGAAAATATATGAATTAAAAGTAATTTTTGTTGAAATTTTAATTTATTTGTACATACATATGTATTTTATTAAGATTTGTACTAGAGATGGAGAATTATGTTTTATTTTTCGTGTGTGTGATCCAAAGAAACATCAAGTGATTGATACGAAAATTAGCATATACATGTTAATAGACACAAAGTTTGTATTATAAACTTAATTGTCTCATATAAACATATTTAAGTAACTTAAGTAAACATGAATTTTATTTCGTTTTGTTCTTCTTTTTTTATCAGGACAGCTGAAGGTGAATTATTAATAAAAACACGTAAAGAATTAAAAATTTCTGAAGGTAATTCACCAATTATTATTTGGCCAGAAACAATTTGCCATGTTATCGATGAAACCAGTCCATTATTTAATTGTATTGAAAATAATAAATTTGTAAGACAATTTGAAATTTTTGTATCATTAGTTGGTAGTTCACCATCAATGGATCAAATGACCGAATCAAAAACATCATATTTACCATGTGAAATAATTTATGATCATTGTTTCACAAATATTATTATGTATGATTCAGAGAAAGGAAATTATTTTATTGATTATACAAATTTTAATACAATTATACCAATAAAAGAGATTAAATATATGTAAATAATGTATTTATAATTTTGATATATAAAAATTAAAAAACAAAAAAAAATTATAAAATTTACTTACTAACACTTCAATTTAATTTAATACCAATTATTTTCATTTCCTGTTTTTATTAAACTCCATTAATTTCGTTTTTAAATCTTCATTTTGTTTTTTTAATTTTAAATAATCATTTAAAAATTCATCAGTTTTTAATATATAAAATAATGCCTCTTGAACTTGATCATTAACTATTCTTTGTTTACTAAATAAATCAGCATTCTGATCAATTATTTGCATTTTATTTTTTTCTGCATTAAACTTTATTTCATTTTCTAATCTATTAAATTTATTATTCATTTCTTCACGTATATTTTGTATATCATTTTTAATATCAGACCACATATCTTGTAATTGTTTCATTATAACATTATTATTATTACTATTACTATTATTATTATTATTATTATTATTATTGTTATTAATACTAATGCTCGAATTTTTACTTTTTAAAATATTCGGTGTACTATTTTTATCATCTGGCAATTTTGGAAATTCTTCAATATCTTTTGTTAGTAAATTTAACATATTTTCCTTTTGTTCAATTATATCATCATTTTCAATAATTTTTTGTGTATCTAATGAATTTTCTTGATCATCTTGATTCGTTTTTGAACTTTCACAACTAATAATTATTGGAGTTTTATTGATAATAATTTGTGATTGATTTTGTTTAAGTTCATTCATATATTTAGACTTTTCTTCTGATACAAGTATAAGACTATCTTCTGTATTTTCTGGGATAATATTTTCTGTAGTAATTAAATCTGTATGTTTCATTATTGATAGTCTATTAAAACCACTTGATCTTCTACCTAAATTACTAAAATCTGAATCTTTTCTTACAAGATCAAAACCGAAACTTGCTTCTGTTTCGAATAAATTATTATTTGTATTCAATGATGGTATTTGTTTTTGTGTGGCACCTGAACAACTATCGATAAAATCAAAAAATGAATCCCTTCTATGTGTATTAATATTACTGTTACTTTTATTTGATACAATCGTATCATATCCTACACTTTGGCGTTGTGTCACACTTGAAAAATTATTAGAATTTACTGTACTCAAACTTTTACGAACAATTTCGTTTACTTTTTGATCTGGTATAAATGATATTCGTACTATAGGTTTATCATGCACTTTTTTAAAATGTAAATAATTTCCTGTATTTCGTATATCATATGATAATAATTCACCTTTTAAATTGCCAACACAAAAATAATTACCACATTCAGACATTGTAACAGATGATAAAGGACAATCACAATTTACTTGAAATGATTGACTTCTTTTTCTTGTATCAAACACATTTATAATATAATCGAAACCAACAGTTAATAATAAATCTGGATGACCAGCAGACATAGCAACATCACGACAAGGTGATTTATGTGCATCAATTGAATGAAATACACTTATTTTTGATAATATATCGTACATATATACTGCACCCTTATAAGTAGGTACACTGAGATGAAATTTTTTAATAGGATGAAATTTTGAAAGTGTACATCTATAATATTAAAAATAAATTAAATTAGAGAATATATTTAAAATAAATAATTCTAATTACAGACGTTTTATCAAATGTTAATGTTTCCAATCGTCGTTTAGTTTTCATTCCATAAATATTTATTTGACCATTTTCATATACAGATGATAAATATTCATCATTTGCATTATAATCAAGATAGAGGACACTACTTCTGGAAGAATCTAAAAAAATATTTCTCTGTTAATTAATTGTTATTCATTTTATAATCAACATTTAAAATGATACCTGATGGAAAATAATTAGTTTCATATGTTAGATTTCTATAATTGAAAAATTTTATTTCACCATTTGCTAATCCTAAAGCAACTTCATCATTATTCTGATTTGGACTAGATGCACAATAAATACTATCAACTTTTAATTTCTTCAATCGATTGATGATTGTATCTAAAATTAACTTTCTTTTATATTTTTCTTTAAAATCGACAATGCCTACATAAGTCATTTTCTTTTGTACATACTTTTTTCCTCGACATGAAGTATTTCAATTCCAATCTTTTTATTAATTGATACAAGATATTTTTGTAGACCAAAAAATTGAAAATCACAATTCTCATTATTTTCACTATTTTTATACACAAATTTTGTTTCAAGATTTGAAAATTCTGATAAAATTAAATCTTTTGCTGACGAGATTATTTGCATCTTGATTTAAAACAACAAAAATAAAATCACACAAAAGAATTCTATTACTAAAATAATCAAGTACTTACACTTAAAATATTTTTTTTAAGAAACTTAGAATTTCTATTTAATTTAAAAAAAAATAATATCGAGAAATAACACAAATTTTATATCATTTATGTCTCGCAATTAAAATAATTCACATAAATTTACAGTATTGTATATATATAACGGATTTAAAAATTAAAATATTTTGAACATAAAAATCTGTCAAAAATACCAAATTACATACAATTTAGCGGCAAACTTGACTAAAAAAAAATATCTGATAATTTGACAATGAAAGAAAATTTAGATAAACAAAACAAAACAGTAAATAACAGTGCTACCATATATTTATGAATTAAAAAGATTTAATATATTGAAATAACATCTGTTGGACTTTAAATGATTTCCATTAGATGGCGTAACAATCGTATCGTTATAAATTTTAAAAACTAACCGGGCGATTCTAGGTAAGAGTCTCTTAATTCTCTTAACTTTTTTTCATAAGAGGTTTATTAGCAGAAATTGATATTGTACGTAGCAGGCTGAGGTGAAAATTATATATAAGAGAATTAAGAGGTTTTAAATTCACCAAACCAGCTGATTATCGTTTGACACATAAATTGACCTGCGCGTGAGTTCGAATGTGTCAATTTATAGGCTAGTGCCAACTGCACACTGAAATGAATTATTTGTAAAGCTATGCTTTGAGAGACACGAAAATTCCAAATGCATATGGCGAATGCAACACGAGATCTTGTAAAATCATACGATTTTGTGCAATTTTTTAGATAAAAAGGGTAGGGGATGTGAAGTGTCGTATGAGTCAACGTAATGGAATTGTCTCATAAAACTCGTATTAAAGTCCTATGATGCAAAATAGGTATTTGATATAAAAAAATAATATATGAAAATTAAAAAAAAAGAAAAAAGAATAACATGAAATAGAAATGTGAAAATAGTAAAATAATAATTAAATATTAAATTATTATTTTTATATTATTATTTTCATTTATTTTTTGATATCATTTTTACTTTAAAATGTTCACTTCTATATAATTACAACAACATAAGAGGGCTAAGAGCTCCTTGCAATGAGCTGCTAAGTTAAGAGACTTTCGAGTTTACTAATGTCTCTAAGCCTCTTATCTAGAATACCGAATTCTCTTAACTGACTTCACCACACACAATAAGAGATCAGCTGATTTCTGTCATCTCTTAACTCTTACCTAGAGTAGCAATTTCTGCTAACTGTCTGCTAATTGCAGTTAAGAGGCTAAGAGGCTAAGAGTCTCTTATCCGGAATCGGGGGGTAAATCCGAAATATAAAATTAACAAAAAATAACAAGTGACAAAAAGAATATACCTACCTTAGAAATGTTAGAAAAAATGTCTTCTATAATGTTTGCAAGTGATAATAGAGTAAAAAGTATAAAATAAAATTTTTTTCCATGAATTTATTTTGTTATATGTTATATCCATACAAAATCTTTTCAAAAAAATTCACAACAAAAAGAAAAAAAAATTGATCACAGAAATAGGAACAAAAATAATCTGTGATAAATTTCCACACATTATTACACTTACAAATATAAACATGTGTATACATATGAAATGTACAAACTGCATAATTTTGGTAGCATAACTTTTTTTTGTTTTTACATTTAAAAATTTTTAAATTGTTCGTTACATTATATTATTTTTATACAGAATATTTAGTCCTTTGTCCCTGGAAAAACAAATTTCTAAACAAATCAAAGATATTATCCATTGAAATGTGAAATATAATATAACCATATATGTATGTATATGGGTAAGTTTAAAAATGCATCACTACATACTACATGTATGATGCGATAATAAAATTAAGATCATAATTCGTTGAATATCGCATCAAATGGGCAGTGATTCATTTTTGAACCTATCTTATATTTTAAGTAATTAAAACATGTATCTAATGTTTAAAAAAAATAGATCAATATTAACAAAAAATCAGATATTTAAAAAGAAAGAAAAAACAAGCAATTTACATGTAATATGTAATACTGATATTATCTTTGTGCTTAAAAATTACATACAATATTTGTTTTGATTTTTTATAACAAAACTTATTTATACATATTTTGCACCTTACTATATCTTCTTACCTACATCATATAAATATACACATTACTTGACAATATACAATAATTAATCTATTTTATTTTTTACAGTATCTTGGCCAATCTTCTTATGTTCTAGAACTCACAGTTATACGACTATTTATAGTATCATCATCTTCGGCTTCTTCCTCTTCTTCTGAATGCTGTGGAGAAACACGAATTGCCTGATACCATTTATTTGTTAAATCAGCCATTTGACTTTTACAATCATGTAATTCTTGACTAGTAAAACATCTAGTAAAAAATGGTATAAAATATTTTCTATCAAGTTTTCCAAAACCACCAATTTGTGATTTCGTAAAACCAACTTCCTCTTCTTCTGTTAATTCTGACAAATGTTCAGAATCAATTGCTTGTCCCCATTCACGTGTTTTACTCAATGATATCTGTTTTTCACGTACTTTTCGTACTCCTCTTCTACTATTTGATCGTTTCAATTTTTTTCCAGGCTGTAAATATTTAAGCATTGGCATTGTTGATCCACCAAATACGAGTGTTGTAAAAAGTACAATTATGAGTGTTGTTGTTATAATTACACGTCTTGTTTCATCACTTGATAAATCTAAATGTAATGATAAAGCATATGAAATAGCACCACGAAGACCAGAAAACCACATTATAAATTGCATTTTATTTGTTATTTTATGCTCTCGAAATTTATTAACAAGAAATGCAAGTGGAAATATATTGAATGCACGTCCAATTAGGCACAATATTATTGACCATACCACTAATGCCATTTCACATTGATGTTTAAAAGAGAATATGGCTAATCCAAGATATGCGAATACACAAGTTTCAGCTATAAAAGCTAGAGTTCGCATCGTCTGTTGCATTGTTATTTGTGTAACAGTAGATAAATTAAAATGAGTGTAATGTGACATCACAATACCACAGAATAATATCGCCATTATACCAGATAGATGAATTCCTTCAGCCAACACATATGGAGCATAGGTAAAAACGAGCATCATTCCAAATTCCAAAGAAGGATGTTTTCTAAGATCGATATGCTTTAAGAGTAAAGCACTAGTGAGAGCAAATACTACTCCAATTCCAGCTGAAGCAAAAAACATTGCACAAAACGTTTTCAATGCATTTACTATAGCTTCTCCTGCTGTAGCTTTAGCATAATTTGGATTATTAATCGATGCAGAAATAGTTGTTGTTAAAACAATGGATATCGCATCATTTAAAATACTTTCTCCAAATACCAACATATTTAATATTGGATCCACTTCTAATGCATGAAATATTGCTACCGTAGCAACTGGATCAACAGCCGATATTAAAGATCCAAATGCAAATGATTCTGCAAAATTTAAACGATATGCAACATCAGCTAAACCTAATAAATAAATACCAGCTCCAATTACTAAGGCCGAAATTGTTGTACCAAAAATAGCAAATACTAATATTGAACCGATATTTTGAAAGAAATTTCCTTTATGAAGATTATATCCTGATTCAAATATAATTGGTGGAAGTAAAACTAAAAAGAATCCTGTAGGTGAAAATACTTCTTCTCTTTTCCAACTTGAATTAGAGCCATTACTACTAAGAATATTTAATAATAATCCAATTAATGCTCCAAGAAAAACGACAACAATACTTTCTGGTAAATATTGGAATCCAGTTTGAAGCATCATATGAATAAGTAATATGCCTAATGCAATTACACAAAGAACGAAGAATATCGATAGAGAACTATTATGTTCCTGTTCCACTGCTCTACTATCGGGAAGTGGTGGTTCTGCTGATGGAGTTGAATTATTCTCAATAATAGCATTTTCAGTCGGATTAGTATTTGGTAATTTGCTAGTTAAATTTTGATTAATTAATACATTATTACTACTTATCGATGATGAAGAATTAAGTATATCCAAAGTAGAAGATGTAGTTGATGATGATAACGATAATAAATCTTGTGATTTCTGTTGCTGTTGTTGTTGTTGTTGCAGCTGCTCTTGACCTTCAATATTTGGAAGATGCAAAAGCAACAAAATTATAAAATATCTTGATAATATTTTCATGACAATCATTTCTTTAATAACTTTTCAATTTTATACACATTAAATAAAAATCACATTTCAAATTTAATATCTAGAATTAAAATAAAAATCACTTTATTTATTTCTATCTACTGTAATTTACTATAAAAAGGATGATTGATTTTTTTTACCAAATAAATGAAACGTCAAATATAACAAATGAATATACAAGTTATAAATTACGTCAAACGATTAATTTATTAGAATTTCGATATAATATCGATTCGCATTTACTTGATACATCATACGATTTTTTGTTTTTTTTTTTTTGAATTTTGCCATGTGCGACATTACAACATGTTACAATACAACCACGTTACAACCGTTACAAACAATTTTATAACGTTAATTTAATATGCAACTTGTGAATAATTAAATTTAGATGAAGTGATAAAATTCAGAAATTAAAAAAATAAAAGCTAAAAAGAAATTAAAAAAAAAAAAAAAAGAAAAAACGTATTGTTATGCACGTTTGAATTACATATTTTAAAATACAGTGAAATCTCTTACAGACGGAAACTTATGGTTCTAAGATTTTTGACCGTTTATAAAAGGAAAAATGTCTATTTACAGTTTACACTATGTAGTATGTACGGCTAACCATTTGGTTCATACTGTACATTTATAGAAGATGTCCTTTTACAAAATGTAACCGACCGTTCACAGATGTTTCACTGTAATTCATTTTTCGAATTTGCATTGTAATTAGTGCAAAAATATAAAATAATAATACTAACAAAAAAAAAAAATATATAATGGAAAATTTGTCTACAATAACTGAATGACTTTGCATAATACCTATGCACATACTATGTATATGGCACACATGAATACATTTTTAATTTTATCAATATATAAAATAATTTTTGATGACTTGATATTGATGACTTTAATATATAAATAATTCATTCATTTTAAAATGCTAATAAATTTATTTATTTTTTATCTGTAAATAAAAGCAAAATCTCATGAATAATAAATAAATCATGTGTAAAATTACTGCGCTTATCAAAATCGTTTAATATGTACATATATGTACATATATGTTATTTTACATTATTTTCATTAGATTTTGAAAGCTAATAATGTGTACATAACGTATAATGTATATAACATACACACGTATCTACATAATGTATATTTCTTAATTCTTATCCCTTATAAGATGATCATGCAAGAACAGAATATAAACAAGATTAACATTCATTTTTTCAAAGATTCAATTAAAATAAATGAGTTTTAAAGTTTTTAGGAAATCAAAATATAAATTAACAATAAATATTACTTGCAAAATTGGTCCACATAATATGCTACGATGTGTCTATTAAAAAAAAAAAACTTAATGTAAAGATAATAAATGATGAATGTGCCTAAATGAAAACATATAGCTTACATACGGACGTAAGTATGTATGTATATATTTAAAAAATTAATTTTCTTCCTTTTTCCGTTTCTTTTTTTTTTTTTAAATTAATAAAATTTATGTGAAAACGATACGATTATCATAGAATGTATGTGAATGTGTATTTAACTAAAATGATTATTACCTTTTTTTTTCAAAATTTGAATTTAATTATTGCATTCGCTTACGTATATGTACATATGTACATTCAAATTCAAATTGTGTAACCGTTTAATTTTAAATAACATCCATTTTTAACTTAACAAAATAATCTTAGAAAAATTGTTTTTCTTTTCTTCTGCACAAATTTTTTGTTTTAAATTTTTGAAAAATAATAAATAAAAATAAAAATTCTAAAATACGTAAATATAATGTACATACATATATACATATATGTATACCTAAAAAATTTTCTTTTATTTTATATTCATTTCTCTTTTTTAACTTGGCATTGATGACCTTTCTGAAAGATGATACTAGGTACCTATGTGCTTGTATTACATATAGTATTTATTCTGAAATAAATTGCTCAAATCCATGGTGTGATTATGAAATGTACATATGTACATATATAACAAATAAAAAAATAATTATAAATAAAATATTTCACATTTCACCGTCATTTCTTCTTTATATTGTTTTCATGTACTCAAATATGTATATGTAGGTACATGCTTAATTCCTTACTACTTATACTTACATGCTTTCCTATATGGATGTATTGTTGTTAAATATAGAAATTTCAAAGAAAATATCAAAAATATGATAACATTTTATAAAAGTATTTCTTTTCACAAAAAAAAAAAAAGAAAAAACAAAAAACTAAACTAAATAACAATAAACAATTATAATTGTAAGCTATCAGTATTTGAAAAGATGCAATTTCCATAATTTTTACATTTTTATTTTTATATTTAAATTACATATTTGTATGTGATTTATCAGCGATATACATATGTATGTATATTCTTATTATGACAAAAATTTATTCGCTTTCATTGTTTTTTTTTGCATTCTATTAAAATGGTAATTTATAAAAAAAAAAGTATCCTTGTGTTTATTGTTCGTTATTGGTTTATTGATCGTTTTTGCATTATCTATAGGTATAACGTATTATAAATCATTAAAAAGTTAAAATATCTTCGAATACATTTACGTGAAATTCTCTGTTTATCTTCTGTAAATTTCGTAGAAAATTTATTTAAAATTATTATAATTATTTAAAAGTATGTGTGTGTGTTAATTAAATATTACATGTACAGGAGGTCGCCTTAAATTAAGATTACGGAAGGTCATAACACGAAACAAGAGAAAAAAACTAGAATTATCTGTATATTCCACAGAGAATCATCACAATTCACGTGCTGTATCTTAGTTCATATAATATTATACATATTGTTTATTTATGTTATGTAGGTATACATAGGTACCTATATACATAATTCGTTTAACGGGTATTAATAAGCTAAATAATAATTTGCACACTACACAACATAATGCGTGTATAGGTACATTAAATTTGATGATCGTTACAAAAACACATATATGTACATATGTATACATTTTAGCCATATGTTCATATAATCGTACAAAATTCATATAAACTATATAATGGGCTTTCAAATCATATACATATGTATGTACTTTTCTTCATCTCTTATCATTTGTGACGAATTTTACATTTTCAATACTTCATTATATTCTTTGATTAAGAAAACAACAGGCAAAAAGGCAACAAAAAAAAAATTCTTATCAATTAGAAAAATATAATAACACAATATAAGATATACAACATCAGGCAGAGGGGTAAAAAAAAAATCATACACGTATGTATGTACTTTTATGCACATATATAAATTAGATTCCCTGTATAATAAAATAATTAATCAGTTTAATAAATTTTCAATTATTATCGAATATACAGTAGAAATAAATTTAATAAAGTGTGTAATAATTAATGATTAAATCATTTGTTGTTGGTTTTTTAAAATGTTAATTATATACAGCAATACATCAATTTATTCATTTATTGTATACTTTATGTTTATCCCCTCTACGAAAACAAAATAGAAAAAATAAATTTTTCATTTTTTTTGTTAAAATTTCAATATAAATTTGAAATAGCTCAATGATCATTTTCACTTAATTTTTGTCAGTTACTCGTGAAAGATTTAAAAAAAAAAAGTAAATATAAATAAAAAAATTAAATAAATCACATTTTGGATTTTAAGTAAATAAAATATTAAATTAAAAAAAAAAATTATAAAATAAAATTGTGATATAGGTAAAATTTAAAAAATACAGAATAAACGGTGAGTGCTGTTTAGTTTTAAATGTAATTAGCATTGACGTCACAGATCCGTAATAAGTACAGAAGTTATTGAGATTTTGTATTCATGTTAACATTTTTGAACAGAAAAAAACCCCATTTAATGGACTTTTTAAAATATTATAATTTTTAAATTTCATGTCGAGAGATTCTAAGTTATTTTTTGAATAGTCATACAGTGAAACCTCTGTGAACGGACAACTTTTAAATATCTATTTGAATTTGAACCATGAGTATTTTTATACAATGAACGTTTGTATAATGCACATGTACGTGTATGTTAAAATGGGGGATTTTTCCATCTATACTATACAGTGAAACAATTTTTAATTTATACGTACAGTATACTTTTTCTAGTTAATTAAGAAAAAATAACATCTACGAAAACTCCATTTTTTAATAAAAGAACAAAAATAAGAAAGAAAATTTTTTTCCATTGATTGCTAGTATTTCTGATCTTGATAAAGTAACGATTTTTTTTCATGTTATTAATTGTTTTTTTAGATTGAGAATTCATGGTATTTTCCTTTATATTAATTTTTATATTTGTGACAAACAACCATTCAATAAATTTAAAAATACAAAATATTGGAAAATTTAAAAAAAAAATAATAAGTCTATTTCCTTTTCCTTTAAAATTAAAATTATTGTTTGCTAAAAAAAAAAATTCAATTCGAAACAGAACGCACCCGTTTCCTCTCAACACAACTCGCCAACAGAAGTTTACTGATTACTGAACTGAACTGTCAACTGACAACTGCTTTTTCATTTCAATTCATGTTCATGTTTTTTTAAATTTGTTTCAATTGAAACGAACTTCACACATTTCATTTTTTGTTCAAGTTTAATTTTTGAATACAATTATTCAAGTCAATTTGTCAATGTCAAGTAGTGTGGCAGATGTGAAACTGGTTATCGATTAACGTTTGTTATGTGTAAAAAAGGAACATACAAAACACAAAATAATGTGTGGCGGCCTGGCGGATAATTAATATAAATAAAGTTACAGTAGTTTTTTACTTACACAGAAAAGTAATGTCGATTAGATCCATTATTGCAAAAAAGAGTTTATCATCAGTTTGTGTATTTCGTCATTATAGGATAAATGTTGAAAGGAAATTGTTATATTTTCCCATATTTCACCATTGTCATAATCAGCTGAAAATTGTTCCGATACGAACCGGTAAGAAAGCAATCACGTGATCAGAAATTGATATAAAATAGTAGAGCGTTTATTGAAATAATCTCTTTTGCACACTGAAATTTGAGGGGATAATATATATTCGTCGTCTTGTATATTTTCTTCATAATTTAAAAAAACAAAAAATTTCTTTTACATATTCTATCATTTCGGTGGGGTGTGAGTGTGCGCTTACATAAAAAAAGAAAAAAAATTTTTTTTTCTTTTAGTTTTTAAATTAGGAAAATATTTTTAATAAAATTCAGTTCATTTTCCAAACCCAAATAAAATTTAAAAATTTTATGTCACAGACAGTTTGTGTTTTTTAACAACAAAAGCAACAACAAATAAATCATCAATAACAGAATTAACAGCAGCAGCAACAATATTATTGGCAGGAATATATTATTCATCTTTAAGTGAATTATCAAAATATTTTAAAAAATTTATAAAAAAACAAATAAAAATAATAGAAATGCCTCAAACAGCAAGAATGAATGGATATACAAATGGACATAGCGGACTTAATGATATGGAAGATGGCCAAACATTTCTTTTCACATCTGAATCAGTCGGCGAAGGACATCCAGGTAAAATTATAAAATAAAGTTTTATAAATTTTAGTATTAAAAAAAAAAAAATACACATGGCTTTGAACTAATTTAAGTAGAGAAATATACAAATATAGGTATAAGGATATGTGAAATACAAAAATATCTTCTACACATAAATTCATTTCATCATAAAATGCTTTATATACATACATAAATGTGCTTGCTACTTATTACAAAATGTTAGCCAATAATAATAAATACAAGAGTAATTATTTGTATTTAAAACGAGGATGATTAAATTTAAAATAAGATAATGAATAGAAATGTGCGATACATGAAGTTATGTATGAGTGTACTGTAACTGTACTTGCTGGCTGACAATCACATGTGATCAAATTACAAATTTCAAAATATTTTCTCATTAATATGATAGATTAAATAACAATTGGCATGAAAAAAAATCACTTAAATGTAGATAAGTAAATTTTTAATTAACAATTTGTAGAATTTGTATGCTTAAACAATTTTTTTTTGATTAATTTAGAATTGAAATTGAAAATTTGAAAAAAAAAAAAAAAAATGTAGAAAATCTGATTTTGCACGCTTTTTTCTTACAAAATGGCGGAAGATATACCGTGAATCGTGATACTGTTTTAGTATAGTTGGTACATATCGTAAGATGTATAGCGCGTGCGTTATACCAACAGAACACATTTTTGTTATTTTTGTTTGTATTCATGAAACTTTTTTTTTTTTTCTTTAAAAAAAAAAGTATGTATTTATTTAGTAAAAAAGAGATAAAATAGCATTTTCAACAACAATAATATTACAATAGACTAAATATGTATGTATACAAATGTACGTACATGCATGCATTATATTAGGTATATAAGATAGTCTTGTAGTCCATGGGACCATGATCATGATATACATTATAATTTATACACAGTATTCTTGTCTAGTTGTATTTTAAATTTGAATTGAGATAATAATATATTCTTTTTAATTAAGTTCATACATACAGGTCAAATTTAATAAATTTTCAAATAATTTCAATTTACATTACAAAAGTAAAAAAAAAAAATAAAAATGTAAAAAATAAAAAAAAAAAGAATACGTACAATGTACAGAATACGATCAACTTGATTAAATATTTATGATGAAATAAATTCCATGAAAAATATTATGAATGATGTGATGATTCAATTCAGCAATTTTGTATTTTACGTAGATACAGTGAATTTACACTATTACGTTATTTCATTTGAGGTAACATGTAGGTATTTATATTAGGCAGGGGATTCCTTAATGATTTGTATTATTTGTTATTATTAATTTAGCATTTTTGTAAAAAGTAACAAGTATTTTTTATAAGAAAATTTGAGAAAAACCCCCTTCAGGGTAAATCACTAGAAATAATAAATAATACGAATAGAAATTAAATTTAATTAGGTATTCATTAACAATTATTTTTAAGAAAAATAAATTATATGGCAAATATATATTAAAATATACCTATATAAATTAAATGTTGGAATAAAGTTTTTATTAGGGAATTCACATTATATGATAATAAAATGAAAAATTTTCCAAAATCAATTTTCAATATTTAAACAAAAGATTTCTTTTACAATACCCACATTTTTATCACAAATTTTTTTTTTTTAAATGTGATAAGAAAAATATTTCAATGTTAATCAATGTGAAATTGCAAAATTTCCACGTTTATTTTATTTTATTTTAGTTTTGTATAAAATAAAGTCAATATATTATTTCTTTTAACTTGATATGTAGGTATGTACCTACATATAGGTATACCTATATTTATTTTCAGTATCTTTTAAAAGAGCAATTTGCTTTAATTACATGAAATAGTACCTATGCTGTATATAATTGCAATTTACAATACAAACTCAGCTTTTAATTTTGCTGATTTATCAACATCTTTTTTTTTTTTAACGTTGACCACATGTGTTTTAAAAATTTAAACAAAAAAGATGTAGATACTATTGTTTTCTTTTAATATCAGAATCATATTTCTTTTTAAAAATCGTCTGTGTTAGATAAGTACCTATTTAAATTTTTTCTTTTGTTGGTTTATTTAATTGTCAAAATTTATTACATTTTCGCAATTAAAGCAAAATAATTTTTTCATGTAATCTGAATAGTAGCATAAAAAATAGAATGCATTAAATGGATTATAGATATAACATTAATATGTGTATAATTAATATTATTAATATGTAGTGGCGGTATACTATAATAATATACACTACACACAACAGTAGTACGTCATACTTGGTCTTTCACATATGTACATACCTATATCTGACAGATACACTTTCGAATCCATATAAATAATCACATATCATTTATCGTAAAAGCATATGAGGGCGCTTATACTTATATTATAAATAAAAATATTGAAAACTGATCGTAGTACGATAATGAACAAAAAATAAGTAAACAATAAATTTCATCTCATTTTTGTAGTATTTTGACACGCGCTTAATTTTAAACAAATGAACTTGTTTATGATAAAATTCTCTTCAATGTTATGTAGATATATATACCTACATGTATGTATATGCATGTATGCCCTTATGAAATGATGGATTATACATAAACATCTAGTCAGACGATGCTAATGAAATTGGATAAATTAATAAAAATGATTATTTTTTTTATACCCAGACCGATTTGGAATTTTGATATATGTATTTTTTTTTTTTTTAACGTACATTCTTGCGTTAGTATTGAATAATTTACTTTTATAATTGCCGCCTAAGATATCGAAATAAGAACGTCGAATAATTTTGTTTACTTTTGTATTTAAAAAATTATTTTTTTATTGTTATGGTTTTTTACAGATAAAATGTGTGATCAAATTAGTGACGCTATACTAGATGCTTATTTGGAACAGGACCCAAACGCAAAAGTTGCTTGTGGTAGGTATACCAATCAATAAAAAAACAAAAATCAAAAAATAAACATAAATATGAGTGAATAACCTTGCGTCAATTAATAAATTAGAAAGTATTTCTTTATAATATTTTGACTATTTTTTTCTTCTTAACGACAATTTGTAATTAAAATTTGTTTATATAAATTTATTTTTTGTAGAAACTGTTGCTAAAACTGGAATGATTTTATTATGCGGTGAAATAACATCAAAAGCTGTAGTTGATTATCAAAAAATTGTTAGAGAAACAGTTAAACATATTGGTTATGATGATAGTTCAAAGGGTATGTATTTATTTTGTAGTTTTTAATTTGCGTAATATAGAAATCAAATTAAGTAAAAACATAATCGAGTAAAAATTAAAAAAAAAAGATTAAAAATAGTTAAAAGTAGATAATAAAATTAAATTTTAGTGCGGAGAAGGTTTAAATGCGCAGTTATCACTATCGTTTATACTTTATACTACTGATTTATAACTTATATATGTTTTTCTATCATTACTTTGATTTTTTTTTGATTTTTTTATTAATTATTTTTTATTGGTTACAAAAAATTAAATTAAAATCATTTTTTGTCTTCAACAAAATTATGTATCACAAAAAACAAAAAATAAAACACTTTCACACATAAACCAAAAACTGATATTGTGTAAAAAATTTTAAGGATTCGATTGGAAAACATTAAATTTACTGGTAGCTATTGAACAACAATCTCCAGATATCGCTAATGGTGTTCATATTAATCGTGAAGATGATGAAATTGGTGCTGGTGATCAGGTGATTACACAAAAATACAAAGACAGAAAAATTCAATATTCAACATGTTGCATATATTACATACATACATTAATTTATTTCATTTTACAACGAAAAAAATAACATTTTTCTTTGGTTTTATAATTTTACTTTATTTCCATTTTATTTCATTTTTTTTTTTTTTTTTTTGTAATTTTGTTCATTAAGAATTCATTTAAAATTGCGCAATAAATCTAATTCCCTATTTAATAAATATAATAATAACATCAATAAAACATGAAATTAAAAAGCTTGAAATATTTTAATAATACAAGAAATGGGAGAAAAAAAAAATGAACACTGTGAGATAAATTTTTAATTGGGAAATAATCAATATCACACAACAAAAATAAAATTAATTTATTTCCATTACTTAAATTTTTAAAAAATAATGTATTAATTAGTTTATTGTTATTTTATTCTCAAATAAATTAATTTATTGCACGTGCATGAGTGGGGTAAATAATTAAATAATGGGGAATTCATTTTAGAATGTAAATACATACATAAGATTAACTAAAGTAGGAGAGTAAATAATTATTTGTTTTGATCTTGTATGAAGGACTATAAAATATATCTGATATTATTTAGACAAACAAATTATAAAATAAAACAAAAATCAATATACATTATGTAGGTATACTTGTTTCATATTTTAAAAAAATTTCAAATATTGATTATTGGAAATGTTTTATCTCATATGGCCAATCGTTCTCTCTTAATTTAAAGGTTTTAGAAGTGTTACACTCTAGAAGATCTGTTCCTGACAATATTGTCATAACCAGAAGACAAATGTTAAATTCTATAAATGCTCAAATAGATATTTGAATATTATGTACATACACATATATCAATTTTCAACAATTATTTGTTCTCTCTATTCAAATCTTTTTTCTTGAAGGTTTCGACTACAAAACATGCAACGTGCTATTAGCATTGGATCAACAATCTCCACAAATAGCTGCTGGAGTACATATTAATCGTTCAGAAGAAGAGATTGGTGCGGGCGATCAGGTTAGAATGTTGACGTATTTTTAATTACAACACAAAATTTTCTTGATTTGATTAAAATGGAGATGGCAGTTTTTTTAATTTTTGTTTTTTTTTTTTTTAAAAAAGTCCTTACTTCGTGCACATACACAAAAACACAGTATTAATTTTCTTTTAGTATAAAAATTCTTTCTCATACATAGATATTGCTTAAATTCTCTTTACCTTTCATTCAAATTACATTGTATTGTAGTATTCACGTTATACATTAATTTTATTTTACTTGCTTATTGAAACTAGTTTAAATTAATAGAAAAAGTTTTTGATTAGTGGATTTTTTTCATTAAAAAAAAAAAAAAATCAGTTATCATATTTGAATGTTTCATATAATTAATTAAAAATCTATCGCACTTTGATTGTTTTGTTTTGCTTTTATTTAATTTCATGCATTTTATAAATATTTTTTATTGGGCTATTGGATAAATACATATGAAATAAAAAATTCATTCATTAACATAACATTGCTTTACAAAAAATGAAAAACTTTTAGATAAGAATATGATTTTTTGTACTAATTATAAACTTTATAAATCCAAAAAAAAAAAAAATAAAAATAGGGTATCATGTTTGGTTATGCAACAGACGAAACAGAAGAATGTATGCCATTAACAGTTGTATTGGCTCACAAATTAAATCAAAGAATTGCTGAATTAAGACGATCTGGTGAATTTTGGTGGGCAAGACCAGACTCTAAAACACAGGTTAGTGTTCGTCAAATTTATATATTTTTTTCACATTTCAATTTGAATCTCAATGATGTTTCAATTTTAAGATTATTTGCTACTCTTGAGAAAAAATGATGTAAATTTACATTATACTGAGAAATTCATCACTTTCTTAGATACAATTTTATTAACATTTTGAAGCTCATATTTAAAAAGTCTAAAATTACATTTTTAGGTAACTTGTGAGTATTTACTTAATCATGGCTCAACAGTTCCACAGCGTGTTCATACCATAGTGGTATCATTACAACATTCTGAAAAAATTTCATTAGATGATTTACGAAAAGAAGTCATGGAAAAAGTAATAAAATATGTAATTCCAAAACAATATTTTGATGCAGATACAGTAGTACACATAAATCCATGTGGATTATTTATAATTGGTGGTCCAATGGGTGATGCCGGTTTAACAGGAAGAAAAATCATTGTTGATACATATGGTGGATGGGGTGCACATGGTGGTGGAGCATTCTCTGGTAAAGATTTCACAAAAGTTGATAGATCAGCCGCATATGCAGCTAGATGGGTAGCTAAATCATTAGTTAAAGCAGGATTATGTAAAAGATGTCAAGTCCAAGTATCATATGCAATTGGCTTAGCTGAACCATTATCAATAACAGTTTTCGATTACGGCACATCAAAAAAGACACAAAAAGAATTGTTAGATATAATTAAAAAGAATTTTGATCTCAGACCTGGAAAAATTGTTAAGTAAGTAACTAGAATTGTTTTTTTCCATTTTGATTAGATAAGATTCGAGATTTAATTTTCATTACGTCATTTTTTTTATTATTGTTATAGAGATCTTAATTTACGTCAACCAATTTATCAGCGAACAAGTACTTATGGTCATTTTGGACGTGAAGGTTTCACATGGGAACAAGAAAAGAAATTAGTACTTGAATGACTAGACGCTGACGATGATAGTAATAATGGACCTTGTCCGAAAAAGATTAAAACTACACATTAATGTTTAACTTGATAAAAAAAAAAGAAAAAATAAAAACAAAATAGATATAGTTTTTAGTTCTGGTTTTAAGACATGTTTACACACAGACAAAAAAAATTAAGATTGTTTTACGTAAATTTAAAAATTTAAGGTGAGAAATGAGAACATTTTGCTCTCTTAAAATTGTAAAATATCCTTATATAATATAAATTAATTGTATTATGATTAATCTTTTCCTATTTTTCCCCCCTTAGTCGATTCATTTTTAAAAAATTACCATTTATTTTTAATTTTTAGGATTAATATATAAACGGCTTTTATTATCCCAATTTTTAATATGTTATAATATTATAATAATTGTGTCTTTTATGATCTTTTTATTTTAATTACAAACATTTAAAAATTATTCTTAACTTGATTAAAAAAAAAAAAAACAAAAATTTATTACATATAAATTTTTATATAAATTGTTTATGTATATATTTTTAAATAGCAATTATACTGTTTTTTGTTTCTATATAAGATTTCTTTTTAATTAGATTATTATTATTGTTTTAATATTATTATTTTTTTCTGAAAAGGACAAATAAATTTATTTAATTAGATAACAATACATTAAGTACTTTTCTCGAAAAAAACAAAAAATCTTAAAAAGTACGAAAGTATATGCGTATAAAATGCGTTTATAAATAAAATAACATCTAAAAATTCTGATTTTACAAAAAAAAAATTTAATATATGAAATAAAAATGATATAAAATTAAGAAACAAAAACTAATAAAAAAATTTAATAAGAAACATAAATATACATATGTAATTGTATATACATATAAACAGGAAAGCTTTTAATTAGTCGTAATAATTTTTGTTGGTATGTTAGTAAAAACATGTATAATTTTATCTATTTGTTTATATTCGCGAAAATAAGTTTTTTATTTTATTTGTAAAAATTCTACAAAAAAAGAACAAAAATACACACATTTATTTTGTATTTTTTGCTATTTATTTAAATTGTAAAAAAAAGTAGACCTTTTGTTTTTTTTTTTCATTTATGTACACAACGACAATAAATTCAAAAATGAAACAAAAAAATACACGTGTTGTTTTATACGCATGAACAAGCTGCAAAAAAAGTAATTCTTTACTTATCAATATGACAAATTATAAAACAAATTTTAAAACAACCAAGTACATATACATATATAAAATGAAATGATAAATAAAAACATAAAAATAAAAACAGCCAAACACTTAACTTGCATGTAATCAATAATAAAATAATGCAAATCTTTTATCTTGATACAAATATACATATGTATGTATGTAGTTAGAAAAAAAAACATTCAATCATAAATAAAATCATAAAGAATATCAAGAAAAAAAAATGAACATGTAATTTTATATTAAATGTAGTAACCTAGAAAAAAAAAACAAATATTTAAAAGTGATTAATCAAAAGAGAAAAGCAAAATTAAAAACTTATTGCATTTTCGTTTTTTTCCTTTTTTTTTTTCAAGAAAACATGTAAAATAAATAACTAGGCTTGCTCACAACACACGCTCAGAGACATTGTAAAAACTTCTTGCCTGAAGTCATTACGATTGATTTTTACGTCATCGCTATCGATTCAATAAAAATTGAATAGATAAACTAAATTCATAATTTACAACATTACTTGTTTATTTGTACTCAAATGTATTCGATATCGATAACGTAACATACAACTATCGAATAAGTTTTTACAAGTCTTGTGTGTATGTCATGAGGTATGCCTTTCTTTTTTTTTTTTTAAATAAAATTAATTCATGATAAGATGATAATGTCTTTTATAAATACATAAAAAGTATATAAAGAAAAAATGTCATTTATATATTTTTTCATAAATTATTATCAAAAATCACTAAGTAAATAAGTTTTAAAAAAAAAAAATAGTACATGTAAGTACTGTACACACACATCCCCCGTTAATGCGAGGGTTAATGTCTGCCTATTTATTTTATTATTTACAAAAATAATAAAATATTTTTTATTATAATTTTATTAGGACAATTATTTTAAGTAAAAGAAATTATAAGAAAAAAGAGCAACAATTATAAGAAGAAAATATCAATTTTTAATGATAAAGATCCCCTCAAATTATAAAAGTGAGAATATTATATAATAAAGGTATTAGTTACATTACCCTCGAAACTATGGTGTTTTTTTTCCATAAATTTTTGTTTTATGAAATTTATCCTTTTTATGAACTCATTATCTTTGAAATTCCAGACCAATCACTTGGACAAAGTGCTTGAAGGAAATATGTATATTGAATTACACGATATTTATGTCGATATTAGTTTAGAAAAATGACGAGATGTAAGATGGAACAAATATTAATCTATGGTTCACTTTGCGTGGTTTTGTTGATTTTTTGAAATAAAAAGTAAAGAATATAAAATTGTTAAAGATTGTTTAGTAAGTAGCAAGATCATTATTATGTTATTAAGTAAAAATAATTAGGATTTATCTTTACTATGGCATTTGAAATTAAAAATTAAAATATGTAATAATAATTTTGAATAATAAATAAAACAAAAATTTTTAAAAGTGACAATAAACAATAATTGTTCAACTGGTTCCATGGTGTAATGGTTAGCACTCTGGACTTTGAATCCAGCGATCCGAGTTCAAATCTCGGTGGAACCTTGAATTACGAAATTTTTTTTTGATACAGCTTTTTTTTCTGTTAAAAGGATTATTAATATACTTTTTTCAATTTTTTTCCTTGTTTTTTAATAACGCAAGTAATATAATTTATTTTGATTTTTGTATGAGCATTTTTAAATTCATATAATTGTTGTATGTAACAAAATCCACATCACATAAAATGGGATTTTATATGGGATCTGCCATCTATTAGAAAAATTATTGAACTAATTTTTAAAATAAAAATTATCGTTGCAAAAAATGCAAAATATTAGAAAATTATAAACTGCTTTAAATTAATTTTTATAATAATTTTTTTTTAAACGTTAATACAATAGTATAAAACGTGATAAGACTAAAATATAATTTCTGTGGTTTCTAAATAAAAGAATGATTGAATATTAGCTTAACGGTAAGATATAGATATGTTAAAGTTTCTTTGGTACTTGTAATAAACATCTAAAAATTAGCACAGAAGATATATATTTTTTTAAAATGTTTATTGCATTTCGAAGTCAGTAAAATAATGAAGTAATTTCAGAATATCTATTAAAAATGTATTCGTATTTTTTATTTGTTTTGTATTTATCTTTATTTTCTTAATATACTCGTAAAATGGATGTTATGGTTGCAGCAGCGGAACTACCATACAAAAGTTCGTTTTTTTTTTGTTTTAGAAAAAAAGAAAGAAAACAGGAAAGAAATATTTGTTTTTTATTTTAGCCTGAAATCAGTGGCAAAACAATACATAAATTTTCGGTCCATCAGCGAAATATAATTTTGAGACCCAAGTAAAAGAAATAATATTTTTTATTACAATATCATTACATAGTCATTGTTTAGTTATGGTCCTGACTCGCCCCCGCATTGCGGGGTTTTGCTGTATCGTGGTAGTTCCGCTGCAACCTGAAATCAATATAAAATAATTCTGTTTTACAGAACAAAACAAAAAAAAAAAAAAAAAATTAAAACAAAAATATTTTTTACATTTTTATGTGATTAATTATTTTGTCGATTGCTGTGCCCCATGATCGTGTATACATACATATTTACAATTCATTTAAGTATAAAGATCAAATATCAAGTAATCCTTTTATTTATTATCGCGAAAACCTCAAGAGTCTTGCACAATCTCACATATGTACAATATTACATACTTATAGCATCTTATGGTATATGAAAGTATGAATACAAGCTTTTATACACATAATTCTAGAATATCGAATTAATAAAATGCAAGTAACATAGGTACATAAAACGAAATATTCTATTAAATATACAGGGTGTACCGATATTCGGAAATTTACAGGATTTGAAAATGAACATAGGAGATAACTTTTTTTAATAAATTTTAAAAACAGTTTTCCATGCAAAAGTTATACAAAATGACTCTAAAACCATTAACTCTTTTGTATATAAAACAACATTTTTGAAATTTAAACGTTAATAACCTTGGACTTTCTTATTTAATTAAATTCAATAAGCAATAACTTGTTAAGAAGGTCTATTAAGTCTCATCTTTTATTTGCATTTTAGCATGATTCAAATAAACAGAATAGTTCAAAAGATGATACTACACTTATTCGAACATTTTCAACAGTTTATATCTCAGATAGAATAAATTTTAGATAGGGAGTTATGCAACGATTTTTTGCTAGAAATATTTTGAACTACAAGATAGACCCATTTTGTAACATTGAAACTGAGACACTCTACATATAATATTGTATATATTACCTGTGATATTACGTAACAAAAACGAGTTAAAAGTATTGTATATCAATTGAATTATTAGATATGATCATGATGCTACTACATACATATGTACGTGTTTGTACATACATATGTATGTACATATATGTACCCTTAAGCTTGCACATATGAAGATAATGATTATAACTTGAACTTCAACAATTCAAAATCATTTTTTTTTTGTTCACCTTATCATATTCTTATATTATGGGAATCTGTAAGTAATATCCACAAACAATTGTTTTAGAAAGATTTTTCCGGGAATTTCTTTCAATTCTTGTATTATTTCATTTATTTTTCTTCTCAAACACACAAATAACTACCTATATAAGAACAATTTATTTTTTTTTGTATTTTTACAAAAAAAAAAAAGATAATTTTTGCAATAATAGGTATAGATTATTTTGTTGTTTCTCGAAGATTGTTTTTTTTTGTATGAAAATTTGAATAATGAATCAGTTAGAAAAATCGTTTTTTTTTTTTAAAGTTAAACGTTTTTTTTTAATACTTTTCTTTTTTGTTTTTCTTTAAACGTGAGACATACGAGTTTTTTTTTTTTTATTTTTTGTTTTTGTAGTTAACTTTTATTTATACCGCTTATATATGTACGTATATACAAGTACACATGTACAGGTCTTAATTCATATACGTTATATAAGTCTACGTTGCATATATGTATATAATTTCTCTTGTGGCTAGCCAGATCCAGATCCAGACCTTCTTTTAGATTTTAGTCTTCTAGATCCCATCGGATCGTTATTGTCATTATATTCGCGTTCCGTCTCTTGTGAAGTTGTTTAAAAATAAAAATATATAAGTACATATATACATATGTATATGCTCATCGCATATATAAAACTTTTAACCACCTTCTTAACGTTTTAGTTGATTAACGTTTGAACGGTTTTTAACTAAAAATAGTGTGTGTGTGTGTATATTACGCTTTGGGTTAGTTTAATACATAATAAAATAAAATTATGCTGTTAAAAAAGAATTTTTTTTTATTTCTTTGCGCATTTTTTTAAAATTTTCAAAAAACAAAATAGCAAAAAAAAACTATAAAAAAGGAAACTAAAACCAAATAAAAGAAAAACAAAACAACGAAAAACCACATAATGTTATATTGCTTTTGCCTATGAAAATATGTGCATGAACTTATTGTATTTATAACATAACCGAAGAAATGTTAGTGAACAGATATACATATACTTATATTCTTGATGGTTAAATAAAAATTTTAAAGAAAAGCAAAGGGTATTGTCGTCGCATATTTTATATATGCACAATACAGGATAGTGAATTCTTTATAAGGCTTTGTGCGTTTTGCTCGGAAAAGCCTCCCTAATGTTCTAAAATGCTAAATTATTTCCAGCATAATTCTAATTTAGTATTTACCAGCATTTTGTTATGCGAAATGATTAAATTATTGACAATTTCAGTTATATGTATCATTTTTTCTATGCAGGTATTTTTAACGGTTTTTATTCCATATCATATGGAATTGATTTTAAAAAATCAAATTAAAAAAAAAAAATTAAAAAATTAAAATTATGAATAGTTGAAGAAATTATTTTCAAAAAAATCAATTAAATAAAACAATCAATTTATCAATTTAGACTCATTTTGCATACTCGAACGAGTATTTTACCGATTGTTTTCAATAAATTAGCACTTTAGAAGTTTAATCAAAATTTAACCGCATAACGCACATACTCATAATTTCAGATGAAATACAATACTGATGATAATATAAATATGTACTAATACACGACATCGTTATATCTCATGAACGTTACAATAAAAAATAAAATAAAATTGTTTATTTAAAAAAAAAGTGATATTAAATAAATAAAAGTCAGTACACTTATTTATTTATTTATTTTTTTTGTTTATTTATTTACCTAGAATTTTTTGTTTAATTTGCTCTTTCCAATATAATGCACATCATCTTATATTTAAATTAAACCTGTAGTTTTTTTTCTGTTTTTAAATCTGTGTGAAAGACAATTTTTATCTGATTTTATTTTCGTTGGATATTTGCTTTGTGTATAGTGAAATAAAAAAATGAACCTTTTCTATTATATTTAAGTTCTTTAAATATATTTTATAATTTTCGAAATTTTTTCGTTTTAATTAAAACATAGAAAAATAACCAATTTAATAGTGAATAAATTAGTGAAAAAAAAAATAAATAAATAAATAAAGACAATCAGTTCAGTGGCGGAACAATAAATTTTTGGCCCCTTTTCATTCAAAATAAATCGCCAGTAAGAAAATTTAACGATTTTTAAAAAATCCGTTTTTTTTTTTTCAAAACTGATTTTTTCTGTATGTGAAAATTAACGTCTCATTGTTATATTAAAATTTATTTTGTATTGATACTACTAGCGTTGCGGTGCCCTGTTGTACAAGTAATTCCGCCACTGAATCGATTGATTCTTCAATTATTTCCTTTAAAAGGACATTATTTAATATTTATGTAATTTACAAATGTTTTAATTACATTTTATTTTTCGATTTTTTTATATTTATTTTTACTTTTTTTTTATTAACCTCTATCTTCTATACTGTTTTTACTTTTTTTAATTTTATTATCAATTAATTTTTTAATTATGTATGTTGAATAAAATTTCTATAATTGTGAGCGTTAATCATAAAAGAAGAAAAACCAAAAAAATAAAAAATAAAAAAATAAGGAAATTCTTTATAATACGATAATACTCTGCTTTTCTTGTTAAATTCACATGTTGTATATATGGTACCTTAATGCCTTCAATACAATTTTATTACTTATGAAAATGTTTATTTTATACAATAATACATACATATAAAGTTGCAGCATTCGGAGACTTAAAGACGCCAATCAAGCTAAGTATTTCTTGATTTTATATAATATGCAACATACATATACGTACATACATATGAATGTATATATCATACATATAAAGCTCTACATATCCATTTTTATATAATTTGTTTGTGCATACCTACGCCTTAAATGTTTATAATATGTACATTATACATGAGATAATTCAACTTGTCTGCTTATCATCGTCTTACATGAAAAAAAAAAATCATTTTTCTTGTTTCGACTTTTTTTTTTTTCAATTACAGATTACAGGTTTTTTTCCTTTTTTCAATTTACAAATTTAAAAAAAAAAAACAACAAAAAAATTAAATGAATTCATTTTTCTGTTTCTTCCTTTAAATAGGTATGTCATTTTTTACATTGTACAGCTTTGTGTATTTTCCCCGCATACACACACCTCTATAAAATACGCAAATTATTACAAGTATGCACAACGTACCCATATTTATCCATATACAGGGTATCCCGGTGTCACCTTTTTTTACAATTGGTAAAAAAATTTCCCATACAAAAGTTATACCTAAATGGTGAGTCAAAAACCTCTAATATTTTCCTTAAAATAGAACATCATAACTTTGAATCTTCTTATTCAAATTCAATGAATAATAGCTTATTGGAAGGATCGAAGCTTCAGCTTTAATCTGCATTTAGTGTAACTCAAATATACAGAGTGGTTCAAAAGATGTGTCCAATTATGCGACGTCATATGCTGTACGTGTCTGAAAATTTTCAATCTTCTATGTCTCAGAAAGGGTTAATTTCAAATGGACACCCTGTATATATAATTTTTTTTTTTTTTTTTTTTGAATAAGAAATGAAATTTAGGTACGACGGTACGGCTTATTTATAAATCGAATTTTCTTCTCTTTTTTTTTTATCTTATAAATCTGATGATATCTTTTAATAACCATAAACATAACGGTCATTTTTGTATTTCTTTCTTTATAGATACATCCATACATATGTATACAAACGTGTCCGTATGTATATTGCGGTATTAAAAATCTAAAAATAGCGTTGAACATTTTTTTTCTCAAAAATAAAAAAAAAAGCACAAAATATATAAGTAAAAATGTTATTAAAAATATTTTTATTTGTGGGAGTTTTTATGATATGTTATCAGGAAGGGAAAGGATTTGATAATTCATTAGTTAAAGAATCAACAAAAAAAATTGGTAAGTATGTACGATGATTATGTTTTAAATAATTCAAAACTCAGTTATTTTTTCGGAATCATAAATTAATTTTTTATTTTTTCTTCAAAAAAAGAAAATAAGAAATCTTGCACATTATATATACAATATAGCCAATATAGGCTACATCGAATGCAATTTATCATTATTTGAAAATAAATATGTAAATAATTTTTCGCAGTATACTCATTACATTTAACCTATATATCGTATCTACATAAGTGCATCATATGATAAAAATATCTAGAAAAATCATTATAATGATTAGGCCCTGGCTCACATCGGATCGGACTGTTGAGCCATTGATGATTATGATGATGTTCATCGCATAAATACCAATATAACTTGAATTTAAAGAATTTGAATCAAAAGTTACAAACAATTTGTGTTCCTATTTTGTATCTACATAAAAGAATGTCCAGATGAATGAACAATGGATATTCTGTAAAAGTTTTCTAAGAATTCTTTGATCATCTTAAAAGAATTAAGTAAAATATTATAACATACATACATACATGTATACTTCAATACAAAATTAACGAATAGATTAATTATAAATAGGTACCTTACAGATACATATATGAATGTATATGTGTAATCAACGACGATCAACCATTCAAAGTGATTTGTTCTTTAACATTAGCATATTACACTTTTTATATGATCATACAAAAATTCAAATTTTTGAACTATAAGAAGAGATTTCCATCACATGAATCTATTGTACCTATACATACATATGTATATCATTTTCATACTGTATAGACATGCGTATATGTACAGTATTGTATGTACATATTATATGTATTCAATATTAAGTGTGATCAGGTATGTATGTATATATTTTTAAATTGGTGATAGAGTCAAAAAGTCACTAAAATAACGGTAAATATTTTACTACATATTTTTACATTCATTCATTCATACAAAAATAACGAATGAGACTTTGATCATATATAGGTATATGTATACAATATGAAAACTAAATAAATGTGTACATATGTGTCCATACCCATACAAATGGCTATACAAAAATTAAATATATGACTGTAAGACTAAATTTTATATCCAGGTTTTGTAATAATAATAACAATCATTGTCCATATAACAATATATGTATATAAGTGCTTGTAATATTTGTACAAATATCTTTGTATATAATATTCACTATAATAAAATATAATGTACAATGTGATGATGATCATCATCATCAGCATATACTGGATAAATGTTTTTATCCTATAATAGCATATAATTTCTTCTAAAATCAACTATATTTGTACCATGTACATATTCAAGTAAAAAAAATCGTGCTGAATGTTGTGAAGATCATTACAGTTTTATATAATTTTTGTTAAAAATAAGATATATACATAAACAATAAAAGACTAAAAGAGGCGCATATGTATGTAAATAAATATCTTGTAAATATGCACAGATTTGTGATATAACAAAATACAAAATGTGTATATACCTATATGTATATTTGTCTGAATAGAACCAGTATTTTTCTTCCTCCAGAACACAACTAAAAAGATATTATATAAAATATATTCAATGAAAATGTTGTTGTTGAAGACGATGATAATGATGATGATGATGATCATGACCGTGATAAGGTGGAGGAGGTCGAATCATAAAATTTCATTATTATGTGAATAAAAATTTTTTTGACTTTTTTTCCGTTTCTTTTTTTTTTCTTTTCTTTTTTCTTTATTAAGATTTAAAAACAAAGATAAGTTGAAAATTTGAAAAGTGGTTAATGTAACAACAACGTATCAATTATGATCTATACAATTCATATCTACCTGGTATATGTATGAACATTTAAAATTATGTATAGTTTTGTTTGACCTTAACATTCATTGTTTATAAATTGAATTCAAATTAACCGTTTTTTTGTCGATTTAAAAATTGATGATGATAAAGAATAAGTAAAGTAGAGCAAATTATACAATGAAAAAGGAATAATAAAATATATTGTAGATTTTGTAGATTATTTTATATAATAACAAAAAAAAAAAAAAAAAAGAACAAAATTAAGATTGTACTCAATTTTATTGTATGTAGATGATCGTTTTACTCAATTATTGATTAAGTTCACGTACTTATAATTACGATTGAATAGAAATGATTTAAAAGCATTTGATTAAAAGGTACATAATACTAATCAAACGATTTTAATTTAGCCAAATGAAAAGCCGTTTTGTCATTTGTGCGTTTCTGTGGCTATAAAAAATGTACGCTTGTATTGCTACAGTAGAAAAAGAAAAATAATTTATAACTGTTAAATTTTAAATTTCAAATTATTGCATCTTGAATTTTTCTTTTTCTTGGATAAATGACTTGAATATTTAATAGAAACATTAAAATTGTCCAGAAGAATCATGGTTCATTAGGTTCTGGTTCATATTGGCCTGTTGGGCAATTGATAATGATGAATAGTACAGAAATATAATTTTCATTTCGTTTTATCAACTATTTTATATAAACATTTCAAGCTTTTTTCAGCTTGAACTAAATTAAACCTTAAAAAAAAAATAATAATTTGATGAAAAATTATAAACTTTAAGAATTTTAATGTTAGGTCATTTAGAAATTATGTTTTCCGTCATTAAAAAACCAGGCATTAATATTATCCCAAAAAGAACCATCTTTATATACACATAAATAGTCGAAGTTATCTTTTCTTTTGCCGCATCTAAAATTCATGGTATTCATGTATGCATATGATTAATAATAATTTACACCTTATTTTTTCTACAATGTAATCAATATGAAAGAAAAAAAAAAAAAATTCGACGATTAAAAAGACTTCAACAACAAAAACAACAAATAAAATAAAAAGGTAAAAATATACAAGAACAAAAATTGGTTTTTTTTTTTTTTTGTTTTTTAAATAGTTGCCATACGATCACGCCTATATTTATTATGTTATGTATCCAATATTATATGTATGTTTTACCCGCAGCTTTAAAATTAGGTTAGTACGTAACTATATAAAAAATTGTATGTTATAACATTGTAATAATGAAGATATTATAGAAATATAAAAAAAAAAAAGATGTTATTAACGGGTACTAGTTATCATGAATATTAATTTAATTCAGTTTTTCTGTTCATTTTTACCGTCTTTCAACAGTTTTTTTTATATGTATGTACATATTCATTTTATTGCCTATGACAGATTATATTGATTGGGTTGTCTGAAAAGTTCTTGCCGATTTTTAAGAAAAATTGGAACACTTAAATTTCAATATATGTACATTTATTAAATTATATACATAGGTACCATTCTGTTCTGGAAATTTTCTCCAATTGGTGCTTCAATCAATCTGATAAATTCATTCCTGTTTTTGCTCTACTTACCAACAATCGGCACAAACTTTTCAGACAACCTAATATTTAATATATTGTATGTATGTACATATGTAGAATAATGATGTAACACAAATAGATGTAACTTTTGTTTATTTACATTTTTTCAAATCAAGAATTATGGTACATTAATCGGCATGAAAATTATACACATTAAAATGCATTGTATATATATAAGATAAAGAGAATTTATCTATGTACATATTAAACTTGCATAAAAAGAAAATTGAATTTTTGTTTTATCTGATGTTTATGTACACATGATAGATAAAATACTCGTATAGAGTGAAATTTTTAAATGAATTTTATATACATGTAAAATTAAATGTTTATGTGTTATTTTCTAAAATATTATTTGTTATTATTTTCATTTATTAGGATGCCATCATAATGGGACAGTATACGCTGATGGTTCATTTGTACCAACACTTGAACCATGTTTAAATTGTAAATGCATGACTAAAACATTAATATGCAGTTTAAAAATTTGTCCAGAAATGCCAGTACCACCACCACGTGGTTGTATTTTAATTCAAAAGAAAAATTCATGTTGTCCATATTTATCATGTTCAAAATTTAATAATTTACCAAATTCATTAAATAGAAGAATAATTGCATATCTTGATCATATCGAACGTGAAACATTAGATCGAATTGTTAACGAAAATGCACTTCGTAGAAGATCTGATGATTTTGAATTGGATGGTTCTGATGAAAGTAATTAATAAAAAGATAAATGATTTAATAAATTTTATTAATTTTATGTTCTTTATCCCTTTTTTTATATACATGTACATAGTTTGTATTCAAAATGGAACTGTTTATAAATCAGGATCAGCAATGTCATCATCAAGTTTATGCTCATATTGTTACTGCATTGGTATGGATAGAAAATAATTTTTTTTTGTTTTTTTTTAGTATAGGTAAAATGAAAAATTCGTTATTTTAAAATTTTTAGGTGGAACACAAAAATGTGTAAAACCAAAATGTGTATTATCAATGGAAGGATGTAAACCAATTTTTGTTGATTCAGCATGTTGCCCTGTTCGTTATGATTGTACAATATCGAAAATATCTAGTATCATGAAATCACAAAATCATGCAAGAAAAACTGGTAATAAACATTATCAACGAACAGTTCAACGATTACAAAGAAGTCGTGGTTGTATTGTAAATACAGTATTTTATTCAGAAGGTCAAAAAATTCCTTCACAATCAGATAAACCATGTGATATATGTTTTTGTATTAGAGGTTCTAGAAAATGTGCACCAAAAAAATGTGCACCATCAATACGAAATTGTTTACCTGTAATTCCTAAAGGACAATGTTGCCCATCAAGTTATGATTGTGGTTACATTAAAGATATGGATAGAGCATTTAAATCACGACAATTTGATTTATTTTCATTATTATTTGGATCTGAAGATGATAATATAACAGAAGGAACTCAACTGAATACATCAATATATCAAAATAATTCAGGAATTGTAACAAATTTAATATCAACTACAAGTGAAAAAAGTATTTTTGATGCTATTCGTGAGGGTTTAGAATATATTGATAGCAATCATAAGCTTGCTGATGATTTAGAAGATATTCAATTACGTAAAGATAATATTACTTTATCAGATTCGAATGAGAATAATAATGATAATGTATCAGAAAGTACAATGAATTTATCATCATCAGAATCATCTGATGAAAATTTAAATTTATTTGATTTATTTATAGATAATTCTAATTCAGGAAATCAAACTTCTGTAATTCTTGAGAAAGAGTATACAAGTCAAGAAAAAAGTGAATCAAATGAAGATGATGTAAATGACACAAATTATTTAATTGTGACCGTTGCAAATAGTACACATGATAATTCAGAAAATTTATTTACAACAGATTTCACAGTAAAATCAGAAATTACACAAATTAAAAATAATAATGATTATTCAACATCAATCACAATAACAGATGAAGATTATAGTAGTACTACTGAAAATGAAGAATTAACAACAGAAAATTTTACAACAGAAGAATTTTCTGATTTTAATGAAGAAGAAACCACAACAGTATCTGATGATGATTTTACTATTTTATATGATGATGTAAATATTACTACACCAGAAATTAATGAAAATGATATAACAAATGTAAGTGATGATAAATTTGTGATTACATCTGAAATAGTTCCAATTATCCAGAATAGTACTGAAAAATCATCAATTGAAATTAATACTAAAATACGAATACCAGATATAATAACATCAAATCCAATTAGTAAAATAACTGAAATTTATCCTACAAGTCAGAATATAATACAAAATATCACTTATAATACTACAACATTAGAGAAAAAACCAGAAAAAGATTTTCTTTCAGTTTTCTTTGATGGTTTATCGACAATCTTACAAGAAAATGGAAATATTACAAGCCTTCGTTATAAAAATAACACAGATATGATGACAAAAATTTCAAATTCTACTTTAAATTCAAATTCAAATCGAACAACGACAATCTATCCTATTAATATTTCGACTATTTCACCAAATGTGATTTATCAAAAAGTTAGTACAAAATTGGCTAATAAACCATCAAGTACAACAACAATATTTGATAGAGGAACATTATTTTCAATACCAATTCGATCACAACCGAATGAAGGTATTAACACTAATATAAAATTGAAAGGCACAATAAAACCCTTACCAATGGTCATTAAAACGAATCCATCAATTTTAGAAACCGATTATGATTTCGATTATAATGTTCCTACCTTACCACCTAGTTTACCAAACCTCAAAATAATTCCATTCCTTCCAGCTGATGCTGTGAAAAATGATAGAAAACATCAAAATGATTTTAATTATTATCCACCTGCACCACCAATTACTGATAAAAGAACAAATTCATGGATGTTACCGCCTATTGTAGCAACAGATAATCATCATTATCAATTTGAACATTCGGCAAGATATCCTACAATTACGGAACACGCATCTGGCTATGAATCGATCAATCGCAAAGGATACGGTTATGATGATTATGATTATTCTGATTTTGAATTGCCAAATGAAAGAATACAAGATGAATTCAATAGTGATGGCAGTAGAATAGAAATTGATGATATTAAACTCATAAATAAATATCAGGAGCCTATAAAAAAATATGATGTTGGTGTTATGGAATTTGACCGAGCACCATATAAAGGTACAATTAATGTTAAAACTACTCCTAATTATAATTTTGAAGCATTGCAAATAAATAGTGGATTTTCACCTCCAACTAAAACTGAAGGAGGATTTGTACCTAAAGAACCAATCATTGATGAATTATTCTATGAAAATGTATACACGACTAATAATAAGTTCCTTATTGACTTAACAACATCAGCTCCCACTTTAAAATTTAATGCAACAAATACATTAATTGGTAAGATTAAAATATTTAAATTCAATTTATTTAGTATACCTATATAATACATTTTTTTTTTGAATTTTTTCATAACAGAAATAAATGTACCAGATCCATTTAAAGATGTAATTAAAACAGAACCTCCACCTGATCTGCATTCTTTAATTGAAGATAAAGAAAAGCTGTTAGCAAATGAACTTACAATCAATAATTTCGATGAAGAAATTATTTCAATAACAACGGATTCATCTTACAATAACAATAATAAAACGATGGAATGTAAAACTATCAATAATGATACTTCCAATTGTTCAGAAGAAAATACTTTTGACGACAATGAAACACCATCATCTGAAGTTTTTACAATTCAGAAAAATTACACTTCATTATCCAATGATTTTAATATAACAAAATCAAACATTACAGTAGAAAAAATTCTTGAAAAAAAATCTAATTCAATAAACGAATCATCAAAATATACGAACTTCTCCTCATCAGGAGAAAAATTAAATTTAGATTTTAATAGTGCCCTAGATAGTATATTTGGTTTTCTGGGTGATGATGAATACGATCAAAATTCTGATCATAAAAGTTCAACAAATATGCCTAATTCAAAAGTAACAATAATAAGTACTACCCAAAAGATAGAACCATTAATTGATGAAACGAATTATCATCGTATTACAACTGAATCTTCTTCAGAAGATTTAAGCATACTTAAAGAAGCTTTACTGTCATCTTTTGATTCACAACCATCGCTATCATTCGATTCGGAAAGTTATAAAAATGGACAACATTCAACTGAAAATTCGCACTTTGTCTCATCATCATCGTTATCATCATTGAAGGAAGATAATATTTTAGCTGAACCATTTAATAAATTACCATTTATGAGACCAAGTTATCCTGTAAAACAAAATAATATAAATACACCATCACATAATTTTGATTTAATATTCCCTGGATTTAAAACGAATGCATATAATAATGATAGAATTCATCAACCAACACATCAGGTTCTGCCAGAAGATTCATTAATATCAAATACAGAATCATATGTTGTTAATCCAGTCGATATTGATAAATTAAAGGAGCATACAATCGTTAGAGCAGAAATATTTACAAAGCCAGAAAATTCAAATAGTATTAAAGATCCCGCAGGAATTCTTAAATTGGCTGGTTGTAATATATATGGAAGAATGTATCGTGTAGGTAGAATTATTTCAGAACTTTCAGGACCATGCTTAGAATGTAAATGTACAGAAGTTGGTGTTAATTGTACACCATTAACCTGTTAATTACCCACCAGATTTTGAATTTAAAAAAAAAAAAAAACGAAAACAATAATCTAAGATTAAGTATTTCTTGTACAGTGATATTAAAATTCAAATAAATGTAAATATTAGTTTATACGTTTAATTTTAAATTAAATTCTAATTTTAAGCAATTAAAAATTGGGTTGGAAAATGTACATGGTAGATACATATAAAGAAATTTAAATATAGCATTTAGGTTGATTTTGACTATATTTGCCCATATATTGGATTATTCATAAAATTCAGTTGTGATCTTAGAAAAGATCCTGTTTATTTCATAAATATTGACTATAAAAAAAAAAAAACTGTAAAAAAATATAAATATTCAATTTTTCATACATAAAATTTCATAATTATTAAAATTAAAATATATAAAACATTTCCAAATATACAAAAATATTTTATCACATTTAAAATGAATGAAATATTATTATTAGATTTTGTGAAAATTGTAAATCCCAATACAATTCCTTGTAATCCACCGCAAATGTGTGCAACTAAACAAATTTGTGGATTTTCATTATTATTTAAAATATAATGAAATATTGTTAAAGATATGTCTGCAATTAAAAATAAACTGATAGCTGAAATTCGAAAAAATTTCTTTTCTAATTCAGAAAAATTCTATAATAAAAAAAAAAAAAGAAAATCAATAATTCAATTTATTCAGTATAAATTAATTTATGTTTTTTGTTTACCATTATTAAATGAGATAAATGACTTGTTAGAAGACCATAAATACCAGCAGATGATCCAACCATTTTTAAATTTGGATAAAATACTGATGCAGATATAGAACCTAAAAGTGCACTTCCAAAGTAGATAATTACTAATCTAATATGTCCTTGTTCAATTTCTAAAACAGATCCTATGAAAATCTAATTTAATTACAATTATAAGCAAAATATCATTGTTATGTAATAAGTTCATTAGGAATGTAAGTTAATAAGATTTTTGTATATTTTATTTTAATATTTTTCTTTACCTGTAATAAAACATTTATGAATAAATGCATTATGTCTGAATGAAGTAAAATATATGATATAAATCTCCATATTTCATATTTTCCATTTGGTGTATACATGAATAAATTGTAAATTTTTTGGTCCATTATAGTGTATAGAATAATCTGAAAGATGATAAAGAGATTTTCTTAAATTGAATCAAAAACTTAAAGTATATGGCATAATATACATATGATTAACGACGATTACATTAAATTTAAGTGATTTCAGTAAAGGACATTGCACGTTCAAAACTATAATGCTATAAACCTAGACTGTAGGCTATGTGTCTTAAAAGAGTACAGGCTGTATCTTATCTCATTCTTCTGGAGAAGGAAAAAAAAAACATATCTCAGTAAAAATTAATGAGATCATACAGTTCGTACATGAAATATTGGATTTATTTTTTCTGTATCCTTTTCATTTTTATTGTATTTTACTTATTTTTAATATACCTTTTACTTTAAACGTCCTCTACAAATTAACCAAACACATACATAATGCAAATTACATTTTCCTTTAATTTTAGATATATTTTTTTTAATGGTTGAGTGCTTTTAAGTTCCAATTATGTATAAATGATGATGATTTTATGAAGGTAAGTACATGCCAACATGAATTTTTAACATTGACACAATTTTAAAACAAGTGAGATAAAAATAAAATTGATTTTCTTAAGTTACGTTACATATGATTATATCCATATATTTGATGCATATACATACATATGTACATTACATCATCTAAATAATCTCATTGTACATATTGACAACATATGTTAATGAATTCATACTCAAATTAATATGAGTATGTGATTTGTGCATTTTTTTTTTTTTTTTTGTTTTTTTTTGGTTTTGATTTTATTGTTCTGACTATTAAAAATATTTGATGAGCAGATAACATTGAAAGATAAATCAATTGTTTTTAAATTTTAATTTGAAAATAATACAGTGAATCATTAAAGCGTTATTTTTAAAATTGAGTAAAAAATGAGAAAAAAATCCTTTTAATTCTGATGACTAATTTTGCACTGGAATTATTTACAAATGAGAATCATTTTTTTTTTATTGTTTGTCTTCAGTATGCACTTTTTCAATCAACTTTAATTTTTTTTACCATATAATTAATGATTAGATCCAATACAAAATGTTACTAATTCAAATTTGCATACTGAATTTTCTTGAAAATTTGAAATGATTTTCTACGGAATACGAGCTAATCAAAGATTTTAAAAATCAAAATCATTTTAGTGCTCATAAACTGACCACATGTGTTATTATATGCGTTCATATCTTATGATCTTATGTACGTATTGAATTAAGTAAGAGTAATGCTTTTCAGTGCGTTATCTATTATTGATTCTTTTTATTTACAATTATTAAAAATTAAAATAAATTTTTGTTATCGGCTTCTCAGATGTGCCAGTATTTATATGAACGTATAATGTACGTTATTATATTACTCGTGCGTATCTATATAGCCGTTATATCATCACTCGGTTTTCACTTTCGATAACCTTTTTAACTTCTTATCTCATTTAATAAGACAATTGTTGCCTATGTACATAAACATACGAGTATATATTGTATTATATTAGAATATACTGAGGATGAGATGAGGTTTGATTACCACAATGTACAAACAATCATTCCTAATTTTTTTTTATTGTTATCAAATTTCACTGTTCGGCGTTTTTTTGCAGAAAATCAGTTTTTTTAAAAATTGATTAAAAGCAGGACTCCTAATGCAGAGGAGTTCCAAAATGAGTAGAGGTCCATTACGAAAAACAAAATTAAATCAATTTCTATACAAAAAAAGTAGAAATTTTGGAGGCGGAAGATGCTCTAAAAATTTGTAGTACAAGAAATTAAAATGATTTATACCTGAGATAAGCTAATTCCGAATATAATCCAAGGATATTTTCTGGATGATGATTTTAATAAAAAAATTCCATCTTTTTGTTTCAATTCATTTTGATATTGATTTTTATGTATTCGTTTAATAAATGTTTCATAAATTTCAATATCATTTTTATTTTCATTTAAATTATTTAAATTTTTATTATCTGTTGTATGATGATGATTTGATTGAATTTCCCATGCATTTGATTGAATTTCCCATGCATTTGATTCAATTGAATGTTCACATTTATCGATTGGTTTTATTTTTTTCTTACTAAAAGTTTGTATTATACAATTTCCACTTATCATATCTTATTCGAATTTTACAAAACTCAATATTTAAAAAAAAAAATAAAATCAAAAATAGTGCAATCTTATTTATCTTATTTTTTAAAATCAAATTGTTTCTGTTACATTAATATTTATTAGAATTGAAAAAAAAAAAAAATTATAAACCACTAAAAGTATTGAATTTCTCTTGAATTTAATTAAAATAACTTAAAAAAAAAAAATGTGCACAAATTTCAAAAATAACCGACAAAAAATAGGTTATTTATTAGAGAAATACTAGAAGAATAATGATTTGAATATATTGATCTGTATTATTCTTTAGTACAAGTACATTTAAGTACTCATTTGGACTAGTGCTATCGTTTTGCTGCAATTGCAGTTATGCTTTTTGATTTCTAATACTGCAACATTGTTGTCTTGATTAAGAGACTGCTTTTTAGAATTACAAAAAAAAAGAAATACATACTTATTCAAGAAAAAAATTCAAAAGCCATTGTACAATACCACCCTCTTCCCCTAGGTATAAAATGCAACTGAACTGAATAACCAATAACCATTAATATTACCAAACCAACCATCATTTATGTTACTAACTAGGAGACAAGGATTAGACAGCTATGCTGTTTGGTATTGCTACATATACAAGAAATGTGTGTACAAGAAAAATGAAAGTTAACAAAACCAGGTCACTTCTGACGTAGCACCAGCAAACAGCATAGCAGTACATCAGTCTAATATCTACTGTATAGTCACCGGCACTAGTATTACGAAGTCTAGTCACTAGCACTAGGAAGACGGGTGGTATTGAAACACTCTATTAAAAATAATAATTAAAGGAAAAAAACAAACAAACTTTCAGTGATAATAATTAATAAACAAATTTTAGTTTGTTTCAAACTTATTTGTTATATTATTTTACATACATTCAGCTGCATTTTTTTATATAGAAATGATTCAATTTTCTACTCTTTTAAAAATTCTGTCTATAATAAAAATTAAAAAAGATAATTGATTATTTTTAAAGGGAAATTTCAAAAAATTTAAAAGAAACAATTTCAAGAAATGTAAGAGTGTCGTAATTAGGAAATTTAATGTAAAAAGCGTTTTTTCGAACTACTTTCGAAATTTTGTAAAACGAAAACACTGATTTGGATTATAAATGAAATATGTATGTATGTATTTTAATGAACGTTAAATTTTGCATTATTCAAAAACACATGTATAGAAGTTACGTCAGTGGCGGAACTACCATACGGCAAGACTCTGTAATACCGAGGTGTCCAAGCTGAATAGTTAAACTATAAAAAGAAATAAGAGTTTTAAGATATATGAAATACACATATTACGATTCATACAGGTATCAAATCAAGAGATCAAAACATTTCAGTTAATTTAAAAAATAATAAAACATTATTTGAAAAATCCGATATGAAAATTGCTTCCTTTTCCCAGTCGTTTGAAATTCAATTCACTTAATTCCACTTATTGAATATAGATGACTAATAATAAAGTGGAAATACAGTTTTACATAGGTGCTACACGATAATAGATTCATTTCTATTCATTTTGAATATTCACAAAATGAATTTTATATACAAGCCGGATGTATAAAGAATGCCGGAAAAATAATTTTTAAAAATATAATTACACTACAGTTGGCGTTCGAATAGTTGTGACGTATTTCCTTTGTTTAAAAATTTTACAACGGAAAATTTTTATCTGAAGCAAAGTAGAAATTTAAAAGTGGTACCGAAGTTAAAAGAATAGTGTTTTGATTAGAAAGAGAGTGGATAAATAACGGTCCTGAGAACCTAAAGAAAATTGAATTGAAAGGATTAGTACAGGAAACAAGAAACAAATAGGCCTAAAGTGTAATGGTAGAGATCAAGTCTCATAATTTGCTTCAGAACTTAAAAAAATAATAGAAAACCGTTCAAAATTTTTTCTTTCGTCAAGTTTTATTTTTTTTAAAAATTTATAAAAGTTAACAAAGAATAAAAGAATATAAAATAGAAATTAATAAAAAAAGTGATTCACAAAATGTAAAAAAAAAAATGAAAAAATAAATAAGCAAAATTCTTGTCTTTTTTTGCTTTTATGAATGGAATGATGAAATATTATTTTTTTATTTTTTATTTTTTGAATATTCTAGTTAATTGTCCTTTTTCGTTGTAAGTATAAATCGGATCACGTATTGGTTCAACTGGCATGTATCTTAATTGAGCAGTAAATCCATTTGTACGTGCTTCATCTTCCGTTTGAGTTGTCATAAAGAGAACTCTTTGTAGGGTATTGTCTGGAGTGAGAACGTAATAACGGCCATTTGATAATGCCATTACTGTACCCACACTTGGTTGGAAGTTATTGGGTGCAGCATTAAGTTGGGCTGCTTGTCCTGGTGCTTCGTTGTCATCATCGTCATCATCATCATCGTCTTCTGTATTTCCATTATCAGCTCTTGGTGGACCATAACTTTGAGTTGGTGTCTGACGTGGTCCGAATTGTGGAACGAACGAACCAGGTTGTGAGGCAGCAAAACCAGGTTGCGGGGCTGCAAAACCAGGTTGTGGACCAGCAAAGCCAGGTTGTGAACCAGCAAAGCCAGGTTGTGGACCAGCAAAGCCAGGTTGTGGGCCAGAAAAGCCAGGTTGAGGAGCAAAAGCGGCTTGTGGTTGTCCAAATTGTTGTACTTGTGTTTCTTGTTCTTGTCCTTGTTCTTGCTGTTGTGTACTCTGACTGCCAAATTGCGGTTGTTCATTCAATTGGCCAAATTGTTGTTGCTGTTGTTGTTGTCTTTGATAATTAGATTGTTGCTGTTGAATTTTTCCAAATGGTTGTCTTTGTGCAAATTGTTGTTGCTGTTGACGACTTCTTTGCTGTTGTTGACGAAGCTGTCCAAATTGAGGATTATTTTGTGGCTGGAAATTATTTTGCGCTCTTGGTGGAATGTATTCCTGTTGATTTAATTGTCCTTCTGATGATGGCTGTTGATTAAATGTACTTGGAATATTTGCAGGTAATCCTTGAACTTTAAGTAAATCTTCTGTTGTATTTAAACCAGTATCATCATTATCATCATCACCAGGTGGTAAATACGAATTACTTGGTAATACTGTTGTTGTTTCAGCTAATTGTCCAGCAAATGCAACTTTTTCTTTTGTTACTTCAACCTAGAAGAATAAGATGAAAAGAAAAAGAAAACAAGGAAATGATGAAAACCATAAAAGAAAATTTTGGATTTTTGTGCATATGAAATAGAAATTTAAAAATTTACATCAGTAGCTTGTTGTGGCAGAAATTCTCTTGGTAGTGTGAATGGTGCACCTTTTGGTTTCCATCCTGATGGTGGATATGGACCAGAATTTACTGGTGGTTCAGCAATTGTAATTGCTATTGTTGCACATAAAAGGGTAATCTATATTTTGGAAATAAATGAGAAGACGAAAAAAAAAAAACAAAATTGTGATGAATTTTATCAGTAAAATAATTTTTTTTAAGTTAAAACGGAATTAGAAACGAAAAATGTTTTGCACTATTTTTCTCGTAATTATTATTTACAAGAATACGTGGCTTTCATTCTCATAAAATTCACATATGTAGGTAAAAAAAAAAATATTTTCTTTCAGATGTCCTTGAAAATTTTGTTTCACTTTATATCGTGCATGGAATATTAAAAGTAAAATCCAATATGTGATGTGCATCATACCATCGATCGTGCATAGAAAATTAGATCATACAAATAAATATGTATATCCATCAAACACTCAATTTTTGCGTAATCCATTTACATATATTTTGTAATACACTTTGATTTTATCTATTTGAACTTTTTATTTTTATATTTTTTATAACTTTGTTCGTTACACTAAATTCAAAATTTTTGATCAATAAAATAAAATTCAAACTTTTTTCCTTTCATGAATGTTCGTAAATTTTTCTTCTTACCTTTGTAAACATTTTTAATTATAATTAAATTTTATTAATTCAAAATTGTAAAATTTTTGGCTATTTACTATACTACCCACTATACTATTTTATATTAATTTTTATCAAATTAAAAGTAAATTATTATTCGTTACAAAATTTCAAATACGACTGATAAATTTCATTTAATTGTAAACAGTTTTTATATGAATTTGAGAAATTAAACAAATAAAAAAATAAAAAATTTTTTTTTGTATTTAATATTCTAAATGCAAAATATTAAATTGTAAAATAAATAAAAGAAATTAAATAATATATAAAATATACACAAAGTAACGTATATTGCAATGGTAGTGGTATGTAGTAAAAATGTCGTCCGTTTCATGTTTGATTGGCATCGATTTTGTATTATTGTATTAAAAAAAAAAAATTTTTTTTTTTATATTTTTTATTTAACCACCTTGGCGTAGTTTAATACATTAAATTATCACGTAATCATCATCATAGACATTTTGTTCATTTAATTTTTGAAACAATTTTTTTGGTGTTTATGTGTATATGCGTACATGCATTACACTCGCACATGATGTGCCTCAATATATCATTACATAAAAAAGGGGGTAAAGACATGAATCATAAAAAATACAATTTTTGTTTATTTGTTTTTTGCAAACGCATTCTTATTCTCTATACCAAAAAAAAAAAAAAATCAAATCAAAAAGTTCGTTAATTTTATTACTTGTTTTTTCTGATTTATTAAATGCCATTAACGTCATAATTTTTTTAAATTGTATCTGGATTGAATATTTATTAAGTGCTTGAAGTGCGTGAATTAAATTATAGATTATCGATTATCATCTAGACAAATAATGTACATCAATATGCATTCATATATGTATGTTATTGTATACCCCACACAGATAAAAGATCATGATCATGTATGTGTGCACAATTTGTATGTGGGTGTGTGGTATTGAATTTAGGGGTTTTTTTTGTGTATTTTTTGGCAATGTTTTGTCATATGATTAACTTTTTGTATTGTTATAGAATTCAAAGTCATTCGAATTCTTATATTTCAAAATAAATACGTGTGTATGTGTATGTATATTTTTGCAATATTATGTAATTTGGAACAGGATCACATGATCAAAAATTGGATAAAAAAAAATTCTTGAAAATGCTATTCATAAAAACACTGGAATAAGTGATCGTCCTCTAAAAAGTTTCAAAGTTAAGATAAGGTGGATGGTATAGATTTATCCTACATATCTTGTACGATAAATTGAAACGATACTGTGAATATGAAATTTAATTTTTATGGAAATTCCAAAATTACTAAGATCAGCCGGTGTAAACAAAGCAATAAATCAGACCGAATAAAATTTCGGAGAAATAATATTCGAAAGCTTATTAGAAATTGAAAATAATGAGCTAGAGAAGATCTGGAAAAAAATATTTAAAGGAAGTCAAGAATTTTTTCCTTTTCCACCGAAGTAAGAGGGATACATTATTCATAATTTTATTTTATTTGTCTTTTTCTATAACAAACTTTATCCCATTTCTATTTGAGGTTGGCCTTCCAAGCTTTCAGAATTTCTATTTAGGGTTAGCTGCCCAAGCCTTTAGTCTCCTCAAACACTAGTCGTATGCAGTCTCATTTCGTTTAACAGTTTTGCATATTTCATGACTTACTGTATTACTCCTAGCCTAGCCAGTATTCATCATTCTTCTATTCTATTTGTTTTTTTTTTCATTGTCAAGCAATGACCTCTTTCATTTTAAAATGCATTGTGTGCATCCTAAATAGCATTATTGTTTTATTTGAATTTTTTATTTTTATTTTATGTGATCGTGTGGTTTTATATGATATAACATTGACCCATTACAGCAAAACGGAACATCCACTAAAACGTACTTATGTATGTATGTAATATGCCATCAATTCATATAAACTTGCAATTTAATAACGTACACAATTTTTAGTCGTAACGTACCTGAATATGTATGATAAACGATGTTTATAATATAATCGATCTTTTCTTTGAAACAATAACCAGTGATGTAATTTATACTAATTTAACCTACAAAAAGTAAAAAAAAAAGCAAACACTTTTTATATAGTACCTACATATATTAATCGAAAGTAAAAACACAATAGGAGGCAATATCACAATTATATTGAAAAGAAATTAAAATTCATTGCACATTAATGAAAAAAAAAAACATCTATTTTATTTAAAAATAAACTTACAGATACGTTGGAATTTGTATGTATGTGTGTGTGTACGTAAATACATTCATAGCGCATAAGCGTGTTTGTCGTTTTGTCTGGCAACAAAAATTATGTGTCTGACTTTTGGAAAACAAAAAAAAAAATTATGTTATCACACACAAAGTGTATGTAGATAGATCTAAACACTTTTAAGAAAATCAAAGCATTTTTTTGCATGACTCAATTCAAGATCAAAAATGCATTTCATCTTGATATTAAAAATAAAAAATAAATTTTATACATATAATCTGACAATAATACCAAATACGTAACTTAGATGTACGTAAAAAACGCATACGTAATCGGTAATAGATCTACCCGACACCATCCCTACTCATCCACCAATTAAATATAGTAAATACAGACAACCCTTGTATTACGTGAAGGCACAAATAAAATAACAATATTGTTGTATTATTTGTGGTGAAGGTTACATTTTAATTTAAAAAAAATCCATGTTGAATTAATCACGATGTTAGACAGAACTCATATTAATTTTTACGAAATAAAATTACGAACTTTACAAAAACCTCGGTATAAAAATCCAAGCTAAACAAAAAAATACTACAATTTTCTTCACAATAAAAATACCGTTTTATACTCGAGTTACCTGTATACAAAAAGGATTAGAAAAACAAACACAGTTTTAGAAGTTCATAGATAGACAATTGAATACAAAAAAAAACAATCATTGTCTATTGTCATCAAATTTTCAAATGTAAAAAAAAATAGAAAAAATTGTTGGCATAACTTTTAAGACGATCATAGAAGATTGATTTTGATGTATTAATAAATTGCTTCTTGCTGTCTTAAGTACACAAAGATCAGATATTAAAAATCAGCAAATAAAATTGTACACTTGTAGGTTTTTGTTATAACAAATGACTGAACGATTATAAAAAGGTGATCTATTGATCTTAGATTAGAATTTGTATAAATATCAGATTATCAAAATTCAATGCAAAAAACAAATTGATGGAATTTTTGATCATACAGATCGATAAGATCATTTTAATGCGTCAGATCTCGATATTGTATTTTTTTTTTCGTGTATAAATTTTGTAATTTGAGTACTAATTATTTTAAATTGTCTCATTAGAAAAAAATACAAAAATTTTTATTTTGCGTTATATGAAATTATCAAGTTCACTATACCAGAAAAAAAATAATCAGATAAAATCATATCTGATAAAGACTTAATTATCTTTTGAACATTTTTTGCTCTTTTACAGCAGTAATTTACAAACGAATATTTTTGTTTTTTTATATGTACATAAATATTTTTGTATTGGACTTCAGTACATTACATGTATGTGTGTATTTTTGTTAATTTATATCTGACAATATTATCATTGTACACGCACGTTATGCGAACGTTTTTTTTTTTTTACTTGTAATGATCGTATACAGATAATCCTCGCTTTATATAAGGTTAAGCGAGTTAATGAATAATATTTCAAAAAAAAAGGATTCTGTACTAAGTAAACCGCGGCGTTATGTAAAACATATCAAATTTTGTATTATACCCACATACAAAAAAAAAATGTTGGGTATATACATATACATACATCAACAAGGAATTTGTTACAATTAAAAGTTGAAGCCGTATGTTATGAGAGTAGCCTGTACCAGCCTATACGTATATACATACATATGTATGTTCATATTTATTTTCCTCATTTTTTAAATTTTGTTGAAAAATCATCAATATACCGTATCGGACAACTTAAAATTGTCCGTATCTTTTTAATTGTTGGTTAATCATTAATGTTGGTTGGTTAACATTTTTAATTGTTGGTATACAAATGTAAATTGCTACAAGCAAACAATAAAACATCAACTATATTACTCACTTAATCACGATATGTACGTTTACAACGATTAATTCGAGTTTATGTACTGGCGTTTATTTTGATATCAAACTAACGTCTTTTTACTAAAATTTTCTTCTTCCCTCGAAAAAAATGACGAACCTTTTCCATCAATGTCTAAATACAAAATTATTGTTTCCTGTTCATTACATTATCGTAAATTTCTTAAATTATTTGAAAAAATAAAAAACAAATTTGGTTGTATTTACTATTGTTTGTTTACTGGAAGACTTTAGTCAGTATACAGATGAAAATAGCAAGAAAAATTTTAAACTCATTTTTATTGAATTTTGTGTATTGATTTGAACTTTCCCTTTCAGCAATGATTTTTCATTAGAAAAAAACAAAAAAAAAAAAAGAAATTGATTGAATCATGAAAAATGAAAATTTCATTTGTACACAGTAAATTTCCGTCAATTCATGTACAGAATAACTGATAGATTAAATTTATCATGAAAAATAAAAAAAAATAAAATAAAAATTTAAAAAAGAAATCAAAAAACGTCTTTTTTTTTTTTTGTTTCCTTTCTTTTGGAAAATTGTGCAGGTCAGGGCCAATCTTGGCCAATACAATAAACCACATCATATTGTAATAATAATCGATTATTTTGTTTACTCAATTTTATAATCTACATTATGGATTTTTAATAATTGGTTTAAATTTGATGTGATGAATGATCAAATCATCGATGTTAAATTGTTTACCAATTAGTTTATGAAAGATGAGCCATCAAAATGAACGATGAAAATAGTTTGACGGAGAAAGGAAAAAAAAAACTAAATATAAATGTTTAGTGTTGAAAATGTTACATTATTAAATGTTACGTAATCTGTAGTAACTTATTACCTTTTTAACACAGGCTTTAACTATCAGGTCAAATATACCATAATTAACTACACCTATTTAATATACTGTACCAAAAATTATATATGTATCTTTTTGTATTGTATTTTATGGTAAATGTGGCTCCTATATGCTATGTATGCAGACAGTACATTTGAATGTATTTAAAAAATTTTTTTTATCTCTCCCGAAATGATAATTACAATAATTTATCTAAAGAAAATTGAAATGAAAGCATAAAATAATAAATGTATAAATGATCTAATGTTTATAATTACTGGGTATTTAAAATAAAAAATATAGTGTAAGTGCATATATTGAAATAATACAAAAATTATAATTAACATAAAATATGTATATCCAATATTTGTATGTACGTACAATTATATGTCGATATAACATGTAATTATAATAATATACAAATGAATATATGTACATACATACATGGCAGTATACATTTTCAGTAACAGGCAGGATAATTAACATGAGATGTGAAATGTCGATTATGTCAATTTTCGCTTTGAAAAATTAAACTAGGTATATGTATGTAGGAGCTATAACATAAAAAATCCATTCATAAAAATATTTCTTATTATTAAAAAAATTTATTATAAAAATAAAAAATAAAAAATATGATGTGGACATTCAGTAGAAAATTCTGTAAGGTGTTTATGATGAGACATTGACTATGTTATAACAGAATAAAAAAATAATTTTGTGTTACAATTTTACTTATGTACATATTCCACAGTCAATTTAAACTTAAACCTCTGTCACTGAATAAAATTTCATTATAAATTGAGTCAGGGTTTAAAAATATCATGAAATCATCGATCATTAAACGATATAATATACATACATATATTATTTTAAATTACATAGGTATTTGTATTTCTTTTGTTTTTTGTTATTTGATTGATCGATAGTCAAAAATAGGAGCATTGTTAAAATAAAAATGTTATTTTATGTAGTAATAGTTTATTTTAGTCATAATCATAATCTAGAGAGAGCATCATGTTTTTTTGTGTGATCAGGTAATTATTTTACACTACAGTATAATTTTAAGTGCGTGTAGACATCGCCATTACAAGCAAAATCCTTTTTATATGGTTTCTACTGTGAATAAGATAATTTGATAATTTACTGTAATTCATATTTTTAGCATATACATATGTAGTCATGTGTATTCTGATGGAGTATGAAAATATAGTGCTATATGCCATTTTTAAGTTTAATGGTTTATTTTCCTTGAAATTGTTGTTATTTTTATTTATTAAAATGAACGAAAAAGAATGAGAAGAAATACCCAAACATACATGAAAAAAATGAGCTATAATTATCTCTTATTTTAAAATTTGTAGTTTTAAAACTTTGATAAAAGGTTAGTTAAAAATGAAACATTTGATTTTTATTTTCCGTTTATACAGTTCTTTTTTTTATGCAGAATAAAAACATACACAAATATACATAATAATATGATACAAAATAAAAAAAAATTAATTACAATTATTGTTAATTTTTAATTATTACAAATTGTTAATTATGTATTTTAATTAATTTACTAAGGCCTAAAATTTCCCAATTTTTTTTTTGTTTTTCAATTAAATGCATAAATTATACACATATCTAATTTCCAATACAAAATTAAGAAAAGAACAAATAGAAAATATATAATAAAATCCTACATCCTTTCTTAGTTATTATCCTCCCTATATGTATGCATAGTATTAGTATATAATATGCATAAATTTTTTTTTTAATTTGTAATTATGGCAAAATATTTATATAAATTATATACAAAACTAAAATACTTACATATACACATATGTTATGTAAATGTATATATGATATAAAAATGAATCATCTTTATGTGGTGAGAAATATAATATGTATAATATTGTCCGTTATTAATACGTAATGTATGTATATAAGTCCTTAAGAAGAAAATTAATGAACAAATCGATTTACATTTCTACAAAAACAAAAAAAATCCATCATCTAATGATATCCATTATATGTTGGTTGTGCGTTTCTATTATAACCACCAAATCCACCACCTTGTGAACCACCATTGTAACCACCACCACCATTATTCGTCTCTTCATATGTTACCGTTGGACGGTATCCATTCTCGTCAGCCTCATAATTCACTATTTGTTTTCTACCATCCGGTAATAAAACATAATATCGACCTACAGTTCTATCACCATCCCTTGATTCCATATGACCAAAATCTTGTCCACTTTGATAATCTTGTACATCATATTGAAATTCATATTTTGCTGGTCCATAATTTTCTTCGCCGTAACCACTACTACTACTACTACTACTACTACCGTATCCACCATGACCTTTACCGTTTGAATATCCACCACCACCGCTTGAATATCCACCTCCGTTTGAATATCCACTGCCTCCGTTTGAATATCCACCACCGCCGTTTGAGTATCCACCACCCCCGTTAGAGTATCCATTACCACCATTAGAATATCCACCACCGTTAGAATACCCACCACCGTTAGAATATCCAACACCATTAGAATATCCTCCACCATTTGAAAATCCATTTGAATATCCACCATTTCGTTGACTTGATGGCGCACCATAAGAAGATGATGGTTTTGAGAAAATTGCTGATGTTACTGCAGGAGCACCATATGATGTTGAAGGAATACCACCACCGCCGCCACCACCTCCACCGCCACCCCCTATTCCTCCTCGATTGTAAGAATTTTGTTGTGGTGCTCCATATGATGATGATGGAATATTTTGCGGTGGTAAATATTGATTTGTTACGGGTGGTTCACTTTTAACGAATACTAAAAACGTGAAAAGCAAAACAGTTGAAACACCCTGAAAAAGAAAAAGAAAAGAAATACATGCGTACATTAATCAAACGTTTTAAATTTTTACAATAAACAGTGATTAATTAATTTTGTAAAAAAATTTTTTGCTTCCTTTTAAAAAGTAACAATTATTTAAAATTTCTCATTAATTTAATTATTATTAGCTATTGTTTAATCGCGATGTAATTAAACGTAATAATAAAATGATCACGTAAAATGCGAAAATGTATGAGAAAATCTTTATACGAGTAGGTATCACATGCACATGTTGGTTGATACACGATAGATGTATCAAAAATTGTATTGTAACGTACATAAATTCTGTAGTAAAATTATTTAAAAATTAAACGGAGCACAAAAATATTCATTAAAAAAAAAATTATAAATTTATTTTAATTAAAATTTTGATTAAAAAATAAAACAGTACACTTTTGTTTGCTTCAAAAATCCCAAAAATAAAATAATTAATTTTAATATATTCAGAACGAATATCCTTTATCTAGGTTTGTTTGATAAATTTACCGAAACAATATTTTCAAGTTATGAGAAAATTTTCAGGATCCTAAATTTTCCTTTTTTTTTTTTTGTACTTTTTAATTACGACAATTTTTTTTCCAAATTTTATTTTTTATTTTTAATTTTTAAATTTTAAATTTCCAATGTTCAATTTTCTTTTTAAATTTTTTTTTTTTTTAATTTCCAATAACTTTGTGAAATTATCTCATAAAATATGTATTACCTTCATTTTTTAAAAATTTTCTAAATAATCCTTTAATTTGCTAAAGCACAAAACAAATTTCAAAAAAAAACAAATTGTTCCCAAAATAATGCACTGGATTTTCTTCGAAACTTTTTACTTCTTAAAACAAAAAATTTTGTTTGTTCCAAATTTTATTCCAAAAAATAATTTCTTATTCCTTTTTGGTAAAATTTAATTTATAATTTTTTTTTTTGTTAATAACAGTTTTAACTTGTTGCTTCGAAGATGGTTAAAATGTTATTTGATTCTGATCCATATCCAACATCCAGTATTTATATAAAAACTGAAAGATATGTGAATCTTCCTCCAAGATGGTATATACAAATATAAGCATAAAGTAAATGTAACAAAATACGATCTAACCAATAAAAAAAAAAAATAAAAAAATGAAAAAAAAGTTATTGTTGGTTGTATGTATTTTACTTTTTTTTGTTTTTGCTTCATGATTACTTCTTAGCGCTATTCAAAAAGAATAACGCACGTGTAATCTACAAACAAACAGACAAACGTACATACATAACAAACATGAAAAAAATTTTTATGCTCACGGCAATAATAATAATAACGTACAATACAACATAATATTGATATTAACTGATGTAATATCTTATGTGATCATGATGATGATGATGATGATCTTAAAATGTGGTAGTAATAGGCAACATATACAGCAGCATTAACATCACATATATGGGGACCACGAAGCACATATATTGAAGAATTATTGTTATTATATAAAGACAAAGTAATGTACACAATGTAATATATGCAAGTATACGTGAATTATTTAATATATTGTATTGGATAAATTTTAAAGTTAACCTAGAGAATTTAAAACTTAAAATCTACAAAATTGAAAAAAAAAATAGTGCATTGCTTTTGTGGATTTACTGTATTAATTGTAATTTTTTTTTTCTTCAGAGTTTGTATATAAAGAAGGATGAATGAATGAACGAGTAAACCAAGCTAAAATAAGATAATACAAGATCTTTACTATTTTACTTCGGTTATTGTTATAGGAATAATAGCTATGTGTTACAAACCATATGAAAATATAGACATGCATATATACACTTTAAAGAACACACATACGTAAATATGTATGTATGTATATATAAAATGCGAGAAAAATACGATCCAAAAAAAAAATATTTTACGGGGATTTAAAAATATGATCACCATTAAATTGGCCATCAACATTAGATCGCTATTACACTTTGGCATCATTGCCATCACCATCATCATCACCACCCCCACTCACTTCTATCGTTAATGATCGGTGCATTTTGCATAAGAATCTCTACAATATTATTACTTATTACATAATAGTGAAGATCCACATAAACATTGGGTTGAGTTAGGTTAGGATTTTATCTTGTATATTGACATGAAAAGTGTACTCTATACAGATGATATAGTGTACCTTTATATGGTATACGAAAAACGATGTTTGCATAGTAAAAGAATATTAAAGTAAATCAAGTCAAATACATAAAATAAAATGTAAATGCGAAATAATATGTATGTATGTCAATCTTTGAGTAGTGATACATATACATAGTTATAAGTTATAACGATAAAATATGGAAGATCATTTTAAAAAATTTTGATCCGCTTTTTGAAGTGTAATAGTCGTGTCGTGTCTTTGTTATTTTCAAATATTCTTTTCTTGATTTTACCAGCAAGTAAGTGTGTGTGTGTATGTGTGTACAATTCATTAAAATATGAATCTTTTTTAAAATTAAAATGATTTGACAAGTAAAAATATTTCATTTAAATTTTGAATTACATTCACAATACCTCAACACCTCAAGGAAATATACTCTGTTAATTTTTTATTGTATAGGTATTACAATATTATATTAGACCTAGTGCAAAATGTTCATATTATAGTAAATGTAATGAAAACGATCTTGTAACGATTTTTTGTATGTTTATACGCTCATAATGTTTTCAAGTAAATATTTTGATTGTAAAATGACACAAAATAGAGACCCTTTTGAAATTACATGATTTTTATAATTTAATGAACTTTTGAACCTCATTTGATCATTTCTATTCATTATGTACCTATACATATTTATTTTTAAGGACAATTTAATTCACGAAATGTGTATTACAGATGAAAATGCGAATTTTATTTTGTTATAATGTAGATTGAATTTTCGCTCAAAATGCAAATGCTACTTTCAAATCTACAACTACATTACGATCGTTATGAATTGATCATGTTGATAATAGTAATTTGAAATATGTATGATTATGCCCTTTTAACCTTAATTATGATCTATTATTATCTATTCCAGATTTTTGAAATCACGTCATACATATGTTTAATACAAATATTGAACAAATTTTACAACAAGTTACCGATTCTTTATTTAAAATGTAACCGAAATTTTTTGAATTATTTATCTAAATAAAATTTTGTATTAGTTTTGATACTATTCAGTTATTAATGTCGATCACTGTAAAAATCAGATTTTTTTTTTTATGGCAAAAAAAAGAAAAGATTATGTCATAAAAGGATCCTTTTTTTTTTGATTTTTTAAAGTCGAAATATTTCAAATTAATTAGCGAATCTAATCAATTTTCTTTGTATTAACAAAAATATGCTTTTTTTTCTAAAACTTTAGCATAGATGAATTTCGCAAAAAATTTGAAATAATCAATTATATTTGTTACAGAGTTTTTAATGTTTAACCAAATACATATGTATGTATGTAATGCGTTTAATCATCATCTATACAATGATCTTCTATTTTAATTTAAATACTTTCACAAAACAAAAGTACTTATAGGTACGTGTTTGCCTGTGTATGTTCATCAATTTGATCAATAAACGGCTATGTATCATTTTTATGATAAGTGCACATTATAAACATTCCAATTAAATGTTATATATTAATCGCTTAAAAACAAAAAAAAAAAAACAATAATGATAATAAAACCATTCAAAGTCATAAATTATTATTAAAGACATATCAAATTATTTTGATTATTTTCATACACAAATCAATCAAAATGACCATTAATATTTTTAATTTTTTTTTTTTATTGTGTACATAATTTTGCAATGGTCTTTTTTTAGATTTTACGTTTCATTCATATTTACGTACATGGATAACTTTGCAATTCTACTTTTTTGTTTTTTGGATAAAAAAATTTATAAAGACGATCTATAATTTGAATAAAAATGTAGGTAAAAGGAATTTTACAGAGCATGGATCTTGAATATGTATATACTAGTAAAATCTAACTTTTTTCAGTGAATAAACAGGATGGAATATTTTTTGTGCCAGTTGTTAAATAAGGAAAATTTAGCAGTTAATCGTTTCAAATTCATGAAATAAATTGATTATTTAAAGCTATTACCTAAGGAAGTTTTATCACAAGTAAATGAAATATTTTTTATTTTTAATTAAAAAAAAATTTTTTTTCAATTTTTTTAATGATGCAATAATTTTGAATTATTACAAATATAGAAGTATTTAAATTAACAAAGTTCAAATACATAAATGGCTGATTACATTATATATTACACATATGCACGTACATGTGTATGCTCAGATATAAATATATTTTTTTTCTTATCTTCTATAAATACAATATCAAAAATATTTGAATTTTCAAAATTCTTCACAATAATTAATTATCAAAAAATATTTTATCTCTTTTATCATTTCAAAATTCAATTGAATTTCATTTGAAAAAATAAAATAAAACAAAAATTTAGAAATTCCTGTATCTCGTGCAATAGATGTATTGATTATATCTATCTAGTAGAATACACAACTAAAACCAGAAAAAAAAATTTTTTTCATGTGAATTGATAAAATATGAAATCAGTCAATTTACAATAAAAGTATAAATTCCAATAAAACGAATATGAGGAAGTTATATAATTCGTTCAAAAGAAATATTTATAAAAAAAAAATGAGTAATAATATAATAAAACAGTTTTATGAAGATCATCATGATTTGATCCTTGATGTCATTCATATCAAAATATTTGTATTGATTTTATATTGATTTTATATTGATGATACTTTTGAACAAAATATTGCACAATTATTACGTACATATGTATGTGTATTAGAAAAAAAAATAATAACAAATATGAAATAAATTGTTGTCGCCACCATTGTCGGGTTATGTTGTCATGATTATTTTCTGTATAATACAAAAAAAAAAGAAAATTTTTATTTAATTTAAAAAAAAAAATATGTTCCTATTTTTATTTTTGGGAAGTAAAAATTTGATTTTCATTTGAAAATTTTCTTTTATTATTTTCGAAATAATTTTTTTTTTTTTTTTTTTTAAATATAAATCTGAAACGATACTTGAAAATATCTATCATATTTACAGGTATAGAGAGAATGCATGTAATCATATCGAATTTACTATTTATTATAACGTTTTAAACATTTAAATTTTCGATAATAATAAAAATAAAAAATAAACTAAAGTAAAAACTTCACGAATTAAAAATTTTATGTAACTATAAATTTTTTTTGCAAATTTATCATGTGTACCAATATGTACTAAATATATTATGGCATTCATGATCATATAATCATCACTATCACTATCACTTTATAATCATTTCAAATATTTAAGATCGAATTAAATGTAGTAAGTATAAGTAATGCAAATTTCATTTTTTCGAGAAGTACATAAAAATTTAAATGATGCACTGATTACATATACACCAGTTTATGTATATTGCTAAAGCTAAGAATATGCATGCATATGGGTAATCTGTATACCTCTGTAAAGCAACCTACATACGATCAACATGATTACCAAAAGCTGCATGCAGGCACTTTAACCGCATATTGTCCTAATCTCAACATCATGAAATCTTTTCTAGAAAAAAAAACAAAAAAAAAACAAAAATTTGAAGAACCTCTCAAAGATTTCTAAATTTTTGTAATTTTTGTTAATTTGTTGGATGACAATCAGAATCAGCTTGATAATCTGTACACCGCTTAATAGATAAACATTCAAAATAATTTTAAATACATCAGAATGTATGATTTCATTATAATATTGCATTTTTATTATTTTTCCTTTTTTTTTGCAAATTTAAAATTCAGCAGTTATATGAGGTACTAAATGGTATTACTAGTATGTAATAATACCTGATAATATCTACTCATCCATAAGTTCCTCGTGAAATAAATGAACATAATATGATGGCATATAGCAAAAACATCTGGAGCACAAAATGATATATGTACGCAAATTGTATCCTATCCATTTTATCTATGTATCTAGATATGTATCTTTAGGTGCAGTATGCTGTATGCCTAGTATTATGTTGTTATACTGCATTTTCACATAACTAACATGTGCAGTATTTTTGTTCCTTATAATATGATCATCTTTTTATCTTCAACTGGATGAACATACAGACAGCAGACATATACATACAGGTGCTACAATGCAAAAACTTTTTTATTATTATTATTATCTTCTCTTGAAGAAGATTTATATTTAATTGCTACAATGATTCCACATATTCATATACATATGTATCTACGATACGAATATACGATTATAACGATGATCATGTTAATACGTTACTTTGCATGATATCTTATATTTAGATATGTTACATATATTTACATAGATACATATCATTACAAATATTTATCTCTCTGATTGTGATGATAATAATAATAATAATGATGATGAGTATTTATTACAATACACATACATACGTAAAAATTAATGATAATGTAATGGTACAATATTATAACTACATATATACATGTACAAATGAATGTAGACTTTTCTTGTTTTCATTATTAATTAATTTTCTAAAATATATTGTAACGCATGAACTCTCATGACATTAGAAATAAGTTTAAATATGAATATACGTTACATACGTTACATATTCGAGTTCAAAAATATCATATGTGTACGTAGATAGTATACTTTGTCAACGCATTTGAAAAAATCACGATAAATAAAATAATTTTTGTGTTTTTCATATAATACCAAAAAAAAAAATTAATATCTTTTTTGCGTGATTTTTAAGATCTTCTTTTTCTTGTTAACTGGTAATCAAAATGTTCTAATAAATATTAAACGAATTTTGTAACAATTTTATTGTGTGATATTACATATGGGTATCTCATCGTGATTTTATATTATTTAAAGCCAACTATATATGTACACGTATTTGTAATTAATCACAAAACGGATAATTAATTGATACCTTCAAAAAATTGTAAATACATCTAAAATGTGTTGTTTAATGACCTTTTAATTTTTTCAAAACTGATTTCATTAAAAATTCGTGCAAAATATTACACGTATACCTTTCAAATACAATTAAATACTATTTTTTTTTAATTCTAATATTTTTGTTAATTTTTATTTTATCGATTTCTAAAAGAGTTACAAATAAATAAATAATAAACATAACAACAAACATAATAATAATTTAAATAAAAACTAAAAATTATCGTGATGATAATTTCAAAAACCTATGGAATAACTTTTCTAAGTACTCTAATACTTTCATCAATCCATCCTCTTAAAGTTGATACTCTTGTATAAACGCCAGGATATAAAGGTCGAGCACAACCATAACCCCATGAAACAATGCCAATTAATTTTGGTGTATTATTTGCATCATAGATAATTAATGGGCCACCCGAATCACCTTGGCATGCATCTTTACCACCATTTGATAAATTACCAGCACATATCATAGCTCTAGTTATATTAATACCAGATCCAGAATATGCTTTTGAACAACTTTGTTCTTCAACAATTGCAACTTCAACAAATTGCAATATATTCGAACCAGGACCACCTTCTCTAGTTGCACCCCATCCACTAACAATAGCCGATCTACCTGGATATGCTTCTTCAATAATACTAGATAATTCGATTGGTTGAATTGTTGGACAATATTGATAATCACGGTATAAATATAAAACTGCAATATCATTTTCCATTGTACGTCTATTATAAGCAGCATGAGTTATAATTCGTAGAACACCACGTTCAACACCAGTTTGATTACGTTCAGTTACACCAGCACGAATAACCAAGAATGGGGCTACAATATTTTCAACACAATGTGCTGCGGTTGCAATTACTCTTTGTCCAATTATTGAACCACCACAACGATGATTTCCTAAATATCTCATTGATATTTGATATGGAAAATGTTCAATTTTTGTACTTTGTCCGCCAACAATTCGACCATCCAATAATGGTAAAAGTCCTGGCGGTATAACAGCTGCATTACAAACACAAAATATCACTAAAAATTTTACTGTAAGTATTGAAGTGATCATTTTGAATTTACTTTTAAAAAAAAATTCAAATATGATCTGGTTTTTATACTCAACTTGGAATAAAGATTAAAAATAAACATCATCATTTCAAGTTCATTATTACTCTTATCATTACATGATTTTATCTAAAATTTTATTTTTATTTTGACATTACAGAATAGTTCGTTAACCTCATAACTAACTCATTTTTGAATATTTAAATTTTTACGTACGAAAATATTTGAGAAAAATGTGAAAGAGAAAAATGAAGGTAAAATAGAAAATATTTAGAAAATACAAAAAAAAAACGAAAATTTAACACAATTTATAAATTTTATTTAATTTTTATTTATAATATTTTTTCTGAAATTTTTTATCACAAATTTTCTTTATAAACTTATTAGATCCAAAAATTATCGTTTAAATGTTTACATGTTTTCATTGATTGTTATATTTTGTAATTTATTATCAATCCAATTTCGGAATGATGAAACTCGAGTATATACACCAGGATATTCAGGTCTGGCACAACCGTAACCCCATGAAACGACACCAATTAATTTTGGTATATGATTATCATCATAAATAATTAATGGACCACCAGAATCTCCTTGACAAGCATCTCTACCACCATTATCAGCACCAGCGCACAACATATTACCAGTAATTTTTGTATGTCCTTTATATGCAAGTGCACATCTTTCTTGTTCAACAATTGGTACATCAACAAATTGTAAAATTTTTCCTGGATAACCAAGTTCTTGTAATACACCCCATCCAGTAACAAATGCTGGTGCTCCAATTTCTGGCATATCATTAACTTCTGATAGCATAACTGGTTGAATTGATGGACTATAAATGAATTCTTCAATTAATATTAAAATTGATATATCATTATCCAATGTATTTCGATTATAATTTTCATGTAATATTATATCAGATACAAGACGATCAACACCCATTTTATGGCATTCTGTTGTTCCAGCTCGTATTGTTATGAATGTTTTAATTACACCATCAACACAATGGCCAGCACTTATTATTGTTTTTGAATTAATTATTGAACCACCACAACGATGACTTTTCATGTATCTCATTGATATTTGATGTGGAAATTCTTCAATTGTTGTATCATGTCCACCAACAATCCGTCCATCTAATAATGGTACCAATCCTTTTGGTATTGGAGTAGCAAATACGCCAATATATAAACTAATTATAAAAATTTGCAAATTTAATAGAAACATTTTTGTTCACAAATAAATTGTTTTTAATATTAAAAAAATTTTAAAATTATTTTTTCACTTATTCGTTGAACTCTATTAAGGTTCTTCAAATTGTAATGATTGTAAAATTCAAAACCCTTCCAATTTATATACCCTAAATTAATTGCGTCTATTTAAAAAAAAAATTTATTTAATTATAGATTAAAGTTCTTTTCATTTTTTTTTTGTAATCAAATGTAATCAATTGATAAGAAATAATAACATGAAATATCGATATGTAGCCAAAACGCACCTCATCTATTATACATGATTATCAATTGATAAAATAAATTAATGAACGACAAAAAACTTAATAATATTTCCCAAAAAAAAAAAAAAAACCCCTGAATATCCTTGGCCCTTTTTGAGGGCCGATTATTGTTCACATTTTTGTGTCTTTAGACGATTTCAATTTTTTTTGTTTTTTCCATAATTAAAAATAATGAGTATTTTGAAATATGCGTACTTATCTACGCATACTATCGACGTTATGACACGCGTTAATTTTTTCTTTTGATCAGATTTGTCTATGTATATAACTAGACTTATTTTTATTGCGCAGAATGAAAATTGAAAATTACATTTTTCGACCATGTTAAATTAAAAATTATTGGAAAAATCGTTTTAAATTTTCAAAAATTTTTCGATCAATAAAAATTATAAATTGAAATTCGATGTGTTTGGGAAATAGGTAATGCACTTCTTTTACTTCAAAGAAACGGTTATAGTTTAAATTTTTAGTGTAAAAGAAAATTATTTAAAAATTCGTTTTACATCAGCCAAACAAAAAAAAATCTGCTATTGATGATCACTTTTATTAATCACCAAACCCGGAATATTTCGCACATGATCATTAAATTTGATGGCAACATCTAAGCATCTCAGATTAATGAAGTAAATTGCATATTTAAAAAGCTATGATACAACTAAGGTTAATTATGTATTTCAAATATTACACATAAGTGTATGACAAATGCAAGGAAAAATAAGTTAAAAATTTAATTATATTCAAAATGCCATTATTTCTTTTAATTAGACATTAAATTGGTTTTTTTTTTGATAAAAAGCAATTTAATGTAAATTTTGGTAGCAATATTACCAAAAATTAAAATTTTAATAAAAATTTTGTAATGCAAAATTATTTAATATTTTATGGAACATTCAATTGTTGATCTTTATATGCACTTGAAATACTTTACTCCCATCTTAGCTACAATGTATGTATGTAGATCTCATTTATTGCTAGACGAAAATTTTCAAAAAAAAAAAAAAAGGCCACTGTCTAAAAAACAAAGGCCAATTTGACTTGGACAATTAATCAAAATTAAACATGGAGCAAAAAAAAAATCTTTTTTTTTTTGTAACATTAAAATTTCAATTAATCCAAGCTTTTGTGTAGTGCGGAACGTAATAAATATCTGCAAATATGTGTCTTAATTTTTCTTCTTTTCTATAACAAAACTCACTGTTACTACCTCTTTATGAATTAATTTTTTAGTCATTGCATATATAGAAAATTACAGAGAAATAAAAATTGAAAAAAACAAAATAAATAAATTCAGATACTTCCATTAAAAAATGTTTAAAAGCAACCAAAATATGTAAGGCGTTCAATTTAAGACATTAAAAATAAAAATTAATTTATTTTGTGCTTGAAAATCATCTTCTTGTAACGATTTCATAATTGATTTGCATTTTGGTCTGAATAGTTGATCCGTTATGATATTTTCATGAATCTAAATTTTTGATCTAAAGCCACTGTTTTGTACCAGTTCGTATATTGTAGTGAAAAATTGATTATAAACTTGTTACATAATTTCTTTAATTTTTTTTTTTTTTGTCCCAATAAATATGAGCAAGTTCGTACAAGACGAGGATACAAGCAAAAATGTATACGTGTAAACGTATAGAAAAACAAGTATAGATGATCATATAATATATCCATCGTCCCATCGTCCAAGGTCGCAAGCAATAAATCTGAGTATATACATATACATATGTATAGTGTGTAATGTAATTTATTCAATTTTTTATAATTGATCTGATTGTATCATAATTTTGACATCAGCATCAGATTTTAATGGCTTTTATATACAAATAATTCAAATTTTATAACGTATGAAAAGTAACGTACGTGAAAAATTTTTCTTATTTTGTTTTCATATTCTTTTTTTTTTACTGCTTGCTTTTATTTTAACAAATAAAAATAAGAAAAAAAAATTCACTGATTTCATAAGTCAATTTAATAAAATAAATAAAAATAATTTGAAAATTATGATCAAGATAAATTTGGGTAATAAAAATTTTATTGAATTATAACTTAATTTTTTTTTGTCATTTAAAAGAGATGTATTACCGCAAAGGCAATACAAATACACCCGTATTATTGGCACACAATGTAGATCACAGTCCATTCATAAAATAATTTTAAAATTTATCTGATTTAGGAATATTTGATTGCAGATACTGGTCTTCTTGAAATTTTTTATAAAAACAATAAAATTAAAATGAAGTGAAATGAATATAATTGTATTTGATTCAATTTCATTCATTAAATCAAATTTTTGAAAATTTTGTAATAATTATGCAATACAGTGTTACTTACTTTTACTGTGGGAAAAAAATACATATATAGGTATAACCAATATCAAAGAAATGGAATTTGACAAATTAAATGAATTTTTAATCATTTATTTCGCCCTAAGTTGTTTAAGACGATTTTTATGAAATAAAAAAAAAAAAAAATTGAAATGAAAATTTTGAAATTATAATTAATAATTTTTTTTTTTTTTAATGAAACATTGAAAATATAATTGCATTTGACCAAATATTTATCGATTGAAATAGCCGTAATTTAATCGTCATTTTAATGCAAAATAATGAGTTTATGTCTATGTCAAACAGATATCCATACTAAAGTTAACTGTAGTGTAGGTCATGATTATATTTTTGTCCTTTATATTTCGCTATTTACTATAACACTTAAGAAAAAACAAAGAAATTCAATTAATAATTTTTTTAAAAATTTATTTTGAGGCATTTTAATACAAACATACACATATGATCAGTGAATACTATTCAAAACTATTTTCTACATATCGTATAAAAGCCATGTCCAAATACATCATGCATTACTCCTTTATTGGCAGTTTTATTTGAATATCGATTTCAAGGTCAAATCCAAAGAAAATTAAAACATACATACATATGACGTGCAACAGAGCACTACAACATCTACATTACATATATAGGCTTTTTTTTTTTTTTTTTAATTTCATAAAAACATTAATAACAATGAGTAATATGTAGAAAGACAAGAAATATTTCTTCTTTTAAATAAACAAAACAAAGCTATCATTATTTTGTATGTTATTATGATTATTATGAATGAAGATCATGGCATGATCGTATTATACATATGTATTATGGAACATAATAATCGCGATAGATATTAATTGAAAATTTCCATAAATGATTTTTGTATTTGATACATTTAATAAAAAGGTACAATATTTTACTTTTCTTAAACTTGAAATTGAAACGATTTACATACATATATTTGTTAATAATAATGGTAACATATAATATGTAATTTTTTTTTTTTTTTTTCTTTTAAAGTCTTAAGTTAGACCATCATATAGAGGGTCACATTATTGATTGTAAATTACAATGCATACACGTAATGTTTAATGTGATTCATTAATCAATTCATTAAACAAAATAATTTTCAATAAACAAAACACACTTATCTGGTCTGTATGAGTATCATATAATATCTGTATCATTATTAATTTTTGTTATTATTATTAAAGAAAACATCTGATATTTTGCTAAGGTTGCCATCTTTTGGTATAGCAGAGCTCCAGAGATTTCAATTTATTTTCAAGGGTAACTGAAGATTTTCTATCTTCATCTTCTTTGTAAAATTTTCTGTGTTGCGGTTGTATTTTTCTAAAAATTATAAATTGAAAATTTCGAGCTATTTTGTCTGAAACTGAAGATCCGAAGAATCATAGTCAAATTTAGAATCTTAAGAAATGGTAACCCTATATTTTGGTATAATAGTTCACATCTATTAAATATTTTACATTATTTTGATCAGATACAAAATAAATCTAAAAAAAAAAAAAAGAAAATATATTGGATAAATATTTGAGGAAATTCAACACACTACTCTGCACGAGTTTTATAAAATTTCATGGTCAATTTATAAAATAATTAATAATAAAAATCTTTTTAATTCAATTATTAATCTCTTTGTTGTTATATGACTACATACTACTATTATAATTTTGTTATTAATGATTGTAGTGTAATTTAATATCGAAAAATGTGATAGTAAAATGGAATTGTATGAAATTCATAATCCTCATCATTTAAAAACATTTTCTATTATCATCAATGTATTTTATATACTTTTTACCTATTTTTAATAATTTCATTTGATTTAAACTTAATGCATAATTTCAAAAAGATAACAATTGAAAGTTCAATAATTTCAAGGTCGTACACATTTAAAAAAAAAAATAGAACAAGGTAAAGGTTATGTAGCATTTTTTTTTTTTTTTTGAATCAATAAATGTGATCCTATTTGAATGGATGGATGGATGACGACCAAATGCAGATGTATTAAATAGAAATGTTGCATTTAAATCTGACGTTAATAGCAGATATACATATGAGAGGATATAACCTTAATAGAACCATTTTAGGGCATACATTTCCGTTTTTTTTTTTTTTTTGGACGATTTTGCAAAAGATAAAAATGTATAAAGGTCATTAGACATTGCTATGATGGTACATTTATTTATTTCTCTTTGTAATTGATGAAATGAAGATCATATGATCATTCTCATTTTTTATTGTACAACTATTATTGTTATCTCTTTAAGACTATTGAAATATTTACACATATGTACATGCAATATTTTCTTTTCTTTTTTTTTTCTGCTACGATAATCAACAATTAAATGATTTATGTTTATTGCTTTTATTTTACTATAATTTCCAGTAATTTATCATTTTAAATTTCGACGCATTCTCTGTAATTCACAAAAAAAAAAAAAAAAAAATATTAAAAAAGAAAAAATTTAAGAAAAAATCACGTTCGTTTTTCTTTAAATTTGTACATGTGTAGGAAGTATGTGTAAATATAGTCAGACATTATGTTATTTACATTTTATTTCATGTAATGTAAATGATCTCTGATCGTATGATGACCTTTAGATAATAATAATAAACATAAAATTAAAAATATTTCATGAATAAGTTAATTAGGTAGGTATGTTGTATTAAAAGAAAGAAAACTTGTGCAGATTTAAAAAAAAAAATCATTTTTTTTTTTTTTTTTGAAAATGTAACGAACTTTTAAATTTACATTTTAGGGAATTTATTTTTATTTATTTACGAAATTTAAAAATACTTTTTATATTATATTCCATTACATTGTACTTTAATTTTGGACAAAGATTTATAACAGACTCCGTGGCGCAACGGTAGCGCGTCTGACTCCAGATCAGAAGGTTGCGTGTTCAAATCACGTCGGGGTCATCATAAACATTGTTTTTATTTTTTTTCTTCTTTTTCCTATTTTTTTAAATTTTTTAAATTTATTTTCTTTTTTGAATTTTATTGCAATTACAAATTATAAAAATAAGCCATTAAAAGCCACATTGGAAATTCCTTTCATAATCATGTACACAAAATTTAATAATCATGCAAAAAAGTACTACAAACATGCATTCTTTTTTTTGTTGTCATTATGCATTTTTCTTTTGATTATGTAATAATCCTTCATGTTTTTTTTAAAACAATTTTTTTTTGTCTTTTCTAATATCGACTGATTTCAAAAATTTACGTAAAGGTATTTGTTTAGTACCATAAATTACTGAATAGTGATAGTGAATTTTTCATTTTATGATACTGTACGTAATTCTCATATACCTATGTATGTGAGAATTTAATCAGACGTGCATTTTTTTTTTGTTGTTGTTAAATAATAACGATAAAATTTGAGCACTTAAATAGCGTAATGTAATGCACTACAAATACATTATGTGCATTCTCTATACTGGGTGTTTCAATTTTGAGTCTCAGTACATACAGTTGGAAATTTTAAAAAATTTTTTTCGATCAGAAACCAACAAATAAATTTTGTAATTGTTTTATTCAAAGTTTTCAAGATATTTTACATTGAACGATAAATTTTGATGATTTTTATTAAAAGGATCAAAATGGTTCAAACGGTTCATTAGAAAGCAATTCATTTTATCATTGATTTCCATACAAAAGAACTATGATTATCATATGCAATGAATGGCCTCCGAGATTTCAACTTGAAAAATTTTCCAAAAACAAAAGCTGGAATAACGACAAGAAGTTTATGGGAAATTTCCTTTTTTTTTTAATTTTGTAAAATACCCTGTATACTTTCATGTTCTTTGCAAATTACTACTGTAAAAATGACTCATAAATTTCGTTTTTATTACATTCCTTTAAATTATAGATACTCGTAGACATGACATACATAAATAAAATTGATGTATTTACAATTCATGCTTATATGTTTCTGTTTGAATTTTATTTTGTTAATTCTACATGTAACATTCCAAAAAAAAAGCCCAATGTAAGTACAATGATTGTAACACCTAATAAAATGCACATTCATGTACAATACATGATCATGATGAGCGCGATCAATATAATTTTGTGATTGTTTTAATAATTGTGTGTAATTCGTTAATATTACATTTTGCCATATAAAATATGTTACACCACACACAGGTAAATGTTCCATTATAACGGATATAATATTCTTTGTACAGTTTACATCACTATAATTATATCGTCTACATGCAGGATTGAAGCTCGATTGAATCCCGTCTCGACCACATCTGTACTCGATCTGTCCCATATAGACGTTGATCAAAAGATCGAAAGATCCAGGTGGTATCCATTCGACTCGATCCAGCATTTTACCTTGGATCGAATGGAAATATCGTCGTAAAGACCCGGATCGAAGGATCGAAAAATTGAAAGATTATATTTGCAGTTGCGTTGAATTTCGCAATTTGTTATTATTATTTTTTATACATTATTTATAAATTTAGTATAAAATTTAAAAATACCTAATTTAATTTATTTTGTAATACTAGTGCTACTTAACCTTACATTTAGATCCCATCTCGACTCGTTCTTTTGATCCATTGTACCGAAATACGCAAATCTAATTTGTTCCACATTTCAATCTTTGGATCTTTCGATTTTTTCATGTATACGAGGCAAATGTACACAGTAAATTTATCACCTCAAATACGTTAATTCAAAATATTTACTTTATATCTGTAATGCTGTAATTCACCCATGTATCGCTTATATGTAATAGAAAATAATTCAATACAGGTGACTACAAGACAAGCATATCCATAATAATAAAAAATCAAGTATAGCACTTACCCGTATTACACAAATCGATGTTTAAAAAAATTTATTTATTTTTTTTAAAATCATAATTACACCAGTAAATTGTTATGATGTTGGTGACAATATTTTATAGTCGTCTAAGCGATCATCATCGTCACCATCATCATCATCATCATCATATAATTTTCTCTAGTGTATAGAGAATATTTTAATTTTATTATTATGATTATTGTTATTACTATAACTATACTATTACTTACACTTTCGTATTGCATTTTTATATGAACACTCTATAATACAAATACACTTAGCTGTGTACTTTACCATCTTCATTGTATCGTATATCTCTTACTATATCTTGCTATGTCTTAACTTTGTTTTTATTCCTTTGAAATATCTATAATAAAATATCTAAGAGAATGTAATTATTTTATGTGTGTTAAGTAATAACCGTCTGTTTATTTTTTTTTTTGTCTGTTTTTAATTTTATTTTAAGTATATAATTTCACATAAAATCAAATTAATATGGTACAGTAAATTAAACTTTTTCTTTAAGATTTTTCCTCTTTTTTTTCCACGACAAATTTTTCATCTTATATACATACATTGATACATACATTCAATATTTAAATTTAACGATTTATTTCTTCAGGTATGATATTCATTAATTAAAAATGCATTTTAATTAATATTTTGTGAGTGTGAAATGAAATAAATTTCATATAAAATTACAAATTTTTTTTAATCAATCATTTTACATTAAGAGATGAATAAAAACAAAAAAACTAATTAATTGCAATTTGTTTTTTTTTTTTTTTTTGTAATTAATTTTATTTTTACTATATTTGAGAGATGTATGTGTTATGGGAAAATTTATTGAACAAAATGATTCTGCGAAATTTATACTTTTATTATTATTTTTAGGCTACAGATCAGGGTTAACTTTATTTTCCTGATTTTTCATTGCATCCTGGCATTTGTATTTCAATTATTTCTGCTAAATCATTGTCCTTTTTATAAAAAAATTGATGTATAGTTAAATTGTCCATGGGCAAAATCAACTCGGGGTTCTTTTCTTGATCTCATGACCGTTCTATTCGATCACCTTATTCTGGGTCATCCTCTCCTTTCCGTATTGCTTTTTAATACAGGATTTTTCACATTACATCCTTCAGTAGATCTTGTATCCGTCTCTTATTGTAAGAATTCGGTAAGAAGACTGCCTATCTAGGTGATCTCTATAACTTAATATATTTTCCCTATTACGATAATATCTTGTTCTTGACATGTGTGCATGTAAAAAATAAATTATTACATAATTTCATCGTCATACCATCATCTTTTTCTTGTTTTTCTTTTGTACGTGCTGTAAGTACCGACAAAATCGCATTCATTTTTTGTTTTTGTAGGTGCATGAACAAAAGTCAAATTTAATTATGATGTTTTGTTTAATCTATTAAAAATCTGTGTAAAAGTAAAAAAAAAACAATACCTAATTACAATTGTTTTATTATGATTTTTAATTAACTGTATAAATGAATGGAATTTTAGAAAAAAAAAGAAATCAAAGAAAAACGTAACAGAAGAACAATGTAAAAAAAAACGAAGACATGACAACTTTAAATCTTGATGATGATGATGATGATGATGATGACTGTGTTTACACGAGTGTTCATTTAACGTTTTAATGAGAATTTTATCATTTCATAATTTTTTGAATTAAAATGCATTTTAAATGAATATGTCACTATACAGCGTGTTGTTTACATTTTTGCAAATTAAAATACTTTTGTTTTTATGTTGTTATAGAGAATTACAAAATCAAAATATTCAATTAATTTCAGTTACTCCCACATATTATCGAAATTTATACAAGAAAATGTTTGTGACAAAATATTATTATTTTTTTCTTTATAAAGGTGGTTGTGAATTGGAGTGGAACGGAATGGGTAATGCATTTAGAAAAAGTAGACATCTTTTTAGATCAACAGGTGACGTACATATATATATTAGTCGATTAAAAATTCTGAAATCTTTCTGTTTCTGAAATTCATTTCTTTAAATTTTACTAGGTAAGTCTTTTAAGTAATTTGATCTATGGGGACTCTGTCTCTTATTTCCCTTTTCTTTAAAAAAAAAATGCTATTTTGTCTATCATGTCCGAGTGAGATCTTTATTTCAGTCCTTTAGAATTTTTATAAAGAGGATGAGGAAAACTTGATTTCTTCCTTTATTCCCTCAGTCTTCAAATATTTAGTTAGCTTGGCTATGCGATTTACATCGTGTTCTATACCATACTGCAGTGTCTCCAGTATGGAGCACCACTTACAGGCGAAATACATACATATATTAAAATTATAGTCTACTTAATATACCATAAATTTTATTTTACAATAAACTAAAAAAATCAAAAAATGAAAATGTGAAAGAAAGGAAAAGCCAAAAATCTTATTCATATATTGTATGTACAATATTATATGTGTACATATTATTCAATTCATTTTTCACATATAAATTGTAATTTATAGCAATTTATTTATTTTTTTCTACTTTCAAGTAAATTTACTGAGCATCAACAATATTTTCAGATTGTTATAAATTTTAATAAAAACAAAAGCAAACCATTAAAGTGGGATTCTAGATTTAAAAAAAAAATATATATAATAATGAAGTAGCAAAAAAATTGTTAATGTTTGTTCATTTGTTGTACAAAATGAAAAAAATATTTTTTTGAAAGTAATCACAACAATATGTATATTGAAAGGAAAGAAAGATTACATAATATTCGGTAGTGTTACACTAATCTAAATATTAAGTTATAGCTAAGGTAGATGTTGCCGTAGATGCATATATGTGCATATGATTATGCTGTTGTTGATTATGATGACGATGACGATGATGATGATGATGATTATGTTGTATTTACATTCTTTTAATGCACATGAAGAAAAATTGTAAATTACATAATTTTCAATTCATATATCTTTGAAATACGTATGTACAATATTCATGAATTTATATGTATTCCACCTACTTTTCAAAAAAAAAAAAATAGAAAACCAAAAATGCATCCGCATCTTTATTGCATTTGAATGTACATACATACATATATGTACATGTAGTATGATAAAAGTTAAACCGTAACCAGTCAACCTAGATGAACACTTACGAGATATGCATGTACATAATATGTATTGTAAGTATACACCGAATGTTCAATTAAATTCAACCTATAAGTACATTTTATTTAAAATAATCATATTATATGGAGCATATACTTGACTTATACGCCATGGTACAGAGTTATTAAATTATTTAAAAATATTTTAATTTTTTAATTTTCTTTTAATCAAAGTATATGAATTTTTGTTTTAATTTGGTATTGATTTATAGCCATTGAGAAGGAATCGAAACACTTGGTCGATTGATACCTGCATTCATACTCGTATATGAAAATTATTTTGTCTCATAATAATCCCATAAACTTGTATGCTCTGCATTTACCATTATTAAGTAAAAAATATAATCGCAATTTTTGAACCACCTTGTCACATGAGTATAACATGAATATGTGCAATAGACCACCATCATCAGATCATCACTATTCAAGAATAACATTTACATACTGAAAATTAGCATTTAACAAAATATGTTTATTTTTTTCTAAAAGATATTAAGGCTTTTTAAATTTTCTTTTACATTGTCATATTCTTCTTCTTCTTTTTTTTTATTATTAAATTGTTTTTCGTAATTTTTTAGATTATTATTACAAATGAAAAATATTTTGCTTAACACATAAACCGGACAATAAATGAAAACATAGAAAACGTATGTACAGACCTTCAAGAATGCACGTTTATACATATGTATGTATGTACCATCAGGCGTGTCGGTATTCCCAGGCTTTCCATTACACGATATAAAAGTGGAAATTTTGTAGATCAAATTGGATGGATAATAGGAAGAAAATTGCAAATAAATAAAACTTAAACAGAAAGGTATACATTGAAATAAATAAATAAAAGAAAATTAAATCAGTAATTTTCATCTATTTAAAAGGAGGTTTCAAGAGAAAATAAGGAAAAAATAAAATGTATTTTTTTTTCTAACATAACTGTAGATTTGAAATTTCTGAAAATTAATTACCTATAGAAATTTCTTATTTTTGGGAAAACAACAAATTTTCGAATATTGCGGAAATGCTGTAAAAAATGCACATACTAGACTTTAACAGTTTATTGTTCTCTTTTAATTTATTTAAATTTTTTTCTGTATTATACAATAAAAATACAAGAAATTCAAAGAAGACACAGATATTAATTTCAAATTCTGAATATCCCGTATTTTAAAGACATAAAAGAAGACTGTGTAGATGAAAATGTACTTGCCTTAAAACCGAATATCTTGAATATCTTGAAATTATTATTGATATTTGGTCTGCATAAATTGAATTTTTTTTTTCGTTATTGTGATACAGTCCTTAATAAGGAGAAAAAAAATGGTCTTTGGCCTCGTATAATTAATCAATTCCCATTTAATAGGTATTTAACATTTTTCATACATATACATATTTTCAATTATGTATACTCATAAATTTATTGATTTTTCTTAGTAATATTGAAATGAATTGCAGTTAAACGATTTGAAATGTTATAAATTCATCTGATCAAAATTATTAGATAATTTCTCAGCTAAAATGTGTTCATAATGATGTATTTATATAAAAGCCATCAAAAATTACATTACATCGTGATCCACCTGTTACGAAGATAACATGTAATTTGTTGCACATTCATTTTATTATTACGATGCATTCAATGGTAATTTAAAATAAATCGATATAACCATCAGATAGAAAATGATTGTGTTGTATTCATAGTAAATTTATAAATCAGACGAAAATAGTTCGACTTCAATCTTCTGCTGCAATAGTGATCATTTATAAAATGCCTGATCTTCCTTGACTATAAATTCTTGTTTTTTTTTTTCTTTTTTAAAGACCTGAAGTTTTTCAGATACTGTTGTGGCAATCATATAGCAACATGTATATAAGACTAAATTTTATTTACAATATCCCAGGTTTATTTCGCCTAGTTAAAGTTCCTCAAAAGACATTACCATTATCGTTATAGTAGGTTATTTTTTTGCTACTACTCTACTACTATTGATTTAGTGTTCATTCACTTATAATTTATGTGGCCACATAGCTTGATGTTTATTTACATTGATTGCTTTATACTATTTTATATTTGAGTAATTATGTGCTTTTACATTAACGAAAATTAACGTAAAAATTTCTTAATCTTTATATCGTCAAATTTACGATTCTGAAGTTAAAAGGCAGTTAAAAATTTTACATTGACGATTAAAATCAACCAACCGCATTTAAATACATTTTACAATTAAAATTAATGATTGTAGCAAGAATTTGCTTTAAACAAAATGCGTGAAATAAGGAAAATCTAAAATGAAAATGAAAAATTTTCTTTAGCCATTCATCAATGCGTATACATAGATACATAACAATTATGATGCTCTTAGCAGATCAACCGACAGAATTTATTCACTTACTAAAATGACAAGATGATGTACAAATCATCATTCGAAAAAAAAAATTTAGATCAGCAGTTTCAAAAAAAATTTTACCATCATCATCATCGCATCCTCAAGGCCAAATTTAAAATGGACATAAATTTCAAAAAATAATGAGCATATGAATTTGAAAAGTATTATTCTTTTTATATTTTTCTTGCACTTTTCATTTTCATTTGGAAAAATGTACGATCCACTTTTGTACGTGATCATATCTGATTTATGAATGATGAAAATTTTTTTTATATTATCATGAATATTATGCGTGGTTAATGTACACCACATACATATGTATGTACATACATGTGTATACATCAGTCCAATTATGGAATTATCATTGATTTTTAGTCACCATAATATATAAATTCAAATTTATGTTGACCTTGCAAAATTACTTATATGCAGAATTTTCTGATATTTTCATTTTTAGTTATATTGCATTTGTGTACATCATCCGTACACTAATTACTTGCTTATATTACCGCATCATCATTAATTTTCTTGTGGTTTATTTTATTAAAAATAAAAAAATTAAAAAAAAAAATCATAAATTCAGTTAAAAGAGAAAAAAACAAAAATTAGTTCAAGTTGCGGATGTTATACATCATACGTATACGCGAATATTTTGTTTTTTTTTTGCATATGACATACATATGTATGTGTTGGTTGTTTGACATGTATAGATCAAACATCATTTTCATGTCATCATCATCATCATCATCATAATAATAATGTATTGCCCAATATTTTAGGTAGACAATTGCATTCAATTGCTATTTTGAAAATGAAAATGAAAACAAAAATCATTGTACATTGATCTAGAAAAGATAAATGATCATTTTTCAACTGACAAAATGCATTTTTAGTGCAAAGCATGCATACATATGTCGTTAAAATTATGATTATTACGAAGATTATTATTATTATTATTACATTGCATTGTTTTTGTTATTCCATCATCATGTTGCGGTATATGAGTGCATCGATACTTAAAAAAAAGTCATCAAAATTTTTTATGACAAAAGTAAATTTCTTGCTTTAATTTAGGTTGAATTTTTTTTTTTATTTTTATTTTATGTGTTTCGAAGATAAATGTTTTTTTTTTTTTTTTAAATGTAATGATGACCAGAAGCAAAATTATTTATGATATACATGTAAGCGCCATGAAATATTTATAATAAAAATTTAATTTATTTATATAGATATTATTTAATTTATTGGAATTAATTCTAAAATACTCTGTGTGATGTTGTACTCTTTATTTGATGCATATGAAAATATTTTATTTTTTTATTACATACTATGTTGATCGTAAAATATTAAAAAATCTGGTTTCGTTTTTATCTACATATTTCCATATCAGCTACCGTATCTACAAAAAGTAGTTCTTGAAATAATAATAATTTATTTTATAATTATTAATAAAATATTAATTTTAATGAATTTCAAAGATTCCCAAGTGTATGAATTTTTTTTTTTTTTTTTTTTTTTAAATAACAGAAGAGCACAGAATACGGTTATTAAATTAAATATTAATTTTTTTTTTTGTTTTTTAAATAAATAATTTTTGTTTATGAAGATATATACGATAACGTCTTGTTTTATTAATTTTGCTTTAATGAACAATTTCTGATTTATACGTACATAAATATAAATGGCAGTAAAAATGTTCTAAGAAAAAAAGGATATTTTTTTATTTTCATACCATTAATTTTAATTGCACTTCTAATATCATGTATTTAATTAAAAAAATTTGTGCATCTGATATTTATTACATAACTTGGATTTTTTTGTTTTTTTTTTTTGCAATAATTAAGTATATTCATTACTTCAGTAGATGATGTTTTCAATTTAGATGCATTAAAGTGCATTTAATCTTCTTTTAATTAGAAATTCATTAAATGATTATTATAACATCTAATATAAGATGTGTATGAAAAACAAAATTTCGATCTACAAAAAAAAGTTGAGTACGGTTTCATGTAATCCTTAAAAGAATTTTATTATTAATTAAAATTAATTTAATTAAAAACATGTTCTAGTCTATTTAACCTCATTTGATCATAGATACATACAATTAAAATTATTATTACGTGTACATATATTTTTAACATTTATAATTGATTTTTTTTTTACTAGCTCTAAATCGTTTCTGTGGTTTTAATTTAAATCATCATTACAATAAGAAGATTTAAAAAAAAATAAAATAAAACAAATTAGAGTTGAAAATTGCCTATTAAAAATTTGTTAACTTTTATTTAACTAAAAATATTAAAATTTCAGTAAGACACATTTTGTCTAGTTATTCTATTAAAATAAATAAATAAAATACTTTTCGTTGTAATGATCTTTTAATGATCTCATGAAATTTATCAGTACATGATTAAAATTCTTTTATTTATTAATAATGACCTTACGATGATCATTTAGGTGATTGCTATACAATTTGAATTCTTTTATTCATTCATATTTCATGACGTGATTGTTTAAAATTTAAATGATCACTACTAAATTTACACAGATTATTTTATTCGTTATTAATGATCTTCAACGATTATTTAAATTTTACGTTATATCATTCAGAAACGATAACACTTGGGATTATTTTTATGTTATGAAGCAATGAAGTAATGTTGATCCTATAAGTATGTATTAAGCAAAAACAAAAAATTTTTTTCTCAATATAAAATTAAATTTTCTGATTTTAAATCTCCAGCCGTTACAAATAAAATGAAATTTTATTAAGGAAATTGAGTAAGTATGTAGCTAGTGATCGATACTAATGAAAGTATTTTAAAAATTATTCTAAATCTGTTTTTTTGCTTTTTTCATTATTTAATGAGCCAAAATTTTCACAGAAATGAGAAATTTTTCACGGGGGTAAAAGTAATTAAATAAAAAATACAAATACAAAATAAAAAATATTCTATATTTTGTCGAACTATATTACAAATATCTTATAAACAAAAATGTATTATTATAAAAGACAAATACATATAAAAGAAAATTCCTTTTAATAGCACTTAATTTTAAAATTTAAAAAAAAAATAGAAGTAAAGAACTTATTAACTATTCTGTATCAAAATTATAAAATCAACAAGAATATTTCCTTTTTTTATTTACAAGAATATATTTTTTTAATTTTTTTTTTTTTAAATTATTATTATTATTTTTCTTTTCCAAAATGTTCGATACCAAGTAATTCGCAACTGAATTTAAATAATTTTTCACATTTTTCTGGATCTTTAGTACATGGATGTGTTTTAGATCGTACACAATTACTCAAATATGTACCACCTTGTCCTTCTAATTTTGGTTCGATAGCAGCATAAACAACAGATCTAGATCCTTCTTCTGGTGTCTGCAAAATAAATATTAAATAAGAAATATTAGAATCATTAGAAAATTTCGAATTATTTGTAATAATTTTCGATTCTTGTTTTTTACCTTGAAAAGTATTTTCTTTAGACCAGGTACAGCTGTTGTACTTGAATGTGCAAATAAATCTGTATCAACAACACCCGGATGTACAGCATGTACTTGAACGTGTGCACCTTCATCTTGTAAAATTTTATTTAAATGACGTGTAAATAATATTTGTGCTAATTTACTTTGATTATATGCAGTTGCTGGATAATATCGTTTTCTACAAAAATTTCAATTATTTTTATAATGAAAATTTCTTGAAAATAATTTAAAAAAAAAACAAAAATTTTTACCTTCCATTTATATCATTATAATTTATTCTTCCAATTAAATTAACAATTGATGAAACATTAACAATTCTTGAATTTTTCCCTTCCGTACCGGCTGCTTTTAATTGTGACAATAATAAGTGTGTTAATAGGAAATGGCCAAGATAATTAATAACGAAATGTGATTCAAAACCATCTTCAGTTATATGAAATGGTGCAAACATAATACCAGCTGAAAAACAAAAATGAATAAAAAATTATAAATCCATTCTTTTGGTTAAACAAAAAAAAAAAATAATTTGATTTTTGTCCAAATTCAAAACTCACCATTATTTAACAAAATATCAATTTTATCGTAATTCTGTTGAATTTTTTTAGCAAATTCTTTAACTGAATTTATACTGCCAACATCTAATTTTTCACATATTAATTTGCCTTGGATTTTTGTTAAATCAATTATTTTTGATACATTACGTTCAGCTGATAATGGATCACGAACACCTTATGAAAATTTAAAAAAAGAACACAAAGAAAATTCATCAATATTTATCTAAGTTACGGACAAATATTGAAAATCATCAATCAATCATTCCCAAGTTTTAAATAATTTTTCTCATACGTAAATTGTCACATGTTAATGCATGTAAATGCATAACAATGTATACACAGATGCGTTAATAACAAATAAAAATATTTACAAATCACTTCAATAAACACATAATATACAAAAATTAAAGTCAAAAATAAAAATAATAAAAATAAAAATTTTCTCAGAAATATACAATAAATCAACAACTCAATTATATCTCACATCTAAAGGGAAAGAAAATATTTTTAATACAAGTAACCCTCGCGCATTTAGGTACCTTGGACTCTTGGAGTTACGTACTTTACAGATCTTTCTTGTATGAAGAGAGTGTCTGTAAGTAAGTTGCAGAGTTGCAGGGCTTCATTAGAAGTGCGCACGCTTGGAGTAGCTGGTGGGAGCGACCTCTGCAACCTACCAACTTAGCTACCTAACCCTCGCACATTAAGTTAATTGTAGCTGATAATTTGAAAAAATGAAAAAAAAAAACTCATTGTATGCATGTAAAACAACCTCTAAAAGTCTCAGACATTATATTAGGGGATATTTTCGAAGTATGAAATCATTGGTCAGAACTTTTGGAAAACCTTATGAAATACGAAAGACCTTCATTATTTATATTTTTATTTGAAAAAAAAAATTTAATGAATTGAAAATCATCAATCGTCTTCTTTAGTTCTATGTTCTGTCCACATACATTTGACTACATAGCACTTATTTGATTTTCGTTAATATCACCATCTAAATCTAACGTATACTTTGAATATTTTTTTCAATAGATTCAAAAATTAAATCTGTATGTACGTGATATGAATTGAATGTGTATTTAACATAATGTATGTATAATATTAGCTCTAATATTTTACATATATTTCTTATTTTGTTGCTAACATTACACAAGTTCTTTTTATGAATTTTTCATATTATTTGGTTTTTTTTTTTTTGGAATAGAATTCCGGTATTGAGAAGTCATAATGTTATTTTTATTATGTTTGCATATTGAAATAAATTAAGTTTTTATTAGAAATTTTGTTATGAGAACATTTAAATTGCATTAATTTACATATTTATGTGAAAACTTTTTCAAGGTGATGTTAGAATAAATTTCATAGAGTACATTGATTTCTATAAGAAACAAATTGTTTTAGGTTCTCCTTCCTTCAAGATAAAAGTTTCTTCTGAGATGTAGTAGATTAAAATTTTTTGGTCATGTGAATATGATACGACTTTTTGTACTATTGTATATTTATCCTTTTCATCCTAATTAAAATTAGAGGGGAACAATCGAAATTTTTAACACCTGAATTTTTAAAATATAATTTTTCAGAAAAAAAATTCAATATTTTACTTCTTCTTTTTTTTTTATTTAACCTCTCAAGGGACCATAGTGCCTCAATCGATCAATTCATATTTTATTTATCACCCTGTAAAATTTTTGTAATAAAACATTTTTGCTCATTATTAAAAAGAGCATAATTATCATCAATCTCAATTCATTTTTATTTTAAAATGAAAAATATGAATACATGGCTGTAACCCAATAATAATGGACAATGAAAGCTATGTTAATGATATACACATGTGATAAAGCCTTGACCTCTATTCACATGTTTTGTGTTTTTTTTTCTTTTCACACCTTTGATTTAAAAATAATAATAATAATTTTAATTCATTCATAATTTTACAATGATATACTTTTGAATCAATTTCAAGACATAACTTACCCATAATAACAGTCATATCACATTGTAACAATTTTTTAACAATTTCCAATCCAATACCACGGTTACCACCCGTAATAATGGCTATTCGTCCAGGCTGTTTATGCAATTCTGTAACATATAAACAATTTACAGGCATTTGTAAGAATTTTAAGAAGTTTTTTTTTTCCCCCTTTTAAAAATAAAGTTTCAATTGTATAATTAACCAAGGTGGATAAGTTAACTTACCAACTTTATTACGATTTTTTAACATAGCATCATGTAATAATCCTCTCATACCGATTACTTGTAATCTTAATTCAGTTTTCCATTCATACCATGTTTTTGGCATTTCTTTTGATGATTTAAAAAAATAAAATCCTAATATCATCATTATCAATGATATTAATGCGAATATACTTAAAAATCCCATATTATATTTTATTTATGAAATTTATTCCTTTTTTACATGAAATTTCTGTACGTACACAGAAGAACAAATAAAAGAAAACAATTACAAAAATTTTTATGCTCAAATTAACACTATAAAAAAAAATTTCTTTTAAATTCACAAAATAATTATTTAAATAAAAAATTTCAATAAAAAATCACATTTGTATTCTGTTCAATTGCTTATTCTGCAAAATTTATGAAATTTTTATACAAAAGTTATTCATCTTATGTTGCACCCATTTGGTAAGTTTTTTTTTTTTTTGTTTTTTTGGGTTTTCCGTATGAATTCACTGCAATTTATGAGTACTTAAAGTGCAAACGTGATTGTAGAATAAAAAATTACAAAAAAAGAAAAATAAATAAATAAAAATTAAAAATATTTAGCACACACAAATCATAGAAGCAAAACCGATATTTTTTTTTAGCGATTTTTAGTTTTATTTTGCTGTTTCTTTTTTAAACCATAAACAGAAGTAACGTACAAATCAACGATAATTAAATGACTGAATCGCGAACTGTAATCACTAAAATCAATGCGAATATTTCGACAAAAATAAAAAAATATTTTTTTCTTTTCAGTTATTGCTTCATTTTAAAGTTATAAGAGATAAAAAAAAAAACGAAAAAAATTTTTTTCGAGTTTTGTGATCATCAACCAAGTTAAGTAACTAAACAACGAAAAGTGAAAATCTACTGAAAAAAATTCAACAAAATTCGTATATATCACTGGGCATGCTAGTATTTACCTGTAAATTTAATGAAACTACAACGTTTATCGTGTAGAGGTGAGATCGGTGTTTTTTGTTTATTTTTATTTGAAAATTTACAGGTGGGATGTATGTATACACGTATGTATAACTTTAATACAATACTCGTGTACAATGTTATTTAGTTTATTAGCTGATTGACTGACTGTATTTAACCTTCTTTTACTTGTTTGAATGGTTTACAATAACAAAATGGCATAAATTTTCTGTTGTTTTCCATCATTTTTTGTCCATATGTTATATGTGTTTACATATGTATGTGATGATAAAGTCTTATGGTCTGGTTTTCTGGGTTACAATTACAGTACTCTATTGCTATATGTATAGTTTGTTTATTTGTTCAGTACAGTTAAAATTCACAAAAAGTCATTGACCATTTTTATTTTCTGATTTCTTTCAATAAAGACCATGACATATGATGTATCGTTGTAAACATGATCATTGTACAAAAAGTTGTTTATAAAGAAAAAACTAAGTAAAATTGGAAGGATTCGATTGTTTTTTTATTTTTATTTTAATGAAAAACTGAGAAAATAAATAGAACGATAAAAAGAATTCTCAGGATTGAAAAAGCCAGAGAAAAGCTTCGATCAAATAAAATATCGAACAAGAAGAAAATCTGGAAAATTTTTTCTTCGAGGATCTATAAAGATAAAGATTTAAATTTCATTCATTGAATAAATACGCAAAAATAACTTCTTCTTAAATTATGAATGATGATGCTACAAATAGTCATTTGTTTACCCAATCAGATTGACAATATCAAAATAAAACAAGTCGAGGCTACATTTTTCTTATATAAAAACATCAGTATTGTGCAATATCAATACAAAAAAAAAAAAAAAAAATTTTGTAGTTGTTTACATGATTGGCTTTTTTTTATGTTTTGAGAATAAAATTTAATTTAATATTATGCGGTTTTGATGTCATCACCTAATTTGTTTATATTTTTAAACGAATTTTTATTTTCTTTCATTTTATTATAAAAATTTTATTATATTGTTTTAATTTATTAACTCATAATAATGCATTAATATTAGTTAATTTAAAAAAATAGAAATTAAAATTAACCTTGGACTTCATAAAAAAAAATTTTTTTATACCAAAAATTTTTGTTTTTCATGATATGTATGTAAATATTTTGAGATTTTTATCTTCTTTATAATCTCTGGATTAAAATTTGTAATTAAAATGAAAAGGAAATTAAATATGCATACGGTATACATAAAAGTGATACATAGGTCGGCTACAAATAGCTGTAAATATTTTTACATCTTTAAGGTTTTAATTGCTTTACAATTTAAATCTCTGTAATTAATCAAATTTTGAATTAAAATTTAAATTCAAACATGTTCTACAGACTTCCTCTGAATAGCGAATAATTAAGACAAAAAATTTTTAAATAAAAATTTTAAATTACGCATTATTATAAATTTAATCGTTCGACAAATTTTAAGTACATCTATAGTCTCGAGCAAAACTTAATTAATCATGTTATTCGAGAAATGCCTGTATATCGAATTACTAATTTGTTTAATAATCTAGTCTTAAGTTTCCGTGTTTTTTCCACATTTTTAATTTCTTAACAACTAAGAAAAGCAAAGAAAAATATGAAAAAAAAAAAAATTTAATTCAATTATTGGTCAAGGTGCAGATTTAGTACAAATTCAAAAATTAAAAAAAAAAAAATGTCCGTTAATTCGTTTATCATTAGAGCATCTCTAATTTACATCTCTGTATATTATTTTCTTGTATAGTTAACTAAGAGTTTTGTAAAGAGATTATAAATTTATAATTAAACGGTCAAAAATAATCTTGAACTTAAAATACATTTTTTTAAAATAAAAATAAAAATAAATTAGGCAAACAGAATAATTAAACTGAATTTAAAAATTAAAATTTTTCTAGTTCAAGGTAAATTGCACACAGTTATAAGTTCAATTTGCATTTTTGAAAAAAAAATAAAACAGAAAAATTCGTTTATCATTATTACACACGTAAGATGAAATTCAAAAAGTAATATTCATTTTTGGGCTATTTTTAGACAAAAATTTTAAGCTATTTATTTTATTTCGAAAAATGAGTGCTTGGTGTCATAAGTAATTGCAATTAGTCTGTAATTATACTTTGATTACACTTTAATCATCTTTAAATTTTTTGATACTTTAGCGTTTATAATAATAAGTCTATCTACTGGTTTTTCCAGTTCTAATTAGCAAAAATTTGTATAGATTACGAAAGACAATTATACCAGACCTATAAATTTCGGAATATTAGTCCAAATTTCATAAATTTAACGATTTTATGGATTGAAATGAGAGGAGGGGTGAACAAATAGAAAATAAATAGCAAATTCACCGGAATCCTTTTTTTTTTTTTTTGTTTTGTTTGTTTGTGAAAGATAACATTATAGCCGAACGCGAACAATGAAACATAAACAATAGATAAAATATTGTCCTAACCTAAGATACAGTACTTAGATAAATTTAATGGATATTGATAGAAATTTTATGAAATCATAATTAACATGTAAATTTGAGAAAAACTTTTATTATCATTATGCAACAGCTTTTATTGATATGTAAATAATAATTATTTTCTTTTTGTTTATTAAATGAAAAATAAACATTAAGTAAAAATGTGTTAAAATGTATAATGTATATTTTACCTTATGAAAATAAAAAATAAATCACATTTTGGTCTATAGATACCCATTAACTTGACTTTAAAATGTAAATAAAAATTAATTGATTTTTTTCAAAATAAATTTTAATGAAAATTTTTATATTTTCATTTATAAAAACCACAAAAATTTAAAAAAAAAAATAATAACGAACTAAAATACTAAATTAACACATTTTAAAGCACAACACAAAATGCTAATTTGCAATAAAGAAAGAGCAAAGTGACATTTTAATATCTTTGTTGATTTTTCTTACTACCACACCTTCACAGTTCACAGTACACAGAATCAGTGCTATCGTTTCTTACACTTTAAAGGTAGTCCAGTTCCAGTATAAGTATAATACTTTCGTAAAAGCGTTATGCATAATTTCTATATAAAAAATGCAACTTCGTGTAATTAATACAATTCAACAAATAAGTTCGAAACGAACTAAAGTTTGCTTATTAATTATTACTGTCTTTCCTTCTCTTCTATTAATAGAGTGTTTAAACACCACCCGTCTTCTCTTAGGATCAAAAGGCAGCTACATAACTAGTAGACACTAGACTGACTAGACTGCTATGTTGCTGGTTCTATGTTAGAAGTGAATTGGTTTTGTTCACCAATGTACAAAAATTAAAAACACATAGCAATGCTTTCAGACTAGTCTAACAGTCTAACAAGTTCAGAAACATAAATGATGGCTGGTAATTTGGTATGGTTATTCAATTTAGTTCATTAGTTGTTTTTTGCACGTAAGTCGAGAAGGATTATATTGTACAGTGTCTCTTGAATTTTTTCTATTATATTTTTTTTATTATTCTAAAAAGCAGTATTTTCTTCGAGACGACAATATTGCAATATCACAAACCAAAAAACGTAACTGCAATTGTAGCAAAACGATAGCACTGTAACCAACAATTTGATCAGCTGATATTTCAACTATCATAATTTATTACAGTGGTAGGTAAACAACTTGATTTTCATTTGAGAAATTTTAAAACTGATTTTCATACGATAGTATAACAGTTTATTTGAATTTTCTTTTCATTTTTGTGACAATGATAAATATTAAATATTTTCTTTGCATACCCAATTTTATCCGAGACAAGTACAACACATCTTAGCCATTTACTATTCAAACTAAAAAAATTAAAAATATGAAAATTCGTTATTTTTAAAATTTTAAAAATTAAAAGCATATGAAATTAGTCTAGTACTAAAGTAGCATCAACAACAACATTAAATAAAATATATATACAGATTGCACAGTGACTTCAGGAACAAAAGCACAATAGTTAGGAGACTCCCTTAATGATAAACGACTGAAGCATGGAAATAAGAAAATTTGGAAATTTAAAATTAGACAGAACAATTCTCTAACGGCTGTGTGTCAAGTTTGGCAAGAAAATTAAATTATTGAATTTTAAAATATAAAATCGAATTTTATTAACCAAACAAAAAACAAAAAAAAACATCCTAATGTCCTTTAATGCATACATACAAAAATATGAAAGTAATTATAATAAAAATAATTCTATTCAGTATTACACCAATTTCACGCCATGGTTTCTCTTGAATTTCCAAATAATCGGCGGACTAGAAAAAAAAAAATTGTTAAAAAATTTAGTAAATCATCTCCATTTTCAGGATATCATTTGTTTTTCCAAGATGATAACCAGTCATAAATCAGGTATCAGAAAATATCAATAGCTGGAGATCTTAGAAAATCAAGTGATATTTTGGATTATTGAAAACTGAGAATAATCCTTACATCTGTATATTGTATTCCTAAACTGAATCGTAATGGTGAAAAATTAATTATTGCCATTACAATATTACTTGGTTTCATTATTGGTGGATAGTTTTTTAGCCATAAAATTAATATATGCAAAATATATCCAAAACATGAGCTAAATAACAAAATTTTATACGAATAAACTGAAAAATAAAAATAAAAATTAATTCTATCCTGTTAAAATTAAAGAAAATCATTTAAAATTTTACCTATTTTAGGAACTTTTGTATTTGGAATGTGTTTTACTAAAATTAAATATGATATGAAAATAATAAGAATTGCACATAAATTTAATCCACCACGTTTTAATCCATCCAAACAGAATGAAAGTAAAATAATTATCGAAGCAGCTAAAAGAAAATACAATTTAAAATCTGAGAAAAATTCAGTATAAAATGCTTTTTTCTGTTTACCTATTAATGGTGGTATAAAAACTTTTTTATAAAATTGTTGATTTCTTTTCAATCCAAATTTTATGATCATATCAACATTTGTATTTGTATTAATTGAATTTATAAATGCCAAATCATTAAAATTAATTTTTGGGAATAATTTCTTTTTATTTGTTGTTGTATCAACACTAACATTTTTTAAATACCATTCAGATAATTGTGTTAATGGTGAATTATGTTTAATTGGTGATTTACCATCATGTAATAGAGTTATATCAGTATCATGTATACCAAATTCAATTGAACATTTTAAATAATCATTTGGCCAATTAATTTGTTCATTTAAATTTTGTGTACACCATGTATCAATAATTGTCTCTATTGTGAATATTTCTACAGTACCATTATAATAACATTTTTTTATGTATGATGGAAAAAAATTTTGATGTGAATTTTCTGCACCACTAAAAAGATAAAATATGTACATAAAAATAAAAATAAAAATTTTGACAAAAATTTAAAAATAATTATGGAAAAACAAAAAAATTATACGTACTTTCCAATTATTAATGTTGGTATCCAAAAATCTAAATCGATTCCATTTAAACTTTGAATTCCATATTTGATTGGATCCCATTTTAATCTATGATCATTCCATTTCTATAAAAAAAAAAAAATTAAATTTAAATTTTTACTGGTCTTTTCTAATTTAAATTTATGTATATAGGTATACCATTCTTAGTTCAATTCGTGTTGTTAAAACTGATGTCTTTGAATTATATGAGATACCATGTAATTGAAAAGAAAATAAAATCATTTTTAATTCTTGTGGTGGTGTATAAAAACTATAATTTGCATATAAATCTGATATTAATGTTTGTCTTGGTGTTGTAATTTTATTTTCCTCGATGATATGATCAACTATAACAAAAAAAAAAAAAAAAAAACAAAACGTACAAAAAATATTATCCTTGAATATAATTTTACTTCACGTTGATGAAAAAAAGGATTGAAATTAACCAGAACTGAATCCTTTGGATCCTTTGAGGACTGGAGCGCCGCAGGAGAAAAAAAAATACATTTTCTCATTTTTCCTTCTTAAATGGAAGAATTTTGATTCTCAAAATTTTCGAGCTTGAAAATAGTTAATTATTGCGTGAGACAAAATCAAATGAATTTCGAAAATATTGATGGGATATTTTTAGAATTGAATTGAGCAATTTTTACTGGGAGAATACAAAAAAAAATCATTTTATACCAAAAACGATTTATAGGAAAATCTCTTTAATATTTTGTACATTTAATGGCCGTGCATAAAAATAATATTTTTTATTTTTATTTTTTAAACTTAAAATTACAATGGAAATTCTTTAGATTTTATTTGAATTTTTGTAAAAAAATTAAAAAGAGATTTTATTGATTTCTTTTTTTTAGAAAAAAAGAAATATACACGTATTCGTGAACAGTGTGCCGTAGATTCTAAATTTAAAAATCAATTAAAGCAAATTAAAGTTAATAAAATGAAACGACTTCTTTTTTAAAAATATGTGTATAGTAGACATACATAAATATGAGAAGATGGGTATTTTAATCATAGGCTTTTCAATCTATTTTCATTTATTACGTTCTAAAAAATTTTAAAAATATTTTTATATTTTTGTACCTTTCAAACTCATGTGCTATACACAGAATTTTCTATTTTTAACCAAATTTTAATTACACATCGTTACTTACCATCATGGTCTGTTTTACAGTCATAATACCATTTAGCTGGTGTTGATCCAAATGTTGAGAAACTAACGTATTTAACATGTAACGGTGTATCATCTACAAATGTCATATAAGGATCTAATAATCCAGGAATGATAACATCAACTCGTCCATCTTTAAAAATGATCAAATTTTAGATTCAAAGAAGAAATCTATTAATTCTGTCACTCTTATGAACGATTTGAGTAAAATGTTTTACCTGTATATTGGCATATTTCAATTGGTGTTGGATCAATTGGTGATAATATTTCACTTTTGGTTATAATTGCAAGACGTCCTTTACCAATTTGTGGCCTTATTGTACCAAATGTATTCCCACCAGCACCAATTACTTCACATATACATGTAACAGAAAAGAATATGTTTAATTGTTTTCCATGTATGTATATATGGTAGAGACTGTATATAAGGAAACTGCTTATAATAACAATATAACGCAAAATCACGTTTTATATTCCTTAAAAAAATCCTTATAGTGATTTAATTTTGATCACTTCCTTTAAAGTTCTTATATATACGATTTCTACTGTATTTTCCTTACCAATTTCATATACACGATCATTCTTTTTTGGATAATCATTTTCTGATAATAATATATGTGCATCCTTTGTTGTTAATACATAAAATTTTAAATGAAATATTTCATTAATAAAAATTTTCTCATTATGTAAATCATCAATTAAAAAAAAATCACGATATATATAACCAGAATCAACACGATATTCTTTACATTCTAATAAATCTGTATAACTAATATTAAAATTAATTCCATTTACACTATTTGAATTTAATAGAATCAAATAAAATACAGAGATTTTTAATAATTGCAAATTTTTTAACATTTTGAAAAAAAGAAAAAAAAACAGAAATATTTAATTAAAATTTGATCCTATTAAATTTTAGATCTTTTGTCTTATCACGTTTGAAAATAACAATGGATGGATTGTATGATTTTGAACAAATAAAATGCAAAGGGTTTTAATTAAAAAATTTTAGTTATATACAAAGAAATATATAAAAAATGATAAAATTTTAACGCATACATAAATCATATTTTTAAAATAATTTTTACGATTCTACAACATTTACATTCGATATCATGGTATTGTGGTCAAAGTGAGATTGTACAGTGCTAGACAAAATTGTGCGATATCTTTGAAATATTTTTTTTTAGTAAAAGATAATAATATAATGTTTCAGTCTTTGGATGTTGCTTTTATATAGATTTCTTGCTGGAGTTCTTTTTTTTGGAAGTTGTACCCTTGGATGCATATCCCATTTTCCAGTGTCGAAAAAAAAAAACAATAAACCAATAAACCGACAATTTTTTTTTCAAGTTTTGAAACAAAACTTCATAGAATTAGAAATTCATTAGACTGGGACTTTAATTTTTCGTCATAAACATAAGAATGTAAATAATTTTATACATTGTGTAAATTTGTATCTTTTTTTTACCCATTAAGTAACATACATACTTGCGTTGCTTTAATGTGGGTTTACTACATATCTTCACATGTTTTTTTTTTGTTCTTGATAAAATTCTTATTTTTATGTGTATTTTCTGCATATAGGACAAAAAATTTATTAAAAAAAGAAAAAAAAAAGAAATTATCTTGCATATGTGTATTAAAATTTCAATGTCAAAAAATATTAAATATGATATGATTTAAAAGAAAAAAAAAAAGTCATTTTATAGCTGTTGTACATATCTAATAGAGTACAACGAATAAAATATTAATAAAATTTTTTATGGAGTTTTATAAAATACAAATAATAAATAAAACTAGAAAAATTAATCCATAAAAATACTTATACAGATGACCTTCGTATAATATGGAGACTCGTTATTATTGATTTCTAACCTCGACGAAATTGTCTCATTTTAGTTCTGTATAGAGGTTTAATATTTTTCCTTTTAGTTTTGATTTTTTTTTACTGTTGCTATAGTCCTTGAGAAATTCGAGCCTTCTAATCATCAATGAAAATTTTCTTCATCATCTTCTACCTGCTTTATTGCACATTTTCTTTACATACATTACATATTGCAATTTTCAAATATGTATGTACATATGTACATTAAAACCGAAAAATTAATTAAGAATTATTTACGTCCAATCGATTTTGATCACGAGAATAACCTATATCATTTTTTAATAAATTCTATTTGAATTTTTTTAGATCATAGAAGGAAATAAATTTATATTCGAATGAACGTGTATTTTTGTATTTTTTCATATCAATTGTAAAATCTGTTGTTTTTCTTCAATGTCTATTTTATAACAATAAAAAATTAAAATTAAATTTTAGTACACAAATCACATAATGTAATTGTATACTGTGAAAAAAAAAAAAAATTGTATTTTGTATGCGAAACGTAATCATACATACAGTGTTATATTGTGGTGTATAAAAAGCAATAAATTCAAATTCAAATAAAATAATACATTTCCCCTGATTCCGAGAGTCGACGTGGTCGACAATCGACAATCAACTTTTTAGTCGAGGCGATGATAAAAAATTCGTAGTTTGTAAACCGTCAAACTGTCAAAATACAAAATTTTCAAAGAAATTAAATGAGTTGATCGTTGTTTTTGTGTAATTTTTTTATTATTATTATTAATTTTTTATTAATTTTTTTTATTTCCACTTTTTTTTATTACGAAACGCAACACAACGGAAAAAACTCTAACATCAATTTGAAGAAGCGATTGTCAAAATCTCATCGACTAATCTAAGTCGATATATCAACTCAAATCGACTTTCGTGGTCGCAATATTTGCCGCAGAGTCGATGGACGAGTCGATAATCGTTCAAATCTACTCTTGGAATCAGGGCCATTATTTTTAAGTTACGTTAAATTTTTCTTTTTAAATGTTTTGATATCATTTTAATTTATCATTATTACATTCAAAAACTTTAGCAGAAAATTTTAAAAAATTTTTATCGAATTTTCTAAATTAAAAATAAAAATAAAATAAAAGCCATTTTGAAGAGCAGAAAATTAAAATAAAAACTTAAAAAAATTTATTTCAAAAATTTTTTGTATCCTACCATTGTACAACCTTTTCTCATGTTTAAAATAACAAATGTGTGTGTTTAAGCATAAACAAATGAAATTTTCACTTTTATCTAATCTCCTTTCTTATCTGAAAATATTTTTCATTAAATTTTCTGAACAAGTGTTGTATAATCACAAAATTTATCTAATATCTGCTAATAGTTATGACTTTTTTTTTATAAAATATTCTAAAAAAAAGAAAAAAATTTCAGGGTTTTTGGTTTTATCTAAACAATTATTCCCTTTAACTAGTTCATATACAAAGTAAATAATGTAAAGCATAAAGTTTAAAAATCTGTTCATGTTGAAAAATTTATTCAGTTGACCTCGCATTTGAATTCCCGTATCGAGAATAAAAAACAAAAGAAAAAAGGTAATTACATGAAAAAATTGTCTGCAAAGAAATATTTATAAAAATATCATGACCTTTTTTATCATCCATAAATTTAATATTGTGTAAACGTGGACTCCCACAACATTTTATACTATGTAAAATATGCTACATTACAGATATGACATTGAAATGTGATTGTGTCCTTATCATCATCACTTTCATGTTTATCACATCAATTGAATATTTATTGATTAAAAAAAATTTTTTGTTTTTGCCATAAATTTACGTTTTTTATGTAAGAGAAAAACGTACTTGTAGAGGGGAAATAACCATCAAGTATGATTTCATAAGGTTTTCACGAAAAAGAAAAATTATCGATTTATCCTCTCTGTTTTCCATCAATCATCTGTTTTCCATCAAATGATTTTTCACACCAATAAAAGTTTAAATGGTTCATATAAAATGATTGAGAGTTAATAGTTGGATGGAATACAATAATTAAAAATATATTTATGCATCAAGACCAGGATACTGAAAAGGATATTCTACAAGCATACATTTTTATACAGAAAAAGATACAATTTCTTATTAATCAATACTTTGAAATCATGTAACAGTCATTAGGCATATGTGTGTAATTGGGAATTTAACAAAATCTATATAATTAAAAATTCTATGTTTTTCCCATAAATGACCTATAACTGCTCTAATTCATAATGAATACATATTATAAAAGATCTTTGATACAAATTTAAAAATGGGTGCAATATTACGGAACATTTAAACGTGTTAAACATTTATAATTTCTTATTTATAACTTCTTTCTATGATCGATATAATCAATATATGGTTATGTGTAGCAGATAAAAAAGAAATATCATAATCACGTGCAATATAAATAAATAAATAAATAAATATGTCAATATAGTCGCGGTCACTGTCGTCTTCAAAATCAAAAACGTTATTTTTATCAACAGTTTGGTTTGTTTCTTTTTTTTTCATTGTACAGATATTCCTGTACGTATACTAGTACTTATATGTACGTTTTTTTTCTTCTTCTCCACACATTTTGCGTGATCAGCAATTTAATGTAATTTTCATCGAAATATAAAACAAAGCAAAAACGGGGGGCAAAAATGCAATTTTTATATTTTAATATTCTGTATGAAATCGTACGTATCAAAAATGTATAAAATTTCGAAATATTTTTATTTGCTGCATTTTTTCTCGTTGTTCAAATGTCTGATTATTATTTCTTATTTCAATTGAATATAATCTTATAATTTAGCAAAAATTATCGCATAATTTACCATAAATGTGTGGCATTTCCACGCACGTAAATACATACATGCTCTTATATGTGCATATACATTTGTATATTCAATATTGCATCAAATCAAGTCAATATAATTCTCATGAATATGTACACATTAAACATTTTCATAACTGGACACGTTGCATTTTATTTCATTTTATAATTTTTAAACGGCCTTTCATACATATAGATTTTTGTAAGTATGTGCAACAACTTGTATTCAAGCGTATCTAATAAAAATATTTGTACTGCTACCGTTTCGCAAAAACTTTTTAATGTTACTAAGGCTAATCCATAAATTATGCAGTTTGTCCCAGTAAAACACTTTTCCATCAGCGATGAAAAATACATCAGCAAAGTTTCAAATACTCTACTACGCTTCATTAGCATATGATAATCGCGAGTAAAATTCACCAGAATAACCACTGATGACCACCTATATAGCCTATAACAATATTCGAGGTACGATGATAAATGTAAACTATGCTTTAGGATTATGATTAAATGATAGCACTGCACACTCAAATATTTATAACTTGCTATCAAATGAAGACATATAGCTGATGATTGGAATTTGTTCATGAACATTGATTGCAGTGCTGTCGTTTTCCAAAAATTGGAAAGAAGTAAAACACGCTCGAAAAAAGCGCTTTTTAAATTAAATTTTCTGATTACGACACTCTTAATATTTTTTTAGATGATTTTGTTCGAATTTTCGATATTTTCCATTAAAAATGAGCATATAACTTTTAAATTGGCTTTTGAATTTTAATTTCATTTTTAATTTCAAATTCATTAATAATTTTCTATGTTCTATTACATTTGAAAATAAAAATAATTCATATCAAATTAAATGCATGTAATTCTAAAAAACAGTATTTTCATTCAGACGACAGTATTGCAATATCAGATATCAAAATAGTAACAATATTGCAATTGCAGTAAAACGATACGACTGATTGATTGAACAGTAAAGAAATGAAAACAGAAGAAAAGAGTGCATAAATGCAATTAAATTAGTTCCACTATACCCTACAGGTGCGTGTATAATCAAAATACCAACCTACCTGCCTGATGATTATGATGAAGATCATGATGATGATAGTGAAGTTAATGAATTAAACGCAATGCAAATCCAAATAATGTCCACAGTAGGTAATTTGTATTTGTGTAATCAAACAAATATCACATTGATATGTACCTACATGACAATTGCCACCGCTACTGCAATTTTTATTCATTTTTCTTTTCTTTTTTTTTTTGTTGATTTCTAAGAATTTTAAAAATATGTACATACATATGTATAAATATTCCTTTTTCTTAATGTCCAGTATAATAAATATTCATATACTTTTTAACTGATTTGTAAAATATTTAAAAATTCACCTTTTGCCGGTAAACATAAGAAAAAAAAAAGAAACAAAAGAAATAATAAAGTGGAAACAAAGTATATAATGATGATCAATCAGATAGCGCATTTGTTCTTTTTTTTTATTTTTTTATTTCTTGTATTAACTTTTAGATTTTGATTAAAAGTCATCGATCATCACATATCCATCGGGTTTTGGTTTACGGAAAGGCAAAGGATTTTACTTTAATGCATACAAAAAAAAAAATTTCATTAAATATCTAAAGTATGGATTCATGATTTTAAGCAATTCACATTCAGTTTTTGTTTTTTTGTTAGTTATTTTATTTTGTAATGACAGAGTGAGATCAAAAGTGAGATCAATTTGAATTTTTATATTCCACAGTATAACATAAACACCGCATTTTGTCAAAAGAAATTTATATCAGATACTTAATAAAAGACAATATTGAATGGCTTTATGTAATCGGAAAATTTTTATATACTCAGCTCAGTCCTTTTTTTCTAATGATTTCTGCAAATCCTTAGCATTTGTTCATATGTGCATACATAAGTATTTAAGTGATGACTGATTAATTCAATATATGTACATAAATTAATGCATAAAAATGTTTAAATATGCGGAAGGTTTAATGCCAGTTTATTTGATTTTTCATTTTAAACATTATTTTATTCTTTTGTTTGTACTTTTCATTCTTTAAATATTTTCATTAGAAAAATTATTAAAAATTCTTCTTTTAAATTAAAATAAAAATGAGAAATGAAAGAATAAAAATAACGACAACAGGTTAAAAACAATGATCGATCATTTAACAAGTGTACAAAATGGTTTAAACGCATGTACACATGTGTGTTTGTATGAAAAACACTAGAACAATTTGATATGAAAAGAATGTGAAGGCGTACACAATATGACGTTTCAATCAATAAAATCCATTCCGTATTTTTTTTTTATTTTTTGTTTTTTATTCTTCTATCAATTGAATTCTATAGGTGGTACACACATCATTAATATGTACGTCGAATACAACATCAGGAATTTTTCTTTTTTTTTTTGTTTTCTTCAAATACAATTTCCTTTTATAATCATCTATGTATGTCTATGATATGTACGTTCTGAATATTTTAATTTCCTTCTGAAAATGTCATAGAATATAACGTCTATATTAGAAAAATGAACATTTCTTTGTGTGAGTTATCAATGAGAAATTTCAAAATTTTGTGTAAGCATTTTAATTTTCCCAATAGAAAAATTTATTGAAAACCACAAAATTTTAATTAAACTTCAAAATTAAAAAAAAATTTTTTTTTGATTCATAATTTCATTTAATTATAAGATATATGAAGTAATCTAATTTTTATGAAATTTTTTGTAGATAAAAAATCATTGGCAATAGATATTTGGGACATCAGACGGTATATTTTCATTTTGTTAAAATTCCAATCATAAAATTCGATCAAAAATTAAATATTATTTTATGAACAATTTTTTAAATGCTATGAAACAAAAATAAAAAAAAAAATGTTTTATGTATACAAGTAAGCTTCGTACAACACGGTATACGCATTCCTTATGCATTTCTTGAAAATTCCACATCGTAAGAAAATTACATTATAGTATAGAAGACATTGATACAAAAATTGAGATTTAGATTTTAAAAAAATTTGAAATATCGAACAATATCATGTTTAGTTTCATAAAATTTACATTATTTAGTTATTCACGTCAAAATTTTCTGCTAGACAATTTCAACAACACAAAATTCAGGACCAGGTGATGAATAACAGTACGTTCAAATCTAAAATATACACAGAGATGCATACAAAATTGAATGAAAGAATCACGAAAATGATGGCGGTGTTTAAAAATACATATTGATTTTTTGGAGGCGAAAATTTTTAATTGTTTCTCTTCGTCAAAAATATTATTTTGCCTTCATTTTAGATTCGATCATACACATGATATTTTGGCTTTCAAAAGTTCTGGTAATTATAGATCGTTAATTTTTTTTTAAACTAACAATTTCTTTATACCTTTAGTTAGTTATCTTGAGTATAAATTTAACCGGGAAATATCATCTAGATTAGTTTTCTTCATTAAACTAGAGGATTAATTGTCTTCAGGATAGAAATACTTTACTCAGCCCTTAAAAAAATGACATTAAACCAACTTCATGTGTAATTTAAAAATAATTTACGTGTAATTTACAATAACAAATTTCTTCACCTGTCAAAATTTTTAAATTAGTTATCTCAAGTATCAAGTGGTGCACTGTGTTCGAGATATCTATCACCTTAAAGATATTCCGAACCTCAACTACCGGTAAACTTTATGTTGAAGATAAATCTTAACTAGAAATGAAGAAAATCGAATCTTCGGTTTATCCTCAAGATCCTTTTAATTTCAAGATAACTTGAAATGAAGAAAACAGCCCTAAACACAGTATTACGATCCATAATGGACTTCGTCAATGGACTAAATTTTCAAAATTATGTTGTACCAAGTTGCACATACTAAAAATGCCCTATAAAAGTACCGCATTGCTGGATGTTTACCTGTATATTATTTGAATTCATATTCCAAAATCGTAAATTATGCAACACAATATAATAAATCTAAAGAAAAATTAAAATTATATTTTCACTACGATGATTACATGTGTTATTTGTATACAAGTTAATAAATTTTTCTGTTTATTTATTAATAAGTAGATACCAACATACCTACTTAATTATTATGTGTTACAATTATATACAGACATACATTGTATATAGTATTTCAGGGTTAATTAAATCATTATAACGTAAAATGCAATAAAAAAAGCAAAAATTAAAATGAAATAAAATCAAACAGATATTATTATTAGTGAAGAACTGTTTTGCGGTTTCCACTTTCTATATAGGTGTATCAATAATTCGGTATTACAGACGTATATAAAAAATTTTACATGTGCATGTAAGTGTGTAGGTATGTTTTTGTTACTTTAATGCATTTGTATAAAATTTTAAAAACTTTTAAAAAAATAAAATTGTAATGTTCATCAATAAATTTTTGCTTCATCATCAGACTATTAAAAAAAAAAAAAAAAACAGCCAAGAAAAAACAATTTTAATGATTTCTAATGAATAAAACCAGTAAAACTGTAAAATTGTTTGCTTTTATTATTTTACTTAATGCCTTGTAATTTTGTTGTTTTTTTTTTTTTTTAATAATGAACAAATTAATAAAATATTTGGGACAAATAATTCTATATTAAAACGGTGAATCGTTTATTCATTGGCATTATGAGAATATCAGTAATTTTATGTACATAGAGATTGTAATAGTTCATTAATACATCGAATTTAAATCTATCATTTAATGTTGATTAAACAGAAAAATTTATTTCTTTTTTCAATACAAGAGTTCAACAGGAGTGATGTGATTCTCGATCTTGTTTTAGAAAAATTTGGTTGAGTCTAACATCTATGTACCATTGAAACAATACTTCATGAACAGACTATACACAAAAATTTTTTTAAACACATACATATTTGATTGGCAAATGTACCATATTATGTGCAATATAAAACTTATGGATTTGTTGCATTATATAAATCGCCATAAACAATTACAAAAATTCTCCTTTCATAAAATTTATTATACAGTGTGCACACACATAATTATCTATCCATCATGTTGCATTAGTCTACAGTCTACACTGCATTAACATTACATTTTACTATTAATATGCACATGATTACATACTTATATTTATAGTAGATATTTGCGTTTTTTTTTTTTTTTTCAATTTTTTGCAGTTGATTAAATTTACTTAAATTAATGACATTAATGGATTCTAAATTATTCACATTTTTGTAAATAATTTTATATTGATTATCATGATATGGACACATAAAACATTTAAAATTTAATAATATTCAATATAATGCTTATACACTTATAATTATTAAGTATACAAGTATTTATTTAACACTTTTGTGTGTTAAACAAATTTAGCATTTTTCATTAATATAGAGAGACAAGCATAGATTATCATACACTAAATTATGTAAGGTAAATAATTATTTTATGCTTTACTGATCACCTGATCATATAGTGCAAACGCTTAAGCTATTGTTTCATAAAAATTTTATCATATCGGTATCAGTTGCATTTTTGTTTTTTTGTTTTTTGTAAATACAACAACAATACGTAAAAATACATCCAACCACTCAAAATTATTAATTAAATATCATGACAGCTGGTTGACCCTCAAATGCATTCTGTTAATAATTTGTAAAATTGTGCAATGAGATATACAACAAAAACAATGTATAAATTAGATTATATGAATGGATATTACGTTACACATGCGTACAAAAATTATGTGTGAATCTATCAAAAGGTGGTCCATGTTATCATCAGGAATATTTACTGACAACGTATTTGGTAAGACGTGCATGGCATTAGAATATGAGCCTATTAATAATGGGCACTAATGATTATGTTACCTCAGTGTTTGCATCATTTTTTTTATTTTATTTTAATATTCCAATAACTGAAAATTGAAAAAAAAATTTAAAAGAAATAGAATACAAGGTAAATTAAAATAAAAACATAGCAATCTTGACTGATTACAGATTTTTATTGTTCTAAGATACTTTGTAATTTGTATGTATTTATGTATGTATACATGTGGTAGGTACATCGTATAAAAAAAAATTTTTTTTGATATTGATAATGTATGAATTGTGTGGTTTACCACTTTGTTTATTATACAATTTCTAGGTTCTCATCATGTCATTGTTTTGTTTATCCGTACATATACATACATACATACCCATATATAAAAGTGTTCACATTATAAAGTTAATGTTAAGTTATTTAATAAATAAATAAATACGATAAATACTAACATTTAAACATTAATAATAAAAATTAAAAACTTACCTGTATACATATGCTGTGCTTTAATTTTGAAAGCTTCAACTTTAAATCCAATCCAGATTTTTGTTCCAATCAAACAGGTAAGAAGAGATATTTACATGTAGGTATACCATCAGTATATACCAATTACCAATTCAACAACTGAATGAACACGAATATTCATTCGAATGGAATAGGAGATATTAATACAAAAAGTATAAGAAGAAATCATAGGTAGAAAAAAAGCGTTATAGGTTTTATACACAAGTAAAAATGTACAGATTAAAGCATATTATCAGTTGAGAAGGTAAAAAAGTTTTATATACTGGCTTTATATATTATGTGTAGTACATTTTATGTTGACTGTGTTTGTTTGGTCATGGTTTGGTCGGGCTATTATTATCCATCGTTGCTTTATCGGATAAAGACTTTAACGTGAGAGCGTTTCATTAAAATATATTTTGTCTTTGAATGTTGAACGATACGTACGTGTTGAAGTGTTTCAAAACGGTACGGTATAAATGACGAATTTTTGTTTGTCATCCAATATCATCAACATTTTCTTATCAAAAAGTAACGTCTTCGTTTTATTGTAATTTTGTGCATTTGTTTTTTTTTTTTTACATTGTGAATGCTGGCAAACATTAAGTGCAATTCCTTAAGTTTGAATTTATACACAGCAAAATAAATAAAATAAATCATGATATCTCATGAAATCTTGTTGAATAAATAAATCTAGTACTCATCACTAATTATTTTGTGTTGTAGTGTGACAGTGGCGACGATTTATATAAATTTTCCTTTTTACTGGCATATAACAAAAAAAAAAAAAGACTGGCAAAATATCAGATTTAAATAACATTTTTACCTCAGTTACCTTCAAAGTTCAAATTTAACAAAAAAAAAGACATTTACTTGCGTTTGATTATTTCTTTTGCTGGTTGATTACCCGTCTACGAACGAAGACGGCAGTTTTTAAATGTGGTATGTTTTGGTCAAAAAATTATTATTATTTTTTTTGTTTATTGATACAAGGTTATCCACTATATACAGATGTTTTTATATGTTAATATTGACGAATTGACTTAAGACATTTTAAGCTAAAACAGGAGACTATTGGCTGGATGTGTATTATATAAAATAAATACCTACCTATGTATTTTGGTTGATTTTGTATACATACATATATATTATTATGGTAGATCTTGTATAAGCTATACATACCCATATTGATAATACACCTGTTATACCATATCATATTTACCTGTTGCTGCTGTTGCTGTTCTATTATAACTTCTTGTGAATATTTTATTGTAATAATAATACTATATGTTGTTTGCTTATGATGATGGCGTCGTCTTATTATTGTCGACGTCATTATGCTATGGTTTTTCTCAAAATATGTACATACATATATGCACAGGATCAATATTACAACAAAAATAACGCGGATAAATTTATAACATTATCATCATTATTTGTGTAATAGTTTTACAAATAAAGTGACAATCGATTTTGAATAAAACACTTAAGTTTGACTTTATCTTAACTGTTACACGTTTCTTTTTTTTTTTGTTTTTTTTTTTAATAAAAAGTCATTTGTTTACATATACAGTGTCAACAATTTTTTATTTATCATTCATGTTACGTTTTCAGGTGTAACTGTTCTGTACCTACATTAATACGGTTTTGAATTTTTTTTTTTTTTGTATGTAATAAAACTGAAAATACCCATAAATTTGGATTACATATTTATTTGATATTTATGTACGTGAAAAAAAAATCGAGTAAACATAATACATGTGTATTTTCGCTTTTGTTTACAAAACATACAATTTTTTATTCTTTTTTTTTTTTTTCTTTTTAATGTTATGTGTGTATTTAATTGTGTGCCAATGAATACGTAATAATGTCCTATAAATAGCACAGTTTACTAAAGTGTGTATTAACCAGACATAAAAAACAAAAAAAAAATAAAAAATAAATATACAGAGTATGTATTAATACTTGATAATATTAATTTGAAAATTGGGAATAAAATTCAAATTTGAAACATCAAAAAAAAAAAAAGTTTAATCCTCCAAAAAAAAGTGTCTAAAAAAAATATCGTTATTTTGATATTTCAAGCGGTAAAGAGAATTACAGAACACTATTTACAGGTATGTATGAAATAAAATTTTCTACCTGTTTATATTAATTGAAGATGATGATTAAATTCATTTTTCTGTCATTTTAAACAGAAGGAAAATTTGAAAATTTTTTTTTCTCATTTAAAAAATAAGAAAAATTAGAAAATTTTTTCTCATTCAAAACATATAAAAAATTTTAAAATTTTTCATTCAAAGCATAAGCAAAATTGAAAATTTTTTCTCTCTCTGAAAAAAATAAGGAAAATTTGATAATTTTTTTTTAAGTTTTCATTTTCATATAATACATACGTAAACATTTAGCCACATTTTGATAATCAATTATTATTAGAATTTTGTCAAATTAAAAAATCCTGTGTATGGAAATCATATTTAAATACAAAATACTACGATATTAGATGATTGATTGTATTATGAAAATAAGTAAACATAATAAAAAAAAAAAAAAATTCAATAGAATTAAAACAAATAAAATCTACTCAAAATCCAGGCTAATAAAAAAGAAACTAGTTATCCATTATCATAACAGTATTATTCTGGACTTTATTTTTTATTAGACTGCTCTGGTATACGTACATATATGTACATAGATAGAATTCTTTGCATTAAGAGAGTATCATTTAATCGTCATCATCCAATGTATGTAATAATAATCATTATTATTATTTTTATTATCTTTAAGTTATCATATCGTAATAACAATAATTTTTGTATCTAACATTAAATTTTATAACAGATTTGTATATATGTATGTAAAAAACAAAAAAAAAAAAAAAATACGTTATAAACGTTTAACTAGAATTAATAACGTTCCTGACCCGCTATATGTACAAAGATTTATTTTTATTGTTAGATTTTGATATAATTTGCATTGGATGTATTAGCTATTTGCAGAAGAGCATACATATATATATATACATATTTCATTTTTATTTTTCTGCTCTAGAAATTCATGATAACTCGGACATTAAAAATTATTAATTCAAATTCTACCATTCAAATTCATATATACACGCATACATATTATATAAAATAAAAAAAATTTTCTATACATACATACATATAATAAAATTTATTTATCATCATTGAGCACCTATACATATACATATATCTTGATGGCTGTATATAGATATATTTTACCACTTATAATAATAATAACAATTTAATCTAAAGAAAAAAAAAAAGTAAAAATAAAATCAGAATTATGTATTACAGATCATCAGCTATCATTATCATCATCAACATTTATATGGTGTTTAGTTATCTTTTTTATATCTGATGTTCGGAATGTATCTTCATGAATACAGTTTAAAAATTTTTACGTTACATATAATAAACTGCAATCCATAGAATAATTTAATCATCATAAAGAAATGTACATATATATAGAATAAGATTTCAACTATTATACACTTTAACTTTTCTTCTTTTTTTTAAGTTTATAATTCATTCATCCAGAAAATTTTCTGAGTAGATTTCCTGATTTCAAGAACAGTATTTTTTTTTATTCAAACTCTAATATTTTATGTAATATATCAATGTACATTATAATGATGTGATATTCAAAATATGATAAATTTATTGCATTAAAATATGAACATATACATTACGAACGTGTATTAAATTCAGTTGTAATAAAACGAAAAAAAAAGGGATCATAAAAAATTATTCAAATTGTTATAACTGTGTTCTCTTTATTATTATTACTTCATTTAATAAACATTACATAAAGTAGTTACAGTATATGAAAGTATCTATATGTATATACATATTTTTTTAATTCAAATAAATTGTTGATATCATATATGTATGTATGTATTTTATCATATCATCATTTTGTGTAATTTTGATAACATTATTTTGAATTAGGTACACATATAGTACCAAATACAAGTTGCACAATAATTTGTACTACATTTTAATAAACACAAATTATATTCACTATATGTTGTTAAATTTTCAAGAATTTCATCTATGTGAATTGAATTCATTTATTTGTTTATTTTTCAATTTACAACTGCATATAATCAATTTCAACATTTTAATTTAAAATTGTTCAATTCAATTAAATAACAATTTAAATTTTTTTTTTTTTTGGTCTAATTTTTTAAAATGCATAAAATTTTCATAAAAAAAAAATATTTAAAATTTTCTCTTTTTTAAATACATTCAGAAAAATCATAATATTCAATTGTCATAAAACAAAAAGATCATTTTAACTCTTAATTTATACACAAACGCACACATATAAAACAAAATCAAATTCCATACATTCCTTAATCGCGTTTTTCGTTTCTTTTATAGTAGTTGGTATGCAGCATTCTTAAAAATTGATTTGTTGTATACACTCGTAAATATGGGTATATATATACATGTAAAATATATGTAAATGCATACAAATACATATAAGTATATATTTTTATATAAGTACCTTTTACGCATACATAATACACCTGAGCACGGGTCAGTCATTCTTTTGGTTCATTATGTTTCTTTTGTATATTTATTGTTCAGTTATTGGTATTTGAATTAAAAGCTTACAATTAAATCTGACATGTAATACGCACGAGTATTATATTTCAAATATCAATTTATTTCGGCTGATCATATTGTAATACATAATCATCATTATAGAAATAATGCTACAGTAACATTTGGTTTCCTTAGAATTTTTCGCTATCCATCTCTACCCAATACATTTATTTTTCAGTCTTTAAATTTTACTAAGAACGCATTTCTCTGACTTTAGACAGCCAAAGAATTTTAAACAACAAAAATTTTTTTTGAAAAAAGTGCGTATTATATGTTAGATTTTACAATGCATTATACAGTGTGAATGTGTGCATTTTAGGTACGTATATTTTTCACCTGCTATTATTATAATGTAGGAATTTAATAGTACGACTAGCTAATATCACGTTTCAAAAATACATTTTTTTTTGTTTAAAATTTTGTAGCTACTTGTACATATCTCTAACTGAAAATGTACACGAATATTTAATGGTACTATGACATACCTTCTTGTTGTTGTTTATTATTTATTTATTTATTTTTTTTTTGTGTACTTACAGTAAAATATGTGTGTATATTCTATAGTAGTAGTAATAATATGCAGTTAAATTAGGTAGCTAATACAAAATTTTGTATCTGTTGTATTTTGTTTTTCATACATTTCCTGTCTAGATTATTTTGAATATTTTTTGTTAGTGAATTAATTTTTATTCATTTAATCACATACTTATAACTGATATTATACACTCTGATCATTTAAAAGCAAAAAACATTAAAAACATTTCAACATAATATTTTAAATAATAATGAAAATAATAGAGAATTAATTTATATGAAAAAAATAAAAAGGATAGACCAAAAGTTAGAAAATATTTTATTATAAATTTTGGAAATAGTGTCAAACAAATATTCCCCCTGATTAGTCTTATTATCACTATATGACTCTTTCATGAAAGTTAATTCATGATTTCCTTCTACTATCTATAAATTTTTGAATATCGTTAGATTGTATGTATTCCATGATTTTTCTAACAATATGATAAAAACATTACACTTGTTTGTCACCACCAAAAAATTTTCAAAAATTATGATTGTATAATTTTCGGATCATCCTATTCATACAACCCATTCTCATTTAGATTCGTTTTTCAAATTTTATTGTACAAAATTTAATATGTAAGCATATGTTATATTGAATACTTTTCTTTTATTTACAACAAATTATAGATACATATGTGTATTCATGTTATTTTATTTAATATTCATGTACTGTTGTTTTGTTACTATTATTATAATGATAATAATATAAAAGAAGTGCAGTTATAAATGAAGAATGCATTTTAAATATTTTTCTTTTTATTTATTTATTTATTTTTGTTTTTTTTTTTGAATAACCTGCTTGTAAAGAATTTCTAACTCAAAAGATTTTGGTGTTAATCAACAAATCAGGTGTATATAAAAAAAAGATAACACAAACATATTCTATTCGCATGTATATTTAAGTATTTTGCTGTATAGGTGTAAATATGTGATCATCTTTTATAAATAATTATTTGTATTTTTTGCACATACAAATTTACCTGTTGTGTTAAGGTAATATTATATACATACTATATATTCAGATTCACGTTTAATTCTAACTCTTTTGTTATTTTAAAAAAAAGTTAATACACATATTTTTGTTTGTTGGTATTTCATTGTTAATTTATTAAAATTCCTATTATAATATTTATGATAATGAAAAAAAAAAATGATGTACATACATATGTATGATACGAGCATTATATGGATACGAACATAATTGTATATGACAAAAGTTAATAATGTTAACAATTTTACTTCAAACTAACAGATATTTTCTTATACCTTGTATGCACGGGTGGTTTACAAATTTGTGGCATTATTCGTATAGCATATATGTATCTACCGTCCTTGTGTAAAAATTTTCTAAACTTTGTCTGGATATTTCATATGTACAAATGTTTTTTGGAAGATATTTTTTCCCCTTCCCCCAATTCCCTTTCAAAGCTTGTAATTTAAAATTGCAAAATAATAAATATGAATAAAGTTCAAAATTGAAAGGAAATGTAGAAAAATAATTCACTAAAAATTTAAAAATCAAATTCATTGTGATTATATAGTCAAAATTTTAAAACTCATAACATTTTACGATGTTATTTCATAATGAACTTTCATCAAAAAAATTTTTCAATCAGTTTAACACATTTTGTGGTACAAAATGAACCACAAAAATTTAACATTTAGGTCAAGTACATGTAATGTACATGCACATCATCATATGTATATCTATAGATTATTGATCATTTGTATACATTCAAATCATTTTTGTTTTTTAATCAACATTAAATATTTAACTCAATCAATTAAACACTAAAAATTAAATAAGCTCAAATAACTGGGTTCAATTTCATATAAGGATTGTATTCAAATTTATTTCAACTTTTTATATTTAAATTTTCAATTTTATACGAATCAGCATGAAATGTAATAAGGTATTAAAAAGAAACCAGTTCACGCATATCACCTGTCTAAAGGACAGATATGTACACATAAAAAAGAAATATTATGGATTAAAGAAAAATTGAAAAAAATAAAAAATAAAAATAAAAATAAATGTTGACAACAGCAAAATTTTACAACAGACTAAAACGAAAAATTTAAGAAATCGAAAGGGAAGAAAATAAAAATGTATGTACAACCTAAAGAAAAGTGCATTAAATGCATTAAAATATTAAAACAAAACACCCGCTGACAGGTAGTTATAGTTTTCTTACCTTCTGTAATCGTCTGTAATCATCAACATCATCATCAACCTCTTCAATTTCGATTTCGTTTTCACTTAATCAATGCAGTTAAATATTCATATTGCTACGTACATATATACCAGTATATATTTCATTGTACATACATATATGAGAACAAGTATATATAGTGTGTAGGTACATACGTACATATATAATAGCCTACATAAATGCATGCATTTACATACACCAGAATGAATGTAGTTACATACGTAAATTACAACATGTACATAAATGAAACCTACCGCAAACAAATTATGTCTATCCTCCACCTGATGTTTGTCTGATCTTTGACCACTTTCGTTGGTACTTTCATTTAAAATGCAAGTATACAATATATGTATAAAACTATAAAGTCATACGTATGCCAACATGTACATACATATATGCATACATAAAGTACCAACGTATACAAGAAATACGTGAATATCTTTTAAGCCATAGAGTGATTGTATTTTCTTACATTTTTATACATGAATGTACATATGTATGTATATAAGATATCTATTTATGTATGCTTAGTTGAAACTTATTTTTTAACTAAAATAAATATAACATACCCACTTTTATTTAAGACTCCCATAATCCAATCAATATATAAATTCAAAGTTAAATGCTGTGCATTTTATTTAATTGCATTGCATTATGTATCTGAGATATCTATTGAATTATATCTATTGAAAATATTTTAAATATGTGATATTACCTGTAGAATCTATGTGTGTACTGTACAACACATCGTCAGGAATGACAGCAATATAGCATAAAGCTGTACATAATATAGCATTTACAAGGCAGCATTAGAAAAACAGCAGGAATATAATATGAGATTTATTCATCTTTTTGATAGTCAAATTAAGAAAATGAAAGAATTCCTCAAATATGGTATGCACAATGCACATATGTATGTACACACAACCATGAAATGTACTGTATACCAAACGTAAAAAGATTTAATTTTAACATTCATAGATTGCAGTCTTAACGTACTTAAAACGAAAGAAGAAATTGACTTTGAATTGTTTATTAGTTTTGATCGTCATCAAAATTACGCTAAGTGAATATATAACCATTAGATGATCATTTCTTTTCTTTTTTTTTTGTACTTATTAGGTAAACCGTACATATGTATTTAAAAAAAAAATATCTCTTGATCACCTGTGGATGTTGGCTGCTGTTGATCATTCATGCGAGTATTAAATCTTTTACCACAGAATTTATAGATATTGAATTTATATGTACATTTAATTCCTAAATAGAAAAGATAAAAAATTTTTCTTTACAGTATAGTGAAGAGAAATGTTTGGGCCATTGGCTTGGCATCTTTAAGTATACACGAATAAATTTCCTTTTTTTTTTCTTTTAACGACATAAAAATGTGTCATTTAGATTTTTCGCTTTTTAATGGTACTATCGAATGCTGTACATATTTCTATTTTTGTACTTACTTTTATAAATTTTCCATTTGTTCATGATTGTCATCAATGCTACTCAAGTAATGTAGAAAACTTTATTAAACTTGGGTTCGTTTTGAACATTTTGTCTGAAATGAAAGTACAAGTAATGTAGATAGATTACAACAACAACAAAAATCAAAAAAATCAAAAGTTTTCTTGGGGTCATTGATTTTGCATCAAAATTAAAGAAAAAAAAAATTCTTTTGTTTAAACTTTAAAGTGATCATACATAGATCTTGAAAATTGGACATTAAAAAGACACACCCGAATATCCACATATTGGTGAAAGTTTGCAAGTATATGTACATAACGTACGTATATAAAAGCAATTACATACATTTTTTCAATATTAATGTTATTTTTAAATGAAGTAAAAAATTTATTGCATGTGTACATAGAGATACACTTGACATACATACAACGCAATACATACATACATATAAATAAAATGAAAATATGAATAAATGAAAAATTTAATTTATTTGCTAGAACTTTCACTATTAATGTAACTAATAGAGCAGAGGCTCCCAACCTTAACCTAAGTTAATGTAATCTTTGCCATATGATTTTTCAATGTCTCATATTCAGGAAAATAAATATAGACTTTTTTGTACCCAGACAAACTTTTGGTTAAATGAATGTTTTTGTGCATATACGAACTGATTGAGAGATATGTATGTACTTCGGTTTGCACATACACGTGATGGGAAACCCCTGAAATAGTGAATTACAAATACCTATTTTAAATAGAAAAATGAAAAGTAATCAAAACACTAAATAATTTTTCATTGAAAATTTCCAATTAAATTTTTCGACATATTTCTTCTTTCTAATTGATGGATGTACAAATTTTTACTGTGGGTAACAAAAAACTACATGATAAAACCATACAAAAAAAAAAACATTAAATTTAGTATTGACACATTTCGTGAATTCTAGATTTTTTTTTAACGAAAAAAAAAAAAAGAAAATATTTCAAATTTTTTAAAAATTATTTTTTTATTACTAAACATTTTGTTGTATTATACATACAGTTCCTATTGTTATAACACAACATGCGTATTTAACAATATAAAAATTAATAGAAATAATCAGAAAATTTTTTATACAATTTTTACCATATATGAAGAGACCAATAAGACATTACTGTATGTACATATGCAGATGTAGCTTCTACTTTTCATTATCTGTGACCATACGAGTATTATGCACTATAAAATTTTGTTTCATTATCGACAATTGCAATCCCTTTGTAGAAATACAACATGACGATGATGTTGTTGTTAATGAAAATGATCATCATGAGGACAATAATATGTTATGCGGTATTATTGTATGTAATAGTTTTGTTTAATGTCTGTCAATAAAAGAATTTTTTAACTCATTCAAACTATTATTAAGCAAAAAATATAAGATAAAATGCATTAATCACTTAGAAAAAAATTAAATAAATTCTAAAATAAGGAGGAAATGATCGTGTCATGTATAAGGATAAAAAAACAGTTATTAAATTCAACAGGAAAAAGGTAACAAAGTGAATGCATAGATTTATCCTTCATCATACTGATACATACATACATATATGTACATAGTAAAAATATATACGATTTTTTTTTTGAAAATAAAAATTTCTGCGAACGAAAGCGATAATGATAAGTAATGGCCTCGAACTACTTCTTTCTAGACAAAAAAAAAAAAGAGTAAGATTTTTTATCTATAGAATATAGAATGTAGATTAATAGAAATGAAGTAATCTGCATGTAAACAATACCACCATCATCATATTATTATTATCAAGAAGTTTTCAAAGAAGGTTGAATTTTTGGAGGTGAAATACAATATCATATGTATATGTAGTTATCAAAATGAAATTTTATCATCCATAACTTTCGTGCTACTTTATTTTTATTTTTTATTTTTCTATTATTCTGCGCAATATGGTTTACATGTTATATAGCATGTATGTATGTCTAAAATATGCTTAGATACATTTACGATCTATAGCACAGTGTCCATATGTGTTGTCCAAGATCAACAACATAATGTGATTGAATACTAGATCTAGAAAAAAAAATTTATTGCAATTCTTATTATTTTGCTGTTATGTTGCGTTATGCTATGTGTTATCCATTTAAAGTCCAGAAATGATGATGATGATGATGATCTGTTATGGTCAGAAATTGTGATCATGAAAAGTTTTATTTTATTTGTTCTCTTTATATATAAAACTTGATTGGAATATAACTAGAAATGTTTGTATATATAACTTCATTATGTATGTATGTATGTAGTTAGAATTTTGGTTTGTTTCTTCAACATTTTTTCTAAAAAAATAAAACAACAACAACAAAAAAGAAGAAACATTTTTTAAAAAAAAAAATTATAACAATAATAGTTCTCCTGTATTTAATATGGACACAATAGTGAATAGTTTGGAATTTTAAATAAATATTATATATGCCTTTATATCCAAATATGAATTTTAAATTTGTTTTACAGGATATTCCCTTATACATATAAAATCGATAAAAAAAAATATCTTGCAAAACATTCATTCTATAACTACATACAAAGTTTCTACCAAGGAACGCGTACATACAATATGTATGTAGCTATTATTCGCGGTTTATTCAAATGGCATAATACATTGTATACGGACGCACTAAGGATAACTAACTCTGTTTTAGAACCCATCACTTCAAAACAACCATTATGTATTTGAAGTTTAAATGAATGGTTTTTAATATTCTTTGGCTGTTTCGTTTGTTAATCATGATGATGATGATGATGATGATGATGATGGTAGAAATGTACGATGCTACATATATGTGTGCATGCATAGTTACATCTAAATTGTCTCCAGGTTTCTTCCAGATGTTATATTACACTCTGGATGTTTGCTACAAAATTATGACAGTAAAAACTAGTTTAATGTTTTTTTTTTTTTTCTATTTAATTTTGTATAAATGTATGATGTGACTTGATGGCTGCGATTAATCTTCTCGACAAGAAGCATGCGTCGATATAACTAAAATGGAATCGGTTTTTTTTTTATTTTGTGACACACGATTTAAAAATCAAGTTATTTCTTTCTTTCAACGTTTGCTTATTTTTATTTATTTTTTTTAAATATAGAATCAAACAAAAAAAAATTTTTTTTTTTGCATGCCATTAGAACTATAATAACAAATAAGAAAACATAACATAACAACAGACATCAGATTCTGTGTTTAATAATATCTTATGGTTAGCCAGAAAATCCCGTATTATTAGAACTCTATAAAAAACTAAAATAATCCATATAAATTATTGTAATATATTTTACTTAAAAAAAGATAAATAATGATATAGATCTTGAATTTCATTTAATTTTTTTTTCCTATTAATTCCAATTCAAATACAGGTAACTCTCGTTTTGTAACGTAGAAGTAATTCATCTTTTTGTCTAGCGCTAAAATTTATAAAAGATTTTGGGCTTCCTATAATATATTCTTTCAAACATCTCTGTCCCCTGATTGTTAAAGTTCTTCATTATTACATATATCAATTTATTTGAGGTATTGGGTAAGTATTTATTTGAAGTATCCCTTTTTGTTGTGATTTAGTCTTTTAAATTTATTTGATATTCTGTTTTCACTCAACCTCTTTTCATTCAAAATATACCATTATACGTCGGTTACCTATATATATGTACGTATGTTATATTATACATAATAGTGATCTGCTTATACCTACGTATATATTATGGTGTACATATATGTAAGTATGTAGATATGTAAGTATTATATATTAGCAGTGTATGTACATATGTATATGATAGTGATCATCTCTGTTTAATTGACATTTATCGTCATCATAATTATAGTGATCATGCATAAGATAAATTTTAATGAATCAATGTTATGTGCATAAAATTTTGATTATTTTTATGAATATAATGAATTTTTAAAATTGGCTTGAGTTCTATTTCATATTCATAGGATTTTTGACATATTGACAAAAATTAGTAAATACTGAATGGAAATTATATTGCATCTGTAATCTGTGCTCATATTACTTATTTACCCACAGATGTAAAATAATAATTTTCAAATGAATTCAATAAGGTAAACATACTTATACCTATATTTATTACTTTGAATTCAAAAAAAAAAAAAAAGAAAAAAAAATGTGTTAATATGATGTAGCACCATCGTTGAGTTATTATCCAATGAAGCATCGTCCATGAAAAATGATACCTGGATGATATAAAAAAAGAGAATCCTAATAAATATACACACAATATATTTACATACCAGGCAAATCATGCATGGGAGAATCTAAGCAATGGTTAACAAAGTTGAATGTCGATAGAATCTAATCATTTAATAATGATAGTGCCACTGATCTATAGAAATAGAAGTGTCATCAATGGTATACCACTATAAACACTTTCGACATACATTTGGATGCAATTGTTTATGCTTTTGAATCTTCAATAGTTCGTATAAGTGTAAACCGAATGGATTACGTTGTTATGATATAGATTATATTTACTCGTTGTACACTAACCAATTGTCAAACAAAATGTTAAATGAAAAATGATTATTGTGCCAATTTGTGGTTTAAATATGAAATAAAATAGCACTAAAAATATACTTTGACTTTTGGTTTTTTGAATAAAAAACAAATGAAAAATTATTTAAAAAATAAAAAATTATTAATTGGCTTAAAGTTGATTACAATTAAAATTTTACAATTAGATATGAAAGGGATAATACCATTAAGGTTTATGTCATTATTTAAGGGAGATATCCAGAACATATTTACTCTTAGAAAAACTTTCATATTTTAAAATTAAAAAATTAAATAATAATGACTTACTATAATTAACTCGTCATATACTAATTATCATTTTGTCCAAAATAATAGTGATTTTATCTATACAATTTTTATGCTTATAAAGAACCGTTTTTTTATTTATTTTTTCTAAAAGTCATTGCATAGAAATCACAAGTCATTAAAATAAGTCATTAAAATATTACGTATAATTCACTTAACAAAAGTGAAAATGTATAAATACCAAATGGATTTCTTTTAAAATCAAATATTTTCACTAAATAAATACATCAAGATTTTAAGATGTGATAATGTTATAAAAACGGACGTATTTATAATACAGAATTTTATTGTATATAGTTTTAGAAAAATATTCCATTCCAAATATTTCGAATATCTAGATATATCTTATATGTAGATTTAGATGTAAATGTATATAAAACATATAAAAAGTACATTGACACATTGCTCAGAAAAGTGGAATGAAGAATTTAATTTGCTAGCTTTATTATGCCATCGACCTAAGTACCTCTTACGTGGTTACAACGTACATACTATGAGTTTGTATACCTACGTATACATTTTATTTTATTTCTTCATTGTGTATTAAATAAAACTATAAATGTAACAATTTACAATTCAAAAATTCAACCATGAAGAACATAATAAGTGACAAAAATTGCAACAAAAATTATATAAGCAATTCATCAAACGCTCTCTGTGGTATTTGTTAAGATTTAATTTGTTTCATGATTATACTGTTGTTGTTGTTGTTGTTTTTAATACACGCATATTTTCTGTCACAAATCAAATAGTATGTTCACCTGTTGAAAATGACATTTTGATTGTGAATGGCTGATATAATCGCTATTCTATCTTTTTTATACGTATAATCAAATGAAATTTGTAGTGTAGCATAAAAGATACTTATAGCAACACCTCATAGATTTAGATAGGCTACAGTATATGATATAAAATAGGGACATTGCTAATAATCCTTAGATTTTTTTTTTGTTTTATTATCATAATTTTATTGTATAATTATGATTCTGTATTTAAACGTAAAATAAGTATAGTAAAAAAGGACATTAACTAGCAAAAATACCATACATAATGGCTCAATAATGATGATGATAAATACAATATTCTGTATTGATGTACCTACATCTTTTTGTCTACTTACATACAGTGTTGATGATAATAATGTAGAATAACTATGTACATTTTTTTACTGATTATTTTAATACAGGCAAATCTCGTATAAAATGGTTTCGTTATAATATAATTCACGAATTGTATTGAATTTTATAGTTATCAAAATTTTAATATATTTTTCAATTTCTAAATTGCTAGCAGCCTAATTTTATTTACAGATAATTCTAGAATGACACTGTTTGTGTTATTGATAACGTAAAACGAAGATTTCAAAATATGGTCATAATTATGTTGTTAATAAAATCGTATTTCATCGATAGTAATTCGCAATATATGTATTATGAATCACACTGTACAAGATTTAAAAAAAAGATACATTATAATCAGTCATGAAATTGAACAAAACAGAAAAAAAAAAAACATAAATTATTGAGAGAAAAAAGTAATAAAAATCTAAAAGCGAAGAATTAAAAGTGCAAATAATGAACAAGCGGAAAAAAAAAGTCTGAATTTAAAATGAATTGACACATTATAAGTAACATGCACACTTCTATGTTTATTTGTATTTATGAATTTTCCTTCTTATAAAAATGCTAAAGTTGTTAAAAAATTTTTTTATAAGTAGGTATTATTATTGCATAAGTCATCACGTATTAAGAATAGTATGAAAAATCATGAAAACAAACGTTTAAAAATGAATTCGTTTCATATATTATTTTGACCCTAAGTTGGAATATTTGTATATGTAATCAAGTTACAAGTCTTGAGTATGTGTATATCTATATGTATAATTTATATATACACAAAACATGATTATTAACACTTGTTGCACACTTCATTTATTCAACACAAAAATTTTTTTATTTTTATTATTTCGATTGTATGCAATCTATGCAAGAACTGCATAACAACAATGTTCATTGCATTATGTTGTAGGGTGTCATATAAGAAAAGCAATAAAAATAAAATTGAAATTTTATAATCATACAAAATGTCCATGGAGTAGCAATTGATTAGCATATAAAAAATGTCATTTTCATATATGTAGGTTTAGTCAATACTATTGAACTTATTTGGGCTAATTTCTCGAGATTTTACTTTTAAAAAAATTATTCAGTGACCTTGTACGTATTCATTTGGCTTTGAATAAAAAAATCCATAAATACAAGACACCCTACTCATCATAATAATAATGAATACAAATGACAGTAATAATAATAATAATAATAAGAATAATTGTGTACTGAAGTACTTATGATTTTGTTTTTAAATTGCAGGTGTTTGACTTTCATACCTTTAAATTATTATTTACTACAATTGTATTTATGTGCATATACTTGCATACTTAAATATATATATATATGTATATTTTAAATCCTACGTAAATTCTTAATATTTGTATTTAATATGTTGTTTCTTTTAATATGCTGTGTTTGAATTTTCTTGTAATGACCTTGAAAAATAAAGAATGAAAATAAAAACAAAGAAAGAAAAAAACTGAATTAAAATAAAACGAAATTATGAATACTTTTTAGATTTAAAGTGTGTTCACAATATCATTCTATATATAATTATATAAAATTCTCAATATACACTATACGGGTAGACACCGTTTTTATGTGTGTATAAGGATATTGAGAGGGCCGTAGAGTAATAAAATGCAATACCTGTTGTCTGTAAATGATTACAACTACAATAAATGGACGAACGTGGTATATTATTTTCATTTAAGAAAAACCATGGTAAAACTTTGAATTGTAACAAAATTTAGTGTCTGTTTATTTTAAATTTTCACATAATCCGGTTCGTTGTTGTAAACAAAGTCCTTCGTACAGTTTCTACCGTACATTTATATGCTAGAAGTGAAAATATAGTAATAAAAAAAAACATATTAAATAAATAAATACATGTTGAAAGATGATAAAAATGTGTAATAAAAAATTAACGTATTAAATATTTTTTAACTTATGGGTGTTTATGACCCAAAGTTCTACACTTTTATTTCTTTTTTTTTTTTTTTTTTTTTTTTGTTTTTTAAATAAGAAACTGGTTTTTATTCTTTTAAAAAAATCTATGTAGCCAGCATTTTTATACTAATTATTATACGTATTGCACTTTTATTCTTTAATCTTCTGATATGTTAAAACCTTTGTAATATGTATAATCTAGCAATCATATTTTTACAAAATCACTTACTTACATCCACATGTATCTATAAAATAACTTATATGATATGTATACAATCAATTTGTCTAGAGTCTAGACCTATTAAATACTATTTCAAGTGTTCTAAAAATTAACATTGCAAATTATATGTTGTATAGATGAATTTGTTTACAAAAAAAAAATTTTTTATTTTATTCTCATGAATAGACTATAGTATACAATAGATTTTTATATGTACACATATCGTACTGCTAGTAGACTCAAAATCAGCAATCAATGCAATCAATAATAATATTCACAAATTAGATATCATTAATGAAATCAAAACAGCATATAAGATGATAGTATACTGGAGAGGAATATCAGAATAAAAATTCAATGGATACCATCTCATATTGATTTAATCGGTAATGAGATAGCTAATATGCTAGCAAAAAAAGGAAGAAAAATAGTACACAAACCACCAGTGACCAGGTAGAATGCGTATTGACAATAGATTACAGAATCTAAAATATAAACTAAATGAGTATAGTTATAATAAAGATAAAGAACAAATACAAGGGAATATTTGCTAAAATATTGAAAGTATTAAATAATGAAATAGTTACACTTCCTTGCAAAAAAGCAGTAGCTAAACTTCGACTAGAAACAGAACATGATTGCCTTAGACACCATCTTTATAGAATCGGCATCGCAGATAAGGACACTTGCACTATATGTGAAATTACAGAAGTAATGAATAAATATCATCTAACATCATGTAACAAACTCAGCGCAGAAAGGAGAAGCAGAAGTGATTATGAAGGACTTTACTGAGAAGCAAGAGAAAAGATGGCGTGAGCCAGTATCCAATGCCATTAGAAAACAACAACAGATTTTTATGAGAAAATCAATTCCTAAAATAAAAATAAAAAATAAATAAAATTGAAAAATATGTAGATATACTTAAATCTTTCAACATTCACAGAATTGAGGAAGAAATTAATTTTAGAAAGAAAGAACCTTCAAAGACAATTTTACCATTTGACTGATTGCAAACAAACGGTTGTTCAATTACTTTACCAGCTTTATACATAACAAAAGAATTTGATTATTATTTGATCTTTATTTTGGATTTGAATTATTGTGATTATCAACAATTACGTTAGACATCAATGTCATAAAGTTTATGTTTATCAAATTTAGATATCAATGGAATCATGTAATTTGAGCTCTAAGCCATTCAAGAGCTTACTAAAACTTTATACGATTCAATCATCACACTTTCCAAAGAATGCCTTTTCAAAATATACCAGAATTATAAAGTGGAACAATAATTTGAATACCGAATTCAGTAGTAATCATTAGATATTCATACAAAAATTTAAATGTTTTAAACTTTGTGTTGGTTACCAGTTTTTCTTTTTTTTATCAAAATAAAAACAATTCACATTTAAATGTCAACAACGATTACGTGAACACAATAACATAATAATTTTATTTTATTTTTTTTTTTTAACAAAATAAAAATAAAACCTGTTAATTACAATCATACGTAAGCGATTTTATCAATTTACAAAAAGCTAAAAACCATCATTTTTTCACGATCTTTTAATTTGATTTATAATAATTACTGTTTAGTGTTTAAAAATAACTTCAATTAGTTGATATTGTTAGGTTTCCTGTTTGTCCATTTTGTCTTTTTACTAAATTTATTTTTATTTTTAGAATCGAAAAAAACAAGGATTCAAGCTTGTTCTATAGAAATATGTTACATAATAAAATCATAAATATCCACTAAAATCACATAAAAAAACAAGGGATCAGTGATCTTCATTCTGATTAGAATTACTTAATTTCTTTTATCTTAGGTAGAGTTTTTGGTTTCTTACGTTTATTTTACCGGTAAAATACAATATAAGAAAGGCTGAAGCTTAATGACTTCTTTGTATTTAATATTCTCTTCTCAACAATATATTTCAACAACAAAAAATTTAAAATGACCGGCGACCACACATGTAGTTGCACACATCATAACATGTGATGATCATATGTACTATATATGATCGTATTATCGTCTATATAATACTGTGCTTCCATAAACTAGACAAAAAAACTTTCCCACGTATTTTGACTTCTTTTCTTTTGTTTTTCTTCATTATCAGCTATTACGTACACATCATCTCGTAAAACTTTTTTTTTGCTTTTTGTTTATTTTTCAGCTTCCGTTTGGAAAATTTCTCTATTTTTGTTCGAATATTTCCAGTTTCTTTGATTTAGGTAATTTTTGTTTTATATTAAATTTTCATCATTGAATTTCCGATTTTTAGTGTTACATAAAAAAGAAAGAAATGGATAACTAAAAAAACTAATTTTTTGTTTTTAATTAATTTGTTTAATACACTTGATTACGTTAAGAAATAGGCACAATCATTGATTGCAGATCATTCGTTCGTCTTGCAAATGCAAACGGGTTAATTAAACTTTAATTATTAATATTGTTTCATTAGAAAATACAGAATGTAATCACAAAGGATAAAAATTTATTCAAAACCATTTGAAAAAAGACCTAACAAAATGTATTTAATAAAATTTTCATTCATCAATTTCTTCTAATTTCCGTGTCTTCGATTTTTCCAAAAAAAAATAAAATTTTCATTAATTTTGAACCTATTGTGAGATCGATCATAACATAATGGACTAATCATTTTATAATAAGTTGATCGTTTACGATCTAAATAATGGAAAGTTAGAAAAAAAAATAATAGTAAAATACAATAAATATGTGCGTATGTACGTATCGAATGTAAAAAATTCAATGAAATTCTAATGAGATTTAATGTATGTATGCATGTATGTCCATTTATTTTTTTCTTCTTTGGTCTTTGATGTACACACAAATTTTTTTACCTAGTGGTCATCAGTACCCTTTTAATTTATTTAATTTATAATTCAAGTTTTTCGACATCAAAATAAATAAAAAAATAAAATTTACTAAAGGAAAAATCTCAATTCCATCATATTATTATCGTTTCGTTCACACAACAAGACGATTAAATATAAATGAATGAAAGAAATACCAAAGAAAATGAAATACTAAGCTATATTGAGTTACTTTGAATGAATTTAAAAATTTTTGTACATTTAGGTATTAAGAAGAAAAAAAAATTACAATAATGTAATAAACAAGTTTATGATAAAGAAAAAAATTTTATTAACTACCTAACTATGGTAGATAATGTATTGAAATTTTGGAACTAAGTAAAATGTAAGATTTTGGTACAGATGACAATAATAAAAATCTCTTAATTTTTATTGTTATTGTGATTTTTTGTAGGGCACTGGTTACATGTAACAGTGATATTAAAAAGAAATTATGTCGATTTGATTCAAAAAGGGATAGGAGACTTTTGAGACTTATTTTAGGCTGTGACTGGAAAAGTCAGTTGACTTTTATTAAACAATGTCATTATTAAACGATAATGTCAAGTATTTGTCGTCATTGACTCGTCAATCCTTTTTTTTTTCAACATGTAAGTAGACAGGCTTTAAAATCTTTAAATTCTAGACTATGAGTCCAATATGTGGTACGATTTTGAAATTACACTGCCAACAATAGCAATTATTATCTGCTATATAGGTACATACATACATATATTTTTGTTGAATACTGAATGCGATGCCAATACAATTTGCATGCAAATAACATTCCCAAAAACAGCCTTAATTGATCTTATTACATGTGATTGTGTCTGTTAGTGTTAAATGGGAAATATTTTTGTTACCGTATAAAATTCCATTTACAAAATTTTCAAAACTAAATACCTAGTACATGTACAATGAAGGCTATCACATTCATATAGATGCATATTTGCCTTAATAGGCAGATAGACATCAATGATTTCGATTTTATACATATATTTTTGCCTTACATTTTTGATTTTTGTGTGTAAACAAAACCATACAGAAAATAAATTTTGAAAAATTCAATTAAATAAAATTATAATCATAAGCCAGCTGTAAATCAATTACAAACTGAAAATTGTTTATTGTTTTCAAAAGGTAAACTCGTTTTCTCTAGAATTTCACAATACATAAAAATACATTTTAACAATGCTCAATACCATAATTCCTGATCAATATGCAACAGATAAGAATATGAACTATAAAATTGATGATAAAATATGTACAGAAAATCTTCGTATACCGCAATTTTTGTGTAACAGAAAATCAAATTTTAAAATAAGTTCAATAGCAAATTTGACATGTTATACGAGAGTTATCTATATACAATTGTGAAAAAAATTAATAAAGATATGCATTATTGTTTTTTGTATTTTTTTATTTATTTATTTATTTTTATTTTTTGTTTAATAATAATGATATTAAACACTCTGCCGATATGTAATGCATGCATGTATGTACATATGTATGTACGTGTATACCTGTACATATAATAATAAAAAAATTGCAATATGATAATGATATATTCATGCTCATAGCACGTATCAATATAATTTTTTTTAATCATATGTTATTACATGAAGGCATTTACGTATACCATACATACATATTGTACACGTACTTAAAATATCTTCTGTACATAATGTAAGTTTTCTTGAAAATAAAATTAAAAAAGAGAAGAAAAAATAAAGAAAATTTTTTTATATTTCTGCTCTAAATACTACTATTCTTTGTTTTCATTTTCTTTTTAATTTTGTTTTTGTTTATGATTTTTTTTCTCTTTGTCTGTATGAATGTTGATTATTTTTTATTGTAATTTCAAATTTGTTATTTCAGTTTTGCTATTAAATTCATCAACAATTCAATCTACTGTTTTCTTTTTTTTTTCCATTCTTAATTTTAAATTCATTTTCAATAAAGCCATTTATAATTTAATTTTCTTTATATTCCGTTTTTAAACACAAATGAATGCGTTTGTAATTTTCAAATTTTATTCAATATATAAAAAAAAAATAATGAAAGGCAAAAATTTCATAGTTCTTAATCACGGATTCTCAATCACATTAGTGACATAATTAGAAAATGACAGAAAATTCTCAAGGCATTAACAATAGGTCTATTAATGTATCACAATAGGTCCAAATAAGTATCACACAAACAGCCGTTTATGGAGACAAAACAGGTGCTACAGCATGAATAGGATTGTAATACAGGGGTTAAAAGGGGAAATTAAAATTTTTTTTTTGTTTTTTTTTTTTTTAATTTGACTAAGTGTGAGCTATTGATTATTTTACTATCAAAAAATTTATTCAATTTAAAAATAATAATAAAAATATTATTACCTAAAATCTACATAGTATACATACATAAGTGCATGAAAGGTTATTGCATTATTTTTGTTTTTATTTTCCTAAATCATGTTTAAAGGTCAAGATCAAGCAAAACAACATAAAATGAAAGTAATATAAAAAACAAAACAAACAACGTGGAAAATTTTAAAAGAAAAAAAAAAAATAACGAACACAAAAAAAAATTGTAATTGAGTTAACTTTAAAAAATTGTAAATGAAAATTGTAATTTTCTCAATGAAATTTAATTCATAATAGAATTAAAACAAGAAAAAAATAATTACAGAAAAAATAACATGAAAAACGTCATGTATTTACGTATATAACTTTTAAAAAAAACAATACGAAAGGCAGGAAAATTGAAAATAATAACAAAAATGTACAAGAAAACAAGAGAAAAACAAAAAAGGGAAATGAACTCGTGTATACAAGCAATAGCATACGTACTTTAAATTATTATAGGCGTTAAATACTGAAGCCTACATTTAGAAGGCTTCATATTTACCATAGAAAGAATACATTAAATTTGAAAATTAAGAAACTTAATTTACTGTTTTGTTTTATAATTTTTCCATTTTGATGAAAATGAATCTGAAGTTTTATTTTTTTATTTTTTTTTTTTTAAATGCAAATTACAGAAAAACAGCTAAAGAATGCTAGTTTTTGTGATTCTATTTTATTTTATTATGTAAAACAATTTTTTTTTTTTTTTTGGAGTAGAATAAAATAAAAAATCTAGTAATAAAATATTTAGGTACATAAAAAAAATTTTGTTTTTTTTGGTTGATTTCTAAAACAAAGTGAAAAAATTAATTTTAGATGCAATAAATATACGTGAGACGTTAATAAACAGCAATACATAAATATCTACTAACTTGTTGTAGATTCATTGTAGTTTTCTTAGTATTTTATGAGTTTTTGTGTATTTCTGATAGAAATCCATTTAAACTTAGGAACTTATATTTTTTTGTTTTTCTTCTCTTTTAAGTATTTTGTTAAATTTATTTTATTTTCTTATACTTTAGAATGCTTTGAATTAATTTCAAGTTTTACGGATTACATTTTTTTTTTTTTTGCTTGCTGTGCTTGTTTTCGTGTTATTATCTAAGATCAAAATAAAAACTAAAAAAATACTTATCTAATTTAAATATTTTAGATATCGGAATTAATTACATATTGTGTAGCACTAAAATTTAAAAAAAAAAAAAAAAAACACCATACAAAGAAAAAATTAATTTTTAATTCCTTAAGTGTATACTGTACACATGTGTATCAGAATTTTCTTGATGCACACATTTATGTTACACATACGTTACATTGTAAATACGGCTGATTTTGAAAATACATAAAATTTTAGTGCATTTCTTCACAAGACTTGTAACTTATCTACCTTCTTGTATTGCATCCTGTATAAGTTTACATGTGATAGGCATAAATTAATTTAATTTTCAGAATAAATTTTTCATAAAAGAATATTGTGAAAAAATGCATTGATGTACAAATAACCGAAAAACAATAATGCGTTTATGCGTTTAAAAAAGAAAAAAAAGAGAAAAGAAATTATAAAAGAAAAACTAAGTAAAAACATAGACCATATGATAATGAATGATACTTACAAATCTGACAATTAAAATTCTGTAAATGAAAGCGTAATTTTGTTAATTTGCATGAAATTAAATGAAAGTAGGAAATGATACATTTTTTTTCAGTAATTAAGTTTACATATTATTTATTATTACACAAATACATGCTGAAACGAAATTTATTCCATATACATATGTATTTCCTTGTAAGAAGTAAAAAGAGAAAACATCAATGGGCAACATACCATAACGCAATAATAATTTTTTTTTTTTTTTTTTTTTCATTTTTGTATTACTGCGTGCAAAAATTCTCCAAGTACAATTAAAAAGTAAAAATAAATTATTCTAATTATTTACGCTATACATACATAAGTCCTTAACAATTTTCTTATAGTTATTGATTATGGAGTATTATTATTTAAAATGATCGTGTCGAAATGATCTCACTTTTACCTCAGATTATAGGTTAGGTTTATAAAATTTGCATATATGTATGTTGTATGTACATACTCCTATCAAACACATACATATATACGAGTATATAGTACACATATGCAGAAATTTTTTTAAATGTTACTGTATAATTACAGGTAACACTCGTATAAATTGACGTTTTTAATTATTTATTTATAAAGGTTAGAATAGTAAATGAATTTACAATTCTAACAGGGTAAACAGCACTGACTACAAGGTCTACGACTAAAAGAAAGAATGGAATTTTGGGGAAGTAATGTCAGACTCATACCCGAGGTGGGATTCGAACCCACGGCTGTTGGGATCGTAGAACTAGCAAACTACAACTAGGCTACACAGCCGGTAAATTGAAATTTAATGACATGATTTTTATGTAATCCCCTACTTTATCTCATGTGTTGTGATATGTTTAACACGGGCGTGTACGAGAATTATCAATACATTTCTAGATTGTTATTAGTTTAATCTCATTTAGGATGCTTGAATAATAGAAAACAATAATTTATTAAATTTTATTTTATCGTATAATAAAAAAACAACAGATTTCTAATAATCAATACAAACATAATATACTCTTAGGTATAATGTACATATGTATTACATATGAACGTTTTATGATTGATTTCTGCTTGATATATGACATTATAACGGTATTTTTTGTTATCTTTTCCAAATAGTTCATACATGCTATAAAATGAGCTTAACATGTAATTTATTTTTATTAGAACATTAAAAATGTAAACAAATTTAATCGAAAACATCGAAATAAGCTTTACTATATGTTTAAGCACACATGTAATAAATCATGCAAATAAGTCAGAAATTTAAATAAAAGAAAAATTTTTATTATTATTCTTTAAAAAAAAGTAGCTACATATATCTATTTTTTGAATATCATTTTATATACTCCTATTTCAAATCGAATTCATTTCCAAGAATTTATTATACAAATTTTCTTTTTAATATCTATTTTATTAAAAATGCTATCAATAAAATATCCAATTTTATTGAAGGAATTTTCTATGATAATAAAAATTGGATTAAAAAACAAAAAAAAAATATTCATAAATTTTAAATAAAATAAATAAAAAAATAAATAGAATTCGGTTTCCTTTTATTTTAAATTTAAAAGTTTTGCATAGATTATCTTTAGTAAATGTATAGGTAGATAAGATATTATACTCCATACACTAATTCGATGCAGTTAAGATCTTATGGAAATGGCATAAAGTAGTACCACTTTACGTCGCTGTATATGTTGATATTTTAAAAAATTCATCTCGAATTATATGATAACTTTACAGATTGTGGTAACACTACTCGTGGGATGATCTTATTAGAAATTACGAGAAAAGAAAAAGTACACATATTCCATAAGACCCATAAGACCTTAACTGCATCGAATTAGTGTATGGACTATGGAGTATACATAGATTAAATAATAAAAATATTTTTTAAAAAAAAGTAATAAATCTGTATTACCAAAAATTCTCAAATTTAAAAAAAAAAAAAACAAACAATAAAACACTGAATTCATTTTATGATAAGTTTTACATAAAATTAATGAGAAAAATTAAAAATTAAAAGAAATTCAGTAGGTGAAAGGAGGTGGTATCTCAATATGGGATCATAGTATGGGGGTGTCACAGATTAGGAAAATAATTATTTTAAAGTTATTCGATATTTTAAATTTATATACAATTTTTTTATTGTCATTAATTCCTTTTGTGTTCGTATATTGTTTCTCTTAATTATTTGAAATTTTGTAGGAGTACAATATAACAATTACAAGCAATCCTCCAACAACACGGTAAAATAAATGTTCAGAGATTCTAGTATAACAACATGATCTCCTGCCATACGGTAAACTGGATGGATTACTTGTACTATAATTTGATTTTATTTTAAAATTTCTAACGTTTTGTGAAATCTATCCAAAACGTTCACCAAAAATATGATAGACAAAGTCAAGTAAAATACTAACGATTATGTATTTTTCTCATTTTGTAAATTATCTGCTAAAATATTTATAATTTATAATACAAAAATCGTGTAATTCGATATACAACATAAAATTACAAATAAATTATGTATGTGATTTATTTATTTATTTATTTATTTTTTGTTTTGTAAGTACATACAATCACATGCTGTGAATTTCAAGTATGTATTTTTTTTTTCGTCTTTTCATAAAATCAGGAAATCAATATTTTTATTCTCTTAACAAGTACATAAAAATAAAAAGATGGAAAACTTGATTAAAAAAAAAAAATCACTAAATATAGAAAACTACACGGAAAACTAGACATAAATAAATTTTAAAATATCACTTGGAATTCATGTTCATGCGCATAAATCCGAAAATGATCAGTATGGTGTAGTATGTGTGTACACATTCTGGTGGTTTATCTTGCAAAAATTCAAAAACTGGACATTTTAGACTTTTTAATAAAACAACATAAATTCATAGATTATTACAAGTTAAATTTATGCACGTACATATCATGCAAATATTAAATGTAATTTTCAGTGAAAGTTGTCCAAAATATAGAAACGAACAACCATTTACCAATATGCTAGTATCTCATATATTGAACAACGTATTAAAAATAAAATTTATGTATCTATTTTGAAAATCTTAATTTTATTGTATACTTAATTTAAAAAACAGAAAAAATGAGAAAATGTTTTATTCATTTGAAAATATTTCGTAAAAATTTTTAAATCCTTACTTAATGATTTAATTAACATACCGTAAAACTGTACAAATCACATCAGAGATTTACAAATATGCAATGCAATACTATAGAAGTAATATTAATTTAGTTAAATTTAGTCATCGCAATTCGCAATGTTTATTGCATTGCAATGCCGTATATTTGTATAATTATAAATTTTTATCATAATATATGGACAATGATAAGAGTAAATATGTTTGTCAATGTGTTTGTAAAAAAATTTTTATAAGGATTTAAGGCACCAAAATTTCAATTTTTTTTTTTTTCTTACAAATATTTTTATATGTCTTTTAGCAAAACAAATTTTTAACAAATGTCTGCATTTTATGTATATGTGGACACTGGACAGTCATGTGAAAAAAATATCAGACAATTTATAAACGTATTTCTTGTGAGAATTCTAAAATATCGCTCTTTAAAGCTGGTACATAATTGTAATCATATATCACTATAAAAAAATGTCAGTATAGACGTGACCATTTAAGAACCGCTAATTGTGCCCATAATTATGAAAGTGATCTAAGTCAAGATTTCAAAAATAAAATGAGTTTATCACTTAGACCACTTTCATAATTAAAACTAAATGAATTTCGTATAACGTTAAAATTACAACCACTATCTGAAGGTTCATTTTTGACGATATCGTAAAAATTACATTGAATAAATTTAGTTTAAAATAATGTGGTGTGAAATAACTGATAAACTAATTTTTTTAAAAATCTTGACTTAGACCATTTTCATAATTATGGGCACAATTGACTGTCCTCAGCATATCCTTTTCTGATTTTTTATGCCATAACTAAATCACTGTAATCTGATAGACCCGATTATATGTAACTCATATTTTTCATCATTACCTTGAATTTTTTCAAATAACTTACTTATTTCTTAGCCTGATAATATCGAAGTCAAACATTTTGTTCGCATGACTGTATTCTGCACAAATGCAATATACAAATAAATACATTTTCGTTTGTTTATTTTTAATTAAATAAATTCATATAGGTACCTACATATATAAGTATGTATATAGTATGGATAACATGTGGTCGGGATTGAAACGTGTGTTGCTAAACTAGGATTGATCTACTTATGTATACCTATATACTTTTAAATTTATAAAAATTTTACTTACACTTAGTAAGTTATATTGAAACTTGATTTCAATTATTCACTTTTTATAATTTACTCATATATGTATGTATGTATAAATATTACTATGCGTTATATGTAAAAAACGGTGTACAAAATTCCACCATCACGTCGTCTTATCTAAAAGTAGGTGTCTGAAATGTATATCATACATACAGTACAAACGTACATTTGTATATGAAAATATTTTTCAAATATAGATTCGTCAAGGCAATCCAAGGTAAAATGCAATATTTTTTTTTTTATTCATAAATACATATATACCGTGGTTACATATGTACATATGTATATTACACATAAGTAAAATTACTTATGTGTCGCTCATATGTACCTATATGTTCATTTTTATATTATTGGCAGAGGAAGTCGTTGAAATTAATGATTTAAATGTATACACGTATTTTGATGCAATGTAATGTTTATGTACATAAATGATGTATGCATATACGGGGTACAACAGAAGCTCTCTATCTACTTATGAGTATGTATGTATAAACTGTATATTTGATGTTTACTTATAACGATACAATTTATAATAAATTAATTTATAAAAATTGAAAGTTGGCGCTTAAATTGGAAATTAATGAATAGAACATTGATTTAAAAAAAAAAAAAAAGAAAAAAAAATATAAACAAGATTTCATTTGCCTTTTTTATTGTATTAAACTATAAAAAAGTTCGTTCACTTCAATTTTTTTTTTTGATTATATTTAATTACAACATAAAAAATACATTTTTGGAATTTTTCTTTAAAACAAAATCAAAAATAAAAATTTTAAGCAAGAAAACTTAATTTTATCTATAAATCTGTTTTGCTATTGAATTACTTAAATTTATTTAAATATTAGTATGTACATACATGACCATATAAACTAATGAATGTGGGCTTTTTTTATTGTCTTTGCAGTGTTTTGTTTTTCTTACCTTGTACGATTAGAATTTTAATTAATTTACCCACGATAAATTGGTTGCTGATTAATAACAAGACATTTTTATTTATTTTTGTTTTTTTTTGTCTTAAAGAAAAACTAAATTGCATAATATTTATGTAATTATTAAATTGATTGTTTTCCATAAAACCATTAAAATTGCTATATATACTTTTTTCACAAGAACTTTGAGGAGTTAGTGTTAAGCTTTGGCCTACACTATGAAACAGAATAGAACGCCAAAATATTCTCTGCTAAGAATACATACATACATTACATATGTACATAGGTCTATTCGACGTTGCTTGCAATATGACGTTAAGTGAATATTGCAATAAAACAAGCACTATCAAATCAACCAATATATTGGACCTTCAAGTGAAGAGTGAAAAAAAAGTGCAAGTTTAAGAGTCATTAGATACCACTAGTCACTAATACCACTAATCCACAATGCCCAATAAAGGAAAGAGGTTCTTACAGTTGATCAGAAACTACTATAAATGGTACTTAAAAGTTAAAACTAAAAATACTTAGTTTTAAAATTCTGAGTTCTAAAATCAGTTTTTATCTTCAGAATTCAAATGCAATTAAAATCATTTTCTTTTAAACGTTTTACGATTATTTCTGAAAATATCGCTATGATATTTGCTTCGAATTTATTTGCTCATTTTTTTAAATCTAAATCGTTATTAACTAAAAATGCTAAAAATCAAGATCATATCAACATTATCATCATCATTAAAAAATTATGTATTATGCATACACATGTATAGGCATTTGTATCTTAGATACTGGCACTATACCATGATTATTACAGTAATCATCGCGGTAATCATAAATTTTTCTTATGTTATTTCATATCGATATCAAAATTAAAATTAATTTTGATGTTTTTAATTACTACTGGAATAAAATATTTATAATAGTTGTACAAATATGCATTCTGCATTCAAACAGGATCATATATATACGTAGACCGTAAATACATGTTTACGTACGTACATATAGGAGCATATATTCAAACAGAATAAATGAAATTAAAGTGCAATGATCCATTAAAATTGGAAAAAAAAATTAAAGAATTTTAAAAGCTAAACGATTTAAATTTAAACATAACTGCTAATGAGGTAAAACACATTATTTTTCTTCTTGTCCACAGAATAAAAATGAAAACAAATAATTTCTTCTTTATTGAGATGTGATATTTTTAAATTTTTGCCTTACTCACTACAATTCAATGTACTTACGTATGTATTTTTATGTTTATCGATATTTTTACATCGTGAACGTATGTGGCGCTTACAGAAATACGTATACATACATATATACAAGTCTGGTAACCAATTCTAATCACTTTTGAAGCTACCAGAAAGAAAGACACCACGATGAGTCAATGAAGATGGTCAAGAATAATATTCAATTTTTTTTTTTTTTTTTTTTGCATTTTTATATACATCTGTTTATTTATTTATTTTTTTGTTTTGCTGTTTTCTTGTATTAAGTGAAGAACGTGAAAACAGAAAATTTAGTTAAAGAATTTATGTATTAAATTGAAAATTATGTACTTACAAAATACGATTAGTATTTTAACCCATAGAACATTTAATTGATTTTAGAATTTAGCTCTCTGTACTTATTTTTGTACGTTATATGTATACTCGTCTGTATGTATGTATTTTAATGAAACATTTCTGCATAGAGATGATCATGTGGTGATTCCTTTGAGGAGTTGTTACTGCTTGAATCACCAGAATGGTATTTTTTTTTTCGAGTTTAAGGAAACTCTGTGTATGTATAATATAACAGAAAAGTTATAGAATGCTAACATATGCTGTATTTATGTAGATTAAAAACGCTAATTTGTTTTTTTTTCTCTTATAATCTTAATGGTGAATGCATTTAAGAAGGTTTTAATGAAAAAATGAAAAAAAAAATCAAAACAAAACCATATAGAAATCTTTAAAAAGATAATAATTAATGATAAAATGTGATTATGGAATTAAAATACTTATCACGTATGTAACTACTATTTTTTTGTATGTACTGTTGAATACTAGTAAATTACTCTAGCTACTGAATAATAATAATAAAAACACTATAAATTACAAAAAAAAATATATATACATACATATACATTTTTTTTGCATATGTGATGGAATGAAAAACAGAATAAAAAACGGATCAGAAAGTTATTAAAAGAATGAATAAAACAGGAAGTAAATTTAATTTGAAATTTTTATGTGTTATACGCAAGTACAGGGTATTTTTGAAATTGATCATATAACGATCGTTAAAGAAATTTTGTATGTCAGGAGATCAACGCTATAAGATTTTTTTCAACAAATTTATCAATCTGTCTTGAATCTTGATTGATTTTCCATTTATAGACTTACAAATTAATTTTTTTTTTTTTAAATTACCGAAATTAATCGTTTTTGAGACATAGAAGTGAATTTGTTTGTTTCCATTTTTTAAAAATATTTTTATGTAGCAAAATATTTGTAACCGTCAATTGGTAGTAAATTAAAATGAGAACATGTACTAGTGAAATACTCATCCTACACAAAAGAATTGAATCTGTGAAAGTAAAGCATTTAAAATCCTTTCATGTTATGTAAAAATAAAATACATTAATTTGTTAAATGCATTATTATAATAATAACATACAAATACAAAATTATACCTTTAACTTCCTGTATTTTATTTTTCTCACACGTAACGCTTAATGTTGAAGGATGTGAATAATAGATTTCAATCATCATCATCAATTTTAGAAATTAATTATCATTATTCTACATTTTACACCCATAATAACAATTCAACAAAGCAAACTCTTAACTTTATATTTTTATTTTAAATGTTTTATTTTATTTTTATTATTATTATTTTTTTTTTTTTCAGAAAATAAATTATTATTTCACCACGAGAAATAATGAAATAAACATTTTTGTAATAAATAACTAATAATTAATGTCAAAAATTTCAAAACAGATAAAGACAATACATTTAATCTGTCTATATATATATACAAAGGAACGTATAAAGCGAAAAGTATATTTTAAATAATAAAATGCGATTATTTAAAACACGAAAATCTGGCGATATCGTCAATATATCAACAACAAATGGTACTTGTATAACAACATCAGAATTTACATCTGGCAATAATAATGGTAGTATATCAATATCATCATCTTTACCAGATTTACATGATTCACCCGTAATGATACTTAGTTGTACAAATTTAAATAATTTAAATCATCAGCAACATCATTCTATTCAACAACAACAACAACAACATCAATATCAGCCAAGAATTTTGCATCAATCTCAAACACATGAAAATTCTACTAGTACAACTACAGTGGCTGCGGCTATTTCAGCACTACATCATTCTCAACGTCAAGTGCAACAACTTCAACAAACATTATCATCGTATAGTACCAACATCAATAATAGCAACAATTGCAACAGTAGCATTAATACGAATTACAGTAGCTGTATAACAAATAACAGCAACAGCAGTAATAATAGTAACAAATTAATCACAACAAATAATGATATTAGTGGAAAAGGTGGAACATTAAATCGTTATTGTACATCAACAACAAATTCTAATAATTCTGGAAATGTATCATCAGGTACCAATAATAGTAATGGTGTCAATAGCAGCAATAATCGAATTTTCTTGAATTGCAATGAAAGGAAAAGTATCAATAACAACAGTAATAGTAGTAATAGTACGTCAACAGTTTCTACATCATTAATTGGGAAAAATGGTAAGTAAACTTTTACTTTTATTTTTTTATGATAATTTTTTTAAGTGACAAAATTTTGGAAATTTTTACTTATAAGGATAAATTTGATAAAATATCTCAATAAAATAAAATGAATACGAGTATTTCACAAAAATTATCACTTTATGTGTATGAATAGCATTCCATAATGATGATTCATGCATCAAAAATCTCAAAAATTTGCCTTCTTAGATTGCATCTCTTGTATGATTGGACTGTAAATATGTACATGTGACTATATGTGCATACATATAAGTACATCAAACAGAATAGTTTTAGACAGTTGATGTTAGTGTCTGACACATGTAATATGTAATAAATATTTTTCATGAGATCTTCATTGTAAATTCAATAAATAGAAGTATTTTCATGTTTTTGAAACATTCTAAAGAACAAAAAATAAATAAATAAATAAAACATCATAAGGGTATGCGAATGTTGTTCAAAAACAAAAAAACAAAAAAAAAAACGGACAAAAGACGAAAATTTGTTTTTGTTGTCATTTATCAGAATGTTTGTATATTGAAGTCAGCTCAGATGAGTTAAAGCATTTGCAAAAGAAAAATTGAAAAATAAAGAAAATTATCAGTTGTTTAAAAATAAAAATGGAAAAATAAAATACCATGAAAAATACCGGATATGTCGAGAAAGGCTGTGGTTACAATATCAAATAAACAACAGGGTGAATTATCGGATAAATAGTGAATAAATCCTGAAACAATGTTCCCGTATTTATAACTATGGCATGTCCTAGGCCCCCCCGGCATATTTTCGGTGGTATTTGTAAATCTTAAAGTTTGAGTGTAAGTTTATTCTCATCACTTTGCAATGTCAATAAGAAAGGCAAAATTAACGTTTAGAACGTGACCAATAAAACGACTTTATCATTGATTTAATTAAATTGATTTGCCTTTAAGATTTCATAAAAATATTTAGCCTGCCTGTGTGTGTATTGATTTCATTTTATATATATAATTGTGTTATCATGTATGCTTCGATTATGTTCTGTATGTTTGTTCGTACTTTGCATTACACAAAAACAATCCAAAAGAAAAAAAATTTTTTTTTTGTATTGATATGCTTGAACTGGCTAATATTATATTGAATTTCTTATTCTTAAGTTTTTATTTATGCGTGCTTATTTGAGATACGTACATATCAACGTCAATGGGACAATGAACTCAATTTAGTCATTTTACATTTTGTGGTTTGTATTTATTTATTATTATTTTATATTTATTCTTCGAAATTTTATTTATTATATAAAAGGTTTAAAAAAAACGTTAAATTGAAAATAAATTTTTGTTCGTTTTTTGAGAATTTTTTTTATAAATATCAACATGTGTGAAATTGTTGTTGTTTCGAATTCAAAAAAAAGGCAAGATAATGTGCCGATTTAAACCGGAAATAACTTTATAAAAATGATAATGCACCAATTAGGGTATACAGGGTGAGTCTTATTTGAAACTCTGAATTAAAGGGGCGAGTTTGAGAAAAGTCTAAAATGAGAAAGTTAAAAACATGATAAAGTTTAAAATGGCATTTTGTTCCACTTATTCTGAAAAACCCTGTAATTTGTGGTTTTACACATTTTTTATTACCTTTCCAAAATGTCACTCATGTGGAAATTATGACCCAAATTCAAATTTTTAATTATGGCAATTAAATTATCAGATACAAATTGTTCATTTGAAATCTAATTGATTTTCAAGTTTTCTTATTCACAAATTCTAAAAAAATTTTAATTTGTGTTTTTTTTTTTTTTTTTTTTTTTTGAAGAAAATCAGTCAAAATAGGTTCATAAGTTTTCGTACCACGAAATTATATCTTTGTCGTCTCAAATCCTAAAAATTTGTAGAAGTAATGAACTCAATATTGAATACATTACAATATCTTTGTTTATTATTTAATACTTATTATTTAATAATACTCAATCAATGAGATCCACATGCAACATGTGATAATATACATGTATTTATGCTACATACATACATATCTGTATGTTACATTACATATAGCCTATATGTTGCATTCCATTATACACATGTGTTAAATAAAATAACCGCATCATTCCATCATTTTATATTACATTTAATTTAATTCCTTCCGTAATTCTAAACACATTAAGTAATATTCAATTTTTTTTATATATGTACTTACATATATAATTGTAAATCCACATCTTTGTTATGCGAGTTTAAATTTTTGTATGTATTTTGTATTTCTTTTCATTTTAATTTACAGGTCACTTACCTGACTATAAAATCGTAACAGCAATGCCGGTGGTTATCTTAGAAGATGATCCTCGTCGTGAATCAAGAAACAGTAAGTATCTATCTGTCTATCTTTGCCTATATATACATTTTATTAGAATTTCATTTTTTTTTTTCAAATCTGTAATGTTTGTCAAGAACACTGATGTGCATAAATCGTAATTGTTTATGTTATTGACCTCAATGGAATATTAAATATTCTTTTGAATACCACATAATATTATGTATCTACATACATACATATGTACTGTATTTTATAAGAACATCATGTACAATGCTTTTATAAAAGCGGTATGTTTTACATATTAAAAAATTAAATAAATTCAATATTTATTTTGAATTTAATATTAGAAAGGCAAAGTATTATACTTCCTTAACTGTAAGAATTTTCTAATATAATAATAAAAATGGAATACGTGAGCTATATGTACGTACAGATACTACAAGATGTATACATATAAGTAAAACACATAGTTGACATATTGTATGAATACTTTTGTGGTAATTGAATAAAACTTTGTTGTTGTATAGAAAAAAATTTTTTTTTATTGTATGATTGCAATTACTCATTAATAATGTGGACATTAATTGACCACATCATCATCATTACATTGAATATTTAAAATGTATTAGAAAATTTATATTGATTAATTTATTTTTCTTCTTCGTTATCCTAAGGAACCATATCAGTGTCTCCTGATACGTTGAAGATTTTATTAAATTGAAATTATTATGATCAAGAGAAAAAATTTGATCATGTTCTAAAAAATCTAAATAACAAAATAAACTTATAATTTTGTTAGGATACTTTATGATAATCATGATGATGATGATAACGATAACGATGATGATGAGAATGATGATGATGGTGAGATTACAACATTAAATTTATTAAATACAATCCGTGCATATGATAGCAATTTATTAATCAAAGCGGTAATGTACAAACCACAAAATATGTAACATACATATACATATGTATAGGAAATTAAGATTGATAGCAATTAATTTAAACGAATGTATACATACATTTTGCAAATAAAATAGAAACCAGAAAACTAGAAGACGACGAAAGAATTTTTATTTAATTTTTGAACATCTGCAAACTTTGTTGAAAATTTTTGTTGCTTATGCAACGGTAAAACTTAGGTAAATAATGCACATCAATTGATATTACCATTTATTATCCGTCATTTTATTATGTTTATTTCAATGCTCTTTATAGAGTACTAAAGGGTTAGGGATCTCGTATAACCGTTACTGAAAATCTTAACAATTTTTGTTACTTCAAAAAATAAAACGAAAAATTCGAATATTGAAATATTAAAATGTATGTAATACGAATCATGTCATAGCTTGGTATTTTATATGATAACATAGTTTCCATTTAAAGTGAACTGAAAATGTAGTAACCCTCCTATAACGCGTTTAGTTTTCTTAAGACATGGTTTTTTTACAGCGTAGTTTCCATGTATTGCTACTGGATTTAATCAAATATGTTATAGGAGCGTTGACTGTATTGGTACAATATTTTTCTTGATCACAACTAATATTTTTTAAAAATAAAAACAAAATATTTCTTCAATTTTATAATTGTAATAAAGGAAAGACAAAAAAATCAATGCTAAAAAATTTTGTTTTTCTTATTATTATTGGAAATCACATATTTGTGGATGTTTAATTAGTATTCCTGGTATTTATAATTGTACAAATGTGTAACGTATTTATTGGATTTTCCTATTTAATGTTACAGAAAACGTTATGTTATAGATTAAATTTCTAATGAAAAATTATATAAATACCTGATGATGATGATGATGATGATGGCGTTCTTTTAATATTGCATTGATTTGCTCGTTTTTATTTTGCTTTTTTTTATAAATCAATAATAATATAAGCGAGTTTGCAAGTCATGTTACAATTTTTCCCATGTAAAAAAGGAGAATTTAAAAATTTTGTTTTTCTTGTTACGTAAAAAAAAAAAACATTTTAAAAAACAGGAACAGTAGTAATAGTACGTGTGTCTATACCATAATTATAGCATAAAGAGTTTATCATTTTATCCTTATGGGGCGATAATATAATCAATAATTTCTTTTTGAATAGTACAGAATAAACATCTGTCTTTTTATATTCTACACATATTTTTATGCTACTGGTTCATGTGTTGTTTGTACATAGCATTATTATTATCATCATCGTCATGACCATCGTCATTATGGTACATTTTATCTATTAACAGCAATAAACAAAATAAAATACAATCATCATCAACTTTTATATCTTTAGTTTGTTAGGATGTCTTTCAGCTAGTTTTGAATTTTTTGAAAAAAAAAAAATACTTTGTGGTTTGCACGCACGGTCCAACACAATGTACAACCTCTAGTTTGTCAACCAGGTTGAATAGTTTGTTGTACAAAGGGTTCGTGCAAAGATTTGAAGAAGTCGAAGATTTGCAAAGAAGTCGAAGGTCTTCAACCTTTTAATCCAACCATTTGACAAACATTCTAACTACATACTTTAAACTTGATCAGGTTGCGCAACGTATTGAACCGTGGGCACGAAGCATTATGTATTGATGTTTTTATATTGCACAGAAATATAAAATTAATTCGATATATTTTTTTTTTCTGTGTCGACCAAGTCTTTTCGCGTATATTCTTGTTTTTGTTTTTTGTTTTTTTAATAGTTGTTTAAATCTGTAATTATTTCACTAAGTTGAATTTATTTAATTTTTACCAATAAGTAGAAATATACGTTCGTACAAGAAATGCATGTATACGTACGTACATGCATGTACAGAAATTATGTACATGTTCGTATATATATAAATAACAGTTTGTAAAATAGCGTAAATTAACATTTAATTCTGTTATAAGCTTATAAGTAAACGTCGTACAATTAAAATATTATAGAGTTCCTGATTTTATTATGGTCCAGTTCCTTACATTTTTATTCTACACATGAAATACAAACATAATAAAAAACACAGGTAAACCTCTGAACTGAAAAAAAAACAACTGCCTTTAGCATGAATGTTGTTGTCGTTTTTCTTTAAATATTTTACAGATGATTTTTCATTTTTACGACATTTTAACTTGTTTTTTTTTCGTAGGTTCTCTTTTTACTTCTGTTATTTTATATGTATCTATATATTCCAATATTTTCATTTTCGATGATCGCTTGATTACATTCTCAATTTATTATATATCTTTCGTTATAAAGATTTGTTTTTAAAATTCAATGAGAAATAAACAACTTTTCTTCTACTTTGCTTTTAAATAAACGCAATTCAATGCATTGTATAGTCCGTATATGTAATGTAAGGATCATCAACACTAGAATAAAAGAAGATTTTTTTTTTTCTAATTTTTTTTTTTTTTTTCATACATTTCCTTTGAGCAATTTTCATTTAATATCATATAGAGCCAGGCAATATTACATTAATTGCATATAATTAATTTATTTTGCAATTGATCAATCTACACACATACATACATGCATGTGCATATGCATGTGATATGTTGTACACAAGAATAATTCTTATTTTTAAATAAATTGGTAAATGGTACATATAATATAATTAGAGAAATAACTTGAGGGTATAGAGAAGGACATACACAAAAAGTTCTATTTTAAAAGTATGATCTGTTGAATTATAGAGTAAGACAAGTAAAGAAGTCTTTGGTCCATAATGAAATATACATACATACTTATGTACATGACAATGTTTTAATTCTTCAGACTGTATGAAATTGATGAAAAAATAAATTTTGATTTTTTATGCAATTCATTAACTTTTTTTTAATCATATCAAAAACAATTCCTTTTTTTCATTTTTTTTTTCATTTTTCACGGGTCAGCTTTTCTTGACTCAATGCTTCAGATCTGGTAATGCTGGAGGCCTACCAGATTTCTTTTTTTTCTCTGATTGTTCAAGAGCTTCTTTCACAAAACAGTCATCATTACGTAAGTTTAAATGAATTGATAATCAAATCGTGAAACATAAAAAAAACCTTGGAAAATTTTAAAACATGAAGAGGATAAATTTTTTTTATAATGAAAAAATTGCTATATAAAGGTAAACGATCAATTTAAGACACACACAATTAGAAGTGATTATATTATACAAATCCCAAATTTCACAAATTTGTACTATTTGCTGTTTTAATATTATCACTGTAAATATATAAATTTGATTGAATATAAAATTTGATATCATATCGATAATTTAACATTTATTAGTATCAAATTACAACAAAGTAGGTGCAAAGTGTAGGTGTGATTTTTCAATATGCTCATGTGTATAAATTTTCAATATTCATATATCTTTGAGTCATTATCAATTATGTATCATTTTTATTACTATATTTTATTTTACAACGAACTCTGTATGAAATATTACATAGATGTTTAATTTTTTTTTTAATGAAATAAAATAACATTAAAAATAAATGAAATTATTTGAAAAGAAATAACATGAAAAAAAAATACCCTTATCATGTAATATTATCTGACATAATTACATAACAATTTTTATGATTTGCGTTTAAATGCTTTTTTTGTTGTTGCAGTTTTTCTTCTTTTTTTTTATGTAATGTTACAAACATAAATATAAATACATATGAATATACTATACCCAATTTAATTTTTATGTTTATTGGCGCCTGAAATGCTTGAGGAGATATTTTATAAGAACTGCCACTACATTATTATTACAATTTTCTTTGTTTTTTTTTCAGTCTTGTATTTAAAAACCAATAAAAAGAAAATACGAAAATACGAAAGTTAACTAAACACAAGAATTATCAATTAACACAATCTTTATATTAAATGCTAATTTTAAATTCCTATAGATGTGTGTATGTTTACATGCATATGTAGTACTAATGCATAATGAAGGTAATAATCCTCCTTGAATTGAAACAGTCATTGCCTTTTATATATATTGTACATATGTACGTATGTATTTGCGTTTGGTGTATTGTTATTGAATATGATAACATGATCGAATATCTGAACTGTTTGTTATTTTCAATGGGCATCCATATAATATGTACATATACATAAAATGATGCATCCGATTCCGTAATTTTGTGATGACCTTGAAGAATTAACGATTGATGGAATTTCATGATTTCTAGTTTTCAACTTATAATCATACAATTATAGATAGTCAGACTAAACAAAAAAAAAGTATCCATACAATCGTAATAAAGAAAAAAATATATATTGAAATTATTAATAGTATATACCTAGCTGATATTTAATTACTAGCTTGCATATAACAATCACATGTATGTACACATCTGAAGGTCGTCATAACTCATATATCTGAGTTGTTAATAATAATACAAAATGATGATCGATTTCTACAAACCTCAGCTTTTTATACATATTTTAACTTTATTTTTGAATGAAATGAAAATATCTTTTGCACATTTGCAAAATCAGAAAAAAAAAAAGAATTCATGCTCTGTTACCACAATTATTACAAATTATATTATTATTACTTTGATTTCCTTGCATACCTAAGCTATTATGAAGCCAAAATTAATTACACATGTATTGGTAATCATCACCGTCATCAATATATTATTATTATTATTACACTAGATCAATTACTATAATTTTTTTTTTGTTTTTTTTTTTCGTATTTTGTTAATTAAAGTTATGTATACGTTATATAGACAACGAGGTGAGCAACCTTTAAGACAACTTATAAATATGTACATTAATAATAATTAATGTTTTACATAATATCCAATGGTAATAATTAAATGCACGTTATCGAATTATGTAATTTAAAAATTTAATTTTTAAATACCTATTCGTAAATTAATTGGTTTAATTGGTAAAATCTCGCTGAAAATATTTTCACATTGACATGCAATTGTTAAATTTCAACTATTTGACGAACAAATAACACTCTTAATTGGAAGATCTCTACTACAATTCTGATAATGATAACGATGAGATGCCTAAAAAATTGGAAAAAAAAAGAAATTTTTCAAACATCACTTAATGACCAAATATCTTACATTTCACATAATGTCTTGTTAATCAAAGCCCATAGCTAGCGATTATGCAAAAACAATCAAAATCATCTTTGATAAAATTCGATCCCATTGTATTAATTTCACCTTATTGGGAAAAAATGCTTACAGGAACAGGAATAGAATGCATACATAAATTTTCATGATTTTTATTATTAGTAGAATTGCAAAATAAAAAATTGATCGAAAAAAAAATCAAAAAAAAAAAAAGGTTCATTTGGACGCGTGTTAATAAAATTACATTTATTACAATCATAAAATGTATATCGCGTTAAAAATGTGATAGCGTAGATTTTTTTTTTCTTTCAAAATCTTTATCTAAATTTATTTTCCTTATTCTAAAGAGAAATCATGGAAAAAAACAAAAAACATCTATTAGAAAATTTAAATTACAGCATCTTTTGAATGTATACATCGTATATGTACTGGTACTGTACATTATTTGGTATAGATCAACACAGCCTTAAGCTATATTTTGATTTACATACCTAACTATGCAATCTACAATATAGATGATGAGAATATCCGCAATTGAACACGATAAGATGAGGATCCTGTTATGTCGAAATTTATGCATGTAATATTATATATTTAAATGAATTCTACACAATAAACCAAGGATGATAATGATAATACGATAATGCAAATGTGTAAAAAAAAATCGATTTGAAAATGTGCTTACAAATATTGGGCTCTTACCTTTCTCTAAAAACTTCATTCACGATTCTTTATAGACCTAATATCATTTTTGGTTTTCTTATTTTTCTTCATCATCCTTTCTGGTCTGGTAAATACAGAACAGGCTTGTACCATAGATATGTATTATAGTGTTGTATATATGTATGTATATGAACATTTAGACGAGTAGGTAGTCAAATAGGAAGATATATATTTGAATATTACATATAGTTAACTGTTTATTCTAACCAAAAAAAAAAAAAAAAATCCAAAAAACGATTAGCCCGTGCCATAATATTATAGCGGTTTATCTGGTACTGTATATTACATATGTATGTACATACATACCTCCTGCCTATAAGTTTTTCCGTATTCTATATACTATGTTCATTTTCATGTAAAACATATTCATGTCTTATAAATGAAATTACAAAAAAAAAAAAAAAACAAATGAAACAGATGATGGAATGAAATTTGTCACCCTCAGGGTATTTGGCACGCACCCACGCTCTTGATCTTCATTTTAAGAATCATAGAAAGAAAATAAGAAACCCAAAAACAAAAAAGAAAATCCCACTTTTAGCTACAATATATGATAATAAGTATGGCATAAATAACCTATAAATATACTGGAAATGACAAAAATGTATATGTATGTATGTATGTATGGGGTACCTTTTGCACGCCTCGCATTTTATCCAATATTTAAAGTTAATAAAAAGAAGAAACAAGTTGTAAAAAATCAAAACTGATCTGACTGAGACTATGCGACTGATTCAACTTTTTAACTGTTGCTTGTAAAAAATATTGGTATGTATGATTTTTGATTTTGGATTGCATTTATGGATAACATAACCAGTTTTCCACTTTCATCCTCATCAGTCGTGTGTGAATTATGGTACAACTAAGTTAAGGCCTTTTTTGTTTTTTTTTTTTTTTTAACCTATCCAGAAATGATCACCATTAATATGTTAAGTTACAGTTGATATCTATGTACATGTATGAAACTATTGTATACATATGTGTGTTCTATATATAACTGAATATTATAACAGCTATGACCATATATTTTTGTAGTACCTAAAATTCATGCATACATACACATTGGTATGTCTGTATATCATCGAATTAAATACCTTGTAATATAATATATAGTACATAATACACAGTTATAAACTCCTACACGCAATCATAAATTTGGATTAGTTATAGGAATGATAACTATTTAAAAAAAAAATAAAAAAAATCTCATATGTATATTTTCTAAATTTTTTCAAGATTTTCCTAGATTTAACATATTATGTTTAAATAGTGAATATTAAAATTTGAAAATATAGTATTCAGATACTGCAGCACATACATACATATGAATAGAGGTAACTTGTATTTTTTGGTTTTTTGGTTTTTCTTTTCATATGTATGTATGTATGTATGTAATGCAAAATGTCATCATATTCATATACAAAAAAAAATAAATAAAAAACGGAAATAAATGAATACAAAAAATTATTCAAAAATATTATTAGAATGCATTTCATGTAATAAACATAAAAAATATCTAAGCTGATGTATAAAATAATTTCCATTACATTTTAACATTGCTAAAACATTACACACAAAAATTCTATAGAGGATATATAATTTGAATAAAAACTCATTTTGATAACAGGAATTTTTGACATTTATTACCAAACACACTCTGCAAATATTTTTTTTTTTTTTAATTTTATTTTTACAAATTCACTGTACTGGTGTACATAAATACGATTGTAAAATTTGTTTTGAACGTTTTTCACATACAGATCATCATCATAATCAAGAGCCGTATCCCATATAAGTATGTTACATATTCATGGATTTAGTTTTTGTCAACATTTTGCAACATTATTCTTACTTTATACGATGATCATCTGTATTAGTAGAATTTTCTATGATAGTTAAATTCTTATGATGACTTGAAAATCTTGTTTAAAAAACAAAAAATATGGAAAATGATAATTTTCAGAATCATTCAACAATGTAATACTGATTACAAGAATTTATGATAGAATCTTGAATAAGAGAAAATTATATACTTAAGTTAATATTTCTACGTCTGTGATTATTATACATTATTAAAAAATTTTTAAATGCTTACCAATCTAAAAAAAAAAAAACGTGATAAAAAAGCTATTTTATTTTATCAATTTGATTTGGCTAAAATTTGGTTATAATTGAGTTTAGACAAAAGATTTGTGTAATCTTCAAAGTATTGCAAAATGAAACCCACCTTCAACAAGCTTACATGTATGTCTTAAAATGTGCATCAAAACAATGACCAAAATATATGTATAACAAGGCATTAATGTCTGATGTCAAAATAGGAAATCTTTGTATCATATACACTGACGTAATGTACTTGCTACCTACAAAAATGGTCATTAACTCAGCTCGAAAAAAAAATATCAAAGTCAAAGCCACAATAGTAATTGTCATTAGTTTATCATCGTATGTGCATATACGTATGTATGTAAATTTTTTTTACACGCTTTCTATTTGGCACGAGATAAATTATACATTTTATATGCAAATGAATGTGTAAACAGCAGATTAAATGTTTGTTTGTTAATAATGTCTTTCTCTTTGTATTAACATTTACATATGACATTATACAAAATTTATTAATGATTTTTAATTTTTTATTTTTAAGTATTTACCATAACATATAACACAAAATAAACATAAAAATACTAAGATTTTTTTTTTTTTAAATATGTAACTTTAAATTTATGATTTTTGTATGTTTTTTTATGCTCATGCATGGACATAACAATTAAAATAAGAATAACCTTGATAAGATATTATTCCATTTATAGTTTTGAATATTTCGGAAACAAAAATAATTAAAATCTAAAAATAAAAATAGTAAAATAAAATAAATACGAATAAAATTTTTCCGGCTTTTAGGCATTATAGAGCTCATGGAGGATCCTCATCTCTTGCACAGTTCACTATAACACTAACCTTGTCGTTATAGTGCATTCGATCCTATACTTCATACACTAATTCGATGCACATCAGGTCTTATGGAAATGACATAAAGTAGTAGTATCACTTTACGTCGCTGTATATTGAATATTGATGTATAAAAAGCTCACCTCACAACTCATATTAATTGTATGAAAACTTTGAGAATTGTGATAACTCTGCTCGTGAAATGCTCTTATAAGAAATTATGAGAAAAGAAAATAGACACATATACTCTCATAAGATAAGACCTGAAGTGCATCGAATTAGTGTATGAAGTAAAAGTTTATTTTGATTTTTCTTAATAATTTCAATTTTCCAGAAACAAATTGTTACCGTTTAAATCACAAAACCAATGATCGGTACTCATTTGCTTCAATTGTTCCTTTTTTTTTTTTAACAAGGTGGAAAACCGTTTACCATACGGAGAATTTCAAGGTCGATGTTCTGACCTGATGCTTGATGTTTATTTCATAATAAAAATTCGAATGATCGCTACTCATACATATCGTAAATAATTTTCTCTATCAATATTTGAATTAAGATATTCTCACAATCTATCATACAGTATTTTATAAATTCACATGTACTGTACGTGTATATAGATAGAAATCATGTTAGGTGTTTAAATTAACACAAAATATCAAAAGTAATAATAACAGGTTTCTCTTTCAACATTATGAAAATTAATAATTGCCCATTCATTTGCATATTTCATATTATATTGCACATTTACGTGTAAAACCGCTATCTAACATGTTCAATGTAAATTTTAAATAATGATTCCTTAATAAATAAAATTGCACATTATTTTTTTTTTTATTTTTTTTTTTTATTCATCATTTGATAGATATGCATGTATTAGCAATAAAAATGTTTAAAAAAAAAATAATAATTACTAAATAAAGAAATTAACATTGATTAGTATATATATAAAGGCGATACAGGTACCCCTTGCATAATATGAATTTTGATATAAAGTACTTTACAAATGATCGAATTCTTGGGTTAATGTTAACTTTTGTATAGGCGATTTTTGTGTAATTTACAATTTTGCCTCATTTAGCGAAAAATCTGATATTGAATTTTATTTTTCATATATTGCCGTGATTTATTTACCATGGAACTTTTGTGGAACGTAATCTCTGAAAAATTTAATTTAGCAAAAAAAATGAATGCAAGGAAAACTACAAACTTTTATTTATTTATTTACTTTTTTTTTTTTTCAAATGCACTATCATGGTATAAAAACTCTATACCATGATACACTATAAGAAAAGCATAAGTGATTTTTTTAATAATGAAATCTTCATTTTACAATCAAATGCAATGCAAACAATTTACATGTTATTTAAATTTCTAAATTATAGAGAATTAAAGGTGGATAATGGAAAAGATTATAAAAGTAGAAAAATGGAAAAACGAATAAAATATAAAATATGCACATTTACATGCATATGTGTGTGTGCTTAAGAAGTCTTATAAAAAAATTTTTTTTTTCTTTTTCAATTTTCGGTCTAATTAACTTTTCAATGAAATGAAAACTTTGAACTAAATTCAATTAATACATTGTTCAATTTAAATGGGGACGTATTTATTTATCTACCTTCTTTTTTTTTTTCTAAATCATATGATTAAAACGATCGAATTAAAAAAAAAAAAAAGAAAAGAGAAGTGGAAAAAAAAGTAAAAATCTGAAATTAGAAAGTACAAAATATTCTCATTCTTGTAGATTATAACATTATAATTAGCAATTTACTATGTATGAACATTTCAAAAATAAACGATTATTCAGTTTTATCGTAAATTGAAAAGAGATTACAATGTTGTATTGAAAGACGTTATGAACTTTTTAAATGTTTCAATTAATTTTGCCCATATACATATTTGAACTAATTTTCAAGAAAAATTGCAACTAATTTAATTTTGAAATCACTAAAAAATTGGTCTTGTTATGCTTTTTAAAGCGATCAAATACCTTGAATTTAATTTTTTTTTTTTTTTTTTGTTTTTGAAAATCGCTCTCTGATTTGATTCAATCAAAAAAATAAAATAAGATAATTTAAAATTAAAAGATTTATTATTGGAAATTTTAAAATTCTTGAAATTTCAGAAAATTTTCTATTGATCTTCACTATATTTTACTACTGATCTTCAGTACTTTACAGCAGATCTTTACTATTGCACTTCTAACGTTTAATAAATAATCTAATCAAATGTTTAATTTAAAAAAAAAAAATTGTTGTTTTTTTCTGTTATCATTTCAGTGTTCACATGGGGTCGTAAAATGAGTAAAAAATTAGATTTATTAAAAAAAAGTGAATTATTTAAATCACAAGATTCAAATTCTGGTCAAATAACAAATAGTAATACGACATCGCAATCATCATCATTTTTGGTTCACACATTGAAAAAGAGTAAATCAGGACCAATTGATTTAACAAAAGTTCAAAAACAACAGCAGCAAGAACAACAGACAATTGATACACAAAATAAATCTGCAACTTTGACTAAAGATCGACAAAAAGTTTTTCGATCATTTTTTCATCGTATCGGATCAACTGGAATGCTTAATCATAAATCACATAATTTAATAAAAAAATCAGAACCAAATCAATTATACCGTAGCAGTTCAACCAGTCAATTGAATACTTGTTCATATGTGAAATGTGATGATCCAACAGATGGTGTTAATTTAATTGGTAATAAATCATTAAATCGTAATAAAATATCGAATATTAGTACATCATCAGTTAAATCCTCATCATGTGATGATATTGCTAAAGTTGGGGGTGGTAGTGGTAGTGGTAGTGGTGAACAACCACGTCGCGGAAATTTCCCATATGCATTTTTACGTTCGAAATTATCTGTTTTACCAGAAGAAAATGCTAATGCTATTTCAAAACAGTCATTAAATAAATTACAAACAACTGAACGCTTATCAATTGCTAGTTGTAATGATGATACAATTTCAGTAACAAGTATTAGTCCGAGCATTAGTCATAATTTGAAAACGATAAATAATTCAAATAATAAAAATGTTGGTGGTGGTGTAATTAAACGATATTCTTCAGATGATAGTGCAATCAGTAATTGTTCACCACAACAAGGAAATGTATCACGTAATAATAGTAATTCATCAAAAGATTGGGAACCTTTGTACCAAAGATTAAGCAGTTGTTTAAGTTCGAATGAATCAGGTTATGATAGTGACGGACGGCATACAGATGAACCGATGAAAAGAAATTCATTAATAAAAACTGAAATGTTGGGAAATGATCAGTTTCAGAAACAACAATTGCAACAACAACAACAGCAACAGCAGAAACAACAAAATGTTGAGTGTGGAACGATAAGACGTAGATTTCGACAAATAAAATTGGAACGATCTTGTTTAGAAGATTTTGCAGGAATAATTCTTGCACCCAGAAATTCATTAAGTAACAATGGCAGTAACAGTGGTGGTGGTACTGAACATCAAGTGAGATATCAGATTGTTCAAATCGATTCAAATGGGCTAGCCCATAGGTAAAAAATTTTAATTTGTTTTTTTAGTTTTTAGTGTTTTTTTTTTGTTTTTTGTTTACATGAAAAATTATGTACTTTTCTTCCAGAGATGGAAGACTTCGTGTTGGTGATGAAATTGTAAACGTAAATGGTCATCATTTACGTGGTTTACAATCATTTGAAACAGCACAACAATTAATATCGACATTCATTGATAACTGTATTGATCTTGTTATTGCACATGATGAGATTACAACAGTTTCAGATTTTTTCAATAAAATCAAAGTCGATGATAAAACATCATCAGTTCATAATTGTATGGAAGATGGAATAAAAAACTTTAATAATAATCAACAAGATGAAATAAAATTAAATAAGCAAAAATTACCAGAATATTCATCATCGTTTTCATCATTTTTACCAAGAAAACGTTTATCATTTAATCAAAGGACATATAGTAGTGAAAGTGTTAATAGTAATGATTTTGCTGATATACAAATTGTATTTGAACAAGAAACAGATAATGAATTAACTGTTAATACATCAATTAGACAAAGATTTTCAACACCATTAGCATTTAAATCGGCTACATTACAAAATCAAAATACAAAATTATGCACTTTTGAATTGGATCCACGTAGACGATCATTGAATCGAACAACATTGGAATTAACACCACTTTATAGTACGTCTGAATATAAGCCAGTATATGCTAATCGTGTAACAACATTAACTAATACAATAAGTGATGATGAAAAATGGCAATTATTAAGTCGTAAACGTACTGAAGCACTAACACAAATGGATTATGCTCAAGTTCTTGAATCAAAAACATCTACATATTTTAATGATAATCATCATTTAAAAACTAACAATAAACAATCATTTGCTAAAGATATGGTGATAGGAAACAATTCTCTAAATAATGATGATAATGTTAGAAATAATGTTAACGTCGACAATATTAGCAATGATTGTGATGGTAGTGGTAATAGAATCATCAATAGTAGCAATAATGAAAATATCATTCCTACATCATCGTCATCGTCATCATCATCAAAACAAAATAATACATTAAATATTCCTGAAAATATACCAAATAGAATTCATTATACAAGAAATTCAATGAATTTCTCGAATTCACATTATCGATCATTAAGATTTTCGAGTTCACGTTTAAGTAGTACAGCTGCAAATTTAAATACAGCTACAATTGCTAGTCGATTTAATGTAACACCATTACGACCGACTATCCTTAATAATTGCAATATATCAACTAATCAAAATGCTAATGAACTAACAACAATAAATTCAATTAATATTAAATGCAATGGAAATAATTTATTACCTGTAACAACAACAACAGCTATGGTAAATACATCGATTCCATCATCATCATCATCACTATTAACAAGAAATTGTACAAATAATGAAAGTTTAACACAAACAACGACTGTAAATAATCCAATTAAAACAAATTCTCCTAGTAATTCGATATCTAATCTAATTAACAAATCAAAATGTGATACAATAATACCATATAAGCAATTGGTAAGAGATGATTCTCGTATTGCATCAAATGAAGGTAAGTGGAAGAATTACTTTTAGTTTTTGAATAGAAGGGTGATGGTGGTGGGAAATTGGTAATAGGCCATAGGATGATAATAAAATTTTTATCATTTATTTTTTGATTCATTTCTAATATCATAGCATAATATTTTTATAATATAATAGAAAAACTAATTTTTTGCTTTCTCTTCTTTTCCTTTTTTCTCTTACTTTCTGGGTCTCTTTTTATTTTTGTCCATTCAAACAATGTAGGATTACTGCATAAATGTGTATTTCGAAGTGTTACATTCTATAAAGGTCCTGGAATGAAATCACTTGGATTTAGTATTGTTGGTGGACGTGATTCACCTAAAGGTATAATGGGAATTTTTGTAAAAACCGTTTTCCCATCTGGTCAAGCAGCTGATGATGGAACATTATTAGAAGGTTAATTTAAAAAAAAAAAAAAAAAATTTCTTCTAAGTAGCGTATGAAGTGAAAATTAAATGAAATTTTTCTAATCATTTTTTTTTTCTTCCTGCTGTTTATCCTTTTAAAGGTGATGAGATAATTGAAATAAACAATTTATCAGTTCAGGGTATGAGCCATGCTGAAACTATAGCATTGTTTAAAAATGTGAGAGAAGGTGCAATTACATTGAAAATAATTCGAAGAAAGTAAGGTTCTAAAATGAAAAAAAAATAAAAATTCTAAAATTTAATTTATTCAATTTTTTTTTTGTTTTTTGTTTTCCTTAGATTTCAAAAATCCAAATCTCTAACAGATTAATTAAATTTTATGTTTATACAGTGTACGTTTAGAATATAGACTGGATTTTTATAATCATCTTCTGTATCTCTATTTATTTCTATGTCGATTATGTACAATGTTGTATTTATTAAAGAATTAAGATAAAATTTTATAAAAATTTATAGTTTAGAAAAAAAATTACAGGTTCGTATTCATCAACATCATGCCAGATTGCATAACTTGAATTAATTTGAATAAAAGTGGATTTGATCGTTTTGATAGGATTACAAAGTACAAACATCTTATCCACCTTGAATAATTTTTGAACTACCTTATTTGAACGGATTAGATGTTTATCTTGATCCGAGGTTTATTTGGATTAAATGAATACGGACCTTAAGAAGAGATTAAATTTCATTATAGTATTTAAGAGACTGAATCTAATTATGTACATGTAATTATAATAGTAAAATAAAATAGATTTAAATGAAAATTATAAATAAAAATTTAAGATAATAATCGAAAAAAAAACATTGTTATTTATGTGTATAATAATATTATATTGTATTTACCTACCTCTTGTAAGAAAAATCTTCACATGTATATAATTTATAAAAAAAATTCGCATATGATTATAGACGAAAAAAATATATAAAAAAATTCCAATTATCCTTTATAATGGAAAATAAATAAAATACTGTAAAACATTCTACATAAATAGGTATTTTATTTTTTAATATTTTCTTAATTAAAATTTATTTTTCTCTTGTATAAAATTTAAAATATACTCTCTCAATTTTACCATCTTTTTCTCATTTATGTTACAGACAACAGAAATAACAGTTAATTGCTTTCTATGTTTTATCTTCTGACCATGCTTTGCCTAATTTTTTATCATGAATTTGTAATGATTTCTTTGAATTTTGTACAAATTCCATAAGACCACGTGACATATAATAAGGTCGACTTATACCATCATTACGTTCACAATCCTCACAAAAGCAAATAAAAATTGTATCAATAGTCATCTAGAAATTTGAAAAAAAAAAAATAACAAAAAAAAAATATGAAAATCAAAAACAAAAAATATAAACAAAAACAGACCTCATAAACAGATATAAAACAATGTGCAACTAAATATGCAAACAATCCAGCTATGGCTAATGGTACCCAATTATGGTATATTCCTTCCTTTTTCTATATAAAGCAAAATAATTAAAATTATAATAATTCACAAATGTTCTATTTGCACACCTGAATTAATTCAATTCCAATTAAAACCGTTACTAAAACAATGAAACCTTTTGTTAGTAATAAAACAAAATCACCGATTGAATTAATTGCAAATACGCGTAAAGCATTTTTTGCTAAAATTTCAAATGCTCTTTTACCAGATACACAAAAACCTTCACCAGTTATTGCTAAAAATAACAAATAATACAAAAAATAACAAATTAAATGTGAATGCAATTTTTATTTTTTGAAAATCGAAAATAATTACCAGTTTCTATGTATGCATTTCTTGTTAAGTATTGTAGAAAGTTTTCGAATATATACAGGCAACATTGGCAACCAGAATGCAAATATTCAAAAAATTTATTTTGTGGCTCCCTTAATGCGTACTAAAAATAAAATGCATAAAATGAAAAGTACAAAGGAAAATCTATTTTGTTTTTCTATATGTACCATTAATGATTTAAGAAGGACACGTATCAAATTCACCAGAGCTATTATAAATGATCCCTTTGATACGGTACCTAAATGATATCTAACCAAATTTCGGAAACTATTTAAAATTGATTGTGATAGTTTTGATTTGTTTCTGAAACACAAAAACACATAACATAAAAATTAAGATAAAATGAAAAATGCAAAAAAATGGAAAACCTTGTGAAAAACCATTTAGCAACAGCTCCAGCTATTATCATATGTTGACATCCGATTACGAAATTTACAAACCAAAATAATGCCAATAGATTATACCAACGTGTAACCATCATTGTTGAATCCTTTATATATCGTACACTTTCATTATTTTCCATTGTAAATATACCAGAACTTTCAATATAAATAGCAAAAAATAGCCAAAATGATGCAAAAAATGCAAGAGCTAAAAATGTCTAGAAAAGAAAAAAAGGATCAAAAATTTATTTTTAGTAATTTTCAGAAAAAAAGAGCTTTAACTGCAAATCCTTTAAGAAAGGACAATTATCAAAATGCTTACGAGTATTGGTTCCAAAAGCAATAATGGCATAGTAATCAATGCTTTACCAGCCTCTTTAAATAATTCAATAACTAATTCGATACGTTTACGTAATGCTAAAATTATCAAGCAAATGCATATAGTTGCAATTGTTACAACAATTGCATAAGCTAAATACGATGAACGTTTTTCAGTTGTTATCATTTCATCATTCTCATAATTTTCATTTGATTCATCTAAAGAATATTTATATTGGACCCTAAAAACAAAAAAATTCAAAAAATTCCAGGGATGAAGAAGAATTCAAGATTTAAGGATTTAATAGAAATTTTACCATAAAAATATCGTCCCAGATATTAATGTGGCTACAACTCCAATTAATACCAACCAAACGATGATAGTGACGATGTAACGTAATGCAAATACAATCACCAACGAAAGACCTGAAAAAAGTTAAAAAGGATTTATTTTTTTAGTTCAAGAAAGTCGTAAATTTTTTTTCTCTGATATCTATACCAAATGATATAAAACACAAAATTATAATTTCGATCCAACAATTTTCAAAATCTTCAGATACTTCTTGAAAGAATTCACTGATACCAGTTTTTGAGAAAAAATTTAATTTCGAATTTTGTGCATCATTTCCTTTAATTGGCAAGCAGCGATTAAAATATTCTTTACTGTAAAATTGAAAAGAATTATACATACATAAATAGTAGGTCCGCTAAAAGGATTTCTTATTGAAAAGCACTTTTAAATTTTAAAAATTCAAAAAATATTTTACTTACTACGAAGCCCTATCTTCACAATTTTGAACACATGTACGATAAACAGAATTTGATGTTGTCGTGGATGGTACAACTAATAGGAATGGTTCATTTGTACGATCAGCACCCTACAAGACAAAAATATAAAATTTCAATTTTAAAACAAATTAATCAAAATTTTTTTTAAATCTATACAATTTTACCGAACAGCCTAAATCTTCAATTGGTGAATTCATGCGTCCACAAACATTACCACAATCATCATAACCATTTATTATGCGATAAATATTACCATATGATATACTGTATGCTATCAAACCAATCAGTACAATAACAAATGCAATTATCAGTAACAAAAATAAAACATCTGTGCATCGTCTATTAATTGTAATAACATTCTCATTATCCTCATCATCCTGATTATTTTCGTTTATTGTTTGTGATCGATTTTCCTTAAATATAAAAAGAAAATTTTTTCAATGGAAATTTCATGATTACGTAATTTTTTCAGCATAACAAAAATTATCTTATGTATTTTATCAAATCAATACACAATTCGTCAACATTTTAAATACGGACGAAATAAACTAATTAATTAGTAGCGATAAAAATTTTTCCTTGAATTAAAAAAAAATTAATAACACATGCCTCAATTACAAAAATTACTTACTGGAAAAATTTACTTGTGTATTACATGTCCTAAAAATAAAAGCGAATAATGTGTACAAAAACAGCAAAAGAGCAACAAGTACGTGATATACATATGTATGTTTATGTATGTATATAAAAATATGTTGGACAAAATTGTATTTGCTTATTTTTCTTTCTTAATTAAAATAAATTGCTCCTAATTAATTATCATATTTTAACACCAAAAGCTCTAAGGATATTTCCATTAATTTCGTGTATGTTAATGGTCTGTAGCAGAGTTTCCAAAACCTTCTAACAATTTGTGTATGTATATGCCTATGTATTTGACGAAACTTATGTATTATAAAACGAAAACTTATCCATTAGTTATGAAATACTGATCAATGGAACACGATGCTAAAGATCACTCAACTTTATCTGACTTCAAAATACCTTTTAATACAAAGCATCATGAGTTATATCAATATTTTATGATATACTCTCCAGTACAAAAAAGGTTGGGAACCTCAGAAACTTAACATGGTTAATTGTTAATTTTTTTTTGGTTTTTTTTTTTTTTATAGTCACTCAATCAATAAAAATAAATTAAGTAATGAAAGTCATGCATGGTTAGTGCTAAGTATGAAAAAATAAAACAAAAGAATTTTTTTTTCTCATTTAAAAATAAAATTGGAGTGAAGGACACTTGGAAAATTTTCTGCAATTTAAATGGTTTTCTTTTTTTTTTATTATAATTGAAGGATTAATTTATTATTAAGAGGATTATTTTGAAATTGAGTTCGATAATTTTATGTTAAACATTTGTTTAAACATGTTTTGTTAAACAATTGAATTTTGTGAATTTAAAAAGCATGAACACGTATCGCAATCTAAATAAATTTTAGTAGAAATCTTGAGATTATCTAAAAGCTAAGCTGAAGTCCAACTTCAGAAAAATAATTGTTATTAAAAATTTTTAGAATTTTTTTTATTCGTAATCACATACATAATATGTATTTCTTACTTACCATACTATTCAAAAGATCTAGAGGATTATTTAGATGATTTTCACTAACATTTGATGATTCTGGTCTTATACGGGAATCCATACTGTCTTACAATTTTTTTGTTTTTTTTTTTCTTTTTTTTTTAACTATTATTACATTTTAAAGTCAGTTGAAAATTTTTAAATTTTAAATTCCTTTGATTTCATTTTTCACATAAAATTATTTCGAATTTTTACACTAGAAATTTTCTAATTTTTTCAGTACAAATCGGGAAAAAACATTTCATCCGTGTTAGCACGTAAATATAAAAAGTGTAACTAAACCATTGTACTTAATTTCAAATTTTACATTAACATTATAAAATTATTCTGTCTGTCTGAATGTCTGGTCTGTATGTATACATTTAATCTATTGTGTACATCAATTCTAAATATTCATATCCTTATGCAGCATACATGGTAAACACATGAATTAGTTTAACAACAACCATATTATTATGGTTATTGTCTGTTTTCATGTGTACAACATGAAAATTTTGTTATTGTACCTTAAAATTTTATATGTACCTTTTGCCTTTAACATACATAATACACGGTACGTTATCCATTCAATATATCTGATATTGACTTTTTTACCTTTTTATATTTTCTTTGTTTATTTGTTATTGTTATGAGTAAATACAACGTCAACAAAATCATATTTATAGGAATTTGAATTTATTATTATCTATTATTAAATCAATGATTATTCACACTGTAGGACAACAAAACGAATAATATATGTATAAGTATTATTCTACTTTACATATGTTAGTGTGTTTGTAGATGTATGTACATATGTGAATTAGTTTACAATTTGTAAATTCAAAATACCTTACGTTATAACATGGTACAATAGATATGTTATTTTGGAAATATACAGGTAACTCCAGTATAATGAGATTTTTATGGGCCTTACCAATAACCGCTTACTAAGTCGTTACTAAGGACTAATCTCATATAAAAATCTAAGATTTAAGTCCTTACTAAACGGTTATTGATAAGGCCCTATGTAGCACAATTTAAAAATTTTGATAAATTCTGTGTTATCATCATAGTCAGCCAGCAATGATGCATCACAACTATGTGTGTTAATTTCAGTTTCATTCAGAATTTGCCATCATCTCATAGTTCCATCCGTCTCTAACAACTGAAATCTTCTTGAACTCTCTAATGCCGTCATCTACATCTTCTAAGAATTCTTGGTAAAAGCAGTTACACTTCGTCCGAAGTTGAGTTAAATCTCACATAACGTGGTTTACTCAACTTAGAAGTAACCCTTGTAGAATTTAACTTCCCTGTATAAATACGAGAATTACCTGTCCAATACAATTTGATGTCGACGTATGCACATACATATGTATGTATGTATATTGTGTTTGTGTCATAATATAAAAATCAATTTTTTAATTCAATACACTGTACTGTATATAATCGTTGTACATTGGGAATAGCATTTTACCATTAAAAGAAATCAAATAATAATTAATTATCGTTTTTTTTTTTTCGTTTATCAAATTCTAAAAGTAGCACAAAATCATTAGAGCCAATAATGATTTTGTGCTAATTAACTACACAATGTTAACGTGTTAAATGGTTTTTAAAGGCAATTTACCATACATATTTTTTATTTTCTATATTTAATAATATAGTAAAGTAGATAATTCACTAATATTTTCCATTTTTATTCATTTTCTATTGATGAACATTCTTTTATTTTTAGTTCAAGTTTCTTTGGTTCTATATTGATCAAACAATTAAGAATCAACAGTTTATTGCATTTTTTAATATTGATGCACTACACGAATTCAAGGTTACAAGAAAGGACATTTTCAGTAGGAAAATTATGTAATAAAAAAACGGAAAATGTATTGCAAAAATTTTATGTAGGAAAACAATATGAAATATTTTTGGAAAATAAAACAAATTTTTTTGTATTATCGTTTTTATTTTTTACCGGTTTTTTTTTTCGCCGCATTAAAGAAAATATATTATTCTTTTTATTAAACAATATGATCAAATGATATGATGATCATTTTTTTTTATCACGAATTTCTATTTTCCTTTTTAATTGATATAGTCTTTAAATATTCTACATTTTATTATAGATAGTATCTGTGCTATTGTGTATATACGCCTATGTAGACAATGATCTTCCCGATTTATGCATGTTCTACTCCTAATTTTCTTGCAACAGTTAAATATTTATAAATCATGTATATAGTAAACAAGTGAATAAACTGCATTCGGTTAATATTAGTAGAAATCTTGAATTCATCATAAATGGCAGTCTCTCATGGTTAATGATCCAATTATTACAAGTACAATTTTTCCGTTACTGTATATCATAGAATACTGAAGTAGGTCTTGTTCATTACATCCTGATTTTTTTTTTTTTTTTTCATTTATTTAACCCAAATCGATTTTATTTTGTCTTCTTAATTTTGGACCTAATTACATTTAATTACAATAAAAGAAAAAAAAAAAGAAAAATTAGTTCCCGTCAGCATTTTTCTAACGGTTTTTATTCTGAAAACGATTTTCTAATAAACCCAATGATCTTTACTACCTACAATGTATACCTTCTACATCCACAAGTTAAACCATAATTATTTATAATTTTATGTGTGTAATACGTATCATGATCATATCATTTTATCTAATTTGAGAAAAAATAAATAAATAAAAATTACATTCTTTCTACAAAACATAATTGTTCTATTTCCTATAAAATAAAATTGATACATTCGAAATGGAAAGAAAAAAGAGAATGGAAAAAACATGACATGATATTAGATGTTTATTTTGAGAGTGGCCTATCTCCTTTTTTTCCAAGAAAAATAAACATTTTTTTTTTTTTTTACAAAAGAAATTTGAATTATTATTTCTTTTATTATTTTATTAATATATTCTATTATGAATAACAGTTTTACATAATAAAGCATATAACTTTGTTTTTTTTTTTAATTTCATATATTAACTCCAATTCCAATTCTTTGTATAATTTATTGAAATTATTTTGTCTATTATACATATTTTTATATATATATATATTTTTTTAAACGACAAATTCTAAAATATGAACGAACAGTTTTAAAGATTTGAAGCACAAGTTTCCTTTTTTATTTTATTTTTTGTTTATTTCTTTTTTTTTTTAAATTAAATTTAAATTAAAAAAAAAATTAATAACTTTTGGCTTGCTTTTTACATTTTTATTTTGTTTCTTTTCAGTTTATGTATTTTTGTATTTTATTTAAAAAAAATTTTTTTTCGATTTTTATTCAATTTTCAATTCAATTGTAGATTTAAGAAATTGTAAAAATTTAACAAATAAAACGAAATAAATTCATAAGCAAAGAATAAAAACAAAAAATGTTGGATCTATTTTGAAAGCGATGTAAGTTCATTTTTTCTTTTTCTTTGAAGATTTTGTATTTTATATTTTACAATAATACGTTATAAGGTGCAAAGCCACAAGGCTATTTAAATGAATATTCAAAATGTAAATGAAAATTCTTTACAGTTTCTGTATGTTAATAACATGATATCTCAATTAGACGTAGATTTACATCACTTTCAAAAGAAGCGGCCCATATACAAGGACATTCATTGGTTGGTTAATTTCATTTTTGGTTTTTTTTTTTCATATTTCAAAGTTTTTATTCACTCATTATACTTGCATATTTTTATTTTTATTTTTCTGTTATCTAAATGCATTTATTTTGAAATTTGTATTATAATAATTATGGTAGATCACTTTTAAAAAAATATATGTATATATATTAAATTGTACGTAAATTGTAGATAAATATATATAAGTTACATAAAAATATAATAAAAATAAATAATTCATTAAAAATTAATAGTATATTTGTTACAATATAAAAAATATACATAAACATTAATTCGCAAAAAAAAAAAAAAAAAAATACAAATAAAATAAAAATTCATTAGTACGTTATTTAATACATTAAATTACGTATTTTTATTTTTTATTTTTAACTTTTATTTATTTTAAAATAAGAATTAAATTTTTAAATTTTTGTTTTTGAAAATGACTATACAAAATATCATTGGGAATGTTTATAATAATAATTCAATTTTTTAAAAAATTATAATTCAAGTAATTATATATTAAAAACTAAATGTAAATTAATAAAAATTTATTTTGTTATAATGTCAGTTTAGAACAGGTAACCATTCTATAATACGGTATTTTACAATTACAATTTTATTTAAACATGATTAAAAGTTCGCAAAAGCTTTTGTATAACTAATTCAACTATAATTCATGTATAAATAATTTGAAATTTATATGATATGGACACACACAATGATTTTGGAAAGAAATATTTGTTTTTGTTCTTTTTCTTTTCAATAAATTTTTAGTCTATTCGCTTTATTTGCATTTGTCCTAAATCTTATGTAACATGGTCTCAAAGTACTTTTTTTTTAACTGAATTAGATCTACTGTTTTACACAGAAGGTTACCTGTACTTTAAAAAAGTTATGTATATAATAAAAAAATATTCATATATTAATACACATAAGAAAACACACACATCCTATTAAATCTAGAATAAATAAATAAAAAAATAAAAAAATTCATTTATAAAAATTAAAAACAAAAGAAAATAAAATATTTAAAAAAAAAACATTTTTGTAAATTTGTAAATATGCACACAAATATCGTTCTCCAAAATATCAATTTTTGTTTTCTTTTTTATTTTTAAAATAAATTTTTGTATTTTTTTTTTTTTTTTCAATTTTTGTTTTCTAAATCATGAATTTTAAAAATTAAATTTCTTTTTTTTTTTCATTCTAACATATACACATATGTGCATGTATTTCATTGGCAGCATAAAATTCTGTAAAATAGCGATACATATGAGAATACTATTTGGTTTTATATTTTTTTGTTTTTATTTTGTATAAAGAAGCATCCTTTAATATGGATTTTCATAATTCTTCTTTTTTCATTTTCTTGTTGTAAATTATTCATTTAAAATAAATATGCAAAAAATATGTATATTTGAATATTTTTGAAAATTAGACAAGAATCCTATACACTACAAAATATTAAAGAAGTACATAAACTACATTAAAAGATTTTATACAAAAATATAACACAGACGTATTTTAATAATTTTTTTTTTTTTTTTCAAATTTTTTATTTTAAAATTTTTTCATTTTAAATTGACTTACATTACTAAATTGCTTACAATAAAGCTCAAAATTTGTTTCAATAAATGGTAAAAATTTTACTTTAAGAAAATAAAAATGCAAAAAAAAATCCAGGAAACATTTTTTGTCTAATTTTCAAAAATACATCGTATTTAATCAGGTTATAATTATTAAAAGGCTCACGTTAAAAAAATTACAGCGTAAAATTGCAGATTATACAAAAATTTGCCATAATTTTTAAATCGCGTTACATCGAAATACAAATCTTATTCCAAAGGTTACCAGTGTATAATTTTATACGTTCATATTGCATTTTATTTAAACTCTTTTGATTGGGGTTTAACTCTTTTGTTGCCTTATTTCTTAAGTACACAATTTTTTTTTTTACAAAAATTAAATAATACAAAAATGTAATAATACTGTATTAATTTAGAAGCAAAGCAAAAAAATGTAATACTATTTTCTTTTTTAATTTCTTTGTTATCTTTCCTCCTGTTTTCTATTTTGTACAAAAATTATATTTTGGCCGGAATTTTGTTATTACTTTTAATAAAAATTAAATACTCATACAAATCAATTCTATGAATGTTTTTCATTAATTTATTTGATTCTGGTTTTTTTACGCGTAACTTTTAATTCTTTATGATTTAAACATAAATCAAAACAGATTTAAAATTAAAAACTTAGTCATTTTTGAACTGAAATTAAGTGCTTTCGAAATACATATATTAATTATTCATTGATTTTACTCCTAATTTTGTAATTTTTTTTTTAATTAATTTTTAACAACAATTTCTTTATTAAAGCATAATAATAGTATTGTAATATTTTCAGAAATCGTTAAAATTTCATTTGAATTCGATTGAAATTTTAAAGTAAATTTTTTTTTTCATTTTTATTGATTTTGTTGAACTTTGATGCGAATTTTATTCATATCTTTTGCTGAAGTATTACTACGATGTTGATGGTGTTGTTGTTGCTGATGATGATGGTGATGGTGTAGATGATGAGAATGAGAATGGTATTGATTCGAATGCTGATTTGGATGATTATGACTTTTATAATCATATGGACCCCCTAATGGGGATGCTATTCTTTTATCGAAATCAATTTGGCTGCTTTGTGTTGTTGTTGTTGTTGTCATCATCGCTATATTTCTATTATTACAACTACTGCTATCTTCATCTATTTTTATAATATCATCATTATCATAATTATGTTTTTGACTAATTATTGTTGACTTATTACAACCACTATAACTACTATGAATATTATTGCCACTATTATTACTTTCATTATTACTAGTATTATTATCATCAGTATTATAATTACTACAACTACTACTAATTTGCATCAATTCATTATTACCAGGATTTGTTTTTGATGGTGTTAATTTTCTTATTGTTTCCTTTGGGGTTTGAATATTTTTTGAATTTATTTGTTGCTGTTGATCTTGTTCCTGTTGCTGTTGATGATATGACTGGTGCTGTTGACTTAAATTAGGGCGAATATTTACTGAACTACTATTATAACTATATGGATCATCAAGGGAAATTTGGCGATTTTTCTCAATTCCATCTGGCTTTCGTTTCATCTTATTATCAACACCATAGCCACCGCCGCTAACAGCTTGATGATGAGTTGATTTTGTTAATCTTAAGGGTGGTGGCGGTGGTGGTGTCGAAGATAAACGTGATGGTGACCTTATATTATCGTCATCTTTCAATTCACAATGTGATTTTTTATTACGATGAGCATTCTTAAAATTGCTATCATCATTTATTGTCTTTTTTGTTGTTGTTGCGCTTACAGTTGTATAAAATAATTTTGTTGGTGTCGTCTCACCTGAATTACCAGAATTATTTATCAATTTTTGTATTGATTGTGATGATATCATTAATGGAAACGATGATGACGATGTTAGTGATTGTGGTGGTGGTGGTGGTGAAGATGATGGTGATGATGATGATGATGATGGTAGTGGTAATGGTATTTGTTCATTAACCGGAGTTGTTAGTACAGACTTTGATTGATTCGGACTAGATGATGAATATTCATCAGAGTTATCGGATCTTTTATGAAATATTTTTTGCTTATCACTACTACTACTACTGCTACTGTTAATATTAATTACAACATTATCATTATTAGTATCTTCTTCATTTCTAGATGATGACGTTTCTGTCATTAATGCATCATCTGATGATTGATATGAATGATGATGATGACATTGAAAATCAATATCGATTGGTGAACTTGGTGATTGCGCTAACGCTTTATATTGTATATTACAATCGTTTTTATCGTACTTACTTTTTGTAGTTGGTCTTCGTGTTTTTGGCGATAAATCATCATCATCTGATGTTGTCGGTATATTATGTGTAACACTACGTGTTGTTCTACGGTCAATATCATATTCATATTTTTGCATTTGTTCTTTACGTATCCTTGCTAATTCTTCAAATGATGTCATCACCTTTGATTTCCTTACCATAATACCAATATCATTATTATCTACGATTGTTGTTGCTGACGATGTTGATGTCATTGTTGTATTTGTTTTTGGTGAATTTAATTGATCATCAGACGCATCTATCGATGTTGTTGATCTTCGTTTACTTCTAATGTGTTCACAATCCATTACATTTGTTGATGGACTTTTTCTAGATAAACTTCCACGACGTGATGATGACGAAGACGGTGTTGCTTGAATTAGGCCGTTTGTTACGAAATCCTCATCAGATTTATAAATAAATGATCTTCGTACCGGTGTCGTTTCTCCAGATTCAACTGAATTACGTTTACTATCACCGTTACTACCATCGTTATTGCTATTATCATTAATATTTCTTTGGCAGCCATTTGATGGTGTTATCGCTGTTGTTGTTAATGCTATTGTATCATCTAAACTACTATTGCTTATCATCATTTTATTATTATGAATTGAGAATAATGTCATTTTTCCAGTTCCAGTTGCAGCCGCTTGCATTGTTGTTGTTGCTGTTAATGAAGACGACATTAATTTATTAGATGGTGATGATGTTGTTGATGGATTACTACTGGCACGTGATCGACTCCGTTCATCTGGCGGAGCTGGTGGCACATAAATACGAACAATGTCATGCGGTGATATTGCTCTTGGTGTTGGTGTTATCATCATTGCTGATGGTGTTCTGCCAACGATACTCAATGATCCAAATGCAGATCTAAAAAATTAAATAATTTTTTAAAAAAACAATTTACTCTTTATTATTTACTGAAAGTTTTTTTTTAATCTTCACTTACCCTGGACTACTTTCATCTTCACCTTCAGCATCACTATGCATACTTCTTGAATCATCAACGCATATATCGAATTGTTGTGACCTTTGTCCAGTTGAAAATACACTCAAATCAGCAGTTGATGTTATCGATGTATCAGCTAAAGATTTTCTGGAGCTACCTAATAATGACCCACCATCCTCTGATTCTGGAATGTTTCCTAAATACATAAATGTAAAATTAAATAATATTTCAACATCATAAAATCTATTCGAAAACCAAAAACCAAAACATAATAAACCAAATACAAAAATGTTTTAAAAACAAAACCAAGAAAAAAAAAAAAAAAAAAAAAAAAAACATTTCTTTGTAAATTACATTTAAAAAAGTTAATTGCATTTTATTTTTATATACCATGCAAAAACCGTGTTGGCAATGATGAATATTGTTCATCGTGATTTAATAAGCTCCATAACCTCTTATCACGTGCATGCAAGCGAGATGGCATTGCTTTATAAGTGCGTATAAACTCCCAATTATCGTCTATTATATTAAAATTATCTAATTGTTAATTTTTTATCTTTTTGTTTTTAATTCATTTTTTTTTTTAGATAATTTTACTAAGTATTAGAAAATAATATTATTAAGATTTGGAACAAAATGAATAAGGGAAAATGAATTGAATTCATGCAAAATTAAAAAGATAAAATGGAAAATGTTATAAAAGAAACGTTATAAGGCTATCAATTTATTTATTGCTCATTATCAAAGGGAAGAATGGAAATTTTGAAACCTTTACCCTTAACTAAATTAATTTCAGTGGCCGGTTACAATTTATGTGCTAAGTTTTTTCACTTTCTTTCAAAAATAAAATTTAAAAAAGTTCAACCTCTGTGGAAAAATATTAGGATCAATATCAAATTAATCCCTATGACTTCATGTTGTTACATAAAATAAAAACAAAAATAAAATACAAGAATAAAAAACACAAATCAAGTAAAACAGAAAAAAAAATATAAAAAAAAACACAAAAATTACTATCTCTACTTACATAACTCATAAATAAAAAATTTAATTCATTTTTTGTACTCAATTTAGATTTTTTTTCAAAAGAAATATGTGATTTTCTTCACTTCAAGACGAGCTACATAATAAGAAAATTTGTAAAATAAAAATAAATAACAGATAACTTCATTAACGTTTAATTGAAATCTGATTTAATCACACAAATACATGAAACAAAACAAAGTTAACGTTAGAGTCAAATCAAATTTCATTGACTTTGAAACAATCCTGATATTATTTTTACAAAGCCACATCAATGAAATATGTTAAAATGTTATAAAAAACATTGAATAATTGAAACAAAAACATTGACAAACAAACATTGACATACAAAAAACATCCTCTTGTACTTATTTACGGATTTGTTCTTTAATATCATTTTATAAAAGAGGATGGAATTTGTAAATGCAGTTTTGCAGTTAAATATTGCAGTTTTGTAAAATTCATTCTGTGTTTTTAACAAACAAAGCCTTCAGAGGCATGAATAAAAATTGAATATTTACTTAATTATATTAAAAGATATTTTAGTATTATCAATTTTTATCATATGAGCCGAAGTGTATTTGAGTCACAATTTATTTGCAAATTTTAAAAATTAGAGCCACAGCCACTTTCTTCTTATTTATAATTTTTAATGTGTGTTATAAAAATAAACACTAATATCTGAATAAATTAATAAAAGTTGCATGCAAAAGAAATAATAACAAATAAATAAATAAGTCTTTTAAACCCAGTGGTAGCATCGACGTCAACGACAACACAGCAATAAAAAATATTTAATAAATTTTCGATGTTATTCGACTAATATAGTATTTAATACGTTACATCTAAGACGATGCTATCGCTGTCGTTAACACGTGTGCAAACCCTCGGGGATTATTAATTATATGTAAGTATATATAAATTAAATAACCAAAATTTATATTTACAAAACAACAACAAAAACAAAAATCAAATTTTTAATTTACCAGTATTCAACTGACTACTAGAACCACCTAAACCACCATCAGATATTGTTGATTCGGCTAATTCTTGTTGTGTTTTTTCTCTCCTTAAAAAAGAATAATATAAAAAATTTAAAGTTGAAACTTTTTCATTTCCATTTCCCTCTGGTCTGTATTTTTGTTTTACTTACCTTAATATAACATTTTCTGTAACCTCCTTTTCAGTATCTGTAAAACTAGATTTTCTTCTACCAATTTTTGTTTCATTTGTTGGTTCAATAAAGACACCAAATGGACGTTTCGGAAATTCAGTATCTGGTGGTGTTGGTGCATAATCCATTTTAGCTTTACGTAAATCATCCATTGATTGTTCAAGCATTTTAACAACATGATCATCATCATAACCAAAATCTTTATGTAATTTAGTCTAAAAAAAAAAAAATTTTTTTCAAAGTTAATATACATACATATTTTTGAAAAAAATTTTCATAAAAATTGTTTACTTGTAAATACTGTACTAATAAATCCATATCTTTTAATTTTAATAATTTTTTTTGATGTAATTTTAATATATTATATGCCATTGCTGTAACAACTCTTTCACCATCTAGTAAATAAATATCCCATACTCTTAAACATAAACTAAATGGAATCTATGAGAAAAAAATTAGAAATACAATCATATTAGATAAGTAAAAAATATGCACTTAGACGTATAAGATGAGTAACTTACTCGTTCAATAAATATAACAAAAAACCATTTTAATGAATATATCATTGAATCCAAATTATGTAAATCGAAATGTTTTTTTAATTTTGGTAAAAATTTTTCAATTATTTTATCATGATGCTGTACAAGACGATTCAATTTTGGAAAACCTTCAATATATAAACCATGCATTGCATATTTTTTATCAGCTAATAATGTACTCAATGCCCAAAATGCTTCCTCTTCATCCATGTACATTAATAAAACACCAGCAACACCGGACATACCTTGACAATAACCCACCTAAAAACAAAATAAAAGGCCAATTTCATTTACTAAATAAAACATCATTCATTATTAACGATGATTCTACAGCTAATATCGACAACCAGAGAACAAAATCAAATTTACATAGACAAAAAGAAACTTTAAACTTACCTCCATATTGTACATACTGTATGCTGTTAATACATTAAATAAACTTCTCTGTTTAATACTATAACGCTCTCTATAAAATAAATGTTCACGAAATTGACGATTTACATCTGAATCAATTTGTCTAGCTTCTGTACTCCATTGTCTTGCTAATTTTAACATATTCTGATATACATCCTTTTTATCAGCCATTATTGTTTCAATATTTAATAGTTTCATCCAAACCTGTGAACGTAATTTATCTGGTATACCCTTATATACACGTTTATGTAATTTATCTTGTGTCTCTTTTGTATTCCAATTTTTTAACATTTTTAACCATTTTTTAACACGTTCCATTTCAATTGAACGTAATTTCATTTCATTTGGATCAATCTTTTGTGGTAAACGTTTATCATGTATAAAACCATAACGATCTGTTTGATGATAAACTTCAAAACCAGGATCTTCCCATGGATCTATTTCAGCTCCAGGTTCACGACCACGTTCATAACGTTGAAATAAACGTTCACGTTCCTCATTTGCACGAGCTAATAAAGCCTTTTCATCCATCATTTTAATTTTGTTTTTATTTTTTATTTTAATTAAAATTGAACTTTGGAATTTTTATTAATTTATTAAATTTTCAATATCATTTCACTTTCATTAAATACATCAGAGAAGTATCATTTTTTTATTTTTTTTACAACAAATTAATAATTTTATTCATTTTTTTGTTGTATTGTAGTATTCGAATGCTATCATACTGAAATTATCTGAAATTTTAAAATTTTGTTAGAATAAAAAAAAAAAATTACTGCTCAGAATTATCTGAAAAAATTTTAACTGATTAATTAACAACAGAATATCTCAACAAACTCTCTTTAAGTTACAAAAATACAGACTAACACTGTATAGTAAAAAATTTTCTATTCTATAAAATTTGGAAAATATTTTAAAATTGGAACAAATGAACAACAAATGTTTTGCTATTGTAGATCCAGAAAATTATTTCTGATATCATTTTGTAATATTTCTCTATTTTACGTAAATATGTAAAAAAGCCAAAAAAAAATTTAAATGTGTAATAATAACATCATGTAGCACAACATGTAATTCGGGTTTATTATCTAATTTTCAAAAAAAAAAAACAGATATAAACATAGATATTTTTATAGATAAATCGTCCTCAACATAAACCAAAAAAAAACGTATGTTCTATTCTTAGAATTATTTTGAAATTTTGTATAGTATGGTTTATAGGAGGAAATGATTATTTAATTATGATTGTATAGAGTATGTGTGGATTTGTAAATAAATTAATAGATGCGTATGAGTATTGGATATTGTGAACCTAACATATTTGATATTATTGTCTTGTCTTATTTAAAATAAATAATTTTACTTTTCCAAAAGATATATTTGTCGAGAATAAAATAAACAAAACCAAAAATTAATTCGAATAGTTTTATGTTCATTATGTACTTGATTATTTCCAAAGGGTAGTGATAGTAAGTTAGCTAATTAATTTAGTATTTCAGCTTTGACTAACGACTTTATTGAACATCAAGATGAGGGCAACTTATCTCTTTGGAATATGAGGTCGGTAAACGGTAGCAAATATGAGATGTATTTAAACTAAGAAAATGCTATCAAAGATCAGCATTTCGACACAGGAATATGGGTAGCAGTAACGGAGAAATTTTGGTAATAGAAAATTATTTCAATTTAACATCCTAACATCTTTCATAAAGGATATCGACTTAGGCGGTAGCCAATATAAAATTTATCTTAATCCCATGGCAAAAAAAAAAAAAATCTGAGCACTTTTAAATGAAGTTTATATATATACATACATATGTATATAAAAACTCATTTTATTCATTTTACTTTTTTCTTTAATTTCGATTTTGTTTTTTAATTTATAAAAAATAAAAAAATTAGTTTATTTTTTTTTTTTCATTTTTAAACATAAAAGCAAATAAGCAAACATACATATAAATTTTAGTAATTGAAAAGTAGTGTGGTATTTACATACTTTTAGCCTAGTATTGTATTTAATCTAGTAAAAAGATTTATATTTTGTTAAGTAAATTGTAAGGTACTTTAAGTTAAGTTAATGTAACAAAAATTAAAAAAAAAAAAAAACAAATAGAAATTTTCAAATGTATATTTACATAATATAAAGAACGAAATCAAATCATAAAATGAAAGTTTTATCCTTGCTAACATGAATGTACCTACTGTGTGCATACGTATACTTTATGGACATACACATACACGTTCACATACATAAGTATGTACATAAATACTTTCAGCTTTTTTTTTTAGTATAATGAATATGAATTATGAAAACATCATTCAAAAGCATACATTATATATATATACAAACACTTTCTTTCATTCATTTATCATTTTACTAATATTTTTCTTATTATTTTTATTTTCTGTATCTGCTATTATTAGTTGTTGGTTTTTCATTCATTCTATTATATTTTCTCCTTTAATTTAAAAAAGAAGAGAAAAGAAAAAAGAAATCGTTTTTTTTTTCATTTTTCTTTATTAAAACTATAAGATAAGAAAAGAAAATAATGATAGTATGTGGTACATGTGCATGTGATAAGTCATTATATACATATGTGCATATCAAGGATATATTTTTGAATATGTGTCACACATACATATGTATGTATACTTTATTCTTGAAATTTAAAGATTGATTTTAGTCAAATAAATTTTGAGATAATATCATAAATTGAAAAATGCCAATATATTTTGAACTACCCTGTATATATTTTACAAACCAAATTTGAGGCTTTGTTGAACATTATTAGTTGTCTTGCTTTTTTTCTGTTATTTCATAAACAGTCTGAACTTTAAAACTGGTGCACTTTATAACGCTTATTTTGGATCACTCTATATACATACATATGTATACGTGTACATGACAATTTTACAAAGATACGTGCATATAATAGTATACTATATTATAGCATGTAATACAAAAAAATCAATGAAAATTTTGAATTCATCATCAAAATGAAAAAGAAAAAATAAAAATAAGAAAAAATACTATAACAATGTAGAAGTTATTATTGGTATACAATATGAACTAATTGAAAATAAGAAATTAGAAGGACGTAACAGAAAAAAAAAATTTAAATGGAAAAATATGTACATATGTATCTTAAATTCAAGTCAAGATTCACACTGATTTACATGGCAAATCACGATGATGTAGACTTATTGAAACAATTTTTAAAACCCACAGAATGATAGGTATATTAATATATCAGTTTGTGCACCCTGTGAATTGAAAATCATATTGGTCGCTGATTTTACTTTTAGATTAGTATGAAAAAATAAAATTTAAATACTTGTTATTTACCACAATTGATTATATTTTATGATTTTTAAATACCTACAACCAAATGTATTTAGATCTTAAGATCAATCATTGAAAAAACGAATTTTCAAGTCAAAAATTTATTACATTTTTTTCATTAAAAAAAAAAATAAAAATAAAACAGAAAATCAATTTTAAACATTTATTTCACATTAAAAATTAGATACATACACTGGTTATTTTGTATACTGAATACTAAGTGTGCTGTATGGCTTTTGTAAATAGTATATTAACACATTTCAAACATCTACAAGTATAAATGTAAATGATATTAGGAATAGTAAATGTACCTATACAAAATATAAATAAGTTTATCGTATGATAATGCATACAAACATTTTAATTAACATTCATAAGCATAACCAACCCATCAAAAAACAAAAATGAAAAACAGATAATGTTTACGTTTTTACGTGGTACATTACCGTTGTATCAGATTTGTAGTAAAAATTTCATATCTAAACAATTTTCTATTATTGACCTAAAAATAAAAAATAAAAATGAAAACAGAAATATCAAAAAAATAAATAAATAAGGTCAAATACATAAATTTGTAAAAAATAGGAAAAAACATTTTTTCATTTAGATATTTGGATATACCTATTTACAGTTAACCCTCCCAAAAATATGGTATTTTTCTTTCACAGTTTTTACATGATGTGATAACGAAATTTTCGGATATCTCACTCACTATAATACGATTTTCACCGCATTGGCCCTTTGGAGATGGAGACCATATTTTAAGCATACGATCTTAACTGAGTTATTGTAAATTCAATTTAAAATTTCCAATAATATAATTTAAAGCTACAGTTTGTTTTTTTTTAGACATCATATGATTAAGGACTTCGAAACTATGTAACTACCTACTTGCTTTCTAAAGAACCTCTTAAACGAGAATCAACTAAAGTAACAATCAAACTACACTTACCTCAGATAGTAACGATTGAAAACAACGTTATCAGATGATAGTGATGATAGCCACATGAGATTAATTTTGATGATAATTCTGAAGGATAATTTTCTTTGATTTCTATATTATTATTAGTAACACATAACATTATTGAAAATTTATTAATTTATTTAATAATAGTGGTAGCTAAGTTATATATAGGAAGAAAAAAAAATTTTTTTTTTTTTTTTGGATACACAGTGATTTTATATATTATTATGTATATTTTTGTTTTGTTAATTGCTTATTAAATTACATATCTAATTGATTTTTTTTTTCAAAAATTTTTATTAATTCATAAATTTTAATTATCACAGAAACAAATTTAAGAATTATCTAAAATCTACATAAGATTTTTTTATAGGAAAACGTAGAATTAAAAAACATCTATTATAAATAGATAGAATATTATAGTATGTAATAGCGAAACATTTAGGTAATGTAGTAAATCTTCAGAAATGCTTGAAAAAGTAGGAATATGTATGTGTACATATGTAATTATACTTCGTTTTTTCTTTGCTTTCAAGGAAACTGAACCAAGAGAAAAAATAATAATTGCAATTTTTTGTATGTACAGTGCAAGTAAACCATTAATTTAAATATATTAAACACATTTAAAAGTGGTGGTCTATTATTTCTTGTATTTTGTTCCTTCTGTTTTCATTCTTTTTCTTTTCTTTTAATTTGACATTAAAAATTGGCCTCTGGCTTTAGGTTAAAATGAATAACACTTTCTTCAAACTTTATTTTTTTTTTATCTTTTTTTTTTTTTGTGATTAATTACGGCTTTATTGAGATGTTTTGTATGCACACTGAATTATGAATTAATGTTGATTTTTAGTAAGCAAATTGCTTACATTTTCACATTTGTATATACATCGAGTTTATTTTGTCCTTTCGTTTTTTGTTTTATATTTTAAACTCCTTTTAATTAATTTTTATTTAAACCATCAAAAATTGACAAAAATCGAAAACAAATTAACATACTACGATTATGTTTCTGTCTTTTCTTTTGCAACTCGTAATCGTAACATCAGACTGTTTTTCATTTAAAAAAAAAAAAAACGAGACTCAAATTGAAACAACAAATTATAAAAAGCAAAAATAATGAAATCAATAAAAGAACAAACTCGAAAATAAATTTTTCATTTAATGAATTTTATAAAATTTTCATTTTCTTTTTTCGATTCATTTTATTTTTATTTTTTTAAAAATCAAAAAAACAATTTCTTTTCTCAATTTAAAATTAATTAAATTGTAAATTTATTTGACAGCTCTACGAGGAAAAAAAAAACAAGTGAATTTTTTTCTGTTTTCGTAGTATATTTCAAATTCTCTCTTACTTTACTGTTTTGTTGTTATATTTTGTTTTTGATTTTGACTCTCATTTGCAATTGGTATAAACAAATGACATTTAAATAAAAATAAAAGAAGATAAAATTCAAAACAAAATTAAGAAAACTGCGTCTTTCAAATTCAGTATGAAAATCAAATGGGATAAAAACAAAGGAGTAGAAATTAATTTTTGTGGATGGGGGCTTATACTATATTTTTATTTTATTACAGCATAATTGACAATTATTCTTAAAAATTTTTTTCTGATAAAGACTCATCAGTTATGATCGTTGAGAAATATTCGAACAATAAGGGTACTTTCATGAATGCGTTGTCGACGTGTGTCAACGACCCGAATGCGCTCGAATTGTTATCGGAATTGTCAACTTTCCGTGAACGCTTTTATTAAAATAAATGAAGATAATTCACCATTTTTAAGTAAACTTCATATTTGTTTTTATAGTGTAACTTAATTGTGAGCCTGAGCAAAATGTAACAAAACGTAAGAGTAAAATGTCAGATAATTCTTCTTCTTGAAAATCAATACTGCAGTTGTTTGAAAACGATTTAGTAATTTGTGTAAACTTTACAGACTGTGTGAATTAATGTAGCTGATACATTTCCACGATTGCACTGGAAAGAAATTTATGAAGTTGATTTTTTTTGCCGTCAGCTCCGACGACGCATTTATGATTATGAAAGTACCCTAGTCCCTAAGTGATAAGAAAAATTTTCAGGCCAATAATAAACAGTTGCATCAAACAAAGAAGAAGGAAACTCAATCATGAAATAAACATTTGTTCGACCCTCATTTAACGTATTTTAAAATAAAATTATTTCGACTTTTTTACAATTTCTTTCTTCTGACTTTTAGTATGATGATGGTATGACGTGTTATGTTATCTCTTTTTAACATGTTGGCCTGTTGCTTTTTTCTTAAACATTTCTCTCGTTCTTGTACATTAATTTTAATCTTTTTTTGGTTTAAATAAAATCAAACGAATGACAGTAGAATGAGCAAAATACAAAAAATCGAATCATAAAAAATTGAATAAGAATAAAAACAACAACAAAACAAAATACTTATATGTGTATAAATTCAAATGAAAATTTTTTGAATTCTACTTAATGTGCGTAATTGTGTAAATACACAAAAATACAACAACAAATCTGCTGTGCTGTATAATAGCTCTGTATATACGGAACGTACAAGCAAAAATCATGCTGGGTATTTATATAGGGTTACCAGGTCCGAAATAGCGAACGGGGGACTTTGATGATTAAAACGTCGGACAATAGTGTGCAATGAGGGACATTGAACACCAATAGTGAAAGAACAATTTTAAAAGTGTAGTACTCTAGTTTCAGATTAGCTTAGTTATTTTACATATTCTATTCGCAAATTATTTACATATGTACATATAAAAATGATAAAATTAAATATATAAATATAACAAAAATAAAAAATTGTTAAAACAAAAGAGTAAAAAATAATATAAATTCAATTCATATATGTACATATTTGTCATTTTGTGTCTAGAATTTATTTTTATCTGAAAATTTTGTTTTATTTGAGTTGCCGTTACCGTTCGATGTTTTGTTTGATGTATGTATACATACATATGTATATTCGACATTTTGTAATATGTATGTAATAAATTTTCATCGAACTATCTGAAAAACCCGAAAAATTTGGACATTTTCTGAAAAGGGGGATTCTACGAAAACGTGGAAGACGTAAAAATGTGTAATTGAACGGTGGACAATTCTCCCAAAGGGAGGACACCTGGCAACCCTATATTTATATATCCATATATTTACATTGTATATGTATTATAAATTTATATATATTTTTACAACAGCTTATTTATATGGTGATACACACGTTCGAACATACATTCATGTATGTATACATATTATTTTATTTGTTTTTACATCTTTTTATGTGCACAAACTTTTTGATGTGCACGTATACATACGTACATCATCGCGTGCAATACGTGTATTTCAAAAATATATAGTTTTGGTCGTGTGTGAGGTACACGGACAATAATGTGTGTTTACTTTATATAATTGTGTGTAAATTGCTACATGTTGTATATGTGTATTATGTATGATACAATTTTTTTCAACAGAATTTTATAATAAATATAAAAAATTATATATATAAATTGAAATTCGTTTTGAGAGACAAAGGGATCGTATATCAGCTGTATTTGCGTTTTTGTGAATAACAAAATCAAAAGGCAAAAAAAAAAAAAACGGAAGGAAAAAAAAATATCATACATTCTGTACTTGTACTGTGTACTGTGAAAATATTATTTATTCTTAAAAAACAATAAAAAATAAAAATATAATTTTTTTTTGTTTTTTGAAAAATTAAAAAATAAATTTTCTTCCCCTGACAAAAATTATTTTGTGAAAAAAAAAAATTGAAAAAAAATATATATATTAATAATAGAACTGAAAATTGACAAGATTTCATAACAGAATTAAAAAAAAAAAAAAAATCCAACAAAATTTACTTGCAAATGTTTTAATTAGAAGAGTGAATGTTGTGTCTACAAGTATAAAGTGAATTTTCAATTTTTGTTTTTTCTTTATTTTTGTTTTATTACTTTTTGTTGCTGCTTGTGTGTTGTTAAATTATTGTTCTGTACTCTGTACGTGTGTAAGGGAAATTAAAAAACAAAAAAAACAATTCACCTTATTATTGTTTTTTTTTTTTTTTTTGTTTTTAGATAACGAAAAAAATAGTGTTTAAAAACAAAGACGAAATAAATACAAAAAAAAATATTTTCAATTCATTTCTTTTGTTTGCTGCTATCAAAAAAAAAATTAAAATTAAAATAAATTCATAATCATTTTGATTTTATTTTTTTAACGTGTATATATGCTCAACCACTTCCAAACATTTATTTAAATAAAAAAAAAAATATATAAATAAATAAAAAAAATAATGATATATGTAATGTACAAGTTAGAATAATAATAAATAAATTGAATATTGTGCTGTGAGGAATACAAAACACTAACGAAGCTCTAAAGTTAAATAATTTACTACACTCAACTTTTTTTTTTTTTGTTTTGTTAGTCGAATTGTTCAATTATTTCTGCTGCCCCTGAATTTGCTTTTATTTATTAATTTTTTTTTTTTTTTGTTAATAGTGCTATAATATTAAAAAATTTGATATTTTTTAAAAACAAAAATAAAATTCTGGTTCATTTTTAAAAGACTGAAATTTAAATTATTTATTTCAATTTAAAAAAAAACAAAACGCAAAAAAAATATATATTGAAAATTTGTTAGTAACTGTTTGTATACAATATAAGAAGAATACAACAAAAATTAATAAAATTATTTTTAAAAAAATGTTGGATCTTGAAGTAATTCCTGAAAGATCATTAGGTTGTGATAATTGGGAATTTATATTGGGTAAGGAATACAGTGTTTAATATTAAGCATAAAAAAAATTTTTTTTGTTTTTAATCGTTGTTGCATACATTTCATTTTGTTTTTACTCCTACATACTGATAGTAACTGCATAATAACGAACAAACAAACGAACAACATAAGAAATAAACAAGTGTTTGAAAAATTTGTCTATAAATACGACAATGCAATAAACATAATAAACATCTCAATAAAAAAAAAAAAAAATGTTTATTTTTGTTGAAATGATGAAATTTTTTCAAATTTTCAAAAATCAAAAGAAAAAAAAAATTCAGAATGAAAGTCATACAAAAGACTTTTTTATTACATTTTTTTTTTTTTTGTTGCAAAAAGTATATGAGAACATATACATATATACATACACAATGAAAATTAATATGTATACACATACATTGAAATTTGAAAATCATATTTACAAATATATTATATGCACCTAGTTGGAAAAGGGGGAAAAGCTTTCTATCATGAATTTCAGAAGCCTTCAACTCAATTCAGTCCAGCCAGAGGTCTAAGGTATTCGTCAAAGAGGTATTTCACGTACGCAAATGCATGTACATATGCAATTTCTTTACCCTTCATGGGTACTCTTGAAGGAAACCTTCCAAATGAGATTTTATAGAATCAAAAAGTAAATTACATGTCTTCTACATAATATATTACACTTTGTGTGAACTTTTATTTTCTAAGATCTCAACTTTCCAATTGGGTATATACGCATTTAGATTTTATACAAATTAAATATATATGTACTGCAGTATATATGTATATATACATACATATATATATATATATTAGACTTATTATATATGTGATGTGTACCTATACGTACACACCTTTATGTACACATCCAGGTAAGTGCATGTGTATATTCATATATTTCATACAATATATTATACGTGAGTGTGTTTTATCATCATACCCATATGATTTGTGCTTATATATGATATGTACCTAACTATACATATGCTACACGTGTGGGTACAACAATAATCATTAACCAAAACAAATATCTACAGGGTGTATAAATAAAATAAGATAAGAGAAACAACAGAAATTTTGAAATCCAATTGTTATGAGAGGTTATCGAATTAATTACTTTTAATTAAACTTTAATGTAATTTAAATTAACGTTCATTCGTTTTCTTTTTAATGTACTGTCTTGTATAAGCCATTGTAATAATTTTAAAAAATGAATTTTTATTAAAAAGTAAAAATTTATTTTCATCATAATTATAGGGATGCATTTTTCCCAGGCTGTGGCTATTATTCAATCCCAAGTTGGTATTATAAAAGGTGTACAAGTTCTTTATTCTGATACGGTATGTGTTATTAACATTTTTATTATTGCTGTTATTATAAATAATGCTTTTTTTATTGTTGTTGTTTTTTATCTCTTTATACAGAATCCTTTGGGTGTTGATATCGTTATAAATTTACCATTAGATGGTATTCGTTTAATATTCGATCCAGTCGTTCAACGATTAAAAGCAATTGAAGTATTCAATATGAAATTGGTTAAATTGAAATACTGGTAAACAAACGATTTACTAACTGACAATAATTCAAAATTAAATTTAACATATTTTTTTATTTAGTGGATTGCCATTTAATTCACCTGAAGTAGTACCATCAATTGAACAAATTGAACATTCATTTGGTGCTACACATCCAGGAATCTATGATGCTGCTAAACAATTATTTGCGTTACATTTTCGTGGTTTAAGTTTCTATTTTCCAGTTGATAGTAAATTACATCCAGGTTATGCACATGGTTTAGGTTCATTAATATTTCCAAGTGGTTCATCACCGATTGTATCAAAAATGTCATTGTATTCTGGTAGTAATATGTCTGAGAGTCGTCCACCACCACTGCCATTATCATGCTATAATCGACATATTTATTTGGAATCAGCCAGCGTATTAAGAAATTCGACTGGTACTAGAGGATTAAAATTACAATTATTTACAGAAGGTTCTGGTCGTGTATTAGAACCAAGACGACAATGTTTAACGCGTGAAATATTATTTGGTGATAGTTGTCAAGATGTTGCTACTAATTTAGGTGCACCGAATAGGTAAGAATTTTCTTGTTATTCATAATATTCCGTCTATTTAAATTTTGACTTTCTTTTGATTCCTTTTTTTAGAATATTTTTTAAAAGTGAAGACAAAATGAAAATTCATTCCCCTAGTGCTCATAGACGGGTACAAACAAAACGAAGTGATATATTTTTTAATTATTTTACATTGGGAATTGATGTATTATTTGATGCTAGAACACAAAGATGTAAAAAAATTATACTACATACAAATTATCCAGGACATTATAATTTCAATATGTACCACCGATGTGAATTTCAATTTCAATTAGCGCCTGATAAGTAAGAATTGATGGAGTTTAACAAAAAGGAATAAAATCTTATATATATATCTTTTCTTTTTCCCCTCTGTATTATGTAGAGCATCAGAAAATGAACCTTTAAATTCACCAGTCGTAATATCAGCATATTCAAAATGGGATACAATCAGTAATAGACTGGCACCAGCTGAAAGTCCAGTTGTATTACATAGAGCTAGTTCAACAAATACAGCTAATCCATTTGGTTCGACATTTTGTTATGGTTATCAAGATATTATATTTGAAGTAATGGCTAATAATTATATAGCATCAGTTACATTATATAGTACAACATCATATCCAATAAAACAACGTTGTTCAACATTAAATGCAGCAACAATATGGCAAAATAAAAATTTACAAGAAACAACATGTTATAAATAAGTGTTTTGTTTTTTGGTGTAAAAGGAAGAAAAGAACAAAAGTATACAACACCATGAAGTAAAATTACAAAAAAAAGGAGAACATACGAACATTAAACAAAGAAAGAATTAAGAAAATATAAAATAATGGAAAAAGAAAAATTTGTCACAAAATAAACTAAAAATAAAATTAAATACAAAAAAAACTTAAAATAAATTCGGGGTTACTGTAAAGAACACAAGAATATCAATAATAGTGGAGATGATATTACATTAGTTTGTATTTTTTTAATATACAAAACATAATTTAATTTTATTTTATTTGTATTTTTCGATTTTTTTAAATGTTTGAGAATACTACTAACTAAAATGGAATGAAAAATGTGAAATAATATGGAAAATAAATTTTTTACAAGCTTTTTAGCATTTAAAATTAAACAAAAAATAAGAAGAAAATAAAACAAATTAAAAAACTACAGAGAAAAAAAAACGTAAAATATTTTTATAAAAAGAAAAAAATCTTAAATTTATAAAATTCATTATATTCAAAAAGTAGTAATTATTATTGTAATGTAAAATTTAAAAATATATACATACATAAATAGGTACATATGCATGTAATATTTGCATCTATGTGCAAGGTAAAGAAAAAAAATTTTGAAAAAAAAAAAAAAAATACAAATTATTCTATTCTGTGCGTGTGGCTTGTGTTTGGAAATGTCATCTATACGCATATTGTGTTTGGCATCGAATTCAAAATTCAGTAAAGGCTACAAACAAAGACAATTATTAAACTTTAAATAATTCAAATTCTTCATAATTGTCTATCATCATATCATGTCTATTTCATTTAGCAAATTTAATTGACAATTGTGTCATTCTCTTTCTGATAATCAGTTGATGTTGTTACACATATAGCCTGAACTAAACAATTCATTTAATGATTATTATAAAAAATTTCTATTAATTTTAATGAAAATAACAAGAAAATTAATATAGATCATCAACTGACAAAGAAATCGTTTGTTTTCTTTCTTTTAATTTATTTTATAAAGTTTATAAAAATTGTAGGTCTCTTATTTAACACATTTCACGCTTAGATATTAAAATGAAAAATAAAAAATCTCTAAATTAAAAAAAAAAATTACGTTAATAACTCAATCATACAAATTTTTACGATTATGAAAAAGAGAATAATTTTTATTATTAAATTAACTGAAAAGTGTCAAGTATGTGTATACATATAGGTATTCCCCGAATATCATGGTTGAATGGCTTTTTGTTATTAAAAATTAGGGGATACTTAAGATCCCTCTTTAAGCACCATGCTGTTCAAGGGAAGCTTATAGTACATGTAAAAAAATTGTTTATAGAAAAATTCTTATGTATATTTTTAACTTTTAAATAAATAAAAATTTTCTATTAAGTAAGCATTCAATAAAATATTCAGGGGAAAAATATAAATAAAACAAGAAACAAAAATAATATTAAAAAAAAAAAAAAAAAATTTCTTTAATGCTTACCTCTTTAATTCTAGTATAGTCAATTTTATTTTTAATTTTTATTATGTATTTTATATTACGTATCAAAAGAAAAAAAACGAACGAAGAAAGAAAAATATACTCTTATATAATTTCCTTTAATTAAATTAAAAGAAAAATATTTGATTTTTGATTATTTCATTTTCAAAATTCTAAATCCTTTTATTTTAGTAGATGAAGCAAATAAATTAAAAGAATTTATTTATATAAATTGTAATTTATAGATCACAAATATTTTGTATGTAGGCATATTCATCATTGTATGTATTGTATGTAAAAAAATTCATAAAAATTAAAAACAAAAATAACGTCAAGAAAAATTTATTTATTTGAGAATAACAAGTAATAATTGTAAAAATTACTTGTAATTAGGGAGACATTTTTAAAAAACACATCTAAGACCAATGCTTGATTAGGTCATGAAAAATTTCTTGTGCATAGAGTGTGTGTGGGTTATGCAAAATTTTACCTGCATAACTGCTATAACATAATGGGAATTTAAAAAAATTATGTTAATAGCCAATGATGACCCACATCATATGTGTAGAACGTGTTTAAACTTTAAAATGTACATATTTCCTTTCTTTCTTTTTGCTTTTTTCGGCAAAATTTTGTGTGCCTAATACACGATTTATTAAATTACAAAAAAGAATAATATTTTTGCTTTTAAATTTATTTAAAATTTTTATTTAAAAAAGAAAAATTTTCGTTCATTTCTTATAATTTATCTTTATTGCAATTTTCTCACTTTTTTTTTTTTTAATAAAAAATAAAAATTAATGTAAATGGTAAATCAAAATAAAAACAAAAATACAAAAAATTAAAAATTCAAGAAACAACAGAAAAAAAACATTTGTCATGTGCCGTAGATTTTCTGTATAATGTACATAACAATAAAAAAAAAATACCAATATATTATTACTACCAATTATTATAATTATATTATAGTCCTCTTTCGAATGGAAAAAAAAATAAAAATAAAGCGAAAAAAAAATTCTTTTTGTTCATTTGTAAAACAAAACAAAAAAAACAAAAAAAGTCTATCAAACAATAAAATAATTTGTTTAATTTTTAATGTTGTTTTTTTTTTTGAATCTATATTTAGAGTAAGAAGAAAGTCGTGGATTCATCATTGTTACTGGTACTATAACCAAGTGTCGGTCTTGGTTTATTTAAATATATTCGATTTGGAAGTGTTATGTCCTGAAACATAATTTATTTAATTCTAAAGATTATTCAAGTTGGCAAGCCTACGAATATTATTATTATTATTATTATTATTATTAAACACTGAGGATCAGATGAGGTTTGATAGTCTCGACACTGCAGCTTTCTAAATCAAGCTTATTGTATCCCTCACTCCCGGTGTTTCTACATAAAGGCGCATATCTTACACGCTTTATTTTTATGTATACAATCTTCATGTTTCCGTTGTACATAACGTATTTCCCTATTATGATAATTTTTCAAATAAAACAATGTGTAGCATTTTCTATTTTCTTTTATTTTTTTGATTATCTAATAAATTTTTTTCTTTTAACATTAAAAAAAAAATTTCATAATAATACATAAAAAAATTAAAATAATTTAAAACTACAAATAAAAGCTAACAAATATAAATTTTAATGATAATGCATTCATTTGTAAAATTATTTTGATTTTTTGTTTTCGATCACATACATACATACATATGTTGTGTACAATATGTACTTAAAATCATAAATAATCACTAAAATAAAAAGGAAATGTGTTAATAAAAAAAAATACTGAATTCAATTTTTCTAATTGAAAATGAAAATATTCATATATATTTTTAAATCATTACAAAATGAATAAATTACGTACACATGTACATTATTGTAATAATATATGCGTTTTCAATTTTGTGTGTATATGTTGCTATGGTATTTTTTTTTTTTGTAATACTAAAGATAATGATATATAGAGCACAGTGAGGCCTGTAAATTAAACCACTCTTATAACTTGACCAAATACTTTAAATTAACATCAATTTCATTTAAATACTTATAAATTTTCTTAATAAATTGGCCTACGTTGCCCATAATACAATTTTTAATTTATTACTTTTGTCTGATTCTATGGAATATAATTTAATTTTTCATTTCTTCTGTGTTTTAACTACATACCTACCTAATGTGGTCAAATTTGTTTGTACCTCAAGTGTTCTAATACAGATAGGTTTCACTGTACATACTTACAATATGTTTATGTTTCGAAAGAGTGATAAAGTTTTTTTTCTCTGTAAAATTTATACGTTTTCTAATTTTTTATTTTTTTTTTTTTTTTTTTTTTTTTTTTTTTTTTTTTTTTTTTTTTTTTTAAATACAAAAAATATCTATAGCACCAGTATACGCGTATATACTCTGTTTTGTTTTTTTTTTTCTGAATTAAACACATGTTACGCTATGTACATAAATGTCTGGTAAATATAATAGCAGATCGTATTAGTACTGCAAAATACACGTACACGCGTGAATTTATACTTAAATAACAATAAAATGATTAAGTGTAATTAATGTATATTTGAATTTATTCCAGAATTATTAATTAGGTTATTTATTGATTCATTTAAATTCTATAATTTTTCTGCATTTATTTTTAGTTTCATTTTTTTAATTTATTTATTTATTTTTATTTTTAAAATTTTTAATAATCTTACATTACATACTTTCAATATAAAGCGTAAAAATGTTTTCATTTTATTATTACATATTTATTATTTTCAAAAATGTTAATATTATATACCGTATTAACATTATAAAAGATCTTTTAATATTGATGGTATTGTAACGGTTGATGGACATGGTCGAAGAAGAAGTTCATTTCCGAGTATTGTTATTGGTATACTAGCATGATGGCGTAATAAATCACCTAAAATAAAATGAAGAAAATAAAAACAATACAAAAATTATTAACTAAAAAAAAATATTAAAAAAAATTAAAATTTAATTGAACTTAACTTTACAGAGAAAAAAAACTTATTATAAATTCATTTATATTAGAGAAAGTTAAAATAACTGAAAAGTAACAAAATTCAAAAACGTCAATTGCGTGATCACCAAAAATTTGATATTGCATCAAGTATTCAAGATAATGTAAAAATACAACTTGATCGATTTGATTAATATGTATGAGAAAATAACTTTTTCTTTGGCTCTACAACAACCCTTGTAAGATCTCCTGAGTTTGTTTAAACTTTTCTCGTTTTAAAAATGAACTTAAAACATAGTCAATCTATATTATTAAATAGAGAACGCAAGAAAAAGTAAAAAACAAAATAAAAATTGATCATCCCTTTTTTCTGCAAGATCATCACGTTATTGACGCTTTCGAATTCTCGAACTCTGTATGGGTTAGATAATTTTATTTTATTTTTTACTTACTTAAACTATTGTGTTCCAATTGATTTTTACCAAAAAATTTGTACTTTGTATTATTGCAACATGTTGCATCAATTAAATAATGTTTACAATAATCAATATCTTTATATGATATAACGTAACCCCATATTTTTTCAGATAAACGTATTAAAAATGTACCACATTTTTCATTTAATAATAAATTTTCAGCTTCTAAACGTGTTATATAACCATGAAACCATTTTTCTGGTTTATTTGTTAATAAATTAATTCCAATTTTTTTTGGATATTCAATATTACGATACCAATTAATTATAGCATTATGATTTAATGGTCTATTAGATATTGATGATAAAATTGTTAAATCTAAACTATTTAATGGACTTGAATTATTACTGCTATTATTAATATTATTATCATTATCAATATGATCATCTGTATTTGTTGATTTCATTATGATTTGTTGTTGTTCATTTGAATTTAATGATTTTCTATGCTCTTCACGTGCTCTTCTTGCAATTTCACGCATTTGAATTTCAGCTTGTTTTGCTTTACGTTCTGAAAAAAAGAACATACATACATATGTGAGTGAGATTAAGATTAAGAATTCATGTAATCTGAGAAATTTGAACTTCAGAATTTAGAATCCAGAATAAAAGAAAATATCTAAGTGAAATCAAGATCTGAAATCATTTAAGGAGAAATCAGAAATAATCTAAGAAATTTTTAACTTGAGAATCTAGGATCAAGCGTAAAAAAAAGATCTAACGGTTAAATATTAAGGGTAAAATTGATTACCTTGTTCCTTCCATAATTCTTCCTCTAATTTAGCAGCTTCTTCAGCTTCTTTAACAACTTCCTGTTTCTTTTTTTGAATTTGTTTAAATATTTCGGATGTCCTTTGACCAATTGTTCTTTGTTCCCACAATGCAATTCTAGCTGATACTTTTTGTATTGATGATGGCTGTTTATTATACGTAATCTCTTGTAATACATCTATTTTATTCATTTTCATTTGATGCTGTTGCTGTTGTATGGATTGTTTATCATTATTTATTATTTTCTCTTTTTTTAATTCATCAACTGAACAATAAATTTCATAATCTTCAATTTTTGGTGTTATAATCATTGTAGTATCAATTAATGAATTTTTATGATCACATTCATTATTAAATGCTTCTGTTGTTACTAATGTTGCTGTTGTTATCGTTGATGGTGATGATGATGATGATGATGATGACGACGACGATGATGATGATGATGATGATGATATTGTTAATGATGGTAATGATAATTTATTCGAATTATTATTATTTTCATTAATTAAAATATTTTTATGATATTCAACAAATTCATTTTCAGCTAATTTTCTTGCTTTCTCTTTAGCTTCTTGTTCTAATATTTGATCAATTGTTAAATCATTTGAATGTTCACCCATTACCCATACCCATGGTTTACCATCATCACCTAAACGAAAGCTAACATGCTTATTTTTAATTTTTTTATTATTAAAATCAATTTTATTTTTATTATTTTTTATATTAATTATTTCACTATCATTAACATTATTATATTCAATTTTATTAAAATTATTATTATTTAATTTTTGTTGTTCAGCATCCCATATTTTCCATCGTCTTATTTGCTCTTCACGCATTTTACAAAATAATGTTTGCTTATATGTTTCATCTAATCCAGCTAATATTTCTGGATCAACATACATATCACGTAATATTTGTTTTAACATTTTTTCTCTTTTTGATTTTATTATTTTATTTAAATATAAAAAAAACAAAAAACCTGTAATGGAATTCAGTTAAAAAAAAAAATAAATAAAAATTATCATACAGTGTATTCCATTGAATAGATGTTAATAGATCATGCCACCAGAAACAAGGATTATGTGAAAGGAGAAGATAAAAAAATCGCGATTAATTTAAATCCTATCATATAAAATGAGGTCTGAAGGCAGAAATCTCGAAAATCTTTCAAATATAGACTACATAAAGTATACGTTATTCTCCTTGCTAATGTCTTTATGTAGACAAACAAAGGGTGAGGGATACAATAAGCTTTTTTAAGCTTCAGTGTCGAGGCAACCTAAACTCATCTAACCCTCTTGTGGACTAAACCTAAATCTAAACTTAAATGGGGTCTCGTCTTCTATTAACAGCTCATTGTAGTACATGTAAAATTGGTAGTTGCATACACAACGACAGAACTGTATTAGTAATATAAGCTTTAATTCATTATCAATTTATGCTTTTGAATTTCATAGTCATTGATGATAATGTTGATAATGAAATAATTTGCCATTCTCCTTTTTTTTTATGTTATGGCCATTTGAAAAATTTTTACGTATAAAATTCTTTTTTGTGACATAATCCATGAAAAATTAACACCAACTTAATATCTACTCGTGAAATACCCTGTATAGAATATATGTACTTGTAAAATTTATAACGATCGTTATTAAAAATAATAAGAGTTAATTATTATTCATATGTAATATCAGAATTGTGATCAAAATTAATGTATATTTCTTATAAAAATAAAATTATTTATATCATCGTGATGTTTGGTTTTCAAATATTTTTGTGAAATTGAAAATAAGGATAACAAAAAGCAAATACAAATAATTATTTTTCTAAAAACAAAAATAAATAAATCAATAAATAAAAGATAAAAAAATTCAAACCATATTTTATTGTACAAAGTATTATAATTTTTATATTTTTAAATCAAAACTTAACTTATTTTCTAATGTAAATGTTAAATTTTATTGTGTACAAATAAAAATATTCGAATAGTTTTAATTTGTGTAAATTTATTTTATCCTTGCAGATTTAACAAAACTTTTTGAAATATTTCTATTCAATTTCCATTTGTTCAATTTCATATCTATATAAAATGTGTAATAAATTCTATTTTTTATACTTTTAGACATGTATTATTATTTTGGTAAATGTCTAGATGTGCTGCCACACGGTTGCTCATTATTTTTTATGTATGTATGTATAACAAGGTATTAGATCTTAGTATTGAAGTAAAATTCAATAGTAACATTAATCCTACCAAATATTATTGATCCAGTTTTGAATCGTTTCTTGCACTCTCACATTTCCACAACAATAAATACCAGTTTGTAGAACAGTGGAAGTCTTTACACCACTTCCATATAATCCTTTCATATCAAAATTATTATTAATTGTTTCATCCCATCCTTCAATTGCTGTATTATTTTCATTTATCATACAATAATCTGGATATTTATTGCTACGTTTTCTTCTAAGTCCCGTTATAATTGATTTTTCAATTTCAATATCTGTCAATTTTTCATGTGAAAATAAAGTAAAATAATCACCATAAAGTTCAAAAGATCTTTTATATAAATCTACTGTTTCAGGAACAGTACTTGTTTTTAGTTTTTGATGACTTTCGAGATATCCAATAATCCCTTTCTTTTCATAACATGAAATTTTACCAATTTCGTCTGTTTCTGCTATAAAATCCGAATTATAATTATCTAGCCATGAAAAAAATCTATTGACTTGGTCTAACACGTCAATTGAACAACACAATTTAGTACAAATGTCATTTCTTGAACATTGTCTTGTTTTATCATATTGAATTTCTTTCAAAATTTTTAATTCTTTTTCAGATAATTTATTAGGTAAACGATAACCAATAAAATTTTCAGTACATTTTGCATTATCAGGATAACAGCCTGGTGGTAATGGACACCAATGAGAAAAATCATTATTTTCATTTGCATAAATTGTTTGTTCTATTAATCGTTTACTAACGTATGGTGAAGCATAACATTCATATGAATTATGATTTTCTGCTGTTATTGGACCAAATGAACCAGCATCAATTAGAATTTCACCATTATCTTTTTTTATAGCTTCTTGTGGTATTCCAGCATTTGGTATACGAAAATGTATGGTATAATCATTATGTAATGATTTCATATTACGTATTTGCTCTAAATACAGTTTTATTGGATAAGGTAAGAGGTGAACTTTACTGTGAAATTCATAATATTTTTTCATTATGACTTTATTTAAAATAATGAACATTGCATGTTGATACACACAAAACGGGAGTTCTATGGGACAGTGTTTTTCATGCTTCATAATCATCATTTTTGTGTAAGTGTACTCCAAAATTAGAGGAAAGACAGAAAAGTCGAAATTTTGTGAATAAGAAATTAATGGATTTCGTACGTTTAAAACGAAATTGTCAATATGAAAATTATCTATTTCAAGTTTTAATTTTTGATCAGCTTCGCTTTGTTGTTGTGATCGTTGCTGTTGCAGTCGCTGTTGTTGCGCTTGTTGCTGTTGCGGTCGCTGTTGTTGTGCTTGTTGCTGTTGTAGTTGTTGCTGTTGTGGTCGCTGCTGTTGTTGACGGTAGCGATATTTATTACCTCCGCCTTTTTTGTTTTTTGATGATTGTTGTTTATTCTGTGATGATTGATTATTCATTTTCAGCTGAAATATAGAAATTTCCTTAAAATATTTGTATACAGCACATGTTATATTATATTGTAGAATAATCAAAATAAAAATAATGTATTTTGTTTTTTTTTGCCTGTTCTTTATTTTTCACTATTTTCATTAATGACAAATCAGCACAAACAATTTTCATCATACATTCGTAATTTATTTTTGGCTTAATATTTTACCATTTTTAAAGATTTTTTTTTTTCCTAAACGTAAATTACTACAGTAAACTCTATTAGAACACGGCTAATTCAGACGTTACGCATTGTATAAATTTACATAACATATTTAAAATAATTATCATAGTGTATAAAACCATATATGTACATAATAGAGAGATAACACTTTAAAGAAAAAAAAAAGAATTTCGGAACTTCAATTTTCATGTGTATGGGTAAAAAAAAAAACATGTTTTTTATACACGCAGATGGCAAACATACAAAGATTATACAAATAAAAATTTTGGTAAAAGATCACTTTGTATACAAAAAATACTCAGTGCGGTGCGCTATAAGAATTCACATTATAAAGGTGTTTAGTATTTACTGTAAAATATTTGTATAGATAGATCATGCTCTGAATGAATTAAATATTTCATATTTTTATGTAGGTACATACAAAAAAAAAAAGACGTCATATTATTTTTATTAAATTATAAACATTATATATATATATTTATGCAATTGTATGTAATATAATAAAGTAAATTTATAAAAGTATTAAAATAGATTTATACGTTATTATGGAAATTCTAGTGAATTATTTAATATTTATTAAATTTTTTTATCCATTCATTGATCAATAACGGTATCGATATATCATCTTCCATGTACTCAAAAATTTCTTGATTTAAAATTTCAGTACAATTAATGTCATAATGCTCACCAATATTTATTTCATATAATCCTTTCATATCAAAATTATCATTAATTGTTTTATCCCATCCTTCAATTGCTGTATTATTTTTGTTTATCATACAATAACCTGGTACATTTAAATTTCGTTTTCTTTTAAATCCTGTTACTAAAGATCTTAAAGTATCACATTCATTCAATCTGATTGATGAGTATAATTTCACTTGATTATTAAATAAACTCATTGTAATATTTTGTTGTTCATAATTTATTGTATCAATAGTACCAAATACAGTAGGTTTATTTAAATTTTCAATATTCCATTCTAAACCTTTTTCAATGATCATTTGATTAGAAAATGAATCAATTATCGAACTAACATATGATAATAAATTCTCATTATGACATAATCTTGCTAAATAACCGGTATTCTCATTTGGAAATATATTATATCTTTTTAAAATATTCATACCATCATCAGATAATTTATCAGGTAAACGATAACCAATAAAATTTTCAGTACATTTTACATTATCAGGATAACAGCCTGGTGGTAATGGACACCAATGAGAAAAATCTTTATTTTCATTTGCATAAATTGTTTGTTCTATTAATCGTTTACTAATGTATGGTGAAGCATAACATTCATATGAATTATGATTTTCTGCTGTTATTGGACCAAATGAACCAGCATCAATTAGAATTTCACCATTATCTTTTTTTATAGCATCTTGTGGTATTCCAGCATTTGGTAAATTATTATTGATTCTTGTATGATATTTTTCCACATAAAAATATTTTTGAATACATTCAATATAAATTTTTATTGATTTTGGTAAATACACGGCAAACGGTAAAAAACAGCATGATGTGGGATAAATATTTATACTATCGGTTAATTTATTTATTAAATAATCATTTAATATTTCAAACATAACATGTTGATATAAACAAAATGGCATAATATTTGTTACATTTGCATTAAAAATTTTCATTTGATTATATGTCTTTTCCAATAATAATGGATATACAGAAAAATCTAAATTTTGTCTTCCTGATGATATTGTTAAAAACATATTCCTTTTTGGATCATGAATTAACCATAATTGTTCTTCATTATAATCTTCGTTTTCCAATTTATTTTGATTATTCATTTTTTCTTATTGAAAAAAAAAATTTTTTTTTTTTTTTAATTTAATTTTATTATTATTTTCTGGTAATTGTATAAAATATGTTTAATATTTCCACACAAGATTCTGTAATAGTAAACAAACAAAAAATGTATATGCAACATTTATAACACATTTTGATTAAATTAAGTAAATAAAAATTTATTTTACAAACTACACATGAATTTAAAAAAGGCAAGTTGTACCCATTATGTACCTACATTGTAATTTTTTGTTTTTATACTTTTAAACATTTAAATTTATTTTAATAATTTTTTCATGATTAATTCACAATATTGATTGAATTCTGATTGATACGATCTAAAATAACATAACAAATACACACACACACACACACACACACACAAAAATTAATTTAAAAAATTTTAAACATTATTTAAAAATAAAATTTAAATTTAACACAATCCATTTACGTATGATTTTATAATTTGTGTTCTAATTTTATAAAAGGATATTACACTATATAAATTATAAAAAATAAAATGTATGAAATGATTAAAACCACGATTATTATAACTTTAGAATGATCTATACATAAAACTGAGATCTACATACATATCCACGGATATAGCAGCAAAAATTAAGGGCCCCGTCTAATACCACTATCATCATATCACTGATGATGATCACTTATTTTTATTATCATTTATAAAAACAATTTAGGTATTTATAATTTTTACACATTGTGAATTTTTCTTTGGTACAGAACAAAAAAAAAAAACAAAAACTTTTTAGAAAAACAAGTAAATAAAAGAAGAAAAAGAAAAACATGATCATCGTTTTGAATTTAAACAAAGAAAAACATGAATTTATTTATTTTCGTATTTTGTATTTTATGTTTTTCCTTGTATTAACTTGAAAATGAGTAACAATGGTGTACGAGTATATTTCAATAAAAAAGGAGAATTATCCCATTTTGAATAACTGATTTTTTTTTTTTTTTTTTTTTTTTTGAAATTTTTGCACAAATATTATACAAATTAGAATTTTTTTTCTTGATATTACATATAAATAAAATATGCACTAAAATTTTTAATATATGAATTTATAAATTGTACGTTATTATATGTACGTGTAAATACGTTACCCAACAGATTAATAGCTAATTTTCAACTAAAAGCGAAAAAAAAATAACAAAATTCAAAAACATTTCTTATGTTGAAAAAATGTTGTTCAAGTTTAAAAAAGCAAGTCTTATTAATTCTTATATGTATATGTATTTACTTAAGAAAATATATAATGTACCATTATAATATATAAAATATACAGTTGAATGCCTGTATGTGTGTAAATTACATACATATAAGTACATAGATATATCAATGATCTTTTCTTTTTCAGCATATCTTTCAAAAAAAAGAATAAAAGCTAAAAGTTAAAATACATCAAACACCATATACAATACCACGAATAAACAAGTAGTATATACTTATGTATATTATTTGTGAATTGTGATAATACCAACACAGCTATAAAAACCACGTATACAAATAAATACACACATGATAAGAAAATATATAAGACTATATATAGGTATATATATTTATAGATTCACATATACTTATGTACATATGTATGTATATATAAGCACTAATACATAGATATTCTACATAATATTTGTACTAATTGTGTACATATATATATTTCTGTTACTTTATGTCTTGGCCATGTTCATGTTCATATATAATCATAGATCGTTAATAAACTGCTATCGATCGTTAGTAAACCAATTCAAAGACATGTATTTGTCCTCCTAGGTTCAAGATTTAAAAAATTTTTACCATTATCACCATGATCACAGCAACAATTGTTCAATATTATCATAAATTAGGTATGTATATCTATTTAATTTCCACATTTCTGTTTCATCACAATTCAATCACTCTTGGTGACAAAAATTTTTAATATCGTCGTTAAAAATATTTTTAAAATAATTGACGGAAGCCAAATAGATCTCAAATCTCTTGTGGTGAAAAAAAAAATTAATTTTGGCTGGACTGAAATGTGTAAATATGTATTGAAAATGAAGACAAAATCTTTGGATCGGAAATGTGATTTGGTGGGATTAAAAATATAAAAATCGACCTTTATTTCTACTTTTGTAATGCATTTCCATGAGCAAATGGCGTACATACATAGCACTCGTTTCTCATCTCTGAATTCCAAATATTTTAAAAATTACGAAAAGTCGTACCAAAATTTATCTAAGTTCAAGCCAACACTATGAATACGGCTGATATGTACATCCAAGTAAATGTACTATGGTCTGTGGTACATACATTTTATACAAAAAACAAAAAAAAAAAACCATTTAAATATATTATTTATATGTATTTTCCATTAATAATTTCATATGTATGCTGTTGCTGTTGTATACATATATGTTGTGTTAAAGAGTTTAAATTTAAATTTTAAAATATCGTATATGTATTCATACATACCATATACACGCAATTAAGTTTATTTGAGCTCCATATAAGGGGAAGCGTGATCAATGTTCAAATGAATATGATTTGATTTTTCTTCTTTTTTTTTCGTTTTTCTCCAGTAAATTAGAATGGGGTGATCATCATTTATTCATCAAATATTACACACTTATAAACAAAAGTAAGCAATTAAAGAATATCAATTGCTGATCATCAATCAGTTTAAAACGATTTTTCCTTTTTCACCTTACAAATAAAACTAACAAAGTTATATGGATTGTTTAAATGACAACAAATTTATTAATTGAAATTCAATTATTTATTCGTATTCTTAAAGTTCGGTGGATATGACTAATTCATATACAGGTATTACATAGAAAAATTATGTATAATCAATACATACAGGTATATTTCATTTGAAATACACAAAGAAAATTTTTAATTTTTTTTTTTTTTCAAAATACTAAATTATAATCAACGCGTATGTTTTTTTGAACACATATGTACATATTATATCATTGTGATCATATGATGGATCATAGATTAGTATCCATATGTGTATACTTAATATGGTATTTTATGTACAAATACATTCATTGGATGTGATATTTTTATTTGATCACTGATCCATTACAATGATTTTGAACGTCGAACGTCGAACAAATCATTAAATTAACTATTTTTACATGTATACGAGTACATACGAGTAGGTATATGTATGTATGTAAAAGATTTTTTTTTTTTTAATTTTTATAGGTATCTAAGGGTCAACAAAAAATAAAAATAGAAATTTTAAATAATACAGAAATTTTATAACTTTAATAATTGTGTATAGTCTAAAATTTTCAATTGAAATTGAATCGTCTTCCTTCAGAATAGAAAATTGGTACAGATTGCTGAATTTTTGTAACATTCTGTAAAAGCAAACTGCATATAAGTAACCTTGAGTTATCGTGTTTGATCTACACACTAGTGAACGTATACATGATCGAGTTTATACACAATTTTCTTATACTATACATTTTCAAAATTCGAGCACATTATCTAAATGAAATTTCTAAGAAATTTTACTACATGTACATATTATTTAATGAATGGAGTCATCAAAAAAAAAATTTTTTTTTTTTCAATCGAATTAAACAATCAGATTATTAATACAATAATTCATGATTCATTCTAATCTAATCAAATATATTTTTAATAAATTGAATCCCAAATTGAGATCCCAAAGGGATAGTGAAACGTTTTTTTCTGCTATTGAGTTTCTATTGTTGCGTAAAAAACCTAGAGGATTTTATTAACATGACCAACCCTGGATTCTAACTTCAGCTTAGGAATCAAGGTCAAAAATAAATGAAAAATGAAAAACTGAATTTCAATAGCAATAATATATAGTATATACTATATGTAAGGGCTATATCCATTAATCAAAACAATTCTCAAATTGAATTAAATCATTATTCACAGCCCAGAGTTGAGATTATGAAACTATTTAATTGATTTAAATATTTTTATTTATTACATTTTAAATGGATATTCTTAATTTCTGATCAAGTTTTGTGAATATGGGACCTTTAAGTATTATTAACTTGTTAAACTGGAATTGAAAAACTTGATTTCTTGAGGTATTAAAAATAAATGATGATGATGATGATGACGGTAATATTAAATTGTTGTACAATGAAAGTACGTAATAAGACGTGCACATACATACACGCCCTCTAAGTTATGTAAATTTTCAAATATCAATTCAAAAAGTCGACTTTTTGGCCGTTACATACTAAGAAAATAAATGAAAAAATTTTGGAATTGAAATGTTTTTGAAATAAATTTTTTTTCTTTTAAATTGAAAAAATTTTCGTGTAAAAAAAAAAATGAAAATTTTTTTGTATAATTTTATTTCTGTTTATTAAATAAAGTGTGAACCACTTACAAAATGAAATAAGATTAAAAATAATAAAAATATAAAATGGGACGATTGAAATTCTTTTATACTTACGTCATATTGAAAAATTGATTACAGCCTATTTAATGAAAAATTATTTATGTGTATACTCTATAGTTTATATGTATGTATGTAAAATGAAACTGGTATTTTATCTGACTCATTTATTTTTCTTTTACATATGTATATATTTTTTTTTTGTTTCTCTTCAAGAAATAAAAATTTTAAAAGCCATAGATTTCTTTTGACATTTCTTTTAAAAATTTTAGGATTAAATGATGATTGTGCTCAAAAACCTTATATACCTACCTATTTTAATCTTTTGTAAATACAAAAATCGAATTAATTCATTATATACCTATATTAGATTGTGTATGATAACAGACGATCATATTTTCAATATGATATATTTTCCCCTACAACTATGCAATACTGTTATTTTCTATTTAAAAAAAAAACAAAAATTGAATTTAAAAAAGGACACACATAAAAATAACAAAATAATCCTGAATAGCAAAAAAAAAAAAAAAAAAAGAAAAATTAAAGAAAATATCACAAACCTAAAATACACCTGTATTTTCAAATAAAGAATATAAGTAGGTATATTAGAAGTATCTTGTATATTTGTCTGTATACAACATCAACATAATTTTTTTTTTGTATAACGGTATCATTTACTATGTATGAACGTGTGGATCATGTGTGTATAGTATATACGGCATAGGTATATATATTAAAAATTACTCATTAGTAAAGTTAAAGTTAGATTATAACTGCACAGTTACAGCTAGTTGATTTTTCTTTACATACGAATGAACACACACATACATATAAATATATCTACTCTACATCTTACATATACATATGTATGTACAAAATGCATATGTGTGTGTGTTTAAAAAATTTTTTTTCTTATTGTCTATGCATAAGACCTGTTTATTCAGTTAGTTAGTCCCAGTCAACATTTAATAAATAAAAAGTGATTATTATTTTTGAAATATTTCTTTCAAGTCCAAGATCATTATAATCGTTAAATATTCAAAATATCTTTTTGTTTTTTTGGGGTTTATGGTTTTTAATACACTTCAAGTAAAAATACTTTTTTCTTTCTTTGGATGAAATATGTACTAGGGTAAAAACAAAATTACGAAAAGAAGAGAAAAAAAAAAGTTGTTGAGTATTACTTTTCCTTTCTTCACGTTACATATTTTTCAGTAAATCACTAGATAACGCATTAGATACACATGCATACACATTATCATCATGACTTGTTGTGCTGGTAAAAGTGAATATTTCAAGAAAATTAAGTAATAAAATATGTACATATGTGAACATGATGATGATGATGATGAACGGTACTGTTAATTAATTCACATACTCGTACATCAATCAACATTTTTTTTGTTTCATCATCATTTATCAAAATATGAGAGATATCTAATGTATAGTCTCTTATAACTCATTCAGCAGACAGTTAAACTGATAACGATCGTATTATTATCATTAATGACGATATAGCTGTACACAGGTAAATGAACGCAACATAAGAATGAAATTTTCTATTTTTAAGTCATACCTAATGCTTTTGATTTAGATATTTAATGAAAAAAAAATTATAAATTGTAAATTTTACCATAAATTTTTTAAATAATTTACAAATTATCATAAAATCAAACTTCAAATATTTCTAACTACTATATATACATACATATGTACATATTTTGAGTACAAAATATTTTAGATGGAATGCCTTGACCTAAAATTCAATTCCATTTTGATCAACAGTTGGCGAATTTTATTATTTTTTTTTTCTTTTGGCAATTGCGTCTCTATACATGTCCATAAAATCAATATGATCGTATATTCTAATGTGAATAGTGGTTCAATATATCAGTTTTACTCTACTGCATTTAATTGTCGTACAGAAAACGATGTTTTGATACCACACTTATATGTATGTATGTCATAGATAATAGGTGCTACTACTAAACTAAATCCTTGAGGTTTTTTGAAGAAAATTGTCTGAAATTAGGTATCTAGCTAAAGCTAATACCGTTTTGGTGCTAAATTCAATACATAAGTACATATGTACATACTTGGAGATATTTTTTTCCTAGTTTTTTAAGTACCTATAATGCATTAAATTATCGTTTTTTTTTTTTTTTTGTCTTCGATGTTGTACATATTTTTATTTATATGCGTGCAATAAAGTGAAATTATTATAAAGTAACAGTTTTTAAGAAATTATTATTATTATTTTAAATTTTCTGTTGGTTGGTTTATGATTTATGTATGTATATGACGTATATGTATCTATATAAAAATTTTTACTGAGTAATGTATAATGTTATAAATATCTAAATTATCAATGAGTACCATTATACCATAAAAATATTGATTCTCAAATTGAAATGAATACCTACATGTTTTATACAGTACAAACATACGTACATTATACCTATACCGTGATTTATACATTCACATATGTAAGTGATTAACATTAAACAGGGTATTCTAGAATTAATATTATGGGATGCACCATTTGTGTACGATTATTTGCGTACAAGATTGTAATTTTCGTTGAAATTTGTAATGATCTTTTGTTTTAATTTACAAAAAATACAATTTAAAATAGGTATATTCAACGTAATTTTGAAGATGTTGCTGATTAAAATATGTCATGTAGGTATCTAAAGATTTTTAATCCATTTTATTTATACATATGTATATAGAAATGGGCTCTAGAAAATAGTCTGAGTCTGTAATGTACATTATATGAGATGTTTTGCGGATCTGAAACACTCTGTAAGTACATGTTATCAATGATCAATATATAGTAAATAAAACAAAAGAAATTTTTATTTAATGTGTACAATTACCTATGTGCACAATTTTTTTTTTCTTTTTTCTATCATCATCATGCTACATATTATTTTTACCATAAAATATTGTAGATATGTATGTAGGTTCCTACATATATTTAAAAATGATGAATTTGTAATATATGTATGTATATACCATGTCTTCATATGTGTGTGTGTATCCAAAGTAAATAATAAAATTGCATTCACTTCATTTAATATAAAGAGAAAAAAATAAATAAATAAATAAAAAGTGTACCAAAATGTTTAGTCATATAATTCTTAACGCTTTGTTAAACATTAAGGTTTTTTTTTTAAATACTTTTTCTTTTGTTTTAAAAATTCCACTTTTATTCAAAGAAAATCAAAATGAATAACATATAGAAAAAAAAATTATGCGTTATTAAAAAAAAAAAAATAATAAATAATAAATAACTGTACATACTTATATTGTAAATATTAATAACTTTCAGTATTCAATTACTTACTTAAAAGATATTTTATTTTGTAGGCAGTTTATGTGTTCACAATTCAAATTCAAAATCGTTATTTTTTTTTTTTTGCATGGTTTTAGTAAATAGGAAAACAAAATAGGTACATTTCACAGTAGTTTATAATTTGTCTGATAATGATTGTGTGTGCACAATGATAACATTTATTCACATACTCATGTGTATTTTATATAGACAAAATTAAACTCCTTATAGCAAAAACATTGTACGATGATCGATGATAATTTATGATAACTTTTACTTAAATTAATTTTTTTGTTTTTTTAAATTTTACTCAATTTAAAATTCAAACTAAGTAAAAAGGAAAATTTTTATATCTTATTAGAGTCTTTGATTTTCAATTAAAATAGAACAACTGAATGATCATAGCTAATCAAACTAAAGCTCCAAGTGTTATAAAAAGAAGAATCGAATTAATACAATAATATCAAACATGATTTGGTATACTTTGGACAATAATCTGCATAAAGGCAAAGTCTATTAATATTAAATTATGACAACGCCCAATTGTGAATAACAATGGCCAAAATTGGAAAATTAAGATCGATTATCACTTGGCAGCTATATGTAATACACAAATTTTATTTATATTTATAAAATTTAAATTGTTGCTTTTATCAAATCACTTGTAAACTAAACTCATGAGTAAGAGTTTTTATATATTAATCTCAATAACACATATGTACATTTATGTTCTTATCTCGGTTACTACACAAACGTATGTCGACCAGTGTTGGGACCCCTACTGCACTTTTGCTTTTGAAAAAATTTGGTACCATTTTCTAAATATCTACTGCACTTTGTTATTTTTAATGAATTGTATAAAATAAAATTGATATGAAATAAGTTCAAATAAAATGAAAAATATATTTCTTAAAATCTTTTTATAAGGCAATATAATGGTTATAGTTGTTATATCTTTTAGGTAGTTTATTAATGTCTCAATGACTTCAACATATCAAAAAGGTTAAGATTTCATAAAATAATGTAAAAATTAAGGTTTATTTACCTAATTAATTTAATCTTAGTATTGGTATTTCCTATATTTGTTATGACGCAAATAGACTTAAAAAACTATTGCTATTTTGACAAATTTACTGCGATTTTACAAGATTTTTACTGCACTTTTTATTTTTCGGGGTCCCAACACTGATGTCGACTATCAAAATGTATAACTTAACAAAATACATACATACATATGTATATAATCTGAAATCTCAGTTATTTTTGGTTCAAAAATGTAAACTTTTATTAAAACTGTGTTGGTGAAAAAAAAAATATCATGAAAATTATATATAAACATACTCAAAAGTCAAACATACATACATATGTATAAGTATGCTCCGTTTTATTTTTTCAGTTCGATTTCGTACACTTTCTAGTATTTACAAGCTAAGAACATTTGTACGTCAATTTGTGTTACATTAATTACAATTATTTAAATATAAAAATGGAGTCTAAATTGTGGTAAGTGTTTTATTTTTACATTTTTAATTAAATAAATAGAAATAAAAATTTAAAAAAAAAAAAAATTATAGTGAAGCAAAAATCATTAATGGAACAATTATAGCACATGAAATTCGTACAAAATTACGTGATGATATTAATAAATGGATGATAAAAATGAATAGAATTCAACCACCAACATTGGTAATCATATTAGTTGGTTCAGATCCAGCTAGTCATAAATATGTACAAACAAAATTAGAAACAGCTAATGAAGTTCATATTAATTGTATTATAAAAAATTTATCATCAGATATAAATGAAAAAGAACTATTAAATATAATTGAACAATTAAATCAAAATGATACTATAGATGGTATATTAGTTCAATTACCATTACCAAAACATATTGATCAATTTAAAATTAGTAATACAATATCATTTGATAAAGATGTTGATGGTTTTAATCAAATTAATTTTGGTCGTTTATGTTTTCAATTGAATACATTTATCCCATGTACAGCATTATCTGTTTATGAAGTAATTAAAAGAATTGGAATTGAAACGAATGGTAAAAATTGTTGTATTATTGGTACATCAAAACATTTTGGTTTACCAATTGCTATTACAATGCATAATGATATCTGTACAAATACTAGAGATAAAATGGATGATTTTGATCAAGAAGATGATGACGTTTATGATACATTAAATGGTATGGGTGCAATAGTTACAATGTATAATGTTAATAATACATCATCAGATAAATTAAATGAATTTTGCTGTAAAGCAGACATTTTAATAACTGTAGCAAATATACCTGGCCTTATAAAAGCTGATATGATTAAACCGGGTGCATGTGTTATTGATGTTGGTATTACACGTATCGAAAATGAGAATGGTGAAGTTAATTTTGTTGGTGATGTTGATTTTGAAGGTAAGTACACATATACAAACAGAAATTTATTTTATTTATTTATTTTTTTTTTTAATTTTACTATGTGGCAGAAGTAAAAAAATATGCCGGCTATATTACACCAGTCCCTGGTGGTATTGGTCCAATTACAATTACAATGCTAATGAAAAATGTTTTTAGGGCTGCAAAATTATTAACTAATAAACGATTGTATGAAAATAATAAAATTATTTAAATGGTCACCCAAATTTTTTTTCTTCTTATTTTTAATTACATTTATTTTATAAAAAAGGACGAAGTTTTACAACTTTACATTATTCATATCATTTCACTTCAAGGGTTAAATTGCTTAAATTGGCTCAACTGTAATCTTTAAGTACACAAACACACGCACTGGTAATACTAACGTGCAAGTTCACAAGTCACATTTCACATTCATGCATTTTCATTTCTTATCTCGATTTCAATTTTATTTCTAGTCTTCTTAATATTTAATTTCAATTTAAAAATTTTTGTTCTTACCTGATTTATTTTTAAGAAGTAAAAGCGATAATCCCAAAGAGTATAGAGATATAGTATAGTAAATCTTCGATAATCCAGGCAATTTGCAAATTTGTTTTAACTGTGTACTGTATTGAATTAATTTGAAAAAAACACACAGTCATAAGGTTAGTTCTAAATTTTTAATTTTTATATTTATGGTGAACCTGAACAGTGAACAGTAATTTCGGTGAACCAGAACTCGAACTGCGAAGTGATTAGTGAAGTAAGAAGTAAGTATGTAAATGAAATATATTTGGGTTTTTGTTTTTTGTTCGAATTTTATCATCTATCTCTATTCATCCTTAATATATTTTCCAATTAGTATCAGATGTCAGATGCAGGATAATCTCTTTTGCACTGATAACAAATTACATATGTATGGATGTGTGTATGTGTATATGTACGTACCTACCTACACTTACCAATTGTATATAATCAGAAATCCAAAACTAGGAGATACTGCAAGCAGTGCAAATTCGACGTTCAAAAATTTTTCTTCCTGGGTACTGACATCAGTACCCTGTGCTACCGTTTTATTCAAAAAATAAGGTGTAAAATATGAAAATGTATTGAAATATATAAAAAAAGCAAGCAAATTTTCAGAATAAAATACCCATGTAAAAAAACTAAAATACCCATGAATCAGCATAGAATGTGAATATGTATGCATATTTATCACATACGTGCGTATGTAATTTAAGTGTACATATTATTTCAGAAGAAATCATTCAGTACCCACTAAAATACCCATGTATCAGCATAGAATGTGAATATGTATGCATATTTATCACATACGTGCGTATGTAATTTAAGTGTACATATTATTTCAGAAGAAATCATTCAGTACCCACTAAAATACCCATGTATCAGCATAGAATGTGAATATGTATGCATATTTATCACATACGTGCGTATGTAATTTAAGTGTACATATTATGCGCAATATTTATAAGAATATTTTGTAATGTACGTATTTATCGTATATATGCGTGTGTAAAACTTCTGTCCTAAACAAACAAATTATCGTCTTAAACAAATATAATTTTTTCATAATTGTACGATCATATGGGTCATAAATTTCATTACATCAGAAACGAGGATAGAAATACAAAATGTAAATTCAAATTGTAATGTATTGTATGGGAAATACAATATATTTTGAATACGATCGGTTTAATGTTAAATTTTGAATTTTTGGGTATTCAAAATTCATACTTTTTAGGTAATGATAAATAATAATATGATCGTATGAATGCATTATATATCGTATACGTAAGTATGTAATTTAAGTATACACTCCACGTGGAGTCATATATGTCCCTATATAAAATTGTACCATAAACTTAATGACTTGATTTTGTTAATTATAAATACAATATATACATACATACGTGCAATATTCCGTACACATCTTTCGACCGTATACAAATTTATGTGTTTATAGATCGTACTTGTATATATTTTTTTGTCTGATATAAAAAGTAAAAGAAAAGTGTGAAATATGAACAAAAATCGACGTGAAAAAGAAAAAGTAATGTATGTATATGAAATATTGTACGATATATGTATGTATGTATGTTAATCTGAAATTACACATTTTTTACTACTATCCTAGTCTCTGATCTTTAATTCACGTTCATATATATGATCGAACCATTACAAAATTGTGTTCTAATGTTCTTATGAACGAAAGTTATGTTTGTTTAGGATGACGGTATTTATAGTTAAAATACCAAATTCGTATGAAAATATTTACAAACACTCGTATGTAATATATTATTACATATGTATACATACATATATATAATAAGTACATGGCTTAAAATTTCTCGAGTTTATTTTGAATATTCTTATACGAAAAAACGACATCCCTTTTTCTACCAACAAATGTACTAAATCATTCCATCATTCATGCCGTCCCCTCTTTCATCGCCCGAACCGCTCTATCGGCTAAAAAAATTTTTGAAGCCCCATAATAATTGGATTTTCAACTTTTTTGATATAATTCATTTCCTATTCCTGTTGCATTATACCAGATTATACATTCGAACTGAAAAGTGAAAAAATGCAGGTCAAACTTTCCGTTAATGCATCGGTTGTGTGTTGATAAAGAAAAATTGTTGTGACGACATCTAGTTTTTCTACTATAAAATTATTTCATAAATATTTATTTGGATATTTAAACTTTTAAAAGACTTTTATTGTATGTGTACATGGTACATTAATAATTTCACTGTTGTAAAACATCGAAAAAAATAACATTTACCACCATCAATCGAACATAAACAAATCTTGAAAATTGTCGAACACAAGAAGTATGTATAAAAAAATGTTATTTTCATGTTATTTCCAATTCCAAATCACTTTGATTCTGACATCTAAAGTGGTATAAACGTAGTGAGCATTCGACTTCACAGTTTAGCCAGCTGTTTTCCAAAGAGTATAGAGATAAGAGAAAAATGTCTCTGACGTCACAGAAGTAACAAGGACTTATTTTTGTTTTCATTGTTTTATTCCCCATGCAACCAAAAAAAACAAAAATTTTCCTGTACGTGAAAGTCCCACCATAAATAGAAGCATAAAGTTATAAAAAAGAACCTTTATATGAAAAAGAAACACATAACACTTTCTTAAACTCAGCAGAGAATTTCGGTTAAGTATGTGTAATATTTGTTTGTTTACATATTTTTTATGAACGCGTTTTTTTAATGGGGATATTAGGTGCGACAATATTAGTGGTTTACACCGATAGAGTATATTACCTGCGAATGTAGTTGTGCGATCATATGTTTTCCACGTGCGTTTTTTTTTTAATGTTTTTAAATGGCTGTCAGTGTGTTGGTATTCACACCGATTTGTAACTACGTCATTCAGCATTGAGAAAATTAGAGAAATAAACTGCTAAATTTTGTAAGCAATGGGAATTTAGAGAAATTATTTGTAAAAAATAAAACAAAAATCATAAAATGTCATGCCCCGCTTTCTTTTGATTTCTTTATCTTTCTTAAGGATCCTTATGGCCATTAATATTGCTATCGACTTTTCCAAGCCACAAAATTTTATTTTTCATTCGCACCTTATAACGTGTATAGGAAATTTTTATAACTGTAAATCAAGTTTTATATGGAACATTTTTCTCTATATCTACTCTATGCTGTTTTCTGTCACTCTTCAGTTTTGTCAATTTTAATTTGTCAGTTTTTAATGTCAGTCAGTATCATTATTCATTAGTCCTTTAAAAAAATGAAAATATAAATTATATACGAACGGAAATATCGTGAAAAAAAGTATAAGTGAAAATTCTCTCAAAAAAAGGTTACATAAATTGAAAACAATGGTGCTTCGAACTAATATTCTATTAGCTACGGCAAAACGTATACCATTAATAAAATTTCGTAAAGGTGGTCCATCTGTTACGTCAACAGCATCTACAGTAGCATCAACATCACAAGGTGCCTCTTCAATGCAAGGGGTGAGTTCTGGTGCTAGAGCATCAAATGTAAGAACTGCTCTTCTTATTTACAATTTCGATAATATTAAATTGAACATTTTCTTACACTTATAAGGTTGGTGAAGCTATTGAAGATTGGCAATTACCTGCACGATATAGAAGAAAGCCCATTGATTCAACTGAAATGGAATACATTAATCGAGGTGGTCCAGCTTAGTTAAAATTAGAAACAAGACCAAAGAAAATTCGAAAAGAAAGGCAAAAAAAAAAAAACGGGAATATTAGAATAGATTTATATGTACTGTGTTCAAATAGATGGTTATTAAATAATAGATAAAAAATAAACTATTGATGAAAATGAATAATTAGTTATATTTTCCCCGGTTTATATTCGCTAAATTGTTATATTGTCTTAAGTATATTTTATCAGATTTTATGTTATATTTGCTGTTATAATTCTAAGGGAAAATTCATAACTCTAGTACTCAACTGAACATAAAACAGCCTTTCTAGATCTATCAAAATTTAATGGAATATCAATAAGTCAGAGATCAAGTCATGGATACACATTGTCCATTTTTTTTAAACTACCTATATTATAAAATAAATGGATGAACAAAAAAAGTAAATAACGTCAATTGGTCCTCCACATCCGTACATTTCAATTATGTATAAGTTCACCGTATAATCTATTTTTATTTAAATCGATTTTAAACTTGAAAATTTAGAATTAAAGGGAACAAGAAATTTTCAAAAATAAGTATTTTTTCTTTCATGATTCAAATCGTATGGGTCGGACAGTATCTAAAAACAATAATCATGAAATAACAAAAAATTACGGATTTCATAGCAGTCTTTTTTCTTTTGAACAAAATTTGGTAAGAAATACTTCAAAACTTAAAACGTACACTGTAGCATGCAGGTATGTCATTTTCAAAAAAATGCTCATATTTATAAGATAAAAATAAAACATGTTTTTTTTTTCAAATTCAATTTTATTGTAACATATTTTTTAAATTTTTGTATTTTTTTTTATTTTTAATTTTTTAAGTTGTCTTTTATGTGTTATTAAAGTCAGCAAAATAATGGTCCGTAGTCTGATTGCCTGATGCTTGTTGCAGCTACCAAATTATTGTATTTTTGTTCTCAGTTTTGTTCGTATTCTATTTTAAAAATAAGAATAAATAATATGATGAAATACCTTAAACACGGAAGAAATCTAGAAAAAATAGAAATTAAATTTAAAATTAAAAAATACGTTACATAATAATCAAATAATTTACAAGAAAAACAAATTATGAAAATTAGCTTAATTGCAATATTATTTCAATATAGTAACGAAGAATTGAAAAAATAAAAATGTATACCATACACAGTGATGAAAACTTTTTTACAGTACATTTCCTTTTAACACCGTCAAAATTTCCCTTTTTCAGAAGCAATTTCCCTTTTTATAATTTTTTGATTCAAATTTAATGCTATAAAAATTCAGAAGGTTTATTATGCAAAATATGTATATTTATATTTTGTTTTAATTAATTATTGATAATGAATTCATGTAAATTAAAACAACAAGTAATATAAACGGAATAAAAAAAAAATAGAAAACAGCGCGTGAAAACAAATTAACAAATATAAAGTGAACATAGATAACAAAAAAACAAACTTTTTAAAAAATTTACATAAATCAAAATTGAACTGAATAAAAGTGCAATACATTTTATAACTCTTTTTTGTTTTCATGTACATACATACATAAACTGATTGAATTTTTTAATTTGACTTTGTTTTACATTTAAATCAAAAGAGAGCATCTTTGAATAATCATTTTGCATGTAAAATACTATCTAAGGTTTCTGTGTTTGCCCTGTTTCTAAATTTATTAGTAATTATTTCAAAAAGGCGATATTTCCCTTTTTTTGGCCTAATTTCGGCCTGTTTTCCCTTTTCCCTTTTAAGGCTTCGATTTCCCTGAAAACGGGAAATTTCCCCGCAGTTTTCATCAGTGACCATACATATGCACGTATATTGTACATATGAACTTAATTCTAAAATTAAAAAAAAATTTTTATCTTATTTCAAACCATCTTTTATTAATAAATTACTTTTGAAATTATCTGATTCCTTTATTTACATATTTATTTATTTTTTTATTTTAAATTGGTTTTAGTACTTTATTTACATACATATTTAAATTTTCACTTATTTGCTTTTGCCTCATTCCTCTTTTATAAACATTATGATGTTGAAATTTGGCGTTACAAACGGACGAAAGTCCCACCGACCTGTAAATTAAACGGTCGCTGAGGACTCTCATCCGGTCGTACCAATCCATTCATATTTTATTATTATAGCTATCCGCTCATCATCACGATCATATCATATATCTACATTATTAAATTTTACTTTTTTTTGCCCTTTTTTTCGTTTATGTTTATAATGTACAAAACAGCAATTATACACATGTACATACATATATGTTTCATTTTACCTCCTACATACATACATATATAATTTTTAATTTTGCAATATTATGTATAATATATATTATATTTGCATATGTACATATATCTACGGTGTGTACGATATTTGTGTTCACACAAACCCACACATACATATATACAAATATCAATTCATATCCCAAATTTCAGAATCCAGAGTGTCCGATGTCCTTTATAGTTTCGATCTCCTTCATACGGTTGGTTGCATATATCCTTGCTACTGTTTCTGGAAGTAATTCTTAAAAATAATAAAAAAAAAGCTATTTAATTACTATTTATTAGCCGTACACGCGTTCATGTTACATTTCAAATATTTGCAATACATGGCAATACGTAATGTAATGCATATGATTTTTATTTATATAGTATTAAGTATAATTATAGATCAGGAACAGAACGTTAAACACATCATGGGTATGTACATTACCCATGTACACGATATAACTTTTTAAAAAATTATTTACACATTTAGTCAATATGATATCAATATTAAAAAGATTATGTATGTGTACCATCAACATCACCATATGTATATATTGAGTATTTATCAGCAAAAAAAAAAGAGTAATAAAAAAAAATTTATGTCCCATGTGTCCTTATTGCTTGCTGTTTTTTTTTTTTTTGTTTTTTTGACTTCAAGTTTGTATGTATGTACATACATATGTATCTGCTCTTTTGTCCTCAAAAATATTGGAACATTGGAACATTCCTCTTCTATATTTTTTTTACTGTTATGTGTAATTCATAAATTATGTATCAGCAAACCGATACTTGTAACTGTAAATATACGAAAATATATACATATGTATAAACATATAAGACAAAGTCAATATTGGACGTACATAACATGTATAAAATTGTATGAGTAAATAGCTATGCATAACATTAAATAAATAAAAATTAAAACAGATAAATGACAATTTTTTATTTTTTATTTCCCTTTTTTTTAAATATAAATTTGTTTGTATTTTATGTGGTGAGATTGACAAAAAAAGATAGCAGTAATAAATAAACAGAAATAAAAATAAAATAAAATGTTAGGTACAAAAATATGCTTTTTGGTTTTTATTTATTTATTTATTTATTTTTTATTTTTTTTGTTTTTAATCAATAAATATTTTAAGTAGTCTGTAGATTCTTTGGGATGTAGAATGTGGGATAAATAAAGGCAATAAATCCAAGTCCAAAATTATACAAATATTCACAAATTAAAAAGAAAAAGTATCGTTTTGAAAATAATCTGGACAAGTTTCTCAAAATTATAACAAGAAGTTCAAGTAGCTATAAGATCTATACAGACAATACCTCTGGATCTCCTTGATCTCGATCTCCTTTGATTGTTCATATCTAACGCTTGAGAAATACGCTAAAAAAAGTGCAAAGTTTTTCCTTCATTTCGTCACATCTATTGTTTATCAACAGTAGATCCAAGTCTCTAGCAGAATGCTAAATGTTTTAATCATGTACGTAATTTGCTGTAAGTCATCTATTCACTTTTTGCTTAGATCTAACAATTCTTTTTGTGTCTTACAACTTTTGTAACGAAATTGTTACGAAATTGTGTCGTAAGCTATGCTAGGTAGATCATCTATAAGTTTGCGTCCTACCAATTTTTATCAAATAATTTTAATTTATTTTTAAGTATTCCTAACGATAATAAAATAACAAGTGTCCAAACTAAGGATAAGAATTTACTTAAATTTTAAATTTAAAAAAAAAAAAAAAAAAAAAATGTTTCTTTTCTTCTAACTAACATTTCAACGATTTAAATGAATTAAATTTTTGAAAATCATTAACCACCCTCATTGCATTTAAGTTTATTCACCGTGAAAGTTATCATTATAATCACGTAAAAAATAATAAAAATATAAACATTTTTCCAATCCACATATGTATGTGAATGTTTTGTAGATATGTTGTTTTGCATATATGTAAATTTAGAGTATCCTAGTATCAGTAGCGTTTTAGTAAACATAACTATATGTTATATATAGAATGCAACTTATTTAGTTTAATAATTCAAGCATGAAACGACAATTTTTCATATTTCTTTTTTTTTTTTTATAGTATTTCACATATGGGTAGAAATTTATAAATTTATTTTTTTGCAAAAAATCATTTTTGTTTTTCTGTCAGTAGAGAAAAAACAAAAAAATAAATAAAAAATTTCTTTACTGAATGAAAAGAATATTTAAAAAAAAAAAAGGAAAAAATATTGAAAAGATAAAATACACGAACGAACGCTCATGTGTAGGGAATTTAATCATATAAGCACGAATTTAAATCTAGAAATCATAATTTATTATTCTTTTGTTTTTTTTTTTTTTTTTTCTTAGAAAAGTAAATAAAAATAAGTAACAGACAATTCTTATATAATGTGATACGTTCATAACATGATTTTAACATGATTTACAAATTGTTACAAATACATATTTCGCTAATACTAGATTTTTAAGTAAAATTCGGAATTTCATGTATATGAGTACCTTGCGTAACGTCAAAGAAAATAAGAATATTTTCTGCCGTGGTTTTCATGAAGCGAAATTTACCTGTACTCATAGATGTTTTAAAAAAACAAAAAAAAAAATGCACACATATAATAAAGATATCTTAAATCATTGAATCACACGATTGTTTTAGAAGAGGTAGATTGCATATACGCACATATAACACATGTTATAGAGATACGTGTACAATTCATATTGATATCCATAATAATTATAATAGTGTTATAATCTCTATATTTCATATACTCCTATTATAGATAAAATATACGTATTATATTGAATTAAATTGCTCAATTTAACTATTTGTTTCTTTGATATATTAAAGCAATTTTAAAAGATGCTTTAAGTAATTATTATTCATTGTACATACTATATGTATGTAGATAATTTAATGCATTATATTATATGCATACATCACACATATTAGTGATATTATAAATTTTAATTTTATCAAATATGAAATTTTAAATTAAATTAATAAACTGAATTTTAAATAGATTTTGCTACATACATACATACATACATATGTACATACAATACAAAGCCAGTGTGTATATATACTTATTTGGAAAATTATATTCGAATTAAAGTTATTTCATAGCATTTGATAATATCCAAATTGAATTAAATTCATTCGATTAACTTTCAACTTAAATTTTAATCCTATTCCTATTTTAATGCTCATATCCTGTAATTTATTTATTGATATAATTAATTGACAATTGCATGTAATTAAAAATAACCTCATATTATGAAATGATTTCATCATATTTTGATTATTAATATTAATTTTCAAATATGTTTTGAATAATTTTAAGAAATTTGAAATAAGAAGGATCATGTCTATTGAGTGGCAAAAAGGAAATGAAATGATGATACATGCAGTGGCTTTTGATTTTTTGTTAAATATTAGACCGGACACTTGATTTATATGGTGATTTTTCAATCATTGCTTTTTAATTTTTTTCTATAGCTTAGTGAGTGTCATTTATCTACTATTATTTGAGCCTATATAAATCCCAGTTCTCTTCTGCTTTTGTATTAAAATTTCTACTGCGATATCTTCCAGTTTTATTAATTTTATTTATTTTTCTTTTCTTTTTTTTAATAGTATAAATGCACAAACATGTGTGGGTACAATGAACCATATACTAAACAAAATTTACTATCAGTTTTCTTGCTTCATTCATTTTCTTAATCTGAATGTATTAGGAAAATTAATAGGCCAAAGGCTGATAAGTGACAATCGACATAAGATAACTAGACATCTAATTGTTTTCAATTGAAATAGATGACAGAGAGTATAATAGATTTTCATTATTATTATCACGATTCAATACTATAGTTTTAAGTTATTAAGTATGGACTGGTCACATGCAAGAAATGTCGTAATAGTCCCTTTAACAGGAAGACAACACACGAATTGATAGTGGTACAAAACTAAAATAAAGAAAAAAAGTAATAGAACTCTGGAACCTACGATTGATATCGAACATAACGTTCTACTATCATGTACTGTAGAGCCATCGAAAAAGAAGAAGAGGAAAATTAATACAAGTTACGATGGAAAGGATCTCTTTTCTTTTCTTTTTTTTTTTGTGTACATTTTTTTTCTCACTGTTTATAATTAAATTGATTTTAAAATTTTGCCTAAACAAATCTTTTATGTCATAATAAATTATAAATTACTCAAATTTATTTATTTATTTTTTTTTTTTTTTTGTTTGAATATAGTACAAAAACGCAAAGATGAATTTCATATCAAGGATTATAGAAGGCAAGAAAGATGAAAAATAAAAATAAAAAGTATTTCTTTTTTTTGTGTTCATTCTCCAGGTAATTTTTTTAATGTTTTTTCCAAAAAAAAAAATGAAATCCATTTCATTTTCAATTCACCTTCAAGACAGCAGAATAACAGAGCGAAAAAAAACCAAGAAATTCGTTATTTGCTTTATTTTTACATTTTCATGTATACAAAAAAAAAACAAAACAAAAATTTTTAAAAAAAGGATATACAACAGAATGAATGAAGTTTGCTACTTAAACCAGCATCAGCCAGTATTACATATTATGTATACTCGTACACATACATACACCGAACCAATGTACACATAAATTTTTATAAGCTTATTTACTTTTACCATTTTCTTTAGCGTCGTTTAGTTTTCGTTTTTTTTTTTTTTTGTTAATTTTTTTTTATTCCAAACGTTTTTTGTTTCCTTTCGCTTTTTACATACACACAATTTCCTTTTTTTTAACTTTACTTACATATTTTGAGGTAAAATGAAATAAAAAAAAAACGAAAACTAAAAAAAAAGTATACAAATTTTCTTTTCTTTTTTTTTTTATTATACAAAGTGCATAAAATATTCAGTTTAAATTCCCTTAACAATTTATTTAAAATTCTTTTCATTTTATTTTATATCCTTCTATGTAATTTTAAACATTTTTTCTTTTATTTTCTATTTTTTTGGGAATGCACAAAAATGCAGCATAAAATCCTTACATACATATTCACGTACACACACATTTACAAAAATTCTATTGTCCTCTAGCCCAAACATATACATTATTACAAGAAAAATTTCGCTTTTATTTTACACACATATACATACATATACCATTGAAATACCATGTACCTATGCTTCGTAGTTTATAATCTCTTGTAATTTGTTTTCTTTTTATTAAAAACTTCATTATATGGAAAAATAAAATAACAAAATTCTAAATGAACCATAAAATTAAGTAAAAATTAAAAATAAAATAAAATAAAAATTATAAATACAGTCATGATGTTTCAGTTATTTATATTCCACTAAAATAAATATACGCGCAGCAATTTTGGATCTTTTAATTGGCCAATTGCCCTGTGTGAGATGTCATCTCAAGAAGATGTATGTCGATGTCTATATTATTTTGCACTTTAATAGAGGTAATCATTTTTGAAGTACATTCGTGGATATCAGGTCAGATAAGAAATCCTGTTGGTAATAAAATAGCAGAGGAAAATAATCCTGAGCATTTTTCCAGTAACATCAACATTTCTATGGTCTCAAATATTACAGTTTGAAAGGTGTTTAAAAAACAGTCTAAACCTAAAGCATTTAAATGTACCAAAATGTTTTGAGAAAGTTCTCAAAATCTCATACAGAGATGGAACGTCAAATAAGAGAAAGAAGACATCACATCCACATCACAACTATACATACATATGTTATGTACATACTTACATAAATTCTGTCTCAATTTCAGTCCTTTAGTCCATTTTAGTCCAATATGATATTCAAAAAGTTGACCAAATCCAAATAAAACTTACACAAAGAATCCTTAAGATAATGTCTGTCATTTTACTCTATTCTCAAGTTGATTCATTTTTGCTTTGTTATTTTTTTCTTCTTCTGTTGTGATTTGAACAAATTAATAATTTATTAGTCAAACATGTTTTGCTTTAAATTGACAAATTTCTTTTTAATCCATAGTGTACACGTATACGTATATATGTACATATGTATGTATATTTTTACGTGTATTTTTACATAATTTTATTTTATTTTTTGTTTATCCTTTTGTCCTTATTATGTAATTTACAGTAATAACAAGACAATATTTGTTCGTTAACTGCTCCACCTATAAAATGAAAAAGAAAAAAGAAAAACGAATAAAGAAAAAAAAACAATAAATGAATAAATAAATGATATACACACAATAGAATATAAACAATAGAGAGAAGTGAACAATATATATGTGTATGTACACACAATGCAATAATTATTATGATGATAATGATTATATGATGTATTGTGTGGTGATGAAGATGAAGAAAAGAGGAATGCAAAAAAAAAAAAAATTAAAATATATAAAAGGGAGAAAAACCACAATCAAACCAACCACCAAACGTTTTGGTATATATTGTTAAAGTATCAATGTGAGTGGAGGATGAAAGTATCAAGCATTGCCATTCTTGTATATCATACGATCTGTTGTGTATTGTACACATAACACGTACAGTATGTGATATATAATAGCCGTCCGCATACATGGCACACTTAATATGTCAAAGGAAATCAGGTTTTTGCTTTTTTCTATTTCTCAATATTCATCACATGTATACTAAATATTTCACTATTTTCAGTTTTCCACCCACACTCTATTTTTTTTTTATTTTTGTTTGTCAGTTTTTCTTTTTTTTTTTTTCTTTTCTTTCTTTTCCCCCTTTCCCCTTTTCACCCATACCATTTGCCTAATTTTTCTTTTTTAGTTTTTGTTCATTTTAAAAAACAAAACAATTGTATTGTCCTGCAACTCATTTTCAATTTTTGCTTGTGTCTATTTAAATAATATGGGATAGCATTTGTATGTATATGTGTCCCTGTAAAGAAGAAAGATACTATAGTAACAACGCTTTACAAAAAATAAAATATAAAATAAATAACAAAAAATTAAAGAATAGAAGAAAAATAAATGAAAAAAAATTTTTTTTAACAGAAACAATACAATAAAACATGAAATTATATGATGATTTTTTTAAATACTATGTGAATAGTATGTATCATATATGTATGTACATGATACACATTCATACATTAAAAAAATTTTTTGTATTGCTTGCAAATTTCCTAATACGTACAGGTCCTTTAATGTTATCTATTTGGTTATAACTATAGAACTAACTATAAAGTATATATTCAAAATGATAGAGTGTACGTTCATACATACATACGTACACATTATACTTAGTTTCTATGTATTTTACTAAATATGATACCTAGTTTCAAGCTTCAATTTCTTGTACTCTTCGTTTATTTAAAGAAAATCAAGAAAAAATAAAACAAAGAAAAACAAGAAAAACAAAATTTTTTTTTTTTTTGCTATATGACAACATTAAAGAAAAAATTTAAAAAAAAATATATAAATAAAAGAAATAATCAAGCAAAAGAAAGTAAAAAAAAAAAAAACTAAATAGAAAGAAAAGAAAAAGGAAAAAAAAAACAGATTTTCTAATGTTTGTCTAAGCTTGAGAAAAATTTATGTAGTGTGACATGGTAGCAATGCTGATTGTATGAAGAATTTAAAAAAGAAAATGAAAAAAAAAAGCAAAAATGGTTTGATAATATTAAAATTGTCACAGAGAATACAAACTGTATGTATGCCGCATATTTTGTGGGTGGACGTGTAAATATATGTATATACCAGCAGGCCCATCATACTACTTACTAGCATTTTATTCATACACTAATACATATACATATGTATGTTTTATATGGCCTAGAATTGAAATACATATATTGTAGAAACTATTTAAAAAGATATCCTAAATACATACCATGTTGTATGATGATGATGATGATGATCCTTTGCTACAATAACAATTGAGAAAAGTCGTCACATAAGTATTTATTATAAAAATATAAGCATATACATACATACATATATGCCTATACATACATGCGTGTATGCATTGCATCTGAATATGTATTATTATAGCGAAATAATATGCACATGAGAATGTCATCATGTATGCATAATTCTTCAGGATATTTTTATACGTGCACGTACATACATATGCATTATACTGATAATTGCAATATATTTTATAGACTTATATGCAGAATTTTTGAGTAGAAAAAAAACAGAAACATAAGCTAAAGAAAGTAGAATAAATTTTTATACAAGTACACAGGGTGATATGGAAAATACATACATATATGCTAAAATAGAACTGAAAAAAAAATTGAACGTACACATATACATTTGCATTATGTACGTTAACGCGTATACATGTACATTTTTGTATGAAAAAAGTAATATGTGCATTGCAAACGTGCAATTCATTTGAATTATCATTCATTTGAATCTTACAAACACAACAAAAGTATTTTTTTTAAACTCTATTATCACTTTATATGCGTACCTATACTTTTTTGCTGTTTTTAGTATTTATACAGCAGATAAATACATTATAAATTCATTCAGGTGAATAAAAAATAAATAAAAGGTATCTACATATAGGAAAAAGAAATTCTTAAAAAATAATGTAAAAGGAATACCTTTGGTATTTCCATATTATTAAAGAAAAAGTAAAGCACGCATCTGATTGTAATCAAAATGTATAAAGAACTTTTATAAGCGGAAGAGATATAAATGTGAAATAGTATGTTATGTATGTATGTATGTATATGTAATATTTTTGAAAAATATACAGCCTGTGCATTTCATAAATTATCATGTTATATAAGAAAAGATGACAACAGCTGAGAAATGTGGAAAATTTATTTTTATCCTATCATCTATTTTATTTTGTATGACTTCTATGAAACATCCTGTACAGGATTAAAAAAAAAAGAAAATAATTAATATTGTAAAAGTATACAAACGTGACATAAACAAGTGAAACATCAAACGCATGAAAAAAACAAAAAACAACAGAAAAAAAAACTTAAAAGCAAAAACTGTGGAAAGTGCGATGCTAATACAGGCGACAATGACTACTATATGCTACATTATATGTACATATGTATGTACTTTGAAAATACACGCATGTACGTGATGATTGTTTTTATGCAAACCAATTGAGAAAAAAAAAATCTCTTCTTTTTGATTGAAAATAAAATGAAAATTAACACAGGGATTTCATTGTATATATTAGATAGAAAAATTAAATTAAACCATAATTTTATTATACAGTATAGCAACATATGTACATATCATATGCATATCCGACATTGCTGATACTATACTGATTAATTAAAAATATTATATATGCACATATATTTAAATATTATATTAACAAATTGCAATGGAAAATTCTTCTCAAAGTCCTGTACAAAAGAAATCAAAAGGAAAAAAACGAAAAAAAAAAAATCATCATCCGAGTTAATAGAAAATTCAGCATTAAAATAATAAAAGTCTAGAATTTCAAATAAAGATGAAATAAAATACAAAAAAAAAAACAAAAACAAAACAGAAACATGAAAGAAAATACAAAAATCAGACAGACAAAAAAAAAAATAAATAAAATTAAATAAAAATAAAAAATATAAAATGAAAATTTGAAAATTACTCAATAAATTTCTTAACAATTGAATCTCAATTTTCCAAATAAAAAAGGAAAAACTTTGAAAAATAAAATAAGCAAAATTCAGTAATGGCAAAAAAAGTAAGTATTCATATAAATGAAATGAAAAAAAATAAAAAAAATATGTAGGTAATGAAATAAAAATACCTGAATGTTGTTTATCTACCCTATAGTACTCATGAATATAAGAAAAGTTTTCTTTGTATATTTTGATAAAATCGAAATAGATACATGCATACATATTTTAAAATTGATTTTTTCTTCGTAATATTTCAATTGCTTTTAAAGCAATGTATACAAGATACCTCTCCTAATATACATACATATAGTATATACATACATATAAATAAATACATACATGCATATGTAATACACTTGAATTTGAATTGATGCAGGATGCAGGTGTACCATCCAATAAGTTTTTCACTGCAACAAAATAACAAAAAAAAAAAAAATAAATAAATAAAAATAAAAATAAATTTTCTTAAGAAAAAATCAAGAATTTATATTTATTTAATATGAATACTTTCTGTTCCGATTTTTATCTTCTCAGACTTTTCATTTATTCATTTTGTTTTTTATTATTAAGTTTATTTGATATGCTTTTGTGGGTTAACTCTTGAAATTATGTATACATACATATGTATTTACTTATTGAATAAATTTTGCACATGGTCAATTGGATCAATATTGAAATGTTTTATACATAACGTATGTATATGAGTCTTCTTCAAAGCAAAAATATCAATCTATACAAAAAGAAAAAGATTTAAAATGAATACTAAATATTCATAGAGTTACAAGTCACAACACAATTTTCTTCTTATAAGTACGTTCCTTTTTACAAAACAGGATAGCTCCTGGAGGAGTCTTTGTCGCTTTACATACACATTACTGTGAATATAAACGTCAATCCAGTCTATTGGCGAGGATTAATGAAAACATTAAAAACTAAAAGTCGTTAAGTTCCTGCAAAAACGTGCCACAAACACAATAGACCCATAGATGGTATAAATACGTTTGCATAAGATTGAAATGAAAATGTTGGATTACAGACATTTCTAACTTTTTGATATAAGAGACCACTGCTAAAGAATTGATACAGACAAAAACTTGCATAAAAGACTTAAATCCTGTTAATCAAAAATATTTTTTGAATAATAATTAAAAACACAAGAAAAATTTGGGAACTAAAAAAATTTTGACTAATTGAGGACGTTGAAAATGGACATGTATGTACGTCACATAGAAACTCGTAAGTTTAATCACAAAAAGTAAAATGCTAAGGTAATCCAAAAATGAAGTGGTTGAAATAATTAAATGTTGACATCAGAAAACTAGACGATGATATGCGCTGAATCGAAATTGTTGAAAATAGCATGTCAAGGCGAATATTCGATGTAGCGCCAAAAGAAGAAGAATTAGAAACTTACATATAATTGTATTTCTTTTTCAAGGATTATATATATATGCATGCATTCACTTTATAAAGGACAAACTGTTAAATTATAATGGACAGTGTGATTCTATATATACATACTTGAAACTGTCCTATGTGTAAATTTGAAAATTTATGTAACGAATTTATTAATTTATTTTTTTGGTTTTTAATATCGTACAATAAAATAAACTAACTAAAAAATAGATTTAGAGGCATGATCAAACGCTGAAAATATTGTACACATTTCGAATGCATATACATATGGATGCTATGCACGTTATATATTCACAGAATTGAATGTGAATATTGAATGTGTACATGTATACCACTACTACGCAAAACAAAAACTATTATATTTATTTATAGAATTCGAATTAATATGAAAAAAATAATTTAAAAAAAAAAAAAATCAATTTTAGTTATTTCAGAAAATTTGCCAAAAGCATTGAATTAAAAGTCAGACAACAAGAAAATTGATTTTCTTTTCTTTTCTTTTTTCAAATACAAATATACTACATACACATGTACATGCATATATGCTCGTATAAATGTTTTTAGGCATACTTGTATGTATATCAAAATGATATAAGACGGCATAAAATGTTTTATTCGAATTTTTCTTTTATTTATTTATTTTTTTTTTTTCTTTTCTTATGAGTATGTGCAGACTATAGCATCAAGAAATTGTAATATCTAGGCTAAAATTTTCAGCAGTACAAAAAGAAAATAATAAAAAATAAATTAATATAATCTGTTATCATATCTAAATGAATAAACCCAAAATAGTCAGTTACAGGGAGATGTCGTATTTATTTGGTGCTTTTGATTAAGAAAATGATAAAATATCCTTTATAAAAGAATCCTTGTCCTTTACTCCTTAATCTATTTATCATTTTTGTTTAATTTTTTTTAAGCCAAATATCTAAAAAAAAAACAAACCCATAATTTTATTTTTATTTTCATTTCCTTAAATGGTTACTCAAATTAGTTCTTATATATGTATGTACATATTTTTATTGTCCAAAGTTATAACAAGTTATAAATAGAGTATAACGTCCAAAAAGGTAACTTGCTGAATAAATATACATTTTCTTCATACGTATGTACCTACAAATTAATTACTTCTTAACTTTAACTATAGCGTGAATAATAAATAAATATTTCTATTATTTAAAATTTTGTATGCGTTTTTTACAATCACATACATACATGTGCAAAAATTACTTTTCATACATATATGTGAGACACACACATATGCGATATATATGCTATCAAAATTGTATGTATATACTGTATGTGTTCACGTTATACTTGATTGTTATACATTACAAATAAAGAAAATAAAAAAAATTTGTTCAAACTTTACAATTCGTGTTAGATTTACAGTTGAGTGGTTAACTATTTTATTTTATTTTATTTTTTTATTGCATACATTTTACTTGTATTAAATATATGTACATATGTATTTATATATAGGTAATGTACGCATATTATAATGAAAATAGTTTTCCTTCAAAGTTTTGTGTATGGTATACGTACACTATATTGTAAAGTAGGTTTTTCAAAAAAAAAAAAAAAAATTAATAATAATAAAAATATATTCAAGTTATTCGTTATGCGCATTGTGTAGAAAATGCATATACTACGTTTTATTGTATGTTAAATCAGAACTTTTCCTATATATTATTTGTAACTACATAGATATATACGTATATCATATACAGTTGTAACACATTTTCAAATACATACACAAATATACAATAAAATTATAAAGTTTTCTTATTTTTAAATGTACTAGTACTTAATTACGATAAAATTCTTCCTTTTTTTTTGTGAAAAAATAATTTTTAATTTTTTCCGTTTTTTTTTTGTTTTTTGTATACCATTGCATTAATAGTGGTTATAGATTTTATGAAACAATTGATGCACTTGCATATGTGTAAAATTGTATATACATACATATGTATGTATACAGAACATATGAGCGTTATGTTATATGTGAAAATGGAAAATTATTTGAATTTTGTTTATTCAATTTTAACTTTATTGCAATTAACTTTTTTTTTACTACATACATATAGTATATTATTTTGATTTTCTAAGTTTTTCATACTTTATAATTTGAGGAAGAGCAAATTAATATACACCAGTATACACAGACAAATGTAATGTAACTTACTCCAAATAAGTATTCTAAAATTTGAAAAGTTTTTGCAAACAAGTTGACAATGATTAGTGATAATCAGTAATTGAAATAAAAGGATAAGAAATAAAAAGTAAATAAAATTGAAATTTTTCTTTATATATAGTATGTGACACCTTTTGTAGAAAATGTCACAGCATATATGTATGTACATACATACGTTTAACGAATATAAATTACACACAAAATTTACCTTCAAACTTTTTTTTTTTATTAACAAAGACATTTACACACACATATGTGTATGTTACAAAATTTATTGATGCATATGTACGTTACAGAAAGAAATTAATTTCTCAAAAAGTTTTAAAAGGAAGTCTTGACTAATTTTGTTTATTGCATATAAAGTCATTCAAAAGGATTTTTATTACTGAATTTTGTACATATACGTATGTATTTTTTCATTCATTGCACACACACACACACACACACATTGCATACTCCAACATCAATTTTACAAGATACACTTTCAAAGTAATCGTCTAATGGTTTGTCGGTGTCAATGATGATAGCCACAAAGTCTCACAATTTGCAGCACTTTTAAATTGTTTGCTGAAACATACATACATATGTATATGGAGTATATATTACTATGTAAAAACCATAACTATTAGGTTATTTTTGTTGGTAAACATCTAAACAGTATAATTTCATTGGTTTGATGACCTTTAGTTTTAACAGTCAGCAAGTAAATAAAAGATTTGAAGTAGGATTACATACATATGTATGTACCATAAAGTACATATGTACATATATAGGACGAATATCACTACAATGTTGATTATTTTAGCCAAAAAATTTTTCATTTTTTATGTACATATGTACATAAGTATATATATATGTACTTTAAGGATTCAACTGTAAATTCATATAATAGATTATATCAACATATTTGTGTCCACATTCATGTACGCGCATCCTTGACTGTCACCACAGTCATATTTATATATTTATATGCATGTTACACATACATGTACATATGTTTTATGTATGTACTTTATGTGTTTAATAAAAAACTCTTTCGTTTGTTTTTTATTTGGTATGAAAATGTAGATTTTAGTTTTTTTATTTATTTATTTTATTTTTTTTAAATTTTATTTTAAATTCTGATGGTAATCTACTTGACTTAGCTTTAGCCCTATAATTTTACACTTTGTGCTTTTCCATGTAGAAATTGAACATTATTGTAAAATATATGCTGTTTGTGTATGACTATTTTTTGGAAAAGTCGCAATGCACCAGTTTGCTGCTTGCCAACAAGTCAGTCTCTATATATACCATCCCATCTAACCTACATGAAACGTTTAACCTAACCAACATTTTCCACCCATCAACATCATCATCATCATCATCACCGTTATATGTATACAACATCACAATTTTACCAAAAAATGTTCACTCTCTGTATCATCGGCATCAGAATCCTCCTAACATCTCATCTCAAAGTTGGTACAGAAACCATGTAAAAACTATCTAGAAACTATGAGAAAGTACAATAGAAAATTCGTCCTTTTACAAATACTATATATGTATGTACAAAGTTTCTGCAATCTATAACTTTTATTTACCTATATGTACATACATTTTATAAAATAATTTCTGTATACATATACATATGTATGTATACATAGTGTGTATTGTGTATGCATTATCAAACGTTTAAATTGCTTTGCTACTAAAGCAGATTCACTTGAATTCGAATTTTCTTATAAATCTGAAGATATTTGCTACACGTACGTACATCCTTTTATATGCTCATTTTGTAAGTACATAGCTTAACACACTGTTTACATAGAATGGTAAAAAGAAAATAAATGCATACTATGTATATATGTATGATACATATACGTATATATAGTATATGTATGTTTATGGTACACATGTAGATATAAATCAGCATAACGGAATCGTACTTATGCCATTATATATATTTATAAATTTGTATGGGAAGTATATTTGAAGTCATGGAACGTGTAGATATACATACACGTATACACATATGTATGTACATACAATTTATATTAAAGAACTTGCTAAAAAGGAAGAAAAATCATTTGCAAAGCTGGCAGATGAATTCCTCTGCATGTGATACGGATAAGTTGCATCTTGTCCTGTTTAATGTTGTTGGCACCAAAAAAGAAATGAAGTGACGTTAAAATAAGGCACGACCGTAATATGTTTATCCATATATACTTATGTGTATGCAATATATGTGATATGTGCAATTTTTATACAATTTACGATTTTACGTATAGGTATACATACAAAAATAGAAAAATAATACCATGATGATGGCGACAACATACGTAATTGATGCTGTTATTATACAAACTATATACACACATATTTACATACTGTATGTGATATATACACAATGTACATATATAAGTATATACTGATCAAGAAATTATACTCCCTTTTGTATGTAAGTATATACAGTGTTTGGAAAGTATGTATTTTAGTTAAACAGCAAGAGGCACACAAAGACCAATTTTTCTCTAAAACAAACGAATTGAAATGAGATTTTTTCTTCATTCTTTCTTTTTGATCATAAATTTTATTTGAAGATATGAATGATATGATGGTGTGTACATACATACATGTATGTATACGTTTAACAAATAATATCTATTTATCTCCCACATAAATGATGTTTACAGAATTCTATCGTATCACAAATATTTCCAGAAAATTATCATTAAAATAGAAAATGAAAATTATGAAAAGTAGGAAATGACATAAAAACGGATGTCCACATTTATGTATGTATCACCTTGATTAAAGAACAAGATATTTTTTTGCAATAATCACTAAATTTCTAAATTCATTAAAAAAGACATTTAAATTTTGATCATAAAATATTTGAAAAAAAAAAATAAATAAATAAATAAAAAAGGAAAAGAAGAGATACTAAAAATAAAGAGCAGCAAAAAACAGTGATATGTAAGTAAAGTAAAAATAACGTAATTACCTAATAATCTGTACAATTAGGAATTAAAAACACAAAAAACTAATAACAATTAAAATAAATAATGCATGAAAAATGGAAAGGATCATATTAAAAAAATTTTTTTACATTCTTCATTCAACATTTTAACTGCTACACATGCATAATTACAATTTTAATTTTATATTTTACTACTACATACATTGCTCATTCACTCAGTTTTGGGTTTATATTTTGGGTTTGGGAAATAAAAAAGAAAATTTTAATTAAATAGTTATAATCATTAATAAAAATGTTATATGTTTCATTAAACATACTACAGATACATATAACTCTATGAACACAAATAAGTATACGAGTATGAGTATAGGTAATTTCATTGTGGCCACCTCTATATGAATATGTACATATGTTTTTTAGACTATGGACATCCTGTGCATACGTACATTTCATATAGGACTACACTACAGGACTAACTACATATGTTTGTATGTGCTATGTACAAATACTTACACAATATACTTTATAGCCGAGTAATCATCAATAATTGTTTTAGTTCTTCTAACTATAAACAATAATGCTATGTTCAATTTGACCACTGCGATTTGTTAATGGATAGGTGCAATTGTAATGTCACATGGGGAGCTGGTTATATACATACATTCAATTTTCCAACTGACTTTTATGTATTTGTACAATTCACTTGTTTAAATAACAAAATTTACATATAAAACAAAATAATCATATGTGAAATCAGAGCTGTAGAACGTACATGTAGGCTTTTATCCTTTCTGGTATGTACGATTTCCTTTAATCCTCATACTCGTGCAATTAACCCTTACTACATAGGCTTTCTGAGCACGATAAAGTTTTCATAAACGATTACATAACTTTTGATGGAGTTTGAGAAATGTCATGTAAGACTTTAAGAACTGTCATTGCGGCAATACATTAGATACCAAATGTATATTGAAATTTGGAAGTCTCTGAATGTTTCATTAAGTTTTAGTATCATTTGAGCAAACATTATAAATTTTACAAACATAGAAATTTGTACAGCTAAAGATTTTTTGACCATCAGTCAATTTTAAATTGAGGTTGTATGGTCCTTTAAATTCATTGGTCTTATAGTTTTGGTTTTTATGGTCATCTTTAATTAGGTAAATATAATACGTACATCTAGAGTACACACAACATTGTGTACACAAATATTTCTACATGTGCATGTGTGTGTGTAAATTTTCGCTGTACATCTGTTGTAAAGTTCGTGTATGATATGTACATATTGTATAATATATACATATTAGATTTATACAGTATATGCACACACATTTCATTCAGAAAAGAGGCTAATTGAGGAATCATCCGCAATGCTGTAGTCCAAATCTGTCATAGAATACCGGTGGTTTTTGTTTTTCAAAAATATATTAGCTTTGAAATATACATTTTATACGTATATGCATTTATACGTAATTGTACGAGTATTTGCATTTACAAATACCATTCCATATTCTAGTATATACATATATACATACTCGTACAATGTATATGCACTAAATAAACATCAGAATCTAAATTCCATAATACAATTTCGTTTAAAAATAAAATTAAAAAAAAAAAAAACAGGTAATATGCATGCATTGTATAATTTATCCAATTTTCATTTTAAGGTATGTACATAATGGTACATGGTAAATTGTGTATATTATATTTATACGTTTCTCTGCCAGAAACCTACATATACATGACATTATTTTCACTTATATCATGTTTTGCAGTTATAAAAAAAAATAAATAAATTAAAAAAAATATACGTAGATATATTTTCATAAATATTTCTGTAAACTGTGTACTTTGCATATTATAATATCCTTATACACAAAGAGTAGGGACATGAAATAGGAAAATAATTAAAGTAAAATAATTTGAATGTAGGTGATTGTTGCAGTTTATATATACATATGTATGTATATATTTTTTTTTTATATCAGGCAAGGAACAACAACCTTTTGTGTGCAATGTGCCTTATTATGATTATACTTTGTTTGACGTATGCACAGTCAGTCAGTACATGTAGTACGTTCAAATCATTCATACACACGTAATATGTATGTGAAATTTATAAATTTGTTGTTTTTGTATGGAATTTATTGGCACTTTTTAATTTGTATCTTCGCCTACACACGTTCAAGAGATTTTTGACATTTGACGAACTCTTTTAAATCTCAGAATGTTTTACTTAGATATGTACATTACATATACAGTGTAAACTCTTTATAACGAAACTCGTTATAAAGGAAAACTCTCTATAACGTAAAAATTACTTGAGTTTGTTTGGTTTGATTTAAAACCCATGCATTGATACACTCTATATAACGTTAAAGTCATTCTTTATAACGAGATAATTTTTCATTATTGAGACCGTTTAAATAGGTTGAAATTCAGTCCAGGTATCAACATTCGGAAGTTTCATTTTTAAAGAAAGTATGAATCTTATAATTTATGCTATTTGAAAGTGCAAAATTGAGCATTATAAGAAAAATTTTTACAGTATTATGTATGAAAATGATCTAGCTATATGCTAAAACATGGATAAAATACGAACAAAATATTGGAATTCAAAAAATTTGAGGCAAAAATAGCAGATTTTATTGAAAAAACGTATGTAATGTTCTGTAATTTAATACTAGATGTAACGATTACAAAAAATAAAAAATTATGTATAAATGTATGAAATTATGTATTTATGAAATTTTGGTGTGCTTTTTCTCCTCTCCATATAACGAAAACTTTCTATAACGTACAAAAATGGTCGGTCCCTTGAATTTCGTTATAGAGAGTTTACACTGTATGTGTGTATGAGGATGCAATAATTTTCGAAATTTTAGCCAAAAATCGTCAAAGAATAATGAAAATTTGTACACAAAATACAATCAACAAAATTCAGGGCATGACATGACACATTACTACAAGACAATACTAACTATTTTGAATATTATATGCAGATTTTTAATAAAATCATAAAATTTAAATTTATCCTTCTTCCTAATCGGATAATTAACGTACCTATGTATGTAAAAATTACGAAATGTACGAAATTACAAAAAAAAAATACAAAATTGCTATTCCAGAAATATTTTTATATAAAATAGAGAATAAAGGGAAAAATTCAAATGATGAGAGTTTCATCCTTTCTCTTTTCCATTTAATTCTACCGCATTCTGAATTTCATGACTGAGATTTTTATATCAAAGTTTTAAATGTAAAATTTTTTCAAATTGTTTATGTATTTGTCTGTGTATTACGTTTTCATACAAATTTTTTCATATTTTCATGTTTTTTTTTTCTTTTTCTTTTTTGATTTATATGAAAAGCTACTTGAAAATATAGTTTGTATGTGTGCTTTTGCCGTTATTTGCTATATTAAAAACTGAAAACTGTTCATAAAACTGAATTGAATAAAAGTACAAAAAATAAAAAATAAAAAAAAAACAACAAACAACAAAAAAACAAAAACGAATCATTTTACAAGAAATTGCACATGCACTCATGTGCAATGTGTGTGTACATTACAAAATGTGAAAAAAAAAAATATATTTTTTCGTTTTATTATTATGATTTTTAGTTTAATTGTTTTATTATTGTTTTTCACCTGAAATTTTTCAAATTATTACAAATAAAATGAAATGTTGTGAGAGTAATTCGATTTTATAAACAAAAATTTATGGTAATGCTTTTATTTTATGCCTATTTGATTTTTTACTTATTGTGCGTTTCATTAAAATAGGAAAAAAAAAAACAAATGAAGAAGTTTACGCATATTGTTTACAAACACATTTACATCATATTTGTTTTTTGTTAGTGGCAGTAAAAAGTAATTTGCAGTAATTTAATTATAATAAATGTTTATTATTCAGTTTTTCTTGTTTTTTTTTTTGTAATTGCACTTCAAACTTTTAGAGTGATTACTTAGGAGGAAAACAATAACATTGCTCTCAGTAATGTTTTTTTTTTTATTATTTAAACGCGATTAATTTTTTAATCGAATTTTTTTTTTTTTTTTGTTTTATTTAATTCATGTAGGTAAATGGAATTTTTTTCACTAAAAGTTAGTGTATTTTCGATAAATAATTTTTAATTTGTAAGCCATGAAAATGGAGAAAAACTAACGTATTTCACTCATAAATTTGAATTTATTTTTAATCAATGAAATACAATAAAAATACTATACAATAAATTTCAGAAAGGGAAAGGGGATGTTTCTAGGAAAATAGAGTATTAATAATGGGGTAAAATAAGATACAATGATGAATTAATGGGAACCTCCTTAATGACATGGTTTAAATCCATTGTTTTAAGATAAGAAGATAAAGCACGTCAAGGGAAAAGAATAACATAATTAAGCGATTTTTAATTTTTTATTTAACGCCTCTAAAATCAGAAGCAGAAAGCTAGGAAGGCCTAAGCAATATTATTTAGATAACATTGAAAATAATCCAGAAGAAATGAAAATAAACAATCGAATAACAAAACAGCTTAAAGCAGAAGAAAATGACAACAAAGCCTTATGTTATATAGTCATGTTTCACTATGGGTTTACAGATTGTGATTAAATGAAACAATTATTAAATTTTTAATTTTTTGAAATTGCATTAATTTGAGTACGTCAATGATTATTTTGATCATTTGAAGAATAAACGAATAAAAAAAAAAATTAAAAGAAAATGAAGAATTTTAAATTTTTTCATCTTTGACGTTTTATAATATGAACATTGTAAAGTGCAATAATAAAATGGCAAAATGGTAACGTTATGATTTACTTAATAAGAAAACTTTACTTTGTTGATTTTTTATAAATTTCATTTTCTTCATTTTCGCAAAAGAAGTTAAAAGCGCCACTTATGTAAAAAAGAAACGTATAACAAGAAAAATAAAATAAAAATTAAAAGAAACTTTTTATGCATTTTAAGATAATTTTTATTTTTTATTTTTGGTGACATTATTAATTTATCAGACAAAAATTGTAGAAGTAGTAAAAGTTTTTAATCTTAATTTAAGTGGGCATATACTTTTCTTTAGTTTCATTTTGAGCGTGTGCGGAATATGGCTAAATTTGGCTAAATGGCTAAATTGTTGAAAAAAACCCGTAAAGTAGGTTTTAGCATACTCGATGAGTATGCTAAATGCGGCTAAATTGGTAAATTCATTGGTTTTGTATGAAATGATGAAATATCAAGTGTAATGTATGTAATGTATGGTTTTTGTCTGTAATTTAATTTTTAGATATTTTTCGTGATTTTTTGAAAATTTTGAAATTTAAAACGTAAAAATGTATAGAAAAAGTGAAAATGAAACTGTCAACAATTTAGCCATCCCGCACAGCGAAGTGTTGCTAAATGCTAAGTTGAAATTTTATTGAAATTAATTTAACCAATTGAAATTTAGCCGTTTTTTCCAATAATTTCGTACACGCTCTTTATATGCAACGTAATGCAATTCCCTTAAACATTCACGTGATTTTATAAATTTTATTTATCTACAAAAGAAATCAACAGAAAATTACCTTCTAGCTCTCATTATCATATTATTTTTATTTTTTTATTTTTTTTCATTTTTTTTTTCACAAATATACAGAATATACTTAGATAAATTTTAATAATATTAAAATAAGATAATTTTTTTAGTTTTCATATTTCATATGCAACTATGTATATAAGAAATTTTGTTTTTCTTTTTGAACTTTTTCTAATGAAATTTCTTAAAGTTTGTATAAAAATTAAAAATTCAAATTTAAAATGCCTTAAAAGTTTTTTAACGGAAAAAGGATAATTTTTTTTTTTTTTTAATTATAAGAAATATATATGTAGACGTTTAAAAGAAAAGTAAGCAAAAAAATCAAAAATAAAAATTGTCAAGTATACAGTCAACCATTTCACAACCCGATGAATTCGTTCCCTTGTTGTATGGAAATCATGTTATATGAGACCTAAATACAAGAGTAAATAATAATTCTATCATCATTGGACATGTATAAAATATTGATCACTATATATTATTTGAAAATCGTGTAAACATAGTACCGTGTCATATCACTCACCTATCATTATTTTTTTTTTCTTTTGTTATTTTCATGAATGTAATGAGAAGAAAAAAATGAAGACGTTTAGCAAAATGTGTGTTAAAAAAATTGAAATATTTCTACCTACACACATGAATAGACAGTACTTAAAAAAAATAAAGAAATAAGCACATATATTTATTTTTATTTTTATTTTTATTTTTATGATTATTATTTTTCTTTCTTTTTTTGTTCATAATTGCAAATAAGTAATAAAAATAATAAAAATGATTGGGAATAACCATAATTTGACTTATATTTACATGAAAAATTACCGTTAAAAAAGAAAGTTTTTGCTTGACTTACAATAATTTATAATACTCGAAATTTATATATTTTTATATTAATGAGTAATTCATTTCGAAATTACATTCAATTTGTGAGTTCAAATCAAGTCAATTTTATTAATATTGTAAAGGTTTACGCATAAAGCGCATTTTTATAAAACTTTAGTTGCGCATTGTATGCCCAAAATTATGGTATATTTCAATAAAACAGATTTTAACTGATTCATTTTAGAAGATATGATGAAAAATTTAAAAATCTACGATAAACAAATATTTTAAGCGATAAAATTTCAAAAGATCATTTAAGATAGTCTGGTTGTACAATAATAAGAATTAAAAGAGACATGACAAGAGAAGAGTTAAGGACAGTAATGCCAAATAAAGAACATGAGGACGACTAAACACAGAAAATGAAAAAGTAGATAAGAAAAAAAAAGGATGTGAAAATATAAAGTGAAAATTCTTAACGCATTTAAGTTTTGAAGTTGGAAGCTATCCCAAGAACCAATGTAAAACCACAAAAGGTTTATTTAAAAACGATGCAATTTGGTTTCAATTTTGCAAATATTATCTATTAAATTTGAAAAATAAAATAAAAATCGAAAAATGTATCTAAATTTTGATCGAAATAATTTTACTGTACAGAATATATGTATATATATGTACTTACTACACAACTACGTATAAATGTGTGTGAGTATATGTGCGTTTATTCGAGCGTAATTTGTGGTATATGTATACCATACATTTTGTGGTATTCCATAGAATATGATGCGTAAAAATTAAATTCATATAGTTTATTTCAAATAAAGTTTTTACATAACGGAACATATACGTTTTTACACATGAAAATTTTATTTGAAGAAAATATTCATGGACTTCATTGCAATATATCCTTATAGATATAAAATAGTGCACATACGATTACATGTGTACATTCATATATACATACATAAATACATGTATATAAATTGTATATTTATTCAGTACACATTTATTATGCATACAGTTTGCATACAAGATATAAAATTGTAATTTTTACAGAATTTATTAAAAGAAATAATAAAAAAAAAATTTTTTCTGTTTTCTGTGTACACATATTGTATACGGGGTGTAATTTTTATGTGTATGTTTTTTTTTTCTTCTATTTTTGTTTTTTTTTTATGTAAGATTTTTAAGTGAAGGAATTCATTTGTTTTAGAGGATGTTATCACAATGACATTCTGTTAAAAAATAAAAAATAAAAATACAAAAAAAAAAAAATGAAAAGAATAAATTATTCAAGTACTTATATTAGGAGTATTGTTGTTGTGACTATTTATAATAAAAAACAAAAAATGAAAACAACAGAAATCATAGGTACATACACGTACAAGCACAAGCAAATAAAGAGTACAAATAAAATACACAAAAAAAAAAAAAAAAAAAAAAAAAAACAGAAAAAGGAGAGAAAAAAGTAAAAGGACAAAACAATGTATGTATATGAATAAGAAACAATGGAACTTAGAGGAAAAGCTTTAGAAAACAAAAAAAAAAAAAAAAAAAAACAAAGAAACAAATGCCGAAAGGAAAACAAACATTTTTTGTTGTTTTTTTTTTGTTGTTGTAAGAACATGAAAACTGAATAATACATAAAAAAACAAAAAAAAGAAAACATATACATACGAACATACGTTTTTCATGAATGATATAAATCCTTAAATTTTTTTTTTTTATTTTTCTTTTCTATTTTTTTTGTATATATGCATTATATTTTTCCTTTTCTTATTATTCATTTGTGCATACGATATTTATACGAATGTAGAAAATCTAATCCAATAATAAAGTAATCATTTAGCAGTTAATTGTAGTTTCAAAGTTAAAACGATTACACAATTTTAAATATATATTCACTTTGGTTTGATTAAAGACTGAAAAATGTTTAAGAAAATAAATGGAAATAAAATGAAATACTTTCAATTTGTTATGTTTCAGATTTTCTATAGAATTTTTTTTTTTATTTGTTTTTTTTTTGTTTTTCTATGGTTTTGTAAATTGTATTGTACGTATTTATCAATTGTTTCATTCTACTTATACAAAAATGTCCTTTTCATTTTACGTCGTTTTTTTTTTTTTATGGTAATGTAAATCTATTTAATGCAGTCACTTTATATTTGACATTAGAATGGAATAGTTGAAATCTACATACTTTATAATGTGGTGTATGTAATAGACGTTATATACGTTAATTAATTACATGTCATGTGTTTAACAATATAATATAATTCAAATTAATTTTTAACGTCTAGTAATATTAATTTATTTGTTCCAATTTTTCTTATTTGTTTTTCAATTTGAAACGATTTATATTTCTTGCTAGTAACTTTTGGAAAAAAAAATTTTTTTAATCCATTTACAGGAAGAAAACGAATCCAACATAATTAAATAGCCTTTATTAGTGGAACCTTTAATTACACATTTTATAAAATTCCAAAAGAAATGTATGATCAAGTTAAACCACTTAGAATAACCGAATGGTTTACGGAAATTTTTGATGTCAAAAATTGTAGGTAGAAATCACAGTAGAAATTAGAAAAATAAAAAAAGCGAAGGTGATTGGATGATGTTTTGGAAAGATAATGGAAAATGAAAATCAAAATCAAAATAGAAACGTTAGAAAAAAAAACGAGTTGATGAAAAATTTTGCGGAAGAAGGAGTCCATAATACAAGAAAAAGAAAAAGATGGAATTTTTTTTAAATAAAAATTTTCTGAGCCACTTTTCTTCCAAATTGAATTTTGTTGTTTTTTCTTTTTTTGTTCATATGATTCTGTTCCAATATAATAACGTGTTTCGTGACTTGCAACATTGACTGAAATGAGCCAAAATTTGATCTTTGTTATGAACGCTAAATTAAATTGAATTTTTCGTGTATTCATACATATTTGTATATATACAAAATCAAAGGTACGCAGGTGTGTAAAAAAAGGAGAATTTTAAAAAGCAGCTAGCATTAATTTTAAATGAATAAAAATAATTAACACAAAAAAAGCACGAAATGTACTGTACGTATGTACACAATTAAAACCAATATACGTTGTTAATCAATATTTATGAATGTTACATTCAAAAAAAAAAAAAAAAATCCTCCTACACTGTTAGCCAATTTTGCGTGTTTTTCTCCCCTAAAGTTCCGGCATGTGATGGTTATAGTGAATAATTTTGGTTTTCGTGGGATATGTAAATTAATTGTTAGAATTATGTGGTTTATGGAAAAATATCCTACGTATAATATATATACTTATTATTACTTTGCCTTTTTTTTAAATTACATCCTTTTTTGTAAACATTTAAAAAAAAAAAAATATTCATAAAATTAAATTTGTTTTCATTAGTATTCGAGAGGTATCACATAAACGTAAGTGATTTATATTTTATATGTATGTGATTTACGCACATTATGAAAGGGATTAGTGTGCATATTTGCACAAATTATGATACATAAAATTTATACATACGAGCATGCTCTTGACTTTACATGTTTCATAATATCTTATCTTTCTTATCTTATGTTCAACCTTCATAATTATACTGGTATTGATAGTGATATTATTCGAATTTAAGTATAAGTACAATAGGGGTACATATAACGCTTTGCAATTTTTTTTTTTTTTTTTTAGAGCAAATTAAGGTGAATATTTCACAGATATTGCACAAAAGCAATTTTTTTATTTTAAATTTGTTTAAATTAAAAAATTTATTTCCTCACATCTGTGCTTGGTGATTGAGCCACCATTCAATATATTGTTTTTTTGTACTATTTGCAAAAAGATCAACCAAAGAAAATCATGACAACATGGTATCATATATTAAAATGTGTTATGTCACCACTCCAGCAAAACAAAAAAATCTGTTGTATGATGATGGTTGACGTCATTTAACCAAAAATAGAAGATTGAAAATTATCACAAATAAAAAACTAAGTTTTTATTTTTTATTTTTTTCTAAAAGCCAAAAACCAAAAAAATTTAAAGTAATATGACTATGTGCGAATTTGCTATGTGAAACTCAAAATTAAAAAAAAAAAAAATAATTGAATACTTGTATTTTTAATGTTTCATTTAGTTCAATTAAACATTTTTCAAAGTAAGTACTTACTACTCCCCTTGTCGGTGGTTTAAATCATCCATTCAAGCTTATAGAAAAATTGTGTTTCATATAAAAATATTTTAAGATACTCACGTGTATTTTTTTTTTGTAGAAAATTAGCATTATATCAAGAAACTGCATACAATTAAAAGACATACATATACATATTATTTTAAAAAGTACAAAATTTTGATAAACACATTTTATTTTCACAATTTAATATCGGCCAATGAATACTGAAAATTTTTCTAACATTTATAAAATTAAAAAAAAAAAAAAAAAAAACCAAAAAACGTTTTTCTTATAATTTTCAAATTGAGAATAATAAAAATTGTGTGTTTGGGTGAATTTTTTCTTTAAGCAATTGTTAAACAATTCGAATAATGTAGAATTTTAAATATTTAACATTTTTATGCATTTTGATTTTTCTCGATGGCCATTATAATAAATGTTCAATTTCTTACTTTGATTATTTTTGATTTTTCATTTCTTTTAGTTTCTCTTTTTTTTTAATTTTTTTTTCTTCACTTATTATTCATTTACTACTTTGTCTTACATTTATTTCCATTTTTATTACCAACACATCACATTACTTCTTGAAAATCATTTATAAATTTTTAATTTTTCAATTTTCTGTTTCACTACATTATTACAATATCGTACTACTGTTAAAACACTAAAATAACATGGAAAAGTGTAGATACATAGTTACTTTTTGAATATTTCATTTTAAATTGGTTTTTATTCTTTTTTTTCTGTTTTTTTTTTTTTTTTTGGTTTTTTGTTTTAGTAGATTATTCCACTGGTTTTCAAAAATTCTTTCCACGTTTTAATTTGAGAAATGTGTTGTTATTTAGATGAATATAAAAGAATTTTCTTTTTTTTAGTTGTGTATAAATCAAAATTACAAATACAAATATATTTTTAAGCAATAAAAATTGTTTTGATATAAAATGTTTCTTTATGAAATAAGCAAAATAAAATTTTTGTAAAATGCGCAATTGTAAACTTCTTATGTTAATTGGATACCAAAGATTATTACTAGTAAAAACACAGATTAATAAGCACATAGTATGTACAGTAGAAAAAAAATTTTTTGTTACTTGGAAAAAATGTATACATACATGTATAGAAAAAGCTCAATCATGTACACGATCAATGATCATTATACAGTGAGGCCATAATATCAGAGCAATATTCTTGTTTATTTGATTTAAATTATTTTTAACTTTCTTTTTATTTAAGTGACATCTCACATCAGTGTGACCACCTTCTAAGCAATTCAAAAAATAAAAAGGCAATGAACCTGTTTATTGAAAATCCAAAAATTTTTGTGAAAGCTTCAAATTGTTGAAATAAAATAAAAATAACACGTGTACATTTGAAAAATAAACTTTATATACAAAAACTTCGAAATATCTACTTAAATAATACCACGTCTATCTCAAAAATTCAATGTGTTACTCACTTAAATTGTCAAAAATATATTTATGAAATTTTTCGCATAATCTAAATTTCGGCTATCAAATCAATACTAGAATCTCATATATTAATATAATTGAGACACTACTATAAAATACAATGACGTTGAACAATTAAAGATTGTACGACTTACGACTTACGAGAACGAATACGACACGAATACGTGTTCGTTCGTACTATCGAATCGAATACTCGGATTATTGCACTCAGTCTCACTCACGGACAATTTTATTGGTGGGCCTTCATTGCCGTCATCAACTGAACAAAGTATACAATACAATACAAGTAAAAGCCAACAAAACTAAAATATATGTATGTATATCGACGAAAATTATACCGGCTTTAATACCTTCGTGAGGCACTGTTATTAAAATTTGTTAGTATAATCAGGTGTGTGTATGTATACAATATTAGACTTGATACTACCATAATTTTCGTTATTATTTTTAAGACTTCTTTTAATATAAACGATCACATTGTAAAAATGTATAATTCAAATTTTTGGTATATAAAATTAAAAAAAAAAAAAAAATCGATATATTAAATTCAAATTTTATACATACGTTAAACGTAGATATTTTCCGAAATGTACATATGTAAGTCTTTTTTTAAAAAAAAAAAAACTTTCTCAATTTTATTTTTTTGATATTTTCATAGTTTATTTATTTTCCGTTTTTGTATTTTATAGTAGACTGATAAAACCCATGTACCGATTAAGTATAAGTGAAAATGTGTAGTTGAAAATATTATGTGTATTGTATGTAGTACGTTTTTTCAGATCGTTAAAATGTGGGTCTTAGAAACTGTATATAGCATAATATATACTGGAAAATTTTTAATGGCCTTGTGATAACAGCTGGTTTAATCGCTTTATATGTAGATACATGAATAATTTTTTTTTTAATTTTTTTTTTTCAAATACATTTATATTTTCCATAAACTTTTCTTTTTTCATTTTTTTTTTTTTTTTTAAATTAAATTTTTCAATATACCCGTCGAAAATAAAAAAAAAGTTATGCACCACATGGTTGGTATTTGGTAGATATGTATGTACATAAGTATAAACGATGGTACTACGATATGAATATAACGATTTGAAAGCTTATCAACGTTATAACTACATACAACAGTATATAAAATGTACACACAGTTAAATTGACTTTTGTTTTTGTTTTTTTTTTTTTTTAAGTAGACAGACACAGACAGACAGTATGGTATATCAATGAATATCAAGATCAATGTGTGTACATAACACTTTTCAAAAAAAAAAAAAAACAACATTTCATTGCTTTTTTTTTTTATTTGTTAATTGTTTGTTCTTTTATTTATTGTTAAATCCCACCACTTTTAGAATAATAAAAAAAAAATTTTTTTTTTGTTTATTTTTTGCTACTGCTCTGTTCATGTTACGAAAAAAAAAACATAAAATAAAATAAAATGTTTAAAGAGTATAGATAAATTTTTTCTTGTGTATTATTTTGTAAAAATACATATACTCGTATGTATACATGTGTATACGATTTATAAATTAATTCAATAATAATAATAAAAAGCTACTATATAAAATACGAGATATCTTTATAATATTGTATTTTAATGTATGTAATCATATTTCTAACGAAAAAAAAAAAAAAAATTGAGAATTTTATGAGTATAAAATTTTGTTAAGTATAAATGATTTTTGTAATTGTGAATATACATATAAAAATTAAGTTAAATGGTCGTACTTAATCGGTTTTATATACATACATACATATGTCATATTATAAACATAATACACACATTACCATTATAATTTTATTACACGTATACTGTACTGTATGTACAATTTGTATAAGGTAGGTGTTAAGTGAAATATTATCGATGTCTGTGTAATAAAACACACAAAATATTGATGTTATATAGGTACTTATATTTTTGTTTTCTTATAAATCAGACATTGATCATATTTTTAAATAAAAATTAACTTTTACTTTATAATGAAAAAAAAAAAAATAAAAAAAAAATTTTTTTTTCTTCATCTATTAAATATTGGATGTATCTAACGAAATGAAATATTTAACAATGCATCTATTTGGTAAATTTTGTTTTTTTCTTGTCACTATATAAAATTAATATCACTGATAAAAAAACAAAAAAAAAACAAAATAAAAATGATGAGTAACGACGTTATTTGTTAGTTCATCATAACCAAATTTATTGTTTTATATAAAATTTTTAAAACAATTATGATAAATTTAAATTACTCTTGTTATTATCACTAAATAAAATTTTTGTCCAAATTTTTTTTTTTTTTTTTTTTTTTTTAGAAATAATTTTTGATTGTAAATGAAAAATAATATTTAAAAAAAAATTTTTTTTTTGTATAATATTTATTTATCTTTTTACACCTCAGGTAATATAAAACCGAATATGAACTGTTCTATCCGAAATTGTCGTTTTGACTAAATGGGCAACCATTTAATAACTTTCTTTCTACTATCTGACGGTTGCTGATTTAGAATTGCCATGAAACCTTAAGCTATCACTTTTCTCTTGCTGCTTTTACTTGGCAGTATGCCTGTTTGGTTTGTTGGTTTGGTTAGCTTGCCACTTGGCATGAAATAAAAACAACAAAAACAAAATTATTATGTATGTACATACATACATATGTATGTATTATTGTTGTGTTGTAAAAGAAAAATTTTTGTATTAATATTCGTATGTATATATTTCATTTTATATATGTACAATGAACCATTGTAGCATAGCGGAAAAAACTGAAGCTCACTCATAGCGTACATATATCGTCGCAAAATTAACTTACAAAAATATCGCTTTTAATATAAAGCTAAAAATTTATATATGTATGTATATATGTAAAATCATCAACGTGTATCGTGTGTACACATGTATTCATGATATATTAAACTTTACATTATATGCTGTTGTACGTTTAACACAAATGAAAAATAAATGAAAACTCATGGAAAATGTACATACAGTACGTTAGAAGGAATAAAACAGAAGGATAGAAAGGAAAGAGAAGTAGCAAGAGAAAAAAAAGCAATAAAAATAGTTTAGAAAAGTTTTTCTTGCATTTTCCTGTTGTATACATACATATGTACGGCCGACTGAGAATCCTTTATATACAATAAAATAGGCGTTTTCCTACAGTGAATTGTCATTATATTATTATTTCAATTCCAAGACTTAAATTCTCTTGATTTGAGTTTTTTTCTTTTCATTCTTTAAATTGGTTCCTATAATTTTCACGATGATTTTCAAAAAAAAAATTTTTTTTTGTATTTTATTTGAATATAATGTGATGTCTGTTGTTTTTTTTTTTATTTTAAAATACCTGCAAACAAATTTACATTGTTAATTTTCAATATTTCACTATCACATTCCACGAATTTTTTTTTTGTTTTGTTTTTTCCTTTTATAAAACCGTTTTGTCGACTTGAACTTAAGGACGAAAGTAACTTTTTACACACACACACACACACACACACAGTAGTATGTAATATATGAATGTTGTCAACATTTAAAAATTCTTCCGCTTTTTCTGTTTTTTTTTTTCAATTATTACATACAATTTGTGCGGAGTATATCGTTGTAACTTCGATCTAGTATAATTTTTATATGATTTTCATTTTTATCTACCACCTTTCAGGATATTATTCCTGTAAAGCTTTTTTGAAAATACCTAACAAAACAATTTGCATAAATTTTTATTTTATTATTTTTTTGTTTTGTATACAGAGAAATGAAATTTGTATCCCTCTCTCTCTGAAAAATTTTCTCTTACTTTATATACATAGGCATACAATGAAATATACAAAGTTTTCATTTGATTTCAATCGTTATACAAGGATAACATTTTGTATCCTTTTTTTTTTTTTCATTTCTCTATGCACATACTTACATAGCTAATGTAAATTTGTAAATCTGTAATAGCAAAACAAATATAAAAAATATAACAGAAAATAATCTAAATATATTGTACATAAAATACATACATATGTTTGTATGTACGAGTATGTATGTACACAGTATAAAGTATAATGAGAAATGAACATTTTTGCTGAGTACATATATTTAATATTTATTATGAATATTATTGGTATATGTGTGTAGTGTGTACATAGGATATAATACATGTGCAATATCATGAGAGTATACAAAAATGAATATACATAATATAAAATATTTAATGGGTAGGTTGGGCTGCATACATGTATCCATATGTATATACATACATATACATATGTATGCATGGACTGTTTGGGCACCTCTTTTATGTGCATTTTAACTGCAATGAATGTCAATGAAGCAATAGTAAAAAGATTGTAAATATGAATTCGAATATAGTATGATGGAGATAACAACCAACAAACTCCCTTTTATGTTTAATACATACACACATACATATGTACATGTATACACAACTGACACAATTTTTGGCTGACTGCCACTATATCCATTAACGAGCCATTCATTCTCCCATTGTTTCTCTTACATATTCTGAAAAGTTAGCAGGATCGTGTTATATGGCAAATGGGAAGTGTGTATTTACTGTGCTATGCATAGTAGGAATGAATTAGAATTTTTTGAAAAGGATTCGAGCATGCACTGTACTTTAAAGTTAAACGCATATAAATAGGTATACAAAACACAAAACGAAAAACCAAGAAAAAAAAAAAAAGAGAGAGAAAATAAAAAACAGGACATAGGGAATAGGGATAATGTTTTTAGAGCTTTTTTACTGCGTGCATTCTCATATTTATTTTGTTTATTTTATTTTGTTTTTAATTCATATATGAACATTTGGACACACATAATAAACATATCGATTTAGTTTTGCCGGCTTTTTAGACAACACACAATTTTTTTTTTTTTTTTTTATTTGTTTAAGGAAGAAAATTTTGTATTGTGTTGTATATTTGTACAAAAACAAAATGTGTGTATACCAGATTACATGTAAAAGGATAATGTGTATTAAAAATTAAATTGTATGTATAAACTGTATAATAACAATTTAACTGATTTAAAAAAAAAAAAAAAGAATTGTATGTACGAGGATATCTCTGTAGGACAAAGGAAATAAAATTTTCTTTTTATTGTTTAATAGGTAGTTGTGAAACATCAACTTCAAATAAAAAAAATTATTGTGTGATAATTTTTAGCTACATACATATGTACATATATATTTACCTGCCTCAGTTGTCGTAGAAATTTTTCATCGCTTTTCCACATAACCTACATATTTATTTTCCGATTTGTTCTGTACGATTTGAGCAAAACACCCTATACGTATGTATGTATACAGTGTATCCTGATGTCTGTATAATACATACAAAATATTTTCCTCATATGTGTAAGAACATGCATATATTTACAATTTTGTATGTGTAACAAATTTTGCATATATTCATATATAATGTACAAAATATCTAAAAACAAGACTATGTAATATGTAAAATTTTTTCATATATGTATACCTATATACATATGTATGTATGTACGTAAATTTAACTTCATATTCCTCAAAGGAATTTAGAAATTTCTAATACGAAATATTTAAATATGTATGAATAGAGTTAGTTGTATATTTTATAATACTAATATTTTATTTAAAATTCTAGTACATTTTATGTTTGTATTTATATTAATAATTAATTTACAGTATATATGCATGTTTTTTGTCTTATATACAAAATAATGTACAATTATATATATATGTACATAATTTTGCAGATAATATATTTTATAAAAATTTAATTGTTATCGTCTTCGTTATCATAGTCCTTATCATCACATTGATATAAGTACACACATTTATATATGTTTTTATTTCGTACATATGTATGTATGTATATGGTATTTAATATGCGTGTGTGTGTACATATATTTTGTATACGCACATATCCCAATAAATTTCTTACAAGGATTTCTTTTAAGTTCCTTTATATGATATTTAAATACGTGTAAATATTTATATATAAGTATATATTCACATAAAATACTTTACATATTTTCTAAATATTTTGCAGTGATTGTTAAGGGTATACACATATGTACATACATATATTCGTATTAAAGAAAATCTTTTGGGAAAGTTTTAAATGAATAAATTTGAATATTATACTGTAATGTATTTTTTATTTTTTTGTTTATATTTTTTTTATTATTATTACATGTAAGAAATTTATTCGTACATTGCATGTATGTGAACACGTGCTTTTTCGTCTGTGATATATTTAAAATATACTTTATTATAATGTCTATGTACATATATAGTATGTATGTATGTAATATATGTATACTATATGTGAAAATATTTGGGTAGGTTATGTTTCATGTATGCACACACTTTTTTCATTATAAATATATGAACACAATAAAGATTTAAATAAGCATAAAAATAAAAAATTCAGATTTTATCATTGAAATTATAATAAATTTATTTTAATATGAATATAACAGGGTGTCTTTATTGCTAAAATTCATAAATATAATGTAAATGTATTGTTTTGTTCCTTAAAGTGTTTTGATAACGTTTTTCATATACCAAACCCTCCTTCTATATTTTCTCATTTTTATGGGATTTGGTTTAATAAATGAAAACTAGTCTAGATATGACAGGAACATAGACAAAAGTTTTTTTTTTTTCATTTCATTTCAACCTTTTCAATCCATAAATTGCCTAGTTATATAAATAAAATTTATTTCATCCATATATAAATATGTATGCATACAGGATTACATATATATGTAGTTAGTCTTTAAAAAATATATTCCAGTATAAAAGTATTTGATAACATGAATAACTTATACATACAAAATCTTTTATATTTATGTACTCTAATTATAATTTGGGACAATTATGATAATGGAAGGATAATAGCTGTCTACTAAATTTGTACAAAATTTGAAGTATATACAGTATATAATGTACATATTGTATGTATGTATGTATGTACCTCAATGAATTTTGCCTTTTTATAATTTTGTAAATTTTGCCTTCCATTTTCCGCGAAAACCGTTTTAATGGATTTGTTTGTTTTTTTTTTTTTTTTTTTTTTTGTTTTGTTTTTACGGTTACGAACAATATTGAATAGTCTACTGTAAGAGTTGATTTAGCAAATGAACATTCAGATTATAATGGTGATGTATTCATCATTTTTATTTTTATTTTTGACATTTAATGTTGTTTTTTAATTTAAAACCTCATCTGCTGTAGATGGAACATTAAATAACCACTTTCAAAATATTTTTTCTTATACAGCGGTTTCGAACATATTTCACATTATTTAAAATTTTAAAAGGAAGACAATATTTAAATTTTAAATTATTTGAGCCGTTTATTTTGAAAAAATGTCGACAATTTTCATTTATTTTAATTTGCGAAAAATTTCTAAAATTTTTAATAATTTCCCTCGGATATAAAAAAATTTTTTTTCTGCGCATTATATAGTTCGCTATGAGGTTTAACTCTATCTCCAAGTTCTCTCCGTGATTGTTTATTCCTGGTTTTTTGTATCAATTCTTTTAATTTGATTTTTTTTTTTAAATCCTTACAAACCATCGACCTAACTTATCTCATCACTTTTCCTTTAGTGCTGCCATTATATATCCGTTTGCAATATCGTCTTCTATTATTTCTTAATTTTGAATATCAAAGCCTACTTTTTCTTAATCAAATAAAAAAATTCGAATTTAAAAAAATTTTTGAAATACATACATACATACATATGCACATATGTTAATTTTTATTTAATTAAAAATTTGAATATCCGAAAAATTTTTATGTCAACTGTGTAAATTATACGATTATTTCGTTCCTTTAAATTTAAACAAAAAAAAAATAAATTATTGTAGGTACATACATATGTATGTATGTATACGTTTTTTGTCGCGTTATAAACTTTATTTATCTTATATCATTTTATTATCATGATAATATGAAAAGTATTCAAAAATGTTTTCATACACACTGATTTATATTCTGTTTTTATGAAAGTGTACATGTATATGTATTATGCATGCATGCATATTATTATAATATTTTATCATGTATGTACATATATATGTATATTTTTATGGTGTGTGTAAGTATAAAATTATAAACATATAATGCAGTATTAACTTATGTATTTCATGAGTACTTCATATTCTACAACTAAACATGTACATATATTTCACATTGTTTCACAAAAATATTCTTATAGTAAGAAAAACAAATACACAAAAATATGTACATCTACATATGTATATGCATAAAAGGATGTATGCAATGTATTATACATATGTTTTAACTAAATACATATATGAAGATGTATTCAACATAGAAACACTAAATTTTGTGGTTCTGCATTACAAATTATAAAATTATAAAACATTAAAAAAATATATTTATGTATTGTATATGGGCTCAAACGATTTATAAATATGTATTAAATTGTGTTAATATGAAGCCATCAGTGTTTTTTTTTTCATACCACATAGTTTTCATAAATGATAAAAAAAGTCATGGTAATTTAATTTTTTTTTCTTGTTTTTGTACTTGATATACTGTCATTAACATTTGGATTTACACCTTTATTGTGAAATATGTGTCGCGTAAAGGTAGTTAGAGATGTATGTGCAACATATATATATTTTTTTTTAAATGTTTTTCATACAGCCATTATATGTCCATATAAAATGTATACGCAAATGACCTAAAGCTACGTTTACACCGTTATTGTGAAAATGATACAATATAACATATTTCCAAAAAATAAATTTTTTTTAATAAATAATTGAAAGCAATTTATTTTTATTTTTTATTATTATTATTTTTTTTTTCTTATTCCCAAATTCAAAATTACCTTTATAGTTATCCCATAGGATTAAATTTACTTTATATTACATACATACTTACACAAATATTAAATTCTGGTATAACTATAAAACAAAAAAAGATGAATTGTAAAAGGATAATACGAACGAATTCATGAACATTATAGGATTTTGTAATAGATACTATGTAACTGATGGTGCATACATACATATGGATATTTCTCTTATATATGTATGTACATAAATCTTTTATCATTCATAAAAATTGTTCATGTTCGAATATGTCACAATATTCATGTGTACAGTTTCATTCTTCGTCACAAGTGGTGCACTATAAATTTTGTTAAACCTTTTATATGCAGTATATGTATGCACACACAGGTATAAATATTAAAATAGCATATATATACGATTATGCAACTTTTTTTTATAAGGTATATATAGCACACAGAATACTTATGCAATGTATATCTACAAAAATAAAAAATAAAATTTAAAAAAAAAAAAAATGAAATGTAAGCTCAGTGTAAGAGCATTTAAAATGCAATGAGTTTTATCTATAGTTTTCCGTGAAAAACAGAATTTCATATATACATTTTTTTTTTCTTTTATTTTGATGACTTCAATAGGAGGTTACAAAATGTATAAAACTTTTGTAACTACTTAAAATTGTCAACCGCCATTGAAGCCTATCAAAATGAAAACAACACACAGAAAAAGGTACAGAAATGAATGATGAAAAAATTTGTACATACATTCATACATATGTATATACATAACATAATCATTCAGAATTATAAATATACAAGTATCTACGTATGTATATGATGTTCAACTGTAAAATGTAGAATTTCCGAAATTTTGTGAACTCTTATACTTGACTATCATATAAATTACGTATGTACATATATATGAAAAAAAAAACTTGAAGAGTCACCTGCAATATTTACCTCATGGGTGTATTTTTCCTATGTGTTTTTCTTTTTTGCAACATAAAAAAATAAAACAAATTCTGCATTTTTTTGTTCGACATATAGTCAATACGTTTTTTTTTTTTTTTTTTTTTTAAATAAAGGACTTTAAAAAGAGAATATTTTAGTTTTCATTTCTGATGGGATTTTATCCTTAACTTGATATAGTTTTGATTAAATAATGTACACATGTACATATGTATGTACATTTTGATCCTTATTATATACATATGTATGTATATGAAATATACATATGCAGGTATTTAATGTGTTTTGCATTATATATGGCCATATATACACACATTTTGTCTGTATACAAGATATTATGTATACATTAAAAGTCTATATACATACATTCATTCATTTCATTTCATTCATTTATTCGATCAATGTGACTGCGGTAACTGTATTTTATAGTTTACCTTTTAATACTGCCACGAGTCCTGCTAATATTAAATACAATACCATATACTATTGATATTCCATCGTAGACTATATGTAAGGATAAAAAAAAAAAAAACAGTTTGTATGCATTCACATATTAAACTTGTGTACAAACTTATATAGTTAATATGCAGTTATAAACATTCTGTTATTGTTGGATCAAATTTAATAGACGGTTCTATGATAAATAACTACATACGATGAATCTGTTGTACATGGACATTACATAAAGATAAATAGATATACAAATATTTTAATACAGTAAAAAAAAGATAAATGCATTTATTTGTCTCTTGATAGGTGATATCAGAAAATACATTCATATATGTATGTATGCAACATATATATATTTCCAATACTTTTGTCTCTATGCATACATGTATCATAAAATCAAAAAAAAAAAATTCATTTTTATACATACATAAGTATTCATGTATGTTTGTAGAGTTATGAAAAAGCAAATAGATTTGAATTTAAAATTATATAACGCACATGTTCGTCTAAAATATATACGGTATATCCTTTAAACAAGTCTCTGGATACAGATGTTTATATGCGTACAAATTATTTATTCCTGTACTCCTGTACATTATATAGGCATATATGTGTGTACAGATTTCGTAGAAATCACGTATATTAACCCTGTAGAAAATTATCAATTTTGTAAAAAAAAAACCTTTCATTTAACATTCACTTGATTTATGAAGTATTTCTAACGCATCAGTACTTAAGATATTTTTCAATTTAAAATAAAATACATAATTACATTTTGATCGTTTTAATAATTATGTTTTATTCCAAATATTTTCTTCATTCTTCTGTAGAAACAATACACTTTAAAGCGAATCAATTGGTGGATTTATTTTTACGATCCTTCTCCAGCGAAATTCTACAATCTAGAATCAAAATACAGATAGAACTTAGAGCTAATATAGGGAAGGTAGAGGATACTTGGCTGATGCTATTGAAAATGACCTTATCTATCGAATTTGTTTATAGGTTTATGTAGAAGTCATTGACTTCCCCATAATATCATATACATTTTTAAAAAATATTAAAATAAAACATGAATAATAAACATAATGGGTCGCAAAATTTGCTAAATTGGCACAAATTATCATTATATCATGAACTAATACACACACATTGGAGTACCGTGTGACTGTGTCCTATATGCATGTAAATGCCTTTGTCCACATAACAGCATGATTTTATTTGCATTAAATTCATTTAATTTTCAATTTAATTTTTTTTTTATACATTATTGAAATTTGAAAATAACAAAATGTCTGTATTTTTCGCGTTCACAAAAATTTTGTATTATAATCAATACAGTACAAAAAACTAATAAAACTAAAAACATCATATGGATTGAATTATGTGCGTACTATACAAATTTTTGCTATTTTGTTAGAATAAAGAACAGGTGAATAATAAGCCTTATAGCAGGTACAATTGGGAAATCATATATGCAAAATGAATGTTTTTTTTTTTGTGCATATTCATTTTTCATATGTGATATATTCATATTTTACATATGATGGCATAACAAATTTTTTAATACACATGCACAAAATTAAATAAAAAAATTAAAATAGATAAAATAAAATTGAATGAAATAAAACAGAGCAAAGGTACTCAAAAAATGAAATTCACATTGAATAAATATACGTGCATTCGTTTTTATGGTTTATATTTTAACGAATAATTTTAGTTTAAATTTAATAAATTGATTTGATAAATAGGCATGCATTATACAATATTCGCGTGCATTACATACAAATAATAATTTCATTTGTGCAATTTCATTTGAGAAATTCTGAAACTGAAAAGGAAAATGACAAATACGCTCATACGCTTAAACAATTAATTAAGCACATATATAGCTTTAATGAATGTAAATTTTTCATTGTCTCACGGGTTATTAATTGCAGTTTACATTTATTTAATCTGTGTATATGCTTGTGTCTACACGAATTAATAGTGTATAAATATGTATGTGTAATTTCTTAATCAAACTTTGAATTTTTATTTATTCAAGATTTCGTTAATTTTTGAATTTAATGTTGAATAATTTTCAAATCGGTTGGTGTAAAATGTTTAACAACATGTCATTGGAATTATCAGAAAGTCCGATGATATAAATACCGATAAGCTAAAACCAATTGTTCACAAGTTATTGAATCTTCTAAGAAAAAAGGTAGAAATCTTTACAATTTAACAATAATTCTGCGTCTTTACCATTCATACGAGTTGTTGCCATCAAGATGTTTTATTAACCGACGGTTATTCAAAACAAATAAATTGTTTCTGGTGTACAAAATTTGGTTTTAAATAAAACCTTCCATAATTTTAATATAAAAAATTATCAGATTATCAAAACAAAAGACATCAGACAGTACAGAATATAGTTCTATTTTATAACGTATGTTACACTCACACATATGTAGGTTTTATTCATTTTATACATACACATATGTATATATTAAAGTGACATACATACATACGTTTACCATGATGTATGTTTACCATACATTTTTGCCTTTATTTAGAAAATGGTGTCGTCATAAATATAATGCACTTTCATACTCGTATGTGCATATAATCATATCTATTCAAAAATATAAATTCATTCGCTGATATGTACACATAATTAATATGTTCATATATGTATATACATATATACCCAAATGCATTTGCATGTAAGTGTCAGAAAAAAAAACGATATTATATCCATTTGTACAAGTAAGAAAAAAAAAGGACATAATAAAAGTACCCCTATAAAAATAAAAATAAAGCTTTAAATCTGAGCTGTTAATTTTATAAAAAGCTCATAATTTACTTATACTCGTATTTCCTTCACTTCACTTCCTTTATAATGGTATATTGTATGTTTGTATTAAAAATCTGAAATTCTCATATTCTACATCCATATAAACTTTTATTTGCTTCATTATTTCTAATTTCTTCTTTTTTGCTTTCCACATATTTTTTTTTTTTTGTTTTTTAAATAAAAAAAATGAAAACGACGTTTTTGAGTATAACATCCTTTTTTTTTTTAAGTCACATAAATTAAGGAATTTTTTGGTAAAGCGTTTATTTGCTTTTTGTTCTTTGTTTCAATTTGTTATCCTTTTTCTTTGTTTTTGTCTCGATGTTTTTGTAATTGTCGTCGATTTTTAAACAAGCAAAAATATTTTATTTAAACGCTATGTATGTGTATGTGTGCATTATACGGTTGTACATTGTACTGTAAGGATATGTAAGGCATTCTAACGAAAGTATAATAAAAGTCAAATGTTTAAAAATTAATGAGATGCTGTAAATGCATCTAAAAATGTATAGAAGAGGATGACGAAGTGAAGGATGTTATCTTTTAGGGTGTCTATTCATTAAAAAAAAAAAAAGTTCAATTATATTTCAAAACTTCCAGTTCCTTAATTTTCTCATAAAAATAGAAAAATATGTATGTATATAATGTGCAAAAGAAACGCATATACTTAAAAAAGAAAAGTGTGAACTTTTGGACAATAAAAGAAAAATTCATAAACAATAGAACGACATTAAAACAAACGGAAATTAAAGACTAATGTTGCCAAAAAAAGGATTTAAATGTATGAAGTAACGTATACATGCCCATATACCATTCAATAAATAGACGTATATATGTATATGTACATACATTAAATTAACAGTGTAGTAGCAATAATAAACAAAATTCTATAAATAAATAAACCAGGACCAAAATATGTCTAGAATTGTTCTGAATCTACTTTTTCTAGACTAAATTATTTCCTATTGTTATATCAATATCTGAGTGTATGTATGTATGTTATAATGCATTATATTCGATACACACACATAAATGCCAATTTATTAACCGAATACCGTATATGTCCATTCAATTATTATTTTATATATTTTAGAAAATTTTTCGTGAATTTTTCACAAATTTCAAATTTTTGCTTTTAGAAAAAAAAAGTATATAATTTTATTTAATTCAAAGCATGAAATCTCTTTTGTTTTGATTTTTTTATTACTATTAAATTTATTTAAAGAAAAAAAAAATAATGAAAAAAACAAAAACAAAAAAACAGAGGAAAATCATTTATCCGACTAGCAAGTGCCGATGCAATCATCACATTGGCTTCGTGACAAATTTCTTTATTTATTTTTTATGCTGTTATATTTTTTTTTATTCTTGTTTTCTATGTTCACTCCAATATATGTATGTATGTATGTATGTACAGATAACTATTGTATATTGCACTAAATTGTAATAATAATAAATTCAAAAGAACATGTCCTTTTATTTTGTTTTTTTTTTTAATTACTATACACAATGTTTAATTATACTACAAGTAATTTTTAACCTACATAGAAAAAAAAATATATTAATATCATATGTACTCAGTGTATATAAATAAAATGAAGGTATTTTTTGCTAAATATAAAGGAGATACAATAATATTGTTAAATAATTTAATATAATATGACAAAAAATATAGAACAAATTCATTAGGCACAATAAAGGACATACATGCATTTACCCCTTATAATATGTACGTGCTTTTCATTTTTGCTACAAAGCATAAGCTGTATACAAATAAATAAATGATTAAAATTTTAAAACAAAAAAATTAAAAAAAAAAAAATAAAATAAAAAAATAAAAAATCTGGCAAATAAATTCTATGTGCTTTTTATTTCAATCAATTAAGAATTCTGTAAAGAAAACAAAACAGCAAGATAATGAAATAAAAGGATCATAAAATTAAAAATGCCAGAAGTGAAGCAAAAACAGTATTTTTATTATTTTTTATTTATTTATTTATTTTTTTTTTTTTATTTAAAAGAAAATTTTTTTATTTTTTTAATTTTAGATAAAAATATGAAAGTTAGGACGAAGAAATTTTGAAGTATACAATATAGAATAGCCTTAAAAATCATACCAGTACGATAAAATGGCTAGAGCTAAAACACAAATAATTTACAGGTAAACTTCGTGTAACGTGGTTTCAACATAATTCGATTTGTAAATTGTGGTAAAATCATAACTAACGCGAACGTTTGAAATTTTCCTGAAAATTTTCTTATTTAAAAAAAAAAATAATAATAAAAAAATACTATAAGTAAACTATTAATTTCCAACAGTTATATTATTATAGAATTTTGGTAAATGTATTTTTATTGTTTTGAAGCACACGTTTAAATAAGTAAAAGTGTGAGTATATATTGTAATGCGACAATACAAGGATAATACATCATCATAAGCATATATTTACATTTTATTATACTGTGTAATGTTTCACTGTTCGTGAATATAGGATATACGATTATTTATGATGATGATGGAATGAAAATTTTTAAATTTAGAGAGATGATGATGATTAAAATAAACAACAAATTTAAATTCAGTCTGTATACATATATACGGATACATGTAAAAAATGTTCATATAAAATTTGTTTTATCGTTTTACCAAAAGAAACACACAGTAAAAAAAGACTCTCCGTGGGCTATAGGATAATATTGTGAACGTTTGCATTTTTCTTGACTGCAATTTTTTTTTACTCTTTTGTTTTTTTTCCCTTCTTTTCATGTATACGTCACGTAAGTATGTACATATACAAAAACAAAAAAAAATCTTTATTTTGCCTGTAAGTTAATTGGAGAAAAAATTTCTAGTGGGAAATTTACTTAGAAAGAAAATAAAAAAAAAAATAAAATAAAATAAAATATTACAATATTTCATCATAACAATAGAAATTGTAATACATTTTTCATTAGCAAGTTCATTCGTCGTCATCAACATCATTATCATCATCATCATCATCATCCATCGTGGAAGTAAGCAAGTAACAGCATCACATGTCACTTTTGTAAATACTACATATACATACATTCGTATATGTATGTAGTTCTTTAACATTTTTTTAGTAGTTGGTGTTGTAATTTTGAAAAGGTTTTTCAGTCATGATGATTAAAATTATAAAAAGAGAATAAAATGAAATAAAAAAAAAAAAAAACAAATAAATAAACAAATGAAGAATAGCGCAAAATAAAAAAAATAGTGAGAAGTATATTCCGTTAAAAAAGAAAAAAAAAATTCACCATACCATAGTTGCAGTAAAAAGTTGCAGCGAATTAACATGCTCATACGTATGGGTGTATGTAAGTGGAAAAGCAGAAAAGCCTAACATCCGTGTTTATATACATACATACAGGGTTTACAAATACATATGTTGTATACTTACATATACACACATATGTATGTATGTAACAAATCCTTCTTCTTTCTTTACTCTGATACCCTGATGATGTGTTGTAATATTACTTGTATATAGTATATATGTATGTAGTACATACGTACGTTGAAATGTATAACATATAAATTTGAAGTGACTGACATGATTTTTGTATCTACATACCCTACATAAATGAGTCTCCTATCATCATATCATTCTTTAACATTACAAAAAAAATAAAAAAATAAAATTAAAAATAAAACAGCAGAATGAAAAAGGATGCAATGCAGTTCGTTTTTTGATATTGTTTTGAATTTTCATACATACATATACAAGAATACAAGTGCTAGTATGTACGTACATATATGAAGCATCATGAACACTTCATACATATTTTATGTATTTTATATATAGAAGAATATGTATCGCCTTGCTTTATATATCCACGTCACATGGAGAATTGAAAAACTTATTACTTTTCATTTTATTTTTATTTTTTCCTTTTTTTTTTTTTTTGGTTTTTTTTCTGTTAGCTCGGTTTACTGTTTAAATATTTTAGAAACGTAAAATAAAAGCTACTATGATTTTTTATTAATATTGTATTCTTTTTTTTTTTTTTTGTGTGTCCGTTGAAAATTTTCAAAAAGAAAAAACAAATTCTCTATCTTAATAGTTATACCTACCTACTGTAAACCAGAAATGAAAATCAAAAAAAAAAAACCTCAAGAAAAAATTATAAAAAAAAAAATCAAATTGAAAAATTGCAATAAAATAAAATAACAAAAAAATAAAGTAATTTTTTGGCATTAAAACAGACAATTTTTTATAGGCCTTTTTTAGAAAACAAAAAATATATCTATGTACATACATATTTGATGTCTTCTTATATAAATCAGATTCTAAATAGGTATCTCCTCCTCCAAATCTGTTTCATATTATGTCTATCTATAAAACTCTTTGAAATTTATTTGTTTCTTCCCGTTATTATTATTATTTATTTTTTTATTTTTGTTAATTTTCTTGATGTAAATACATAATTGAAAAATATGGCAAAATTCATTTCATACCTTCCAGTCTTGTCGTAATTTGCACAATGATTTTTGATGTCATCAAGAAATATTGCAAATTAAAAATCTCATATAAAATCTTGAAGAAAAAAAAAATTTATAGCCTCAGTTTAACTTTATGTTGACTTAATGTTATCAGTTAAAAAAGCTAAGAGCGGTGAATGTGTGAATGTGTATACTCTACTATATATGTACCTACATATATATATAATCAACCAACATACATACATACATGCGTTTCATACAAATACGCGTTTTTTAATATTACACACATGCATACATTAAGATTACCTTATAAAGAAAAGAAAGTAGTAAGAGGCTAAGTGTATATACATACTTTAATGAACAGAAGTGAAAGAAAATCAAACGGTAACATAAAGCCATGACCCAAATTTTTTTTTTTTTTTTTTTTTTTACTTTATGTGTGTGTTGTTCAACTTCAAGGCCGATCATTGAGCCCGTAATAGTCATATCATTAACAGAAAAAAATTTGTTCCTCTTCTTTTTGTTTTTACATATAGACGTAACTAAAATCATTGACATGAAAATTAGGTGGTAGAGGTAAATGAGACTTTGAAAAAAAACCGGTACCTATATTTTTATCACGATAAGACAAGAAACGCATACAGATAACGTATGATCGTATTTGTATCGTTCGTATAATATAAATGATAAATATCCGCGAATTCGTGAGTGAAAAATGTAAAAACAATGCGGTGAAATGAATAATATATATAAATAAAATACTTTACGTAAATACAGTACAGGTAGTACATGTACAGTAACAAATTAAAAAAAAAAAAAGAAGAAGAAAAAAAAACGAAGAATGAATGTAAAAAGTTCATTCACTTTGACTACCTACCGTATGTGAAGTACTTTTCAGTTAGTCATTATCAGATGTATTCACTACATATTTTAAATATTTTTATATTTAAACGTAAAAAAAACTAACAAAAAAGGAATTTAAAAAAAATAAATAAAAAGACCAAAATGTACATATTTTTATTTGCCCTATTTTTGTTTTTTCTCTTTAACATATACATACATATATCATCGTTTAATTATACATGCACACGTACACAAATTGAACAAAACACTTTATAACACCATATTTTAGTCATTTAAATCATTTAAACTTAATAAAAATATTAGAATTATGAATGTGATATAAAATTATGAAATTTTCTATATTAAAAGACATTCTTGTGTGCTGAGTAAAAATACACACACACACACACATAATAAAAGAATGTCGCAGAGTTAAATAATTATCTTGTAAAAAATTTATTTTCAAACCATGAATAAATACAAGAATGTACTTGCATACATCATTTAGATATGTTATGTAAACAGTGAATGTTAAGTTGATGAATGGTATGAAAGAATATACCATATTATACATACGTAAATTAACGTACATATACATATACTCTTGTAATATGAAAATTTCGATGTTATATGATTTTAAAAGAAATCATTTATAAAATTCTCGTATTTATATCCTTATATTTTGTATTATATCCTGTAAATACATGTAAGAACCGTTTTGTATCACATTTTTATGCATTATTGTGTGTATAGAAAAGAAAATAGCAATACAAAAATCATTTATCATTCAAACATTACAAAAAGTAATAATTCAAAATCATTTGAATCTAAAAGTGATGTATGTATAAATAAAAATCAAATACACAAAAAAAAGGGAAAAAAAATAAATAAAACCGTACAAATAAATTACGCAAGGAAAACAAGATTTGAATACATAATATGGAAAATTGAAAAAAAAAAGTGGTAAGGTTACAAGAAAAATCCAGTACATTTGTATATACACATTCGCTCATTCTTGCTTATGTACAGAATATCCTACTTATTTCAATTTATATGCCAAGATATCACATATGTAGACATTATGGATGTTGATGGTCTACCGACTTACAGACATTTTTATACATTTAAACAAGGTATGTTGTTTTTGTTTTTGTTTTTTTTTTTTTTAAAGTTGAAAAATTCAAATTTTTCCAACGATCAAATCTTTTTGAAAAAATTTTACTATAATTATTTTGAGACCAATTTATCGACACAAAGCATATAAAACACCTAAACGTTCATTGCTTATTAGGCTCATAATTGACTGACCAGCGGACCATATTCAAAAACAAAATGATAACAAATCTCTCATAACAAAAGAAAAATGATCGATTGATCGCTATAAAATCACAAGACAAAGTTAGACTAAGTGATGAGAAGTGACCAAAATTATGATGAAAATATAAAAAAATGTAGCCTGAATTGAGCTGCTGCCATAATAAATGGCTATTCTTCGGAATAATGCCTATAAAATAGAATTTTTTATAGTTATTCAAGAAATTTTTGTTGTTTTTTGAAATCTTTTTTTTTCTAATTTAAAATTTGTTGAATTTTTTAAAAAATTTTTAATTTTGTATGTCAGTACATGCGAAAACATAAATACGTCATGGATGTTACATACACACCAATCAAACAGCATACATTTTTCTTTTTTCTTTTTCAAACTTACCGCCTTGTATAGCCTTGCATTGTAAAGTTGGAATAAATTTAAATAATATTTTTGGTTTTAATTTCATGCATTATTATTTTTTTTTATTATTAAGTAAATTGAAAAAAAATAAAAATAAAATATTAGATAATAAAAAAATAATTGATAAAATATATTAAAAATCAATGGGCAAAGGAATTCTAAAAAAAAAAATAAGATATAAAACTAAGAAAGATATAAGAAAATGTTAATCCATATTTGTATTCATGATAAGAAAAATGTGTATGCATTTCACTTTATAAAATTAAAATATGTGTATTTAAATAACATGGAATTATATCCAGTTAATACTCCTTCTATATAAAATATAAATCAAGTATAATATCAATATATAAAATAACATTTTCTTTTTCCTACTTGAATTTATATTTCTTCATTGGTTCGTTTTTTTATTTTTTTATTTTTTGTTTCAACCTTTACTAATATAAAATGCTGTAGTAGGTTTGAATTTTAATCTAATAAACAATACGTTATTATGATATTCTGAAAAGTGATTTAACATTATTTCCTTAGAATAACGTATATATACTATATACATACATGTATAATTTTCGTTTATTTTTACTGCTTTCTATTATATAATAAAAGCATAAAATTTTCCTTCATAAGAAAATTTTATAATATTCTTAGTATTCAGAGTACGTGTATATTGGCATGTACATAATATATATTTATATATTTTATACACAGGCACATATACCACAATATATACAAATATGTGTGTTTGTATGTAATAAAAAAAAGATATATGTATATAAAGGCAAAAAGTAAACACTAGAAATATGGATTTCATAAATCTTTCATAAGGAGTTCATTATAAAGTTCCAAAAACTCAATTCACTATGTCAATACAGTACGTATACGTTATGTATGTATATTATATGTACGTATGTATACACATACACAAAATTTTTGTATTATATATACATATATATGTATGTATGTATGCAATAAAAGAAAAGTAAAAATAACATTTGTATTATTCTGTTTAAGCTATAACAAGAACAATAATGTACATTTCATATATCACATAATAATGTACAGAATACAGAGAATAAAGGTATGGACAGTATGAGCTTGTCGCGTGATTAAAATCTAGGTTGATGGATTCTAAATTAATAGTTTTCAAAAAATTTGATTCCATATCTAACCAGTCGCTGATGAACCTGTTCTTCCTAGTTGAAAAGCTTTCTTCATCAATTAGTCAGATGAACGACTGATGAATCAAACATTTATAATACTTGCTTGGATCTAGTGATCCCATGTACATACGTGTTAGTGTAGTGTATAGTTGTAGATCAAACGATAACGACAAATTATCGAGCCCGTCATTGCCATTTACAAAGATACTGTTTCTGGAACCTAAAAGTTCTATTAGACTAAAACTAATCATTGATTCCTAACGCTGTGAATATTAGCTATTAATTTAAATTTCCGAAGCGTAATAAGTATATCAAAGCCAAATACTAAAAACCTAAATCAAAACTTACTCATGCTATACATATACCCTAAAGTATATACATAACACTGTCCTGTTTATTTCAAATGAAAAATGGTCTATGCACCATTGGTTTGTATCTATTAACATATGTATGTATGTATATTGCGTACGTATGTGCATATCTAAGTATATTCTTCATTTTGTGAAAATTTCAGTAAAGAGCACAAAACAAAAAGGAAAAATCAAGTGTTTATAACGGTCATAAAAAGCTTTAAAGTAAGAAAAAAAAAGGGAAATACACGTTGTTTTTATTTTTCTTTTATATGAAAATAATGTATAGATATTCAAAATGTGGAAAATAGATACACAACAGTAAAATATGTTAGCGTAATACATGTAAACTCTAATACATAAAATTAAATAAAAAGAAAATAATATATATTTATAAGTATGTATACTATATATAGCAGCATTTGTGTATGTGTATGTGTACAAGGACTTCAATTATTGTAATCAAAATAAATTATTCCTTTTGGACACACACTTTTTCTTTCCCCACAAAGAGAAAAAAAAAACAAAGATGAATAAATAAAAACAAATCCAAAGCGAAAAATTACGTGGCAGGAATACACATTTAATATTTATTACGTAAAAACGCAAATATCTATTGCAAGGTATTTGTAAATTTTGTACACATTACATTTTAGTAAAGAAAATAATTGTATAAGAATTAAACGGCACACGGATACAAATGCTATAAATACATAAAATTTGATTTTTTATTGTTGGTGGTTGGGAAAAATGCCTATAGAAAATGGTTAAAAATAAATAAATATGAAAGGACACTGTACAAAATAAGGAAAAATAAATTTCTCTATTTTTATTTTGCAATTTTCTTGTATACACATTTTGAATTTTTTTCTTTCTTTTATAACCGCATTGAAATTTGTACGTATTGAAATTGCAAATAAGAAAATGACAAGCAATAAAAACTACGTATAGGTCAGACATAACAAAAAAAAAACCAACTTATCGACGTATACGTATCCTTTTAAGTATATGTATGTGTATATTGTCATTCCAATACAGACATGTCAAAGAAAGTATATAAAAATTTAAATCGAAACGTGTTTGCATTCTAAAAGAATCAAATGCAAAAATTAAACAACATAAATTAAATAATAATAATGCAAACATATACATAAAAAAAAGCTCCTGAAAAGCAAAAGGACAGACAATAACAGAGTCCTTTTTGCAAGTATATACTATCGTTTTTATTGTTATATTTTGATTTTTTTTGTTCTTTCACTGAAATCAGCGTTATTATACGGAAATGAAATTATAAGGAACAAAAGTAAAAAAATCATACATGTACGCTTGTACACATACATACATACATACAATGTTAGTGTGTACAAGTAAAAGAAATAAAAAATAACAAATAAAAATAGTGTACAAGCAAATTTTTCAACTCTTATTTCAAAGCATGTTCAAGTGTCAAGTTTTCGTCTGTGATAGCTTTTCTTTTTTCACTTTTCCTTCATTTCTCTTTGTTCATATCCTAAGAGGTAACGACATGTGGGTGCATTTTATAACGCATAATTGTGGCATAAATAATATAATATACTGATATCTACATAATATGTTCTATGTACACATGCATGAGAATGAATTTGAATTATGCCTGACGGTGATGTCAATATTTGTCCATACTTTTATCCACGTGTAGTGATAGAATATGCTTCTAGAAATCGAGTTTTGATCGATTTCATGATAAATATTAACCCATGAACATAACTTTAAAAATTTGAATATATTTTTCTTTATACTTTATAATGATTATGTCATCCGTTTTGCACTACTCAACGCCTATGTTGAAGTATTGCAACATTGTAAAGATTGACTTTTACAGAAACAAGATTCTGGATTAGTGCTCGACATATGTATGTACATACGTATATGTATATAATATTGAAGAAGATAAATTGAATAGATATGAAAAACTTAACCAAAAAAAGACTATAGTGATTACATAAGTAACTACACCGTTCCAATATGGTTCCAATATCACGTCCCATTTTAAAAATATCCAAACTCACCAATGATCCCATTTCCCCAAAATTATCCCAAAACTATCCAACTATTGTATTCAAATTTATTTATTGAAATTTTCCAACAAAAATTATTTGTTTTAATTTAAATCAATTTTCTAAAAAAATGTTTTTTCATGTTTTTTTTTTTTTCTAAATTTTATTTAAAGTTTGAATGATTCAAATTTGTCTAATGTTATCTAATCAATTTTACTCAAAGTATTAAAAAGTCATTCAAAATATTTTCGATTTCACTACATATAATGTAATAAATACTGCCACAATTTCAATTGTTCTATGATTTTTCATATAATATAAGGTATCCTTATATCGTTTATACATTGGAATATATACTAGATTTGTGAATTAAACTTTTTACGTATAATGACTGTATATATTTTCAATATCGTATGTGTACCTATATGAATGTTGGAATAAAATTGTAAACATACATTCAATTCATTACATCCTACCGATTACACAAGAAAATATACTGTATTGTATTCTAGTAGAAAAGTTTACATTTACGTAGACATATTGCCTGATACATACGATAGAGTACAGACTATAGAGTATACCAAATATGTAGTTATATATTATAGAATGTTTTTGTATAGTGATTGGGCCAATATTTGTGAATGCTTGATATATCCATTTGGGAATTTATAGGAAAAAGTTTATACAATGCGTCGTTTTATACATGTCGTTTGTATAAATATGAATGCAAGAATTCTTAGCGTATTCCAATAATATTATAACAACATTGTTCTGGAGTATAAGTATATTATATAAATTGCATACACACATGAGTATTTGTACGTTGTTCGTGTACACATTTCTATATATTTATTCTAAAAGGAATATTTGTATAACACTTTTTACACATATAAATATACATACATGTATGATCGTTCTCGTAAAAGTACAGCATATAGGGTACATGTATGTATGTATGTATGTAATACAATAAAATATAAATTACTCTTATAGTAAATTTTGTGTGTGCTACATACGTTTACACATATATCCATATGTACAGTCGTATGTTTGTATGTATATCTTTCAGAGTACACATAATAAAATACATACATACGTACAAGTCATACCATATTTGTTTTTTTTTTATCCTGGAAATAACCATTGAAAAAGAGGCCGAAAACGGAGTTGCCGTATTTCATAATCCATATATAGGTCAAAGTACAGTGCAATGTCCTCGACATCCGCATTGCTGTAGTTTTATGAGCTTGTTTCACTGTTTGTATTATTGCAATATCCGTATGAAAAGTCTCTGTATTGTATGTGTATATCGTTTGTACATACGTACAAATGTGTTGTATTTTTGTTATATTATTGCCTATGCTAAGTATTTGTTATTGTTGTTGTTACCTTCTGTTTTTTTTTTTTTTTTTTTTAAATAAAAAGTGGAAAGAATTATAAAAATATAACTAAAAAGGACATTGTTGTGTATAGAAAATGCCCTTTTGTCGTGTGAATTTTCTGTTGAAGGCTTGTCGGTGACAATGATATATACGAGTACATTATGATAGCGACAAACTCCTTTGAAAAAATGTGAATGTATAATATGTATGCACATATACGTTTTATACTTTTGTATATACTACTGGTTTTGTTTTTATAACAGGTAGATACATATAAGAGTTCAACTAACACTCAATATATTGTATCATGCCTGATTTCTTTGAAACTTTACACGTTTAGAAAAAAAAAAAAAAACAAATCATGTGAATAAAATACATACACACATGGATTTTCTAAGCTTTTATTTTTGTTCTCACCCCTTTATATGCATAATAAATGGATGAAGCAACTAAATTGTCCGTGTGCAGTATATGCATACACACAATTTGTATTTCAAGTAAGCAGATGATGAAAAAGGATATAGTAAAAGGCGGAAAACAATTAATGAAGAATCATATAAAATAGAATGAATAAAGATAAAGTAAAAGATTATACGGAGAAAAACAATCAATACTTAATAATATGTTTGCTGTTATCATCAACATCATCATCGTTCATGAGCTTAATAAAAACATCATTTGATTATTTGCCTTCATTTCGTTTTTATAATAAATTATACATACATACATATGTATATATATGTACATATAATTTTATTTTATCGTTATACTAAATAAAAAGGATTAGTACAAAAATTTATACATATAGTGTTCAGAAGAATGGAAAAAATGTCTCAATACACACATATAGACAGACTTGTGCATACATATATATATGTTTATACATATATGTTCATGATATATGCATGTATCATTAATATATGTATGTTATAGGGAAGAGGAAGGAACTTAGTTTTCTTTGCGTGTATATCTCAATTTGTATATTGTTGAAATCCGGTATCCCTTTAGAATTTCAATTGCATCATTTTATGTTTTTAACAAGTGTTCATATAACAGCAAATCCACACTTGTATGTATGTATCGTGCATGCCATGCATGTATACAATATCGAAGTGTCCGTATGATGCATCATATTTTTAATTTTTTTTTTTTTTTGCATTATATGCTTGCAATCATGCCGACACTGTATCATATTTTGCTTGAAGATTTCTCTAATAAAAAAAAAAAAAAAAACAAATGTATAAATGCAAATAATCTTTTGAATCCGCTTTATTAAAAGGATAGTGAAGATTAATATACGTTATATCTCGTGTTTGAAGTTTACAGTTGTGAACTTTAAATTAAAAAAAAAAAAAAAACAAAAAAAACAGAAATCAACACGAGTCAATCATCATTTCGCTCTATTATCGTCATCATCGTCAACGACCTTATATCGTCATCATCAACAGCAAATAAACCTTTTTGAATTGATTGATGATTGATACAATGTCATTTATATCCTTTGTAAATTTCGAATCAATTTATTAGAATTGTTCTGTTTATCGTTTCATTTATTTATGTGTAAATATGTACAATTTTTTTTTTTTTTTTTTTTGATTTCCAGCAGTTAAATTGTGAATAGTTGCATACTCATACTTACTAATTATGTCACGGAGATTTGAGCTCTAATCAAATTAAATCAGCTATGATAAAGGCCTTTGTTCTCTTTATTATTATTTTTTTTAGCCTCAAAAATTAACAAATATATGTACATTTATTACCAATTACCACCAATTATACGTTATGCACAGGTCGATGATCGATAACGGAATGCGTATATATTCAAACGTTTTGACACACATACATACATACGGGTGTAAAAAATTGAGTAAACACAATTCAGTTGATGCAAAACGCCTACACATGTATACGTGCATAAACATATATTAATATAAAGGATATGCTTCAAAGTTAGCAGTACGACGCTATTTAGATGGTAAAAAAGGAAGTTTTATTTTGTGAAATTTTTGATTTTGTGCTAATAATAGATTTTTTGTTTTTGTTTTTTGTAGTAAACTTATTCTGGTACAACGATAATTCCTTATAAATGGTCATAGTTTATCGGTTTATTAAATTAACCTGATGCGGTAGTTCTGCTTAAATAGCCAAAACGAAAAATTATAATTCAATTAGATATTTACACATTATCGCACAAATTCACATACATACTATATGTACATATATGTACATTCATAGGTATATTTAGATAAGCATGTATAGATATAAATTTGTATGATTTTACCACAAAACATGTACTTATACGTACATATGTATGTAAAGATGCTGTTATACATACATTTATAGACAGGATAAACACAGACCGAAATGTATATATGCACATATACCTTATAGTAGCATATAATATATTATATGGTACAGACATAATAATAATATAGTACATATGTATGTGTATACTTTGTACATACATGCGCATCCAAAGCACAACCAAAGGTTAATAAAAATATACGTATGTATGTTTATACACAATTAACCATAAAACCGACAGACAGTCACGTCCTTAAACATACATACACATATACATATCCATATATTCAATATATAATATACATATGTCTATGATGCGTACGATTTTATATATATGTATGTATGTACGTACGGGCTTGTAATCAAGTATAATGTTAATTTAAAATTTATTATGCATGCGTATCCGTATGTATGTTTGGATGTACATATATATACCATATAAATTCATTTACCAAAACAAATATTTTGAATACCGATTACAATATTTAGGGCCTAGACCAATATTAAAATCATGTACAAGATAAATTGTACGTATACATATATATGTATGTATATTTACATTTTACATACATATGTATGTATATTTTTTATTTATTTATTTAATATTTTAATAATAAATTCGCATATTTAATTTTGAACAATACCATACATAATACATATGTACATAGGTGACTGCTCCTAATGGTAATTTATATTAAAACAATGTATAAATGATAATGTATGAAGTATAAATGGTGTTTCTGTAATATTTTCATAAAATTACCAACAGATTTGTTATGGTATACCAGCAGGATATTTGTAAAGTAAATTCACACCAATATTTTAAATTTTTGACTACGTCCTCTGTCTAACAAACAAACAAATCAATCTATTTAGAAGAAAAAAAAGTGTGAATCCCTCTTTTACGTTGATAATTCACTTAAGCTGTTTTAATGAAAATTTTCAAAAAGATTTTTCAAATTTTCCATCAAATAAACGAATTTCCTTTTATCATTTTTACAAAATTATTTCTTTATTATAACGTACAAATTGATATAAAATTTTACAAAATTTCATTAAGATACTTTCTTTTTAACGTTACACAAAAACACACATACACACACATACAAAGGTTATTCAAACAGGTAAATCAAAAAATGATACGTTTGGCTAAGTATCAAAATTACCTTTAAGCACAAAAAGACATTTAACTTTATCATCATCATTTGCATTTCATATACTATACAACATACATACGTTATATATACATGTACATATGTATAAAAGACATTAATAAATTTTATATTTAGCATAAATGCTTTAAGGTAAGATGACGTTATTATTATTACTATCTTACTGACGTATTATATCTAGTTTAGTTTTTGACATAATTATATAGTCATCTCTAAAAATTGAGAAATAAAATTTTTTCGCTTAATAAAATTATTTGAATTCCGTTAAATAGATGCTCATTATAGTAATATGAGATAATCGTTGATTTTTAAATTAGATTACATTTTGAGGGTTGTACATAGTTTTAAGTCAATTTAGAAAAGGATATGACAAAATTTTTTTGTTTTTTGCATATTCTGGAATACATTTATGTATGTATGTATGTATTAAATTTAATTAATTTTACCATACAAGAAAATGAAAAATTTTCAAGAAATTATACTTTTATTTAAGGTTTCAACTAGTTTAAATTCATATTAAAATAAGGATATTATTTGATTATGAATAGGTATATTATTTAAAAATTAAATGTGAATTTATACATACATACACGAATTGTTAGAATATTCATGAGTAGTAACAGATATCTGATAACACTGATATTTAACACAATAACTGGTTATTATATAAAAAAATATTGTCTTGATCAAGTTTATATGTTTAAAATAAACACGGATGTAAATATATAGAGTGACATTGATCTAGTAATGCTGCAATGAATGGAGTATGCGAGTTTGGGAAGAATGTGAAGTACCAATATGTGTATAAATGTATAATATATAGCACACGTTTAATAATAATACATGTACATACATATGTATATATGCGGTGTTAATGTATACATTCACCATTCACTGCATATCATCAACATTTTGATATGAGAAAATTCAAGATACCCTCGTACTTGTGTGTTTGTGAGAGATAAAATATGTATGTAAAAAAAAAAGAAACAACACACGGTTTTTTGACTTCAATTAAATGGCAACTTCCGGTTTTGAAAGAAAATTTAAAATCAAGTTTCTTCTGCATCAGTTTGTGTACATGTAATACAATCTCTTATTGGATACATGATTTCCACACAAGATGCAATACTGTCATCATCATTCAACTGCTATTAAGGCCTAAGACACAATATTGCAAATATGTTGCAAAAATATACACATGATTTTTTTTTTGTTCCTCCAAAAGCATTGCATATCGCATACTTGCATCACATTTCGTATCATTGTATTTCAATTCAAGTTTGAATCAAGTCTTCGTCTTTTATAAATTAACTGTTATCTGCCTGTGTATGTACATTGTACAAAGGTATGTATACGTGTTGTATATTCTGCAAGAATAAGTTAGCGGACTTTATAAACAATCTTACAAATTACAACAGTACACATAATGATCATGATCAACGAGGTGCGGTGGTTTAATGAACAGCTGTTATTGTATGTCTGAGAATCTATGACCTACTTTCTCTCTGCATTCCATTTGCAGTTGAATTTGACTTTGAACTTTTAAGTAATTCTTTTTGACATAATACGTATACCGTAATTGTATTATTTTTATCAATGAATATGTATAAGACATTACACGACTATATTATGGCGATGTAGAAGATTTTAGCTTGGAAATAGTGTATCTAAACGCATAGATTATATGTATGTATTACATACAATACACTGGAAAAAATGTGTTCAGACGGGCTAATGATTGATTATTGATTGATTTTTTTCTCTAAATTATCATTTTCTCTAATGACATACACAACTTTTTATTTTTTCAATTGATTAACAATCTTAATGATTGATTCATTAAAGAAAAGGTCATTTGATGAATTCGATGAAGCAAGTTTTAAATAAGACTGCTAATAAACAATATTATCTTATTTCAAGAATTTATAAAGGAATACAACTCGAAAAATCGTAGTTTCGACATGGTCCTGACCAACCAGAACCACCAGTCAAATCGATTATGTATGTACTTTTTGTTTTTTATAATACAAATTCATAAATACATACACATGATTTATCTACGTATGTTACATCTCGTCCTACTGTATGTGTAATGCGTAACTTTGCCAATTAACGCCTACAATATTACATTGAAACAAAGACATTCACTAAACGAGATATCTTTTTCCTCTTTGAAAATTTCTTTCTTTCATCATATCTCCGTTTTCATCTTTTTAACAAAAATATCTGTCCATACCAGGATATATTAAGAAGACTAAAACAATGTAATTCTGAGGTTTCCTTGCGTACATTCTATTTGTTTATTTAATGATCGTGTTTGGCTCACATTGTTGAAAACGACGTGATCTAAGAAAACAGTATATTAACAATTTGAGGCTGTGTGCTGTTAACAAGAATACCTGAAGAAATATTCTGGAACGGACTAAAATTCGTTCACAGTCATGTGCCAGTGATGATGATAATTGTTAAAAACTATAATATAAGAACTAAAGGAATGAAATGACTTGGAAAATCTGAAGGATTGGTTTACAAATCCTTCACTCAACATCAGCTAATTAACAATGCAAGAAATAAAGCTGAAATTACACAGATCATATTCGACCATCGCGATGGAATAGTATAGAAAAATTTCAGTAAGTTAATTTTGCGCATTTTTTTTTTTCCTATAACATACGTTATGTATATTAATGTGAATTGAAACCTCAAGACTATTTGTGCTATTTAATATTATATTCGATGTGTGTATGTACAATGAATAACATGCCAGACAATCATGTTATAAATTATTATTATTATTTTTTGGGCCAAAAGGAATATGAGCACACACACATACACATATACGTTTAGTTTTTTATATACAAAAAATAGACACATAACATCATATCCAGAAAAAATATTCTTTTTTGTTTTTTTTTTTAAATAAAAAAATTTGTCTGCAATATTGATTTTATTTAGTTTTTTACTTTAGGCATGTGTGTGCTCGTACAGCATCCACATCACATCAAAAACAAATAAAAAATAAAAAAAATAAAATAAATAAAGAAATGAAATAAATGAAAATAAAATGAAAATTGTTCTTTTTCATTTATTGTTTTTGTGTTTTATTCTACACTAGAAAAATTTAAAAAAAAAAAAATGAATAAATAAATAAACAAAAATAAAAATACGCGTAGGTACAGTAAATTTTGAAAGAAAAATTCAATATTAAAGAATTATAATTGATGAAACGATTATATGCGCTGGAATCGATATTTTACTATTTTTAATTAGAATTCAATAACGTTACGATATATAAGATGAAAAGTTTTGGCATGATAAACGTTCTGGAATATCTTCCTTGATATTACCATCCAATCATATTATTGTACCTACTGTTTTACGTGGATTGCAAACACCAGGCTACAAAGTTAATTTAAAAAAAAAAAAACCCAATGTGTACAATAGATGAACACCCTGTATGCGCAAATACACATAATTTTTACAAAGGATATAGTACAATGGCAATTGAATCCCTGAAAATCAGATGAAAATTATAAAACATTAAATATCATGCCAATGTCTACGAAAATTTATAAATACGGTACGTACGTACGTATGTATATATTAGTTATGTTGACATTTTTCAAATCATAACCACGTACTAAAGTTTTTCGTTTTTCGTGTTTTTTTGTTGTTGTTATATTATAAAGCAAATTAAAATTAAAATTCGATACACAATAGGACATATTAGGAGGAAGGATCCACAAACTATTTTATGAGACCAACGATACAAATAACCGCAGATATAACTTATATATGTACGGTACATATGTATGTATGTATGCAATCCATGCAATCATGTATGTACATACATACATATATAAATTTTTGATATACACGTATGTTTATTTATAATAATTATAATAATGATTGCTAGAAAAGCAAAAGCCACTAGGCCAATTATCTCTTTTCACAAAACTTTAATACAGTAAACAGTATGTACATATGTATGTAAGTATATCTACAGGAGTTAAGTTGTAGCATATATCACCTCTTTATCACTGGTGGAATGTATACATACATACATATGTAGGATAACAGAATAGACATACATACATGTACACACATGCAATATGGTTTATTATGAAAGTATGACATGGTATAGGTATATGACTTAAAAAATAACTAAAGCATAAAGTGTGCTGCAATAAGTATCCGAATGCTGTATTTTCATGTATGTATGAACATGCAAAAAAAAATTAAGTACATATAAAAAAGATTTCGGCATTAGTTATATACACATGTATGTACATATTTACGAGGACGAATTCCTTATATCATATACGACGTGCATTAACCAAAAAAAACGTATGAGTATGTACATGTATTTTTTTTTTCTTTATTAATTTTTTTTTATGTTTGACTTATGAAGGCCTATAATAAAAATGATATAAACACACGTCGATTAAATAAGGATATAAATAATATGTATGTACATATAAATAAAATACACGTTACGTATACACATATGAACACATGTACATACATATACTTATATGTATATTATTGTATGAACTGTGATGGCATGGCATTTGACGTAAGAAAAAAAAACATGCTAATACATCATGTGCATGAAAAAGTAAATTTTGCAAAATTTTTTTTTGTATTTTCTACTTACGTTTCTCAGGATAACATACTCATATATATATGTACATGATTAAAATAGGATTGTGTAAGAAAGAATATACATGAGGAATACTTATTATTTATATCATAATCTGTATGGTATAAGCCATTGTAAATTTATTTTTTTCATTTTTACATAACGGGTGTTCAATACAATTTGAATCCTGAATTGTACACTACCTACTGAATGATAGACCTCAACAAATCCTAGAAAAAAAGGAGCACTTCACTACTTCAATAAGTTGAAGACCTCTTCCTTTAAACAAAATAATTATGTAGATATAAATTAAAATTTGGAGTTTTTCATGTATTGACGACTGTGTATATGATCGAAATTTAGAAATAAAATTTGAAAGATCCTTGCAAACTATAATTTCTATACCAAAATTTTCTTTTAAACATTTTTTGTAGCTTTTTGAAAAATATTTTAATGACACATTTTTCTTTGTTTACGGACTATCAAGATGTGTCATCTGATCCTTAAGTTGAAACACCTTATTGCACGTATGTATGTTTTATTTTTCTTTTTCAATACTACTCCGGTAACTTTAGTTAAAAAACCACTAAGGAAAATATTACTATAACTGTTAAAAACTGAAAAATGTATTTTTATTTTGAGATTAGTTTTTTTTTTTTCTTAAAAGGATAACGCAAAAAATATTGACGTATTTTTTTTTTTTTTTGCTATATTACATATTAATTATGATGTACAAGTAAGTACACATTCGTGTATGTATTTATGTCCTTTTTTGTGTGTATGTGTGTTGTACAAAATGATGTGATGAATGTACAAGAAAATTATCTATGAAAAAAAAAACTGTACAGGACTAAAAATTGAATTTCTGGCAAAGGTTTTATTTGCAGATGGTTATGTTATCATTTTGAGCATATCATATCTGAGTACATCACACATACGTTTAAGTATGTGTATGAATGATTGTACATCATACTTATGATTAAAAAAATAAAAAAAAAATGAAAAATAAAGAAAATCAACAAAAAACTGTTATATACTACTTGTATAAGTGTCTACACATCGGTCTGCATATACTGTACATCTCGTAATATTTCCGTTTTTTTTTTTTTTGCAATGTGTATACCTTTGATATGAAAAATGACGAATAGAGTTTTTCCACTTTTTTCTTTCATTTTTTTTTTATGTATGTGCACATTCAGTGTTATAATGCAATACACATACCATTCAGAGGATATGACATATTCATAAATTCAATCCATTAATAATTTTTCTTTTTATCTTTTCACTTTTCACTTTTTTTTTCTTTCAGTTTTTGGCTTTTGAGAAAAAAAAAAGGATTGTTTTCATCTGTTTAAAAAAAAAAAAAAGAGTAATAAAAAAAAGTCGGAGATTTTAATAAGATAAAATTTGGCATGAATGCTTGACTACAAAGTATTTAGGCATGTATTTATGTACAAACATACACCTAGAATTTCTTAACATGAATAAATTGGCATTTATGTATATGTGGATATATGTATATGTACACACATGCCGCCGTCAAAATACAGAAAATCATAAAATTTTACATGTCCTTTTTTTTGCATGCCGGAAAAAGGAAATAAATTTAATGAAATAAAAAATGGGCAAAAAATAAAAATGCATAAACGACACACACGGCAAGTTTGAATTACAAAACAGAATTTAAAAAAAAAAAAATTATTAATGTATCTGTCTTTTCTATATACCTCACGTTGAGAGCCTTGGCCTCCACCTTTTTTGTATAATTAAATTGATAAAGATGTTATAGCATCATTATATATGTATATGTACATATCTAGACACACATATATATGATGAATACGTACGTTACATGTGAATGAATGTATGAATTTAATTTGATACACATATTCAGGAGTCAGGACATACGAATAAATGCATCTTGTGTAGTGAAAATAATGACTTAAGTACATGCACTAAACAGGATTATGCATTTTTTTTGTTTCTCTACGTAATTATCAGATAATTTGTACTTTGACATATTATTTTCTATATTCTGAGAAATTATTGGGATTTTATTGGATCAACATTTTAAATACCAAAAATTAATGTTGGTCAATTAATAAATACCAAAAAATTGAAAATACATACTGCGGTATAAATACGAATATAAGTATGTATACATGTGGATTAAAGTTCATTATACATTTATGTGTATATTAATCAGGAATATAGCCTCTGTTTTATAGATAGAATTTTCCTATCTACTTTATTTCTATGTATTATTCTATTTTCTAGATTACCTTAGGGAACATACATACATAAGTCTCGATTTTTGGATATTTTGTTAGTTTGATTATTCTAAATGTGAGAAAGGGAATTTTAATTTAACCAGAAAATTAATTTGTTCTCATGATCAAATACAAAATTTATTGTGTTGGTAAGGAAACATTGTGAAAAGTAACTACATTGATGATGTGACTATATATTCTGTCCATTAATATTATGCACTTAAGGTCTTATGGGAGTACATATACGTATGTCTTTTTTCTTCTCTCATAATTTCTAATTAGACTGTTTCACGAGCAGTATTACAACAATTCCACAATAAGCTTTTATTATATATCAGATGAATTTTTTGAATATCAATACTTAGTGATGTAAAATGATACCACTTTAACTAATCTCCATAAGACCTTAAGTGCATAATATTAGTGGACAGAGTTTAAGCAAATTTCAAGTAACATCGAGAGAAGACTCAGAAATCCAGGAATACTAAAGATGATATGAATGGTTGAAATTCAAAAAAATACTATTGAAGACCAAGTAAATGAGAAAATGAGAATAATAACTAAGCAAGCTGGCCGTACCATGTGATTGGTAAAAAGTTAAGAGAAAGACGAGGACTATTAGATGTGCTACCGAATTATTGAATCTAATCAGGAAGTCTCAGGAAGTCTCATTAAAATTTCTGATAAATATCGAATTATAAATTTAAAAAAAATTTGAAAATAAATTTAGTAGGCATAAAAACTAAATTCAAATATAACTAGACTTAACAGTGTATCTATTGAGAATTTAATTGAATAAAGAAAAACTGAAAAAACTATCTAAATGTTCGCCTAATAATTTACTTTTAAAGCTTGTATGTACATATAGAGGTTACAAAACAGTTGAAAACAAAAATTGATCAGTTTACTCATTATCCTTTGTTTCCTTTTTATTAAGTTTTTTTTTTTTTTGTTTTAATAATGTTTATTTAATAATAGATTGTGTACATACATAATTCCTATAATGTTTCTGTTTCTTTTGCTTTTTTTGCTATTCGGTCTGTTTTTGTAGATTCAGTTAATTTTACATTATATGGTAAAAAAAGAAAATTCAATACTTAAAAAAAAGTCTAAATAATACATACCACACCCTTTAATTGTAATTTATACACATACGTATGTGTATGTACAAACACTGAAAAAAATCAATAATACGTGATATATAGTGACGTACATGCCTGTGTATTATTATAAATTTCATCGTTTTTATTTTCTCAATAAAAATAACGAAAAAAAGGAGTTCATTTTTAATATTTTATTTTATAATTGCACATGCACACATGTATTATTATTATTATTTACACGCAAATCGGACACACGTATAATAAAAACACACATGACTATGATGTGCATTATGATTGATTATAAAATAAAAATAAAAAATAAATAAATTTAAATTAAAAAAAAAAATACTGATTTTTTGGCACCTTTGAAATTTTGTAGTGCAGTTGAAATTTTGTATCTGTTGAAGTGTATGCTTATACGTATACATATGTTATATATATTATACATGTGTATAATGTAGTCTATTAAATTATTATGTCCTTTGATGTTTTTCGATACACATTCTTGTGTGCATTGCATTTTTGACTGCACAAATGCCTCAATGTCCAATTTTCTGAGTGTTTCGGTACGTGTCCATGTACCTACATATATACCCAAAGAAAAATGTACCCAATTTTTACTTGAACCCTACATAAAAACACTTATTAAATATTCAAGCAAAAAGGAAAATATGTACGAATACATAATATAATAAATATAGTGTTTGATTTCTATGAACTGAAATTTCTGGAATGATCTGTTGTCGGTCTTCCAAAAGGAGTACATGATGATTACTTCGCTACGCATATGATTTTCTCAATCCTTGCTAAAAATGTGTAAAAATCTCAAGAAAAAGCTGGAAGGTAAAGTAATGTCTTAAAAGGCGATATGGGAAAGGATATGTACTTACATATGTATATGTACAACTGTGCTAAGTGCTTGTTAAGTTGAAATAAATCAAAAATGAATAAGAACCCAAATAATTGGACGTCGATAGTTTCCAATCAATAGTGATAGTATATACATACATACATACATATGTATTTTGTATTTTTTGATTAATTGATATTTCCACATACTTATGTACCTATATGACGACCCAAACGTATGTACATACATATGTATGTATGTATGTATGACACAAAGTATCATAATAATATTGTTAATTACATTTTAAATGCAATTAAAAAAACAAAACTTGACTTTTATCTTGTGTACGCATTGCATTTATATTTTATAGACAGATAAACAGATTTATCAGTTCATTCATCAAACATGTGTAGATTTGTATCCATTTACGTACACATTTATACATGTATGTATGTATGTATCTTGATACCCTGATACGTTGATACTCGCATCAGCATAATATTCATTATAGATACACATTATGTACATACATAAGTATGTAGGTATGTATATTATGATATTCAAAAATATATATTTTTTTTATTTTGTTTTTTTTTTTTAAATAATTTATTTGTTTATTTAATTTTTCATTTTATTTAATGTCATGATTTATTTGTTTTGGTATTTTATTTGTACACAATACGCATCTTTTCCAATAACATCAAAATTAAATTATAAATTTTTAATTATTCAATTTTCGAAAAATTTTTATTTTATCGTATTTATGTGTGTCATCGTATAAATGCGTGTAAATGAGATAAATGATATATGTACGTACGTACATGTACATATATACATATATATATACATATCTATGTATTGCACATATTTAACATGTTTAATATTTACAAGTTTTTATAAAAAAATTTGAAAAATTCATTTCCTTAAAAATGTATACGTTGAACTATGTAATGTATCATTGGTGTATGGTATTAATTAAATTTACATTTCTACGCATATCGCATCGTACTATCTCATATATAATACGCAAAGCTTTAAATAATTACATTCATACACACATGTAGGTGACATAGGATAATTCTTACAATCAATAGGTTGATCTTGAAATCTTGATAAGATCTAACGAGAAATAAGAACAATTTTTATTTAAAGCCTTAAAGGGGATTCAAATGATTCGATATTGTATGTACTCGTACGTATCTCTATTTCCCTCATTCTTAAATCTTGCATCAATTTCAAATAATAAATTTGAACGTCAACTTATTGTACATTGTTAGATGTTATCCATTTTAATTTTAGAATCATGATTGAAAAGATAAAATATTCTTTACGACAATTTTATTAGCATTTAATCCTTTCTTGATCGGCTTATTGTTTTTTTAAATTCAAATTTTAATTTTCTGTTAAAAATATTTATAATTTTCTCATAAATATAAAAGGAAGTTTAAAAAATCTCCTCCCCATTTTTTTTTTTTTTTTTCGTAGAAGGTGCTATAAGCCATAACGTCTGAACCGTCTTTAAAAATTTCAAAACATTTTTGAAATCATATCCATTCAATGTTTCTAATGTAAAATTAACACATTTTACAGTATTTCTTTTATATTTTCTTTTCGGTAGAAACAATTTATTTTAAAAAGAAAAATTTTCTATAATACAGTAAAATAAAAAATTAAAATATAATTTAAAAAAATATAAAAACAAAGAAAAAAAAAAGGAGGATATTTTATTTCAAATTCTCCAGTACCCCAGATGGGACTCGAACCCACAATCCCCGGCTTAGGAGGCCGATGCCTTATCCATTAGGCCACTGGGGCTGTATATTTTATTGTTCAATTTTCTTATTAAACCTATTCCTTTTATATTTCTTCGTATTATTTCAAAATTAAACAAATACATATTTAAAAATATTTCCATTCATAACAAAATTATTACTAATTTATTATTTACATTTCAACATTATAAAATAAATAGAAAATATCTTTCATTTCACAAATTATTAAATTTCACTTGAGAAAAAAATAATAATAAAAACAAATACAAAAAAAATTTAAATAACATCCTGCCATCTATGTATAATTAGTACATAACTACAAAACGAGCAAATTCAATAAAATGGCTTAAATCTTGCAACACTAAACATCTGATTGTAAAGTAAAAAATTGTCAATTGTTCGGTGTTCCTATTTGGAAGAAATTTATGAGTGAGTGGTGTCTGTACAGTTTGAGTTAGAGTTACAGTAGGACGACCGAACCATATGTTATTTAATATTTATTTACTTCAAATTCAAATTGTTTAGTAATATTAGCTGGCTTATTCTGGAGTCCGGTGATTGAAATTAATTAATTTACACACAATAATTGGGAATATTGGAATCAAATTAAAAACAAGGAAAAATGAACTTCGAATGTATTGTTTGTAAAATAGAAACAAGAAAGTACAAGTGTCCAAAATGCATTGAATATTAGTAAGTTTAGCTTGATCCTATTAATAAAAACGTGTGATCCAAATTTTTATTTTCATTTGGAATTTTTCAGTTGTTCGCTAGGATGTTATAAAATTCATAAGGAAAGTGAATGTACGCCAAAACAGAATTCTGATACAGATAAAAATATAAGTACAGAATCAAGTAATAAAATTCTCATACCATTTAAAACTGAAGATACAGTGGATCCTGAAAAACTTAAACAGCTAAGTACGTTTATTGTTGTATATAAATTTAAAATGCAAAATTCTAACATTTAATGAAATTTTTTACTTTAAACAGGGTACAGTGAAGGCTTAAAAAATTGTCTTTGTAATCCACATTTACGAAATTTATTAAAAGAAATTGATAAAGCACCAAATGCATGGAAAGCAATGAAAGCTGTAATGCAAGAGCCATTGTTTGTAGAATTTGCTGATGAATGTCTAAAAGTTTTGGAGCCAAATGAAGAAAATAGTTAAATAACAACAAATAGAAAATAATACGAACATTTTTGTTCAAATTTTAAATTATAAATACGAAAAGGAATTTATTTAATATATTTTACTTTTATAATATATAATTCAATGTACAAAATTTATCTCTATAAAATTTAAGCTTTATATGAATACAATGGGGTTTTTTTAAAGTTTCTTGTCTTATCTAACTTTTTTTCTTAGATTATTAATATTAATTATTTCTTAACATAATTCTAAATGTTTGTTGTTATAGTTCACTTAAATCTCTTACTGATGAATTACTCATAAAATCACTAATATAATGGAATAGATCATGTGGATAAATGCATTTGTCATATTCACGTCCAAGAGCATAATAACGTTTACGTAATAAATGTGCAGCTGCCTTTGGCTGTCGATTACGTGTAAATACACCTTTCTTATTACCACCAACTCGTGTTACACCTAATAAAATAATTTTAAAAATTTTACCAATTTTATAAATCAATAATAAGTGTATACAGCTCATATCACTCCTATATTTTAGACAATCAAAACATGTATACGTACTTTGAGCTGTTTTAAAATCAGCAAAATTCCAAACGAATTCACCAATAAAGAAATTTTTCTTTCTTAACAAATCAAATGCTTTGAAATGTCTTGCAAGTAAATCACATTGATAATCTTCTGTCCATACAAATGACGGTAACTGAAAATTGAGCAAAAATCAATTAAGTTTCAAATCATGAAAATTTAAATTTCATTCATTTACCAAGTGTAAACCTTCGACTGTGTCAGCTCCATATTCTGACATTAATACTGGTTTATTATGTTTTTTATGCCATCCAGTTGCTTCATCAATGACTCTCTTTGTGATCATATCCAGTTTACCAGGATTCTGATACCATCCATTATAACGATTAAAACTAATTACATCTAAATGTTTGGCCTAAGAAAAAAAAATTTCAACAAAATTTTGGAAACGTTAAAATTAAAAAAATACAATATTACAGCTTTATCATCTCCAGAATTCACAGCAATTGCTGCTGTTATTGGTCTAGTTCGATCTAGAGTACGTGTAAAATTGGCAACATGTCTGTAGATTAATAAGAACAATTTAATACAATTGATGAGTATTAGAAGATGAATAGATTTATTTACCCAAAATATGTATCTGCATGTAAATGACTAGTTCTTGGCTCATTTGCTATTGACCACATTACAACACATGGATGATTTCTATCTCTATGCACTAATTGCTCCACAGATGATTTATGCTTATCCAGTAATGCTTGACTAAATTCACTGTAAAGTAAAAGAAAAACAAAATGAAAAACCTTAATATGGAGAATTACAAATTTCATTTTATGTAGGTACTCTGTATCAACACTTGGGCATTCATCAATAACCATAATTCCTTGTTCATCTGCAAAATCCATTGATTCTTCTGAATACGGATAATGTGATGTTCTATACGCATTTGCACCAATCCATTTCAATAAATTAAAATCTTTTGTTAATAATGCCAGATCAAGACCTTTACCTCTTATCTAAACAAAAATGAATAATACAAAAAATGACATTTTAGTCATGCACATCTACCGTATAAAATAAATTAATACAATTAAATTTACATCAGAATCTTCATGTTTACCAAAACCTCGGAGATAAATTGGTTTACCATTAATTAAAAGTGACGTTGAATTCCATGTTAATGTTCTAATACCAACTTTTAAACGATAAGCATCTAATAATTTATCATCATTTTTCATTAGAAAAATTTCCATTTGATATAAATATCCTGGTTCTGGATTCATCAAATAAGGCCACCATGGTTTACAATTTTCAATTTCTAAAACACCTTTTAAATCTTTCTCAGATGTTTGATTAGATACAATTTTGCCTTCTTTATCGCGCAATTGTATTCGAACGTGTAAATCATCTAACTTAGTTGTACCATTGCACATTATTTTATAATAAATAAAACCTACATATGTATAAGTTATATTAAATAAAGGAATAATAAAACATCGGTTTTAATATTATATTTTAAAGTTCGGACTTTAAAATGTTTACCTTTAGAATCAACTAAATCTGTTGTTATTTCAACATCTTGAATATATACTCGTGGTGTTGTATAAAGATATACAGATCGATGAATTCCAGCGTAATTGAAAAAATCAAATGTGTAAGATTGTACTATAGACATTCCACCATCTCTGTTAATAATAGCAAAAAAAACAAAACATGAGAAATGAAAATTTCCAGCGAAACTGATAGATCATGTTCAAAAATCAAAATAATCTATTAAAAAAGCAATTCATCTTATACTCTTTTTTTATAACATGATCTATTAGCCACCACCTGTTTACAAAATTTAATATCAAAATTTACTTGGCAACTTCTGATATCTTTCCCTGAGGAACTGTAGTTGAAATTAATGCATTATCACAGAGTACCGTTATACGATTTTCCTTTCCATATTTTACATAATCAGTAATATCTGCTTCAAAAGGTAAATGTCCAATTTCATGTTTTGCAACCATTTCACCATTTATCCACTAAAGTAAATAATAGTAATTATTAGTAAATGCAAAATACCTAAATTTTAATGGTACACACATACCACAAATGCTTCATAATGAACACTTCCAAATCGCACCCAAACTCGTTGTTCCTTTGACCATGATTTCGGTGCAAAAAATTTACGATCATACCATACAGTACCAACATGATCACGTATATCACTTTGTTCTGTAATATCGTTATAACTTGCCGGGACTGGCATAGGTATTGTAGGTTTGATCTGTAACACACACAAATGTGCGCGAAAGCAAAAAAAAAAAAAAGTTCATTAAATTAAATTAACGAATTTTAATAATTTTATAAATATTTTTTTTCTTCTTACTTTATTCAAGTCATCTAAATACCATTTATCTCGTACACCCTGAGTTGGATTACCTTCATCTGATTTTAAAAAATTCCATATACCATCTAAACTTCGTACTTCTCGTGTTTCAGATTCTCTTGGATATAATAATCCAGATGTACTTTGTACAGAATTATTGACCAACATTAGTCCTAGTACAAAGTGTACAAGATAACCTATACCGCCCATAACAAGTAACGAACAAGCTTAAAAATAAGAAAATTACAATTAAATTCAATTCAATTTAAATGAATTTTTTTTTTTTTTGTACTGAAAAATTTTTTTTAAAAATTAATTATTTGATGAATATTCAGCGACTTTTTATATCGTCCAACAGCAACGATTTTTTAAAATGTAATTTTGTAAAATTTTATGAATTTCCTTGTTTTATATCGTAAAATTTAAATTTTCTACTGTAATTTCTTATCACAATATTCAAATACTAATGATATGCGTACAGTATTTATCATTATAAACGACCTTGTTAAATTTAGTTCAATTTAAATTCAAAGCATATGTAGAACTAGAAAAGCTGATTTCAAATGAACGGCATTAAAAATTTAACAGGACTAATAGATACCTTAAGAATTTGATTTTGAAAATCATGATTGTTTCTAAGGCAATTTATAAAAACGAATAAAAAAAAAATTTTAATTTAAAATGTTACTCACTTGAAAGCACTGCTCCTATTTTGATTGATTTTTAATCATAAACACTTAATTAATTAATTTTTATTATTTTATCACGATTATTATTTTTTTTTTCTGTTAAATTTTTGATCGAAATCAATTTTTGTTACACTTAAAAGTTAATTTATGAACAAAATCAGTTGAGTATCTGTCACAAAATTCAAAAAAATGCATGTACATATAGTAAAGATTTTTATAACGTTTAAATAACTTTTCTTTTCTTTACAACAACAAAAAAAAATTTTTTTTTTTTTGCTATTCTGCAAAATGTGTTCTTTTTATTTTATTACCTAGACCTCTTGCTGTGGTTATTATGTTATTAACTCGATTTTATTCAGATAACAAAAAGAAAACAACAACAGCGATTACTATATACTGTATACATGCGTTATTTTACTTACTAACAATTTTATCATGTATTGTACGTAAATGGGTTCATAAGGAGTTAACAAAGAAAAACAAATTTTTTTTTTGTTTATTTTTTTGAGTACAATTTTGATAACATTATTAAAATTTTATTTTTTATACTTTCTCATTTTTCTTAGATATAACAAAAAAAAAAGAAAAAAAAAAAGAAAACAAATTGCTGTTCCCATTTCTTAATTTTTTTTAAAACAAACAAAACAAAGCAATATTACGTGTATGTACAAAATAAACATTGCAGATATAATACTGATATACATACGTTATATATTTTGTAATTTTATCATAATTTTTATTATGGGCTTTTATTTTAGATGCCCGATATTAAAAAATCAAGAGCTAAAGATTGTCAATCAATCAAACAAAAATAAACAATACAAAATGCTAGATAAAGTGATAAAAATTTATATAATAATGAAAAGTGATTAAAATTTTAAATTTGGTCTTATCTAAGTATTTTATGAACAAAGTATAGAAATGTGATCAATTTCTTATGAAAATTTTAACTCAGAATAAAATAAGATAATGCAGGTATACAGATAATCCTCATATAATGGGATTTACAATACAAGTAAATGTGAAATCATATCTTCTTTATAACACAAAAGCCCCGATATGAGAAAAAAAAAATGGAAATTTTTTTGAAAAACAAACTCTATAATATCATAATAGGGAGGGTTGCTTGTATTAGAAATTACCTAAATTTTTAATTGGAAATTAAAATTTAAATATCAAAACTACTACACAAAAACAATAACAAAATTTTTTATTACCTTAAAATCTTAAATACTCGTACATGAAATAAAATTGGATTTTTACAGAAAATTGAATTAAAAGGATTAAAATATTGTAATAAAAAAAATTTTTATACTCAAAGCATACGTTTATTTTCGTACGTGAGATATTATATTTCGTTGTTCTTTTGTATTTAAGAAAAACAAAAATAATCTTGGCTATTCTGGTCGTATTTTAGCAGATTTACGAACTGATAATATTTTGTATGATAGTTAACAGAATTCACCAAGTTAGAAAAATTTGCACACTAAGACCAGAAAATGCACTGTTCGTCCCAGGAGGACGCGTGTGTTCCAATAGGAAGTGTGAAAAGAGCTGTTTGGACACACTTCCTGGAGACTGCCAATCGCAGATGGAGAAGCCTCTCCAACTGCAAGATTGCAAGACAGACCTGGCCAAGGTTGGATCCAACAAGGACCAGGTCATTAGTGAACATGAGCAGACACACTATAGCTAAAGTGGTGTCTGCTCTTACGGGGCACTGGCCAATAGGCAGACATGCGGCCAAGATCGGTGTGCCCTTTAACCCGCATTGTCGCAGTTGTGGAGCGGTGGAGAAAGAGGAAACCCCACTGCACTACTTCTGTGAATGCCCAGCTCTAGCCAAAGCAAGGTATAGAGCGTTTGGCAAGTATTTTCTAGATGGCCTCGGGGAACTGTCTCAGATGAGCCCTGGCAGCATTGTTTGTTTTTTGGGCTCGACTGGATGGTGGTAGCCGAGTTTTTTCCGCGTTTATACCCGTAGGGAAGGTACCCACGAGCGACTGTGGTATCAAAACGGCATTTTAAGATGCTAATTGGGTGCAACTACGCCAAGGTTGCACAGCCACTACAAACAAACAAACAAACAAGACCAGAAAAGCAAAATAACTAATACGACATAAAATAGAGCTCAAAAAGGATTGTAGTGTAGTATTAAGGAGAGAAAGTAAAAAAGTAACGTAATTTTGTTCAAAATTCAAAAATATTCAAGATGACATCTCTTCAAGGCAAATTATTAAAAGTCTGTTAAAATCGAATTGTATCATTGTTTTATATTTTTATTTAATTTTCCTTTTTTTAATTGCTCTTGACAATTATTATAGAATTATGAATCACAACAAATACTCCTCCCATAATATTCCATGCAATATAACAAGATACATACATTGTTTGTTATTGGTATTATTTAATTTCTAATAATGCGGATATACATATACTACACACACCGCGTAAGTCTCGTGCTTAATGTGTGTTCATACCTTGACCATACTTTAAGGGCTAATATGAAATCGATTGGTCGTCAAGAATATTTTCTTTATTACATACATATGTACATATTTCTTCCGTCTCAGATTTTCTTTTTTTTTTTTTTTATTTCAATTTGTATCTACAGACATATTATGTGATTTCATAAAAAAATGTTTGTGTCCTCGTGTATATTGTGTGTTGCGTGTGATATGAGTAGTTATTAAATAAAAATCTGAAATTTTAAATGAATCTCAAATAATGAGGAATATCTAACAAATGAACATATTGAGGGAGGAGATGTTTTTTTTTACATAAATATAAAAAATAAAAAATAAAATGTAGATATGTTCATAAATTTCTTACCAAATAATTCTAATCGTCTACACTTAACTTTCACTTTTACTTGCATCACCAATTCAAAAATGAAAACTTCTTTCCAACTTTTCTTTTTCTAAATGATTAAAATACTTTTTCTTTTCACGTTTTTATACATTTACAATTATTATTTTATGTAATGTACTAGATATGTAGACAGTAGGTATGCAATGTGAATGCACACAAATAATAATTTTAAATATTACCAAAAACAATAAAAATTTTTGTAATATCAAAAAAATAAATAAATAAATAACATAAATATCCACAGATCTGTGCCTAAATAGAAACAGATCCTCCAATGCACAAACATTAATACGTTCGTTAATTTTTCTCTACATTTTTTATTATTATGATTATTCAAAATTCTATATAGAACCGAACGTTAGACCAACAATCATCTAACTGATAAATAAGCATATTATTAAATTTACATTTAAGTGTAATTTTTTTACATTCGTAATTTCTTTCAAATAATAAAAAAAAAAAAATAAAACTAAATATGTACCTACGACGACAAAATGGAAAAACAGTAGAAACCAAAATGATGAAAAGTTGTAATACGATTTAAATTAATTCGTACGTACATTACATACATATAAATGTGTATACCAACTGTGAACAATTGTATGCGTGAAAGCTAAACGAGACCATATCCAATATATATCATACACATGTACCTATACAATATGTATTTTGTATACAAAAGCTATATAGAGAAAAGGATAAAACCTAGATTCAAGGTCGGATTAGTGGCAAAAACATTCTTTTTTCCTTAATTCTAGTTCTACTTCTTCAATATACTATATATATTTTTTTTTAATTTCCAATTTTTGCTATTTTCGTATTTTTATATACGAGTATTTAAATAAAATTTTGAAAGATTTGAAAAATATTACATTGACCATACGATACCTATATTACGTGTCCATCTAAAAATTTATGTACATACATATGTACATATTAGATACGTGTCAAACGGCTATACGCGTAAAAAAAAAAAAAAACAAAAAGAAACTCATAATAATAGGTTCCTATCACCATTGTATTGTAACCGATTATATGTTATTTTTTTGGTCTATCATCATATATATACCTACATACATATTATTATTGAGATCAATATCGTGAATAATTACAATAAATAATAAGATAGAAAACGCATAAACACGTATGAGTATACGCGATCAAAATCAAATGATTATGAGTGTTAAAAAAATTAAAAGGACATGATTGATGTATTTTACACATGTGATATATAGTACAGTGTAACATGATTTAAGGTCATAATGCGTAAAATTACATAATTGTATACATTGTGTTTCGTTTAAAAATAAAAACATTTTTCGAAGATAGTTACAAAGATCATCACAACTTTTTTTATCCCACATCTGCCCATTCTCACGAGATGAGTAAAAGCAGAACCTGAATTTAATGTCTTATACAAATACACGGCATTCTAAATTCTAGAAATAAAAATTAAAACAAATACCATAGATGCACCCTGTGTTAGACTAATGGTCACTGAGCTTGTAAACCTAATAATTGCAAAAATTTTATGAATGACTATGAACATATATCTACATACACCCACCCACTATACCCTAATTTTATTTTTTAAAGGGGTTTTGGTATACATATGTACAATATATGAGTACTGTGACAATTCTTTTGTTTCAATTTTTTGTATTCCTTTTGTTTTGTTTTATATTTTGTTGCTTTACATTCACAAATAAGCTAACTTTGCAATTGATTGGTAATTAATAATTATAGAGAAATTTTTGCTTAGTTGAATGTAGGACAATTTGTTATTGGCCTCATTGATGTGATGAAGAAAAACTAAAACAAAGAGAATACCATAATGTAATATTTCTTTTGTTATCACTCATGCAATTAATTATATGGGTATTTACATGAATATTTTTCTTTAAAGTATCAATTAAAGTTGATTACTTTAATTTTTACGTTATTTAAAAAAAATATAGGTATATTATTATTTTTAAATTATGTAATTCGTAATCATATATTAATAAGAAAATTGTGAACAACTTAAATGAACGTTAAATTCTCCTGTTTAATGTTTTCCTAATTTTTTAATTAATTTTTTTCTGAATTTCCTATATTAGGAAGGAGAGTAACTTTATATTCTTTCGGAAGAAATATTTCAAAATTATTCAAAAGAGATTCTGATTTAATTGAATACGTACAAGATAAATTAAGGTAAGAAAAGGCATAGTTTGGAGCCTTACGAAACTAATGATGATAAAACTAAAAAAAAAAAAAAAAAAAAAAAAAAAAAAAAAAAAAAAAAAAAAAAAAAAAATTCGATTATCATCTTAAACTGTTTCTAATTTCCTTTCGCCACTGATATTAAGCATATTTGAATAGGTTTTGTAAATTTTTAAAATCTATTAATTACACGTTAAATTGTAAACAAAAATTATAATTAACCTGTGTGCTGGTGTGTATACATACACATGAATGTGAATTGTTTTGTTGTTTTTCTCTCTTGTGAATAATATATATAAACAATTAATTCAAAAATTTATTTATTAAAATGTTTACTACAAATTTGCGTATTTTACGAACATTCGAGACATGGTTAAATATAAAGAGGCTTTTCTTTACAGAGAAAAAACACGAGTATTGGTATGTGATAAATATCACTTGTAAAGTTTTAAATTAAATTTGGCCAAATTACGTTACATAGACATGTACTTATACATGTGTGCATAAACAATCATATTGTTGTCGTCACTATCATTTACGATGCGTTAAAAAATTAAATTTAAATTTTTTTTTATTATTATAATTCTGAGAATAATAATTGGAAAATGATAATGAGAACATTTACAGGTGAGTTTAATTATAATTGAGAAAATATCTTTTGTTTTCATTTAAGACAATAAAAAATCTATTGTATACAAATGTGGTGGAGTATTTCGAAAACAAAAAATAAAATTGAAAAAAAAAAAAGTGATTATTTATGTAAGCTCAAGATTACACAAAATTGTTTTTTTTTTATTATTTACATATTTTTACATTTTTCATTTTTATTTCTTAGTTTCCACGGTCTTTGCATACATGTAATCTGTACTGTCTAATATTTTATATCAAATGATTTAGGCCATTTATAACAAATTTTTTTTTAGACCTTAATCGATTGGAATTTACATATGATGTACGTATATGTATGTATGTATGTTTACACAACTGATACTTGATCAATTTTTGTTGTCAGACAATTAAAATTCTTTAATAATTTGAATATTTTGAATAGTCATTCACATATTGGCTTTTAAATTTTTTTTTTCATTTTGTTGATTTAATCCATAACATAACGGGTAGAATTTATTCTTTAAATATTGTTACTAGGTTGCTATTGCATAGCAAATTTTTTGCAATTTTTTTTTTTTTCGTTTTTGAATACGAAAAAAAAAATCAGACTTTTAAACCAAACATGTAAGTAATACTTGTATGTATGTAAGTGAATGATCAATGTAATGTCAATGATCGATATATGAATCCAGGCATGCAATTATGACAATATAATGTTATACCTTTACAATGCAATCAAAATGATTCTAGGGCGATATGTGATAATGATAGAATAAAAAGTGGGTACCTACCTACCTATATGTAGACAATACTTATATATAATAAATTTTATTGTGATGCAATACCTTTGCATGTTAATCCAAAGTTATTGATATTATGCGTTTATGTGAATTACGGATATTATGAATTATTTTGATATTTGAATCATAAATTCAACAGGTGAGTACAATAAATATGTTACTGGTATAGTGTTTCAATGTACATGTACACGTAATGTTATGTGTGATATACAAAATATATGTATCTACGACCTACGTACACTTTATTATACTCAAAAACTAAACAATGAAAAAAGGAAAACATATGGAATGTTATTTAAATAGAATTTAATACCAATATATAGTTAAAAGGCCTACGGAATATCATGTAGAGAAACTCTAAATGTAAATAATTGGATTAAGTGAACTTGATTAGTCATATACATAATGATGACAATGATGATGATGATGATTTCTCATTTCAAATATGATGTAGGTACGATGATAATTTTTATATCCATCACATATATGTACGTACATGCATTACATACAACATAAAATTTAATTACAAACATTTTAATTTTTATGATTTCATTATAATAAACTGTAGAAGAAGATAAATTGATTATGTTCAGTAAACATGATATTTTGTATGCGTACTTACGTATTTATGTAGATTCATTTGAAGGAACTTATAATATGAGTTAATAATAATATTATATGTATACTTCCATTTTATCCGTATATAATTAATTAGGCACATATGTATGTGTGGGTGTATACATGAACATATACATACCACAAAATATTAATTTTTGTTAATGAAATTTTTATTAAGGAAATAAAAAAAAAATTCGTGTAAAAAATAATGTTGAGAATTAATTTTAAAATAACCGTCGTTTTATAAAAAATTTTACTGTGTGTCTTTGTACAAGTATGAATTCTTTGTTGATGTAGGTACTCATTGGGATTCACAGCTCAATACAATACGTTATCATAAAAATGTTACGTACAATTTTTTTTTAAAGGCGAATATTATTAATTGATTAAAATTAATTTAATTACCTACTTGAATTATTGCCAGTTGATTATTCTTGCCAAGTTAGAAAGTCTATTTGGGTATGATGTTCATTCAACCATTCATTTTCAACCATCGATTTTCAAACCGATCATGTTATCTTTGTTTAAGGAAAATGTTAAATGAATGTGAAGAATGTTTTTTGTGCTAATTTTTTCTATTAAATACAGATGTTATTTATAAGTATGTATGTGGGTATGTAAATTTTTTATTTAACGTACTATTAAATATAAAATTTAATTTTGTACCATGTACCTGGACTATATATATTTCCAGATAAATATTAGAGTCCTCGGTAGTATAGTGGTCAGTATCCCCGCCTGTCACGCGGGAGACCGGGGTTCGATTCCCCGCCGGGGAGGCATTTTTTTTCTAATTTTTTTTTTTTTGCTTCCTTATTTATAATACAATTATAATACCTACATATGTACATACATACGTATATTCTTTTATAACCAATTTATAATCAAATAGAATATCAAGTGCAAGATTTCTAATACATTTTACTGTTTTTTTTTTTTTTTTTTGTTGATAATTTATCTACATTTTCTAAAATGCTACATTTTAAGCTATTAATTGTAACATTGTAAATTTTTGTTTTTTATTATTATTTCCGTTTTTGATAAAATAAAAAGTTCTAACTACTGTTTGATATTATAATGTAATTTTAGATGACCCAATTTACAATTTTTTCATTCTTTATTTTTTTGTTTTTTGGTAATCTAAATTTAAAAACTGGAAATGGAAGTAGGTAGCACCGATGATATTATTTTTAATTATCTTTTTAATATTTAATTATTAATAAGGATATACAAAAACTAAACGAGAAATAAAATAAAACAATTTTTAACTGAGATTTCAATAATATTGAAAACTGAAAAAATGTATCAAAAAAAGAGAACACGGTTATTTTGTTTTACAATTTAAAAAAATTAAATATTAATTTAGTAAGATTTTCTGATGTCTACTTAAAAGTCATTACATATTATTAAATGACTAATTGTGTATCTACGTTAGGAAATGGAAACAGCAAGAATTTCTTGAATAGATAGGTAGGTACCTACTATCATTACAATTAATTTGTATCTATAACATGATAACAACTTCAACATACACCAATAATAAATAATGTTTTAATTATGGTAGTAGATAATAGAAGACCAGTAACATTTAAAACTCCCTTTCCATTAAGCCTTAAATACACAATAATGTTCCATTTACAATTGACAATTTGATATAGGTCTCAAGATATCACTGAAAAAATTTCACTTATTTTCACCTTCGAATAAAAATATTCTCCAAGATTTTTTAATTTTATTTATTTTTTAACGGTCGTCGTACCTACTTTTACTAACTTTAATTAACTTAAATATAAATAATTCAACATATAAAAATCACAAACATAAACTTTTTATTTTGTATTTCTTTAACACCAATGAAATTTGTGATTTTATTATTATAATCATCAAACCAAACCACAATGGTTTTAATTCTTTTAAAGACTGAAAACATTTTTAAATATTTCTACTGAGACCTTTTATCATTGTTTTACATATTCAATATTTATATTATTATCGTTATACACGTATTTAACTACATTATGATTATGTATTTTATAATAACTCAAACATTATTTTTCTCTTTATACTTCTTTCATATTATAATGACCAATATGTATATTAACCAAAAGCTTATCTAATATACATTAATAATGTAAGACGTAAAATAAAAAATTAAAAAAAAAAAAAAAAAATTCTTAGTATGAATTCTTTATCACCATCTCTCTGCTATAAAAATTTTGTAAACACGATATTTTCTAAATTTTTATATTTTATGCTACACATGTTTTACATGCGTTTTATATCTTCCACACAAAAAATTTTTTTATCTAATTATCATATTTATGCTCTTAGAAAATAAAATCAATAATATTATTGACAAAAACTAGTTCTTAAGAAAAACAAAAAGAGTAAAATAACAATTCGCGCGTAATATTATGTCACATCACACTAATTAACTTTAATAAAATATATGTATATATTTTTTTTTCATTTCATTTCATTGTTCATTTTTTGTTTATTTATATATTTTATTGTTTTCATTTCAAATGGTCAAATAAATACACACATTTGACACATCGTAAACAAATTATGTATTATGTATTTACCAATACCCAAAATAATAAAAACAAAAATATAAACAAAATAAAACAAAAACAGCTGATCAATTTTCGTGCATTCATTTAAATTCAACATAAATTCAGCATATATGTACGTATCATTTCAAATCATTTAAAATTCGAATGTAGATTCTAGATTCAAATTTCATTAAATTCAATTAATTCTGGATTATGAAAAAATAAAATCAAATCATCAGTAAAATATGTATATCCGAAATTTAAGTAAAATTTTCCATGCAAAGATGCTTTTTAATCACGGCATCTTTTTAATAACTTTATATTTCTATTCATGATGAAATTAAAAATTAAAATTAGCAAAGTGAGCGGAAATTGGTCAAAAATTTTCGTTTATCGTCAATCGCTTTGTTGATGTTGTGTTTACTTACACTATAATATAATACATAATACAAAATGTGTCATGTGAAGCTGTCATTTCGAATTTAATAAAGTATGAAATCAACGTTAATTGTTAGGCATCCATTACTTTGTGTTATAAAAAATAAATAAATATTGATTTTCTGTGTTTTTTACATTTAGTTTTGGTTAAATTTTAAGAAAAACAAAACTGTATTTTTCACAATCGATTGTTCTTTTTTACTTTGACATATTTTTTTAAATTCAGTAAATTTTAAATAAACATGTCCGAACTATCAATTAACATTATATACGAGAAAACTTGTCGTGCCTGTGCAAAAATATTTGATAAACATTTTTCAATGGTTCACATTTTTGATGATATAAAAATGGGAATAAATGAGACGTACACATTTAATGTAGCAAATGAATTAAATTTACTTAATATAAAGGTATATAAACATGATAATTACATACATAAGTACATATCTACAGCATATTGATGTACAGCAGGGACACGGACACTCATTTTGTATCTTATTTTTATCACATTTATCCAAATTATTAAAAACTTTCTTATATGTATGCAAAAAAAATGAAAATAATTGCTCCTACACAGAATTTTAAATAATAGAAAAGAGTTTTAGGTGATCTAATATTTAGATGTTAAAATATTCTAAAAGAAAGAAAAAAAAATAGTAGTAACTGCTGTATATTTTATGTGTGCTTGGCTATGATATACAATAGCGGTATAACAATTGATTGAATAAAAATAAAATTTAATTAATGATTACAGATTGGTAAAAATGATGGTCTAACACAAGAAATATGCATAAATTGTGTTAACGAAATATCAAGAATTTTTTCATTTCGTAAATTATGTGAATTATCTCAGATAAAATTGAAGCAATTATATGATCCACTTGATATATTAAATTTAAATAATGTAGTAAGACTTAACGTCGAGAATAAAAAGTTTGTTCAACTTAATCAGGTAAACAATTTTCATGATTTTTTCAAAACAATAATTTCATTCATTCCAAATAAAAAATTTGTTTTTTTGTTAGAATTCCGTATCTTTCCCTTCAATTTTTCAAAAAAATACGATTACTGAAGATATTTCGAATGTCCAGTTTTCAACTCACAAAATTCAAAGTCCACAACCAACAACAAGTGAGAATGCTTTGAATGAAGTAATTTTATTTGATTGCGATAATACATCACAATTTTTTTCAGAAAAGGTAAAATAATTTTGTAATTTGTTGTATTCGATAGTTATAAGATAATTGTTACATTTATTCTTTATTTTCTGAAAAATAGGATGATTACTCAACTAGTAAGGAATCAGTAATGGATGTAGACCCCCTATTTGATTCTGATGAAGACGATTGTATTATAGAAGAAACCCCAATTTTGAAAACAAAGGTTTCGAATAAAAAATTTAAAAGCACTCAAAACTCCATTTCAAAAACTAAAAGTAAACAAAAAATTAACAAATCGATAAATAAATTTGATGAAAACAATAAAAATGCTACTGTAGTGATGACTGATGTTGAAAATAAAGGGAATTTAAAATCTTTAAATAAAAATATCTATACATCTGAATCAGTTACAGCATTAACTTCAAAATCTGTGAGTTATTATAAATTTTATAGAATTATATTTTTGCCTTATTTCCGTTTTATTGTCGTAAACATAGGATGAATCGAAAGCAAACATACAAAAATGTTCTGATCAAAATGTGATAGTGGAAGATGATTTAATAAAAGAAATCGGAAATAAAATTAATGAAAACATGGATTACTCTGATTTAATTGATGAGGAAAAAATAGTTAAAAATGAAGATAAAGATACACTTGATACAGATGAAATGGAAATTTTTGCATCGAAACAAATTAATAGCGATGATGTTGATCAACCATCTTTGGTAAAAGAAAATGATAAGATTAAACAGGTAATTTAAATGCAAAAATCATTAGAAATGAATACAATCTTATTTATTTTGAATATTCTTTTTTTTTTCTTTTTTAAAGGAAAAGGTTTTACCATGTTCGATTTGTAATAAATTTAAATATTTTAGAAGACTTAAACGAGATAATTGTATTTATTTAAAAAAACAAAAAATTTCATTATTATCTGATTTTTGTTGCTATTATTGTGATGAAAATTTCGAAAATAAACAACAAATAAGTGATCATATTCGAGAAATTCATCCAATTGATAAACCATTTTTATGTATTGATTGTAATCAATATTTTAAAAAGCATTCAAATTTTATATTACATAATACATTAAATCATATATCAGAAACGGACTTAGAAGAATTAGATGAAATAAATAATTATGAGATAAAAGAAAAATTCAATATACAAATGTGTACTGAATGTAATAAATATAAATTTGAATCAAGAATTCATATTGATCGTATGTATTGCGCAGAATTAAAAAATAATCATGAATTAACAGAATTATTAGAAACAGATTTTTGTTGTTATTATTGTAATGAGAGTTTTTATAATATTGAAATTTTAAAAGATCATATTATTAATAATCATTCATATAAAACACCATTTAATTGTTTAAATTGTAATGAAAAATTTATGTATTATAAAGAGAAACAAAATCATTTTGATTCAATACATAGTAATCAAAATCAAATACAATGTAGTATTTGTAACATGAATTTTACATTAAATCATGATTTTGTTGAACATGTTAAACAGCATTCTGAAGATAAGTCTCTAATAAAAAAAAATGAAATAATTTTATGTAATATTTGTAATAAATATAAATTCTTAATAAGATTTGATAAAGATCGTATTAAATGTGATCATTATGAAAAAGAATATCGTAAATGTTCATCAGATAAAGAATACTGTTGTTATTATTGTAATGAAATTTATGATGATAAAACTAAATTACATGAACATATATTACATAAACATTCAATTACTAATCCATTTAGTTGTAGTGTATGTAATGAAAATTTTCAAAGTGTAAATTTTCGTATTAAACATTATATAAAAAATCATGGAAATATTGATGCATATGAATGTCCAATATGTGATTTAAAATTTAAAAGACGACAACAATATAATGAACATAAAAATCTTTATCATACAAATAAATCATATGAATGCACAATATGTTTAGAAAAATTTTATAGTATTGAAACATTACATCGACATAAATTAAAACATGAAACAGTTCCAACACTTAAATGTAAATATTGTGATAAATTATTCACACAGAAAAATATAAAACATTTACAAGAACATGAAATGATACATTTAGATGTACGTCCATTTAAATGTGAAACATGCGGTAAAACATTTCGTATTAGAAATACTTATCAAGTACATTTAAGATTGCATACTGGAGAGAATCTTAGTATATGTGAACTTTGTGGAAGAAGTAAGAGTAAAATATAAAATAATACCAAATGATGTATATTTTTTAAGAATATTAATTATTGGAATTTTTTAAAAATATTTTTATTAGGTTTTACAGCAAATTACTTATTAAATATACATATGAAAAACGCACACAATGATGGTAATGTGTATATGTGCGAATTTTGTGGAGAGAATTTTAAAGAATTACATTTACTTAATCATCATAGAAAAAAACATGATGATCCTGCATTTACTCCTACAATTAATACTACTGAAAATAAAAATAAACGGAAATATGTACCTAAAGAGAGATATATACATAAGATATCATTTAAATGTCCAATATGTGAAAAACTGTTTCAAACACCGTTAGCGTTTAAAAGGCATTTAAAATTACATGATAAAACGCGTAAATATAAGTGTCCTGATTGTCCGTATTTTTTTGATCATTCATGGGGATTAATTGTACACAGTAGGGTAGCACATCCCAAAGAAGGAGTTTTCAGTTGTCATTGTGGGAAATCATTCAGTTCAGAAGAAGAAAGAGATCAACACAAAAAAGATATTCATACATGTAATTTGATTTATATTCTATTTTTTAATTTTTTTTTTTAATTATTTTTTTATTTTAGATAAAAATAAAAGATGTTCATATTGCGGTCTAATATTAAATAGCAAAACTACTCATAAAAAGCATGAACGTGAACATATAGGTGATACAGCTTATGAATGCTTGATTTGTGGTGACAAATTTTTATGCAATCAGGATTTACGTAGTAAGTTATATAAAATGAAAATGAAATTATGTATACATAAATTTTAATTTTAATTATTTTATAGCACATACTAGAAGGAAGCATAATGTTGAAGAAAATAAAAAAGTTCAGGAACAGATACTGGCTGAAGTTGCTGAACAACTGGGAGTGGGAGGGCAATGTAATTCTCAAACTCAAACATGAAATTCCCAAATATTTTAAATTCCCAAAAGTAAGACAAATTTTTATATAATTTATAATATATAAAGTTTTGGCAATTTTTTGAAATTTGAATTTTGAATTTTGCGAATTTTGTGTTTGGGAATTATGATTTCGGGAATTTTGAGTTTGGAACTTATATGGGAGCCCGACTAATTTTTATAAAATTATTAATTAAAAAAAAATTAATGAAAAAGATTTTGAAGTAAAATTTTTTAAATACATACATACGTACATATTTTATTACGTTTCTTTTGGTTGTACTTTTTTAATTTTACGAAAACTATAATTTCCAATTAGAGATTGTAGGCTCGATTCGATAGTATATCATAAAGACATTATTCGTTTTTGAAATTTACTCTAAAATTTTTAAAAACCGATGCATTGCAATAAAGGAGCCTCGCGAAAACGCATTTTTAAAAATTGAGCTTTTTTTTAATCGAAAGAGCATAAAAAATAAATATTTTGAGGTGGTAATTTTAAGGATACGATTACCGATATCCTTAAAAAAAGCAAAAATCTTTTTTCGTCCTACTCGTTCAGACGTTAAAAATAAACAATGAAATACTACTTTATATCGAAAGCTTATGAGTCGTAGATTGCCCTAAAATACATGCTTAAAGTGACTTTACACTACTTGATTTGTCAAATATAATTTGGACTGTGTCTGATTACACAATTTTTTTACTTCGCCGTAAGTAAGAAAAAAGTAGACTTGATAAGTAATTTTTATGGTAGTGTATATATTATGGCATGGGTGCATGGGTGGAGACGGCCCGCTGGGGCGTGTGAATTTGTGGGGCGGTCGGAGAGGCGTGTGATTGGATGTGCCGGAAAAGCGTGTTAGATGGTGAATGTGATAAAGGGATGCTAGGTGACCATGTTTTGATGGTTAAAAGTTTTATGTAGAAGAGTAAGAGGGCAGAGGATGAACGTAAAAATTCGAATATTAGGTGTGTATTGATTATTGAATATTAGATGCTAGATGATATGATCTAGGGACTTATAGGGCCCAGAGGGTATCATGGGATCATGGGGACCTATATACAACCGATGTACTATCTGGCTGATGGATATTTATGTACAAGAAGTCCCTGAAAATTACTGTTTATTACTGAAATTGTATGAAAATTACTGAAAATTACTACTGTTCACTATTTAATCATTAAAAAACCTAAAAATTCGATTTTTCCAGGAAAACGTGGTTAATACAAATACAACAAACATGTGGTTATACATTTTTGAGTGATTGTTTTCTTCTCTTTTTTTTAAATGAGACATATAGAACTATTACATTTTGGCATTCATAGTGCATTTTTTTGTTTTTTAATGCTTTTATGTATTGTGTTAATGTTGTGTTTTTCTTCGGAAAATATTAGCATCTCTTTTGGTTTTTTTAGTCTAATTTAATTTTCCTTTCTTGTACGTTAGTATCTATGTATATTTTTTTTTGTTTTTACCTATCAATTTTCTTGTCATTTTAAATTCTTCGACGTCAAGTCAATCGATGTCGTTGAATTTGTCTTAACTTTATTATTATTATTATATTAATAAAAGGAATTATAATTATTTTTTGTTTTAATTTTATTTAAAATTTGTGAAAATATATACTGTGTTTTGTGTGTATATTTTGTAATTTAGTTATTTATAAATTGTTAAATTAGTTTTATTGAATTATAATTTCATTTAATTAAAGTACATACATATGATTTAATTTATATCTGTATTTTTAAATCGTAACATAAACCTAATTATCTATGTACATATACTTATCAATTTATCTATAATATTTTGATTTAAGTATATAAAAGAAGAATAAAATTGAAAAAAAAAAAAAATAATAATAATGGATCGTAATAATGGGTATGTAAAATAATGTAAATAAATAAATGTAAACAGTAGACATTTTGTTTTTATTTTTTTTTTACTTTAAAAAAAAAATTAATTTAAAATGCAAAATAATTATTTTGTAGCTAGTGAATATATAAATTTATTTTTGATTTAATTATCTGCCTTTTATTTTAATAAGATATACATATGTAAGGCGACAAGGCCAAATGATATCTCCAAATGTAACAAGAAGACCACCAATGCCTCCAAGGCAGGAAACATTAACACAACATGATGAATTGATAAAATATATTAAAGAAGCCTGGCACAAGGTATATTCATTAAAATTATTTGAGTCATGAAAATTATCAATAATAAATGTATGTATATTTAACCCGATTAACAGTTTGTAATTACGTCTTTGAAATTATATCTAGGCATTGCAATTAAAATAATTTCAAGCCTTTTATTTTAACACTAGAAATTCAATTCTAATAAATAGTAAACTATAATGTCTTAAATAATAGATCTGTAAATAAATTCAAAAACTACCATTCCATAAAAATTTGTATTTTATAGACTTTGGTATAAATTTTCTGTATCAACATTTAAAAATGTAATAATGTAATGTCTGAAAATCAAAATAAACGAGCAAAGTACTTCGTACAATTCTAAAATCCAAACATATGTTCTGAAAAACATTCCAATCAAGAGATTTAATAAATTGAATTTTGTTCTTTTACAGGTGACCACGGAACCAGGTCCTCATGGTGGTCCTGTATTTTATAGAGAAGCTGATCAACCACGTTTACCTGGTTTTACACCATTCGATTTAGAAGGTTATTGGGGTCAAAGACTTGTTCAAAATATAAATATTTCACAAGGACATCAATAGATAGATTTCACAATAAAGACTACATTTAAAAATAAAACATGAAAATTAAAGTAAAAATAAAAAACAAATAGAAAACATTAATATAAGATTTAAACAAAATACAGATATATATTAATAATTATTACTATTACAACAATTGTTCTTTATTCAATACAAACAAAAATAATTAAGAATAGACAGTTTAAAAGATTTGATAGAAAAAAAAAAAATTTCACACTGAATATACATTAGCATATTAAATTATACTAATTACTATGTATATCTTTTCATTTAGATAAAGAAAACAAAACATGAAAAATGATTTGCTATAAAATTATAGAAAAATCAATAGATACGTGTTTTGAAAACAGCAAAAAATATACTCCTGTATAAAAGTAAACACCATTTTTTAATAATTAAATGAAATATATAAATTTTCTTTTTTTCAAAGAAAGAATAAAATAAAATTTTAAATGAGCTGCCAATATTGATATAATTTAAACAAAAAAAGGATAAAAAAATTATTATACATATTTCAATTGCAATGGCTCAAATAAGCAAGGGAAATGTGTTAATACACAATCAAAGGAAAAATATTTCATATTAGTGTAGGTATAAATAAATTTTAATGAATTATACAGACACACACATACAAAAAACATTAATAAATAATTGGGCATACATTGGACATTATAAAACATTAAACATTTATATAAAAATTATTCATTATTAATTATAAAAATAAAAAAAAAAGTGTTTAAAAATAATTCCATAAAATCTAGAATTCCAACATTTTGCATATATAATTTTGTTGTCTTATTTCTTGTTCTTATCTATTTTTATTTTCCTTTCATTTTTACTTATGTTATTTTTTAATGAATTTATATGTGTTCCATTTTTCTTTTCGAAAAAAAAACAAACATTCATTTTTTTTATTTTATTAACTCTAATTTATTTTTCTTTTATTTTAATGTTCTTTTTTTAAATTATGTAATTGCCTCATTACATTTTATTTTACAAGTAAAATTTTTCAATTAAATATTTATTGTTTTTATTTTTTGACTATTAATACGAAAATGATTTTAAAAAAGAAAGATAAAATCTTCAAAATATTTGAAAATGCAATTATTATTATTATTATAATTACTGTAATAGTAGATATTTTATGTAAGATAAAAATTGATTATTAAATTATACTACTTGATTATATTGAAGATATTAAATAGAGTTAAATGAAATCAAACAATTAAAAAAAAATTTTTTATTAGCATTATTTGTTTCTAGAATACTATTTTATTTGAAACAAAAGTTCGGATTAAAGTACATATTTAAAAACTGCAAGTAATTAAGTGATTTGAAGTAAGTATTTAAAGCTGCAAGTTGAAAATAATTTGAAATAAAAACAAATTTTTATGGCATTTAATGTAGACAAATTTATGTATTTTAGTTTCTAGATTAATTTTTATCAATTTCTACAATTTACAAATCTATATTTGTAAAAAAAATTAAATATTTAATTTTTAAAAAAAAATCGTTTGGTTATAGTTTTTGTACACTCTAACACATAGATTAAAACAGATAATATTATGAAGAAAAAAAAATTAAATTTATGCAAAACGATTTAAAAATAGTTTAAATGTTTCTTGGATATCATTTGTAAAATTATTTCGAGATAAAGTTTGTTTCAACGCATAACGGCATGCTTTTAAATTATACGTCGGTTTAAACGTTTTATCTTCACATTTTAATAAGCCAAGTTGAATTAAAAAGAAATTCTTAACTCTTGTTATCTGCATAAAAACAAAAAGAAAAAATCATACACATGAAGTAAATAATTTTTTCAAAAATATATGTAAGTATGTACTAACCTGTTTTGTTTTTTCTGCATATTCGAATGCGTCTTTGTAAAGTGCCTCTGCAACATCTAGAGCATCTGATGATTCTTCAGATATCGCTGAACATTTTAATGCAGTAAAAACTAATAATATTAAATAGTCGTCATCTTGGAAACCCTATAATAAAATTAAAAAAACAAGAAATTTTTTTATTTTTTTATTTAATTTTTTCTAAAAAAAGCTAAAAACTATACTACTTCATACCGATAAATAATTCCTAAAGGCATTTATTTTATCTGCTTCTTCAAGTGAATTGAACAATTTAATTGTGGGATGTGGCGTTTTACAAAATGTTTCAATCGTATTTGGTAACTGAGATTCACAAACAAAACTTACACTATTATTTGCTGAACTATACGATTGGTCATTTGTTGAATTTAAACTCTGTAATGTAATTAATTTTAGAAATATAATTGATACAAATATTGGTAATAAAAAATATATGTATGTACCTCCTTAGTTAGAATGCTAACGTAATTAAGATCTTCGATATCATCTTCTTCGGTATCAACAACTACACATCCATTTTCATTATCTATATAAACTTCTTCAGCTCCTGATATTTCTTCAGTTTCATAATTGCTCTCGCATATTTCTGACTCATCTTCCTCTTCTTCTTCTTCATCACCAACATCTTCATCTTCGGATAAACTTCCTAACACATTCGAGTTTTTCGAGCATTGAATTATTTCTTTAATTTGTTCGCAACCATAATAACCAAACTAGAGATAATTCGTTTTTTGTGTTTTTTTATTAATAGAGTAAACAAAACAAAAATTAAAATTCAAGCTTAATACTTACTTGATTGCCTCCAAGAATAACACTACGAATTTTATTTTTGTTTAGCATTGCAGATACCACTGCTATACCACCGTCTGGACCAATTTCATTAAAACCGAAATTTAATACTTCAATATCTGGATGAGCATTTTGTAAAGCATCAGCCAACATAATTGCTCCTTTTGTTTTTAATAAACAATCACCAAAATTTATTTCTCTTAATCTATAAATTAAAATTTATAATTATTTTTATTTTGTATTCAAAATTGTTAATTTAATACAAAGATATATACATACTTTTGCATATGGAAAAATGCTTCAGCTAATGATGCTGCTCCTTTAGCTCTTATTGTATTATCATTTAAATTTAATATTCTCATATTTTTATTCATTTTAAATCCTTCTGATAATGATATTATACCATCATAATAAATACCATTTTGTGGCATACATATTTCTTCTAATGTACCAATTGTTGAAAATACTTCAGATAATGCTTTAGCACCTTCATTCTCTAAACGATTACGTCCAGCTATAAATACTTTTAATTCTAATGGTGTACCAGCTTCAACACTTTTTTTATGACATTCTAACAATGCTTTAGCTAACATTTTACCACCACCAATTCCCAATCCACAATTATTTAATTTTAATTCTTGTAAACTATAACAAGCTGGACTGCTTAATAATTCCATCAATCCAGTCATACCATTTGGTCCCAAAGCATTATCACTGCAATCAAGTACAGTTAAACTTGCACCAGATTTAATAATACCTTGTCCTAAATATTTTAATGCTTGTGGTATTTCAGTTTTTAAACGTCCAGTAAATAAATCTTTCCATAATGCTTTTTTAAATTCTGGATGTTTTTCTAATGCTTTACCAATTACTTTAGCTGCTTCAACACCCAATGTATTTCCTTCTAAATTCAAATATGATAGCGAAGAACATTTTTCAATTTCATCAATTAATGATTTAACTTCTTTTTCATTTTCCCATTTTTGTGATTTCCCTTCAAATGTTACACCGGTTTCAGTGACATTATCAAGTTCTTTTTCTAATTCAACTAAACCAAATTCCGCCATTATTTTAATTTACTTAATAAAATTTAATCAACTCAATTATAAAAAAAATTCCTGAAAATCTAAAATCCAAAATAATGCACGAAAATTAAAATACAAAATCTCAATTATAAAATTAATAAATTGACAAACAAATAGCGCGCTAAATCAGGTTATATTAATCAGTGTTTATACTTATTTTTTAACAAATGTGGTAGATAAGTCTGAAAACTGTGGTAGATTTGAACTTAGTAGTGGTAGTTGTGGTAGATTACAAAATTTAACAAAAAAGTGGTAGATCAACCACATTTGTGGTAAAGTGTTAACACTGCTGCCAACTCCCAATCTTTCCCAATCTAATTGACAATTTCACATCATTTTGACATTTCTATTTTCCTATCTTTTCCGGTTCTTTTCGTGTCGAAACAACTAGCAAAATGAAGTGAGTATAATATTATAATAAAAAATAATTCATTTTTTTCAATAACATCAAATTATTTAAATGAATTTCATGATTTTGTTTTGACTATTTACAAATGTAAAATTTTACTAAATCTGAAATTTTTCAATTTTTTAGGATTGGTTTATGCTCATTTAGTGGATACAAAATTTACCCAGGCCATGGGAAAACTATGGTTAAAGTTGATGGAAAGGTAAAAAAAATTTACAATTATCTAAATAAAAACCAGTTAGTGAAATTTATAGATTGATTTAAAAAATGAAAGTTGTAGTCGAAATTTACGATTTGTTTATCAATAATTAGTTCTGTTTGGGCATATAAAGAATGTACCTCAAAAAGTTTCAAATAAAAATTCAATATAAAAATGAATCAACTATACTGTGACTGTGAATATGTATTCTTTAATTTCAATTATCATAATATTAAGTCAAAACAGTCCTATCATGTTTGCAAAATTGTACCAAACATTATTTTCTAATATTAACTGTCGTATTCACATATGTATGTTTCGTATAAGTACATAATTTTGATATTTTCCATTTTTTCTTTTTAGACATTTACTTTCCTTGATAAAAAATGTGAACGTTCATATTTAATGAAACGTAATCCACGTAAAGTAACATGGACTGTATTATATCGTCGTAAACATAAGAAGGGTATTGAAGAGGAGACCCAAAAGAAACGTACCCGTAGAACACAAAAATTCCAACGTGCTATTGTTGGTGCATCTTTGGCTGAAATTATGGCTAAAAGAAATATGAAGCCAGAAGTACGTAAAGCACAACGTGAGCAAGCAATTAAAGCAGCAAAAGAACAGAAACGTGCTGTTAAAGCAGCAAAGAAGGCAACCCAACCAGCACCAACAACTAAACAAAAACAACCACCAAAACAAAAAGCTGCAAAAATTACACAAAAAGCTGCTCCACGGGTTGGAGGAAAACGATAAGATGAAAAATGTGTGAATTTTGTAAGAATTCATTTTTTTAATTTTAATCTTATGGTGTACGTTTAATTTTTAAATAAATAAAAATTAAGGAAGAAATCAGAAAAAATAGTTTCTTCTACATTAAGAACATCAAAATATCGATCTTAATAAGTTAAAATCCAAGGAATATAAATTACCTACGATTTTTAAGTGAGATATTACAAATTTCTAAAAAAATGAAAATTTTTCACTCTATCGGAAATCCTTATCCAGTTAAATTCCTATTGTAGTTAAATAAAAATTTACTGAATGAAGTTATCAATTTAAAAGTTTATAATTATTTTAACAAAAATTAATTAAAATCTTTATTTTTGATCTTAAAATTTAATTGAAAAAATATTTTATGTATTACATACTTAGGTATGTATTTCTGTATATTTACAATATATAAATTTAATCAAAGAACTATCCGTTTAAATATTTACATACATCTTTTATGGACAGATATTACACAATTGAAAAATTTCTTAAACTGAAAATCCTAATTTAAAAATAAGTGGTAGAATTCATATGCATGAAGCGATCGTCAATTGCATCAATTCAGCATATCAAGACAAGCAGCTGAGTATTTGTAAATTGATGATTACTTTTTGTTTATAAATTCTACGATTTTTACAGAAAAATGGCTATACTCATTAACGATTTACATTATCACGGATCGTTAATAGGTTTGCTTAATTAAAATTTAAAAAAAATCAATGACAAAAATTTACAGTTACAGAAAAAAAGAATTTAGCTAAAATTACATGTTGGCTGAATTTCTATTATATAAATTGTATTATACCTTAGAAAAAAAAAATAGTGCAAAACGATTATATCAATTACATCCTAATGGTAATCCAAATAGTTTTTCCCATGATTGTCCAATTGCATTCAAACAACTATCAGCATTTTCACGTGTTATAAATTCACATTTCCATAGTTCAGTTTTATCATGTGTTTCATCCAAAAAATTTATTGAAAATATTGTTGGATTTGTTGTTGATCTATCAATTTCAATTAAATTACTCATTAATTGTTTAATACCTAGTTCAATATTTTTATCAGAATTATTTGATAACCATGATAAATTTGATTTTGTTAAATATAAATGTGAATCAGTTGTTAATAAGCCACTTAATGTGTAACAATTTGTTTCAGTATCACAATTATAATTATTATTGCCATTATTGAATGTTGTTAAAATTTCACATTTATTTAATAACGAGAACATTTTTAATTGCTCTGAATCAGTAAAAAATGATAATTTTCTTAAAGTTTTTTCTGATATTTGATATTCAATTGCACAGGTCGGTGGTAAAGGATTATCTGTAAAGGAAAAAAAAATATATATGTATATATATTTACATTAATATATCATTAAAACAATTTCAATATTAATTTATTTCTTCAACAGATACTTACTAGCAAAAAACAATAATAAACTATCGGTTCGTAATATGTCTTGTAATAATAATAAAAATGATCCCCAATTTCGTATTTTAAATGATAAACCAATATGCCATGGTAATAATTGTATCATTTCAATACGATCAATTTTTATATTTATTATTTGCTTTAACCATTTTGATATATCATCATTCTCGTTACCAATTATTTCCATAATATAAAATTTTGTTGTTGACATAACAACAATACCATCATATAATTCATGATTTTGTTCGTTGTAAATTTTACTTTTAACTAACCATTTAAAATGTTCATTTGGATCATCGAATTTTGTTTGATAAAAATATAGTTTTAAACGATGATCAGCATCATCAAAATTTTCATAATTAAATTTAAATTTTTCTGTTGTTGTTGCTGATGATGATGAATTTATATTTAAATCAGAATTTGTATTTGATTTTTGTGATCGAGTCATAAGTATATTAGTAGACTGAAATAGACCTAAAAATAAAAATAATTAATGTATATTGTACAGAAAAATTTAAAAATGAATTACCTCCTAACATTGATGATATTATTGATTCGTCTTTTTTATTGTCTTTTTCCGAAATGCTTGTTATCGGTATAGTACAAAAAACATCTTTATTGCTAGTAGCATTTGTTCCACTCATTCCAACACCGATTGATGATGATGTTACATCTGAAATTGATCCCTTATCATTTTGTTCATATGTTGTGCATATACTATCTGTAACAGATCCAGATGAACTACTTTCCGTTAAATTTGCATTCGACAGTAAACTTTTTTTTCCATTTGAATCACTTGTGATACTCTTCTTCAATTCTTCTGATCCGATTACATTAATACCCACAGGTTCTTCTACTTTAACTTCATATATTGATTCTGTATTCATTTTCGAATTTATTTCGTTGGTTTTTGCAGTTGATATTTCTTTATTACTCGTATTATGACCATCAATATTCCTTAATTTTTGTAAATCATAATTCCATATTGCACTGTCGTTACCTCCACCACTACTTAAACTGCGATCTTCAATTGTTTCTAATGATGGTATTTGTACAACTTTTCTTTCCTCAGATGTTTTACGACTATTACTGGTAGTTATTATAACACTGCTATTATTACTATTTGATGCTGTAATAAAACCAATACCACCACCACCATCTAATACTTCAATACTACTTTGACTTGGATTACTTAATATTTCAACATCACTTTCATAATTACTTTTATTACAAAAATTTAATAAATCAATATCACGTTCATTTGTTGAACTACCAGCAACACTTTGATTTGAATCAAATGAACTTTGCGAATTTGATATTTTTGAACATGACGATGATTCGTTTAATGAACCAGCTGAACCTAAAAATACATTATTTTTAATTATTCATTTATAATTATTATAATCAAAATATATGCAAAAACTATTCAATTGAATTTCTATGAATTTAGTGTATATTTTTATTAGTTTTTCTTTACGTTTATTACTTAAATTCTTGTTAGTTGACATTCTCCAATGGGTTCCTTTTCCCATTCCTTATTAATAAATGTAATATCAATCATTATAGTAGAAGTGGTAGTAGTAGTAGTAGTAGTAATTAATCATGCAGTTTAATAAATTGAGAAAAAAATAAAATATAAAATTAATTAAAAGATCACTACAAATTTCTAATTAAATCAGTGAACTACAATTTATACATTGTTCATAAAATTTTCTTAATATGTAACATGTTTTTTTTTCTCAAGTGATTATAAGACTACAAAATCCAACTTTCTTAAACAAAAGTACAGGTCATTCATTAAGTAAACTTTATGAACATAACATAATATCAAATATTGCAATAGGTTATATAAAAATGAAATATTCTATCAGTTTTAAAAATGAAAATAAAATTAAAGTATAAGATTGCTTGATATGATTTCTTCTTAAAAAAAGATGCAGTTATTTTATTAATTAATCTAAACCATCTCACACATTCTACCCAAAAAACTGTTTACCTAGGCTGCTACTATTTGAAGTATTATCATCAATTAAACAATTCTCACCGGATGTATTATCATTATTAATTCCATGTAAATTTACAGCTGATGTCGATTTTGCTTCTGTTTGTATTGTAGCAGCTGTTGTTGCTGTTATTGCTGCTGCAGTTGTATTAACAAGAGTAACTGGAATTGAAGACTTTTTCTCTGTCAATAATTCCTTTTTATATTCTAATGACGCTGAAACTCCAGGTGATGGTTCAATAACTTCAACTACATATGCACTTTTACATTCTGGACAAAAAATATCTTCAAAAATAAAAGGTAAGAAAAAAATAAAAATTTATATATGTATATACTAATATTTTAAGCATTTATATTCAAAAAATGTTATGTAATTTTATTTTACCTAAATTTTTCTTATTTGTGTTTTCTCTTGAAAATTGACATGCACAATTAACACATCTGTATACGATTTGATTCATTTCTGATAGAAGACGTTTAGATAAAATTTCACGTAAATAGCTCTGTAGTTCCTTTTAAACAGAAAGATAAAATTCATTATAATCAAAAAAAAGATCTACTTATAACACAAAAGTAAAAAAAAAATATTATTTTCACACTTGACATAAATCCTCTTCAACTGTATAAACTCTTTCTTTTTTATCCTTTTTAACAGTATCAAAATTGATACGTATTGTGTTTGCTTTAATACGATCACAACTTTGTAAAATTTTTAAACTCCATTTAGTTTTTGTTCTAAAAAAATAAAAATATGAAAATACAATAAATGTATAAGTACACGTATGTACAATTTATAGAAATTTATTTTATCTAGAAAAAAAAAAAAAAATACCTTCTTGTTAAAGTATCTCTTTCCTTAATTGATGTGTCTGATACAGTTAACAGTAATTCATTACTTGGATCTGTATCATAAACAATATAGGTATTTTCGTTATCTTCTGGCTCTGAAACTATATACATGCAAAAAAAGAAAGGAAAAAAATTTATAATTTAGAATAAACAAATCCGTACTTTAGTTCGTACCTTCTGATTCATCATTCATAGATGAATAAATGTCATCTAGGATATTTGTATTTTCTTCCATAACTGAATTGTATACAGTATCATCATTTGATGCATTCATATAAAATGAATTATTAGTATTTGCTTCTGTTTCTCCCATTTGAGTTTCAATTTTATTAGATGATTTTACAAGTAAATTTTCTTTAGGTGTTGAAGAAATTAAATTTTTCATATTATCTTCTATTTCATTAATTAATTCTTTGGGATTTCCCTCTTGTTGACTACTCGTTTGTCCTAATAAATCGTCAATTAATTGTTTTGATGTTATTTTATGATTTTTTCTATCTTCATCGTCTTCTTCATTTAATCCAATTACACTCTTTATCATATGTGCATTATCACTATGTAACCAACCAGCACCAAATTTATGACGTAAATCTTCAATTTGTTTTTTCGTTTCTAAATGATCTGTACTTGCTGAAATTATTGTACGACTTTTTAATTTTTTTGATATTCTTGAATTATTGTCATCGTTATTTAATGACGATGAATTTGTTTGTTCTAAATCAATTGTTCTTCTACGTAATTTCTTCTGTTTTTCATTCATGGATGATATCATTTCATTTGTTGCTATTGTGGTTGCTGTTGTTGTTGAAGAATTCATTACTGTTTCAGAATCATTTAATTTAAAACTAGTAATGGATCCAATACTTGATGATGGTGTTTGTGTCTGTAAACTACGATTGTATGGTGTAGTTTGTCCACTAGATTTACCTCTTGGTAAACGTGATGTTAGTACACATTGATAATTTTGATAATTACCAACTAATGCTTTTTCATTTTTCGATAAAGGACTTGAATCTAATATAAATTTAACACTAGCAGTATTCTTATGTAAATAATACGCAGTTGCATCTCGATGATTTGGATGACAATATAATGGATTACCATATAAATTCAGGTACTTTAATGTAATCAATGTACTTATTGGTAACAAATATGTATGATCCAATAGACAATTATCAGATAAATCTAATTCAGTTAATGCATGTAAACGTTGTATACCATTTAAATCTTCAATAAAATTATTATTTAATAATAATATTTGTAAATGTCTTGATGAATCCATATGAAAATGTGGCATAAATGTTAAATGATTAAATGATAAATTTAATATTTTTAAATTTGGTAACCATTTAATTGCCTCAACATTGATTAATTTATTATGACTTAAATTTAAGATTTGTAATGATTGTACAAATTCAAATGATTTATCAATTTTAATTAAGTTATTATAACTAAAATCAATTGATTTTAATTCATTCCATATAAAACCATTTGAATTATCACCACCACAATATATAATAATATCATCAATTGATTTTAAACTACGTATACATATTAAATTTTGTAATTGTCGTCGTAATGGTTGTATACCAATTATCTGTTTTATATTTATCTTTTGTATCTCTAATGTACGTAAACTACGAAATTTTGTTATATCAATAATACCATCGAAATGATCATGATCATTATCAAAGCATTTTATACATAATATTATTGTTTTTTGTACAAAATCATGTATTAATTGTAAATCACGAAATACATCAGATTTTGTTGAATTATTTAGTTTAACAACTTGAAATTGTGATGGTTCATAGGTCTCTGATTGATCAGCGATTAACGTGAATGAATCATTTAAAGCACGTAATAATGAACCTGAAAGATGGAAAACAAATGTTTTAGCAAACATTATAGATATTTTAGCTCTAAAATATTTATATATTTAAATCTTTAAATTAACTACTGATATAGATTTAAACACAAATATAATTTACATTATGATTTACTTTGTAACGAATGTGCAAATTTACCGTCCTAGGGTTGTGATTAGGAAAAAAAATCATGTTAGATTGGTGTAAATCAAATTTTCAAAAAATAGACTGTATACACAATCACATTGTTTACAAATGTTCCAAAAAAATTGTACGTTCTTGAGTTATGGTTTACTAACATAATCATTCAAAGAAAATACTAGTATTTTTTTGAAATGACTATAAATTTATAGTAACTAACATGATCATTTATAAAAAAAAAAATGCAAGCATATGCAAGCAAGTACAATCAATTATTTGATTATCTGAAAATATGCATGTGCAGAAAGCCTATACTTATGTGCACATACTATGTAGTGGAATTCTTCAAATTATAGATTGCAGGTAGAAATTCGATTGACCGTTAAACAGGTAGGTCGTAAAGTGAGGAGTACCTGATTTAACAATTTTAGAAATTCTTGTGTTATTTGATAAATATAAATAAAAGAACTGGTAAATATGAGTAAAATTGTATTAATACATGAGATATCATTTCCATTTTGAAGCGTAGGTACAACAATTTCTAAAAACAAAAATAACGCAATGTTAATGTTAATCGTTAATTTGACTTATTTTACATGATTTTTATTTTAAATCATTTATATAGCTATTAGATATTTTTACAGCTATTTCGTATTATCATATCAACACGATTATTCAAGTTTATTATTATTTTTGTAATTATGAAATCATTCGTTACATACAGCATCAGTACATATTTATATATACTTATTACTTATGTACAATGTATGTATGTGTACACACGTGTGAATATCTATATACGCACAACACATTCATGCATAAATTATGTACCTACATATACTATTATAATCAATTGAGAATAAAGAAAACTTCAATTATTTTCATTTAATAAAATAAACGCTTTGTAAAAATTATTATATGTACCATACACATAAAAATGAAAGAATCAATCCATTTATAGAAAGCTAAAATCATTAGAACTTTTGTCTTTTGACCTATATATTGCATTTGTGTATGATACGATTTATCAAAAAATATTTCTATTTTAAATTTGGAAAAAAAAATTAAATAAATAAATAATAAAATAAAATATTTTACAAAAAATGATGACTCATTATATTGATAGATGCCCGTATGCCGTATGGCCATATATGTATGAATAAAATATGAAATAAATTTTCATTTTATCTCATCACCATTTTTGAATATTGAATTCAATGATTTTATAAAATTGTAAGTATTGCGATTTATTACATTATTAACTTTTTTTAAAACAAAATATAAAGAGAAAATAAATTTACAAAAATAGAAACCGCAAAATATTTTAAATTAGAAACAATGTTATGAAAGCAACGAAATTTTTTATTTTTGTCTTTAGAAAATAATCACTTATAAATATTTATTTTCACTTTTTTCTTATATGTATGTATATATTTATTATGCATTAGTACGTATCTTTTGTTTTTTTATTATTTACCTGATAAAGTTAATTTAAATTCAGAATTCAATACTTTATCACCAGAATCTCGTAATAAATTTGCTAAAGATGTTATTTGTTTTGGATCCATAATAAAAATAAGTACGTAAATAATAAATATATATTTTTTTGTTTTTTATATATACTTATCAAAGTACTTATGTAGTTTTATTTTGTTTTTTTTGAAATGTCTACCCTTTAATTTTTTGTTGCTTTTTGAATTGAACTATTTCTGAAAATTTTTTTTTTTTTTTATTTTAAATGTCAATGTTAAATTGCTTATAACGTAATCAGCTGTTTATAATTTCGAATATTCGAATTTATAAATTACAAGTTACAACTCATAACTTTTCGTGCAATTAAGAAGAAACATAAACAAAAAGCAATTTAGAAAGAAATGACATTTCGTGTTACTGAAATCTTACAAACAATTGTATGGTTTCATTCTTGTTGAGATTTTTTTGTTTTTTTTTTCTTTTAATTAAGTTGGGTGGGATACATCCAAGTCCAAGTATCCGATTTTTAAAATAAATGGCTCAGTTATTAAAGTATACTAAAAGTTAGATGGCAAATAGATCAAACCACAATTATATTCCCTCCTACACAATTTTATTTAGTCTTTACAATGAACATAAAACAAAAAAGAAAAGAAAACAATGAAAATAATCCTAAATCAAATTAATATCATGCTCCATAACACATTTTACTTATAATGTACAAAAAATCAATTTATCTGTAATCTACATTGTTCTAGGTTTTTTTTTGTTTATTTTACAATACAAAAATCCGTATTTAATAATAATTACATCTTTTTTATGTTTGAAAATTATGTAAGTATGTATTTTAATTTTTTTTATGTTAAATACTTAACAATTTTTTATATTCGAATATGTTATCATATTTAAATATTTTTTTTTTATTTTTTTTTAATCCATTATATTAAAAAGATTATTGATAAAATTAATACTTTTCATGTTTTGAAATTAGAAATTTCGTTTTCATGTACTTAAAAAATGTTATTTTGTTCGAGATGGTCCTTTTTTCTGATTATATTACTTATATGCGTATAAAGTGCTACCGCTCTAATTCGTTAATACATAATGAACATTTTTTTTTTAATTTTAAAAGTTTCATTTCTTTACCGACATTTACTCAATAAATTATATATTATTTATATATAAACAAAATTTATATATGCATTTAAAATACTAGCTTTAAACTGCCATAACAAAATGTACACATTTACAAAAAAAAGGAAAAAAAAAATAAAAACAATGAAATAAAAATTTTGAAAAGAAAAATAGAATATTTTGGTAAATTTAAATTTATACATACATACATGAGTTTGTATTTATTTGATTTAAGAATGATATTATTTTTCTAACTAAATTTGATATTTGATTATTTTTAGACAAAAAAAAAAAAAAAAAATTAAATAAATAAAAGGAAAACGGCAAAAAAATATTTAGCAACATTAATTCGGTGCTTGTTGCTGTGGTGCTAAACGTGTCACGAAATTAATGCCACCTCTCAAAAGTTTTTGTACAACTGTCGGTGAACGTGCAGCTAATGCTTCTGTTGTCATTCGTAATTCACTAAACATATTACGTGTATATGGATTTCTTCTTGAACTATAACGCATAACTATGAAATGGTAGTAAACAAATGGTGTCATCAAGCCAGCACGACCACTAAAAATAAAATTAACAAAAATATTTAAATTTATTAACACGAAACGTTATTATTATATTTTTTTTGTTTTTAATTACATGAAGACATAAATTATAGTCATTGGCATTAATATAATTTCAGCAAATGCTGCCATACGTAATATATTTGTTGTTTGAAATTCAACAATTGAAATGAAAAATCTTGCACCCCACCACGAATTTTGTCCAAGTAACTAAAACAAAAATAAAAATTATGTATATTTTTATATTTCATACAAAATATATTTATTTGCTTACGTCCAATAATTTTAAGGAATAACTTGATGCATGCAATACTGCAAATAATACAACGGGCAGTAAAACTGGTAGTACTGGATTAACTGATAAAAATATCAATGAATAAAAGAAATAATGGCATGAATCTTCAACAAATAATCGTGATATGAATTCTCTTGAAAATGTAAATGCTGGTAAACGTTGATGCAATCTTAATGCACTTGTTGCTGCATTTGCCAATAAAACTTTATTATAATTACTTTGAGCATTTCTGTAATGAATAAAATTTGTTCATTAATTTTTCTTTTTACTTTTATATCGAAAATTAATATAAGAAAAATATATTTACCCAAATATTGGCAATACATATCCGATTGCAAATATGATTGTTAATAAACGTGTTGCCCATAATGCGACGTCAATTTTATTTGCTTTTACATGTTCAATTAAGCGAACTTGTAATGAATCACCACCTGGAGAAGGTGTTGGATTTGATTGTGGTGATGTTCCACTTGATGTGTCCCTTGTTTCATCTCCCATATTTCTGAAAATACAAATTAATTTCAAAATGATTTACTTATTTTTTTAATTATTTTAAAAATTATTCAGTTCATATTTTTAAATAGAAATATATATTCTTAATTTGTATCACCTTACTGTTAAAGCATAACAATCTCTTCTAAAACCGAAAAAATCATTTGATATAAAATGTAAACCAATTATATCGATGTCATTCGTTTGATTCATTCTAACAGAATTTAAATTCTCTTATCAAATTTTCATTTGTTACTTATTTTATGAAAATTTGCTTTATTAATGAAAAAAGGTTACATTATTTTTAAAATGATAATACATAATGATAAATAAACAAGAATTGAACGACAAATTAAATTATGTTGGAATTATTTAAAATTAAATGTCAACATTTTAATTAACATTGAATTTATAAATAAATAAAAAGAAAGATGAAAACAAGAAAAGTTATTTTGTTAAAATTTGGAGGTTTTTTTTTTTTTCTTTTATAATAAATTTAATAAAACTGAACATTAAAGAGGGTGATCTTAAAAGTATCTAAACTAAATTTAAATTAAATTTAATTTAATTTAATGTTACTCAAATTTTTCTGTACTTTAGCTACTCTACATAGAAATAAGTGTATGCTTTAGGTAAGTGAAGGATATAAATTAAATTAAAATTAACAATTAGGTAAAATAAGATCAAGAAAAAAATATACCTACATATAGGTACATATATTTAAAGTACCTACCGAATAATTATTTCAATCTTATCTTATAGAAAATTTCTTTATACTAAATTTTAAATATAATTTTTTATTTATTTTCTAAATTCATACTTTTTTCACAATTGTGTAATAATAGCACGTGGGTTTTGTTTTGTCCTCAGTCAAATATACAAAAGCTAACAATTTTATTTTATTATTATTATCATCGTAAAAATGTAAATAGCATTATCATTGTGATACTAAAAAAAAAGTGATTATAAAACTAATAATATGCGTAGAAGACGTTACACGTATGTATATTATTTAATAATACTATATACCTACCTAGCCTAGCTACCTAGGTATTTTTTTATATATGATGATACATACAAGTATGTACATATTATACATGTAGACCAAAAGTAGACAAAATATTACATATCACATAACGTATGTATGTGAATGGAGTGTATATTGACTAATGACTAGTCGTGTGTTTATCTTTAAAATACACAAACAAAAAAAAAAAAAAACTGGAAAATGAATAAATCAACCCATAAACGAATTAAAGCATTTCTCTACACAATTTTTTTTTTCGTCTAAACTGCTATTCAACAGTAATGATTTATAAGATTGCATGATAATTTTTTTTTATCATTATCTTTTGTAGGTAGGTTGAAGTGTATTTTTTTTTTTTAAATTAAGTAGAGAGAAAGTACACTTGATTTAGCGCTCTAAAAACCAGTACGAGTGTATGTACTACAACTACAATGTACAATATACTATATGTGCACATGTAATGTGTAGAGAAAACATTTAATTTATTGATTATTATTACTAACTTTTAATTAGATATTAACCTTTTAACACAATTAAAAAATACTGTATCTTTTATTATATATGTAGGTAGTCTGAAAAGCGAATCAAAAATTTAAATTTAAATCAAAAATACAAAAAATTTAAGTAAACAAAAGAAAACAAGTGGTATAAATATCAAAGATTTAAGACATGCACACTACAAGCACAGCTTTTTTTTTTGTTTTTTAATGCATATAAAACAGGTATCCGACAATTAATTGTTTTTCGTTGATAATCAATTTTTTCCAACTTTGAAAACTCGTGTCTATTGATTTTTTTTACTTTTAAATTTTGATTATTTTAACAAAAAAAAAAGTATTTAAAAAAAGTCTGAAATGAAATTGTAGGAATTTGAAAAAAGTTGTTTGCAAAAATAAACGAATATGACATACTAAGTATATTGTACGCACACATAGATAATGTAGATATAACATGTTTATATTTCATAATTGTTAATAATTATTTAGTAAATTGAAATTCTTGCGCAATTTTTTTTTTTTTTTTTAATTTTTATTATAATAATTGAGATGAATTTAATGAATAGTTAATTAATAACCGGTTAGTTACAGTAGTATTTAATAAATATACATGACGTCTGTAATATAGGTAAATCAGTTAAAATAAATACTTACGTTTTTATTAATTATATTGTTTTTATTATTCCTGATAATAGGTTTTTAGTTATATCTAAAGAATTTGTATGAAATTGTAAAATGTATTAGAAAACACTAAACTTTTACACCACTTGTTCTTAATAAATATTTTCTTACAATTTTTTTGTTGTATATAAATATATATATGTATATACAAGTATATATATTTTTAATTAAAATTTAAATATTTAATTTTTATTTAAATTTTTTCACTTTCTTTTCAATTTCATTAAATAATAAATAATAAAAGTAAACGTGTAGATCTGAAAACGATGAAAAACAAAAATTACAGAACTTATGTGGCCCAAAAAAGACACTTCCAATTTTTTTTTTTGTTTTTTTTTTAATACATCTCTGTCTAACTTGAAATAACTGAAACTGATTTGAAAGTTAAAATATATGCCTTTTCTCTTGCTCATACACATTTTACTAAAACCAAATTTAATTATACGTAATACCAACTGAACGAAAAAAAAGTAAAATGAATAACATTTGACATTTGAAAAAGTGCAAACTGAAAACATGATGGAGATGATATTTTTTTATGGCTTCTTGTTCTTCTTATATGAGGTTATGTGAAAAATATAAGGAAGACGAAGGACATGACGAAAGAAAACAAAACAGCAAAAAGTGTACAAAAGTAAACCAAACTAGAAAAAAAAGTAGACCAAATTACAAAAATTATCATCGGTATTAAATTAGATTTATAATCGTTTATGTTTAGTATTGTATAATAAACATGGAATCAGAATTAAAAACAACGAATTTAAGTGCTGATACAAAAATTGAAAATAGTAATGACGACGATGATGAAGTTAGATTACCAGAAGATACATTGAAAATTTTAAATGAATTTCTTGCTGAAAAACTAGAAAAAGAAAAATTAGAAGAAAAATATTTAAAAGAGAAGAATCGAAAAGATGCTGTATTTGAGGAAAATTGGGTAAATTAAAAAAACAAAATCGTTTAGATCTTTTTATGTTCTAAATTATAATTAAAAATCTATTGCTTATACATATATATTTACATTATATTATGTCTGAATTCTAGCAACTTAGCCAATTTTGGTATAGTGATAAATCCAAAGAAGATTTAACAAAAATTTGTCAAAATGTCTTAGAATCTGAATTCAACATTGCGTTGCTATCATGTCCATCATTATACAATTCAATAAAAAGTATTCATGATAAAGGTAAGATTTTGTGAACATTTGCTTGAGATTTGTTAATCATTAAAATTTTTTATTAATGACAAATTTTAACAGTTAAAATATTCGAATATGATAAACGTTTTGCATCATTTGGTGATGATTTCGTATACTATGATTTTAATGAAGCATCAGATAATGAAGAACATTGTAATTATTTAATTGAGTATCATCAAAAATTTGATATTATTATTGCTGATCCACCATTCCTCTCAGAAGAGTGTATTAAAAAAATATCAATTATAATTAGAAATTTTATGAAAAATAATGCAAAAATTATGTTTTGTTCAGGTTGTATTATTGAAAAATGGATAACAAAATATTTGAAATTATTTAAAAGTGATTATAAACCAGAACATGAAAGAAATTTAGGTAATGACTTTGCATTATACACAAATTTTGATATTATGTAATTAATAAAAATATTAAATTTAAATTAAATTTATAATAAAAAAGAAATGAGCAAATTAAAAGTTAATAAAAAAAATAGTAATAATAAAAAAGATGTACATTCGTTTTTATATGTTCAATTTCATTTTGCATCTGCTCCTTTTTTTTGTTGGACCAATTCTCTTAAGCTATCCTCTTGCTCCTTAAGATTATTTTTTAGAAATTCTTTTTTTTCATTAAATTGTGCTATTAAATTATCACATTTTTCTTGTTTTGCTTTTAATTCTTCTCGTATTTGTGGTAAAGTTGATAAAACAAACATTCTACCAATTGATGAATATACTCTACAAAAAAAAAAAAAAAAATGGGATATAGAGAATACCAATGTAAGTTTTGGAAATAACTGAAAAAAAAATGAATTATACCAATTTTTTGATACTTTTTGTTAAGTATTTCAAGTTCTGACATCACAGAAAAAAAAGCAAAAACGTAATTCTATATCACGGATTCTATATGATATATGAGTATCAATATACCTTGTGTTTGGTGTTAAATCACTTGTCCCTTTTTCTGTTAACACATATTTCTGTTTGGATGTTTTTAGAAAATCACATTGTACATCAATCATCTTCATCTTTTTTGTTGTTTCAATTTTATTTATTTGCATTTCAGTGAATGCCTACATTAAATGATATGAAATGTTATTAATTCTAACCTTTTAATTATCAAAAATATAAAAAATAGATCAATTTTCTAAAACAAACCTTTTTAAGTTCTAGATCCATTGTAGTCATTACTAAATGTATTTATTTATTAAATATATGTATATTCAAAGGAATTAATATAAATTCTAATAAATTTGAATATGAATTTAATTTAATCTAAATTCTATAATTATTAAATACCAGTATCACCACAACACAATACAATTGATATACAGCCAGCCAATACAATACACTGTACAGTATACACTATATCTAAATCATTCATATTATATTCAATCTATTCACTCTCACCATTAGTTATTCAGATTCAGATTCAATCCTATATTTCAATTTCAGTTCAACCAAACATTGATTGTATGTGTACCCAATGGGCCAATGCTATCGATTATTACTCCAATACTATCGTGTACTTACAGTATTACTCCAGTACTATCGTGTCAATGAAAATTTGGCTTTTTAGAATTACACGCTTTAATTTGATATGTATTACATTTATTTTCAAATTTATTAGAACAAAAAAAACTATGAACTAATTTTGAAATTCAAATTTTGAATGTCGCTTCCATGCACCACATAAAATATAAAATAAAATTCACGAGAAACTGTACAAAACTACCCGTCTTCTACACGTTCAAAAGGCTACGAAAACGAAATTATATACTGATTTTCAACCCCATATATGCTACTGTACTGAGTGAGTACTGGCCTTGAGAACCCTCAGCCTTGTTGAGAACTAACTAGAATATTTACTAGAAACTAGACTAAACCTGCCATACAGCGTGTTATTGCTATGTATTATACTAGACCAGACCAATATAGATGAACCATGAAGATGAACCAAGCCAGTTCACTTCTCACATAATAATACCACACAGTGTAGACTGTAGGGTATCAACTATCAACTGAATAGTGAGTGAGTACTAACCTGACACTGACCTTGAGAACTGATTAGACTTGTAATAGTACATCTTCGTCTAGTGTCTAGTCACTAGCCAGTGCCAATACCAGTACTACCAGTAGTGTAGTCAGTTGCCTTTTGAAATTTCAATGTAAGAGAAGATCGGACAATATTGTACAGTGGATCCTGAATTTCGTCCGTTTTTTCAGAGAAAATAATGTTTAAACTTCAAAGTCAAGTTGTTCGCGTGTAGGTGCAATCGTATTTACTATACTTGGTCCACTATTTTTACATGAAAATAATTTCTAGTAGATTCAATTTATTAAAATAGCATTAAACTATTTACAACTTAGTAAAATATTCCGTGTTACAAATCTGGCAAATTAAAAATATTTGTAGTAGATGGTATTATCGTATAGTAAATCTTCGATTGTGCATAAATAAATGTCAAAGGAATATACTAATATGAGTATGTATTGTATGTATGTATTTATTTATAAACAAGATAATTAAATAATAAGTAAAACATATCAAATAACAATACATTTGTAAAAATTTTAAATTGATTTTGTTTTATTGTTTCTACATTTTGTTAAAAACAAGTTAAAAGTTGAAACAGATAAAATAAATTTGAAGTTTTAATCAGTGAATAAAAATTTTGCTGTTTTGCTATAACAATTAGCATGACTTAAATTCACATCAGTTTGATATTAGTAGTCATAGTCATTCTTTGTGCTTTGTATCATTATTTCAAATTGTGCAAATATATGTACATATGCTTTTTTAAAAAATATATGTATATAAATAAATAAAATTTTTTTTAGACAAAAATTAATATAAGCTCGTATTCATATAAAAATATTCATGAATTGTATATGTATGTATTCTAAATTATCAAAGTGGCAGTGGCAATAATCGTGTGTACGTAGTGTGTGTATATTTTCAATATTTCAATTAAACAAAGAAAAGTTATAGATAAAAAAAATTGACCCTAATATTCACTTTTTACATTAGTTGTTTTTAATAAAAACTAAAATATAATTTAATCTGTTTATTTCTAATTTATACGTATTTAAATTGAACATTAAATTTTTGAATTAGTAAGAAATAAAAGGAAAAAAAATTAATAATAATTCACCCTTATAAAATAGAAATCATAGCAGAAAAATTTAAATCCTGAAATAAAGAACAAAGAAAAAATAAATAAATTTCATAATATACAAAATAAAAAAATCAGAACCTTGAAAACATTTGTAGTGTTTTTGCTTTTCCATACAAAATATATACAGCATATACAAACACAGTACACATACAGACGTATAAACATATGCGAGTGAAAATTTTATTTGTGTAGATTACGAGCATTTGCTTTCATCATTTATTAAATATCATCAGCAATTTAAATTTAATCAGCTGTTGTGTGTTTACTAATTCGCATATAGAAAACAAATTTATTTTAACTTTAACTTGTTTGCCTTTGTTTAATTAAAGTTTAACCGCCAAATAAATAAATAAAAAAAATTATTAGTCATTTAATTTTGTCTAATTTTTTGTTCTTTAATATTTTATTAGCTTTTGTCTGACAAAATAAAATTTTTACATCTAATTTATATTTATACATAATAAAGTGTGTGTATAGCGTATATAAATGATAAACCAAATGAACGCAGAAAATTATAAAATCAATTTTAATCAAGATTTTACGTAAGTTTTTTTTAACTAAATTTTTTTAGCATAATTTACCTAATTTATTAAAAGAATTTTTAAAGAATCAGCATTAAATATTTCTGTAATTTTTTTTTTTTTTTGTTTTTTGTTATTCATACAAAATTTAATACAAAACAAAGCAATAGTTATAAAATTAGAAAAAAAAAACAGAAATAGATAAATATCAAGTTAAATCTTTATTTTTTTTTATTCATTATATTTTACAAATAATGTTACAAAGAAAAATGATAATAATAAAAAAAAATGTTTTCGTTAAATTATCGTTGTTAAGGATTGTCGTCATCACTCATCAGTCATCAGTTTTATTTTGCATTTGCGCTCTTGAAGTGTGCTTACATGTATAAAAACTAAAAATATAATGTGATCTGTATGTAATTATTTATTGATGATTAAATTTTTCATAGTAGGTATATACATGTATTACATACATATGTATATACGTATAGTCATAGATCTATAACATGGAAAACTCGGATTTAAATATCATTAATTAAATATTGAAAGCTTCTTTATAAAAAACCATTCTGACATATAATATTTACAAAGTTAGTAAAATTTGGTAGAATACATACATACATAAATTGTATTCTAAACTAAAAGTGAGCACCTAATACATATGTATATCAATGTACCTACATATATCTATAATTACATATATAAATATTATTAGGTATAGGTATGTACGTGTAAAACTACAAAACAAATACACTATAATGTATAATGTAAACGTAAAGTACCTAGGTACATATAATTTTTACATCGAATAGTCACACCACAGCTGATTCTATACTATCTTATTTTATTTAAAAAATAAATAAGAAGAACGTAAACCTATTATTAGATGATTGTCGTATTTTGATTGTGTTGCATGTTTATATGTTTCAAATAACAAATAGATAGGTATCTACCTAATATGATATGTAACATAGGTAACATATAATGATAATAATTTTAGTAAGCTGAAAAATTTGCCATAGAAATTGCATAGCCATCGTGTATTGTACATATCTAATTGTAAAACATCCATATGTAGGTATGCGTTATGTACATACACATATCACATGTTGCGTGGCTTTTGTCAATACATATCCAATATCTAGTGTTTATTTTTTATTGTTATTAAAAAGCAAAAGTTTAAAAGGACCTTGAAAATAAATTTAACATGATTTAAATTGAATTTTGTTCACACTACAATTTAATGTACCATGTACCTATACGTTTATACAACATACATACATAGGTACATACATAGGTATATATATACCTACATTATATTTATATGTGCAAATATTCAATTCGTATAGTTTTGTATAATTGTATAGGTATATACATATGTATCTATAAGACTTTCACTAAACATCTGTATTTTTTTAATGTTTAATTTCGATGTCAAAAATATTAAATACATGAAACTGGTATGTAATTCATTATACCTACTTGTTTATAATTATACATATGACTTTGTTTGACACCTAGAATTATACCTATATTTGATTCATCACATGTTGAAATATGCACATATATGCAAATAACAGTCAAGAAACCATTGCCTATATTGAATACCTATAGTAATTATACCTATCTACACGAGTATTTATCGTGTGTGTAAGCTAATTCTTCAATACTATTTGTATGTAATTTTAGGCATTATAGAGCGTTTTTGTATTCAAAATTCATACAAGAAGAACTCTTATCGTACTGATTTTAGTTAATTTTTCAAAATTTACCATAGGTCTGATATAACATATGATCTCTTGATAATCGTGATATTTACATGTATGTATGTACATACCTATTTCTATCAATTTATATTTATCTAATTCTTTTTGTATAGTACAGGTAAGTCGGTATATGTGCCCATGAATGTAATATATTTGTGTGCATTAAATACAAGTGAAGGTATATATGTTAACATATGTATATATAGGTACATTGATATAAAATATACCTGCTAAATAAAATAAATTCATATACAATTTTGTGTGTGTTACAAAGCCATACCTATATATAAACATTTTTCAAGAGTATTAGAAATAAGAAAAAAGTTAAAATACATAGGTATGTCGTAAACTCATAAGTGTATTTTTCATAGGTACTTATTAGCACTCTGTATACTAGTACTACCCATACCTATATAACAAAAGAATGTTTAAGTGAAGTGCAAGGTTAACAACTCACTCATCAGTATACGTGCATATGTTCTAGAGGTTATCTTATCACACTTTAATTTAATCATATGTATTTATTTTTAATGGAACAAAGAAGAAAAATTTTAAAAATTTTACAATTACATTTAATACCCTTGTTACCTCTGTATTTAGAACAAATTTTTAAATAAGATATTTCATAAAATGACGTAAATTAATTTATCTTTGTTTTATTTTAGAAAACTTTTACGTCATTAGGAGTAGGTACCTATTCAATAAAAACGTTTATTTAAAAACATATAGGAAGGTACATATGTAAAATATATGTAAATGCTAATTAAGTACCTATCAACAAGACTATCTACCTGCCTATAATAAACATTAGTAAACAAAAACAAGTTGGAAAATTTATTAATGTATACATGAGCATATAGCTAATTATATACAGCTAAAAATTTAACTACCTAGGTATATAAGCATGGACATTTATTTGATTTTAATATTAAAACATTAAATCATTTTTATGATCAAATTTTATTGTTTACAAATAAATTTAAAACAAAGGAGGAATTAGGATTTGACCTAGATACAAATAAATACAATACTGTTATTACTTTAATTATTAAAAAATTAAAATTAAACAAAAAAAAAAACCTAAATTTAAAACGTTTGTCTTTACTTTCTCACATATAATTTTCATGATTGGAAAAATATGAAACTGCATAATAATATAATTTTTCAATCTAATGAAATTTGAATAAACACGGTTTGAATTACTTATTTAAATGTTTTTATTTTATTTTTTTTAATTCAATGGTGAATAAATTAATTAATTTTACTAATTTATTCAATGTCACCAATTTGTATAACAGAGGTATATACATATCCATACATTATTTATAAAAATTGTGTGAAATACACAGTAATACATATTAAAGGCAATGTTGCAGATTTGCTACTTGTGTAGTAAATTTACTACATATTTTTAAAATTTTCGAAATTTGCTACTCTACTACACACAAAAAGGGTCTCCATATAAATCTACTACTCTAAATTTCATTGCCTTGTTGAATGAAAATGAATAATGAAAATGCTTTTTTTGCTGTAATAATTTTTTTCTAATGAACAATAAATGTTAATGAATTATTATATTTAGTACTTTGATATTATATTATTACTTAAAAAATGCTTAAAATTTTTCAGAAATATATAACAGTATTAATAATTCTGTTTCTCACTTTATAAGAAATGAAGAAAAAGGACACAAAAATAATTTGTTAATACTGCAAAATTTTATTTGGAAATTTCAAAATTTGAATTTTTGCACCTACTTCAATAACTATTGTTGCTGTTAAAATATAAATTTTTTAAGCAATTTATACACGGTCCAAGTCTAAGCTTTTGTAATGAATTTCTAGTCTACTACACTCATTTTGGAAAATGTAGTAGATTTTTACTACACTTGAAAGTTGTTCAGCTGCAACACTGATTAAAGGTACATTGTACTCGTAAATATGTACATATGTATATACATAATACCTACATATATTAAAATGTTCGTATTACCTTGCAAATACCATTAAAATTCTAGAGGCGTGGGTTCGAACCTTCTAAAATTTGAAAAAAAAAAAAAATTTTTTTTTTTGCATATATTGGTAATTTTAATTAATTTCATTTTATTTTTAATTATTTAAATTTGTAGAAATAAAAAATATTTAGATATATAACATAGGTATACATTTATTTTCATACATACTTTCACACACATTAAAATGATCATTTTGTGAATCATATGATAAGTACGTATAAATTACAATGATTAGGTACAATCGTACAATAACACAAGTTCAAATTTCACAAAATACAAAATTAAGTCTCGTGATTACTTACCAACATTTTGTTTATTTAACTTTTTATTTATTTATTTTTTGATAAATAATATTGACAAAATTTCCAGATGACTTGTTAAATAATCACATCATAATTTAAAATTTGGATTTAATATATCTATCTATTTTAATTGTACAGGTCAATATTCGAATAAAACATTCCTAGGTATATTGATAAAGAACATTACATTTTAATGTACCCAGCAATTATCAAAAACAGACAAAACAAATGGTACATACATACTTACCTATCTATACCTTCATATTTTATTTTTAATTAATAGAAATTTAAGTAGATTAAATGACAATAAAACAAATGTTTGTACATATTGTTAGTACCTAGGTAGGTATTTGATTTAAATTGTAATAAAATTAATAAAAATATTAATTGTAAAAAATGTGTTTATAAAAAACATGACGTATCGTTATGTGTTTATTTACATATTTTATTTTATTGCGAAATCAAGTAAATTAAATAAAAACAATAAATAAACAAATAAATTTTCATTTTCAAGACAAAAACATAAATATAAAAATTCATAACGTAGCAATTAAAAACCATACAATTCATCAAAATAGCTTAGATAACCTATCTACCTACGTACGAATGTATGTAACGTACCTACCTATTTTTAATTCTGAATCACGATTCACGGACATAGAATGTACTACGTACCTAGTACTTAAACTTAAACTGTTGATCCGTGTAAAATAGAACAAAACAACGTACGTATCTACATAAATTAATGTTTTGATTCACTGTACATATGTAGATATGGTTATTTTCTTTTCGTGTTAATTATAATTTTTATTTATAAACATTAACATAAAATATTTGTTAATATCTACCAATATCTACATAGTATAGTATTCTATAAACACGAGGATTGTAGGTAGGTATGTATGTATACAGTATACCCAATTAAAAATTGTTTTGCTGTTGTATTATAATTAAAAATTATTAATTAAATTTTTGATAATCTTGTCAACTTATATTGCAATTATAATATAATCATGTTATTAACTTCTTTTAGGTAGGTATTTATGGATTATTACATTTAATCACGTAGAAAATAAAATACATGTAGGTAGGTACATATATACATACATACATATATGTGTATATAAATACTTACATAATATATAGGTATATAAGGTACTAAGAATAAATACCTACCTACAAATTATATTTTTTTAATCAAGTGATAAGTACTATAATTTAGTTAGGGTCTAAAGGAAAACATGAATTTTATTATATTTTGATTTTTTTTTATTTAAATAACATGTCGAATAAGATACATGTACGTATCTTTCTTTACGTAAATAATTAATACAATAATAAGTGAAGTACATATTAAGTAATTTTTATTCTATTGTTGACTTTATTAAATTTTGTAGAACAAATAAAATTGTAAATTATAAGTAATAAGTAGTTAAGGTATGTACCTATACATTTACAACTAAAAGCTCCTCAATCAGTGAATCAACACAAAAATGTAAATTAAATATTTGTATGGAATATTTTAGTTGAGAAAATAATTCGTATACTCATTGAAATAATTGAATGTATGTTTTATAGATGAGGATAGTGTTGTCAGCTTTGCGCAGAGGCGATATCGTAACCAATGAGGTAAAACCGAGGTGCGATTATTGCTAGTTGAAAACTTTAACCAATACCCCGCCATGGGCACGTGAAATACCGTGCGCTACGGCAATTTTTGAAGGCCCGAGAGGGCATAATTTATACATAAAACATAAGAAATAAGAAAAAAAATTTTTTGTAAATTAGTTAGTGTTCGTATCTTCTGCCCTGCAGTCTGCAATCTGCATGCATGCATATGCATTCGAATTTTGCATAATAATTATTATTTTATAAGGATAAGGTAGAAGCCAGCTGGTAGCGTAGGATTTTTGATTTTGGTCATTCGGAAAAAAAATAAATTATAATAAAATAAGTATGACCACTGGCTAGGTTCAGGTAGGCCTGCTGGCCCGCTGGCCTGGCCCAGGATAATTAGGTTACGTTACGTCACGACTCACGAGTCACGACCACGAGGTGTACTTTTATTGCAAAATTTTCTGTTATTGATTGTTCTGTTCTGTTGATTCCGTCTAGCCTTAGTCCTAGCCTAGTGTCTTCTGGTTCTGGTACGATATTGCCCAATGTCCATTGTTCGTTCGTTAGTTTAGTTTAGTAGATAATTTTAATGATTAATGAAATTTACTATTTTGTTTAATTTTTAATTTTTTTTTAACTTAAAGAAATTAATTAGGAAAGTTTTAGGCACTAAATTTGGTAGGTACATACATATGTATGTATGTGTGTGTCCAATTGTACATATTGTACCTATAGTTGTACTTATACGTCTCAACTTTTTTAATTTCATTTTTTTATTTGTAAACATATTCACAAATGTAAATACTTAAAAATAAAATTTATACCTAATTTTAAATAACTTATATTTTTATTTTTAGGTCGATATCGGTACTGAATAAAAACGGATATCGTTTGTTTACATTATCATCAGCTGATAAAGTTGAAGAAATTTATTGTAAAGAAAATGACGAAGATATTCGAATTGTTGAAAGACTTTTTAATAGTAGTCTTATTGTATTGGTTACCAGTTCAAAGCCGAACTGCCTCAAAATGTTGCATTTCAAAAAGAAACAAGATATTTGTAACTGCGTTTACCCATCGGATATCCTTACTTTACGAATGAATCGTACTAGATTAATTGTTTGTTTAGCTGAAAGTATTCATATACATGATATAAGAAATATGAAAGTTTTACAATCGATTAATAGTATAACTCCAAATGGACTGGGTCTATGCTCGCTATCATTAAATTCACATTTAGCATATCCAATATCATCAAAATGTGGTGAATTACAAATTTATAATGCCGATAATTTATCATTTGGTTTAAGTATTAAGGCACATGAAACACCATTATCAGCATTAAATTTTTCACCGAATGGTGTATTAATTGCGACATCGTCAGAACGTGGTACAGTCATTAGAGTATTTTGTGTTAAAAATGGTCAAAAAGTACATGAATTTCGACGTGGTGTTAAACGTTGTGCAAGTATTACATCATTGGTATTTAGTACAAATGCAGATTTTATAAGTTGTAGTTCAAATACAGGAACAATACATATTTTTAAAATTGATTCGAAAGCGGTCGATGCTGCTGAACGCCGTAGCATTATCGATCAAAATAATTTAGAAATTGTTGCCAATGCCAATACATCATCTTCAGAGGATCTTAATCAACAAATAACAACAACAACCACAACACCGCCAATATCATCATCATCGTCTCCAATAAAATCTGAATTGCCATTACCACTACCAACATCATCAGAATCAGACGTTTCTGTTAAAAATTCTGATGATAATAGTAATAACAATCATAGTAGTAGTTGGTCAGGGTATTTTACATCATATTTTCCTAGTCAAGTTTATGATGTATTTTGTCAGGATCGTGCTTTTGCTACAGCACAATTAAATCAACCAGGTCTAAAGCACTGGTGTGCCTTGGGAAGAATACAAAAAGAAACAAAATTATTAGTTGCTTGTGAAGATGGCTTTTTATACATTTATGATTTCAATGATGCACGAGGTGGTATATGTAAACTAATTCGTGCACACGATCTCAGGAATCCATTAGAAGGAATTATAGGTAATTTTTAAAAATGCTATTTTTCAAATTAAGTAACAAAATAATATTAATGATATTTGATTTATAATTAATTTATTTTATTACAGAATTAAATATGAATGATAATAATGATAGTTTATGTTCACCAAAAAAAAGTAAAGTACTAATGATTGATAATTCACAAATTTCCCAAGATACTTCGTATGCGGCTGTTCTAAAAGGGAATCAACGCAATGAAATGACAGGTAATTATTTGATTTATATTACAAATGAATATTTTTAATAATTAAAAATTAAATTTTTAATTTTCTTCTTTTTTATTTGTCTATATTACCTGTACGTATGTACATATACATATTATATGTACATATATCTTTTCTTCATAATTTTTTATTCAATTGTTATTATTCTGCATATATTTTTCGTATCGTACAGAATCGGATAAATTTCGTAATTTAAATGATGCTATAATTGATACACCAACAAAAACTATATTTGATGATTGTCAATTTCCTCCTGTTGCTCCACCAGTACGTCAATGATATAAAAACAAAATTTTAAATGAAAATAAAAAAAAAAAATAAAAAAAAAATAAATTAGGAATAGATATTTTCATTTTTAGTTTGAATAGATGAATATTTAAAAAAAAAATTATATAATGTATAATATATTTTGCTATCCTTCTTTATTATTATTATTTTTTTTTTATTTTGTATACAAAATATAGTAGAAAACATGTATAATATGTGTATATAAAATATTGATAAATTGTATATTAGATTTTAGTTTCAAGTACTAAAAAATATAACTTATTATTGTATTAAAACTAAAAATTTAAATTATTTTCAAAACATACATGATATTATAAACTTTTTTTTTTCTAATTATGGCATTGTTTTATTTTATTCACTAATTTGTTTTAAATACGTAGTAAAAGTAAATTATTAACGGGGTTAACTCAAATTTACAATATATATTCAGGATTAACAAAAGAATTGTGTGTATGTGTAAATATAGTGGTACAAAAAATTCATACAAAACGAGAAAACAAAAAACAAAAATGAAATAATGCTATGATAAATAAAATTATATACATATTTTATTACATTCCATACATAAAAAATCATAGGGTTTTTGTGCTTTTATAAATCTTTTCATTAATTTAAATAAAATATTCCAATTTTTTTCATTTTTATCAATAAACAATATCAATTAAAAGGTATATTTAAGTTGAAATTTTAATTCACTAAATAATGTATTTTAATTTGAAAAAATAATTCCTAATTTATTGATATGTACATATGTACATATATTTAATAGCTCAAATATTTTGAATTTTTGAAAAATTTAAAATTTTAGTTTTATTTAGAAATTCACATGAGAATCATGAGATATTGTGTAACTTTACAAATTGTCATTTGTAAAAATACAAAACTACGGTTTTAATTCTTAATGGTAATGAATAATAGAATTTAATTTAATCGTATACGATAGTAATATTTTGGCTTTGTGCGAACTCTATACTGAATTAACTAATGATTGAATTACTCTATAATTAGCATTTGTAAATGCAATAATGCATTTTAGTATTGAACTTAGCAAAATGTAAGCGTGTAAATTAATAATTTGTATTTTAGCATTATTGCTAAATTTTGTTTTATCGGCATTTTCCATTTGTTTAATTGTTTACTAATTTAATAATTTAATAAATTTTATGAATATATACATATTCTCTGTATATTAATTTATTTACATATGTAATTAATTTATTTATATGCATACATATTACATACTGTTCATGCATATTATTAAATTATATTAGTATCATAATATAATTTGAAATTATAATTTTATTTTCAATTGATTTATCAAAAATTTTTTAATAATTTATTTTTAAAAAAGACAAATCTAAATCTATTCACAAAGTATTAAAAGACTCATAATGTTTTAATTTTCTTTTATACGTAATTTTCATCTCAAATGGTATTACTATACAAATTAATTTTCATTTACATTTAAACACTCGTCACTTTAATTGTGATATTAATTAAGATCAAAATATGCTATTTTGGATATATGATTATAAACTATAACATTACATATTGTAGAATAAATAATGAGGTGAGATTTCACAATCAATTTTCAAGATTTTGAGTTTATTTCAATATTATTTGTAAATCACTTTTTAATCGTCAATTTTTTTTTTCAAAATAAAAGTTCAGTTATTTAATAAGATCTTAAATTAATCGCAAATAAATTGTTTAAATGAAAAAAAAAATTAAATGCATCATGCATAATTATATTCTTTTTTTCATATTATATGTTTTCTTTATTTCACATTTATATATTTTTAAAATTTTATTTTAAAAATTTTGAATTTTATTTTTTCTTTCAGAAATCAATTTATAAAAAGCATAAAAAAAGAAAATACCGAGAAGATAATTTTATTTCGAATTTATGAAAAACAAAATTGAGATAAAACAGAAAAAAAGAAAAACATATGCACATAATAACAATAATTTATCATTCAAAAATAAAACAAAAAAAAAAGAAGAACATAAAATAAAATAACACATGTATATAATACGTTACACATACAAACATAAAGATATAACACTTTTCATCGACAATTTCAAATTATGCATGCACATGTGTACATAATAGGTGTTGTACATAAAATAGTTAATTTGAATTAAATCAATTTTACGTATTATTAAATATAATTGTATTGTAATAATAATAAAAGTTTGTAGTAATTATATGAAATGCTTTTTATGAATGTGAAAAAACAAATTTAAAATAAGCATTTAAAATTCTTGAACAAATTTTTTAAATAGAAATAATAAAAAAAAAAAAACGAATGTAATAAAAATAACAATAAATATAATCAGGACCATAATAACAATTAGTAAAACAGAAAATTTTAATTGTGTACCTATATCCATTGTAAATTCAAGATTTAGTAAAAAGAGAGAAAATATATTTCTTTAAAAAGGTGTATGTAAAAAACAAAAACTGATAACAATCAAATTTTTGTTGTATTTTCTTAAAAGATAAAAAAGGTTTGAAAAAAAAAAATTAAAATAAATTATTTAACATTAAAATAGTGTTTTTTTTTTCGATTTTTAGAATTTTTGTCTTCATAATTGTAATATCTAATTAATTCCGTAATTCATACGTTCCAGAAACCATTCACGTTAAATGATAAAATAGTAATTTGAATCAGAATTTATCGTTTTAATGACGGTGCCTGATTAACCCAACCAACTTTAGACATTTGCGTTGACTGTAAGTAAAATAAATAAATTTTATGTCTCTTTTTTGTTTTTATTAATTATCAAATTTAAAACAATTTTGTTTTACATTTTTTCGATCATCTATTTGTTCTTCATTATCAGAAGGAGATGATCTTGATTCAAATTTTTCTTGTGATGATCTTGATGCACTACCACCAGTACTACTTCTTTTAACTGGCTTTCGATTAATCCAGAATCTTAATGCAAATAATGCTTCAGATTTAAATGCCTCCATTGGTGTCATCTAAAAATAACAATAAAATATGTTTCATCTTTTTTGTTTTTACTTTAACCTTTAACGATTTTGTTCACTTTTTCTTCTACGGCTACACGTTGAATATTCCATAAAAATTCAGCTATACCTAATAAAAACGCTACAAATAAACCACCACAAAGTACTAAAAATACTCCACCAACTTCAGCTATTGATAGATCCGCACTTTCACTACTTGCATGCGGTACTTCACATGGTGGTTCTGTTCTATTCCACCATTTATCTTTTAATTGTTTTAATACACCTTCTTCAGCTAATTTTAATATTTCAACATTTAATTCAGATCTATATGAAACTCCTATATAAATATGATCAAAAGTCATATATTGCTCTTTTTTTTTCATTTAATTTATTAAAAAAATGAGATATTATGCTAAATAAATACTTACCCATTGGCATTGCAATTCCATAGTGACGATCACTAAATTTTTTACCAACTTGCATTAAATCACAATGTTTAGCTAAATTGTATTCTAAACTTGTTGTTTCCATTAAGAACGCATATTTTCCTTTACTATTTAATACTCTTTTAACACCTTCATCATTATCTTTAGTAAAGACAGATGGTTTTTCATTTTTCATTACATTCCACATTTTTGAATACAAACTATCATTTGATTCCTAAAAGGGGATTATATAAATTTTTGTTTTTTAATTATGAAAAAAAATAACACCATATGTATGTACATACCTTAAAAAAATTATATGTACTGCCTTCAAGCATTGTACCATATTTAATTTTATTTTGTTCTGGTAAATCCTTCACATCTTCAATAGTTGTTGTCATTTGTGATTGTGTTAAGAATGCAGCCAAATTAGCTGTATAAGAATTCATCATCATAAGGGCAAAAAACCACCACATCCCTGTTACAAAACGTAATGGCCCAGATCTACATACAATGTAATAAATACATTGCATAATACAAATTTTATAATACATCAAAAATTTTTAAAATAAAATAATTTTGTCTATACCTTGGCAAAAGATCACAACCTTGTGTCATAATTGAACCCGTCGAAAGCCAAGATGTGTTTGAAAGAGTCCAGATGTTTTCTAATTCTTCAGGACTTTGATTACATGGGTGTGGATTTACCCATTCATCTCTTGAAATTCTAAATAATTTAAAATTGTTTATTGGACTTATTTATGTGTATGTATGTACATATATACATTTTATTTACTTTTCTCGATAAAATGTATGAATTACCTTGCCATTACAAGTAATAATAGTGATACAAGTAAATATGCTGTTGCCATAAATAACCATACCTCTGAAGCAAAAGGATCTAAAAATGAGAACAAATTTGGAGCTGGTGCCTGCATTTTATAATAAAGTATAGCAACACCTAATGACATAAAAGGTGCAGTAAATTCTACAGCAGTTTTTCTTTCATGTGTTATCGTTAAATCACAAATACCTAAATGAGCTCTCTGCTAAAACAAATTTAATTTATGAACTTATGATTTGTTTACAAAAAGAATTTATGATATGTACTTATATTTATCATAATTATACACTAGAAAAATAAATATATAATCTGCACACTAATTATATGCATCTATGAGAATATATAATATGCTTTTATCATAATCGTTATTTTTAAAAAATCAAATGAAATTTTTTAAATGTGAATATCAATATACAATGACGTAAATCGTAAATGATACTATGTATTTTTTGTAAGACCTTAACTGCATATAATTAATGGGCAGAGTATAGAAATTATTATAATTTTTGAAATTATAACTCACCCCATCTCTTAATTCTTTTATAATACCATTCCAATCTTTTATTTCTGGATCATATTTTCCATGTTTATTATCTGATACAACTTTCATTTCAAATTCAAAACCAATTCTTTTAGCTAATGCAGCTATTAAATCTAATGAAAATCCTTTATATCTTGCGTTACCTTGCAATATTACACCATCTCTAGGTTCGCTGTTTTAGAAACAAGATTAATTAATTTTAAAAATTTCTCAATGTAAAATGTTATTTCTATAACTTACACTTCCATTAAATATGGTTCACCTAAACGTGTTGAAACAATTATTAAATTTCCTTTTAATGAACTTTGCGATAGTATACTATGAGAATTATTTGCATATACAATTTTTGTAGTGCTATTATGTGGATCCCAATCTAACCAACCATTTTCATTTCGTACATCATATATTTCTAATCCAAAATTTATTCTATCACCGTATTCATTAAAATTAATTGTTCTTGTTACAAATTCTTCTTCATTTTTAATAGACTTAAAAAAAAAAAGAAGATATTTATTCAATAATAATTTTTTTTTTAAATAAATTTTACACAAGGTAGTTTCATTAATTTATGCTAATCCTATGCCAGATGACGCAATATTTAACTTAAAATCATAATAAGTATTCTGAATATTGTATCAAATTTGCAATGATGAATTTTTAAAAACACAAATATTCAACAAAATGTATATTTTGTTATCTTTATATTTTATTTTTACTTACAATTTCATTCATTCGTCTTATGATATCTTTGCCAAGTAACCATTTTTTTGGACGTATACAATTTCTACGAGTTTTCATTTCACGAACATCATGATATTTAAGAATGTATTTAAGTGCATTTGAAAATAAAAGAACTGCATCGTGTATTGTTCTAGTTGTCGTCTTTTGAAAAAAAATAAAAATTAATGGATGAAAATAAAATATTAAATAATAGAAAATAAATTGGAAATTCATACTTTTTGAATTTTACTTTCATTTTCATGGACACCTTGTAATTTTAATCGTACACCAGTTGTATTAGCTTTAATATTATTGAATTGACTTAAATCGGCCATGGAAATATCTAAATTTGTAAAAAAGTAACTCTAAAAGGAAAAGTAAAGATAAAATAGCAGACATTCACTTTTCAACTACATATTTCCAATATAGTAGGATCGAAGATGTAATAATGAACCATATTGTCAACATATGATTATGGTCATAGTAAATAAGAAAAAACCTTAATACTTTACGTACATATACATGTATATTAGATATTAGTGTTAAAGGGTGGGTTTCAAAACGTAATTTCAATTTGTTGTGATACGATAGTACTAAGGTTTTGATATAAAAATTATACAATGTCACTGATGCATCAGGAAAGTTTGTGATGCGTTATTTGTTCAAATAATACGCTTTGAAACTTTAAATTTTGCATCAATGATCAAGACGGTATTTAAACGTTTTGAAACACACTGCAAATTCTCTTTTTCTATGGCCATCATCATTTCAACTATTAATTTTTGTGAATGTAATATAAAGTCACATTTAACTTACATAAATTATATCAGTCATATTAAATTCGGTTGCAATTTTTAAAAATTGTATTGCATATTCTGGTTCACAATCAATAATTACACGTTTTTCTGTTATATACTTTATAGTTTTTAAAATTGGTGAAAAATCATTAATATCATTAATTTTAAATATAGTAACATCATCAATATAAATTGGTAAAAGTTGTAAAATATCTTGAAGTTTTTTTAAACCTAAAAAATAAAGAAAAATTAATGTGATTGTTCTGTTTTAATTGAATTGATTTCATATTATGAGTGAGTGTGAAATATATGCTAAATGTGGCTAAAGTGTTTAAGCTTTAAATTATTGAATTAAATTATCAGTGTAAACGAATGTATTAAAAAGCATTGTCCAAGCTGTGATTAGTCATTGATCATCGTTTGTCAATATGAAATAGGTCTAAGTAATTTAACACTTTAGCATTGTAGCATCTATTTCACACAAATTGTATCATGTGCATATTATAATATGACCTTCATCCGTTTCGTAAATAACTGAAAATGTTCTCCATGAGTATGAATGAACAATATCAGCTAATGCTTTTGATAATATCATCAAATCTGGATAAGTATTTATTGTCATTGAATGTTGCTTTTTCTCATTAATTGGTATTTCTTGTCTTAAATCAAATAATATATGTGGAATAGCAGAATGATGACAAATTGATGATACAATATCTATGTCATTGTTGATTATTATTATTATTATTTTTAATTATAAAAAGTAAAAAAAAAAAAAAAATAGAAAAATAAAAAACAACTATTTTTTTTATATAGAGTACACTCACCACTTGGTGCCTTTGAACTTGGTCCAAAAATAGCAATAACTCCTTCATTTAATAATTCACAAGCTATAATAATAAATACATATACGTATGTATAAAATAAGTATGTGTACACATACAATAACAATTTATTTATAATAATTAACAAAAAATATGCATTATAGATGTATGAACATAATATGTTATATATGGGACACATACATATAGGATACCAGATATTGGATGGTATAGAATGGTATAGGATAGGACGTATCATGCACAATATTGTGAATATTTTCAGAGGTGCGAAAAGCTTAAAATTCACAAGAAAAAATACTGCACAACAATATAGACCAATGTATTCAAATAATTGGATATAGATAAGCGCGTTACATGTTTTAAATTTTTTTATCCAATCATTTTTTTCTTTAATTAAATACATATTGTAAAACTTAACACTTACCAATTTGATCGAGTATTACACTGCTATCATCTGTTGTTGGATATCTAATAATTGGTTCTAATTGAATATCAAGACTTTCAAAAATTTTATCATTAACAAAATTTATAGCAGTCTCAAAATATGTATGAATATCAATTTCATCCTCATAAAATATTGCACCTGTATTTCACGGTATTGAAAAAAATGAAAACAAAAAAAAAAAAAAAACGGAAATTAGTTAAGAAAACTAAATGTATATCTATGTTAACCAACAATATGTACCAATTTTTATTTTGTGAGTTGGTAAATAATCACATGAAATTATTTGTAAATTAATGAAACTAAGTAAAAAAAATTTTAATGCTAGTAGGTTTTCAGACATTTTTTTAACGTAATAATAACTTTTTTTTAAAGAATCTCCGTAATCATATTCGTTTTATATTTAAAAATTTAAAAAACAAAGAAAAGTAATACACAAAAACAATTTTTTTTAAATTAAAAATTAATATAAATTTCAAGTTTTTTTCCTACTTTAATTTTAATTATTGTTTTCTCGGAATTTTTTTTTTTTTTTTTTTTTTTTAGAATGATATGGAAAAATAATTTTGTTGTTTTTCAGTTGAGAAGTGGAAAAAGATTCAGGTCGAACTGTCGTACCGCACTTTTTAAACTAAAATTAGAAACGATATAAATGAAAATGTGTGTACTGTTTAACTGCCGAATATACTGAAAAATCCATAAAAATAAAGAAAATCACAACAACAACAACAAATGAATTTTCTTTTTTTCTCAACTTTTTAATTTTTTTGTTTGTTTTATAAAATAAAAATGTTCTCTTTGGAAGAGATGTGTATTTACATATTTTAATGTTTTTGTACACATGTAATGCTATAAACTTGTATATTATATACAAATTACATATGTATATCTTATGCATGCAAATGATCATCATATTCATCATCATATAGAATACAGGAAAAAACTGACTATGATGATTACCAAATTTTCTTTGTTTTTCTTTTAAAAATTTGTATACAGGGTGTTTCAGAGTTGATGTCACAAAATGGATCTAGCATGTGGTACAGAGTTTTTCTCGTAAAAATCTTTCAACAACCCCTCCAGCACCTAAAATTGATTTCTTCTGAGATGTAGGCGATTGAAAAATTTTGGATATGCCATGACGTCATATTATTGGGCATATCATTTGAATCATCATATGTATTTGAGTCATGTTAGTTGACTCCAATCAAAGCCAAAGCTTAGACTCTTCCAAAAAGTTATCTACTCTGAAACATTTTGTGTATATTAAAACTAAAATATATTTTCGATTTTTTTTTTTTATTTAAGTATGTACACATATAGTATGTAAACAAAAATAAAAATACCTACATATGTACATACTTATATTAAAATATAAAACTGGGAAATTTGAAAAAAATATATTAGTTCGTTATATATGTATGTTCATGAATGAATGAAAAACGAATAAATACATAAGTATAATTTGTACGCATTTTAAAGAAGAAAAAAACAAAAAGTGGAAGTTTAATGTGGAAGTAAATGATGAAATTTGGCTATATAATATTATATGCATTTTTCTGGATTAGTTTTGTTGAACCTATAAATAATGCCACCTGTTTGATGTGTAGGTAGTAAATTTAGAAAATGAATATTTGTTTTTTAGTTTTTCTCCCTTTTAAGTTAGCTGTTTATTTCATCACATACATATGTATGTATTTCTTTGATAAATAACGAAAATAAATAAAATTAATGATATTTTGTTAATTTTGTCAAAAGAAAAATTAAACATTATGTTTTTTAGTAAATATCTAATTAATATGGGTGTCTCTGTTGTAAAATCTGGACATGTGAAAAGTGTACCAACATCATAGTTTGGATTGTATGAAATTTTGTAAACATCAACAATTTTTTTTTGGAAAAGAGGGGAAAAAAAAACAAAAACTGATTTTTCATATATTTATGTAGATGTCTGCTTTGTTTTATAAATTACAAAGCACAGTATCATGCTAGAATAAAATTTAAAATTCGTTTTGCATTTAAAAATAAAAATTTCAATGTAAAATTTGAGTCTAAGAATGTCCAGGTTTCTTCATCTAGATGAGATGAAAGTGTGCAATAGATACATACATTGTATGTATCAATTTACATTTAAAAACAATGCATGTCCGTATGCGTAATGATCTTAAATTTGATTCAATATCAACATACTAGATTTTAATAATTCCCATAAAATACAAATTATTGTATTTAAAATTAATTAAATAAAAATTCAGGTGTGTTTCAGAATTTTTGTTTTGATAATTTATTCGATATGCTCGTTTATACATAGTAATTTATACTTTATTTTTTAAATATTTTCACTACAGGCTTTATGAAAACATTGTACATCAATATTTAAAAAGTTCATCTCATACTGTATGAAAACTTTAAGAATTGTGATAACACTGTTCGTAAGTCGTGTCGTAGTCCGTAAAATGCTCTTATTAGAAATTATGAGAGAAGAAAAAAAAACATATACGCTGAATGCTTTCATAAGGCTTGTATTGAAAATATTTAAAAAATAAAGTATAAATTATTTTTGCAACATTTTTATGTTTTACATTTTTTTAATGTTTTTATTTTTTATAGTTTTAAACATTTAAATTATTTTTACTTTTATTTTTATAAATTTTATTATCCTTATCTAACGATTTATTAGATTTTAATGATCTCATTGAAATATCAACACTTCGATCACGATTATAATTATTTTTGTAATTATTACTATTATTATTATTATTGTTATTTATTGTTGTATTCGTACTTTTTGTTTCAATTGATTTTGATGATCTTTTTGATGTTCCAGTATCACTTTCATCGCTAGCATTACTAGTTCGTACTGGTTTTGTAGTTATCCAAAATTTAAATATAAATAATCCTTCAGATTTTAATGCTTCCCATGGTGTTATCTATATGTAAATTATTAAAAACGATTATAATAATAGCTTAAAAAAAATGTACAGAATTATATTTATGTTTTTTACCTTTTCTTCAACTGTTACAGTTTTTATATTCCATAAGAATTCAAAAATACCAAGTATCATTGCACAAAATAGACCACAACCTAATACTAAAAATACACCACCAACATTTTCAATATCTAATTCAGGTGTATCAGCAGATGCTTCAGCAGCTTGTGAACATTTACCACCTCCATGTTTTTCTTTCCACCAAATACGTTTTATATCAGCTAATTGACCAGATTCACCTAATTTTAGAATGGCTTTACTAATTTGTTTTCGATATGGCGAATCTATGAAAAGTAAAAAAAAAAAATTATTACGTAACATTATGAAATGTTCATTGAATGCTTACTAAATGGCATTGCAATTCCATAAGTTTTTGAATCTAACCATCCGCCAATTTGTTGTAATTCACATTTTCTTTCAATAATATATTCTAATGTTGTTGATTCCATTAAATATGCATATAATCCTTTGCTTTTTAAAACACGTTCAACACCTTCGTCATTGCTTTTTGTAAAAACTGATGGGCGAGCTGATTCCATTGCAGCCCACATTCTTTGATATGTTGAAAAATTTGATTCCTTAAAAAAACAGTAAACAAAAACAATTACGATTTTATTTATTGGAGAATAAATTTTATTTTACCCTAAAAAATCCTTGTGTACTACCACCAGCAACTGCACCATATTTTATTTTACTTTGTGTAGCTAAATCTTCAGCACTTTCAATAGGAGAATCCATTCTAGACATTGTTAAAAATGCAGCCAAATTTGCAGTATAGGAATTAAGCATCATCAATGCAAAAAACCACCACATACCAGTTGCCAATCTAGTTGAAGCAGCTCTGTGAAAAAAAAAAAATGTTACTAAAAATCGTGAGACACGAATTATTACATTAGTGAAATTAGATTGTTACAATACTTTGGTAAAATATCACATCCTTGACCCATAAGTGAACCCATTACAAGCCATGTTGTATTTTTAATGGTCCATGCGTTTTCTAATTCTTCTGGTTCTGAACTGCATGGATGTGGATTTTCCCAATCATCTGGTGCCATTCGAGCCAAAACGAATAATAACAATGATACACCTAAATATGCTGTGCCCATATAAATCCAAACATCTAATGAAAATGGCGACAAAAAGGAAAACAAATCTGGAGGAGGACTTTCTGCTTTTTTATATAATATACTAATTCCCAGGGTCATAAATGGTGGTGTAAAATCAACGACTTTACGACGAGCAGAAGTCATTGTTAAATCACATATTCCAAGATCAGCTTTCTAGCGAAAAAAATAAAGTATAGTCAAAGTCGTATAGTAAATGATATATCATACTCCGTCTAACAATTGTTTCACCAATCCATCCCATTTCTTTGTTATTTTATTATATGAACCATAACGGTTGTCTGGTGCTAACTCAAAACGATATTTAAATCCAAGAAATTTTGCTATATTATCGATTAAATCCAAAGAATATCCTTCGAATCGTGCATTTCCCTCTAAAATTTCTCCTTCTTTTGGTTCTCTAAAAAAAAAACATGTTTATATGTACATATAGTATATACATATTTCAAAAATTCTATTTATTTTTTCAATGATATATGTATATATTTTTTTTGTATACCTGTACATTAAAAATGGTGCACCAATTCTTGATGTAACTATGAATGTTTTGTTTTGTAATTTTTCTTCAATTCGTTTTGTTGTAAAATCAATTTCACCACCAATTTCACCAATACCATGAACTGGATCCCATGTTGCTATATCTTGAAAACCATTTGATGAGAATTCGATTATTCGGGCTTGAAAATAAATTCTTTGTCCATATTCATTAAAATCAATACGACCAGTTGATGATTCATGGCTTTTCTTAAATAACAGCATAAAAAAAAAATCAATTTTCATATTATTATAAAAATTTGGAAAAATTTTTCTAAATTTTATTTACTGCCTTAACGAATTCCATTATACGTTTTCCAAATGGCCATTGTTTATTGCGTCTACATTCTAATTTTGGTGATACTAATTCATTAACAATTTCTAATTCTGATAAGCTTTTTGCAAATATCCATACAGCATCATGAATGGCAAACATTGTTGTCTATAAATGAATTATTATTTTTTAGTTTTTTTTTTTAAAATAATTGTAAAATATTTTAACAATAACATCATATTTGATACTTTTGCAGTATTTAATGAAATTCGAAAATTTTTTCCATGACGTTTTTCAGATTGTTCCCAATCATAAGCAGCATTTTTAACATCAAATGATGTTGGATCAAACATTCGAATTGATGTTACATTCGCTTCGATATTAATTAATTCTTCAAAATCGATTGTACGAGTATCTAATGGTGCTAGAAAAAAACTCTTTAAAACCATTTTTTTTTTTTTAAATATTAAATTTTAATTATTAAAAATTATATGTAATATACATGGTGTCCCAGAATAGATGCTTTTTGAAAATGTCTAAGCTTCGACTTTATTTTGCTATTAACATGAATCAAATATATAAAATAGTTTAAAAGGTATGCCCAGTTATATGACATCATTTTCTGAACGTATCCGAAAATTTTCAATCATCTATATCTTAAAAAGAGTAAATATTAGGTGCTGGAGATGTGGAATGGTTTTTTGTTAGAAATACTTTGAATTAAACACTAGACCTATGTTATGACATCGACACTGGGACACCTTCTGTAATTATTTTTGCTTTACTTGATATTCTCCTAACATTTTTAATTCATTTGCTTGTCGAAGTATTGGAACAATTTTATTAATTGAACAATGTAAAATAATACAAGCTTCACCAGAAAATTTAATATCTTTTAAAAATTGACGATAATCTGGTCCATCTGGTAATTTTCGTACTGTAATTGGATTATCTTTTGGTCCATGAATTTGTAAAATATCTTGAATTTGAATTAATTCTACATTAAAAAAAAAAAAAAAAATAATTTGAAAATAATTATTATTATTAAATTAAATTAATTGATTAATTTTTCAATTAATTATAACATTTTAAAAAATAATTTAAAAAATTTTCAATTTAAAATTTAAAAAAAAAATAAAAACATTTTTACCTTTTTGAGTTTCATATATGATTGTGTAACTTCTCCATGAAAAATCTTTTATTATATCAGCATATGCTTTAGTTAAAATAGAATTATCAGGATATAAATTTATGGTCATTGTAGTAAATTCTTTTTCAGCAGCTGTATCTTCTGTTTGCCAATCATAAATAATATGTGGTATTTCTAATGTATTGCAAATTGAACTTATTATGCCTAAACACGTAAAAGAAAAGAATAAATTTGCAAAAACAAAAAAAAAAAAAAATTTCAAAAATACATTTGCACATATGATATGTGTTACACGTATGCATTAGAAAAACCACCACATATTGTATTTGTTTATATATTTTATTAAAAATAAACAAATAAAAATAAATATAAATAAATAAACGAAAAAACAAACAAAATCAAAAAGAGACAAAAAATACAAAAATAAAATTAATGTTTTATTCACTGACATAATTACCGGATTCTGAACTTGGCCCAAAAATAGCAATAACCCCCTGAGAAATTAGGTTACATACTATAATTTATATGAAACGTAAATTATTAAAATTATTATAAATTTTACTTAATTTGTTTTAAATTGAAAATATTTAATTACATATTTATGAATTTTACCTGTTTTTTCTAAAATGAAACTATCATCTGGATTTGTATATTGTATAATTGGTATTAATTCAAAATCTCTTTCATAAATATTAATACGATCAATAGCTGAACGAAATGCAATTTCATGTTCATCTTGATCACTAATAAAAATTGCACCTAAATTTAAACAAAAAAAAAAAAAAAAAACAAAAAAAATGTAACGAAATATTTATTTTAAAATTTTCTATAATAGAAATACCAATAGAAAGTTGTTGTTTTCCAATAACTAAACTACAAATAAAACTTAAAAATATAAAACACTTTTTCAACATAATAAAAAAAAATTTTTTTTTTTAGGCAAAAACGAAAAAATAATTAAAATTTTATTGCATTTCTAATTGTAATTTTTTTGACGAAATTAAATAATAAAAAAAAAAAAACAAAACAAAGAATATGGCAAAAATATAAACGAATTTTGTTATTTTTAATGCAATTTATTTCACATTCAAAATTAAACTGTTCTAATAACAAAATAAATAAATGATTTTAAGTATATGATGGCATAATAAAATAATGATGATGTAAAATTAGAAAATTAGAACATATGCATACATACACATATGTACGTATGTATGTATACAGCCCTTGCAGTGCAATACAATTTTCCACATTTTCAAATTGGCAAAAAAGTAACGATTTATTTTTATTTATTTATTTTTTTTTTTTGAATTAATTTTGTTTGTTGATTTTGTACTTTTTTTTTTTTGAAAATTTTTATTTTCATTATATTGTGCATTCAAACACAAACACATATGTATATAACAAACATGTGTGTTTATAAACCCCGATGAAAATATACATACATTCGTATCTATGTACTATATACCTATACATATATTTTGTATAGCGATTAATGTAAACAAACGATAATAATTTAAATAAATAAATATACAATAGAGATGTGCATTAATTAAACTATGAAAAATGAAAATAAAATGAATATAAAATTTGAGTCCTCCTCGGAGATAAAGATAAACATTTAAAAAAATAATAATTAATTATTGATGAAATAAAGAAATACCTACAACATTTATATGAGCGTATAAAATAAATTAATGTGTGTACAATGAAAATACGAATTGTATATTTATATACATATGTATTTATGCATGTGAGAATCTTATCTACTTAAATTAAAGTAAAAAAAATATATATATACAATATAAACAAAAATTAAGTGCATGATTTTAGACACGATTATTGTAATTATCTATGTATGTACGAACTAAGCGTATTGTTGTTGCATTTTATTTAGTATTTTTGTAAACAACCAATTTTAATTGCTTGTATGTTTATTAATATCTAGAAAATGTAATCATTTAATTTGATTTTATTAGGACTCATGCTTAATTAACGAAAGCAAAAAAAAAAAAAAAGAAAAATAATTCTAAGAATTTCTAATATTTGAAAATTTTGTTAAGTATTATCAGGTATTATATACTTTGTCCACTAATTCTATCCAGTTAAGTCCTCATGGAAATCGCATAGTGGTACCACTTTACATTATTGTACATAAATATATTCGTAATCGTAAGTCGTATTGTAAGTTTATCCTTAATCCTATTACAATTCGAATTTTAGATACTCCCAATTTAATATTCGTATAAACGGACATAATTCGAATTTTGGCTTAAACAGAAATTATTTGGGCTTAATCCCAATTTTTCGAGAAAATACGAAGTTGAAAAATGTACATACTTATGTATATGTGTAAGTAAAATCCAAAATCTCAATTTTGGTACATATATGTACATATCTATAATCCCAATTATTGGGAGTATTTCATTTTAATTCGAATTATTTTTTGTCGTATATACTTATATAGTGTTGAATTGAAAAGGATGAATGAATGAAATACAATGAAAAAATGAAAAAAAAAAACATTTTTTTTTTGTTGATCCTTATTGCGCAGTAACGTAGGTGTGCAAATCAAAATGCCAAAAGTCATCAAATTTGTGTTCTGAAAATTTAAGAAAAGGATAATTTTTCACGTTACTACAATTAACTGTGTAATAAGTGTACAAATTTTATTCAGAATGATGAAATTATCAATAAAACGTTATTCAGTTATATTATTTTTTCAGTTCTTATTTTTAATTATTGATTTGTTATTAAATAGTTTTTCTTATCTCGTACGAAAAGATAAACTTGCAACAATTTTCGTTTGCCTGTACGTTCAAAATTGTGATCATTTATATGTTTTTTCTACTTTTTTTCTGTTTATTGTTGATTTTCCTGATTTTAATTTATATTTATATTTTCAGTACACAAGATATCTGCTTAATTTTAGCATTTACTGCTCTTGTCTTCAGCATGTATTCCACTTACGTTTATCAAGTAACAATTTTAATGAATTGAAATTTAATAATGATTAGTTATTTCATTATTTTTAAAATAAATTTTAATTCCATTATAGGCTGGTGTTGCAGAATTACTTTATAAAAAATTTCGTTTTCCATTGATTGCACTTACAATTTACTTTGTATTATGTGTAGCACAACATGTTTGGCTTGTTGAAAATCATCATAAAGGACCATTCTCTTTTCAATGGCCAACTGGATTAACAGCACTTTTCATTATACAAAGATTATGTATGTACATATTATATTTTTGTAACCAATAATATCTTCTTTTTATTCTAAATTCTAATTTTTAAAATATTTATATATATTACAGTTTCACCAGTATATTATTATCTTTATAAAAGATCTGCTTTAAGAATGAGTGATCCAAGATTTTATGAAAATATGGATTGGATTGCTGAACAACTCGCTATTAAATAAATTCAATACTGAAGTATGAAAATGTATTTAAGTTGAAGTAGTATCTATTAAATATCAAAAATCTTAGAAAATTAAATTTAATTTATTTGCAATTCAAATATTCATAAAATACATGTATGTTTAAAAAGTTGTTAGTTGTACATAAAGTACATATCTGCATTTCCTTTCAACATAAATTTATTCTCTATTTTCTTAAAATTTGAAATTATTTTTAAATACATTGAGTTGATTTTTTAATAAATTTTAATTTATCTTAAGATTTTATGAAAATATAAAAAAATGTGTAAAATGCACAAAATAATAATATTTTAAGAAAGAATTAAAAATGATGTGTGACCATTAAATGTACATAAATTATTTGCACATCTGTAAAAAATGGTATTAAATTTAATATGAATGTGATAACATACGTACATATGTACATGTTTAGCTTAAATATAATTTTAATTTATTTAAAAACTTTTGTTATCACAATATAAAATAAAATAAATTTAAAATAGTTTCCTTTATATTAATTAGAACGGAAATCATTTTAACTGTTATATGCTCAAGATATAAAAAAAAAACGTACATATAGATGGATATTCTAAAACTAACTTGTTATGGTTTCGGTGTGAAGTTGTAATAGAATTATATTGCATTTTCACTTCAAAAATACAAAAAGTGAGTTTTGAAATGCCTCAGTGTTTAAAAATAAATTCAAAAATACCGTCTAATATGTATGCATCGATTCAAATGAAAAATACATTCACATATTTAATAGAAAATTTATTTAAAAAAGGTAAAAAAGAATTATTTTAACAGATTATTTAAATTTTATTTTATTACAAATTAAAAAAAAAAAGAAATACAAAACTTACATAAATTCTCTTATTCGATTAATATTACATTTCATACAATAATTCATTCATAATGTTAACAATGAAATTTGTGTATTAAAACATTTGTATATTTTCTTCATTTATTCTCTCATTATTCTTAGAATAATATTTTTTCTTATAAAATTAAAAAATTATAAAAACGTATAAAATTATGTTATTTTCAAATAAAAATAATAATTTTAAATGTATTTTAAAGGAATTATAGAATTTTATTTAAGGAAGACAAAAATGTGAATGAATAAAAATGTAGAATAAAATTATAAAATGAGTTTATTTTCTTTTTATAATTCATCTTTAATTTTATAATTTCGAACAAATTGTAATAAATTATCAGATTTTCTTGGACCATCATAAGCTTTTATTAATTTGCCATATTCAAATAATAAAACTGTTGGAAATCCATTTATTTTATATTTATCTACACTACGATGATTAACGTCACAATCTAATGCTCCAAATTTTATATCATTATCTTCTTTATTATTTTCATTTAATTTACTGGCTGCTAATGCAAATTCTGGTTTCATTGTTTTACAATGACCACACCATGGTGTATAGAACATAACTAATAATTTTTTTATTGATTTCGATATACTCTCAAAATTATTATCATTTAATAATAAAATTTTATTAGATCCAGGAAATTGACCAAATGTTTCATCAGGTACTTGTTCTTTATCATTGTTATTATTATCATTACTAGCTTGTGGTGAAGATATTGATGTTGGATTATTTAAAAATTTGATAAAATCTTTTTCTGTTCTACCACCATTATAATCAATTTTTGTTTTTAAATAACTAAAATATTTTATTGTTGGATAACCACGTACATCGTATGTCGTACAAACTGATTGGAATCTTGTGCAATCGACTGCAGCTAGTGCTATCCTTGGATCCTCTTTAAATGCATTTGCAGCTGCTGTAAATTCGGGTTTAGCTTTTTTGCAATGTCCACACCCTTTAAAACACATTCATATGTATATTTTTAGTATTAATGAATCATTTATTAAATAAACGAATGAATTATAAATTTGACTTACATGGTGCATAAAACATAACTAAAGCATGCTTTTTCTTTTTAAGGAAAGGTTTAAAAGTCTCTTGATTCAAATGTGCAACTTCTGATTCTTCTTCTTCCCATGGCTTTTCAGGTGGTGGAGGTGGTGGTGGCTCTTTTGGATCCTTTGAAAAAATGCATAATTATTTATTTCAATTTAACTTATGTTTATACCTTGAATTTACCTTCATAAAATTGATTATTTTATCTGCTTCTCTAACGTTCACATCAAATTTATATTCACCGTTTACAAAATATTTGACTGTCGGATATCCTTTAACACCATATTTTTGTGCAATTGCCGTTTCTTTGGTAGCGTCAAGGGCAGCTAATATTCCAGGAATCTAAAAAGAAAATTTAATTAAATAATAATAAAAGATGTTCAAGTGTTCATTTCTTTACATTCTCATTTTTCATAATTTCTGCTGCCTTCTCATATTCTGGCTTCATTCGTTTACAATGACCACACCATGGTGCATAAAACATTACCAACACGGATTTTTCATCTTTTAAAGCTGGCTCAAAACCATTCGTTGTTAAATGTACAATATCAGATGTTGTTTCTGCTGACCAATCATCATCTTTTGGTTTAGATATTGCTGATGGTGCTGTCGGATTCTCCATAAATGATATAATTGCAGATTTTTTATTTTCACCATCATATGTATATTTTAATTTGCCATTTTCAAAATATAATAATGTTGGAAAACCAGTTATATTATATTGTCGTCGTGCCATAGTATTCTCTGGACGATCAACATCAATTGCGGCTAAAACATATTTTGATTTTAATTCAGTTGCAGCTAATGAATATTCTGGTTTTAATTGTTTACAAAAACCACACCATGGTGCATAAAACATTATCATAATTGGTTTTGTTTCTTTTTTCAAAAATTTCGATAACATCTAAAAAAAAAACATATAATTGCAATAAAAATTTTTAATATCTAATTAAAAACAAAAAACTTATTGATGAGTAATGTAAAAAAATTTACATTAGTATCTTGTATATGTACAACATCAGCTCCATTTGGATCTTCTTCCCATGGTAAATCACCAGTTGGATCACGCATAAAATTTACCATACTTGTAACCGTTATTTGTCTATCATAATCTTTATGATAATCACCATCTTTATAATGTTTTAATGTATATGGTGATGAGGAAATTTTCAATTTCTTGCAAAGTTTCTTTTTATCACTAAAAAAACAGAAAAAAAAAACAACAAAATCCAAATGAAATATAAAAATTAATAAATTTCATTAAAAATTTACCTATTTGAACAGTCTATTAGCACCATTGTACCTAAACCTTTAATTGCTTCAGCAGCATCATTAAAAATTTTTATTGTTGATTGTGCCTCTTTATTACTAGACACAAATAATATTAAAATATTCGTTTTAGTACGTAATAATTTTTTTAATTCTTTCATATCACTAATATTATCAATAATTACTGATGATGTAGGTGAATTAATTTTTGCAATTATTTGATTAATTGAATTAAATAAAATCTGGAACATTCAAAAAATATAATTATAAAATATAAAATAATTAAAAAAAATAAAAATATACATAATAAGCAATTTGTAATAGTTTTTAATTTTTTGTATACACAAAATGTTTTTTAATGAAATGAAAATGAGAGAAATTCATTTAAAATTTTGTGTTAAATTCAAAACAACATTAAAATATGTGAATACTTACAATTGCAAAAATTATTGATATTTTAAATGATTTCATTTTACAAAATACAATCATAATTTTTTAATGAAATTACTTAATAAATTAATACTGGAATTATTCTAATAACCGGTTTCTTTTTAAGATTTAATTAATTCTTTCTTTTCTTTTCGACTATAAAATGATGACGTTTCCTTGTTTTTTATATAATTGAGGTTATGTTTTGTTGAAGAAAAATAAATTAAAGTGTCTTATAAAATTGTGATTGTTGAAAAGTAAAATTATGATCATTTTTGTTTTTGTTTTTTTAATAACGGATTTCCGTTTATTTCTACATCCGTTGGTTTTAACTGATAATAACGAGACTAAAATTTTGATTTCTGGTCCGGTTGTCATTAAAAGTGCTCAGCTGATTTTTGGATTTTTGTTTTTGCAAAACAATAACAAATAACCACCAAATAGCACGGTAAATAACAAGTGTTTCAGCTTGACAGTTGACAGTCGAATATTTCTTTTGATATTTAACTATTTACATTGAAAAATTAGATTTTTATTTATTATTTAAAAAAAAAAGAAAAGAAAAAAAAAATAAATTATGGCTTTCAACGGTTCAATAAATAATATAGATTATCATACAAGTCCTGAACAAAAACGATCTTCAAAAGATGCTGTAAGACAATATAAATATGGATCACCGAAGATTCGAGATGTACTGCGTGAGGTAAATATGTTGGTCTTTTATTTTTATTTCAAAAAATTTTTTTTATTTTATTAAATATAATAAAGTCAATAAAAATTTGTTTTCGTTTTATTTAAATTTAGAAATGTAAACAACGAATTAAGGAGGCTCGAAGAGAGAATTTTGATGGTGCACGAAATGTTCAAAGAGAGGTAAGAAAATAATATTACATTACAATTACAGATACCTATATTGTTATTTTGTTTTTTCAAATTAATTACAACCATACATTCCATTCATACAAATTGAAGAAAAAAACATACCATTGAATATCTATGCCCAAATCCTTATTTCGAATCTTGCTTAACTAATTCGAAGCAGCTTAAGGCTGATCTTAGAGAATTAATCTCATATTTTTAATTACATGATGCATATTGCACATTCTTTTTTATCTTACTGTTTTTATTCAATATCTTATTCATACAGTTATAAGCTCAATTAGTACTTTAATTCTAGTAATCAATTTATTATTTACAACACGCATTTTCATCATTCAACAAAGCCAATCACAATAAATTACAAAATTACAATACATTAAATTAAGATTATGGATCAAGCAAGTAACACTAGCGCGAGTTAGTGTGAATCTTTATTCCCTATTAAATATTGCAAAATATTTTTTGTTTTAGTTCCAAGTGATGTACGAATAAGTATTAATTATAAAAAATTAATAACGTTCAAAAATTCAAAGTTTAATGTAAATTATGAATTTTTCCATTTTTTTTCAATATGTTAATTAGATATATCTTTCTCTTACGTTTAAAAATATTTTGGTTTTACATGGGTAAACTCTCATATAATAAGAAGTCTTTTACGACCTATAAATCCATCATACCCCATTTATGAAATGCAAATTAATACTAAAATCGCTAGAACTCGCTACAAAATCAGCTAGTTTTCTAACTACACGAATAGCGTGAACTAGTGCGAGTTTGCATCCTGCTATAGCTTTTACTCGTAATCACAGCCTTATAAATTGTGATTTTAATCTATTCACTAACACTAACTTCTTATCTTTAATATAAATTGTTAACTGTTTTTGTAAATTTCAAATATGCCTGCATTATGAAAATGAAATCAATAAATTATTATCTTTTTTAATAATAGATTAATTGAAAAAAAAAAATTCTTGACTTGTTCTCTTTATTTTTTAAATAAATTTTTAGCCATTGCTTAATAAAATACTTCGTGAAGAGGTCAGTGAAATTGAAAAGGATTTCAATTTACAAGAATTAATTTATGAAGAAATGTTAAGAGAATCTAATGAATGGTTTATTGAAGAATATGAAAATCAACAAAATTACTTTATGAATGTAATACAAAATGATAATATTGTATTTTGTCCGATTTGCAAAAAAAATGAAATCATTTTAAATGATACAACTAATGAATTAACATGTAAATGTGGAATACGGTATGTAAAAGAAGTATTTTCATGTCTTAACAATAAAATATTGAAAAATTTAAAATTTATATTTTATATATACAAATATTTTATATTTGTCATTCATTAATTACAAATATTCAGCTTAATTAATTAAGGGTATTCATTTTTTCCTTTCATTTATTAAATTTTTTATATTTTACAGATTTCATTACTCTGGATCACTGATTGATTTCTTAAATACCATACAAAATTGTGTAAAAACTCATGGAAATAATTGCAATCAAGACATGATATTTTTTATTGATCCTTTAGAAAATCAGTTAAAATTAATTGCTTTCTGTGGTTTTTGTGATTATTATTATTATTTTTAAATTTATAACAAAAATTTACCAAAATTACTTATTTATTGAAAAATGTTACCAGCTTTATGTATGTCAACATATGTAGACGTGTGTAAAATATAAAGTAATTAGTAATTTCTATTTAAGCTATAACAAAGTATTATACATTAACAAAGTATCAAATTTTTATTCAGAATTTTTTAAATGTACATACATTAGAAATTCTAATATAGTTATAAGTTTGTAAAAATTCAAAAATTTGCAAAAATTATTACTGTATAATGGAATTAATTTTACTCAATTGAGTCACACAGTTTGTGACTCAGCGTAATCTTATCATTTCTAGACTATATCTAAATTACATTCAGACCTTGAATTAGCTATAATTTGTATCAAATAATTTTTAATTTTAATTATAAATGTACATATATTTTTATTAAGCCAAAATGTATCTGTTTAAACCAAAATATATCAATTTTTGTATTATATAATTAAATTTTATTTAAATTATAATAAAAATATATTATTTCTATTCTGACATGTATTGTAAATAAAATTTAAAAATTTGTAATTATTTTCTTTAATACTACATATTATATGGATAATAATAATAGCCGTATATCACTATAAGTTCTTTATCTTGTTATCATTATCAAAGCTAAAACTATGTGTACAAATGCGTAAAATGTTTAATATGATATACTCAGATATACTGTAGTTTTTAACCTTGTTAACTAATGCATTCATATTGTTGATCTAATATTTAATCAACCATAATACAAAAAAATGTAATATATATTTAAACGAGACAATGTGTTTAATTCATTTGTTTTGACACGTTAAAGTGTTAATAATACATATAATATGTTTGGTCAATTTCCCGTCTCATAATAAATTATTTTGTTGGGCCAATCACCCTTTTTTTTTAACTTGATTTTTATTATTCTTGTTTAATTTAGAACATAATTGTATGTATAAAATCTTTCTATTTACATACATATATACATACTTATGTGTATATGTGTGCTCGTATGTAGCATATGTAAATTGAAAATTTTTTGAATTGGATACCATGAGTTGTAAGTTGTAAGTAAGTCACAGTATGACGACCATATCACCATCATCATCATCATCGTGTAGTGTTATTAATGTATGCATGTAACACATAATATTGGTGGCCTCTCTACAACTTTTTTACTATACGTTTTTAGCATACATTGATACATACATACATTTAAACAAAATGTATAGTATATAGTATATAAAATGTATACAGTAATTTTTAATAATTTTATTGAATGAATTGTATGTACATGCAGTTTAGTTTTAACATATTTGCGCCCTTGTGCTTATGGTCATCATTATAATAATCATTCTATGATACACTCCATTCAATCTATGGTATTCTGTATCTTTAACTAGGTATCAACATACATATATTTGTTGTTGGTGCTATTTATGTATATTTTAATTTCAAACAGCATGAAATAATGGCTTTTGTTTAATTCTATAAAAAATTATATTTATCGTTGATATGTTACAGCAAACGTATTTAAATATGTTTGTATACATATGTATGCATATGGTACTTATATGTAATTGGTAATATTAATAATGTACATATGTAGGTACAACTTTCATTTCATTTTAGAAGATTAATTTAGTTTTTATTTTCGCTTCAGTTGATGAAAAGTGAAATTTTATTCGAAAGTTTTTCAATAAATGTATTGTGTACATACATGTTTAAAGATTAATTATGATAAAATTACTTTATATATTTTAATAGTTATTATAAACATATTACGATATTATTATAGATAAGATACATTTAAAAATTTTATTTTGTTAAATTATTCGTAATAATAATTATCGTTATTTTTAAACATTTTTTTTTAAAAATTTAAATGAAGTAAAGAAGAAAAACCGGCATCATAAACTATTCTAATATGAATATTTAATCTTTTCATTAAAGTAAAACAAAAAGTAATCTAATTTCATTGAAAATTAAAACAAATTACTAAATATCATATAAATACGCACGTAATACGGTTATATAATTTATTTAATTGATTTATTTTCAGTGATTTATTCAAATTTGTATATTTGTGTTCTGTTTTTATGTAAACAGAAATGATGTACCTTCCGGAAATGATGTACATTTATGAAGTGTAATTTTTATTAGCGCAAAAGAATTTATGTTAATTTTATGGTTTATTAACGATGTTTGATATGAATTTTATATATTCATATACAGGCAACACCCGCATAACACGGGAATCACGTCGTTTCAAAAGATTGCCATCTTATGCGAATTTTTCTACATTATCTTCAGATCCATGTTCTACTTTATGTAAAAAATCTGTTATTTCAAAATTCAAATTTCTAGCTTAGATAAAAGACCTAAGAAAGATAAATCTTATATGATGCTAAGCATTTATGAAGTTCGCTTTTAATAGTTTTTATTACATTTTATATTGTACAAGGGTTTTCAAGAGTGATTCAATGCTATGAAAACACCATTTGTTAAAGAATAAGGAGATTTCCCTAATTCTTGTTTCGTATTATAATCAATCCGTGTTATACAAGTGCCGTGTTATGCGGGAGTTGCCTATACTTATACGTTTACATCCGTATACATTATGTAAAATGATACAACATACACGTGTAAATAATGTATTGAAATTTTAATACAATTTATTTACAATATGAAACGTATTGATTTATGATTTCATTTTTACATTATAATTTTATGTTGTATATAGGCTAAAATATTTCATATGTGGTAAAAATTTTTGAAGTGCTCTTGGTTAAATATTTAAAAAAAAAATAAAACAAAAATGACAAAAAATATAAATAAATACCAAAAGATAATATAAAAAGGTTTTCTGTTTATTCATTTTTAATTGACATAATGAATATACATACTATATATAGACGAGTATGTACGTTTTATGTTCATAAATATAATTTTTTTTGTTTATTTCAATTTCATTTATTTTTCGTCACTTAATTAATAATAAAAAAAAATCAAATTGTTTAAAGTGCTTTTTACGGCATTTAGATGTATTTAAAAAATTTTTATAATTTTTTAAAAATATTTTATTTAATAATTTTATCAATTACTAAAATCAAAATTTAAGCCGTTGACAATTGCAGTTCTTACTTCTAAAATATAAAGGAAAAAGAATTTTAGAGGAAATTTATTGTATGAATTTTTGGGACAAATGATATTGATTCTAATTTCTTTTTAAAAGTAATATACAGTATATGTACTTGCATTTTGAGAATCATAAAAATGTACTGTTTGATAGGACATATGTATTTATATATGTATATTGAAGCAAAGTTAAAGGACTCTTTCAGAAAACACACTTTAATTTTTTTCTAATTTTAAGAACTATAAACGAAATTTTGAAAATTTGTTCCACTTACAAAAATGTTCACGGTCGTTTAAAATTTCGTTAAAATAGGTCCAAGAGTTTTCGAAAAATCAAGCACTAGAGTGTAAAATCTAAATTTAAGTTCTGGGAATATAAAATAGGAATGAAGTCCTTTTTGTCAATATTCTGTTCTACTTAAGGACAATTTTACAGTTTCTTACTTTTGTTTAAAATTTCGTGGAAATCGGTTTATGATTCGCTGAGAAACTGGATATCAAAGTTAGTGGTTTTTTATTCTATATTTCATAAATTTCGTAAGATCTAATTATTTTTCATATTTTTTTTTTGTTTGAATTAATTTTTTTTTTTTAAATTTGATTTTAAAGAATCCTAAATTGAAATATGATAAAATTTTTACTTTTTCGGTTTTTCGTTTTAATTTATACACGCATATACATACATGTCTACACATATGTGTGTATGCATGTATAAACGTGCTCATTGTATAAATTGAAATTATTTTATTTTTTAATTAATTTTTTTTTTTTTTTTGTGACCAAAAGAGTGAGATGAGGTTTAATTAATTTTAATGATATATTTAAAAATAAGACAAAATCAATTAATTGTGGTTAAAAATTAATGTAGTTTCATGAATAAGAATATTTATTATTTCTTAATAATAGTTTTTAATTTTTTTAATTGATGAAAAATGAAATTAAATTGCTATAGCTTTTGTCCATTTAAACCAATTATACTTATCTAGTATATTATTTGTATATGCATGTAAAATACAGCATAAAATTTTACGATTTAAAAAAAATATACATGTTCATATGTACATAAGTTATAAAACAAAAATTTAAATCAGATTAAAAGCAATATGTACATACATACATATATCGCTATATTCAATTTAAAAGTAGAAAAACAAAAAAAAAAATTTTTTTTTTGAATATACTATATGTATTGTACAGTAAATTTTCAAAATAATTTTTGTTCATCCCGTTATGCATATATAAAATTGCATATTCTAATTTACATATGTATGTAAACATGTTTAACATGTAGATGTACATATGTGCAATAATGTGAATTTTCACATAATACTCATATACATACATATGTTATATTTTATTTGCATATTTAAAGCCAAAAACCATTTGCGTCGTTTTTCAACGCAATAAACATTAAATTTGAAAATTCAATTTCCCGTATAAATTATACAATTTTTTTTTTTTTTGTATACATATGTACATAACGTATGTATCATATTAAAATGTTTTGTGGATATGAGCTACCTATACATGTATTAATATAGAGTAAATCATTTAATTGAAATTTCAAAAGAACAAAACAAAAAAACTAACTGCTAAATCAAAGAAAATTTTCTGCAAAATATAACATTTGTATGTATTTATGTATGTACGTATTCTATATACATATGTATGTATATATTAATAAAAATTAGTTTTTGAAAATATTGTAATGTAAATATTAATTTTATTTTCATATTTATTTTATATAAACGTTACAGAGTAATACGTATGTTATACACTACACCTATGTATATTTTGTATATAAAGAAAACTGATTTTATACATATACGTTGATATTTACTTAACTAACATTATACGTATATAAATAAAATTTTGTATGTTTAGTACATATAATTAAATTTAATGTTGTACATACATACATATGTACGCGTATAATAACTTTATTATAAAAAATTTACAATATGTACATATGTACGTATTTACTTTTATTTTATATATTATAGAAAAATTTATTTCTAAAATCTTACATATATAAAACATGTACACATGTTCATAATTACATATCTTAATCATCTTAATGTGTGTGCGAATCACGGACAAATGTTGTTAAAAGTCTAAAATGCTAAATTGTTGAAAAGAATCGATAAAGTAGGTTTTAGAATATTTGCTGAATGTGCTACTCGTAAATTAATTATTTTTATGTGAAATGATGAAATATATGAAATTTAATTTATAGTTTTTTTTTTGTACATTTTCACTTTTGTAGATTTTATATGATTTCTTCTAAATTTTTAAATTTTTAAAAACTGTTGAAAAATTAAAAACTTAAATTTTTAAATTTTTTGATTTTGAATTTTTCAAATCATATGGAACATATGAAGTAAAAAGAAAAAATTCATAGAATATAAGTGATGATTGAAGCTGTAAACAATTTGGCAATTCGGACAGAAAACTGGTTGTCAAATCCGAAACTTTGAAGTAATTTATCACTTTAGACTTTAGCAGGCTTTTTCAGACATTTCGCACAATGTCTTAATATATTTATAATTTTTTATTAATCGTTTAATTTTTAATCAGTTTTATAATGTTTCCCATGTATATGTACATAGATGTGTTACATAAACACGATGTACATACGCATAAGTACGTACACATGTATGTATACATGTGTGTATGAAATCTTCGTATATACATACATACATTATCTATTGTTATTTACGTATAGAAAATAATCCATTTACTATACAGTAGATTTTTATTAACAATATAAAATTTTTATTGTAAACATAAATCACTACTCGTACTCGTATATAGAACTTCAATCCATATAGTGTATAATATTCGCATGCAGTTAAATTATAGAATGTTGTTGATATAGACATTTTATTTTATTCCTTGATTTGAAATATAACCACTATCAATAATAGTAAATTTTTATGCTTACGAATGCAAGATAAGATTTATGTATGTAAAATACATTTTTTTTTTTTTTATTTGTCTTATATTAATTTCCGGTCAATTCTTACTTGATTTTATTAAAAAAAAAAGAAAAGTGAAAATTGGATTGTATCCTTTTTTGGTCTAAATAAAAACCAGATTCGATTTTTTATAGATGATTATATACAGAGTAACGTAGGCTGAAATCTGAATATACACTATGTATAAATTCATTTTAAAAAAATATATAAATCTTGGCTTTTTTTTTTCTTTTTTTAATTTTAAATATTATCATACACCCACAATTACGGTTTACTGCACTTGTATATCACATATGTACTTTGTTCATTAATTATATACCAGTTAAAGCTTTATGAGAATAAATATGTCTTTTTTTTTTTTGTATTTCATAGTTCCAAATAGAGTGTTTTTCAAGCAGTATTATCACGATCCTTGAAATTTTCATACAAAATCAAATGAATTTTTTGAATATCGATGTAAATTATTACTATTTTAAATAATTTTCTTAAAATATTAACTACATAGAATTAGTGAACAGGGTATAGATACATATGTGCATATTTACAGTCTGTATAATATCAAATGATCACCAGTCAAGTAAAAAAAATTATTTTATGGATAATTTTTTTACAAACAAGTATTTTAAATTTGTGAATATGTATATGTATATTATAACACAATAATAGAAGAAATATATAGTTTTCTTTTGCTTTTTAAAAATAAACACAATAAAAAAACAATAATGCTGATTTTTATGCTGTTGCATTTGTAATTTTATTCAAACGATAGCATTATACATTACATAGCCGTTTGATATGGTATTAACCTTTCTTTAACTTTTTCTCCCAGGAAAGTTTATACGTATGTAAATACCATATATGTAGTTGGAAAAATTCTATTTAGTATATGTTTAAAAAAAAAAAAATTCTGTACAAACAACTAACGATGTTTTATTGCAAATTATGTATGTACATATTTTTGAACTAGAATATGTATGTAAACAAAATGTACCATAATATTATAATGTATACAAAATGAAATTATTTGAATATTTATGAGGCCGATTGTATAATTATACGTACTTACATATGTGTATATTATTGTATATTATACAGATGTGTATATGAATGTATGTACATATATGGAAAACATATAATAAAAACTTCTTAGGTTTACTAATAAAAAATGCATAATTGCATGAGAAATTCAAAAAGTTGATAAATGAAAAAAAGGACTGTAGTTTGTGCTCCACCGTATCACTTTTTCTTTTTTTAAACTTTTAATGTATGAACTATTTTTCCGTTAAATTTTTTATTTTTAAAATACCCAGAATCCTCACTGATTACTGCATGTTGTATATAACCCTTAAAGCAATATGTTTCTCTTTTATGGATATGTACGAGTATATTTGTGTATATTTGGAAATAAAATCAATAATAAATTATAAAAATTCTTTCATAAAATTCAAAGATTCATATATACATGTGTATATACACTTACATATGTATGTATGTGATACAAATGTACAATATACATAAACCAGACACATTTATTACACCAAAGGCAATTATATTTAATCAAAAGATATTCTTTTATTATTTAAAAATAAATGTACAATACATATTTTATATTTTTAGAAATACACACATACATAGATAGCGTAATAAATGCATGTATGTACATGTGCGTAACATGCAAAGATATAATATGTGTATAATAAAATGTAATATATGCAATTAATGTAAAGATATTTAACGAATTACTAGAATAAATAGATATACATATACATATGTATATCTGGTATATAATTTTCATTATGTTTATCATAAATAGATTTATTTTAAGTGGACTTTTCTGTACATCATATGCAATGTCTATAAGTAATAATTACATTAGGAATATCCACCTCTGTATACACATTAGTACATGTATAGTATATGATTAAATTTAAATGTTTCCTTTTATTAAAGATTTAATTTCTTGATGTCTTAAGTGTACACATTTTTACATTTACAGTGAACACCAAAAGCGAGTATACAACACTAAATTTTTTATTTTCATTGCTGTAAAATTAATACTAATAACCAATAAATTGGTAATTTATGGTAAATAAGCAAAGATAAAAATCTATTTACAATTATAATAAGTATTTAAAAAATTCATTTTATTTCTAATAGTAAAAACAGTCAACAAAATAAATTCTTTAGATGTTATATTGCTTTTTCTAACCAGTGGATCCATGTAGTCCTTTAAAGTCTACAGGTTCTAGTGGTATAAAATTAGCTAAAGATATTATAATCAATGAAAATCAGTTAGTAATCGTACAATGTACAAAACATTGAATAAAAATAAAATCCATGGAAGAGTTTCTCGAAATAAAAATCGTTTATTTTCACAATTAATGTAAAAAGATTCAAGAAATTTTACTATGGACTACATATAAAAATTGTGGAATTATGTCGTTCTAGTATGTTTTTTTAATTACTGTTGGAAATTAACCGAATTTTGTATATATATATGATTGAAAATATATCAAGTTTTACTTCAACTTACCAATTTATGGTCAGTATTACACCTATGAAAAAGATAAAATTTAGTATTGTATTTGTATATTTACTTTTGGCTCTCACTGTATATGTAAGTAATTAAGCTATATACTATGTACATTTTGAAAAACAAGGGAAATTTACAAAATTTATGATTCATTTTCATATTAAAATTCTAATATAAACAATAATATAACAAGATGTGATGTCTGGGATTTTTTTAAATTTGAAACAAAAACAAAAAAATTTATTTGATTTATGAAGTCACCAAAAAATTCAAGTACCTACAATAATTTTTAAATAAATAACGTGTGTATGAACGTATATTATGCTTATACGTAATGAATTTAGGTTGATGGTATGTGGTACAAGAAATCCTACATTGTAGATAAGACTATATATTTAATATCCTTAACTCTTGAGAATTGAAAATATAAAACAAAATTATTGCCTTTGCCATTTAACTATTATTGATGGTGTTAGAAAATTATACGAAAAAAATCTTTTTTCCAATGAAGAAGACTAACACGGATTATAAAATGTGTTTGTATTATGTGTTCTTGATCGTGACAAATAAATTAGTATAATATTTTAAACATTGTGACGATCTTCTCACAGACATTTGAAAGAAATTTAAAAAAATGTGTCCTTACACATGTGTTTAAAAGTCTGTTTTAATTTAGGACATAATAGTCATAGAACATTTAAATTTTAATGAGTACAAATATGATAATACACCAGGACCTTGAAAATTTTCTTGTTTATACGAAGAAGAAAGTAATTCGAATTTTAGAATGAAAGCAAAATTATGTCATACATGGTTATACATAGATGAGACCAAATTGGAATTGAGAATAAACCAATACACGTGAAAATTAGTGTTAACTTAACTGACTGAAGTAAAAACGCCATATTGTAATAATCAAAAATAAATTGATGGGTGAATTCTAAATTCCGAATTAATGGAAATATACGATAAGAATTTAAGACTAACTAAGAACATACTAAATTTAGATAATAAAAGATTTTCTCAAGGATGCTTTCTCCTTGTATAAAGCGAAAATTAAGGATCTAAATTTAAATGTTTGAACAAGATTGTACATATAGTACACCCCAATGGTCCAAAATTGAAGATCTTCTTCTAGGAGGGCTTTAGAAGGACGTCTGTTTTCATTATTTTTCGTGCCTTGTGTGGAAGGCAGATAGAATGAGAATGGAAGATCTTAAAAAAATTGAGAAAAGCAAGAAATTGTGGAATTTCACAATTTTTCATTAGTTGAACAAGAGCAACTACGTATATTAATTTGTTGCACTTTAGTTCAGTTTCGTGTTTAAGTTCGACTACTGAAAACGTGATATTGAAAAATAATTATTGTGAAAATAAAGTTTAAACGAATTCTAAAAAACAATGTAAGTAGCAATTGTATACTCTTTTTTGTATTTAATGAAAAATTTTTATTAAAAACATTTAATTTTCTAGCATTTCAGAAATAGAAGAAATTGTGGATTATTTTTTACAAAGATGCCATTACGCTGCAAGGAGTAAGAGCTGTGAAGAACATTGTAAAAAGTAGCTGATAGTAAATTCGAAATATATATGGTACGTCATTTTTGTTAAAACTGTAAATATTTATATATTTTCATTAATTTCAATTTCGTATTTAATCCTTTCAGATGCTGTCAAAAGAAAGCTTTAGATTGGGTCGATTACAAAAAAGGGATTCAACTCATTGAGGATTAAAATAATTTTATATGTATTTTGTATTAAGTTAAAATAAAATGTGTAATAAACTTTGTATTGAATTTGAAATTTTTGGTTCTTTCTTTGTAAATAGAATTTGAGACCTTCCATTATGTTATAATACACCTTTCTAAGAAGACCTTCTATTCAACTTTAAAGAACCTTCTTGGGAAGGCCTTTAATTGTACGTAAAAGCAACATTTTTAGAAGGCCTTCAATACCACTCCTAAGTCCCTTCCTTGGAAGGCATGATTTCCAATGACATGCCTGTATAAAAAAGATATGAGCGAGGATACGAAGAGGAAGGTCTCCGTCCTTCCAAAAAAGGCCTTCAGGAGCCTTTTGGAAGCCTTCTTTTGCCCACTGGGGCATGTTTAGATATATACATATGTGTATACCATTCATGGTATGTATGTATGTCTGCATACGAGTACTATGATAAAGTTGAAAATTCTAAATATTTATACATGTACATATGTATATTCGATTAATACAATTATTTAATTAATTTTACTAAATATTTTAAAGTACAAATATAAAGTACCCGAATATAAAACAAACACTTTAGGCATCTTAGAAGTTCTTTACATTACGAATACATTCATATTGAAATATTAAAACATAAAAACCAGAAGCTAATATTACAGTTAATTGAAAATAGAAAGTTTAAAATTAAATCATTAAAAATTGATTTGATGACAAGAAACAAATTTGTTTTCATTAAATAAATACATATGCACATATGTATGTAATATATTTTTGTTTGTGTGTACATAGCAAATTGTTATCATATAAGTACATAAATATGTACATACATACATGTATATATATGTTATATGCATAGTAAAATTAGTACATAATTTATAAATACACATATACATATATATATATATATGTATTTTAAGATATACACACATCATATTATTGTATCTTATTCTAATAATAACAATTAACGTTGCATTTGAAATATTACATATGTATGTATGTGTTTACATTAGTAAATATAGTAAATACAATATGTAAACTGTTCATTTTATTGACAACTTTAATCAACTAACATTATGGTCTTTACAAAAGATCAATTATATGCTCATGTGAACTTTCATATATATGGCAATATGTACGTACATATTATATGCTCATATACATATAGTATGTTTATGTATATTAAAAAATATAAGCTGATGTGTGTATGTGCCCGTATTCTCATATACAAGGTGTTCTAAAGTCAATGTCACTATACACTATAAATGGGTCTATCATACATATCGTTTACATATGTATGCATGTATATTGTCTATCATTAATTTGAAAAATGTCAAATTTTAATACAAAATTTTTCCTAGTAGAAATTCAATTTTCAATTATATTTCATCCATATAAAATGTGGTGTTTTAGACCAAAACCATAATATCGAACATTGAATATTTCAAGGTGATATCCTTCGATAATGATGGGAGACAATTTTTTTTACAATTAGTACAAAAATTTCCATACAAACGTTATACAAAGTGATAAATACAAATATAAGTGATACAAATTATCATACATTTTGCTACATTTATTCTGGGACACCCTGTTTAAGTACGTTAGTATATATGTATCTAACAAGAAGTCAATGCATATGCATATCATCATTCAACAAGAAAGATATAAAACACATGATGTATTACTGTATGTTGAAGTTAAAATATATTTTTATTTTTCCTATCAAAAAAAAAAATTAAAGATTCCAACAGATTATAATTGAACATATCAATAAATTCTTGATTTCATCAGGCAAATGGAATTTTATTGGCTATTTTTGATTCTATATTCAAAGCTAGTTACAATTTAAAAACAAAAATGAATGCATATATGTATGTACGTACGTACATATGTCTATACGATAATTTTTAGATATGTATTCACATTGTTCTATATAGCTTAATACTGTATGTTAACTACTATACGTATGTATATGTAGGGTTGAATTATGTACATACATATATTTACTTTGTAAATTTATTATTTTTTAATACCGAAAAAAAATCTTGATTTTCTTTTTATTAAAATGATATTCAACTGAAAAGATTAAAATGTCCATGAACAAATCTGTTTATTTAAAAGTCAAAGAAAAAAACAAAAAAAAAAAAAAAAAGAAAAACGAAATCACAAAAGAAAATATTTTGTTATAATAAAAGGAAAATTTATAAGTATTTCTTTTTCAAGTGGTTGAAGATTTTGTAAAATTTTTGAAAAATGAATGAAAACTGAAACTTTCTCTTGTGTAAAAAAATTTCTTAAAAAAAAAAAATCAGTTGTTATCCGAATATTTAAAATATGCAGACAAAGTGTTAGTAAACATAAAAAAAGATGTTTTTTTTTTATTTTTCCTTTTCTTCATAAAGATACATTTTTTGAAAAAAAGAGGTAAAATTGTACAAATGTTCGTATATAAAACACATATGTAATAGAATTTTGTGTATTCGCATATGTGCTCATTTATTAATTTTGTGTATGTACATACATATATACATACATATGTATGTATATCAGTATATCAGTATATCTTAAGAAATACTAAAAAGATACATATGTACATATATACGCATATGTAGGTATGTAAGTATATGTAATAACCAAAAAAGGAAAAATTTAGGTCAAATCTCATTATTAAGATTATAGTAGGTATTGTGTGTGGGCTTATTTTAGAATGAAAGTATGTATTTTAATTACATGCAACTAAAACATATCAGGTATAAAAAAAGGATAATTGATATTGAAATGTAATATATTAACCAGAAATTGCATTTATTTCATTATGTTTTTGGTAAATTTAAGGTAAGCAAATATGTAATATGCATACACATACGCTATATATTAACAAAAATGTAATTTATACATTATATATGAAGTCTGATATATTACACAAGTAATTCTGTACGTGATTGATGCATACAATGAGCACATTTTTGGTTTTTACATACAGTAGAACTCGATTATATCCCTTTAATTTAAGTATATTTTTTGTTTATGAGTCTGTAAAAGTGCAATATCTCTTTTTTTTTGTATAAATTTACCCGTTCATTTACGTATGTGTTTTTGCCGAATCATTTAAGTTTTTGTTTAAGTGCTCTCTATTAGATCGTTTATAAAACCAAATTTTTCTCTATTTCCGCTTATTACGGTTAAAAAGTTTTATTCGAGAATTTCATAAATTGTGATCAACATTATCATGAAAATTAATTGCATATTAGCGTTTATTGTTTTTATTTTTATTTATTTATTTTTTTTTTAACAATAAAATTAATGGTTTTACACAAATAATTAACCCTCTTAGCATTTTTATTTTTATTCTAGACCCCATAAGGGCACATTTAAGCGATTTTTTTTTATTTACTTGTCAAGGTTGTTAAGTGCCTGATTTTTAGAGCATTTTGATGGAGAAATATAAATGTTCGAATTTTACTGTATCATGTGTATGCATTTATATCAATAAGTTTTTGTTTTAAACATATTATTTATCTTTTTGGAATATTTGCCAATATGTCTAAATTTTGTTATAAAATGTGGGTGATTAACAACTAACAATAACAGTAAAACAATAAACTAACAAATAACCATGGCATTTTAAACAAAATTTAAAAAAAAAAAAGATACACAGAATATTATTCTTATTTTATTATTATGTGTGTATCTATTCAAATTGTATATAGTATATGTTAAAAATAAATATTGGCTGGAATTTTTCATATTACAATATTATTTTGAAAATGTGAAAAATAATGAGTATACGAAGAAAATTGAATTTCTGCAAAATTAATTATCAAAACTTTAATATACTTGTATATGTATTGTACATAAAGGAAAAATTTGTTGAAAAAATTTATTTATATTCTCATTTTGTTTGTTTTTTTTCTTTTTTACTGTATTGAATATAAAATTTAAATGTACAGTATATTAATTATATGTATATACGCGTATATATGTATGTGTACATACATATGTACATACATACATATCTGAACATATGTATACGATATATACGTATACATGGATGATGAAAATATGCATTATTTTCAAAAGAATGAAAAAAATAAAAAAATAAAAACGAAAGAAAACACGGTAAATTTCATGAATTTTAATTTTTATTATTGGGATTAATGTCAAAATTATTTTGGCATTGATACTCATGTTATACTCGAATACCATTTTATTTAATGTTATTTTGCTTTTAATGAATATTTTATTTTTAGTTTTATATGCAAATTATAATATATAGTATATTGATATAAATTTAAAAAAACAAAAAAAAAAAAAGTTTGTTTTTCTTTTTGAAAAAATTATTTATTGATTGTTCATATATGTATTTAAATGAAACGATTTAAAAATAATAATTAGTTTGTATTTTTTAAATTGTTTATTGAACAAAATTCTGTAATGGTATTTCAAATTCTTCATTAATAAATTTGAAATATCTCAAATGAGTACTCAGTACATACTGAGTAGTAAAAGAAAAATATTGCATTGTATATTTATATACAGGATGTCTCAGAATAAATGTCAATCATACTATTTTTCTAAAAGTTCGGACTTTTCCTAACAAAAAGTCGTTGTAAAGCCTTTTTCTAAAATTCATTCCTTTTGAGATATAGGAGATTGACAAATCTAAAGAGGTACTTGTTAAAGCCTAAAAGTAATAGAAAGAGCCTATAGAAAGACCTACATTTTACCTTTTGAAAACTGACAAAAATGAGTCGAATATAGTATACTGTAATATTCAAAAGACATGGGGAAATGGGAATGGTATATAGAAAGATTTTGCATTAGAAACAGTCAGAAGTTTTGAAAAATCTTTGACTGAACAGTCTGATTTATAAATTATATAATTTTTTGTAATAAAATATGATTTGATATGAGACAACCTGTATATTTTTTTTTTCCAAGAAAATAAATTTAAATGATCCATCATCAATTCTGGTTAATAATATAATAAATAAAAAGGAGTTTTCAAATTCTAATCACATCTTGTATTTGTTATAACCACATAATAAGAGTACAATACCACAATACATAAAATAAGTACATTCATGTATATGAATGTTATGTTAAAGACATTTAATTTATAATGTGTATATTTAACTTATATTTGCAAACTTTTATTTATTTATTCATTTTTTCTATTTATTTTTTTTTCATTTTTTTTTTTTTTTTGCTTAACAAAAGCAAAACATCACATCATTCGTCAATATTTGCATTCAAAATTATGAATATTGATGAAATTTTATATAGTTATCAAAAAGCACTTTATGATTTTTATTTTTATTTATTTATTTTTTTAATTTTTATTATTTACCTTTTTTATATTCATTTATTTATTGTTATTTCTCAGTTAACTAATTTGTATGCCATTTACAATTCACGCTTCAATTTATGTGTGAAATATGTTAATTGTATCGTTATGTGTTTGGGCTTTATTTTTTTGTAGGAATACTTTTTTTTATCATGCAGATTATCAATAGAATAAAACATATGATATGAAATTTATTGTATGAATGGATATGATGTATCCATTATTCTACATGATACATGATGTATGAATAATATCATGTTCTACATTATTCTAACTCCCCAATGAAAATGATTCAATTTGTGTTTTTCTTTTTTAAAAATAGATTAATATAAGTATATGTTTTATTCAGTGTATCTATTTATATATGTATAATTAAATTTAACAGATATAATGATATAACTATCAGATGATAATATTTAATCACTTCTTAATTGATCATGAAACATGATTTTGTATGACAATGTGTGATATTATCATATTTAAAATACTCATCCAAAAATACGTATATTATTAATACAATTTTTATTGGAATTAATTAATTAATTAATGATTTTCTTGGTGCATCATATGTGCATTGTATGCGTGTGCCATATACATATGTATGTATAGTATGTTATATTTATTTGTAAGAATGTACACATGTAATTTTTGTAGATATTTTTCCGGGTAAAAGAATTCTTATATGTTTAGAAATAAAATCCTATAGTATACTTTCTATATTCTATTTCTTGTTTTTTTTTTTTTTTTTTTAACTAACAGAGATGTTTGTTCTAGTGATCATGCTGTTGTTTCTTGCTTAAGATCACTTATCATCATCACCAACGTCTTTAGATCAGGTTCGATCGAAAATAAGAATATTGTGCTTATAATTTAAATAGTTTTTAATACTACATACCTATATACATATTTATGTACGAGTACGTATGATCTACTTTTTATATAGACTATACACTATAAATCTTATTCTTAAGTAAAAACTGAACTGAAAGATCATCATCATCTTCATGTATATACGAATATACAACACCGCCTTCATCATCATCGTTATGAGGATTGTTTTATGTTGCACGTTCTGCTTGTAAGCAAATATATATTTAAACGTGTATATAAGAATGTATGTATGTATATCTATAAACATATATAGATATATGTATATATTGGATCACATTTACATACACACATGTGTAGTAGAGAGAGATTCCATTTAGATTGTCAAAATGTTATGTTGATCAATGATCATCATCGTGGATGAATATATGTACATATGTATATTATTAAGTTTTCACTGTACAAATTCGTTAAGATTTAGTATTCAGTCTGCTGATGGATCTTGGCTGTTAAAGTACTTAAAATATTATATGGATATTTTTATTTTTTTGTATAGCGCCTTTTGCATATATTACTTTAGATAAATACTACATATCGAGTTGTGTTGTATATTGGCAGCTTTAAGATAATAATGCATACAGTTTTGAATAATTATATGTTGCATATACATATATATATAATAAAGTGCATAGTGTGCAAATACATGTAATAAATAAATAAAAGAAAATTTAAACGATCGAGTTTTTCATTCTGTGTATTTTTACTTTTTAATTTGAATAATATGTATGTATAAAGATTTAAGATATCGTGATCGACAGACGGTTATAAAGTCGTTAATTAAACATCACTATTTCGTTTATTGAATACATTAAATATTCTATTAGATTCCGATATTATATATACTCTGTAATCTTTGTGCATTTATTTTTATTATATATGCGTTACATGTGTTTTTACATACTGTATAAGTAAAAAAAAAAAATAATAATAATAGTATTTAGAATGAAGATTATCATGTATTATGTGAATTTAAAGCGAATATATATAAGATTGTGAAAGGTATGTGAAATTAGTAAAAATAGTGCATTTGAAAGTGTAGATATAAACGAACTTGAAAAGAATTTTCCGGCATTTAAAAATCTTAAATACCTACATAAAAAGATAAACAAAATACATACATATATCTGTTTGTATACATTGTATATAAATAGTGTTAATTACTTAAAGAGTATTGAGTTTTCCGGACTATTTATATTCATGATGTGCATGTGCATATTTGAATTTTTCATTTTCACTTAAATGAAATTTTTAAATGCAATAAAACACAAAAAAAAAAAAAACGATTTTACAATACAGAAAATTATGTACATGATTACAAACATAAAATATAGATTAAAAAATATCATAAATAATTTAAAAGTGTAAAAATTCTTCTAATTAATTTAAATTTGTTTTCTATAAATTAATTCTAATCGTTACATGTTAATTTTAAAATAAAGTACTATCATTTAAATACAAATTTATACATGCTCATACGCAGGGTTTAAGTAAAGAGAAATGAATAAATATGTATTTTGGACAATTTTACACAAACAATTAAAGATAATTTTTATTTTCAAATAATAAGTGTAATTGTTTCTACACTATTAAGGTATTTTACTATAAAATAACGAACAAGAAAATACAAAAAAAAAAAAAAAAAAATTAAAACATATTAAAAAATCATATTGAAAATTGTAATAATTAAATTTTCATAATAATAAATTTAAAGAAAATTTATTAATAATTGCTTGGCGCTAAGAATCTATTTTTATTCAAAAACAAAAAAAAAAAACAATAAGAGGAGAAAAATGAATTCGGAAATTTGTAAAGTTTCATTATCAATTCATCGAAATATTTGTATTGTAAATTTATGCCAATTAATAATAACATGTTTCGTATGTGTTCTATTATTTTCTACTGGGGTATACATTTTATATAAATACCGAAAAAAGTAAGTATTTTGTTTTTTTTTTCAATAAATCTTTAATTATAAAACAAAAAAAATTTTTTTAAATTTAAAATTAACAGAATTTATTTATATTGCATGTAGTATAAAATTTTCTTTATTTTCCTTTTCAATTTAATCTGATGTTATGTATCTATGTGTCTACGCTTAAGATCATGAATAATTTCTTTACTTTTAGTCTTAAAGAAATACAAAAAAAAAAAAAAAAAAAAAAAAAAAAAAACACATTTTCCAAGATTTGTTTACTTTTAATTTTCAATTATGTATGTATAGTACAGGTATGTGTTTATGTATGTTTATTTACGTACGCTTAATGTTGTGTATTAAGAAAATGAAGTCAATAGGGGGTGAATTGTGTAAAGCAATGAATTTTCATATACATATATTTTTTTGTTTATAAGTAAATAAATTGTATGCGAAAACACGTCTCATTTTCTATTTTTCTCTTACTAATATAATACTCACTTGGTAAAAAAGAAAAAAATAATAATCGTATTTTTTTTTTTGCATAGTTTTTCATTGAAAAAAAAAAAATTCTTTTTTAGACTTTTATTTTTGGAAATTTTTAAAGAAAATTTCCATTAATTACTATTTCTATTTCAAGTCAAATATGTATTTGTTTGTATAAATAACAATAATTATTTAGATTTCCGTTTCTTTTTTATTTCTCATGATTCTAACTTTTGAAAGTAATCGAATTAAACATAAAAGAGCAAAATGATTGTATATAAAGCTTTTTGATACTGTTTGTGTTTTTGTTAATGTCGGATTTTATCAGAGAAAAAAAAAATTTATTTTATATTTTAGAGAATTTTAAGTACGTTCTTTGATTTTTTTGGCTTAATGTTTTGTAAATTGTACATACATAATACATTATGAGCAGTGAAAATATTTTAATACATGAATGAATAATTATTGTAAATAAGTAGGTATCCTTGAGTTACGAAATATGAAAGAAAAATTTATTGATGTGATGTTATAACTTCTCTAATACGATTATAATAAAATGTATTGATACATATGTTTCACTTCTGAACGTTTTAGAACTTATTGCTTTGTATTAATATGTGCTGTTAATATATGTTTCGAAACTCAACGTTCAAATTAAAAGAAAAATAAAATACATTCACAAGTCATGAATATTTTTTTATAACGTATAAAATAAAAATAAACGTTTTTTGTTTTGTGTTGTGTAAGTATCCAAATAAGTACACGTTTTATTTTTTATTTCATGAATATGAAAAAATATAATTAAATAATTACAATGCGAAAAGTAATATACATATTTTTACTTTGTAAATTCAAAGAAAATTAAGTCAAAGAACTTAAAAATTTTTATTTTTTAAAAATACAAATGAGAAAATACATATACATTCCAAGGTATATAACCATAAAATTTTCATTGTCTTTTAAATTAAATTATATATCTTTAAATATGTATATATACATATGTAAACGCACATATACATATGAAGGTATGTGTAATATTTTCAGTTTAAGGTTTTTTAATTTTATATTTTTATATATGTATTAAGTAGATATATAGTTGTTATCATTTTATGTATATTTAATATGTGTGCGAGGTGTGTATGTATTTAAATTTATCTACACATTTTTATAGGTATGAACTATACTGAATTTTAATAATTATAATATTTTCATATTTAATTTTGCAAGAATTAACGATGCTTTTTTATTATATGTATTTAAGTTTATGAAGGATACATATAAAATAAATCTATTTTCATAAATGAAGTATACAAATGCATACATGTACATAACACGTATGTATGTACCTTAAACATATACATATTTTAAATTGTGTTCTTTGGAAAATATTTTTGTTTTATTTTTTTAAATTAAAGCGGGTATAAAGTTATGTTATCGTTGGTTTCTTTTTGTTTTTTTGAACGAAAACTGGTATAAAATATGAAATGGCCAATTTTAATGGCTTTAATCTCATAAAATGATAATATCTGACTAAATACGATTATACGACTACATTTCATATAATTTAATCCTAAAATGATGACGGAAAATAATCATTTTCTTTTTTAAATGTTATAAACATACATGAACATACATACATTTAAATTCTAAGTAAACACTTGTAATTTAAGCAATTATCCGCCCTAAAAGAAGTAATAATATTATATTAAAAATATGTTCTCTGTTTTTATTGGGTGTTTATTACAAATTAAATATAATTTTGATTTTTGTCGCGCCATATTCTGATTTATTTTTTCAATTTATTTTTATATTGTACAAAAAGATAGGAAAACTACAAAATAATGACTATACCTAAATATACAAATGTGTTATATTTGATTATACGTACTATATATAATTCCGATATGCATACACGTAAGACTGTATAAATTAATTGTTTGATTCTTCTTATTGCAATTTATTTGTTAAAAATTGATTACTTTGATTATCATAAGATAGGAGTGTCAAATTAATGTTAATAAAAATATTATTGAAGGAGTTCCTTTAGCAATTTAATGAAGAATAGAATTAATACTTCTTATAAATCTTATTTGAAAATAATACGAATTTACATGTTGCAATATCAAAAGCAATACGTAAAAAAAGTAAATGTACATGTGTAGTTATTTTATTCAATTTAACATCAAACTTATAGACTATAGTGAAAGATTTTAATTCAAGTTTAACTTTTCAAATTCTCAATTAATTCTAAAGAATTTGATAAGTTCATAATTTTACTGCAGTGTCAGCGACTGCTTGAATTAAAGTAATTGATTGTGAGCATAATTTGATGATCTTTTGACTGCCTCGAAAATTACTTCTGCAAATTTTGCATTTTCCTGTTGGACAATGCCAGCTTTGCAACAAAAAATATAATTTGGAAAGGACGTCGTTTGATGGAATGTACTTCAATAAATAGACAATCCCAAAACAAACAAGATATCGCTGCATTGTATTGGGAAGAAAAATTTAAAATGTTTTGAAACAATTAAGAGGCCATTAGAAAACAACAACTACAACTGGATTTGATGATTTTCTTTTATGTTAAACATTGACAATAATTGATTATTTTAATCCTTTATTTTTATGTTATTAAAATGTTATCAGTACAATCAATGTGTTGTACTAATCATTCAATTTTAATATAGCATATAAATACTACTTTTTTATTTTAAATTCATAAATGCTACTTATTTACTACGATACAGTTAATATTAATTTTAATTTTATTTTTTAATTTTTTAAATCTTGAAAAACATCTAAGTTTAATAATAAATATATGTTTTTCTTACAATTTTTTAAATGAAATATGTACATATGTATTTCATTTTATTTTTTAAATCTGATATCAAATGGGATTATTTCTTGCATTTTTCTTTATTTCTGTCATATCTACGTAGCTTTTTTTAACTAAATAAATGTTTCAAATCTTATACAGTTAAATTATAAAAAACAGGAAATGTTATATATGCGTATGTAATGTGTGTAATGATTTACAAGACTTAATTTATTCATAAATATTTAATCATCTTATGAAAACGATGAAATAAGACTAATTTATTTTATTTATATTTTAAGAAGTGTTAAAATTTGAGTTATTCTATTATATAAATACATTATTAATTAATTTTTAACTGAAATAAGTATATCTACATACCTATATAGTGTAAATATTTAATATAAAAAATTTTTATTAATTACCTGATGTCATTTATAGAAATTAGCTTTGTATAAAGCATCAAGTTAATGTGTTTAAAAAAAAATAAATATAAATAAATCGTTAGTATACACGAGTGGCTGATTGTAGAATAAGAATACGTACATATATAAATTTGTGTTAGGTTATTTGCATACTCGAGTAGAGATTATTTATGTAACGTAAACACGTAGATAGTTTTTTCTTTTCATAGATTGTAAGCAAATAAATAAATTATATAACATTAAGGTAATCCTTAAAACAGGTAACGGTTAATTATTTGACTTGCGGCATATATGCAGAATATTTTTCATGAATGCATGAAAAATATTTTTATTTTGCTTGACAGCTTGAACATTTTTTTAAATTTATAAACGACGGTTATATGTTGTTAGTTAATATTTGTATAGTCTATCCATTAATTATATGCAGTTAAATCTTTATGGGAGTATATACATATGTATGTCTTTTTTTTTTTTTTCTCGAATAATTTCTAATTAGACCGATAACCACAATTTTTAAAATTTTCATACAATATGAGATGAATTTTTCGAATACACATATCAATGTACAATGATATAAAGTGGTATTACTTCATATAATTTTCATAAGACCTTAATTGCATGAAATTAGTGGACAGAGTATAGTATAATATACATAAATATTAATTTTTCATATCTACTATAAATATTTATACATGTATTTACTTTGTTTAAAAATAAAATAATTGTGTGAATGAAAGCCAATAAAATAGAAAATAAAATCTAATAAAAAAGTGTAAATATTGTTCGTATGTTAAAAAATGATACTGTGTGATAGAGTCTTTAAAAGAAAATAATTTATTACTGGTAATTATTAAATTGACTTTAAAAAATGCAATTTAATTTCAAAATTGAAGGATGATAAAAAATGTGTGCCTTTCTTTAACTCTAAGGCTTTACTTGTTAATCACACTAAAGAAAGATCTTAATTTCTATGGGAGTGTAGAAATAGTTTGAAATTAATTTTTAATACATATGTATGTTCAGTATACGTATTCGAATGTTTTGTGCAGTATACTGTATGCTATACTATAATACAGCTAACTCCACACTGATTAATTCGTTTTGGTCAGGCAAAGAGAATTATCAATCTTTTCCCCTTTTTTTAAAAATATTTAATTCCATTTTCTGTTTTATTTTTCCCATTAAGAGAGGTTTTTTTTATATTTTTATTGAACAAGGCTAATTAAATTGTTTTACATTTACTAACTAGAATTGTTAAATTGAACTGAATCCATTTTAAAATCTAATTAATTTCTTTCAATTCTTTTTTTTTTCATGTAAATATACATTTATTTTTATATATGTACATATATATCCGTATTTTTTAAAATTATTTTTCAGGTATTCCAGGACATTACTGTGTTTTCACAATTTAAGATCTGCAAATGAATTATTACTATTGATTATCAACACATTGGAGTTAGCTAGTGCATGTTTACCAATACCAATCTCATTTATAGTACCGATAACAACATCAGTAACATCAACTAAAACAACATTATTGAATGCACCACAATTGAATGGTCATGCCCTCATAATTGTCCCATTTGCTATTTGGAATTCAATTCTTGCAATCTTCTCAACCATTACTCTTATTGCATATCATCGAATTGTAGAAATCAAAAATGTACCAGGTTTGTTATAAGTAGTTAATTTATACATACATACATACACTTATATGTATGTATGCATATGTACATATGTATGTAGAATACATTGTTTAATTTTGTTACACATTTTAAATAATATATAGACACAGAAATGCGTATATATTGGTACGTTTCACATTATATGTAATATGGCTATGTATGAGTACATAGTCGTCGTTGTAATAATAATAATAATAATAATAATAATAATAAAATAATAACAAACATTTATGCGTGTATAAAATTGAACTTTTAAATAAATTAAAAATGAAAATGTTAAAGAAAGGTATTGTAGAGCGAAAAAAAAAAATTAGAGTACTTCTACCTTTTGAATAACATTAATTCAAAATGAAATTGAATTGAAAAATTTTACACGTTAATAGTTTTGTAACAATAAACGTTTATTTATGAGACATTATTGTCATTTGCCATAATATAGTATACAGCACAATTTGAAATAAATAAAAAACTATTATTTACAAGTAAATTAAAAATCGTATATTTTAAATATATGTATATACATGAATACATTTTAAATTACCATTTTTAATTAAACTTCCATGCTTTTATATGCACATATGAACGTATATTGTGTACGTACATATTGACGCGTAAAAAATAGTGCATAGAAATTTTTACATGTACATTTATAAAATAAAGCATTTCATACGGAAAAGATTCACAATATGAAACAATTTTGTGACATACATAAATTAACCTGTTTATAAACAGAAAAATGTAAATCATACACCACAATCATATACATATATAGAATTTCCAATGAGGAAAAACACAAAAAAAAAATTTAAAAAAAAATCAAAATTGAATAAGTCATTATTTTGTATTATGATATACGCCGACAGTACGTGTATTGTGCAAGGTACTGTAAAATTTAATATGCATGTGATTTATTTTAAATATATGTATGTACATACATATGTACATATAGTATAACTTTTGCAATCCCACGCACAAGAATATATATTTATGGGTTAAATTTTTTGTCTACAAATTTGTTTATTGTTATTTATATTTAAACAAAAAAAAAAAAAATGTTTTGCCTTGTTTTCAATAAATGATTTGTTTCAACAATTTTATTTGTATACAGAATGCTGTAAACATTCTTTCAAAGTGTTGCTAAAATACAACCGATAAAGATAAAAACCACGAATTTATGTTTTTGAAAACCATTAAAACGAATTGTTATAGCTTTTAAGTCTGAATTTAAATTCTACAATTTTCCATTTTTTTAAAAATAATTTCTATGTATTTTGAAATTTTAGAATTAGGAAAAAAAAATACATAAATTTTTAAAATAATTTACCTTTAAAAATTGTTTCTTATAACGAATGGTATGTGGACATAAATTAAAAAATTTTTTAAATTAATTGTTTTAATAGATTAAATATAAATAAGTAAAATATTAAAAATATAAATGTTCTCACTTGTTTATTTAATTTATAAATCAAATTAAATAATTTTCAATTTTATTTATATTTTTTATTAACTGAAAATAATTCAGTTATTGTAAAAGTAACGTGTGTACACACTGATTGCATTGTGTACAAATACTTACGTATTAGACATGTTATTAAAACTTCAATTGAAGAGTATAAACTTTTATAGTTATGTAATTGAAGAGATGGTAAAGGTAGATAAGATACTGTTCATATCCTTTCTTTCAGAACGCGTATCAAAAAGAACGAACATTTCGTAATGTACTAGGTATATTACGAAATTAGGACAGGCATGTGAACATATGCTCTTTTTATATTCAAAGTTTTTTGTAAAATTCAAGTTGTTCGCATACGAATCGATAAAGATTTTTACTTGAATTGAGCGAAACATATTTTTCAATTTTCAAGATTGAGATGTTTTGAGCAATTTTCAAGATTTTTCTTAGCTTAAAACAAACAAGAATCTGCGCTAAAATCGTCCGCCATGCCTGGCTCAAGCTATACACATACAAATCATTAAATAGAACCAAAAAGAAATGTATCATACATACGTATGTATGTACATATGAACGACATACATTAATTTTTAACCTTTATTTTTTTATTTTGTAAATTGTTTTTTTTTCTTTTACAGATTATTTTTATATCAGTGTAACAGCAGAATTATCCTTATTAATAGTACGAATATATAAATTAACTGAAATTACACAACAACAAAATGTAATTGAATTAGAATCATTTCTACAGGCATCGATTACATTTTTCCTAATGTGTCTATTTATTTTAGACTGTATAACGATTTATAAACAAGTAAGCATTTATTATTTTTATTACATTAATTACAAATTTTTTGTATAAATATTTTTGATTTTGTAATACAATTTTTATTGCTTTATTTTATTAATTTGTTTATTTGCTCTTCATTTATTTAAAATTAAAAAATTTATTCAAATTTAAAATAAAATACAGAATGAAATACTGAAATTCTATGCGGTTATACTCTGTATACTATTTATTTGCAGTTGAGGTATTTTGGCGATACATACTTACTATGTCATTTTTCTTCTCTAATTATTTCTAATTAAAAGTGATTACTAAAGTTTTGTATACAAAATCAGATGAATTTTTTTAGTATGGTATGAATTATACAATAATGTCAAATGGCACTTTTTCACGTAATTTTCATTAAAAGACTTAACCGCATATAATTAGTGTACAGAGTATAGAGTCTTATACAGAATTTTATTATTTATTGCATTCAAACTTTAATTTTTGTTTTCATATGTTTTTTCTTTTGTAAATAATTCACGCATTTTTAATTTTTTCAAACCATTGTGTTTGAATTAATTTTTTTTTTATTCATAACTTTCGAATTTAATTCTTTTTTTTGTTGAATTACTTTTATTTTTTAAAAACTGATTTTTTACTGATTTTGTTTTTTTTTTTCGTTTGTTTGTTTAATTTTTATGTACAAGTAAAACTGTTACAATAACTTCATAATAACTTTATTTATGATGGTTCCAACAGTTGAAAAAAAAAACATCTTTTCAATTTTTTTTCAACTATTTTTTTCCTAGCGTTTCATTATGATTTTTTTGTTTTCTTTAATTAAATTGTATATTATATTTTTCCATAATTTAATTCCGCATTACATAGAATTTTATTTCGTAAAATGATAATTCGTGACCTGTGACCTGCATTTAAAGAGTTTTCTCAATGAACATCAAGTTTCTGTATAACAGTTGTTCATCTACATGAAAATTTTTTTAATAAAAACTTTTACTTTTTCTCAGAGTTTGTAAATAATAGAAAAGTTGAAAAATAAAAATTAACGTTTTTTTCTTCTAATTTCATTTATTGCTATTATTAGACTATACATTCTAGTATATATTTTTTTCTTTTTTTTTTGTAAATATTTTCCTTTAATTAGAACAATTTAAAATTTAATTGCTTTAATTGAAAATTCTTTTTTTTTTTGATTGGAAAAAGTTTTAAATAAAAATCTTACAAGTAGATAATATTATAAAATAATTAAGAAGAAAATAAAAATTAGATTTAATTCCTAATTATTATTATTTCATTTACTGTCGGATAGATAAATAATTGGAAAAAATAATTTATTTTTAGTTAAAAGTTAGATTGTCTTTAGAAATTTTGGATTTTTGATAGTAAATTTAAAAAAATAATTTATAATTTTTTTTTTTTTTTTTTTTGGTTCATATTATCAATTTAAGTCAAATTTATCAATAAATAAATTTTATTTTATTGAAGTTAGAATTTATAACAAATGATTTTAATAAATTTTTCATTACGTACGCGAAAAATACTGTATCAGTATATATTCATATTAAAATAGTATGTTTAAGTGTTTTGGTAATGTTGTATACTATAGCTTATATGTATGTAAAATCGTATACATAAATCTATACATACATAATATGTATGTATATATACATATATAAGGCAAAACAGTATCCAATAACTTCCTCAATTTAACTTGAAAAATAAATTTTAAAATGCTTACTGAATGAAAAACCATGAAAATATCTATATACTCGTATTATATTATACATAAGTAAAAAAAATAAAATTTTTTATATACATATGTATAAATTTTACGTATATATGTATGTACTCAAAGTATAATAATACAATACAAAATATACTACTCTCTTAAATTTTGAAGACGCATTCAATTATTTCCATTCCATAAAGTTTTAGAGAAAAAAAGCGAGAAAAAAATAATTGGAAAAAATATATACATACATATGTATGTATATAAAAAAAAATAAAATAACATTCATATAGTTACAGATTTACACATACGAACACAAATACGAAAAAAAAAACAGAATACGACGACGATAGAGTGAAAAACAAAATTTTTCTTTCTTTTTTTGAAACATACATATATTTTGGCAATTTAATTGTAAATATCCTTTTTTTGGCTTTCACAATATTAATTTTTTTCTTCTTTAATTTTTTTTTTTTTAAAGAACGAAATATTGCTAAAAATATATAGAGAAAAAAAAAAAAGAAATGAAATTAAAGTGCAACTAAAAAAATTGGGAAAAAAGGAAACCAACGGGAAAAAATTAAAAATTGTAGTTAAATTGATTTAAAATTAAATAAGAATTCTTTTTTCAGTTTATTTCATATAATGTATAGTCGATAGTGTTCACGTATAAATTTATAACAATTGATATTTATATGTGTACACATGTTTATACTCTTTGTGAATGTATGCATACATACATATGGTAACTTTGTTGAAAGTTTAAATAATGTACACATATGTAGATATATCAAGGACCAAAAATGTACTACCATAAATAATGAAAAGTTAAGTTGCGCGAAACGACATATTATTTATTGCATTTATATATGATACATATTTATCGGAAAATATAATATTTCAATATGTATTATATATATGGAATTTTCTTTTTACCACACAATTTTAATATAAGTTTATACGTAAAAACATTTAAATACATTCAAATAAAAAATTAAATTTTTTTGTTTCACATTTATGTAAATTGAATTTTATATCCATATATATGTATTTCTGTATTTACCATGGGTTAATTAAAATGTTATCACATCTACTTACATATATGTAGTCACATACATGCTCGTATATGTATAATTGTTTTGTTTACAGTTTTGCTTTTCTTTTGTATCATGTGTATAAGTGAAAAACAATGAAATAAATATTCACGAAAAATTAAGTAGAGTAAATTAAACTTCAAAATATTATCAATAACTCTTATATGTATAATACTTACATCTGCACTTCCACCACCTTAATTATTTAAATATATAGGTATATTTTTAAATATCTTTGAATATTTGAATTTGTAAAATAGAAATTATTATGCAATGTGTGCATTATATTATAGTGCCAAATATGAATGTGTTTTGCATAACTTAGGTGTTTAATATCAATTCTAAAGTATAACAATTGTTCATATGCAATAGATAGAAATTTCTTACAATAGTGTCATTACTTTAAATGACTTTAGTCATGTAAACAATTATTGGAAAATATACATACAGTATGGCCAACAAATCACCGCACTCTCAGCTTGTTTTATTAATATTGATTAACTTTTCAAAATTTAAAATTTAATCTCAATATTTAAAAAATTTAAATAATATTATTTTTCTATAAATTGTTTATGTATGACTAAACATTCTAACCAAGAATTGTTTCATATAAACATATAGAGATTTTAATTTTAATATTTGAAAAACTAGCCAATAATAACGAAAAATGCTGAAGGTGCGGTGACTTTTTGGCGTAACTGTATGTACATATGTATAACCTATAACCAAATATTGGTTACTTTATTAGATTAGAAGTGAAAGGTGTTGCTGTACACACTTGACACCAACTTAAAGTGATATAGGTTTTTTACATTGAATTTATATTTTTAGAAAATAAAATTAGTCTTTTTAAAAATAAAATTTACCTTCTTGTAAATAGGTGCAAGACAAATAAATTTTTAGTCTTCTTAATTAATTTTTTTTTACCAATTATAAAGAAAAAAAGTAGCCCCTCATCAATGTCTTTTAATCCTGAAAATTTTACAAAAACGGGAATATACCATCTTTGTAGTATGTTCAAATATTTTACGATTTCCAAATAGGTGAACTCTATTTAAAAAAAAAAAAAAAATTATTATTTCACTAAAAACATGAAATCATTGTAAAAATTCTGTATCGTTTCATTTAACAAGAAAGATTTTTTTCCAAATGAAAAAAGTTGATCCAAAGTTGATCTATTAAAATAAATTTTTATTTTTTCATCAAAAGCTTTTTTATCACTTTTAATGCACGTTTGAAAAATATTTAAGTGTATTTTTGCTTTTTCAAATTTCGTGGATAAAACTATATTATATATGTATGTACAGTATATAATGACAAAGAAAAAATGAAAATGCAAATTTAAAAAGAGAACTTCACACATTTACGGGTACATTTATATTAAGCATTATGTACATTATGTACAAACATTTATATGAAATAAAAATCGTTGTAAATTTATTTAAATATTTTGTGATTTAAATGTATCACACACACATATGTATGTATATTTTTGGACTGGTGGTTAGAAGTTAAAGGATTTGTATTGTATTTAAAATTTAGTCTTAATTGAATAAAGTGATTTTATTTCGTTTTAATGTATTTTGCTATATTATATTATGCTTTTGCTTTTGATATATTTTTACATGTTATTGCAATAAAGGATCTAAATTGAAATTCAGTATTCAACTCTGTACATTTTTCAAAATCTGTAACTCGAAATAATAAAGTTTACTGTAGTTCGTTTATGATCACTGAATTGTAAAAATCCAAAACATGAAGTATATGCTTGAGAAGGAATTTGTTGCAGGATATATGTACATATGTATGTATTTATGTAATATATTTTTGTAATGTGTATTATTTACCCAGATATTATGCAATGCAATATGAAACGATATTTAGGAAAAAATTTTTAAAATTCTACTCTTTTTACGTTTGCAGGTAATTTTGTAAATTCTTTTCCTTTAGTTTTAATTGTCTACACTTGACTATATTTAATGAATTTAAACTATAATTTAATTTTTTGGAAATTTTTTTTTAAAATTTATATCAAATCATTTATATGTACATGAATTTCTGAAATAGAATATGAAAACATTTAAAATAGATTACATAATAATGTAAAATTTAAATTGTAAATAATAAATATTATATTTTTATTTTAAGCGTCTTAAACCAAAAATAGATGATAAATCATCAAATCAATATGATGATATTGGTTATAAACATTCTATTTCGACATTTTATTCAAAAATTGTATTCTGGTGGTTAACACCATTATTATGGCGTGGCTATCATGAACCTTTAGAACAAGATGATCTTGGAAATTTACGTGAAGAAGATAGTGCCAAATATCATTATGATCAATTTTTATTTATTTATAAAACAGCAGTTGGAAAGGTAAGTAAATAAATTATTTATTGTTTTTTAAATTTGTTTTTGGATCATTGTTACAGCATTTGAAACTAAAAAAAAAAAAGTTAAAATAAATAAAAAAATTAATTTTTTAAAACTTTCAATAAATCATAATAGTAATTTATTTAACGATAGCATAAATTTTGTTAATAATTATATAAATCATTTACAATTATGTGAATTTTTATATAATAAATTGACAATATCATATATTTTGCTTTTATACTTATGTACATATATACATGTACACGTGTGAAATATGCGATACGTTGGTATGTACAAACAATACACACTTTATTTAAAAAAAAAAAAAAAAAAAAAAAATTATGTTCATTAAATCAAAGTAAAAATATATGTATATTAAATAAGTATGTCACAAAATTTATTTTTTATTTTATTTTAAATGTAATACTTTGTACTATGTATCGATATACACATATGTACGTACATACAATTATTTTATTATTCGTATCTTCGTTCATGATTTAATGCATTTTTAATACCTAAAGTAATACTATTTGTAAATAATATTAATTTTTAATTTTACATATAGTTATTTTGAAAGGTATAAAATAAACAATTATACATAAAATAATATGAACTCATTTTTTATCCGTAAATTATACGGATAGGGTGTCTTAGAATGAATGTTAATCATTCTATTTTCTGAGAGTTCAGAATATTTTATTTCACATGAAAGGTCTTTCTAGACCACACCATACTCCCTTTTTTCCAGACAAAAAAACCTTCCTTATGATATGAGGATAGGAATTTCTCGATTAAGTGAGTTACATATGGTCGTCTATTGGGCATAATTTTATATCATCATATATGTAAGTCTATAGACTTTCTCATCTGACTTTAATGAGATTGTTAGAAAAGGTCCATGTCCTTAGTTTTAATAATTTTATTCGTGAATCAAATATATAGGATGGTCTAAAAACTTTGGGGTATGGGGTTTTTTATTAAAAATAGTCTAAACTTTCAAAAAAAAAAAAAAAAAAAAAAACAAGAGTAAATGTCATTTATTACGAAACATACTTTATACATACATACATATATTGAATTTATACAAATAAGTTTGTCTTTAATTTTTATCCTTAAAGTGAGTAATCTGTATTATATTATCATGCTTTACATAATACAATACATAATAATATTTTGTATATTTTTTAATTTTATCAATGCAAGTACAATGATTAAACAAATCATGTAAAATTTTAATTATTTAAATATACCTACTTATATGCACGTATTACCATACAACAAAATGATTTTGCAAAATTTTTTTCCAGAACAAAAAATTTATTCACGTGTTTTTATTTCATAAAAACAAATTAATTATTTCAGATTATTGTTTCAAACTATAATACATTTATTAAAAATTAATTTTTTATAAGTACCTACATACGTATACTATACATAACATACCGGCATAAATAGCTATCTATAGATTGTCTGTAATCACTGTTAATTGTGATTATTGTGATAATTGATTATTGTATTGATTTCATTTTATTTATTTTTTTTATTTGATTTTTCAATGAATTTAACGTTTTTGAATGATAATGAAAAGAATGATTAAATTTATTATTATGTACTATATGTATGTATTTGAACATCAATTAGTTTAGCATTTGAAAAAATTTATATAGAAATAAAAATAAAATAAAACGGAAATTGTATTATAATTAAAATAATGTGTACAATATTTTTAACATGATTTTTTTTTTTTTTTTGTTAATATTATTTATAAATCAATTTTATATTTGTACATATCTGTCAATTTTAATTTGTATTTATGTTTTTTTAAAAATGTTGGCTTAGATAAGAAGATATCATTTTATTTAACAATTTCACATGGTACATTATACACGTTATGTGTCGAAATTATCAATTGAAATTTGGGTTATTTTGTGCATTTATTTAATCATATGATATACACATGTGCGTAAATATATACACATTTATCAAATACTTATACAAATGTACATATGCGTATATAGGGATATATATCACGTTGTTTACTTGTATATATTGAATATTTTGTACCATCTCATTTGCATTGTAAACAGTTCGATGAACCAACATAAATTTTAATTAAGTTTACGTAATTTAATGCATCGATGTTAAATGTATTTCTATAAAGCCATATATATACATATGTACATATATACATACAGATGTAATACAACACGAAGTAAATATGCATATGTATTAAAATACATTACACATATTACCTAAATGTCACATACATTATATGCATACGCATTTATGCATAAATTAGTTTATAATTGTGCATGTATGAAATATAAATTAATTTATATTGTTTTGTTTATGCATTTATATTACAAAATAACATACAGTTTCATTGTAAATTTTTTAAAATTGTTTTTATTTATTTTTTTAATGATTTATAATGGGACCAAAAGCAAATGAAAAATAATTGACATAAATGAAAATATATATGAGTAGTACAAAAACAAAAATAATATTAATTATTAATTGTATTAATAATTAAAAATTTCAGTCAAAAAATCCATCTTTGTGGTTATGCTATTTAAAAAGTAGTTGGAAAATGTTTACATTGGGTGGAATATTAAAGTTATTTGGTGATTTATCAGCATTAATTGGACCATTATCTATTCACCAAATAGTAGAATTTATTGAACAAAAATACAATACAACATCAGAAATAACAATGATTACAAATGCAAATAATTCAAGTGCAATAACATCGACGACAATAGCAACAGTATCAATGTTAGCTGCTGCTGCTACTGCAATGATGATAAATTCAACAGCAACAGCAACATTGAATCCATATCAACAGCATCAGATGTCTAATCAAAGACAACAAATTGGCAATAACAATTTATCAAATATTCTTGAGGGATATAAAATTGATAGTTTTATACATTCGAATAATTACGACTACCTACAGCAACAACAACAACAACAGCAGCAGCGAAAGAACGAAAACCATCATTACCATTCCAATAATTATAATCATCAATTTCTCAACAATAATAATTATCATTATCCAATAAGTTATCATCAATTCTCAAAGAATTCAACAATTCTAACAAATTTACTTTCTGTCAATATAAGTCAAGATACTAAAATATACTATCCAGGGTGGAATGAATTATTATCAAATGGATGGGTTATTGCATGGTTAGTATTAATAGCATCATTATTACAGGGTGGTTTATCTCAAGCATCAACACACCTTCTTAATATGACTGGTATACGTATAAAAACATCATTGCAAGGTTTAATTTATCGTAAAACTTTATTATTAAGTTCAAGTTCTTTAGATTTTGATAATTATTATCAAAGAAATACAAGCGATGATAATGGTAATGGTGGTGGTGGTGGGGGTAGTGGTATTGGTAGAAGTAGTATAAGTAATAACAATGATAGCAGCAGTTGTGGTAATATTAAAAGTCAGAAAATGAAAACTTTACATAAACGCAGAAAAGGATCAAATAATAATTATTGTGCTAAAGATGCTGGTGCTATAACAAATTTAATGTCAGAAGATGCAATTAATATTATGTCATTTTTTTGGATTGTACATTATGTTTGGGCAATACCACTAAAAGTAAGTAAATATACATTTCAAATTAAACAATATATTCTGAATGAATGATTTTTATATTTAGAAAATCAATAAATTCATTTTTATTTCTTTAGTAAAAATAATAGAAAATAATTTTGAAGTTAAAAAATTTTTTAGAATTTTTGGTATATTTTATTTTGCAATTTTAAAATGCTTGCATTGAAGTTTAAAAAAAAATAAATAAATGCTGAAATAATGAATTAATTCATTTTTAGTTTGTAATTGAAAATTTTCAAAATAATTTCATTTTCAATTTTAAAATATAAAATTTCTCAAATTTCTTATATGCATAGTGCATACGTATAAAAAGAATAAAGGATATTTCTTTCCTTTTTGTAATGTACATACATACATATTGTATATAGAAAAATAAGTAAAGAATATCTTAAAAGACACACAAAAGAAAATAATTTTCAACAATTTTAAATTCAAATTATTCATATTTATACAAAAAAAAAAAAACTTAATTTTCTATTATTTTTATTTTATGATGATAATAATAGAATTATTACAGAAAATTGTTCATATACATATTTTCAATTGTGTTTCTACAAAATGCATGTTATATAATATACAATTATTGTTCATTTGGAAAATACAAACGAAAATGTTAAATAATTAAATTTAAATATTCCTTTTATATGTATATTTTAAATGTATTTATTTATTATGTGTACATCCTTAATATTTTATTATGATATTCTTTTAGGTTAACCTTGTAAATTACTTCCTTAGAATAAAATTTTATGTTCTCATAATAAGAAAAGTATAAAATGTAATTTATATTTTATATTTATTTATTTGTATGTATTTGTAAAGTATAAATAAATATATACTAATAGTGCATATTTTTTGTGTGTACACATAATATACATACATATGTAGGTATATTGCATTTATACTTACAAATATGTTGCAGTGCAGATAATTTTGTACAGCTTTAAATACAAAATTTCTTAGAAATTTGTTTTTATATGTATTACACGTATATATACCCACATTCATACATATATTTGTACATATGTATATACAAATTGAAAAGAAATTTTATGAATAAAATGAAAATAATAATTTTATAACTGTCATAATAAAATAATTTTACATAATTCTATTGAGTCCAAAAATTTTATATTTCATTTTCAGATTGGTTTGGTTATGTACTTATTATATCTTAAATTGGGTATAAGTGCTATTATTGGATCATTTGTATGTATTCTAACAATGACACCATTACAATTTTTAATTGGTAAAGCAATGTCAAAAAATTCCGAAAAAGCAGCGGTAAGGAAATAATTTGGAAAAATACAATATTATTCAAGTATATTGCTATTATTATTATTATTATTATTATTATGATTTTTATTATTGTATTATATGAATGAATATTTTTTCATTTTTTAAATATGTATGTATATAACAAGTAGAAGCAATAAATTGCGATATTTGGTTTAGAAGTGATTATTATTATAATATTAATATTGTTTTCTGTAACAATTTTATTGATGCTAATTTTAATTTAATTTCATTAAATTATGAGTATATTGGCCTACGTTTTCTGATATACATAAGAGTGCCTGATATAAGCTTTAAAGTTTAGCTCTTTTTGAAATTGAATAGGCTTTATAGAAATATACGGAAATAGGATTGCATGAAATATGTAGAAGTGATTATACGTTTTCAAACTTACAAATATTTAAATTCTAACAAATATTTGAGATTTGGATGTTTTGTATTCAATTAAAATCAATTTATAATTTTTTGAAGAATAATATTCAATATTCTTTAAAACGAAATTTAAAATATAACATAATTGTTTAATTAGTATTTTTGGTGAAACTCACCCTTTTTTTCATCTTTTTTACTTGATTTATTTATATACAGCCTTATTATTTTATTTTTTAATTCATTTATCTAAATTTTGAATTATTTTAAAATTTAAATTAAATATTCTATTGAAATTACTTTTTTGATTATATTCGCATATTTATTAAAATTTTAAATTTTTTTTTTTTTTTAATTTACTTGAATTATTTTCATAGGAATGTACGGATGAAAGATTAAAGAAAACCAATGATATTTTTCTGGGTATTAAAATTATCAAATTGAATGCTTGGGAGAAGGTCTTCCGTAATAAATTGCTTGATTGTAGAAATAAAGAATTGAAATATTTAAATAAGGATTCTATTTATTGGACAATGATGAGTAAGTACGTATTCTTTTATTTTAATAATGTTAAATTATAGTAGTGATAAAAAAATTCTTTTTTTTTTACTAATTAGAAGATGAAACGTTTTTTTTTTTTTCATGAATTTGAAAAACTTTACAAAACGAAATTATGGTAATTCTTTTAGTTATACCGCATTGACCTTCAATTTTCTTTTTTATTACATTTTGTTCAAATTTGTCAAAATTTAATTATGTTAAGCGAATTTCCTATCTAATTTAAATTTTTCTTTTTATATTTATTTTTCCCTTATAGGCGACCAGTTTCCTTTACGATACTTGTATATACATAAGTATATATATTGTATACTAACGCATATGTTATTTTATTATATTTTAGTTTTTTTTTTTACATTACTTATTTCTATATTTTGACGTTAGTTTATGAAAATTGTTTTGGCATAAGTATATTCACTTTGCTATTTCACAAAAAAAAGAAGAATAATACAATATATAAAGGAATTGTACATTTGTGAAGATAAAAGAATGAACATAATTTTAATATAAAAGTCGAAAAAAGGATGTTAAACGAAGCTTAAAATGTTGACTAAATTAATTTTCTCATCATTTTTTTTGTTTTTTATTTATTCATTTCTATTCATTGTAGAATAACAATAATGTTGTAGTACCGTATAATATAAGAAAAATTATGTTCTTATAAAAAGAGATATATTTGACCTACTTTGTTTCTTTTTTTTTGTGTCTCTTTTAAAATAATATAGCACTCCTAACTCACGTCTCATCCGTTTTAGTAACATTTGTCACTCTGGCAGTTTATATAAGACTTGAAGCTGATAATTTTATGTCAAGTAAACCCTTTTATCATTTGAATAATAATTTAAGTATCATTTTAAATAATGTCACTAATACAATTATTCATGATTCAAATATTAATGGTAAAGTGGGTGTTAACAATATCAACAATAATGGTAGTAATAATAATAATAATAATATGGAAAATATAATACGAACAGCATCATTTACCAATGAATTCACAGCCAGTCGATTATTTTCAGCTTTAGCATTATTCAATCAATTGACAGTACCTTTACTTATATTTCCAATAACTGTTCCAACAATATTATCAGCAATTGTTAGTACAAGAAGATTAGAACGTTTTCTTCAAGAGCCAGAAGTACAAAAGGAATTTGAAGGTGTACGTAATATGGCAAGGATATTAAGTAAAAGTGATGCATCTTTAGATATGTATGAGAATAATGATTTAGATAAAGTGATAACGAATAATTCTTGTACGACAACAAATACATCATCAACAATGGCAACAACAATGACACCAGTTATTACATCAAAATCAACATCTGTAAATACAACAATATCATTATTACCAATGACAACAATCACACCAAAATATACTATTGTGGATGATAAGAGGCAATCAATGGCAATAAATGAAAATGAAATTGAATATGATAAAAAATCTGATAAAGAATTTGAAAATTTTAATCAAGATAAAAAATTATGTTCAAATTTATTACCATTAACACCATCATCATCAACAACAACAACATCAATAACTGCTAACATTATTAATAAAAAAGATATTAATACAATATATCATAATCAACAACAGCAACATCAAAATATTCGTCATCATTACCATCATCAGCCAAAAAAAGGAAAAGAATTAATAAGAAATTCACGAATTGAGAAGGCATCTTCACGTCATCGGCATAAGATAACTACAAATCGAGAATCATTTCAATTTCAGACATCTGAAAATATAGCTGTATCGATTTTTAATGGAATATTCTCATGGAATAATTGTAATACTATGTTAAAAATTGACAATGTTCAAATACCAAAAGGTAAAATTTTATATACACATTTATATAGTACATATTTTAGTTCAAGATATAGACTGTTTTATTAAAACATTATTTTTGTACATATCAAATAAATAAATGACAGAATATATTTTTATGTATAATAATAATAATAATTTATTATTTCTTCATTTATTTTTCTCATTCATAAAAAGGTAAATTGACAGTTGTAATTGGTAAAAGTGGAAGCGGAAAAACATCATTTTTAGCAGCATTATTAAAGGAAATGCAACAAATATCAGGAGAAGTTATATGGAATAAGTAAGTAAAATAATACACAAACGTACATATACATATAAATGATAAGTTTTATGAAATTGTGGTTACAACAAAATGTAAATCTGTTTTTTACCATATTTTTATTTAATTTTAAAATTAAATTTAATAAATTTATAAATGAACAAATATACAAAAAAAAATATATTTCTATACATACATACATGACCACGTGTACACGTGTATAGTAGATATGCTAAAAGAATATTTTATTGTAATTATTCACGTATAGGTATATCATAAACAAAAAAGGACTTGACAAAAGAATGTACATACACACATATGTACGTATATGATTACAAACAAACATACGTATGTATAGTATATTATGTTCTTTCTTGTCTTAAAAATTTTTCTATAAATGCTAATGTATTAGTTTTAAAGAAAATTTATTAGGAGTATATTATAGCCAATATTGACAACAATACTTTCCAAGGAGATGAACTAGTCCATAAATATTAAATGTCAATAGATTATTTACAAACATTTCAACTGTTGTACATAGGTGAATTTCATTATACATACATATATAGTTCTCTTATTGTATAACTATATAGTTATTTACATACATATATACACACATATGTATATATTATGTACTATTTAACTTACGTAACAGAGAATATGTGCATGATTTGCAAGGATTTATGTATCTTGAATATCTGCATGTACTATGTACTTACATGTATGTACTAGTACTATGTATGTTTTAATTCTATGACAGAAAATGCTTAGAATACACGTGGTGTATTTATAGCTGCACAAATAGGTATGTATGTATATCAAACACACAAAAATTGATATTTGTTTTTTTATCCTCAATTTCCTTTTCGTAAATGCGCATATAATATGTACAAAAGTAAGCAGATTTATTCTATGTACATATATCATGTATCCCTGAAAATGTTGGTGTGTGTACATCCGCCATATATATATATGTATATGAATATATTATATACATACACGAATAATACATGAGTTGTACAATTTATAGTTTTATAAGATTTTTGTGTTATATTTAATATAATATAGTTTCCGTACGGATAAAATAATATAATATTTGAAATGAATTTTATGTGGAACATTTTTTTTTTGATTTTATGTGCGTACGGAATACACACATGTTTTTGTACGAAAGAAAAAACAAAACATATACGTAAGAGAAATCCTTCTATGTTTTTAATCCTTTATTCTTTAATTTCATGAAAATAAGAAAATTATCATCTATTATTGATGAAAATTTTTGATGTATTTTAAAAATTTCTTGGAAAATGTTCTAGATTTTATTTTATTAAAACTAAAAGGATATGAATAATTTTAAATGAAAATAAATTTTGATTTGTTTTGGTTACTACCGATTTCATTTTATAAATTATTTGCTTTTTTGCTTTCTATTTATTCTACATATATATCTCTTATTATCTTTATTCTATTCTATTTCTATTTATTTCTATCTACATATATCTTGTGAAATGCATATTAATAATATTAATCACTTGAAAATGAGATATTAAAGGACATTTCTTCGTAATATTATTATTTCTACAAATGTATCCCTTGAATTTATTTTAATATATGTACTATATGTACGGACATACATGTACATGAGGATGTGGAATTTAATTTTTATTTTTAATTTGATATTTTATTAGATACTCAACCATTGCTTATGTTCCACAAATACCATGGCTATTAAATTCAACAATACGTGAAAATATTCTATTTGGAGAATCATTTCGTCCAAAACGTTATGAAAAAGTACTTGAAGCATGCGCTCTAAAACCTGATATAGAATTGATGCCAGAAAATGATATGACAATTATTGGTGAAAGAGGTATTAATTTATCTGGAGGGCAAAAACAACGTATTGTAATTGCACGTTCATTATATTCATCAGCAAATGTCATAATTATGGTAAATTTTAATATACTTATTAATATGTTAATCATATTAAGAGATTTTAATTTTATAAAAATAATAATAGATTTAATAATGTATAGTATTTATAAATTTTATTACTTATTATTATGATTAACATAAAATTGTTTTGTTTGTATAATATTTTATAATAGGATGATCCATTTTCATCATTAGACAATGAAGTTGCTAAGCACGTCTTTGAAAACAGTATTAAGAAAATGCTCTTAAAAGCTAATCGTACAGTTGTGTTAGTCACACAAAAATTAAAACTGACATACTATTCGGATTATGTGAGTATACGTTAAGTATCCGTATGTACATATATGCATTTTCTATTAAATGTAATATGTATGTACATACGTGTATAAGTGTAAGTAATAAAAGTAAATTGCTTTATCGATCTATGTACATATGTATGTACGTATGTGATACTCGTCCATAAACGTATAGAATGTACTGTGAATGCTTATCAGATATGTACATACATACATGTATACATTTGCAATTTATGTGCTGCGTGCGTATGTATTGAGAAGAAATAATAAACTTTTTCAATATCGATAATATAGAATTTGTATAAGAATAATAGAAGTGAATTAAATAAGTTTTCAAATATCATTTTATGGTATGTATTAACATTGATTTTAATGTGAATATATACGCATATAAATAAAAAATTTATATTGTAATGTAGAATACAATGATAATAATAATAATAGAAAATATTTGATTACAAAAACAAAATTTTAGAATAATATGCTTTTGATGGTTTTCAATGTAACCATGTACACACATACATACATATGTATGTACATGTATTGTTATGTATGTACAAATGTACATTATTCATGAATCCTGAGTATTTTTTACATCAATTATCGATTTCAATTTTCCAATCATTTTACAGATTATTGTTATGAAAGATGGTTATGTACAATGTTCAGGTAATTTCAGTGATATTGAATGTCGACATCCAGAATTAATATTAGAATGGAATACGATTATGTCTAAAGGGAATGACAGTGATGAAATAAGGTATGAAATGAAAATGTTAAACCTTTGTAATTTAATATAAAATGAATAATCTACTGTGAATATGATTAAAAGAATAATATGTTTGCTAATTTTTATAGCCCGGGAAAAACAGCAAGAGAAAGATGGAAACTCTTTAAAAATGTATCAAAAATGGGTCTATTGCGTTCACAAAGTCTTGAACAAAATGAAAATGGATCTGTGAGTATCATATGTACATATGTACACTTATACATACATATGTATATGTTGAAATTTTGGTTTAAATATCTTAATTTCATTTTTCACAAGCACATACTTAAATATGTACATACATCCTTTTTATCTGCTTTTGTCGTGTTTATAATAAAGTATGTGTATTTATTTATGTAAAATAATGAATAAATAAATAAATATAGAATAATTTGAAAATTTTGATTGATTCATCACATTTTCAAAAATGACAAAATGCCATATTTTTATTGTCATTCACAGACTCAATCATTGTATAAACAAAATATTCGTCGTTCAAGTATATTTGGTTCTAGACATTTGATATATGACATTCCATTACCAATTGATGAATGCCAAAATGATGATATCGTTATTCAGAGACGTGGTAGTCGCCGTTCATGTATAAACAATTCAATTGATTTTGGTAGTGGTAGTAATATTATTGAACGAAAGAATGTCCTAAGGGTTAATTCATTACAACCGCAAGCGGTTAAAACTGAAAGAGCACCTGTTGTTAGAAATATATCATCACCAACGACATTATATTGTGATTCTAAAAATAGGTATGTATAGTATATACGAGTAGATACATATAAATGCACTTTTATACATTATATATGTAAATGCATACATGGATGTATGTACATGCAATAACCACAAGCATATTATGTTCTATATATGAATATATGAATACTATATGCATGGTATTTTTTTTCTTAAAAGTGGATTCAAATTTCGGAATATGCTCATTCATGTACCATGCATCCAGTCCTTGTCATTTAAATTATGTTTGTTTTTTTTTTTTTTAATTTTCGTTTTTAATTTTATTTTTAGAATTACAGAAAATGATTTTAAGGCAAAATCTGGATTTAGACAATTTTTACACCGAATGTCTTCGAGAAAATCAAACACAGCCGTTGGGGCTAGAATACATAGAGCAATAAGTGCATCAAATTCTATTCAGTGAGTTTTTTTTTTTTTTGTTTCTAATAAATTGTAGAATTTATATGGGTTGAAAGATGATAAACAGATAATAAATTGATTTTATTTATTTCATTTTTAGAAGCATAAGCGAAGAATCACATCCTACATTGAAACGATCAAGCTCTGAAATTAGTAGTGAATATTTAGATGATGATTCTATACATGGTAAGTTGATAAAAATTAAATTATTAGCGTCCTAAATTAGAAGAAAATTATTTCTGTTTGTTTTGTTTTTAAATTTATTCAATTATACTTACTTTGTTTTAGATTTAACAGACTGTGAATTTGGGAATTTTATTTACGATGAAGAACGTAAATACGGTGAAATTCCATTAGATATTTATATATTATATTTGAAATCCTGTTCATTATTAATAGTTTCTATATTTTTTATTGGAGTATTAATATGGCAAGCACTTCGTGTTTATACAGATGTATGGTTAAGAAATTGGGCAGATTCAGATGGATCAAATGATGTTAATTATTATTTTAATAAATATACAATAATTTCAATGATTTGTATATTAATGTCATTAATATCGACACCAACTGGACAAATTGCTGGCTGTAATGCAAGAAAAATAATTTATGAAAAATTACTTAATTCGATATTAACAAAACCATTATATTTTTTCCAAATAACGCCATTCGGAAGAATAATAAATCGTTTTAGTAATGATATGGCCATTATTGATAAGGTGAATATACATACTTATTATGTATTAATAATGATAGTAAATAATAAAAATTACATTTGCAATTTTCAATTAATTATATATATACATACATATATCCACATACATACATATGTATGTATGTACATATAACATTTTAATTATTCCATTATAGAAAATTGCAGCGACCAGTATTCGTTTATTACATTTTTCGTTATTATGCTTATGTGCAGTATTAATAAATATTACTGTTACACCATGGTTTATTTTACTAACTATACCCATTGGAATTGCTTATTACATAATTCAAAAATTCTACAGGTGTTCTTCAAGGTTAGTTCATTATTTTGGTTTGTATTTATTTTATTAATAACACTATATACAATTAAGTACACGGTTCATTGCATACTTACATGCTCTTAAATAATGTTATTAAATTTTATTTGTGTACTTGTATTCGAATCCATAACGTACACATATTCATGTATTCGTATACATACATGAATATGTACGAATTCATTTATTATGAACTCATGAAGTACATTTTTCTGTGAAAGTATGTACATATATACAAAATAAAGTACGCATTTTTTACATAGCAAAAAAATACGAGTATATACATATATTATCATGAAGTGCTGTGTATAGCAAACACACATTGTTAATTATACGAATTATATGTAATTATAATATAACTTTATTTGCTTGTAAATATTACATGTATTATATAATGTAAAAGGATTATTTGAATTTTATGAAGATTTAACACTTTAACTATATTTTATTGATTTTTATAATAGAGAATTGCAACGTGTTGAAAATATCACAAATTCACCTGTTATATCACATTTTACGGAAACAATTCAAGGTGTGACAACAATTCGTGCATATAGCCAAGAATCAAGATTTACAGAAATTTTATTTCGTCGTCTAGAAGCAAATACCATTGCCTTTATAATCCTTAATACAAGCAATAGATGGTTAGGTATTGCATTGGTAAGACAAACATTTTATGTAAATACAATACATATGTACATAAATATGTATGTGTGTAATATTATACATATATCACATATTTTAGTATACATATACATATTTCGTACAAATTCGAATGTAAATATATATAAACATAGAACATAGTTAATAGCTGATAAAAGTTAGTTATGGACTTATACATGTATATATGTACGTATGTGCAACACATTACATGTTATTGCATATTAGTACATGTGTAAATGTTACCCTCTGTGTGAAGAGCAAACTTTTTAACATTTACATAATTTTGATATGCAAATTCTTTACTGTAATGCAATCAACTTTTCAGGATTATCTTGGTGGTATGATTGTATTTGTTGCTATTATTACTGCATTGATTACAGCTGAAACTACATCAAAACTGTTTAAAAATACAATTGAAGAAAGAAATTTTAATAATACTAATAGTAATGAAAACGTAAAAGACGATGATGATGTGTCATCATTTTTATCACCTTCATTAGTTGGATTAGCAATAAATTACACTTTACTTATTCCAATTTATCTTAATTGGGTTGTTAAACTTTTAGCTGATATGGAAATGTATGTTGGTTCTGTGGAACGTGTTGAATATTACAGTAATCAATATAATAATGATATAACACCAACACCATCACCAATAATATCATCATCATCATCATCTTATGTGGAAAATGATTCCCATGAAATTCATAAATGTACGTATATGTCATATGTGATTATTTTTTATTTTCAATCTTTATAAATGATTTCGAATTGTTAGGCATATTTAATAACCAATGTTTGAATTTCTAATTATAATTGAGATTTGTAATTTATTTAAATGCTCAGAAATTTACAGTATTATGGTTTTATCTTATTACTAAAAATATTGATTATCATAAATTACATTGTTAATATTAATAAATTATTTAAATATTTAGCGATCTCATATGAAATTTATGTACATACATATTTCATACGATTTTATATGAAATTTTTGACAGAAACTTATTTTGTAATTTTACAAATTTTTTATTACATTTTTTATTATTATTTTTTTTTGATGATATACATACATGTGTATGTATCTAAGAGAGCTACATAATAATAATATGGTACATAATTATATTTGATCAATAAAAAGGTTTCAGAGAAAAACTTTCAAAAAAGGAAAAGAATAATAATGAAAAGAAAATGTTTTTTGACTTTATCCTCTTACATACATATAAATACATACATATACATACATACATACTCATATCTTTGTAAGAAAAACAAAACAATTTTTTTTTTTTTTTTTCAGATAAGCCTGTACCAATTTCTTGGCCACAAAAAGGTGATATTCTATTTGAAAATGTTTGTTTACGGTATCAAGGGCAAAAACAAAATGTCATTCAGGATTTATCATTGATGATTCCAGCCGGACAAAAGGTAAAATTGGATATCATTTGTTTTCTTTTTATTTTTCTTTTCTTGTTCGAATTTTCATATCTAAATTTTGCATTTTGTTTTTTTGACTTAAAGATAAGATAATTCAAATTTTATCCTACGATGATTATCGCTTTTGTATTTCATTTTTATAACAATAACTATCAAAAAAGTTATTCTTAAATAGGATTTTGATTTCTGTATATGTATGTAAATGTTAAAAAAAATTTTTTTTGACTATAATTTGTTCTTACATCTAGAAATTTGATTATTTTTTTTCTGAATTTTCAAAAAGGAAAACAAAAAATGTTTAGTCTATCTTTTCTAATATATTCAAAAACTCTCTATTATATACATACAAATATATGTTTATTTTTATGGATTCATAATATGCATATAGATTGGTATTTGTGGTCGTACTGGTAGTGGGAAATCATCTTTAGCTATGTCACTTTTTGGTGTACTTGAAGTTATACAAGGACGTATTTTAATCGATGATGTAGATATAACAATGGTACATCCAGATGAAATCAGATCAAGACTTTCAATAATACCACAGGATGTACACCTTTTTAATGCAACAATACGAGAAAATTTAGATCCACATGGGTATTATACAGATTTAGAATTGTGGAATTGTCTTGAATTATCACAACTTAAAGATATTGTGAATGCAATGCCATTTGGTTTAGGTAAATGATTTATATTGTTTAAAAATTTTTTTTAAATATGTACATATACAATATATGTACAATACATTGTGTACGTTTTGTTTATTTAAACTATATACAAATTATGTACATATAAATAAATTGCTGTGTTTTAGATTTTATCTATTCACTTAAATTGTTAACATTATAGAAACAGAAATAATTGAAGGTGGACAAAATTTAAGTGCCGGACATAGACAATTATTTTGTTTAGCAAGAGCTATTCTCAGGGGTTCAGTTTGTTTAGTTTTAGATGAGGCAACTAGTTCTTTAGATAGTTCAACTGAAATTGCTTTATTAGAAGCAGCACATCATGCTTTCAATGGTAGAACAATAATAACAATAGCTGTAAGTAAAGAATCAAAAACGAGAAAATTCCTGTTTATGTATTTTTTTTTTTTCACTTTAAATTAAAAAAATAAATATTTTCTTTTGTTTTAATTTCAGCATCGATTATCAACATTATTAAATTATGATCGAATAATTGTACTAGAAAATGGAGTAATTATTGAAGATGGTACGCCAAAAGAATTACAACAAATTTCTGATGGTAAATTTGCACAAATGTTAAAATCAGGAAATACTTAATATATTTTTTATTATTTCACGTAACATGCAGTTATGAATATAATATTGTATTGTAAATTTTGTTTAAGTGTAAATTTATTTTTATTTTTCCAGTGAAGTATTAATAATTTATTAAAATTTTATCTTCCTTTTTTTGTATTTGATGTAATTTATATTTTGTATTTGTGAAAAAAAAAAAAAAAAAAAAAAATGAATACAATTTGATTACAAAAAATTTATTTGTGTAAAATAAATCAAATTAAGATTAAAATAAAAATTGGAATGTTGTATCTGTTTTATAATTTGAATATCATACATATAAATACATACAAAATTTACAGAAAATAGCTTTTCATGTTATGGATTCATGTGTTTCGTTTTTGTCACGTAACGTAATCCTATATACACGCATTTATCATCAAAGCTTTTAGATGAAATTATTTTTATTGGCCTTTTCAAAAATTTAAGTAAAGTTTACATGATGTTTTTTTTTTTTTTTTTTTTATTAAAGGGATATTTCAAAAATGTATGTACAATATTTTGATTTTATTTTTCTATATAATTTATGTGAAAACAAAAATATCATGTTTTCTGTTAAAAAATGAACTATTTAATAAAATAATTTTAAGGTTCCTTTGCACATATTACAGTGAACAGATAATTCCCTTATTGTACTGTTGAAATAATGTATTTAAATATAATTTTTTCTAAGTATATTACTCTTTTCAAATAATACAAAATATCAAAAATGTTTGCACGTATCATATTTCATTTTTTTTGTTTTCTCCTTTTCTGTATGTATAATTTGGTATAACGTACTTTTGTTGTTTGTTATATACAAATTAAATATGTTATATTGGAAAAATAAATTTCTAATTTATTTTAAGTCACGATTTGTTTGACTTTCAAAAAGCAATTAAAAACAGGAAGGAGTTACTTTTGAAAATTATTATATTTGTTTTTATACAATATATATGTACATACACATATGTTATATTTTGTATGTTTAATCTGTATTTTTATATATTGTGTATAATATACAGATACATTTATATTTATTAGTATAAGTGTTGGTTTAAAAATTTTTATGGATTATTATTATTTTGTATTATATACGTTTGTATAAATTTCTCTTTAATTTTTGCTTTTAATAAAAAAATAACAAAAAGTAGTACATACATAATAGTACAGTTATATATATGTATATTAAATAAAAAGATCGAAATCAAATTGAATTTAAAGATTTATAAAATTTAAAATTTGAAATTAAACAGTAAATAACAGTTAAAAGTTTGAAGTTGTTAACGAGTCTGTCTACTTGGGAATGTTGAATGATTGAAATTTAGAATTTATTCTTTCGTTTCAAATATGAAAAACTCATTTTTATTTTTATTTTCATTAAATGATTAATTTTTAGTTACATATATCATGAATTAAATATGATAATTATTATAAACGTGATAACCGTTATTTTAGATCAATTAAAAAGGATAAAAATGAATAATTTGTTTTTACTAGTATGTTTGTTTTATTATTTAAGAGAAAATTCATATTTACCGACGAATAATATAAAATACATTATGACTTATGAGTACTTCATTTTATGTTGTTATTCATTTTCTTTTATTTGAAAAATGTTTAAAAATTTCTTTTTATATAATTTGAAATTATTTATCCGTTAAAAATTTCTCTTTGATTAAGTAAGGAAGAACTGTAAGTAACGAACGTTTTTTTCTTTTTAATATTTTTGTATTATACATACATAAGTATGTATGTTAAAAATTGACCATATACATTACACTTTTTGTAAAGAATGCAATGAAACATATTATTAAACTGTTGTACATCATTGATGTTATACATTTAAAATTTCGTTCAATTTAGGATATTAGACATCAGTTTATAAGACAGTTTTTGATATGAACGCATATAAGCGTCCAGATATAAATACGTATGTGTAGATTTCAGAATACTTATAATCGTCCGTTTTAAAATATATGTATGTATATGTGTGTACATACATACATATGTATGTTTGTAGAGAAATAAAGTATTTCAAGATTTAAAATCTTTGTACGTACATATTTTAAAAGGAAATTTATGTAATAATTTCACATAGGGCAATAATTCACTTGGGTACGTGTGAATGTGAAAAATCAGAATATGTATTTTGCATAGAAATACTCTTATATGCTTTATTGTACATGTACATTGTACATACATAGATATGTAGGTATATTGTATAATATGATGTTGGTAATACGTATAATAGTTATTTCTAAATGTACACATACATACAATATTACATACAAAAATTACATACATAAATTTTACATAGTTATGTACAAAAACTATGTATTTGGTATAATGTATAAATTTGAAAAATGATTGTCCATAAAGCTATACATATGTATGCATACGTATACATTCGTATACTATACTTACATTATTCATACATGTTATATTAGATTTAACGATAAAAGTACAATTATACTTTTTCACTACAAGATTTCTTGGACAAAAGCAATATTCGACACATCATATACAATATATTACACTAACCGATAATATATTGTGTAATAGTGTTAAATTTAGATAAATTTATAATCAAAAGTAACATACATTCATACGTACGTTATATTGTGCAACACAATATACAGGAATATATTAGATTCATAAAAATACAATGAGATTGGCATTTTTGTAGCCTAGAATAAAATTTTAGATCTACATATACATACACAAAAGTGTTCCTAAATAAATGTCGCTAATTATATTTTTCATACAGTTCAAAAGTTTTTTTTAGCAAAAAATCTTTCCATACCTCCTTCCATAAAATTTATCCTTCCATCATTTGAACGTTAATAACTCAGGACTTTCTTATCTAACTTCTTGTTAGAAATACCCAAGTATCAGATTTTATCTGCGCTAAAGATGACTTGGATCATCTTGGATACATCAAGTGGCTCAAAATATATGCACATATACATAACATAATATGTGACGTAATGTACTTCGTCCGTAAATTTTTTATACATACTCGTATAACTTTTAACTCGTATGGAAAGAGTTTTTTCTTAAAACCATTTGAATTATAAGAAAAATATAGTGACATTTATTCTGGGACAACCAATATTTACACTTTTAATACATATTTTTGTATTATTTTAAAAATTGCATAAACATCCTTCTTGAATAAAACTAAAATATTTGAATGTACATATGTATGTATGTGATCATACAATTGCTGTTTATATTCTCAATGAGTATTATAAGATTTCAAAATAAAGAAAATATATTTTTTACTTTTAGTACGTGATCAGATTTAGTTTTATGTACGTAAAAGTTTTTTAAAAATCTTTTTTTTCTATTTTTTTAAATGTATGTATTGTACATATTCTATTTATTAAACACATATCATAAAAATGAATTTTTCCATAGAAATTTTTTTATGTAAAAGTTTAATTATATTAAAATAAAATTATATTTATTAATAATTAAAATTTCTACCGTTGTACATTTAATGAATTCGATAATAATGAATATACATACGTAAAATTTGAATATTTTTGTATATATAGAGAAGGACCTTTTTAATATTGAAAATTAAAAATAATTCAAAATTTATGTAATTAATATTATTGAAATTCTTTGATTTAAAACATTAATTTGTTAAAAAAGTTTTTATTTGTTAATTTAATATGTGCACGCTTTTCATCACTCGTGTGAATTTTTTTCATATGTGTTCATATGTACATACATATGTATGTAAATTATGTTATTTCAAAGTAAAGGTATAATATACTATAAATAAATTCACAAATATGCATACATACAAGTAAAATATTATACACAATACAATTGAAAAACATAAAATGTTTAATCCCTTTGTGATAGATACTTTTTTTTAGTTGTATTTGTGTATAATTATACATTGTAATACATGCATACTGTACATAACTTATTTTTAATTTCATAAATATGTACATATGTATATGTATGTATATATGTATGTATATGTAGGTATCTATATTTGAGTAAATGAATTGCGTGATTTCATTATGTAAACATGGTGTTTTAGTAATTATCCCATTTAAAATTTAAATCCTGACGTTGACCACAATTTTAGTTGAATAAATTTTATTGTGCAATTTATATGAAAATAATGCTATTTTTACTATTGGCATTTGTTAAACATCGTATATACATACATATATGTATGTATGTACAATAAAAACGATTTGAATCATATAAACACATGTCCTTATTATTACATTAATTCACGTATAATATATGTATGTACGTACATTATATACATGTAGTCGTGAAAATTACGTGAAAATTCGAAAATGTTTTTCAATTGAAATTGGAAAATTCTATAGTAAAAATTATTTTTAAAATAAATCACATAATGAGAAATCATGTTTTTGATTATATAAATTGAGAATTAAGTGGTGTTTTCGCATATACATATGTATGAATGTACGTATGTACATATATGTATGTTAAAAATATATCTGAACACATATTATATACGAAACAATATATATATATATATATATGTATACATGCATGGGTATTTGTAATAAATCTACGAGCAATACGTACATATTTATGTTATAAAACATTGATAATACGTGTACGTATATATGTATGTTTTAATACGTATGCATCAATCAGGATTATGCCTACCGTCAAATATTGATTATATATTGAACGCAACATACATGTGATCAAGAAGAAATAATTGGGATCTATGATTTCATTTGTATAAAATAAAAGTATAAATATATCGTAATTTATTCATATATACAAAAGTAAACACGGATACAATGTTAGATAAAAGTTAGAATATAGAGAATATAGAGGCACATAAACATACATACATACTATATGTACGTAAGAAGATTGTATGAATGTTTTCTATTTTCATGTAATAATAACAATAACAATAGATATTCTTATTATTAGTTTATTATGTACAAAATAAAATAACATCAATACAATCACATCATATGTACTGATTAATATACATATATACATACATATGTACGTATGTATTACGTCAACGCAAATAATATGTATTCAAAAGGTATATTATGTACATATATCTCTAATGTTTACGAACGTGCATATGTATTTGATAATTTAAGTATAAGTATAAAATATATCATATGAAAGTGGATTAGAAGATTAATTTTCATGTAAACAAATTTGCATGTACTTATAATACTTGTACATACATACATACCTTAATATATACATTGTTCAAAATAACAAATTTTTATGATTTTTTTTTAAGATTATCGGGTGTCTATATAATATATATATATATACATGTGTATGCTATACATACGAGTATACGGATAAGATCATAATGATATATGTATGTCGCAAGGAATCATCATAAGTATTAGATCTTGCACAAATGATACTGATTATGAGTAGGTGCGTGTATCTTTTTTTTTCTGTTATGATATTTTATATACAATTAAAACAAAAGGATTAAAATGTTCAAATTTCAAATTAAAAAAGAAAAAGTAAAGGATAAATGAAAGGTAGTACATAGATGTAGGACTGTATGCATATCTTATCAAAAATTTAGAATTCTTTAAATTTCTTAAGTAATGATCACATCATACTATCACTAAGACTTTTTAATAGTGTAGTAATGTAGATAATATTTTTATATTTTAATATTTTCAATAAGTTTGTACAGTTTCAAATCTATTTTTTAAATATTTGCTCGAAATTTGTTCGTATAGTGCTAAATATTGTAATAACAATGAAAATTATAAAACAACATCTGAAAACATATTATATAAAGACTAAACTATAAACAATAAATTACATGATATGATATTGATATAGTATCTGTAATTATTTTAATGTACAGAATTTATTAGTTACAAACAAATGTTATATTTTATAAAATAAGGTCCTAATGTTTGCAAAACACTCAAACTGTGTAGTTTCATCAAGGTTATCATTTTTGTAAATGTGCGGTTGTAATTTATATTATTACATACAATATAGAGTTATAGCCTTAGAGTTCAAATTATGCATATATGTATGTACACATATGTGCACATATTTGTATGATTATAATCAGTGTTGCCACTCAATGAGCTAAAATTGTAGTAGAATGGTTAAGAAATGACAATAGACTGAGCGCAAAAAAAAAATTAATAAAAATAATATAAGAACATATGTGAGAATACTTTATTTACGAGTATCTTTTTGTTTTTTTGTTTTTTTTTTTTTTTTGATATTATATTATCAAAAATTACTTAAATTAATCTACGTGAACTGTTCTTTTCTGTGAGTTTTATATTTAAAATTTAAATATATTTATAAATATATACTACTTACATACGAGTATGTACATGTGTATATTCAAAACATTGATTCTGATTATCCAGTGCTAGACTAAGGCCGCGTTCTCATACTTAATTTGCAAAATGCAAAATTCCTTCGGGCTGTCTTCAAGCATCACTCGTCAAATTCTGTATGAGATTGCGGTCTAATTCAATAAATGAGTGAATGTAATTCACAGAGCAATACAATATACAATTTCTTTAAAACAAAATTCAGTAATAAATTTGCCTTAATTCGGAATAGGTCCGTGTGATCATGTAATAGTATAGTAGATCTACTGCATGTGTATGTATGTATGTAGTAGGGTGGCAACATTGATTAATATATGTGTATATACATATATGTATATATTAAAATTAAATACATACATATGTATATACATAAACAAAACTTTTATAAACTCATACGCGCATACATGTGTATATGTATGAAAACAGACTGTTAGTAAATATTTAAAAAAAAAAAAAAAACAACAGCGATAATAATGATGATGATGGTAAAATTTAATGGAAAAAAGTAGTAAAGTTTAAAGTTAACAAACAAATATGTACACATTAGTAATGATAGGAAAATGTTGTAATGTGCATAGGTACGCAGGAGTAAAGGTAAAATTCAGTTTCTTATTTGTATATTAATACATCATACCTAATACTCGTATGTTGAATTGAATGTTTTAAAAATTTTTAACGTTTATTCATTGAAAACAAACAGAGGAAAATTTTGTATTACAAAAAGTGAATTAAATACTACATAATGACTTCAAGTTGCATACGTAATGCACTCGTATATGGTAACATTAGAAATCTGAAATGACGTGATTTTATGTACATATGTACATACATATGTATATTTTCTTATTTATGTGTATCATATATTCGCTTTACATATGTACTATATATATATACATATGAACATATTTACATATATGACTTTGTTGTTAAATTTTAATAGCCATTGTGGCATTGTTAATGATCAACTACTAAAACTAAACTTTCAACTAAATAGAATCACATAAAGTTTGAAGTATGAATAATGTAAAAAAGTGTAATTTTCCGCATACAGAAAAACTTTACTTTTTGAAAATGTATTGCACTTGCATTCGTTTAAAAACGATCGTTTTTGTTTTTTTTGAAAATTTTCGCAATTGTGAAAAAAAATTAGGTCAAAAGTTATTTTTTGTAAAACACTACTATAAAATTTATTTGCTATTTAAATTTTAAAATTTATATTATTCAAGCTATAAATATTAATGGATGAAATTGCCTTGCACTCAGGTATATCAGATTTGTTTTTTGCTTAAAACGCATGTGACATGTAAAATATTATTTTTAAATGAAAATATGCTTACAATTTTGGTAAAAGATCAAAATTAATTCGTATATTATTCAAATGGTAACTTAATTTTGGGTTGATTTTGAAAGTGGAGTCCAACTCCATAATTTAAAATTCTTAGTTATTTTTAATTTAATTGTGGGTATCGTCCCCAACGCAACAGTATTGATAAAATCGACATAAATATTAGCCTGTGCAGACGATGTGTCAATGATGGTTAAAAGTAAGGATGCATTAAAAAGATATTTATTCAGATATTTATATTATAAAACCCTTTTGAGACCTGTACTGACATATGCAACAGTTACCATGGTTCATGATACCAAATAACCGTTGGTATTTAAAAGAAGAATATTATGTAGCATTGTAAGAATTTTTAAATAAAATTAAGAATAAGGAATTAAATATAATTATGAATAAGAAGAAGGCTAATGAATAAAAAAAGAATGCCAAAAAATTCGTTAAACAATCAAATGATTGGTGGATCAAGGAAAAATTCAGAGAAGTAGTAGAAGAAAATTTGAAATGGAGGCAGACAGTTTTTAAGACTTTTACTTTACTCATCTAGGCCTTAGCTGGTCAGGAAGAGAGAGAGAGAGAGAGAGTTTTTTGAAATTTTATATGTGCATTCTAATAAAAAAGAAAACTTTGACTGTTATAAAGTTCATAAATTTTATATTTTTTTAGTACAAACATTTTTTGAATATCAAAAGACGTATCCTTGTAGTAAGAATCAGGTGAAAATTTCAATTTTGAAAAATTTGAACTTGTCTCGCTTTCAAAATCCACGATTCAATTTACAACTACTAAATGATTTATATTTTTCATTTTCTGTATTTTAATATGATTACCAATATATTAAAGTTTTAATATACTTTCAACAAAGAAACTCGTTTGTCAAAATATAAAACAGCAATTTCTCATACTTTTAATCTTTTTTTTTTTTCGAAATATACGTCTATATAGGCATGTGATTACATGCGATACACATACACACGTATCTTTGTATATGTGATGACTTGTTTGTGAAAACAAAAGTTAATGAAAAACAAAGAACGAAAAAAAAAACAAAAATAAAATAAAATTCTTTTTCTTATTTTTATATTAAAATTTGCCCATTGTATAAAATGAATACTAAAATCTAACAATTTGTATTACATCCAATTCACCAGATCCGTGCAGTTCAAAAAACAAAATAAAAAGCATTTTTATTTTCCATAAAAATGTACCTTTCGTAGGAGAACATTTTATTGTATGTATGTACATTGCATCTTATACATAGACCTGCGCAATGTCTTTGTGTGGTATGTATTTAAAATGTGTTGTAAGCTAATTCAAACTTTACATTTCATCTTCAATTATTGCATTCGTTTTGATGATCATTTAATGTGCTACAGTCATAGTTTATATATTGAGCAAAATTCATCCATCCTTTCCGTACGTTCACATAAAAATGAGAAAAAAAAAATAATAAAAAAATTTCATTATTTGCGGCAATTTATAAAAGATTTAAAGGTAGAACAAATTTTTATTTTCTTGGAATTATTGTATAAAATTAAATAGATGAACAAAGGTTGTTAATTATAATTGACATTTATCTTTAAAACTTGGATTTTTATTATTAACATTGAAAAGCTTTTTTCCATTTTATATTCCTAGAAGAGCTTTGTTAAAGGGTATACCTTATTAAATACATACATACGCATACGATACGTACATTTATATGAGAATATATTTATGTATGCGATGTGTATTCTATATATTGAATATTTGACCATTTAACTAAGGAATTTTGTTGTTCAAAATATAAAAATTGTTAATAAATCAAATTGGTCATAAAAATACAATAGTATAAATGTAAATCCTGTTTTCAATATATATTGCATATATACATACATATGTATATACATATACATGTGAAATTCAAAGTGTTTGCAAAGATTTTAGATTGGTTTTGTAAATATTTTAATATGTATATGTACATATGTATGTATGTAGTTAGTAAATTATGTATGTACATACATGTGTATGTCCAGATTATGATTTTATATAAAGGAGAAACAATCTGGAGAAGTCTGGAGAAGTTTGAATGAGTGATATTTGCCTTAGTAAAAGTTAGCATAAGGAATTCTTGTGATTGAGCATCCCTTTAAATAACTTTTATTTATAAATATGAAATTTTTTGTTTTTGTAATGTATATACATATATACTAAAAGTATAAGAATTTTAAGAATACTCCTAAATTTTTTGCAAAATCTCCATCAATGTTTTTATAGTAGGTGCCTATGTGTATATAGGACAAAAAAAAAATCTGTATCTGTGTATTATAAAAATTTTGTTCGATGGTATACTTACAAATGGTATACAAGAAAAAACAACAACAACAAAATAATCAAAAGTTTTAGAAAATGTTTAATATACTGTTTTTGTGAAAAATTTTTTTAGTTATTTCGTTGCGTTCAATAAAGAATGAATGATAATAATTTCGTTCATTTTAACGGAGAATACGAAAATAAATCTTTATTATTTATTTATTTGATTTTGAAAAATCGTAAATGATAAAATTTATAATTTATTGAATAATACAATAAAAAAAATTTTCAGGTTGCAATTGTTTATTTAAGGAATTATGTATATATACAAAATTTTGTCGTTGTGGTAAAATCGCAATAATAATCGAAAAAGAAATAAAATCGATGTCATTCATATTTTGTAATTTTTAATAATAAAATCATAAATTACACACAAAAAAAATAAATAAATAAATGACTACGTTAGGAAATACTAAGATTCTAATGAATATGTGAAAAAGTGTTTGATTAAAAAAAAAAAAATTTCTGTACAAGACCGAGTTATTAAATCATGATTAAACCATAATTCATTAATATGAGAATTAAATTAAAAATTTAATATCTGGTTTACTTAATACACATAATTTAAATTTTTGATATTTTGGATATTGAATTTCTTATCATATGATTTACATACATATTTACGAAAATTCTAAGAATTTTTTTTGATTTTTCTTCTTGTCATGTGTAATGTCATATAATTAAATCAAATTATAATTAATCAAAAATGAAAATTTATTTATGTATTACATAGAAATTATTTTTCATGTTTATCAAATTTATAAAAAAAAAAAAAAAATTTAATGCAAAAATAATTTTTATATAATGAAACATGATAATTATGTAAATGGAAATTCATACATCCATATATAAAAGGTGCTAATAATAATCACAGACATCAGTAATATAATATGTATGTATATGTAGGTAATATTTACAATTTTGGAATATAAAACGGGATGATGGATATTTTGTGATTTTTAATAAATGTCTCAAAATAATGGATAATTTATTTATTTATTTTTTTTTTTTTTTAGTGTTTACAAAAATAATAATGATATTATATGGTAATGTTAAAGTATAAAAAAAAAAAATTTTTTTTTTAATATTAAATTAAATTTTTGAAAAATGAATGTTACATGTTATATGATATTTTTGTTTTTAATTAATTATTTTAAAATAAATAAAATTAAATAAGGGTGAATTATTGTAATTATTTTAAAGTGATTTTGAATTTATATATAATAATGTGTATTGTATTGTGTAACAGTTGTGTAAAAGTATAAAAAAAACATTAACTTGAGTTTTAAATTTTATTTCATTTATTTATGAGAAAAATTTGCTTATAATTAAAGCTGATGTATAGTGATGAAAGTGTTTTATTTTTTTGTGAATATTGAAAATGTATTTTTTGTTTGAATTCATGTTCAGTTAATTATAAAGTTGCGTGTTAATAACAAATAAAAAAAAAAATTAATAATTTTGAAAAAAAAAAAAATTAGATGAATCATATTTCGAAATTAATTATATTTGTGTCTAAAAATAATAATTTTTTTTTAGAATGAAATGTTTTCATCTTTATTTTTTGGAGGATAATGAATAAGGTAAATTTTTTATGAAAAATATTTTCAATCTTTCATATCTGTATAAATTCTATTACAGTTAATACATTAGATTTTTTTTTTTTTTTTTAAATTCTGGTATTTTTTACAGAAGTACAAAATTTTTTGTTCGTTTTTTTTTTAAATATATATACCTTTACATAATTCAAATTTTATAGTGATTAATCACTTTTTTTTTTGAATAAAGTGTACATTTTAATGGATTTTTAAAATATTTTTTTGGTTTTGTATTCAAAAGACAAAGTATTTTGAGTACATATGGCACAAGAGGTACCTACTTTCTAAGAAAGTATGACACTATGTATACATACACGGTATGTATGTCCTTGTTGATAAATTTCTTTAAAACAAACAAAAAAACGTTCTTAATTTGGGAATTGATTGTGAATATTCAGAGATTCTTCAGAGTTGGTCAGTTTTCATTGCTTGTAGAAATTTAAATGGGATGATAGTGCATACTTGTTATGGTTGTATAATAATGCGATGTACACACGTACATATATGGGCATTTCATAAAATATGCATTAATATTCATATGTACAGATACATGTGTATTACATATTGTAAATATTGAAAAAGACAACCAATAAATTACGTTTTGTTTGTACAGTTTTGAAAATCCATATACGGACATGTATGTACATATATGTATAAAAACATTATTGCATTTATATAATAGAAAATTTTGCACAAATTATCCATATTTTCATGGAATTTCAAAAATTTTTGGATTTTATTTAATTAGCAAATTGTTAAAAAATAATTCATGTTATGCCAACATATTTGCAATTAGTAAATAAATTTAAATCACGTTGATTTACTATATAATGTATACATATATGTAGATGATTTTTATTTTGAACTATTATTATAATTTTTTTTTGTTTTCCTTCATGTCAGTATTGGAGTGGTTTCATAAATAATATTTATTGACTTTTTGTTTACAGATTTTCAATTATTAATATTTATCAAAAATTTAATATTGCATGCAAAGTTAATAAAATAGATTTCTGTTATAATATTTCGTTTATGTTACACAATAAGCAAAAAAATAAAACAAACAAATGTATATGTGTACACATGTACAGGAATTCATAACTCATATGTTGCTATATAATATTAATATAAGTTTATTAAACATTTATTTATGTTAAATATTTTTATTTATTTAAATTTATGAATTTATCTTGTTATTAATTTTATTCATAAATCATCCATTTTATTATATATAATATATTGCAATCATTATTAGTTATCATGTGCTTAGTGATAGATTATTTGGATAGAAAATTTTGAAATGAAAATATTTTCATTATGATTAATGATTTAATGTTAATTACCGAATTTGTGGTTTACCTAAATATTTTTATAATGCATGATCTGTGTGAATGTAGCACGCATATTATTAGTTAAATTTTGTATGTATAGGCAGTGGGAATAAATGTATTAATGTATATGAAAATATTTTTATTATCTCAGTATTGTTTGTTTTAACTTTGAATAGATAATTTTTAATTTAACCATTATATACATATGTAAGTACAAGTATGCATAAATATACATAGTTAAATATATATGTATATGTACATACATATGTACGACGTGCACGTACTTATTGCATTTTATGGTAAACATGCATAAAAAAATCAAAGTCAGTTTTCTGCATGTAAACACAAATTTGAATATGCGAGAGTATAATATGTTCTCATACAGGTACATATATGTACGTACGTTAATATATGTATATAAACAGATCTTCATACACAGTGTGTGTACATATAAAGAATTAGGTTTACTATTTGTTCCTTCTTTTAAAAATATTTTTTATGTTAGTTTAATCTAATGAAAAAAAAAAAACGAAACGTTAGTTAAGTTTGTGCTTATTTACTTTATTTTTATTTTGTTATTTTTGATTTCGTTTATATACAAACTATGTTTCACATTCTTTAGTTTTATGTACAAATGTCTTAATTGTTTTAAATTACAAACATATATGAGCATACACATACATATACATAAATTTATATCTTTTAGTTTTTGTATAGCTCATACTCACATATACTTTTATTATTTTACAGTTCTTATACGTATTCTATTGAATATTCTTTTATAAATATTTAATTTTTCGTATATATAAGTGTTTGAATAGATGAACCACATTATACTACTAAATAGTTCAAGGATAAAAGCAAAAAATATAAACTATAAAATTAGAAAAAAAAAAAATTAACGAAATTTTATGTTTAATCAAAAATTTTAGTTGATTTAGTCTTAGGCCCTTCGTTCACTTGTACAAATTACGAAACGATCACACTTTGATCACAATCACGATTGTATCTTATTTGTTAACTAAGGATTGAGATTATTAACAAGAGGTCAAATTAATTTATTTTATGTACAATTTATGTTGATAATATTATCGTTAAACAAAAACAATTTGAAGTTTTTGTCTTCAATATATAACGGAAAATTAAAAAAAAATTAGCCATAAAATTTAAAATTAAGAAAAATAAAATGCTTTTAAATCAGATGTATATAGTTTTGCATTTTGCATTAAAGTATTATCTTTAACACAATAAATGAAATGAATTTTTATATTTTTTTAATAGTCATTGAATATTTATAGAAATGTGTGCAAACTTTTATTCATGAACTCATGGAAGCAAACGCAATTTACTCATGAACTCTTTTTAATAATTAAAAAAAAAAAAAAAAAAATCGCATTTAAATGAAAAATACTTTAAAAACTGTTTCATGGTAATTTTGTATGTGTATAGTATGTATTTTTTTTTCTTTTTTTTAAATTTTTATTAATTTTTTTTTAAACTTTTTTTAATTAATTAATAATGAATTTGAAAAGAGTGAATGTAGTGTATGTTTATCTGGCAATCAAGTGTAGACGTTGAAGATTTTTTTTATTATTCTTATTTTTCTTTTAAACTCAAAAGATTATTTAGATAAAAATAAAAAAAAAGTATTTTATTTTCTAATGAATTATTAGATTTTTTTTATGTAACTAAACTTTTATGTACCTATGTATGTATGTACCAAGGCTTATTTATATCGCATTTAATTTTTTTTATACGTACATATATATACATAAATATAAACTAGTTGCTTATTTTTAATTTCTTTCTGTTTTTCATGTACTTTTTAATAATACTACATACATATGTCTTATTTATAATTTTAATTTATTTAATGTTTTTTTTTCAAACTCTTTATAAAATAGAGCTTATTTATTTTTATATCAAAATTATTAGGAATTTATTACGATATTCATTGTCCTTCAAAGCTTTTAGATGAGAATTGTCTGAGAAAGTAGATTAGATATGTGACGTGGATTAATAAGACATATTCTGAATATTCTGAAATTAACATTTTTTTTTTTATTTTATAATATATATTTTTATATATTTTGAATATTTGTGAAAATATGTATATTAATATATTTTTTTAAAAATTATCTTCAATATATTTTTGAAAATATCCTTTTGGCATTTCATATGAAGATTCTAAAATTAATATTTTCTTTTGTAAGAATTTCTGTTTTTATTTTAATTTAAATTTATTCTATTTCAAAAGATTAAGATTTCTTTTTTATTATAACTCAAATTGAATATCATAGGCTCAAAAATTAAAAGTTTTATTTTATCAATTTTTTTTTTTTTTTTTTTTTGGTTGACTAACACATAAACTAGCACATATTTTTATGAATGTGTTTTTTTTTTGCATTATATTAATATATACCTTTTATTTATTTATCAATATTCAACATTGAGTTTAAATAAAATAATTTTTTTATAATCTTTGAACTTTAAAGTAAAATTCATTATTCATTCATTATACATACATGTTTTGGTGTAAATGATATTTTTCTAGTATGTATTACAAAAATCATATTAATTTAAATTTAATTAATATAACAATATGATATTTACTATATACAGTTTATTTTAATTATGATTTTTCAAAAAACAAAGGAATAAAAAATTTAATTTTTACTTTTGATATTTTATTTTTAGTTTGTTTTGAAAAAAATTTTGAAAATTTAATTAAAATGATAAAGTATTGTATGTACATATGTGCACATGTGAAATATAAACATATGTACATATATGTGTACATATGTATGTAGATATGTAAATACTTGTTTACATTTGTTTTTGTTTAAATGACATACGTTTCTACACATATGTGTAAATCTACGTATGTGGGTGTATAGCAAATTCAAAATTTGATAAGAGAACCTTAATTCTGTACATGCACACATGTACATGTTAGTAAGTAGTATTTCATACAAGTTAATAGAAAAAAAGCGATGAGATCGATATTAAGTTTTACTGTAATTGCTATACAATATATAGGCAAAAGGAGCGCGTATTATATCAATATAAAAAAAAATTGATTAAGGATTTTTTAAATGTACATAAGAAACTACTACAACTTATGTTCATATTTATTTATTTACATCCTTTTTTATAAATTTAATTGGTTTGTGCTCAAACAAAGTATTATATCCTTGATATTTTGCTTTTTCCTTATTTTATTCTACATATACACAATTAAATATGCTTACAATTCAATAAAATTATAAACTTAGGCTCACGCATATGAGTGTTTACCTTTTTATTAGGAAAATTGTATGAATTTATGTATGTATGTGTGTTCATGTGGAAGGTAAACATACATGTATGTAGGTATAAATTCTTAAATAAAAAGCCTACATAGTTACATTTCAGATTATATGATAATGTATGAAATATAACTTAAGCTGAAACATGAATAAAACGGAAGTATATTCATGTATATATGTGTGAATACTTATAATACTGCTTTTACAACATGTGAGAGGATTTTATTCCTGTTTTATCCTGTTTAAAATGGAGTGATACTAACAATTTTCTGGGCTATAGGCAAACTAAAATCGTGAGAAAAAGTTCTTCCGTTCGCTTTTAAAAATATTTTTCCAAAATTTTAAAGCATAAAATGTACATACATGCATATATATGTATGTATGTGTGTATTTTTCAACAGTGAAGTCTGGGCTATGAATATAATACGAGTTTATAACACAAAATAACTTTTAAGAATTTTTGTTTCCTTTTTTCTTATATATGAATGTACATACATTTTATTTAAATGTGGTTATGATGTTTGTTTGTACAGGGGCATTTCTCTATGATATACATATTTGGACAAAAAAAAAAAAAAAAAAAAGCAGAAGAAGAAGGAAAATAAATGAAATGGAATAAAGCGTGGAATTTTGTGAAAATTTGTTTATATTAAAACCTTTTTTTTCTCTTTTAAAACAAATTTTTTGGTTTTGTAAATGGAATTCGTAAAAACTTGGGCAATAAAATATAAATATACATATTTACGTACAGAATTGTATATTATGTATAGTATCAACGATGTCATTTTTATTGCCTCTTATTTATATATAAAATGTGAAAATTATTTATAAAAAAAAAGGAAACATAAAATACGATAAATTCTATTTAAAAAAAGAAAAAAAGAAAGTCATAAGTATGTTTCTAAAGAAGATATAAAAGCAAAATGTTGTAAAAATAGTGATGAATAAAAGTTGAATTTAAAGTTGAAAAGTTTCAAAAATATTGAATAAATAAAAAAAATTATGTGTTAATTTTTAATATTTTATATTTATACGTATTTTTGTATAAATAAATAACTTAAATACTCGTATTATGTAATAGATTTATTTTCTTTGATTTTTTAAAAATTACATTAAAATACATAATAACATTTGTAAATTGTACATAATATGTACATATGTATATCAATTTCGGTTTGTAAATAATGTATCATAAATTTAATCATATTAGAACAAGTTTAGGTATTTTTTGGATTTATATAAAAGAAAATAAATTTATTTCTAAGGATAAAGGTAAGATTTTATTTTTCATTAAAATATTTTATATAAATAGGATGTATTTCTCTTATTGCTATAAGAACATATTTGCACATTCATATATGACATGAAATGTCTATGTAGATTTAATTACACATTTATCCACTTGACTTTATATTTATAACCTAAAACCAGTAAAACAATTTTCAATATGTATGTATAATAGAAAAATTCAAAATTTCATTTGAAAAGAAAATTAATTTTAAATTACATAAGTATTTAAAATAAAAAAACAGAGAGATAAACATGTTAAAGTACACTAAATCTTTTTAAATTAATCGTTACAAAAAATTACACATGTTTGTGGTTCGATTTCATTGTTTAACATAAATAACATATTCACCATGTACATATAATTTTTTTATTTACATACATACATATATGTAATTACTTAAAGAACAAATTCTATACATGAATTTATATATCTAAATATATGTATATAGGTATATCTACATTACGAATATAATGTGTATGTACATATATGTATATGTATGAATATTATATATAGATACAAATATTATTTAACACAAATTATTTTGTATGGTTTGCTCTAGGGAATTTCTTCAATGAAAGACTGATCTATTTTTGTACGTTCATGTATTATAATAAAAATAAATTCATTACACGTAGAAATGTGTAATATATGTATATTATATATAGTATGTATGTAGTATATGAAAATATTTTTATTTTTGATGTTGTCAGAATTTTGGCACATTTTTATTTTCTAACCCTTATCATTTCATCTAAGTTAAAACAATTGTTTCATATTTCTAAATTACACAAGATTTATTTTGAAACATACATATGTATATGAATAAATAATATATTGTCTGTAGCATTTAGAGTTGCCAGTTTAGCTATTTTAGAGCTAAATTTAGTTCCTTTTTAACTGATTTAGCTCTAGAAAAAATAGTTTAGGTTTAGAAATTTTTAATTACTTTATTCATAGTTATGTTTTGTATGAATCAAATAAAAACTTGAAAGTACATACATAATGTATGTACATAAGTATGTAATGTAACGAATAGTTTTGTACATTCATAAACCAATATAAAGCTTTTCCTGTCTAAAATTTTCGATATATGTTTACTATAATCATACACTTACAAAAATAGTTGTACTTGCATTTTTCTTTGAATTGTTTCTGTACGTTAAAGTTTTATAATTTAAATTTCGTTAGTATTTTCATTTAATGTGTGTATTAAGTTTTTAGCTTTGGAGTTTTGATTGTGAACCATACAAACGAATTGGCAACTCTGATAGCATTTCGTTTATATTTATTATAATTTAGAAAAAGATAATTCGTTTTAATTACGTTCATTACGTTTATTACATAAAACTTATTTCTTATCATTAAGTATACGTACTTGTATCAATTCACGAATATCTAAAGAAATACATTATAAACTGTACATGTTTGGTTCTGGAACCGTATATTGTATTTATTTGTATTGGTGGTTTTTACTTGAAAGTAATTATGATATACAGAAAAAGAATTAAAAATTAAATACAGAATATCAGTAAATGTTTGTTTAGAATAAATTTGATTTCAAAACATTTTAAATTTTAAGCACTATTAAATTTTTTAGAATTGTTAATTGTTTTTTTTTTTTTTTTTGGAAGAATTTATAGACAAAATTTACACAATAAGAAACACATAAAAATAATTTATGTGATATAATTTGTAAGCGTTTATATATTCACAATCATTTTAAGATCAAATGTATTCATTCATACATGTGACATGTATAGTATGAGAAAATGATAATAAAATACGTAATACAGAAAAAACAAACGTTTTATATTGTGTTTTGCGTTATTATACTATATATGTTTTATACACATGTATTGTTTACAATAAAATGAATTTTAAATAAATGTAACATGTTTTGTTGTGCAATAAATACTATAACAAGTAATAAATTGTGATCGTTTCCCAAATGCATAATTTTGCTTTTGTTTTGTTTTTTATTTTCATTCCTTTTTAGAAATATGTACATATACTTATGTGATGGTAATTCTTGAGATGGTAGATATAGAATATTTAAATTTCAATAGAAATATAAATATATTTTAATGTTTTCTATTATTATCCTTTTGTATTGCAATAACATTTTTAAATGCTATAAAATTTAGTATAAATGTTCTTTTAAGTTTAAATATAAATTTGTGTGGTCAACATTTCATAATAATCGGATGAGTAGTTTTTCAGACAAGGTACATATGTAGGTGCTTTTGAAGAGCTAAAATTTAAATTTTCATCGATTTTGAATTTTATGAAATAAAAACAAAAGTCGTTTTCGAAATTGACCAAAATCGGAAAATGACCGCTCTAGAACATTAAATTGATCGAATTATTTCACAATAAGTAAATATTGGAGAAAATGTAATAATATAGTATTTGAATGTAAAACAGGCAAATATGTGTGAAAGCTGAAAGATGAAACTCTTAAAGGGAAGGAAAATGTAATAATATAGTATTTGAATGTAAAACAGGCAAATATGTGTGAAAGCTGAAAGATGAAACTCTTAAGCGTATTTTGACACCAAATACACAAGCCTTAAAGCCAATTTATCCTTATAGAAAGGATTTGTTTGATATATTCAACACTAAATACATGTATATGTGTATGTACACATATGTACATACGTTCATGTGCATATGTTGTATGTACATGTACAGTTTTCAATTTTAGAATTTAACTCTCTATATCAATAAAAGTTCCATTTTCTAAAAAAAAATTTTTGTTTTTACGTGTGATTTTATATGAATATGTGCACAAGTAAATTTATTTTGCAAGATTTGAAAATACGATACTAAATAGAGCAGAATAAGTGATAAAAAGGAGGAAAAAACAAGAACGAAGTTTTTATAGTTTTGTACGAAAAAAAAGGGAAAGAAATTCTATGAGCTCAAAAGTCTACGTAATATGAAAAAATGGATCATTTTAAAGGATAACAAAAATAGATAAAATTTAGAAAATTATGATAAACTCATTAACGATGTATATATGAGTGTAATTCAAATGAAATATTGTTACTTTTTAATATTCATTAAAAATAACTTGTTTATTTAATTATGTAGTATGTGGATACATGCTAGAGAAATGATAACACGATACTCGTTATAATAGCAATTGTGATATACGTATATGTATATGTATGTATGTACATACACAGATTCAAAAATGATGTACGTTATTTCGAAATCAGTATTATTTCAAAATTATTTAGGTTATTATAAATTGCTTGATATTGAAAAGTGAAAAGCATATTTATTTATATTTTTTTAGATGAGAATTTCATTTATTCGTGTCAATACATTTTTATTTATAATCATAGTTTAATAACTTAATCATTTATGTATTTATAACAAATTCAATTTTTTTTTTTTTAGAATTTGTTTCTTTTTTAAATTGTATTAATGAAAATTCAATGCCTAACAGTAAACAGTAACACATATGCAAGGAGAAAAAAGATCTTATCATTAAGATTTTATTTAATTAATAGGTATCTAGAATCGCACTATTCAACATGTATGTCATAATGTGTACACATTGTACGCACTTGCAAGTACATTCAACATATATATGTATGTATATATGCAATTTAAAAATAAATTAAGGACATGCATTTCATTTATACCCTTTCCGCTAATTATATGCAGCTAAAATCTTATGAGATTACATACTTATGTTTTTTTCTTTTCTCATAATATGTGATTAGAGTATTTCAAAGCCAATTTTACCACAATTTTTAAAGTTTTTCATAAAAGTCAGCTAAATTTTTGGATATCAATATACTTACAATAACGTAAAAATGGTAGTACATATTTTACGCAATTTACGTACACCCTCAACTGTATATAATTAGTGGACAGAGTATAGACATTTTACTTGTTATTAATTTTTTTATATTTTCCTTGTTAAGTTATCAATAAAATTTTATTTAAAAAAAATAAAAATAAATAAATTTGTATTTTTTTTTTAAGTGAACTTAGTATTTACGATATGTATGTTTCCATAATTTTTTTAATGAATATCTTTCTTAAAAATGTACGAACTTAAAATACAAATATATTTTTAACTTGAAATGTCTTTATATTTTTGTCACAGTTCCGAATGTTTTAATTTTTTAAATAATTATTTCTTAATTTTTATTTTTTCTTTAGTTTAATTAACGAGCATTAAGTGCTCAAAATTGAGGACAAATTTTTAAAATTTCTGCATGATTGAGTTTTGAATCATATTTACATACGTACATATTTATGTATATGTTTTAAATTATAGTCTGGTGCATTTTTAATTATTTAAGTTTATTTTTGCGTTATTCGTTCAACTATTCTTAGTTAAACAGCAATAATGCGAAAAATATGTAATTTTATAGAAATAATTTTTGTATAAACTGTAAACGTTAAACTACCATTATGGTGTATAAAGTGGATACTTAAGTTAAAAAGAAAGTGACATACATATATAGTTTAAGAAAATGTAAGAAACATTGTAAAATTTTAAATATTTTGGATAAGACCGAAAATTTTTAGAATTTTTTAAAAACCATTATAGTAGATGTACTAACATACATATGTAGTATGAAACACGTAATAAAATATCGATTTTTGTCTAAACGTATAGACATGATAATATGTAGAAACATACATATATTTATAAAAATGACATTATTTTATATATGCATGAATATATATATGTACATGTAGAATTGTTTATACCCGCATTATGTGATACAATCAATTTATATACATATATATATGTACATATATCCTTATTCATGCATACATATTTCAATAAATAGAGCATTAAAACCACTGTAAACGAAGAAGTTTTCATTTTGTTTTGTACACATACATACATATAATGTACAATATATACATACATATGTATATATATATATATATATATATGTATCATATTATGTATGTATTGGTATTATATTTATAATAAATCTTTAAGTCGTCCCTTTTGCTCGATTTTTCACATTTCTTTTTATCACTCCTTGTTTGATAATAAAAGTGAAGAACAGTTCTTTATAGAATTAATACATACAGGATTCAAACCGATATACGAGTATATGGGTTAAATAGTATGAGCTAACAAGAAAATTCATTTTTGATTTTATTTAGAAGAAATTTTATATATGTATTTACAATTATTTATCTAAATTATTAAAAAATAAAAAGAAAAATAAAAGAGGGAGAAAAACAGAGAAAAATATGAGAAATAGATAAAATATATTGTTATTAACTTTAATACTTTGATGGGTTAAAAAGTCAGATCTTTAAAAGCCACTCCTTTTTTTTATCTTTTCAATTTTTTTCTACTTATTTCCTTATGTTTTTATGTAGATTTGTTGTTGTTACGCTTCATATACATATGTATGTACGAACATATAGGCTTCAAGAGAAAAGTATACGTGTATAATCTAAATTTTTTTATTTGTTATCATTCTTAAATATGTAATCAATAAATACAATATTTATGCATAAGCATGATATCTTGACATTTGCAAGATGATGAAACTCTTGTTAAATTTTTTTTTTTTTTTGTTAAATAAAAAAAAAAATGTACGTACTCGTTTAAAAATCAATACAATCAATAATAAATGATCCTAAAAAAAATTATAAAGAGTACTTTATACTTCGTTCTAAAATTTTCATATAAGAACACAGTTATATCACTACGTGCATTTATGCATAAAATCATGCATGCTTTATGTATCAATTATGTAACAATCATATAAAAGAGATTTTTCAATTTGTATTTTTTCATGATTTTTAATTGGAATACAATTTTCAAATATGTGTGTATAAGTATAAGTTTTCACATATGTGTATGTACATACATTTATGTATTTTATGTACGTATGTATATATGCGTATGTATATCATTCATCTATGCTTATAACATGTGCATAAAAATATGGGTGAACTTTAGTATATATGTATAACGTTGTACATGTCTAATTCTATATACGTATAAGTAATTGTGTTGGAAAAATATCTACATACATATTATATAAAATGCATATAAAATGCTATAATTGGTTATTGATTGAATATGGATAATTTTTTTTCTTTCAATTATTTTTTCCTGCAACCTTGTAAATTTATGCCATACACAATTTTTTTTTCTAAACGAAAATATTTTTCATACATTGTTCACACTGAATGATTGAAAAGCTCTTACTTTGTTTTAGGTACAAAGCAACAAGATACAAATTTTTAAATCGGATAAATACTTAATATTTTTGTTTCAAAATTAAAAAAATTATATTTAAAGTTTTTTAAATTAGAAAACAAAGAAAAAAAAGATGTAAAAGTAGTAAGTACACTCCAAAAATAATGAAACTATTCTTACTTTGCCTACGAAAACCACTATAGCATTTGAATCCATTTATATTATAAGATAGGTTAATAAAAAACAATTATGTGTGTATGAAATATAAATATCAAAAATTTCATTTTAAAGTTTTTAATTTTCAAAAAAATACTTACTTTTGTACACAATTACTGTACTAAGCCGTATTCGAGATCATCGGACATAATTGGATAAGTTTGTAAGTGGGTAATTTTGTTTTGTTTTTTTTTTTTTTTTCTCTATTTTTACTAAAAAACAAAAAGGAAAACTGAAATACAATTATAAAAATTTCTAAAACATTTTAAGAATAAAAACTGATGTTTAAAAACGAAAGTATACATACAATAATAAAGTTTCATAAGTTCAATTACATTTTTTTTTTTTTTTTAGAGTAGAACAAAAGAAAAGAATTTGGCAACAGTTATTAAAAAAATATTTCGTTTCTTTGATAATTAAAGATAATATTACAAGCATTAGAAGATGAAAATAAATGAATGATAAAAGTATAAGTATCTTAATATTATAATAACGTCATATTATAAGGATAATGAAGTAAAATCCAGTGAGTTTTTGTTACTTTTCATTTGTGATATTATTACATATTAAATATATACCTAAATAAACTTGTATTACTATTACTGTTATTATATCCTTTTGTTCATTAAATTAAAATAATAATATAGCAAAATATAAATGAGATGTTACCCATGTAAAACTGTTTCTATACGAATAACACAGGAAAAAATTTTAAAAAAATTTTAAAGAAAAAATTTTTTTGTCTTGAATTCTGTTTTTTTTTTTTTTTTCGTAGATTAAAGGGTTTATTTTAAATTGTGTGTGATGATATATTCTTTTGAAAATCTTAAGTACTGCACTAACCAAAACAAAATTTGTTGTCTCATGTCCAACATAACAAGATATGTACAAATTTATAAGTTGAATATATTAATGCCCTAATCATTAGGATGATTTTTCTAGACAATTCTATCATACGGGCATCTACAATTTAAAGTGGAATGCGAGTTTGTTGAATAAGATACTAAACTAAATTTTTGTATGATAAGGTTGTCAGAAAGTAGACTCGATCAATATTTCTTTTTAAGCACTTGAATCCACAAGTAGAAGCTTGATGGTACTCATTCAAGGCTAAGTGAACTAAAAGGCGGTAAGGTAGTGATGCTATATGCAGACAGATAATGAAAAAGAAAATTATTTTTTATTTTTCTTGATTCGTCTGTGCCAGCATCTAACTTGGTCCACATGCGTCAGAAGCTAGTATTCTACGTACTAAACTACTCAGCCCCTGAGTACATATACATATATATGTACATTTTGTTAAAATAATAAAAAAGATATTATTAGTTTTTCATGAAAAACTAAACAGGATATAAAACGTAAACTTTACACATGTATTAAAATTACACTTTACACGTGTAAAATAAATTCATGGAAATTTGATTATACAAACGATTTTCTTTTTTTACCCTTTTCGTAATGTTATATTTACATACGTGCAGCTTGATTCCTTTTTACTTTTAAATTTAAACATAAAATGCAAATTTAAGGATATACTTATGTATATTAGACGTGTAGATAAAATTTATCAAATGTTTTTATATTTTGTTTAGTTTAACCGATATTTTTGATTTATATTCAAAATATTAAAACAGTTTCTCTTTATCAAAACAAAATACCCGTATATATGTACATACATACACACTCGTATTTATAAATATTTGTCATATTGTAGTTTATAATATTCGTGTGTACATGTATGAAAATTTGTACACCCTTAAAATGAGTTTATCGAATTAGTTGTATCTGAAGAACAATTTCATTATATTATCTTATTTTTTAAATATATTTTTATAATCAAAAAGGTTAAAGAAATTAAATTACAGAAAAAAAAAAGAAAAAAATAGAAATTTTAAACTTTTTAATTTTAATTAAAAAAGTATGATACACGTGGCAGATATTGCGCAATAATATCTGAAAATAAAAAAATTTTGTTTTTTTAAATATTTTTCCAGAAGAAAACAGATTTATGTTTTCTTAGCCTTAACCCACACTAAATTAGTCAAAACAGAACGAAACACGGTATTTTACGCATTATTTTTCGTTTTGTTTCTTGTTGATCAGTTCAAGTGTGGGTTAAGGCCCCAAGTTCCAGTACTAGAAAATAGTATATTTTGTTCAAGGCTATTTATTTTTCTATTCAAATAAAATTACTTTTTTTGTTTTCAAAATAAAATTTCAAATTTATTTAATTTAAATTCATTTTGTAGAAATTTTAATTATTTTTTATTTACTTTCTCTGTAAAGCACTTAATGAACTGACTTATATCTGCTTATATGTATTTACTTTCTATTTTATTTAACTTTTTTATTGTTTATTTTCCTTTAATTGTAATTAAAAATTTGTGTTATATGTGTATTACAATTTTTATACAAAAAAAAAAAAAAAAAAAAACAGGTGGTATAGCAATTTTTTATTTAAAATTATCTTTTAAATCAGATTTTTAACAAGATTAAAGTACAAAAAAAAAAAAATACTGACAGTATAATTTTTGAAGGTACATATGGTATTTGTAAGAAAAGATAATATTTAAACAATTAAAAATATCTGACGCTTTAACTTATTATCTTTCATATAAGTATACATTTATGTATATTGTGGAACATATTCACATAATTTTTTTTCTTTTCAGTTTTATTCAAACTGAGTAATAAATGTTAATTAAATACGTGTGTATCTCTGATTTTCTTTTTAAATTCAAGTATATAAATACAATTAATTTGAATTTACCAATTAAAAACCATAATATAAAATATCAGTAGTAATTTTAGAATCATTTTGTATAGAGACATACGTATATGTAAACATACATATATAATATTCATTTAATGTTAATTACCTATAATCTTAATTTGTAATTGCTATATATGTACTTATTTCAATCTGACTCAATATAAAAAATTAATTTATTTTAACCTTGTTCTATTTCTACTTTTTTAATTCTATGTATTTACTAACATGAAAATGAAAATTTTAAAAAATTTTTCAAAGTATCTATAAGAAAAATGTTCTTGTGTGTATAGATGTATATGTACTTATATATTTAATTATTCTATTAGCAATTATAACAGAAATGAGCATTAAATACGAGTATTTCTTGCAAAAGATCCTTTCAATAACAATAATCATTTAATTTATTCAGAAATAGAATAATGTTACTTTTTAGTTATGTATGTATACGTACATATTAACGTACTTACTTTAAAAATAATGATTATAAAAAAATACAATGAAAATAAAATCTAAAGTATCGTTTCCATTGGCAATAAAACTTGCTGCAAGTTGATTGCAGCAATCAAATTTGCTTGTGTATACACTTTAATGCGGGTTGCGTGCAATCAAAATTACATTGCGGCAATAACTTGCTGCAAACAAAATATTGCAAGTGTACGCGACATTATTTTGTTTGCAGAAGTTGTTTGCAGCTTGCCTGAACCGATACTCGCAAGTTTTTGTATTGCGTGCAAACAATATTTATGGATAATATATGTACTATATGCGTAGTATAATATTCGGGAAATATTTTATAATAAGTACATATTTTGTATAATTTGTTTTCAGTTTTGTATAGCTCAGCTTTAGTTGAAATGGAAAATTTTATGTGGAGTACGGTGAAAACTTTTGTTTCTTTTTTGTAAACAATATATCTATAAAATAAAATAAAAAATAAAAGAGGCTGAACCTTAAGTTACTGTCTTGGCCTTATTTCATTTTTTTTAATGCAAATTGCGTTGTTGGTTCGATGGTTTATTTAGAAGAGACACATTTGCCTACTGCAAGTTGCAAATTATTGTCTAGTAAGTGTAAACACTTCTCCAATATTTTGCATCAACTTGCGTGCAAATTTCTTAAAACAATTTGCAAGCAATCAAATTGCTGCAAATTTTCGCTCCTGTGTAAACAGTACTGCAAACATTTGCTGCAAAAACTTGCCAATAATGTTTGCCAGTGGACACCATACTTAAGATTTAAATAGCACGTTAAAACAATGAAAATATTGAAGAGCTATTACATATACAGTACGTACATATCCCTTCATAGTATACACAAGCACTTGCATTTTTTGGTATACCCGAAGATTTAAATTGAAAAATTTATGTTTTATTTTATATTCTTTATGTACACACTATCAAAAGCCAAAAGATGTTCGAATTCATTTGATTTTCGACATGTATGATTTTTTTTTTTGAAATTTTTGTTTTGTTTTGGTTTTTTTTCACTCGCTTTTTTGATTCTCCTTCTCATTTCTCTTTCGTTGTCAATCAGTAAATTTCTAATAAAATCGAATTATTATTACGAATAGGCGATAATTTGGCAGAAACCGGAGTCTTATGAAAATCGCATGAAAACTGAAAAATGTAAAATAACCCGATTTACATAATTTATTAATTTAAATTTATGTTTAGGAGTAATGATCGTGTTCGTCAATGGGCGCCTGAAATTCGTACAATCGCTAGTATTACATCGTATTTGTCAAAAAGGATAAAAGTTGTTATAGAACTTTCATGTCGAAACGTCAAAAGCATCAATGATTTCAATTAGTGACGAAATAATAAGGTTAAATTGATAAAACTTTTAATCGACTTTTGCTTTTAAATATGTATGTATGTAGATTAATAGTTTTCTAATAGTAAGGTTACGTTTGTAGGATAGTTTTACGATTTTTTCATGGTTGTCTAAAGAATATCTTATCACGTTATCCAAATCTGATTGAGGATAATCTTGCTTGATGTATCCGGACCAAAAAGTACAAAAAGTGGCAAACGAATTCAAAAAATCTTAAAACCGTTTTAAATTTTATTCGAGTGCTTTACGGTGAAAATGAAATAATACTTGGTTTTTGATAAAAAAAACCAATCATTTTATTTTTGAAAAAAAAAAAAAAACTTAATCTACGGAACTGTTATGATACATAAAATCACACATTTTTTCACTTTTTGAGTGCGAATTTAATACATAAGAATATAACATGTACCTTATGTCATATACAGGTAGGTAGATTGTTTTGATTGATTATTTGATTTTCATATTTGAAATAAAAAATATCAGAAAAAAGTTTTTTTTTTTTACGAAACGCAAAGCAGATAAACACTTACATATGTAATGTATGTATGTAATTTTCAATATCGAATTAAATTTTTCTCATGTCATTTTGATAAATTTTTGATGATTTATCAAGATAAAATTTAATGTCATATTAAACAAATTGGTATACGGATGCATGTACATGTATGTATAGCTGAATGTATATCATTAAATAACGGATAATTTGAATGTGAAGTAATAGAATGTATATAATTATACATGGATACATATATATATAAAAATTTATTGCCAACATTTCATAAGGTGAGTTCCAAAACGTTTTAATACCGTCTAGATGCAAATTTTCCAGCTTCTAAACGCTAATGCTCAAAACAATAACATTATCTAAAGTTTTAAAACGTACTGCAAATGCATGATCCAAGGAACTACTGCATCATGAATTTTTCTGAAGTAATACTCCAATGGTAATTGTATAGGTATATTAGGGAGATTGGGCAAACGACGTATGTCCACTACGTAAACCGTAAACGTAAAGCTCTACGTTGCTAACGTAAGTCATCGTACGTACATGCGTAAGTTTATGAAAGCTCTTTTAACGTTTACGTTTACGTGTAGCTCAGTTTGGGCAGTAAGTAACTAAACACAATGTGTTATTTCGAACTGTCAAAAGCACGTTATACTTAAGGGAAAAGCATTAAAATTCACGTAAACCGACTGTCTTTACGGTTCCATGTGCGTAATAACTTCCAACCAGTTTTTGGTTATGACAAAACAAACTGAACAGGCCGTGGTTTGCAAATATGTATGTATGTATATATGTATGTACATATATACAAGATCTACATATATAATATATGTACATATTATATATGTAGATCTTGTGTGTATACTATTTTTTTTCAATAGATTTTGTTTACATTTTTTTACAATTAATCATATGGCATGATATGGCTATTAAATAAAAGTATGTGTGTTACGTATAAAGTTGGAACAGTTTGGGCAAAGTCAAACGTAGAACGAAGAATACGTAAATAATTTGCTACGTAAGCTTATGCCCAAACTGAAGGACGTTAAACGTAGAATTTTTCGTACTTTTGACAACTCTACGTTAACGTTTACGTGTTTGCCCAATCTCCCTATTGTATTCAAACCTTAACGTTACCACAAAATAATAGATTTTTGGACGTTTTGAAACTCGTTCTTTTTGAAATTCAAAAAAAAAAAAGTGTAAATATACGTATTTTATCTAAGTACATAATTGTGTATATATATGAAATCAAGAAAAAATTCATACATGGGTGTAATTTATGTATCTTGTAATATGCCGTTTATTTTACGTCTAAAAAAACGCAATATTTTACATACGAAAAATATTTAAAAGAGATATATTTGTATATACATACGTATATGTACATAATCAAAATCTTATTTTCCTTTGGCAGAAAGGAAAATTATTATTTTTTTATATATGTATGTACATAAATACATATAACCAGAAATATAACGTACAAATCTATATCATGTGTCTGCATATTATCCTTAATTTATTTTCGTAATAGAATTGAACTAAATTTTTTGACATTAAACGTAAATGGTTAAAATTCACCATATAATAAATGTGTATTGTATGTACATATACGATAAAACAAAATCTATGTAAATTACGGACAAAATATAAGAAACAAGAAAAGCAGTGTTTGATCTTCTCTTCCTTTAATTTCAAATAATACATGTATATTATTGTGATAAGTACATTTTTTTGTCAATTTTTTTTTTTTTTTTTGAAAAGTAATCGGTTTTTTCCATGATAATAATGGTGATGATGGAATGATGATGAATTATTGAAAATTTTGACAAGTAATTAATTACAAATTTTTGTAAGCAAATTAGTATACATATCTACTATCATTTTTCATTCTTCACATCAAGACTTTTTTCTCATTTTTAATCTTTCATTGTATCAGTTTTTTTTTTTTATCTAATTCATTTATATCTGTTTTTTTTTCCTTTTTCATTTTTTTCCCTTTATTTCTTTTTTGTCTCATATTTCGTATGGAAAATGATAACAAGTAAAAAAACAAGATGTTATGAATTTATTATCCTTTTTGATGTTAATTTTTAATTCTAAAAAAAATTAAAACAAAAAAAGGGTACATAAGATGTTTTTTTCCTGAAAAATTAAAAATAAAGATATGCAATTGAAATAAAACTTTTTTCTGATTTTTTTCTTTTTTTTTTTTTAATTAAATTTTTTTATAAGCGAGAAATTAATTATAATTTTTGATGGGTAATTTCTTTGTAGTAGCATACCATTTTTTTAATTGAATTTTTTTATTCATCTTTTTTATATTTTCTAAATTTATTTATAAGAAAATATTTTAATTTTAATTTTGTTTTTGTTCAAAATTCATAGCTTCAATAATATTTTATTTATAAAATCTGTAAAAAAAAAGTAGATATTTTATTTACTTTAATTTTTTTTTTAAGAATTTTTGTTTTAATGTATGTATGTTTGCCTGTTTCTTAAATGATCCATAGGTGATAAGCATGATTGTCAACCGCAAGAAAGATTTTGTCAATGCGTTGATCATTTGTAGACATGTTGTCAACGAAAAATTTTTGATTGATCAACGGTTGTAGAAAAATAGAAATTTAAAGTTGATAATAAAAAAAGTGATAATAAACATTTATTTACTATAAAATACGTTTAAAAGAACTTTTAATTTTTTTTATATTTAAGACTTTTATATTGAATAAAAATTTTTTTTAGCAAATTGTTAAATTTTTTAAAAAAGAAAATGGTGTCGGCACTTAGGTTGACAACTTGGTTAACGGTCTGTTTATTACGTACATAAATACATATATTTTTAAGAAATTCATTTTCTATATTGTGTTAATTTTCTTGATTTACCTTTTATTTGAAATGTTAGTTAAGGACAAATTGTTTATGTTTTTTTTTTGTTAATTACACAAAGATATCTATTTTTAATATCTTATATCTTTCAACTTTCTTAAACGAAAAAATATCATTAAAAATAATAATTTTTAATATTATATATTTTACACTGATAAAAAATTCAAATAAAACAAAATAAAATCATTTTTTAATAGTTAATAGTAACTAAAAACGATTATATTGTATAGAAAAGTTATTATTTTTGTACTTTTCATATATTATAAAATTTCCTTTGTATTATTTACAAAGTTGTTACATAATACTGTATTATATGTGTACATTTGTTAAAAAAGAAAAATAGTAACCGTATTTCTCTTGTTCTTTTACTGTTATTTTTATGTACATATAACTTAATGATAATATAATATTAGCTGTCTGAGAATGTTTTGTTAAACAAAAATAATATAAATAAATAAGGCGTATAAGGTTATCAAAGAATTCAGTTAGTCATTCGAAGTCGAAAAGTATTAAGTAAATCGAATGGAAAATCGATTATCTATCAGTAACTGCTTTAAATGAATAAAACATTAAATAGAAAAAAAAAGCGAACACTTTCTTATTATATTAAGTATTAAACAAAAGAAAAATAAGAACTATGTACATACATATGTATGTATATAGTACATAAAACAAAAAATACTATATATAGTTTGACGTGGTATGAAGATAGTATAAAAAATAATGGTAATGATTTTCCATTTTTTCATTTTCCTCCGTTTTATCCTTGTGAAATAAAGTATTTTTAGTATTTTAAAAAATGGCATTACATTTTTCGTATTTAAAATGAAAAGAAAAAAAAAACAAAAAAAAAGCGAAATATAACTTCATTGTGAATATTTTTACGGTTGTTTATATTTAAATTATATATGAATGTATGTGTGTGTGTTTACATAAATAATGATATAAACATTATATCGATTGAAAGAAAAATAGATTATTGTAATGTATGATTGTGGTCTAACAGAATTATTTACATGTGTATTTATTATATAATACATACATACATATGTACATGTACTAGGATATTGTTTTTATATGGCGCCAAACTATCGAAGAACTTTTATTGAATCAGGAAATTATGCTTTCAAAAGATACAAAACAAAGAAAAATAATAAATAAAACAGAAATCCTTAAAACATATCATTTTCAAGTAAATAGAGAAAATAAATGAATAATTATTCTAATAAATAACATTTGAAAAAAAAAAAAATGAAAATGTACAATTCTAGATACACATTATCGATCAAATTAAATAAAATAATAGATTTTATTTGTTTATTTTTCTTTTCAATTTTCATTTTTCCATGAAATAATACGGTACATAAATAGAAAAATTAAATTATAGTTTACATTTTCGTACGTATTACATTTTATCCAACGTATATATGTATGTATGTATGTGCATTGGGCAATGAGTATCAAATAAAAAAAAGTAAATTTTTTTATTTTTGAAAAATAAAATTTTATGAAAATTTAAAATTCTAACTGAAAAACTATTTTTTTGAATACTTGATTACATAAATACACACATAAATTTTCTAATACAGTTTTTATTATTAATAGAAATAAATTCAAAATTATCGGATTTAACTTAAAATGATCAAAAATATAAATTTCGAAAAGATCAAGTTTTAAGAAATATGTATAACATAAAATTATAAAAGTTACTTTGATATTAAAAAGTATCAAAGAATAATTTTTAAAAAAATTTAAATGGTATTAATATGAAAAACGAAAAATTATTCAAAAATGAAAAATTATTTTTCTAAGGAAAAATTTTTTAAATTTTGTGTACAATGCATGCATTCATAGGTTCATAGAAAAATAAAAAAATTATTTTACAATGATAGGACATTGACAATTGAAATAATTGATGTTTCGGGCACTATTGTCGATGTTCTTGCAATCGATTGTGTATCATCTGATTTTCATTTGACATACAGTATGTACAGTATACATCATTACTATGCTATTGAAAACGCTCAATGTGTACATTTATATTTCATTAATTATATTAGAATTTTTCAATTTGGTTTTCATTATTCGCGTTTCAATTTCAATATATGTATGTATGTATGTACATTTTTATGTGAAAAAATAAACATACCGAAAACAATTAATTTTCAATTTATTTATTTATATAAATTTTGAGACTGTTTTAAATTAAATTTTTATTGACTTAATGCTAGATTATTGTTCGATTATTAACACTCGATTCGATTGCAATTTCTATTTATTTGATGTTACATCACTATCATACACATATGTATGTACATATGTACATATGTACGTGTATATAATAATGTATATTCATATATTTATTAGTGATATTCCATAAAAATATGATAAATCACTTAATATTTCTGCTTTAATTTAAATTTGAGCTTAGTTTTGTGTTATGTAATTTACCATGAAAAAATTTCCTCTTTCAACTTGACCCTTATTTGTAGTTAATGTGTAACATTTTTATAAAAGTGATTAGTGTTAATCTTTATTATGTAATTTTTACTTATTTGTGTATGTGTATATGTTTTGTATGTATGTACATACATATATTGTACTAGCATATAAAATAAAATTGTATTGTAACAAATTGTATATACATATAGTTGTTAAACTAATTTCTATCCATTATTATAACTATAAATAAATCGTAGAGTTTTTTCTGTTTTTTATATACAATATATGTATGTACGTACATAATATGTGTCTATTTGTTATTAAACATTTATCATTTGTGATAAGAAATCCAAACTGTGCCTATTCAAAGAGAAAAACTATGATATAAAATTACTATGAGCATCTATTGCTTCCAGTCAAAAGGGCGCCTAAAAGAAAATATCTGTAGAAAAAAGGAAAACTGGTAAAAAAAATGTATGAAAAAGAAAAGATTATAATGAGAAAATATAGAAAAGAAAAGAACAAAAAAAAAAAAATAATGTTTACTCTCATTATAACACTACACATTTTTATAAATTTTTATAAACGTTACAACCACATAAAGAAATTGCACATAGAATCAGATATAATATGTGATCACTTTTACTTGTTTTTATTTTTTTGACTCTGTAGTTTTTTTTTTCTTACTAAATATCTGTTTTGTCTGTAAATGTTTTATAATATAATAATGATAATAATGATATTATGTACAGGAATACACATACATAATTTGTCATATTTCTTATACAAAATATATTAAATATATTTTTATTCTCATATATACAGCGGACTCGTTATCTGCTAAAAGCTGAAAGGAAAAAGAATGGATGAGTGTATGTACATATGTATGTATACCTTTTTTTATTTTAAATCATTTCGAAATAGCCTAATTTTTGTTTAATTGTATCACAATACATCCTTACAAAAGCACGTTAAACTTATATACAAATACAAATACTCACATAATTACTCATTTTTGTATTTGATGTATATTTATGTTTTTTTTTCTTCTTCTTCTTTTTGTTAATTTTTTATCTGGTTTTAGCCGCCTAATTTTAAATCTGCTTATGGTATTTGAAGAAAAGCTGCTAGTAGTAATTTTATATGGATGTTTTAAAAAAAAATATATACACATGATGTAGTATACATGAAAATAAATGGTGAGTTTCAAAATGTCAAAAAATTTTTTACGATATAATATTACGGATTTAATACAAAAATTATATTATGTCCATTAATATATCAAATCAAAAAAAGATTCATGATGGGTCATTTGCTTGAATAATGTGTTTTAGTTTCGTTCAAAATACGATTTGAAATTGTTTTGAGTGCTTGTGTTTGAAACTTAGCATCAAGACGGTATTTAAACGTTTTGGAATTCATGAAAAATAACTAATGTTCTATCTATATTATATACATGTACATAGATACATACATTTACGTATATATGAGCAATACATAAGAAAAGAAAAAGAAACCGTTATTGCATAGTACAAAGAAAGAATGAAATAATCCAGTAAAAAATATGTACATAAAAAGTAAAAATGTATAGATGTATGTATTAGTAAAACTGAAACAAATCCTTAGAGTTGAATAGTCAGTGTTTGTTATATAAAAAAATATTTATGTATAAATAAATATTTACGTATATTATATACGTTTATATAAAATTCAGTCATTTACATACATCCAAAAGAAGGAAAAATATGTTTGTTTTATAAATTAGATTAAATAAAAAGGAAGTGAATGATGTGAATGACTTTTTCTTTTCAATTTTCCGCTACAAATTTTTGTTTTGTTTAATCTGGTTTTTCTTTTTCCTTTATTTTATATACATATGTATATGTATCACATGTACACATTTAATTTATATTTGAATGATTTTAATACATTCGTACGATATACAAATTAAAACAGCTTTTTAACATTAAAAGGTTTTTTATGGGCCATTTGTATGATACAAGCCATACAAAATAATTTGCTATTTAGTGAGATATAAAAAAAAAAGTCGAGAAATCAAAAGTAATTCATTTTTGCTTTAAACTCTCTAAAAAGTTAAATTCCCTTTAAAAAAATTTAATTAATGTAAATATTTACGTTTTGGACATTTTTAATACGATCTTATTCACACTTTTATATTTTTAGGTTTTCAGTTTTCATTTCTTTTAACATTTTTTTTTTTTTTTAAATAAACAGTCACAACCAATACAAATCACTTTTTGTTGTGGTGTTATGTGTGAATAGAATTTTTAATTGAAATTACATTATTTGTATAAATGATGTCTATCCTTTTAACAGGATGTAATTATTTTCAAATAAAAAAGAAGATGAAAAAAAAAAAAAAATAGTGAGAAATAACATAAAACTGATATTTTCTTTTATGTAGTTTTCCTAAAAATACCCTCATAAAATTCAATATCATTTAACAATTTTGTTCTATTTTCTGTTTTTTTTTTTTGTTTGTTTTTAGTTTCATTTCTATTGAATGAAAGAATTCAAAGCAAATGTTTTGAAAGTATTCCCATAATACTGTACATTTAAATGCCTATCGATATAAAAGCTAATATCCTAGTCAGCCAAAAACTAATATTGAAATGGCAGTTAATCTTATTCTATCTCAATCTCCACCCAATTTGATTTGATAAAGACTGTTCAGTTTTGTATGGTAATAACCAAACTTTTATGTGAAATTTTATATACGAGTACATATTATATACATATGTACATATATATACAGTGTATGTACGTGTTTAGGTAAATATGCGTGTATATGTTACAATTACGATAGAAATCTGTCTAAATCTAAATCTAAATGATCCCTAAAAGAGTATCCTTGATGAATATACAACATATGCATATATGTATGTATACTTATATACAATAATACTTTGTTTCGTTGCTATTTTCCTGTAATTTATGTTAACTTGTACACATACATATGTACATAGATGTGTATAATGTGTACTTTTACAAATATACCAGTATCTTGTTGTGGAAACATTTTAATAACATTTTAATAGAAATATCATACATAAACGCATATGATACATATATACGTATATAAAGTTTAAAATTTACATGATACATTCATTATCCATTCTTTAAAATGTACATACATATATATCTAATGAATTTTATATTTGCATGTATGTATTAAGCGTATAATATTTGAATTTGAGAATACAGAGAAAAAAGATAAAATTTGTCAATTATCTGTATATTTTTAAATGAAAATTATAACAGGCTTCTTGTCGTAATAAAGTGTCAATATCTCAATTAAATATGTACATAATCTTGAATATATTCAAATTTTCATAAATTTAAACCAATGTAAATTAAATATTGAACTTATTTTAGTTGAAGTTTGACGATAAAGTTTTCCACTGTTATAAATCAAAATAACAAAAGTCACACGAGAAATATATATTCTGAATACAATATATTTGTGTATGTATATACAGATGTTGATTACTATTAAGTTTTAAATTTAAAAATATATCGAATTTATGTAATAAGGAAATTATTTTTTACTTTAATTATATGTATACGTACATATATACATGTACTTTTAGATATTTGAAAGAAATATGAGAAAAGAATGAGAAAAGAAAAATTAAAAAAATAAAAAATAAAATTTATCCTTTATAACATTTCATTTTATGGACAAACATCTATCAAAGTCGTAATAAAAATGAAATTCATTTTATTTATTTGTTTTTTTTTTTTTGTTTTTTTTGCTATTATTATTGTTGGGGTTTTCGCTTCCTTCTTTTATTTTTGTCCGTTGTTTTTTTTTGTACATTATTTTTTTTTTTTTTGTCTTTTATTCAAATTCAAATTATTACATAATACAAAATAGCAAACGGGTCATTTTTATATCTTTAGAAAATACAATATGTTTAAATACATATATATAATCAGTGAAGACCTTGGAAAATATGTCATATACGTTTTTATGTATATATATATTTTTTTTTAACGTTATTTTTGTTTTTTTTTTTCGATTTTGTATATACAACTGTATATAGTGATAATATACAAAAAAAAATAGTAGAATCAAACGAAAACTAATATATACGTGAAGAAATGCAGACAAATCAAATAAAGTACGTATCAGAATTCGTTGTCAATGATAAAACATTAAAAAAATATATGTATGTATAATTTTTTTTTGTTTTTTTTTTTTTGCTATTTCAAAGATCATTAAAATTGTCATCATCAAAATGATGAGTTAGGCGTTTTCATTTCAGTTTTTTTTCTTTTTCAAAAATGGATATATATTATTATTGTATGTGAGTGGTATGATACAGAAAACAAGAAAAAAAAGCTCTTTTGACTATGTAACATTGTAAAGTAAGAAAAAAAAAAAACAAATTTTCTTTTTAACACCCTTCAGCAAAATGAAAAAATGATTTGATTTATTTAAATAATGAAATAAAAAGGAGAGAAATTATAGATTCTGATATTGAAGAATAAAATTGAGAAATAAAATTACTGTTTTTTTTTTTTATTTTATTTTATTTTGTTTCTTTTTTTTTTTCCTTTTTTCAGTAAAATAAAAATGAAATAATGAAGTAAAATAAAAAAAAAAAAAAGTAAAAGTCAAAAATGTATCCATGTAGGTATTTTTTTTATCTATGATGATAAATCATTCCTTTTTATGTACTCATAGCTATGGCATAATACATTTTTAAATAGTAAAAATTTTATTAACATAATTAAAATAATTTTTCATGAACACGTAAAAATAAATTAGAATAATTATCATTGAAATTAAAAAAAAAAAAATGAATAAAAAATGTATAAGGGTATATATACTATAGGTAAAGGTATTTTACAAGTACTTTTTCATAAATCACCTTCAATTTTAAAAAGAAGTTAAGTAAATATGGATTTTTAAATTTAAATTCAGCTTTGTTAAAATCAAATTTAACTTTACTTAAATTATTTGTATGTATCGAAAATTATTAGAATTGATTGAATTGAACAGGGAATGAACGATAAAGTTACTTCATCATTGTTTATTCTTATTTATCTGTTACTATACTCTAATGTAAAATCTCTTTGATAATTTTTTCTTTCAACCAGATTAAACACAAGAAATTTATTGGCAACACCACAAAATGTTCTTATGTAGTTTAGTATGGTTTAGTAGAAGTAGTAGAATCATTAAAATGTAGTTATACTGGCTGTTTGCAACAACTACGTATTGTCAGAAAATACTATGTATTTCAATTCTTTTTGGTATTATGTAGACATGTTCGTGAAATTGCCATTGACATTTTATCTTGCTTATTAATCTTTTCTGCACCTAATAAATTTTTTATAGGTAAATTTGTAAAAATTCTTTAAAAAATTAAATTTAAAATGTAAAAAATTTAATATGAATTTTAAAAAGCTGAATTTGATTTGATTTTTACAAAGTTGAATATGAAATTTATAAAAATTTTAATGTTTATAAAACTGAAATTAAAATTAAAAAAACAAAAACTGATTTCGAAATTAAAAACCCATATACATACATATGTTCAAATATTAATCCATATTATTACAGTGTATGACAAAAACATGTATACATCATAAATGATATAATACAAAAAAAATAAATTGAATTGTTACAAATTTTGAAAACAATGAAAAATTGAGCAATATAAAAAAATCATACAATAAAAAAATAACAATATCCGTTAATGTTAAATTTTAAAAGGAAAATTTTTATAGATACACATACGTATCAGAATACATATGTACATACATTTGTACATATATTTTTATGTTCATGTCTGGACAAAGTTTATTACACAATTGCAATTGTAAATTGTAAACAAGTAACTTAATATTTAACCATAAAATGAGATTTTATGGTACTCAGACGATTATGGTATTATTAAATATATTTTGAAAACTTTTCAAGATATACATTTTCATGCATACACATTACATGTTTGAAGGTGTATTCAAAAAGTCAAAATACTTTTTATACAGATACACATGTGTAATGTATAGATATAATATATCCATACATATTCATACATACATATATGTGTGGACTGTAATTCAACATGTAAACGTGTGTGTATTTTTTGTATAAAAACGCGACCGAAACATATTTACTTTAACGATTAAGTTAAGATGAATTCTGTACAATCATTGTAATATTTTTTTGAGGTTTTTTTTTTTTTCACTTTTTTATTTTTTAAGACATAAAAAGTTTTTTGTTTTCATAACTTATTAGAATTTTATTTTTTTGTTTTGTTTTTTAGATGTTTGAACATATGCATTTTGTGTGTACATTCATACATGTTTTTTCATTTATTAAAAAAAAAAAAGAGAGAAAGAAAAAACTATAAATTTTCATTTAAAAAAATTAAATATAAAATTGTTTTTGAACTTAAAAAAGAAAAATTCTTTTTTTATTTTGATTACTATGTGCATGTTTCAAGGAAAAATAAAGTTTTGTTTTCAAAAACATGGCGACTTACGTATAATATAATCTCAGATATAATATAGCAAGTTTATGTGATTTTTTTTTATGATTCTAATAAAAATTATGAAAATGATTTAAGTACCTAAATGTGTAAGATTGCTTAAACATAATTTTAAATTTCAAATTTTTATGAATCCAAGCAAGAAATAAATAGAAGGTAATTAATATATGTATTTAGTTAACAAAATAAATCAAAATCGATGAATGGTAACAAAATGACTTTGAATTACAAGGATTTTTACAAATTAACGTATTATTAAAATTTTATACAAATAAACAAAAATACACACGTGTATATGGGTATATGAAAAATTTATCCTTGATTTTAAATTTGATACACAATAGGTTATAAACCGATTTAAAATAAGTAAATTACGGGTTTTACACAAAATTAGTAAATTAATTAATATAGTCCTTTGCAAAAAAGATAATTAAAGTGTAACTGAAAAATATAAAATGAACTTTAAAAATAAATAAATAAATTTTAAAGGGTTAAACAAATTTTACATTATAATAATTATATTTGTACATAGATTTATGAAATTGATTTTATAAATTAAGAAATTTATACACATTTTATTTGGTACTTTATACATACTGATATACACATTGTAATGTAGTTTTAATTTTAGTCTAAAATGAAAACAATTTACACTATATAAGGATTTAATAATAATGTAGAAAGTAAATAACTTGTGCGTCCTTTTGTTTCTCATGTTTTCTTTATATTTACATTTTATGCATACATAAAGTATGTATGTATGTATACATAATACGAGAATGTTAAATAATATAGGCATGAATATATCAGAAAATTTCAGTGCCTTCGCCTTGGGTATATTACATTATAAACAAGTGTAGAATGAACATTAGAGAAGTGTTATATACTTCTATTCTATATACATATGTATATCGAAAACTTTTGATAACGTTCTAAAAAAAAAATCAAAGTACTAAAATTTATGAAGCCAAATTTATGAGTTATTTAAAAAAAAAATTAAATTTGATATATATACTTTGTTTTTCTTTTAATTATTATACAAATCCCAACATTTTATAGTATAAATTTGTAAATTTGAAAATTCAATTTAAAAAAAGCTTTCATTTGCCCTAACACAAATTGATTAAAAGGTTATAATTTGTAATTTTTTGATTGAAAAAGGCATAAAGGCAAATTATTTCTTATAGGACATCATACGTATACTGTATATAAACCATAGACAATTCTGCAGAAAAACAAATGTTTTTAATCAAGAAAGATTAACATAATGAAATGATTTGCTCAAACCCGCAAGCTATAAATGAGTGTTCTTTAATTTGTTTTTTTTTTTACATTAAATTTTGTATAAGTTTCAGAGATTTTATGAAAAAGTTTTTCAATATGAAATTGTACTTTTTATAATGTTGTTTGATATTAAATTATAACAGAAATGCCCTTGAGTTTTTCTGATTTGTTCGTTAGTACTTTGTGTTTAAAATACAACATGTATTTTAGTATTTGGAGTATGTGCAAAGTCAATGTTAAATATGGCTCGTAATCAGCGGCCAAGTAATTTGAAATGTCGTAAAACTAGATTTTAGCACAATCACTGTCTAGAAGTGGTTAAATTGGTAAATTTAAATTTTTATAAATAAACAGCTGATATAATGGAAGATAAAAAAGTTTGGTACAAAGTTTAGGATTAATAAACATTTAATTTGAAAAAATAAAAAATAAAAAAATAAAAATTATTTTAATTTGTAATAAACATTTTCCAAATTCCAAATCATACACATATGTATGTATGTACGAAAAACTTCCTTTATAAAAACAATATAAAAGTAAAACTGTCAATATATATTTCTCACATCTAAAAGCTACTAAATTCGTTATTGGAATAAACTGAAAGTAATTTGGTAATTTAGCATTTTAGTCACATTTAGCATCGATCGCACATACTCTTAATACATTTTTTAAGGCAAGTAATTCTATTGTTTTCATAAAAGTGATGTTTACCAACAGGTATAATTTATACAACGATTTGTGAGTATACGTGTAAAGCTTACCTCTATATTCTGTATAAAATTCACGCATGAGAATAAATTCAAAAAAAAAAATAATAAATAAATAAATTGATTAATTGTAATAATAATCGAGTAAAAATTTTATTTCAAATTTTAAAATATTGAGTAACAATTAAAAATAATAACAAATTGTAAGTACTAAGATAATATTGTGGAAAAAAATCACAAATTTTTAATATCTTAAAATTCATTATCCCATCCTGAAGTTTCATCTGGTGTTATATCTGAATCCTCAGCACACACTGAAAAATATCTTAAATCTGTATTGTTAGCAACTGGTCGTTGTATTGGCGATTGTATCGTTTTATTTTGTAATCGATGCCAATCGAAACCATCAAACCAACTAAATTTTATTGAAATAAACAAAATGGTAATGGAAAAATATTATTACAATAAAAATTAAATATTTAAAGTATAAAATCTGTGAAAAAGAATACAGGAAGAAAATGAAAATAAATTGAAATTTTAAATGAAGATATTTAAAATTTCATGAATAATTTAATTAAAATTTTATTTTTATTCTTCAAATATTATTTGAATTGTAAATTTTGTTTTCCTTTAACTTTTTATATTATTATTTTTTTTTTTTTTTGTATTTTTAATATTTTACCTGTGCTTTTTAATATCAGCGATTCCATTCTTTTGATAACCTAATCTTCCAGATGGCATTTGTTTACATAATTGTTTAATTAAAATTTGTGCTGAACGTGGTATTTTTTGCATTCTAACAACATCAATACCACCTAAAATTTGTTGGAATACACGCATTTGATTTGGTCCTCGAAATGGTGGTTTACCAACTAACAATTCATGTATTAATATTCCTAATGTCCAATAATCAACAGCACGATCATGTCCACGATCTAATATAATTTCTGGTGCTAAATATTCTGGTGTACCAACAAATGTGTTTGTTTTATAATTTGGATTTAAACGTTTTGCAAAACCGAAATCAACCTGAAAAAATGTTAATAATTTCTGAAGAAGTTAATTTATTAAATAATTAATTGTGTGTTTGATGGTAGCACATGTATGTGTTACATGTATATTTTTGTTGTGTTTATTAAAATGTCGCTTTAGAATAAATAAATAAACATGTAATATGTATATGCTGAAATTGTATAATGTAAGAAAGTACATCTTTTCATACCAATTTACAGTAACCGTCTGGAGTCAACATTAAATTTTCTGGTTTTAAATCTCTATAAATAATATTTCGTGAATGAAGAAAATCGAATGCTTCAACAACGCAAGCTACTAGAAATTTAGCTGTTACTTCATCGAAATACGTTCTTTGATGCATTATTGTCCAAACATCACCGCCTAAACATGGTTCCATTAGAATATACACGTACTTATTGTCACGGAAAGTTTTATATAATCTAAAAATAAATATGTAGAAAAATAATTTATTTACATATAAATAAAATGAAAATATAAAATTTTTCATACTCAACAATAAATGGACAGTGTTGACACATGATCATTACTAGTTTTTCATTATAAATATGATCAATTTGATCTTGTCGAATTATTTCAATTTTTTTAATAATTTTCAATGCATAGCTATGAGTTCCTTTATATGTGACAAGATCAACTCTACCAAATGCTCCAGCACCTAATGTTGTAATACGTTCTAAATCATCTAATTGAATATGATCGTATGCACGATTAATAGCCGAAGGTCTTTTTATTTCTGGTAAAACTACTTTGTCAACAGGCGCTTTTCGTAATTCATCGATTGCACCTAGGTAATTAATGAAGGCCCTTGACAAAATAATAAAATATATGTGAAACAAAATTGAAAAGTTTTGATATTTAACAATTCCACTCACTCTCGATCCAATTTTAAACATTCCGTTCCGGGAGGATCAGCATAAACACTAGCCTGTCTAAATTCAGCATTAAGTAAAGCTTGTTCACCAAAATAATCACCACGTTTTAAACGATTAACAATTCTTGTTTCTCCATATTCATTTGTTTTTTTAACTGTTACAAAACCACCACGTATAATAAAAAAATCATTTCCAATATCTCCTTGTCGTATAATGCAAGTATCACCTTTAAAAAATACCTAAAAAATTTTTAAATAAGACATAAGAAATTTTGAAAAGAGAAAAGTAAATAATACCCGTTTTAAAAGATCTACAAATTTTAATAGAACTGATTCATCAAGATCTCGAAGAAATGGTGCAGATTTTAAAAAATATAAATTTTCTTCACGTTCTTTGCTACCAGATAAAACCATTATAGCACGAAATGTTTTACGGTCAATTTTCCACACTTTCGCTTGCGACGCAGCTATAAAAAAATGGCAAAAAGTACTTATAATTAATTTTTAATTTTTTATTTTTTAAATCAGTCATTTAATTTTATACCTTGAACTGATGCAAATCTTTTTGCATTATATAATACAGCAAGTTCACCAAATACGGTACCAGATCCAAGAGTATTAATGACTTTACCATTTTGGATTACATCGAATATACCATTTTCTGATACATATATTTCTGAACCTTCTTCATTTTCTTTAATAATAAAATTTCCTGGTTCATAAAATGCTGGTTCCATTGCATTAATTACCATTTTTTTACGGTCATCATTATCCATGAAATTATTTAAGAAATCATTATTTTTAATTGCTTGTTGTATTAAATTAAAAGTCCTGAAATATAAAATTTATATAAATGGAAATTAAAAATTTTCCTTATTAATTTTCTTTAAAATTAATTTATGTATTTTTAACGCTTTTAATAAATAATTACTTTTCATCCTTTTTATAAATTGGTATTGTATTATTTTCATTTTCAGATATTTGTGGTCTTGAGAACATGAGACCTTCTTTTCGACGTACATCAGTATTGTTGTTAGTTGGTGAATTAATGGCATCACTTTTATTGTGGTTTTGTTCATTTTGTGAACGTTCCTATTCATGTGAATAAATATAAACGTATACATATATGAAAAAAAAAAAGGTTAAAAACTATGTTGAAAATTGATATCTATATAATCTGTATATTATTACTGCATAGCATTTATTTACTCAATTTTATGTAACATATAATACATATGTAGTATATGTAAATTGAAAACTTTCTTATTTTAAAGTAAATTGAATTTTTATATAAAAATTCCATAACAATTTTGTGCAAGACACACAAAGTTTATTACTTACTTCTTCAAAGTGTACCCCTGAATCTCTTGTGCTAAATGTTCCTTTATGCTGATCATTGTTTTTATTGTTCTCATCCTATAAACGAATAAGATTTAAGAAAATGATAACCTGGCAAACATATTTTTCTGTTTATGAAACATCAAATCTATATTAAAGTAAACAGGTATTTTCTAAAATATGTTTATAAAACGTATGTGTGTAAGTAAATGAGTATACATTTATAAACAAATGCATTTACAACTTTTAAAGTTGGCATGGTTGCTGTAAATTCCAGAGTGATATCAGTATGTACATTAAGTTAGTTCAAAAATACAATCTGCAATTTAATGCTATTTAAGCTACTAACAAAAGTGTTTGTATCATACATACATATGTATATACATTCAATCTTTTTTGGGTGTAATTTATTCATAAATGTATATATGTATATATTGTATATACTCGTACGTTATATTATGTGCACATAAATGCATCCATCCGTATTTAGTTGCACAGAAATCTGTGTACGTCATTTTTGTATATTAGTGTAAAATATGTAAAAAGTATGATAGTTTTTCGAAATATATACATATACTCGTATATGATTGAAAATGAAAGAGATTGGTTAACTTGCATGTGTATATGTGTCTACATGATGTGTTAAATAGATTTGTGTCTAAAGGGGAGGAATAAAAATTTTTGTTTTTGCTATATATGTACATACATATGTACATATTCATTTGTATGGATATGTGTATAAATTTGACAGTTAAAGGATTAAATTTTGGATGTTGAAAAATAGTACAACTAATATCCGGGATAGAAATTGCAATCCATTCAAGAAAACACTCTTTACGAAATATTATGCTATCATACTGTTTTATGTTTAACATTTATGTACATAAATATTATAATGTAAGTACATATATTTATTTTCTCCAAAAATGTGGTGTTCACATAAAGCTTTTTGGTAAGTAATCGGTTTTGTCAGTTGCTGAATTTTATAGTGAATAATCGCAATTTAAAATTGTATTTACATTGCTTACATACATATGTACATGTACAAAATAAAATGTATATGTATCATAACATACAAGTAAAAGTAACGTGTAAAAGCAACAACATAAAAATTTCTGTTTTTGATTTAATTTAACAAAATAGTACATAATTTTAACAAACATGCATACATATGTATATATTTATTACATGATATTTGTAGTATTAAATATACATATATGTATGTATGTTAAACATAAAAGAAAGTCTAATATCGTATACAAAACTTTAATAATTTCAACTTGTTTATTAAAAAGTTTATTTACATTTATAATTTTTGTTCACATATGATGTGTTATTGCACCTAAAATACATACATATGTATGTATATATATTTTTTCTTTTTTCATTTGCTTCATAGTAGGTGTAAAACAAACATGTATAAAATGATATATATTTTTGTTCATTTAAATTTATAAAGATGAAATTAAATTTAAATTTTGTAAATAATAAAATTATTATATTTTGTACTTTAAATATCTTCACTACAGACTTTATTGAAACTACGTAAAGTAGTATCATTTTGGCTTATTATATGAAATTGTATATTGATAGATTTAGAAAATTCATTTGATTTGTATAAAAACTTCAAGAGTTGTGGTCGTGAAATGCTTGTATTACAAATTATGAGAAAAAAAAATATTTAAAGAATAAAGTATATGTCATAGCAAATTTTTAAAAATACATATTGAAATTATTTACAAACAACTGTATAAAAAATATTCTCTAATATAATTATGATCAAGATGTGTTTGTACAAAAAATTTCGTTGTTAATCGAAGACAATATAAAATATTTGAGTAATTTTGACATAAGACATATATAATAATATATAATATAGCGTTTATATGATTTATAAACCCTGTATATATGTATATGTAAATATAAAAAAAAACTTACATGATTCAGGGCATTAGTAGTACGATGTAATTCTGGTGTATACAAAAACTCTGTGTGTGAAATGTATTTTCCAAATTTCTAAAAAAAAGAAAATAAATAATTTATTAATTGCATTATATAATATCATATGTACGTATATGTATGTATTTTTTCATTAACCATTTAACTCGAAACTTAATTTAAGAATTAAGTTTTTGTAACGATAAAGAATGAGGAAAAGCAAAGGTCAAAAAGTTCCCTTGCTTACTTATCAATGCATTCATAGATATATATGTATGTACATTTGTTTTAAAATTTCTTTTTTGTGCTTTAAATACATAAGTAAATAACAAAAATTACTGAAATTACTTTCTTATTAATCATTCTGTTATGTGTAAGTAGTCTTTTATTGTTTTATAAATATTATCGATAATTCCAGATATTAATTATGTATGGCTTATTTATAATTTTTGTATTATTAGATAAAAATTATTAAGTGACTTTAAATTAATCAAAAAAATTCATTAAAAATAAATTCATATACTGTTTCTTTGTTAGAGTATTTTAAACAAATATTTATTATTTTGTAAAATTTATACATTCATACATGTACAGGGTATCCTAAAGTAAAGATCACAAAATATGTTCATCGTATGTTTCAAAATGTTTCCAGCAAAAAATCGTTTTAGACCTCTTTCTTTAAAATTCATCATTTCTGATATATAAGATATTGAAAATTTTCGAACACGTGCATTACATGACATAATATAATTTGAATCACCTCATGTACTTGGTAATTATTTAGTGCAAATAAAATTTGAGGCTTAGGTCAGTTCAAAAAATTATTATTCGTTGCAATCGAATAAGAAAGTTCAAACATATTAACGTTCAAAGTTCAAAAATCTCACGTATCTTATATTAATATTCCATATAGATATGTGTATCTATGTTCGTATATATAAAATTTATGAAAATAAATCAAATTTTTGTTATTTTAAAAATTATTTAAGAGTATTCATATTGAATGGGACAAATTCAAAGTATGAATGTTTTCATATTAAAATTATATAGCGATATACCATTTTACTTTTGAAAAATACTTGTATTAGTAAAAGTTATCTGGTAATATAAATTTTCACATTTAGCTGATTTTTAATTATTATTATTATCTTTTTTCTTTTTAATTTTCTATATTTTTCTCAACATATTTTTATATACATTATACATACATACGTACAAGTTTTACTTCTATTTATATCAATTTAAAAATATTTGTTTATATTCATTTTATATTTTTTCTCAATTGTTTAAATATTTAAATTAAAATTCGTTATTTGCTACTATGCGTCACAAATTAAAATTAGACACAAATATAAATTTATTTATGATGGAATCTATGAAATTGAAATCTTTTAACTATTTATTTTTTAAATTTCTGTACTTATTTTTTATTTTCATTATTAATTTTATATTTAATTATTTTAAACTAGAAATGGGCGTTTAAATGATTTGTTTCGCATAAAGCGTTAGAATCAATTTACGTATGATTCTAAGGCATATGTACGTATGTACGTGTAATATAAAAATAGTTTTTTGAATTCTTCTTGAATATTAATTTTCCTGTATCTCTGGAAATAAGATAAATTTCAGAATCTAAGAAATTTAAATTACAAAATTAACGTAACTCCAAACAAAAAAAAAAAAAAATTAATTTGCTAAATAATATTTATACAGTAATGGATAATTTTTCAATAAGAAACTGTTATGAGTTTCTATCAATATTTTGTAATTTTAAATTTATTTTTAACATTCATTACAGAAACTTTTTCCTTTCGACCAAAAATAAGAGAAATCTTTAGCACCAATTATTTTCATCAACATCAACAACTAATTTACTGTGATCATTTTTAAATTAAACTTACTTCATTATCATTTTCTGTATTTATATTTGTAATAGTTGGTTTAAATCCTTGACTTTTTGTAAATATTTTCATAAAACACGACATTGTAATTGGTAATGAAATTTATTTAAAAAAAAAAAAAAAACAACAAACTTAAATATGTGTTAAAAATAAAAAGAATTCAAAAAAACAAAAAAAAAAAGCAAATTGTATAAAATTATATCATAACACAAATATCACAATGATTGATTTAATAAAAAAAAGTCAATGTATGTATTATTATTTCATATTTATGTAAATTGAACAAAATTATTTATTGCCACATATGAAATTTAATCACACACAAAATTCAATAAAGTACACACTTTTATTTTTTAAATTCGTAACAGTCTCTGTTCGTTATACATGTATATTTATGTACTTTATCACACTTCATTAATTAAATACACAAATTATCTTATCAATAAAATACACAAACATTCTAATTAAATTATAATAAATTTGGTTATGACATTATGTACAATATAAATTTAAAATAAATTAAATTTTGGATTTTTTTTTTATTTTCTAAATTTTTAAATTAAGATAAATAAATACGAAATATTATTAATTATATTTTAATTACAAATGAACTAATTGTTCATTTTCTTTATACAATGAACGTATGATCACATAATTGTACATCTGTAAACTCACTGAAATAAACGTAATAATAATGAATTTTTAATACATATATTTTTTTAAATGCAATTACGAATTTGTATCGGTATTAAAAATATTAATATATGTCTATATACATATTTATCTTTTTTTTGTATTGGTAATCGTATATATACAATGTACATATATACTCGTACATTGTATTTAGTGTGTTAAATGTTGGTAATTTTTACGATTGTACACCTTAAGTTGCGTAAACAAAACAAAAAACAAACTAAAAAAAAAAAAAATTAAAAATGTATAATTGAAGTGATATAAAGTCATTAACAGTACAATTAGTTTCGTGTAGAATACGTACTAAAATATGTTATGTATTTTATAATAGAGTTAATACGACAAAAACCATTCTTCTAGTATAAATACTTTTTAACACATGTTTTTCTTTTTCTACAAAAAAACAAAAAAAAAAAAAAAAAACACCGTATATCTTATCAGAAAAAATAATTTGTAAATATGACTAAAGTTAATAGCCACGTATGTGTATCTATAAAAATTAAAATAATATACATATCATTACATGTGTTCAGATATAAATGTATCAGTGCACACATGCACACTTTTATTAGCCTAACGTACGTTTATATGATTTTTTCATTTTTTTATCTGATAATAAATTATCAGAATATATATTTGAAATTGACAGTGTTACACAAAAATTCAATTTTAAAATGTTCATCTTTTCAAGAATTTAATTAAATTCTAATAAATAAATAAAAATATTTCTATAAATAAAATAAAAATATAAAAAGTCTAACCCTACACGTGTTATCATTGTATTCATTCTCATACATAAATTAAGATATCAATTAACTATACTCTATACACTAATTATGTAGCAAGGGTCTTTTTGAAATTACGTCACTGTATATTAACATTCAAAAAATTTGTTCGTAAAATATTTTAATTATAAATTAAAAGAAAAGAAAAAAGACATAATGTATCCTCAAAAAGTCTTAACTGCATATAATTAGTGTACAGAGTATACCTAATACCAGCTAATACATATAATTGAGAATCTCATTTGAATATTATATTATATTTATAAGAATTTGGGTCTAATCAATTGTCCATTAAAAGTTGAATAAATTTAACCATTCATTAAAATAAGATTTTATTAAGTCTACTGTTCATAAAATTTTTGTGGTAGTTTACATTTTATTGACAAATTTTTAATATTAATTTATATATTTTATAACATGTAAATGTTTATGAATGGATTTTACAAAATTCATTAAAACAAAGTCAATTGAATTTAAAACGTACATATTTTAGGTTTAAATTACTTTTTTTTCTTCTATTTTTCATAAAATATTTTGTAATTTAAAATAATCCCATATAAGTCATAGATTATAGATAGTAGAGTTGTAATATAACATAAATATTTAAAAGTATGGGTAAATACAGCCTAAGATTGTATATTTTTAATACGTACACGTGAGTTTTTTTTTTTTTTCATTTTTTACATTACAAAAAATTAGTTTTTGAATAATTTTCACATTAATATGGTAATATTTATTGGTTTTAAATAACATGTTACTTAAAATTTCATGTGATGTACTTGTTGTAAACAGTTTTAAAAGAAGACTTCTAATTTACGTAATCATTAGATACATAATTTCAAAATTTAAATACGTAGAGTCTTTTTATTCTTTCTGTAAAAGTAATTTTGTTATAAAAGTTATAAAATTTCAAAAATTTTAATATTTATAATTGCATATCAAATATTAAAAAGCCATTTAACATTTATAACGATTTTTTACTTTATATCGTACATACATACATTAATGTGTATATTAAAAATATGTAGAGATCGTTCAGATTGAATTCAGTTTTTTACAAAAAATCTACGTTTTTACAACACGTAACAGAAAATTTTACAATCCACCTTTTGCAAAAAAAAAAACATATTTCTATCAGTTGTCATTTTTGGCTACTATGTAGTTGGGTTTTGGGTTTTTTGTTTTTGTTAATTTAAATACCTGGACCTGAAGCCCGATCTCTAGAAGTTAAGACTACAGAAGAAATTGATTGTATAACACTTTTATTAGAAATTATGAAAAATGTTTTCTTTTTTCAAATTCTATTTGTACTTGCGAAAAGCTAAGTTCACTTTGTGAAAAGATGCATCTTTTTAAAAGTTTCAAACTAAAAAATTAGTAATTAGTTGATTTAAAATACATGCATGTGTATTTATATTTCCTTTTAAAAAATTTTGAAAAAATTTCAAATAGATTAAATTTTCTAAATTAAATAATTTATGAATGAATCTAATATTTTAATTAATTTTAAATACGAAAATATTGTTTATTATTCAAAAGAAATTATAAATGAAATAAAATTTTTAAAATTATTTTCCAATCATATGAGGAATTATATAGGATAAAATTTTCTTTACTCATGTGTGTAAAAAGAAAATGTATATAAAGTATACAATTTTATATTTTTGCTGTCAAGAATGATAAAAAGTGAATATTTTATCAACGTGATTTCCTTTTACGTATTTTATTATTCCTTAAATCCTTCCACTGTTTTGTTTTTGTTTTTTATTTTTTTCATATACCTTTTATTTTATTTATTTGTTTATTTATTTATTTTCCTTTTTTTGTTTTGTTTTTCATGTAATGAATATATTCTTCAAAAATTCATTCTATCATCGGAATTATTCATATTTATATTGTTTACGTGAACTGTCAACCGAAGACAAAAACAAAAAAAAAAAGAAAACAGTAAAAAAAAAAATATTCAAATTTTTTTTTCCAAGGGTTATACTTATGCATAAATCTACCATTATTTAAACATACATATTTTTAAAGAAATTTCACACATAAAGTAAGTAAAGATGATGTCGTTTTTTCTTTTCGCCTTTGATCCATTTAAATAACTTTTCAGCCCAATGGTAAAGGATTTTCTATGTACATACAGACATATATAAATGTATACACTAACATATATTATTTATACAATGGTAGTTGAATACTGAATATATGTACATGTACTATTTTTATTTCTAGAGAAAAAAAAAGTCTACTTCGTAAATCGAATACGTGTGCATACTTATATTTATGAATTTATATAAATTCACATGTATACATGTTCATACGTATATACAAAGGGATACTAACGGATTGTAGGGATGAAGAAATTTTCTTATTCACCAAAAGAAGATTAAAAAGATATACATTTATGTATGTAGGTACATATAGTGTACATGTGTTTATTTGGAAAAATTATCCTTATATACCCACATATTCCTACTATGTACGTATGCATTCAGGAATATGCCTATGGACTTATTTTAATATTTGTATTCAACAAAATAATTTTTTTTGCATCTATTTCATAGAATGGTCAAAAATGTGTATTTTATATGTATGTACATATGTCACTATAAAAAATCATATGAAAATATTATCGCATTAGTACATTATATATAACATACATATATACATATGTGTACATAAAATATGAATATCAATGTGTAGTAATAAAAATATAAATATAAGCATGCTGTATATGGTATGCATTGAGGTTATGCAAAGTTGACAGTAATCCGATAAAGGATTGATCCTTTATCATTTGCTTATATGTATATACATTTTTTTATATTTTTGTTGATATTTTTTCATTTTCAATTCTTTTTGCTTACGACTTATCAAAAGTCTTTTTCAAATTTTCCATTTTCGTGAATACACATTTTTTTTTTTTTCGAATATATTTTTATTTTCAAACTTTAGTTTTTATTTTTATTTCATTTGCAATCGATAGTCCAAATAAAATTCTATGCATAAAAACACTTGTTATCAAGTATATGTGTCTATTGATGTATATTAATGTTTTGATATTGTTTGTTTTCATGTATTATATCGATAAAATATGTAAATATGTAGACACATATACATAAGTATACAAGATATATCCCAGCAATATAAGACCGATAAAATTTTCCTAAAATGTGTGATTTCAATTGAAACTACCTATTTAAGCATATATGTGTGTACGAGTATATATATAAATTGCATTACAAAAGAAGAAAAACTGAAAATGGAAAATTCAATAAAATAAAATAAATTCGTGTACATGTATTCGTGTGTGTATTCAACTTTTTCATTTTTGTACATTTGTTTGGTTTTACAGTTACATATATGTATATATAAATAAATTTAAATTTGTTGGCGAATTTAAAAGAATCCGGTTTGTTTGACCGAGTTGGCTTTCATCCAAAAATGTTCATGTACCAAAATATGAGAATACATGAATAACGAAATGAAGGGATAACTATCAAAGCCAATATATGTAGTTATGAATTGGTTATGAACATAAAACTACAACTCATTCATGAATTTACATATACGCAAACATGCATTGTGTGTATGTATATATAGTTATTTGATTGAATTTGTATTTACGCATATGTATATATATAAATTTATGTACATACATATGTATACGCATACATATATACATATATATATATATATATATATTTATAGTTGATTGCATGTGCATACGTTTTCATATGAGTGTTTGTCGATAATATATCAAAGCTATCATATAAATAAGATATTTTATGTGTAGTACAATATGTAAGTATATACATACATAAATTACAAGAAAGTTTAAATTTTTTGGTAAAATTTGTTTTATAATAAAAATCGTTTTTCTAACTTTTTTTAAATATTTAAATATATGTAAATACTCGCAATATACCTATACATACATACATTATATATACAATGTGTATGTAATTCAATTTATTGAATTGTATTCTAAAAGTGATTCCCTTTGATTTTCTCCTGAGCAATTTTTAGCACTATTTATTTATTTATACATTTTAAATTTAACTTACATATACATACGTAAAAGTGTATTGTATGTACAAAAATTATCTAAGTAGGTGAAAAATGAACAAAATATCGTTGAACTGTTTTTTTTTTTTTTGTACTCTAAATAAAAATTTTATATTTTTATTTACATTATTTATTTTTTATCTTTTTAATTTGTGGGATGATTATATTATGTACGTTGTAATAAACAAATATGTATATTGATTTCGAAAAGTTCGTTTTGTTTTGCAAAAATTTTTCCAGACTTTAAAAATTTTTTTATTGGATTTTTACTTTTGATTTTCCTTCTTTTATTATATGTATATAGTATATACGTATGTAGATGAATCGAATTGAAAATCGTTTTGTTTTTTGGGTTTTCATTTTTAACTTCAATATTGAAAACTAAGTTAATATAAAACTATCCAATTCTAAAATTGATTTTCATAACTATTAGGATTTCATTATTTTGAATCAGAATTTAAATTGTAAACTACATTAAATTTTTTAAAAATTTTTTTTATGAAATGTACGTAATACGTATTTCAATTTGAATTGATTTGATTTTTCCACAATAGTTATTTAAAATTCAAATACTAAATTTGAAATTTTGATTTATGAGATTTATATGTACATAAATAATTTTAAAACTATTTTATTTATCCCAGTTTTAAATAAAAAAGTTTCATAATAATATTAATGGTAAATATAGAATAGAATAAATGAATTTTTTTACAAAAACGATGGACATACAAAATTTGTGTTGTACTACAAGTGATCATGTATTAAAATGTACATTTTGTCAAATGATATCACACACATATTTTAATATATGTAAAAATAAAAAAATTTTACGTACATACATATGTATGTGCATAAAGCCATATAAAACTTTTAGAATAGTTTCATTAAAACTTCGTTATCTTTTATAAAAAAAAACTTCTTTGTTTGTTTTCCATGAACATCATGTTCATTTGCATACGCATGTGTGCTTGTATGTGTAGGATATTTAATGGAATAATCATGTATGTACATTCATATATGTATTACTTGTAAATGCATGTGAACAATTATTAGTATACGTGTAAATTGTATATTAAGTACATATGTATGTACATTTGAGCTTGAAAATTTTCTTTTTAAAAAAAAAAATGAGTTTATATTTTATTCTCATACATTTTGTATTGATGAAAATACAATACGACCATGCATACGTTTAAATTTAAGACAAATATACAGCAGTATACAGCAGATACAGCAGTAAATTAAATAAATTTTGAAAAATTATCAAAAGAAAACCAAATTTATGTTTATACTTTTATACATCGATATACGTATAGGGTACATACAATATTTTGTATTTGCATATAAATTTTAAATGTACGTATCTGTTAGAAAAAAAAACAAACAAAATTTTGAGCAATTAAAATAAATTTTCTATTTAAGCTCAGGTGCACTTAATGTATTTTGTTTCATTTGTAATTTGTATTTTTGTTATTATTATTTTATTTTTTTCTTAATGTAACATTATATTACTTACATATCTATTTAACAGAATTTTCGTTCATCTTAAATAATAATCATGTACATATGTATACAGTATAATATATGCATATAAGTAATTCTTCATATATTCATTTATTAATTTTGAAATGTATTTGAAATGTATCAAATATGTGTTACCTACATCTTTTAAAATTATTATTATTAAAGAAATACATATGTACATATATAAGATGAACGTTCTAAATAAATTCTTATATTAGAAAATTTAATATTTTTCATAAATACGAAATAAATTTAAAATTATTTTATACATTCATCTGTATCTTTATATTTAATATATGTATAAAAGCTTGTATGTAATTAAGTAGATGTATCCATACATATGTATCTTCTTTCTACCTTTAATTAAATATACATGTTTTTGATATACTTTATATGTACATACATATATAAATGTAAATAAAATAATTATTTTTTTATTTTGTATGTACGTGATATTATTTTCGACATTCTTCAATTTGCATAAATTTAATTTTATTATTAAATATTGTAGTAAAAATTCATTTAAACTTAGACAATAATATGTTTATATGATGATACAAAAATATTTTATATACATATGTATGTATGTATGTATGCGTTAAATTAATATAAATACATATTTACATATGTTTATATGTGTTTGTACGAAAAGACAGTGTGCGTATACAGTAATATGTTGTTTTTTTTTTGTTTTTATATGCATGTATGCTATTAATTTTTGTAATTTTATGACATTTTCATGTAAATTATTTTTGTATATTCTTTATATGTACATACGTATTTCTTTTGTCTATCGTGTATATTTTGTAACAATATATGTATGTATAAATTTAAAAAAATAAATAAAATAAAATAAAACTTATTTAAAAATTATGTGATATTATGCAAATGAATATAAAATAATTATGTATTTTCTTTAATAAAAATAATTGAATCATCTTAATATTTTGAAACAAAATAAAAAAAAAAAATGTAATTAAGATGAAACATTTATTAAATGTTCGCATTATTTTTGTTATCATTTTGATATAAATTTTAAAGGATTTTTTTTTTTTTTTGGATAAAATTTTATTCACGATTTTAATAAATTTTAACAAATAAATGTTTTTTTCTTCAATTGTTTTGAATGTGTACGTGCATAAATAAGTAAGTGTAAGTTTAAGAAATTTAAAATTATTTACCCTGAAGTTTTAAAGTTATTTACTTAAAGTCATGTATCCTGAACACTTTACATGTCTTCATCATCATTTTTCAACCAGTTTGCTTTCGCATTTTTGTTCACTATCATGTTTCATTTATACTGGTCTGGTCCTGTATACTTAGCCAATAGCAAACAGCATACCAGTCTAGCAGTCTAGTCTAGTCCTAGTCTACATAAATGACGGTTACAATGCTTATTCAATTCAATTGCCATTTAGTTGTAAGAGAAGACGGTTGGTATTGTACAGTGGCTCTTAAATTATAGACGGGGCACATAGAAACGATGAATTGGTCCATCATATCAAAATTCTATCATAATATCAAAATAAGAAGAAATTGTTTTTTTTTTCTTTAATTTTTTATTATAAATCTTTCAATATATTTACTTTCTTAGCTTCATTTTTATTTTTTCGTTTAGAAAAATATTATTTTTTCTAACAACAGCTATTTTTTACTTTGAATATTTTTGAAATATCAGATTTTTTTGTAACTGAACAAAATGTTTAACAATTTAACAAGGTCCATTTATTTTGTCCAACTATTCATTTTTATACATATGTTTTACATTATGTGTGTATATGTTTGAAATGAATATTAAATGATATATGTATGTATATACTATGACGATATACATATGTGTGTATGTTGTTACCTTTAACTGTCACTAGTCAATTTCATATATTAATTATATTATACATGTACATAAATGTGTAATAGTTTTCTATCTTTCATTCATATTAAATCATTCACAAACAAACACACATGTAAATACAAGTGTATATTTATGTATGCACATTGGATACATATACATATGTACGTCCATATGTATGTAATAATGTGTATTTACGATGGTGCATGGCATGTACCTTTTGAAAATTTAATGAATGAACAAAAGTAGAATTCGTATTTAATAATTACAATTTTAATTAAATATTTCAATTAGCAATTAGTTTTCAGTCAATTTGATACTGACACATATGTATGTATGTACATAAATTAAAAAAGAAAAAAAACACAGGTAAAGGACATACGTGATACACCTAGCATTTTAAATATGCTATATACATTCCTGCGACTTCACATATCTCATTTAGTGTTCATTTATGTGATATTTTATTAAATGAATCCATAATAATTTATATTAAAATGAAATTGTAGATAGTGAATAATGTAATGTGTGCACAATACACATAATATGTATTTTATGCACAAAATGATGAAATGAATAAGAAAACTGAAATTTCAAGAAGAAAACATTTCAATATATTTTAAAGAGAATTTTTTAAAAATAATTTATCATAATAGAAAAAAGCACTTAACGTACATATGTGCTTTTGACAAAGAAATACAAAGAAAAAAAAAACATTTATTTTCTAGTAACTGGTTTCAAACAAACCAAGCATAGCATACACATAAATTTTCCATGAAAATTGAAAATAGGATGCTATAGTTTTACCATGTTTTACGTTAAAAAGAAATCTATTGAATAGAACAAACATATTAAATGTACATCATAGTTTGTTTTACTAAAGATGATCAAATAAACCAATTACCTTGAAATAACACACATACGTAAGTACGTATGAACATGCATTTACACTCAATAATATTGTGTTTTTGCGTTTACAAATTTACTTATGCTTTTCAATATATCTAATTTTCTGCATGTGCATTAAAATAAGCATATACCTATATAAAAATTAAATTTTTAATTTTGTTATATTTCCTTTCTACTATTTCAAATGTTTAAATTAAAAATAAAAAAAAAATTGCTTGTACAAATGTTGCACATACTATATATGTATGTATGCGTAATTGCTAGTAGCTATATTTTTGTTACACAAAAAAAAAAAAAGAAAAAAATCTTTTTATTTTTACTTTCACTTTGAACTATGGTTTTATTCAATTAAAAATTATACAAATGAAATTTTCTTTTTGTGTTAGAAGCTTATTTAGTACAAATAAAGCTAATGAAATTTCAAATAAAAAATTGAATAAAATATACTGAGCTTTTTAATACGTTTTTGTTGAACATTTTCTCTTAAATTATTTAATTTTGCAAAAAAAAATAAAATTTATATTACTTTAAAATTAAAAATGTATTTTACATATAATAGGAGTTTTGTGTTTGTTTCCTAAAAATATTCAACACAAAAAATACATTTACATGTACATATGTCAGTATCCGTAAAATAAGATGTAAAAAAATGAAACTCTTTAATAAATTTTCTCTATGTGTAAATACAATACATATTTACAAACACACATGTATATTTACCATATACATATGTAAATTATTTGAATTTATTATATTTACATAATATTCATCATATATTTATTTACAATTTAATTTTTTTATCATAGTCATGTGTTTTTTAATGGAACATAGAAATTTTGTGTTGTTATCATATTATTTATGGCTAGTATTATGAAAATCGATAATAATTGATAAACTCGACTCTTCTAAGCCGATCGACAAGAGTATTAATATTGTAAATTTTTTACAACAACGTTTAAGTGAATAAGTGATAAAATTTCTGTTATAACAACCAGAATTTAAGGTAAACTTCATACGAGTACCTATATATTGTAAATGTAAATATACATACATGTATAATTCATTTGTAAATAATTTTTATATTTAGTTAACGCAATTTAATTAATATAATTGAATTTATTTTCATCATTCATTTTTCTTTACATAAACACAAAATCACATTTCATTTTACATGCGTAACAAATTTCCTATTTATACATAAAAATTTGTATACATGCTTTTGTACACATGCATAGTATGAATTACATATTGCTAACATATCATTATTATATATTCACATGTACATAAAAAAAATTCTTGTTAATATAATTTTGATTCTGTATATTTGTTATGAAAATAAAATAAAAGAAATATACAGTCACATTTGTAAACACAAGTACAAGGCTACGTTACTTTTATATAATTTATGAAATAAACACTTTCATGTAATAAACAAATTTTTTCTTATCTCATATTTTTGAGAATATTTTTTAATTTACTTATACGGTACATATGAGTTCGTATTTATTGTTATTTTTTTAAAGCAATAAATTTTTACTTGAAGCACAAACCTTAATATTTTTTTATATATCTTTTATCATTCTGTATATCTACAGTACATGAATTATTTTTATTCTTGTTGCTATTGTGACATATTAAAATTTTAATACCCAAGTAGATGCACTACATACATGTGTATATGTGTACATATGTATGTGTATGAAAAATTTTCATATTTTAAACAAATTATTTCGAAAACAAAAACGTGATTTAAGAAAAAAAAAAAAGAAAAATTTGATATAAAGCTAATTTATTTATTTCCTTAAATTTTATTTAATTATCATTTTTGAGAATGGTGTGAATTTTTTTTTAAAATTTAAAAAATGAATAAAAAAAATCAAATTAATTATTAATTTAGAATTGTTTTTTACCGTTTTTCAAATATTAAAACTATTCACTATTATAAGTATTGAAATATTCAAATTATTTGAATTATTCAGTTATAACGTACAAATTTAAAAAAAAAAAAATTTTAAAATTCATTTTAGTTTTTACTTATTATCAGTAAGTATTATTATTATTATTATTTTTTTTTGTTGTTAAATTAAAATAAAATGTATACGTTATTTTAAGTTTCATTTACCATTTATAAGCCTTAAAATACAGAGAAAATATTTCAACATGTAAAGATTTGATGACAAAGTAAAATACGTATTATATTTTTTTTCCAACTTCAATCAAACAAAAGAAAATCTTTTTTTCTTTTTTCGTCGAAAGGAAATGAAAAACAAAAATAATAAACGAAAAAAAAGAATAGAAAAAATTTCATTTTACTTTTGGGTGGAATATTAATGAATAAGTTTTCATTTCTCATGTTTATTATGACAATGAATTTGTTAACAAGGACAAAAAAAAAAGAAATTTACAATGTGAAGGTTTTCAGAAAAAAATAAATGATGACGAAAAGGAGATTTTCACAAATAATTAAAATACATATGTATGTAATTAAATTTGTTTTAGAAGTGATATAAGTTCAAAATTTTATTCTCAATTATAAGATATTATTTGTATTTTAATAATGGAAGGATTCTATATTAAAAATGAGAAAACAGATTTTACAAAATTAAAAAAGTGTTATTGTTAATAATAACCATAGCATATCTATAAATGTCAGCAACGACATATTAATTTATGTTTTAATATTTATTTTATAGCCGCAAAAATATTATACTAAATTGTTGAAAGAAGGTTAATTTAAAAATAAATTGGTTTTAACGGTGAAATACTTTTTAATTATTAGAAATAAAGTTCAAATGTTTTATATTAAATTTTTCACAAAAACTATATGCAATATTTTTCACCATTGAAAAAGTATCTTTCATCTTAAGTACATTGAAATTTTTTATTTTTTTGTTATTCGTATCTTCAATTTTCAATTAAACGATAAATGCACATTTGTAGATAAATATTTATGATATTCAAATTAATTTATAATAAATAATCTTTTATTATTTAAATTGTATGAAAAGATAAAGAATGATTATATACGTACATATATGTATGTATATATGTATAATTTCAAGTACAAAATGTAATTAACAGAATTTTCAGCTCAAAGAATAATAATCAATCTTAAAGTATTGTTGTGTTCAATTTTTTTATTTTTTTTTATTATTCATTAAAAGGAATTAATTTACTGAATAATGGCATAATTATTATTCCTTTGTTGGTATTAAGTTGAGTTAAATAACATTTTAATTATTTTATACTTTTATGCATATACACCAATACTATACGTACATGTATGTATGTATCTGTATGTATATGTAAGTATGCATGGTTCAGAGGGTATATGCAATAATAAATGAGAATTTCAAAATTATATTCGTTACATTTATTTTTATGTGTTTGTGACTTAATTAAATTGCAAAATAAATTATTTCTAATAATATTTACGTACATAAATATATACATATGTACGTACAATTATATAGTTTTCATAATGATTTTTGTAAATTTATTTCAATTCTATTAATGTATAAAATGAATATTCGAGATTATTTTTTGTTTGGTTTTCGAATAATTTCTCAAATCGAAAACAATAGAATGAAAATTAAATTATAATTTTTTGTTAAATTTCATACATATAACACGTATATAATGTAGATATATGATAAAGATAAATAAAATTTATTTTATGTGAAAAATGCGTAAATTTTAATATCTTTTCAAATTTATTGATCATATTTATTCAATATTTTAATTATAAAAAAAATTTTTTTTTTCGATTTACAGATTTTCAACCATGAATAAATAATTTTTGGGAAATCTTTTACGCATTATTGTAATTAAAACAATACCATATTATATATTGATGAAATAAAAGAATGCAGGCTTATAAAATACATTCAAAAATTTTTTGAAAAATAAATTTATTACTTTAAAAAGAAGCAAAAAAAAAAAATGAAACCGCAAAATAATGATCTGTTATTGAAAATAGAAATAAAAGAAGGATACAGAGGAAATTAGTTAACGACAACCATATTTTTTTCTCATAGTACTGCTGGTGCAGGATTATATCAATGTTGTTATTGTCATCAAAAAAATTAATATTTATCTCGGTCAACGAAAACAAAAATTTTTTTTAACCATTATTCAAGAATTGTCCGCATAGATTGACAAATTATGAAGATGTTGTTTATGATAAAATGCTATATATGAAAAACAAAAAGAATAAATTCAATGCTATGTTGTTGGTATTTTTATCACATATATTTATATTATCAATATCTTTATATGTAGTATAATCAACATCAATGTCGTTATATAAAAATAAAATCAATAGAATCAGAATCAGGATCAGAAAGGATAACAAAGGCTAAAACATATATCAGAGAAAACTTTATGTTTTTTTTATTCTGTGCAACAAACCATAAATAACATTCAGTACCACGCATATCAGAAAAATCAATGATGTTGATATCAAAAATAAAAACATGAAAAACATGTACTATAACAGAAAGAAAAAAATAACATAAAAAATTATAAATTTCCATTGAAATTTTTGCTACATAACAACAGAGATATAATTGATTATACTCTAGTGGTTGTTAATTTGAGATACAAAATAAAAAGAAACTTTTCAAAGTAAGGTATAGAAATTCAGGACACCAAAAACAAAAAACAACAAAAAACGAGACAATTTTAAATGTTACCATGTTTTTTTGGTTGTTTACTAATCGATATACTCGTTTGTATACCATCGTGAAATTTGATTCATTAAATTTCCTGTTATCGTGTTAATTATATACGCGTTTACAAGAAGAAAATCGCATTGCATTGACCATTCATAAACAGGACTAAATAACAGTAGATGACATCATTTTTGCGGCAGATTATCTATATGTTGGCTTTGTTCACAGCCAAACGTATAGAAAACATAATTGTTGATACAACAATTACTGCTGCTGATAATACTGACATAACAGTAATGAATGGATTAAACAATAATAACAGTCAATGGATAATGCAGTTAAAGCATCAACAAGAAAAACAACAGTATCAGCAAAATACTAATTACTATCAGCAACAACGGAAGCCATCTGAAAAACAAAAATTACAAATTCAACAAAAAAAATTCGATTATCCTGGTGATACCTTTCACAATTATCAAAAACGTCATCATCCGACTGAACAATTCGACCATTCTGCATCATCATTATCAAAGGATGAAAATGAAAAATGTGGTGGTATTTTAACTGATCCCTATGGTATAATACAAACACCAAAATTTCCAAATAAATTTCATGTACCAATTACATGCATTTGGATTATTGATGCATCTGAATTGGCTAGTGGACCAAATATATCAATTGTTGTTTATCTAACACAGTTATATGTCCTTAGTGGATTGAAATTTACGGAATATATGTACTATAGTGATGACTATAAGGTGCCTAGTCAACGAATTTTTGAATTGACTGAAGATGATGTTATACAAGTTGCATGGATTCAATTTACTAGCCAATATCTTGAGATTAGATTTACGATAAAAAGTTTAGAAGGTACACATTTAAGAGCATTAGATCGATTTTTAGATGTTTATGGTTTTAATATCACGTACGAAGTGGATACGGTTAAACCATATCAATGTAATGCCTTACAATGCCGATTTCTGGGGCATTGTTATGCTAGAAAGGATTTTACGTAAGTATTTTATTTTATAAATACAAGTCAATATTTATGCATGTATGTACGTATTATGTACAGTTGTTGTTGTATATCACACTTACGTACATTTTGTTTGAATTACTTTCGGATACACATACATATGTATTTGTGTACCAAAATCTATATCAATTCAGTATTATACATAAACTTTGTTGTGTATCATATAACAGTCATGAGAAATATTTGCATGTTTTATGATCGGATTACGTGATGTAGTTTATATGCTCAAGGTTATTTTTATTGCAAAATTCTTTTTTCGTTTTTTTTTTTTTTTTTTTTTTGGTAAAATTGAATACCAATGAGAATTGAAATGTTTGTTTAGAAATCAAAAATCTTATCAATATACATTCATATGTTAGAGAGAAAAGAAACAAAAGGACATTAACATCCTTAGGTACCATTGTGATTACTTACATAGAAAACATTGGAGTCTAGAATAAATTATTGAATTATATTATGTACATGGATACTAAAAATGAATGTTTACGTAAGTCTATAACATTTTATGTGTGTGTGTGTGTGTGTATCTATTAATTTATAAGTATGTATATATAAAGTTATCTGAAAGGATGTTTTATTACTTAATTAAATAAAAACCTATATAATGAATTCAAATATGTTTAGTTCATACATGTTGATATAGCTGTATATGATGATAGTATTTTATGAAGTTTATTTTCAATAATTGAATTTGAAATGAATTTTCATTTGATTGCTCTTTAATAGGTAATTTGATTCTTGGATATTTTTATTTAAATTCTATTTGGAATTTTTACTTCACAAACACTATAAGAAAAAGAATATTGGGAATGCAAACGTTTGAAAAGAATTATCGTTTTATGCCAAAGTTTGTCTAACATGAAAAGTTAGGTCACTTATTTAATAAAAAATACCACTACATTAACAAAAACAAACTCATTAGTAAGAACAATCAATGAATAATGCTTTTATGAATTCCTATTGTTTTATATAATTTATATTATTTAATCACTATCAAAGGGAATGATACTAAATTATGTATGTAGTAAAGAAGTACGTGACCGTGGATGAAATTTTCAATAATGTAATTTTAAAGATGATACGAAAGGATTTTCGTGGAATGAGTCATGGCATTGTAATATGTAACTATGGAAATTTAAATATACGGCGAAAAATGTGTGATACAAAAAATACTATCAAATTATAGACCTGAAGCTACACTGAATTGGTCAAGAAACAAACAAAAGCATAAAACTTAACTTAATACAATCGTTCATAATTAATATTGGTTTTTGAAAATTTTGTCAAGGACGTTTTAATAGCTATGCTATGGTCAAAAAAATATGCATAAGAATAAAATTCCTTAGTGTCATAACTTATTATTACTTATATTAGATATAATCCTTGATTCATACTACGTGAACTGTTTAGAATTTTATTTTTAAGAGCAATTTTATATTTTGTTCAATTACCTAATTAATACAGAAATTTTGAAAAAAAAAATTACATTTATTTAGAACAAATAAAAACAAGAGAAAAAGTATAAGTGTAAACAAAAAATGTTCATTACTTATATTTACGTTTTAATTATAATCCCTATTAAATTTAATGATTGTCATAAAAAATAAGGGAAAACAATTTTTTTTTTTTTTTACATAAATGACGATATCAAGAAAGAAATTATTTATTAAAATTAAGAATTAAAAAAAAATTTCGTGAACAAAAATACCCAATTAAATATTTTGGTAGACATTTTATCATGTATTTTCTGACTTAAATATATACGTTATTGGCCCCAAAAATTAGCAAAATAAAATCAAAAAGAAAATGAAACAAAAAAAGAAAGGAAAAGAATCAAAAAGGAGATAAAAATATCCTTGGATTTCAAGTAGTAAAGATTTTAGAAACTTTTTTAGTGTGTAAATGTTATATGAAAATTGTATTTTTCTTTAAATAAAAAAAAAGCCATTACATAAAAACTAAATTAAAATAATGATGATGTATGTACATACATATGTATATGCATGTAGTTTTAATGTGTATAAAGATAAAAATAAAGATTATACAAAAAAAAATAAAAAATAAAAGTAAAATAATAGTACAAAAACTGACAAACAAAAGAAACAAGAAAAAAAAAGACACATAAACTTTTAAATTAAACTTTGTTGTACGACATATTGGGTAGAAGTAGTAGTAGTAGTATTTGCACAAGTATAGAAAAAAACTAAACAAATTTTACGAAAGAGAGCAAGGTCAGGATATCCTGATTATTATTCTAAGAAACGAAAAATGAATGGAACATAAAGTTATTAAAAAGAAAAAGCCATGTACAAAAAACAAATATAATAAAAAACAAAATAAGCTTTTGGACATTATGTGGCTAATACATGACGACAAACAAAAACAAAAACAACAACGAATAAGTATAAAAATACAGAAACCACGATAAAAACAATGTGATAAAGTATAATATTGTATGGTAAATATTTATTTAATTTTTTTTTTTTTTTAGTTTGAACATGAAAACCTGTACATACAAAAAAATTTTTAATTCACTTGTATATTTTTTAAAGTTTATAATTTTTCTTTGTAAAAAATTATTTCCCTCATTTCATAGAAAAATACAACAATTCTTTTTGTGCCGAAAAAATGAAAAGTCTAAGAAAATGTAGTGCATGTACTTAACAAATTCCATTTAATATGAAGATGCTATGCATGAATGTATAAATTTTGATAATAATTTTTGCATATCCGTCATACAAATTGTTATGCGGATGTATAAGAAGTAAAAGTTTTCACAGTTTTTAAGTATTTTACATAAAAAGATGTTGAAAACTCATAAGTTCGTATTAGTGATTGCTGTTAAAAAGAAACAATAGAAAAAAAAAAACTACAAAAAGAAGTAAAACTAAATTTTACAAATTTTCTTATAAACTTTTATGTGCACTATGTGCGTATATATAAATTGTGAACATCTTGGGAATGTATGATAAGTAATGACAAAAACAAAAAAACAAAAAATAAATAAATAAAAATAAAGAAATAAAGGAAAATAAGAAATGAAATACACAAACAAAATTGTTGTCCTTTTATTTTGTTCTTTACATGTTTTTGTTAATTTTAAATATATTTTTTGTTTAAAAAGTTAAAATTCAAAAAAGTAGAAAAAAACAACATGTATAGATACAAAAAGTCAGAAACTGTTTTTTATTTTAGTTTCAATGTACTACTCTTATACTTTGTTTTCTGTTTTAGGCAAAACAATGAAAAGTATTTTAAAACAATTTCTTTTTATATTCAATACATAAGACCTTTTCGTTTTTTTTTTTTTTTAAAATAAAACTAGGCAAAACATTTGACAAATTTAAGAATCTGTGTGAGAAATTTAACTTGCATTTTTTTATTTTATTTTACTAAGAAAAAACAATGAAAAACCAATGAGATAAATTACATACCATCTAATGATATGTATTATAACAAAAGCGAGAGATAAAAATCTTTTTGGTTCTTTTTACCTTCTCAAGAATTATAGGGGTGCTACAAAACGTTTTCATCGGTTTTTGTTTCTAGGCAGCTCTTTAACATGTAATTTTAAAATTAATCATGTATGTACATTTTGTTATATAGGGATTCGATAGATAAAAAGGTAGAGCATTGACTTTTAAAACCGTTGCTCGATTCTAGGTTCCCATAGGTTCGATAACAAACAAACGAAAAAATCGTATCCTCTATCGTTTGTCTGCATTATTGGCATTGGAACCTGCTTAGTGATCGAATCGTCCGTTTGTTGTCAACAAATTACTCAAACAAATGGTCAATCTAAGATTCTAAGTCTATCTTACAAAAATTGAGCTTGTCCTCTATTCTAACAAACTCAATAGTTCACAAACCACATTAAGCTGTAAGGTACAAGTATACTGCGGAATTGTTTTGAAAAGTCACATTACTATTTAGATTCTAGGTCTTATTAAAATGTTACGCCGATTGATGTTTTTATTAAGTTACATAACTAAAATTGACTAATATTAGAAAAAAATTATAAAATAATCATGATGGATTACAATCATGTAAATTTCTATTCTAAACATTATGGTACTCTTATACATTAACAGCATTGAAAAAGTGTTAAAAATATAATATAAAATTCTTTGTAATTTTCTTTTTAAATTGATTAAAAAAGGCTTATTTACAAGAAAAATTAAAATAAAATTAAACAAAGAAAAAAATTCATTCATATTAAAAAGGATAAAACAAGTGATAATAAAATAAAAGAAAGAAGAACAATTTGATTAATCCTTTTCTTTTGGTAAAAATAAAAAGTGTTATCAAAATTAAAAAAGGTTTTATAAAAAAAATTTGTTTTTTTTTTTTTTTTTTTAACATAAAAAAATCAAAGCCGTAAAAAGAGAATCTTTTTATATGTATTTTTAAATTTATTCAATCAAATTCTTTTAATAATAATTTTTCTAGATTTTTAGAATGGCTATATGATGAGGTTTTGGCTTTGTATAATATTTGGAAAAATAGGAATTTTCTTTTATTTAATTTTTTGTTTCCCGGGGCGAAAACCTTTTAGGGTTATTCAATTCAATTTGAAGATTTTTATCAAATTTATACTTTTTGTTTTTTCATTTAAATTGTTTTTATTTTTCTTTAAAGCTAAATGTCATTGTTTTATTTTATTATCAACAAAGATATTTTATTTTTCTTATTTCCTAGATTCAATATATAAGCATTTCCCTAAAAATGTTATAAAAAAACACACACTCACAAAAAAGTTTTAAACAACATGATTATTGAATTATAACAAAATGCTCTGCAGTATACTATATTATTAAATTTAAATTGAGAATCGATAAATAATTCTTTTCTATCAATTATTTTATTTAATATTTTTTTTTTTTTGATTTTTTTAACTAGTATTAATCAGATTAGGTGAAATAATATCACGACACAGATATCCATTTATTCAGTTTTTTCTAAATAGTGCGTTTCAAACAATTTAAATGCCACATACGTACATATATTTTCTATGTTGATTTTCCGTTTAGTTTTCATAATTTGTACAATACACTCATACATACGTACGTGGTTGGGCGCGTAAACTATTTACAGCGTTTACAACCACAATTTACACGTAAAAACAACGTACGTGAAGAGTTTTTCCGTTTACCGTAAAGACGTAAAGAGTGTAAACGTAAACAAATTTATTAAAAATTAAATTTTATTCATAAAAATAAAAAAAAACAAAATATTTTGTTTAAAATTAACTTCAATATTTATTTTGTGAATAAAAATTATAAAAACTGTACATAAGTTTGGTATTTTCAAAGATCAAAATCACCCGACTTATGTTTTTTTAATCTGTTAATTTTTAAAATTGACAGACAATTTACACACAGCTGTTTTATTTTTATGCATTTACGTCTATTTACGCTATTTACGCAGTCTTTACGGTATTTACACTCTTTACTCTCTTTACCAAGTAAACGTAAACTCCGGCTGTTTACGCGTAAATGCCCAACCCTGCATACGTACATATATAATGTTAGAATTAAGTCTTTAAATTCATGCACGTATCATTATTAGTGTGTCATCTAGTATAGCCCGAATATAATGAAAAAAGTTCAAAATTCAAAATTATATACGTACATACAGTTATTATAAAGTTTTTACTTTTTTAAATTTTATTTGTTTATTATTATTTTATAAATAAATATGTACGATAATTAAAACCAGCAACATTTTCATAATGTAAATTTTACTTAAATCTGGATCATTTTATTTTACGATAGCATACAGTATTTTTTGAAAATAAATAAAATTATTTAAAATTTATCTTTATCTATAATTTATTTAAATTGAATAAAAGCGTTAGAAAAAATTATCAATTTAATTAAATGAATTGTGATAAAAAAAAAAAAAAAACTCAATAAATTTGAAAATAAAATAAATTACTTCATGAAATGCAAAATGCATTTAAATAATATAAATGTAAAAAATGTTAACAGTAAAAAAAAACTCTTCAATTGTTTTGTATAGCTTTTGTTTTTGATTTCATATTAATTTTTGTTCTTTAATGTTCAATACATCACTTAACTATCGATTTCAAATCAATTTGATATTAACGTTTTTTTTTTTATTTTTCTATTTTTTTTTTTTAAATGTCACAAAATAGCCATACATGTACATATTTTACATGATTTAACTTTTTTTAAAGCTTTTGCACATTTATACAGATATACGTACATACTTATATGAAAATAGGTGTCGGGGAAAATTTGTGAAAAATCTAAACAAATACGTGTGTATATATTTACGTACATACGTATACATTTAGTATAGCATTGCATTAATAAAAATACTTGTACAATGTACACACCTAAAGAGTTTGTATCAAATTTATTCATTTTTGTTTTTGTTTTTTTTTTTAACTAAGTAGTAGGTGCAGTACTTTGTAATATAAAAAAAACCATAGAAGTAAAAAGCTATTATCCTAGATGAAAATGAAATGAAAATTAAAAACAAAAAAAAAAAAAAAAATAGAAAATAACAAAAAATAAATGTAAATGTTTAAAATAAAAATAAAACGACTAATGTAGAAGTGAAATACGATATAACAATGCAAAAGAATTGTGAATATACAAAAGTCTATGTTTGCACATTACATGTATGTACATACATATAACTATTAATTATTTATATTTATTGAACTTTCTCGTGTGTATGTGAGTAAACAATCGATAATATATAGGTGTATGATATGAAATCCATATATCTGGACCTATGTACATATGTATTCTGTACATGCTTTGGCAAGGGATATAATAAAATGAATGAAATTGCATGATGCATTATAAATGTTTCATCAATGTGAACAAGAGTGAAACTGAATGTAACATCATCATCATCATCATTATTGTTATTATTGTTATGTGAGTACACAAAATGAAAAATAAAAATAAAAAATAAAATAAATAAAAATTTAAATTACATATTCATTTTAACTAGAAATATGTAGTTACTACATACGTTTAAGTATCTGAGCTTTTTTTTGTTGTTTGATTTTTCATTATGTAAATATACTTATATGTATGAAAGAAACTGGACAAATTCAAAATGATAGAAGTTATTTATTACTAAAGTAATTTATTTACTATTCAAATATAAAAATCGATGAATATAATGATTACATATGTATGTATGTACATTTACATAAGCAAAATTTAAAATCGTTCTGTTAAAATAAAATGTCTGTTATGTGTATGATATATTATCCCACCTAGAGTACCACAAATAACTATATGTACATACATTACAGAATGTTAATAATGCACACATATAATTGAATATACACATACATACATATATTGCACATCATATGAACACATTCGTATAACAATAATACGCTAATATAATATTTATATACATTCAGATAATATCACTACAATTTTAGTTTGTATTTCAATTTCCAGAAAAATTTATAAGAAAATTGAAAATTAAATATTCATATGACTGTATCTGTACACCAGTGAATGTAATCATATGATACATGTAATCAAGATACATTTTGTTACGTGTGTGTAATAAGTATTGTAAACAATCAAATAGTTATATTAAGTAAAAATTGAAATTTGTTTTTGCTAAATGTATTGTTATTGTTATTTGTTTACAATATAACTGAGAATTACATACGACCAGCACAAGAATAAATCAATGCTTTATTGAGATTAAAATAGAAAGTTGTATATTAAAAATCACAAAAAAAAAGAATCTGTCTAAGAATTTAATTTTTATTGTTTATTATGAAAATCAACATGTTTGTGCGATTATACAGAATTTATTAATAAGATTGATGCATTTTAATTTTAATAAAACTTTCTCTAAATAATTCTATATATGTAGGATATCACAGTCAACGGACAGTTTCGTATTTTTGCAAATAAAATATACTTTTATATGAAAAAATATAAAAGATGTTTGAAATACTTGAAGGATAATAAGGATATTCTCTATATTTTTGAATATCCAGAAACATTTTTTTATATATTTTTTAAATACTTTATGTGAGGATATTCACACAGGTATTACTTAGAAATGTTCACATTTTCAATTGAAAATGACAATTGACTGCAGGAAAAAATCAATTCTTGAAATAATTTTGGATGAGGTTTTCATGATATTCGAAAATAAAGAATATCCTTATTATTCTTGAAGTTATTTTTGAATCCTTCACACTCTTATATATTTTTTTAAGAATTTACAGTCCATCAGCTTTCCAAAACGAAATCGTTTATCGTCTCTCTACAATGAGCCAATGGTCTTATATCGATTTTCAAATATGTTTTCAAAATTTCAAAGATCTTATTATATTTTACGTATCATATATTTTCTATTTATCATTCATCTCTGAAAAATACCATCAAAATCTAAGATGGTTATCCGAGATAGTTTGGAATTACCCTACAGTTTATAGTGAATTGTTTTCTTTATAAAAAATCTTGTTCACATTTATCCGCAAGTAATTTGGGTTTTTTTTTTTTAAAGTAGAGACACAAATATAAATAGACAAAAAAAAAAAAATTTATAACGCTGTAAATTCATCATATTTTCCCTTAATTTAATCATTTATTATTTATGTATATGTAAGATTTAGATAAGTAATAAAAAATACTCTTTGGATAAGAATTTCAAATGCAAATAAAAAATATGAATATAAGGGAAAGTGAATAAAAAAAAGTTTGAAAACACATAAATAAAAATAAATTCGGTTTTTTTCATATTTATCGAAAATACATACATATGTACATATGTACGTATACGTATGTATAAAGAGAATATTTTGTATAGATATTTGAAATTATTGTTAAAATTTTTTACATGTTTTCTTATACTTTTATATTCTTGTACATTTACACTCATGTGTTTACGAGTAAAAGAAGAGAAAAATTGCAGCATTAAAAATTTAAAACTTTATTTTATATATAGTATGTATATATTACACATGTTCTTATTTATGAAAATAATGTACATATATATTGGAAAATATGAAGCATGTACATGCAATACAAATACATACACATGTGTTGGAATGCATATATTACATATATGATTGTATTCGACATGCACAGTAAGTACATACACACATATATAGCGCGAATTTTCAGATCGTAAATCTCTTGTGAAAGAATCTGTAAAATTTACATACATAATGCATATGTACGTACATACATATATCAATTTGCTTGCAGCGGTAATACGCATTCTAGTAAATTTATGACTTTCATAATGCAGATTCAATTATTATATATATGAGCATTTTGTATTGTAATAGTATTTGCATAAAAAAGACTATGATAATAAAATCGTACTTTGGATATGTACATACATATGTAAAGTCAAAGAATCAAAATAACAATATAAGGGTATGGATTTAGTGTTATTATAGTGCATTGTTGTTGATTACTACATCCTTTTATTATTTTCTATGAAAAGTTTATTGTACATAAGATTGAAAGAATCATGTGCGATTTGAAAGCTATAATATACGTATAGTTGTACATTATAATTTATATTGCTTATTTTTTTTATTTCCTTTTTATTCTCAAGTGATATTAAATTTTACTTCAAAATGTATGCATATGTATGCGGATACATTTAAAGAGAAAAAAAAATTTTTCATCATCGACATATATATGTATAGTACATACATGTGTATGTATATGCAATTTTATATGTATGTGCATACGTTATAGTTCATTCATAAAAATTTTCAACATAAAATTTTCAAATAGAGGATATATGAGTGGAGTGCAACAATTCAATTTTGAGGTATCCTTTTACATGTTCTACTTTACGCTAACAAGTATTGATAATCATACGAACACATTGAAAGAAGTTGAAGCATCTGTACGTTAATCTTTTATTTTATACACATACTCTTGTAATAGAATATGTAAAATATGTATGTACATAGGCCGGTTGAGACAAACGCTTTTATTAATTTTTCATTGGAAAATAACAGGAAAATAATTTTTTTTTTCATATGTTTGATAGAAATTTTTAAAAAAATCTTAAATAAGTTTCATTTATTTAAACAAATTTAATTTTTACTATAATTTATATTTACAAATAAAATTTATAATTTTAATACATAATATAGTTCACATAGTCTACGTAAATACTAAATGGGAATATTATTATTATGCATAATGTAAAAATGTGATTGCATATGTACATATGTATATGTAAGTACAGTACACGCACGCAAGTATAAAAGAAATATATATACATATACTTGATAAATATATATACGTATGTATACGTATATTGTATGTAAATATGCTTTTGTATAAGAATGTGTATGCATACATACGTATATATGTATGTGTAAAAAATTAAAAAAGTATACGGTAAATGAAAATAGGTTTTAATTGTTTTATAATAATGGTTTTTATTCGGCTGACTTAAAATATTGCATGTAAAATCAAATTTACATAAAAAGATAAAAAAAGAAACACCAACTGTGAAAAATGCAAAGAACTCAAATACGAAAAAATGTAATTTAAATGTTATGCAAAACACATGCATTTAATATTGTGTTTAAGTATACGGGCTGGCCGAGAATAAGTGTCACAAAGTACACTTTCACTAAAGTTCAGATGGATTTTAGCAAAACTTCATTCAATATTTTCTGTTGCTTCTAAAATTTAGGGCCTCTTTGAAATATTATACGTGAACTGTCAATTTTTAAACAGTACACAAACTTGAGATTTTTCATGATCCTTGATTTATCTTTGTTTTCCTTGATTAATTTTTTGTTAGAAACAGTCTAAATTGGGAAAAAATGATTTTTGTAACACTTATGCTGAGACATTGTGAACGTTTACATTTGATATGCGTTCTTCTCTAAGAACGTTTAAATATAGCAAATTCGTACATATAAAAGAATGAATATTTCATACAACTTGTTTGCATGTATTTGTACATATACATGGAACTTAAAACCCATCGGCCATCCCCAAACCCAACCATGTACAATGTGTATACGTTCAAATATAATAACGATTGAAAAATATAAAATATGGGTACAAATAATCAACGGAAATACACCTGAAGCACGAATTCGTTGTTTTAATTTAAAAAAAAAAAATTCAGAATGAAAAATAAATAATAAACACGACTAAAAAAAAAGTAAATTTTATTTTTAATATTGTGTGGTTTTTATGTGTGATGAAAAAATTCCCTATTCTCATAGGAATCGTGTTAATATTTTAATGTATATTCAACGTGTGCATTTAAAAAATGAAAATATTATTTGGTTTTTATATTATTTTAAAAATAAGTAAAACAAAAACAATAAAATAATAAATAAAAACCATAAAAAATATTCTGGGTTGTAGTTAAATATGTCAAGACAGCATGTTGTTCATATAATACTCGTAATGTTCAGATAAATTATACAATAAATGAAATCCGTTTAAAATATAAGAAAAAGAACTTGTGTATGTATATTTACGTGTGATTAATTATATTGATTTCATCTTCAAAACAAAAGTGAATTTAATAAATAATTGTAAGTAATTTATCACGTAATCAATGGTTTAGTTTTACATAACATGTGTAATAAGAATTTATTTACACTGAATGAAAAAAAGAAGTAAATATGTATGTCCACTTTAAATACATAAAAAATGAAATAAATGATGAGTTTCAAAACATAAGAAAAATTTATTATATCGCGTTCATAATACGACTTTGATACACAAACTATACAAAGTGGTTGATTGTATCAAAAAAAAAATTCAAGATACTCCATTTTTTTAAATAATACTTTTTAGATGCGTTCAAAACACGTTCCTTTTTCAAATTTTAACGTCTTGCTTTTTGAAAGTTGGGATTGTACATTTAATGTAGGTGATATTAAGAAGGTTTGAAACTCATCATAATGCTTTAAAACGAATATTGAAAAAATTTTTCATATTTTCTTGAAAAACAATTTATTCTTTATGTTGTAAAATTTCTGTATGATTTTATAGTTTTATAGAGATTACATTCGCATGTCAATTTGTAATGTCTAAAAGTCAACAATTGCCAAAAATTTGCCAAAATAACTAAGTAATGTGTACAATGCATGAATATTTCTTTGAACTAAAAACGTATTCATGCAAAAATATCTGTCATCATGATTTCAAAAAATTGAAATAAAAAAGGAAAAAAAAATTAACTTATATTTTTCTACTGTATGGACTTATTTCAGTACAGAAAATATTGTCATGCATATGTGAATCCATATACACACATCCATATGTATGAATACGACAGATATGTACATGTGTACAACATAAAAGGATCAACATTTTTATGAAAATTTTCTTGAAAGCTATTATGAATCAAAAATAAAATTTTCTTTTTTGTTTTTCTGTTTTTTTTTTTTTTAAATTTTTATTTTTAGTTCAATTTTGTCATTGTTTTATCGTTTTAGTTTATGTATGTACAGATGCATATACAAGATAACAAGGAATGATATCAACAGGAAGTATCATTGATATAATATCTATGTACATGAAAACTAAAAACAGAATTTTGAAAAAAAAAAAATTGTATTTTTGGTTTATTATATGTTTAGTTTGAAATTTGTATTTAGATTTTGTTATAATCTTGTACGTTACACATACATATATGAATATGTCTTTACTTATTCATGTATTTGAATACATCCATGTGTATGTACATACATATAAGAATTACATTTGATAACTAGAAAATTTGTAAATTTCAATTTTTATTTATTTATTTTTTATTTTTTGTAATATTTATCCTTTATACGACTTTATTTTATAATTTAAGTATTTGTTTATTTTAAGTTTTTTACTGTTTTTCTTTCACACACATACATATATAGGTACATACATATAAAAAGATTTAAATATAAAAGATTTTATCGTATTTATTCTGCTGTGACATAAAATTTTTTGAAAATGTTAAATGAAATATAACTTGAAATTCTTTTTATATGTAAAACACTATAAAGGCAAATATGTATATGTATGTACATTTATACCATGTACTCAATATATGTACATACATACATATGTATGTATGTATATTTAAATGAAAAGATAATAGAAATATCTTAAAAAGCATAAATTCGGAATCAGAAAGGAATTTTGAATCAAACACATAAAAAAATAATAATACATACATATATTTAAATAAAAAAAAATATTTCACATAAACACACTTACTTACATACACTTACAATTCAAATGAACTTCATATAGACACATCTATAACTTTGAATTTCTTAATATACTATACAATATCTTAATATGTATTCTTTAAAATGCACATGAATTAACCATGACTTTCCATTACGGTATTGTCCTTTTTTGGCATACAATCGAAATTTTGAATTTTTCATGATCTAAGAAATAATTGAAAACTGCTTAGAAATTGAGAATTAAAAAATAACTATTAAAACGAGAACCAAAATAGTCCGTAGTGTTAACATGGGTGAACTCATGATGTACATACTTATGTAAATTTCCGTTTGTTCAATGTTGTCAATTTTGAAATGACATTTTTTGTAAACTAATCTATTGTAAGAAGCGTTTACAAGAAGTAAAGTTTTTAGTTGTCATATCAGAAACCTAGTGAATTTGAATGAGTAATATAACCAGAAGTAAAATAATGTTAAGTTTTCATTATGACCAATATGTTATTTTTGATATCCGTAAACTAAAAGTTACGTTTAGTTAAAGTTAAAGTTTTTAAACTTTATTTTACGAAAGTATACGTTTCATTATGACTAACCAATAAAACAGACTAAGGTAAATGGAGCAAATCTGGATGAAAACCATTGATAAAATCTGAATCTTTAAAAAACATAATAAAAATATTTGTAGGTAGATAAATCGAATATTGATCAATATTGCTTCCGCAATTTTCAAATTCCATTAAATTTACCAGTTTATACAATTGCTTCGAATATTACTGGCTTTTATACTTTTTGCACATTTTATGGTTTACTAATACGTGACCAAAAATTTTATATTATATTATGTATATACATATTTATTAGTATGCTTTCAAATTTCAATAACTTTTTTTAATCTTTATTATTATATAACATTACGACAATATGAAAGTGCTAAATAAAATTGAAGGTGTAATGTGTTATACTCCATATATGTATGTATACTTGGATCCAAGGTAAAATATATTTTTAATACTTTTGGGAGCTTGGTTTTGCACGCACTTTCACGCTTTTTCATATACTTGCAAATATGAATGTACGCATATATGTATACATTCATAGCCATATATATGTATATATAGAAATTCGTATATTCATATATGTGTTCGTACGTATGTATTATAAAATCTCTACGCTTTTATTATTTCATTTTGTTTTGCTCTTATTTACGACCAATCTATGCTTAAAAGATTTATTGTTTGTACGCGACATGATTCAATATTCCAAATTCAGTTTTAGATGAGAATGTTTTATAACAACATATAGAAATAAAGACATAAAAAATACAAAATGAAAAACTGTTTTAATGATAATATGTGCCTGGATATATGTATGTATGTATATATTGCACATATATACGTAAAATACACATTCAATTGAAAGCGAACACAATTGTATACTGGTGTACGCACTCAAATACACACAAAATTTCGCACAAAAACAATTGATATGTATATACATATGTATGTATGTGTAACACACAGATATATACATATATAAACATGTATGTATACGCATGAAAAAAAAAATTGTACAAATACATACATATGTCCATGTAAGTGAAATGTACACAATCTTTACATCGTAAACTAAATTTAAGTATCTATTTAGTGTTTATATATGCGATACACAAACAAACTAGCTAATACAGTCTTTAAGTACTTTAAAGCTTATTTATCAGGAATCCTATTTAAGAACATAATTTTTCTTTTATATAACGTTCATTACAAATTTTTTTTTTGTTTCGTTCCAAGATTAAACAATTTTATTTTACATAAAGGAATTACAGACTAAATATATGTACATACATACATATATTGTATATTAGTGTATTATGTATGTACTATGTTACGTGTCTGTATATATATACATACATATATACATATGTATGTCAGATTGGACTATTCAAGCTTTAACTTATGTCCTTTAATCCACCCAGTACATTTAATTTTTATTCAATACACGCATTACCATAATAAACTTGAATAAATAAGTAGATACTTACTTTTTTAATGTATACGTACTTTTAATCATTTTTATTATTCATTAAATTAATATTTATTTTTCGTTAATTACATTATGTAAGTTTTACTGATAACAAGGAAATTTTTATTATTAAACATTAATTTTTTTAAAAAAAATTCCTAATTTTATAATTTAATTTAATTTTTAAATTTAGATAATTTTGTCAAAGAAAATTAATAAATACGTTATAAATAATATTAAAATTAGATGAGTTCAAAAACGTCAAAAATTTTTTTATGATGCGATAATGCTAAGGTAATACTTTAATATAAAAATTATATAACGTCACTGATGCAATTCATCAGAAAAATTCATGATATGTCCTTTGGTTGAATAATGTGTTTTCAATACATTTGAGATGATGTTACTATTTTGAGCATTTACATGTTGGAACTTTAAGCTTATAACATCAAAGCGGCATTTAGACGTTTTGAAACTCATACACATTCTTACGAGTTGAAAAACATCATCTAAGAATATATCGTCAATGAATATATTTTTAAAGAAATTCATTTATTAAAAGTAAAAATTTAAGAATTGATTAAATTTTCGAAAATAACTTTTTTAATGAAAATAAAAAATTCGAGTAAAAAATTTAAATAGATTTTAATTGAAAAATTACGTGATATTTATTTATAATCTTTGAAGGTATTTAAATAATTAAAGAAGTTAATTGGTTGGGTTTAATGATAACAATGTAAAATTGATAAAAACGTAATTTGGGTGGATGGGTGGAGTTCTCATTTTATTGTGTAATATATTCATTGTCTATCTATTGTTTTCATGTTTAATTGATTTTAATTAAAATAGAAATATAATAGCAGACTTTGATGTTCTTAATTTAGGGTTATCTATATTTTTGATTTCTTTATTTTAAGCACTTGTTACTTTAATTACCAAGGTTATGGAAAAACATAATTTAAAACATATTAGGTATTTATATACAATTATGAAGTATTTTTTAAATGTTTACTTACACTTTCGTATTCTACGAAATCTCTTGTGTTTTAATTAAAAAATATTTGTGCATTTTTGTGTGTTGGAAAAATAACTCTTATTTCTGAAGGTCAATCAGAATTTCGTATACGTTCTTTCTTTTAACTGAGTGAAAAAAAAGAAGAAAACACCTAAAATCTAAAAAGAAACAAAAAATATTTTTGAACATATTAAGACATTAAATGAAAGAAATTGTTTATAATTAATAAATTTGTAATTAATTTTTGTTTAACTACGTTACATATACATTCACCTTTAGAAGTACATATTTACTTTTATGTATTACAAATAGAAAATGAAAAAGGAATAAAAAATTAAAACAAAGTAAAAAATAAATAAAAGCAAGTAAAACAAATTTAAAATAAAAAATAAATAATGATAATTAACGCAAAACAAAAGAAAAACAAATATATAAAAAGTACAAACTTGTGTTTTTCAACCAAATGCATGAAATGAAATGCATACAACATATTATGTTTATTTTTTACATTAATTTGATTGATTTTTTATCAAGTAATTTCTCTTTTACATTTGCTTTTATGTATTTTATACAAATAAATATGTAGTTCTAATTTATTAATAAAGTGTTACACATACATATGTATGCATGTATACATACATGAATACATACTAGGAATTTAATACAATTAATAGAATCTTATTAATGAGAGTAAAGTTTTTAAAATTGTTGGTCCTTTTTTTTAATATAAATATCTTTTGTATGTAACCTTTTTCTGTATATTGTATGTAGAAATTATTTACGTTTGTATAAATTGAAAGTTCAAAGAATGCAGTTGTACATACATATATGCAAATGTAATTTTTACCTTAGTTGGTATTTAAAAAAAAAAAAAATGCTTTTAATTAACTAAATTATGAATCTTTAGATTAAAAAGAATATTGTTAAAGTTTTTTCCTCTACTGGTACATATTTGAACCAACATACATATGTATGTATGTTTAATTGAATTCGCCACAGATTGCTTTAAAAATGAATGGAAATCATTTTATCCTTTGTTTTTAAAATTTAATAATGAATTAAATAATTTTATCAATTAACATAAAATTTAATATTGTTATTAAAGAAAACCAAAAATTGCAAATGAGCCATTATTTAACCACCTCTTACACAGAATACTTAAATTTTCTAACTAAAATGTGTATTACTTTGTAATAAGTTGCTGTAAAGGCATGTGAGTTCATTCATTTTAAAGTTTATTATACATATGTATTTTGTAAATGCTGAATTCTTGCTCACATTTATATCTTGTTTTGGTTTCTTTTGGTTTAAATTCAGTTTGACATATCTGTGAACTGTTAGAAATAGAATCTAAATTTTAAAAAATTTGATATCAGCGTACTCAATTTTAGAATAAAAGTTACTTTAATAACGTTACTTTAGAGATAATTTTGGTTGTCAAATAATGTGCAGAAAATGTAGTTGAATGTAATTTGTGCCAATATTTTTTTAGTCATAGATTTTAAGGCTTTTTTAGTTCATATCAAAATAATTTTAGCAAGATGAGACATATTTTGGTGAATATGGTAGTAATATCAAAAATAAGATAAGCTTTCACAATTTTCAGTTTGAATAATTTTTACACCATTTTATACCTTTTACTGCAAATTAGAAAAATGTATGGGTGTTCCAATGCTTTTTTGAGTGAGTGTATATGTATTGTATAATTCAGAGTGTACTTATCTTTTTCTTTTTATGTTTTTCATTCTTTTAATACATGAGTGAGAATATTTTTTACATGCACACATCTATACACCATTACATGTATGGCTTGGTTATTAGAGAATGCTATTTTCCTTTTATTATACATATATAGAAAAGTTAATGGACTGAATATCCGTTTTAATTCACCTGGTTGATATAATCGATGTTATACATTTATATAATTCGAATATAACACAAATACAAAAACATATATACATAAATAAAAGGAAAATAAGGTAAAAAACGAAACCCTAGATAGGTAATGTACATTATGTATAAATATAAAATATACATTTATATGAAAAATTGAAAAAAAAAAGAAAAGAATTTTAAGTATAAACAAAATGAATGAAAAGAGAAGAAAAATGTCAAAAGAAAAAAACTTATTGGTGAATTTCCTTCCTGAATAGTTTAAAAGTGATATAGATTAGCAATTGAATCGGATTAAATGGGAAACAAGATTTTATTTATTTCTAATAAAGAAAAAAAAAAAAAACGCAAACATTTCGTTTTCTTATATTTTTTCCTGTTTTTTTAAGGTTTTGCCGGTTTATTATTTCATTTGTAGATATGAACAATCGTACCTACCTCACATTAAAAATATATTTTAGAAATGCTTTTTTTTTGTGGTAAACCGAAAATTATAAATCTGTCATATAAAATTAATAATTTTCGTAAGAATAAATTATATTCCTTTAAGAAAAAGGACATACATACATATTATTCTTGCAATACAAATTTAAAACATTTTTAATTTTCGTTTTCTGTAACAATATTTTTATGTGCTTGAAATACAAAGTGAAATTGGTTCTTTTTAATAGTCAATATAAATAAGTATGTGTATTTAATAATTTTAAAATGCATGAAGAAAATGTATTCTTGGTATACAGAATTGCAAAGTAAATTAAAATTAAAATATAATTATATATCAAAAAGTAGAATTTAATTTTTTATTTTTTTTTTGACTAATTTTATTATTCAACTAGGAAAAATGTTTGTAACGAATTCATTTCACTTAATTTATATTGCGTGTACGTACACGAAGGTGCTTTAAAAATAAATTTCAATGTGTGTATGTGAATACACAGGAAAATTTAATATACAAAGCTAAATACATACGTGCATACATTTTTACACTTTGAATTATTTTTTTATTTTGTTATATAAATTTGTTTCGATGTGCACACTTTAGTTTTAATTTTATTATACTTTTTCCTTTTGTTTTTTTTTTTTTCACAGGTCATACTATTGTTCATGTTTTCCAGGATATAGTGGTGTAGATTGCGGTAAAGGACCACTTTGTGAAGATCCAGAAATAAATGTTTGTGAAAATGGTGGCACATGCAAGTAAGTTTGTTTTTTGTCTTTTTTTGTTATTATTTTGTTTTTATAAATTTCATTTGTATTTTTCCTTTTATTTTTATTTTCTGTTACTCGAATATAAAAGTTTTGTATTTTATTGTCGATTAAAATTTAATTTAACCATGTTTACATTTATAAGATACAAAACATTTAACATATTGCATATAGGAATACATGCACCTGTATTCTACCTATGTATATACATATATGTATGTAATATTCTATTTACTCATTGAAATTGTGTGCACTGAATGTTATATGCATACTTTAATAGTTTTACTTACATACATACATATAGGTACCACATAGAGTGTTTGTTTTTGAGGATACATACATACATACATATTATATTCACTACGAAATGATAATAAAATTTAAATTTATTTTTATGAACATAATTTTCATTTAAATTCTATATGTTATAGGAACATTTATCCATAAAAAAAATTTTTTATTCACATAATATACTTACATACATATGTATGTAAAAAGTATATTTGTGTATATATTTGATAAAGTTTTATTTTGAGATAAAATTTTTATATGTATAATACATACATACATATTACATGTGTACATTTAGTAGACGTGCCATGAAATTATATTTTTTTGTCACATTAAAATTTACTTTAAAAACTAAAATTTATTAATTTTTTTCACATTGCTTGTCTACAAATGAATATAAAATGCATATAGTAGTAAATTGTCGTATTTAGATTTTTCTCTACCATTTTGCATTTATTTTAAATTTTAATACGTGTTCTTCTATTAAATGAGAAATGCAAACTAAAAAAAATTAAAACGTTTTTTTTTCTAAAGAAAATTTTATATATTAACAATTACAAAAGTTAAATTAAATTCAAGATAAAGCTAAACAAGTAAGTATATGTATATGTGTTACACAAATAAATAAAAAGGAATAGTTGCTAAAATGAACGCCAATATGCATGTATCATGTGTGTAAGCCTAATGTACGTACTTTGTACAATTCATACATACATATATGTACACATTTTGCTGGTAATTAAAAATTAAAACTTGAAAAATATATAAAACTTAATCAATTTAAATGTACAATATTTTATTATAATTAAGTTTATAATATTGTTTTTGTATGATTTTTCAATCAAATTATTACGGAAAGACTTTAGAAAGTTTTTTCTCTTATTTAAAAAAATTTGATGTTGTGTATAACGTTAAACCTTATATGGAAAAATTATGCAAAAATTTATTGAAATCAGTATGTCTTGGTGAATCTTAAAAATTAATCTAAAATATAAATATTTTTACTTTTATTACTACATAGCATTTTCTTTTCATTTTGAACTTATATGTATGTTCACATCTCAAAACAACCAACTTGGGTATTTATTACATGAAAAAGTTCTAATTTTTTTTTTTTTACTCTTATTTGTATATGTGGTGCAATTCTGTGTTTTCTCCTGTAAATGTTTAAATTTTTTATTTTACTATTTAATGTTTATATATATACATTTTTCTTAAACATTTTCATATTTATATTTAAAATAATCTGAGAAAACTTTTAAATTTTATTATAAATTAAAACTTATAATCAATTTAAGCATACGTGTATTTTAGCATAATGCAGAAGAAAAAGAAAAAATAAGTAATACAATTTCTTAATTTAAATTCATGAATATATGCTGAATATTTTCATATATAATGTACGTATTAGATACATGTATGTACATATAATTTTATGATTATAAAGCTATGTGTATGCATACTTAGAAATGTGCATTAAATTGTTCGTATATTCTAATATTCAGTTTTTTGAACCTTCATTCTTAAAAGAATAACTAATATATGAAATTTTGAGTTTTTAGTCTGAAGTATATTTAGTAGTTAAAAGTACATTTTTTTTTTATACGACTATGTATGTTATGAAAATAAAAGTCTTGAAATTTATTTTTATTTTTTATATTTTGTTTTGATTTTATTTATTTTCTTATTCTTTCGTCAGGACATAAAGAAAAGAAAAATAAATAAAGTTTTCTCACATTTTGTGATTAGCTAAAAACAATAAAACGAACATATTTCTTTATTTTTATATAAATGCAACAATATACATACATAATGTATTGATTAGAATGGTTCTATGCTCGAATCAAAATAAACATAGTTCTGTTATATAATATGCATAAAAGATACAAACAAAGATACAAATATATTTTGAATATTATATAGTTTTAGTTTTTCTCATACAATATTGTATATTTTCCGTTTGTTGAATTTTGTGAAAACAACTTTAACAACGGAGACGATGAAAATGATGTGATCAGAACGTAAATAATGTACATACATACATATGTACATATACGTAAGAAAATTATAAGGTAACAAGGAAATAAACAAAAACACGTCTCTGTATCATATTGAAAAGTTCATTGCCTTTAGGTTTCAAATTAAATATGAGGAAAAGTTTTTAAATATCTCGTTTTCTTTTTGATGAATAAAATATATAAAATATGCAATGTACGTTTTGTGCCATTTACGTATATACGTACTTATGGTATGTATTTATGTATTTATAATATGATGGATACTTGTATATTTTTATTTATTTGTACACTACAAACGCATATATTAAAAATTCAAAACAAAAAAAAAAAAAAAATAGGTGAACAATTTTTTTTTCCCTATTTAGCTTTGAATTAAAACTTTCTGAAATAGTTACCATCACGGTAAAAAAAAAAAAAAATAGTACAGGAATTGTGTATACGTGCATGCCATATGGAATAATATGATTGTGTACACACAATACGTATAAATCATACTGAAATCGAGAAATTTACGTTTTTAACTTTAAATTAAAACAAAAGAGAGAGAGAGAAAAAAAATTGATTTTGAAATTGTTTGAAAAACTATTATATCAAAGAAATTTTTTCCTTAAAATTTAAATATTATATGTATACTACATAAAATAAAACAAAAATTATTATTTTTTATTTTTTGAAAGAATACATTTAATCATAAAATTAGGTTAACAGAGATATTCTATCTTGTTATCATATTTTAATAAATAAATAAAATTTTCACTTGAAATAAAAAAGTCGTTATGTATTTGAATATTTGAAATTGTCGATTTTATGGCATTCAACAATTATACAAAATACTTTCATACAAAATGTATAAAGCTGTTCAAAAATGAAAATTATTCTCATTTTATAATCAAGTTCTGTGTTTTTTTTTTCTTTAAATAAAAATAAAATTAAAATTTTTTGTGATATTCACAAGTCAATATAATATGCTTACGTATTTACGTATTAAACTTTATTTTTTAATTTGAAAAGGAAATCTAATTAAAAGTATAAACCTGATACATGGAATGTTGTTAAAACTCTTATAATACTCGTATATGTATACATTATAAATTTTTTATTTAGATATCCATTTTCCCATTTAATTAAAATTTTACATTACAAAATGAAAAATGAATTCATTAAAAGTTTAAAGTTGTTGATATTTGAAGATTAAAGAGAAAAATAAATTTTTTATATGCAAACATTTTATTAAATTTTTAAAGATTATGTGTATTTATATAATATCGACATATTTCAAAATGAGCGCAACATTCAAAATAATATAAATTTACATATCAGATAAAAACCAGAAACCTTCTTTGTGTAAAAACTCTACACCTTATTCAAAAAAAAATTATTTCGATCCAATTCTCATGAAAACATTTTTTCTAGTACCTCGGATTAGGACACAAGTTATAACACTTGCATTTAACAAGATTTCATGAATAGAAGGATGTCCCATAAAGCACAATTATATGTATTTTAAATGGATATATTTTTCTAAACGTTTTTTTTTTTTTTTTTTTTTCATTTAATTTAAATGAGTTCATCTTTAATTTTCATTCTTGGTTTGTCAGTTTCCTGTATTGTGGAAATAAAAACTAAAAAATTACCGGGGAACAACAAAATGGCACAAAATTTTCATGATCAGATGCAGATGACTATTTTAAATTTTTACAATTTTTCTAAGATATATGTAGGAGATTGAAAATATTTGCTAATTTGAAGTTTATGACGTTACATTGGGAAATAGACTTGCTTAAAACTACATTCTATGAACATTTTAGCACAGATTTTTGTTGTGTGAAAATATTTCGTCGACATACAGATTTTGAACTTCAAAATATAGAAAAATATACCCACTCATTTTAAGTAAAAATCTTCACATTGAATGTACATACTTATGTTTATATGTATGTATATATTATGTCTAAACGACTTGGATTTTACAATCTTGAAGACAAGATATACGTATACATATGTAGAAGTATTTTCTTTTTTGCACATATTAACGTTTAAAAAAAACGGTTTTAATATTTGTATAATTTTAATTTGATAACTCTACAATTGAGAATCTAAATACTCAGTTTCATTTTCACTTTTATTTATTTCATTATAAATTATAATTTGGATAAAATAAATGAATGCCATTTATATTGTTAAGGTCACTGCAGTTTATTCATATGAAAAAAAAAAAAACAAATTCTTTTAACGCAATCAAAATAAAAAAATTATAATCATTTTATGGTACAATTTGTTATCACTTAAGTTTTGTTTAAAAAGATATTTCATAAGTCTGATTAAAGTAACAAAGTTGCAGAGTGATAAATTGCATATGTGCACATACGAATTAAAAATATTAATTTATACTTGTATTTGTATTGTGTAATGTGTATTGCAGTTAACTTCCATTTTAAAAATGTTCAGTTAACTTTGTACTATGTACAATACATAATAACAAAATGTGAAGTATTTGTATGTATTTGTATGTGAAGTATTTTAGTTATTATTATAGTTGCAATTTCTTTTGTATTAAATTTTATTTTTCTTTATTTTATTTTATTTTCAATATAAGACAAAAATACTAACAGCTTTTACTCCCATGATGAAAAAAAAAAAAAAAACAAATTGAAAAAATAAAATGAAATCCATTTAAAATGTTTCAATATATCTTCTTATACTGGTATCTTTAAAAATACAAAGTGTACACAAACTTAATAGTGCCTTGGTATGTCTTTGTACATAAGTATTTGTGTGCACAGTCATTGGAAAAGTGTTATCAAAAACTTTGAAAATGTACTATTATACATATACAGAAACATTTAGGAAAAATACCATAGAAAATGAAAATTTTCTGTTAGAAAAAGAGAAATTTATATGTGGAAAAGTTCTGAATTGTTCACATTACAAGGTGTTTCAATTCTATAAAATGAATTTTCTTAAAAAAGTTAAATTACTAAAAAAGTAACGTATAATAACGACACCTGCGTTTAACTGATTTTGTTTTTTTTTTTTCTTTTTTGTAAATTTCCTGTAAACTAATTAAATAAAACTTATTTGTATACTTTAATTTTTTAGTTTTTGTTTTATTTTTTCACATCTTGTAAAATTTTTATAAATATTATAAATTAAAAAATAATTTAATTTTAAGGATGAATTCAATTTTGTAAAGATTAAAAGAAAAAATATTATTAAAAATATTTTTTTGTATTTTGTACACAACTCACCTCACCCTACACAGTCTGTTTATACTACAATTGCGTTGTATCACAGAATGGAATCATTGTACATATTTATTTTTTCCATTCATATTTACACACGTATAGATCATTTTATACTATACATTATTATCATTTTATAGTATATGTATGTACATTAAACTGCAATTTTGCAAATATCTAATATAATAAGATATTTTGGAAGATCGATTGCATTCTTTTATTGACTTATGATTATACGTAAATTGAGAAAAATCGTTTCAATCCTTTAAAGTATTTTACCTGCACGAAATGTATTTATACATTTAAAATGAAATAAATTAAATGCAAATAAAAATCAAGTGTTAATGAATTGTTTTATAAGACAGTTATAAGACAATATCATATAATTAATTTTCGTAAATTTTGTGTTAAATTAAATTTTGTTCCTTTTTTTTTTCCTTTATTTTTCAAAATGCATCAGGAATATTACTTTCTGTGATAATTTTTTTAAATTAGTTGTGAAAAAATTACATATATTTCTTTAAAAATTTTCTCCGGTATTAAATTTTAACCATAAGATATGAACATAAGTGAATTTTATTTCAAAACTGTATATACAGTTACTCCAAAAAGTCACCGCACCTTTAGCATTTTTTGTTATTATTGGCTAGTTTTTCAAAAATTAAAATTAAAATCTCTACATGTTTATATGAAACAATTTTTGGTTAGGATGTTTACTCATACATAAACAATTTACAGAAAAATTATATTATTTAAATTTATTAAATATTGAGATTGAATTTTAAATTTTGAAAAGTTTGCCAATAATAATAAAACAAGCTGAGAGTGCGGTGAATTGTTGGAGATACTGTATATAATAATTCTACAAGTATATATACAAGATTACAACTGAGAAAAAAAAAAGGATATTTCTTTTACTTTTCTAAACTAGTCAAAAAGTCGAAATAAATAAATGCTTTTTGATAAGTATAGTAAATATATTTTATTTATTATTTATTACAGAATATTTTAGTATTTTAAACTTTAGAAACTCAGAAGTGTAATAATTGCATTCAATAAGAAACAAAAAATACCATATGAAAATTGAAAAAGTTTTCTTCTGTTTTATGTTTTGGCAATTCATATTTTTTTTTTTATTATTATTATTTTTATATATGATCATTTATTTTTATTTTATTTATTCTACTTGTATTTTTATATTTACCTATTTATAAAAGTCATAAATGTTTTAACATTTTTGTCTAAGTATGTGACAGATGAAAATAAAAATATTTTCAAGTAAAAATTTAAAAATACCATAATATTTATTTTTTCTAAAATTTTACGTAGGTAAAATCATACAATAGGAGTATTATATTAGTTAAAAGAGAAATGTTATTATATCCATGGATATGATTTTTTTTGGTTAAAATCATATATATTTGTGCGTACTGTGTATATTGAACACTAATACCAATTATATTTCAGAAAAATATAGAAGAACTTTAAAAAAACATGTACATTATGTTTTTGTCACAGATCAACAAAAGTAAAATGAGTGGGTGTATGCGTCTGTGGGAGGGAAAGATTAAATAATTTTTTTTTGTTTTTAAATTTTAAAAAGTTAACTATTATAATAATATGATAATTAAAAAAGGACTAGAAAGGATCATATAACTTTTTTGGTGTGAATGCAGACTGACTTAATTAATCATCAAAACAACACAGGAATACAATGTGTATATTAACATTTTAAATAATTATTTATTTAATTTTTTTAAACAAAAAAAAAAAATCCGAAACTTACGAATATTAAAAAAAATAATAATTTGAAGAAATATACATTGCAGTTAGTTACATTACAACGTAATGGTAATAGGTCACTTTCTATGCATTTTAGCGTACAGTGCATTTTAACGCATATTGCATCCTGGTTTTAAAAACCGAATCTCATTTATATAAAAACCTTTTCATATATAGAAATAGATCTAAATGAAAAAAAAAATATGTTAAGTAGGAGATCTATCTAGGGGATTTTGCAGCCTTTACCTCTCTAATACTACTCCACTTTTGCACATTGACTTGCATAACTTTTGATTGCGATACATGAAAAGTTAAAGTGAAAAGTGAAAAGTTTTGTGGTGAATTGATGGCTACAAAAAATGTTAAATGTGAAATAATCTGGCGGGAAACATTTATGTGTATACATAAAAATATGAATACATAATTAAAAAAGAAAAATAAATATTTTAAAAGAAAGTATCTCTTTAAATAATACGCACATGTAGATATTCATACATTTACATAAATATTAAAAAATTTTTAGAAATATTTTTTGAAAATTTCAAAGAAAATTTTTTACATTTTACAGAAAATTTCTCTTTAATATCATTATTAAATATACTGTATCCATGTGTGACTTTGAAGTATGTATGTATATTAAATTCAAAAAATTAAACAATTTTCTTTTTGTATTTTCTTTTTAAAAATGTGACATATGAATGAATAATTTATCAAGTTTTTCAATTATAAATTAAAAGAGATTTTTTTTTCCTAATAATCCCTTAATTGAATTTATATATCACACACACCATGAATTTATTGAATTTAATAAAAAATTTATAAGTACATAAAAAAAAAATTTTATTATGAGTATGACATATTAATTATAATAAAAATATGAATGCTACATATTGCATGCACATACATTAACGTATGTATTGCTAAATGAATATAGATATATAGTACATATGTATAGTATGTATATATTTCTTGATTTTCTAAACTGTAATAAATATGATAAGAAATTTAAATTATAATATAACGTTTATAAGAAATATTTATACAAACAATGTAAAGCGAATTTTATGTCCGAATAATATACCTCATACTTCCATACACAAGATATATGTATGTACATATGTATAAATATGTATGTATATTTTGTAGTTTTATAATAATGATTAAAATCTGTTTAAATGTTCTCAAACAACAATTCTTAATTCCTTTTATATCCTTTAAATCTTAGAAAATTTATGATATCGTTTACATAATCCTTGTTAATTGCTTTGAAATGAGAGAATATTGCCTTTAAATAATTAATATGCGAATTAAATGTAAAATGAAAAAAAAAAAGCTGACGTATATTACATGCAACCGTGTATATTTAAATGTATACTTTTAAGGGTAACCGTGTATAAGTATATTATGTAGATTCACGTTTTATAAAATTTTACTTGTATTTATGGACGTAAACATGAAATATAAATTTAAGGATTATGAATTCAGATAAAAAAAAAAAAAAAAAAAAAAAAATACGAAAAAAATGTAAATTTTGTCGTGGAAACTTCACCATATAATTTTTATTTTTAACAAAAGAAATTATGGTTTATTTGAAGTTACTGAAATAAGAAAAAAATGTTTACAAAAATTTTAAAAATACACAATTGCGTAGGCGAATAAATAATGTATTAATTTGATTTCTAAGAATTTTTGAGAAAATAATAACTTATAAATTTTTCGAAGAACATTACATAATTTTAGAAAAATACTCGTATAATACGGAAATCAAAATGATTTTATAAAAATAAAAATTTTTTTATCATATTTTTATAATATTTTGATATTTTTTCATTATAACAAACGTTTAGTACTTAAAAAAATTCTTTTATGTACACATAAAAATATTTTTTTTTAAATCGTTCAATAATAAAAAATTGAATTAACTTGAAATTTAAAAACAATCAATCAAAAACATTAAAATTTACATACATACATATATGTATGTACGTAGTGATGAGAATATGGTTATCGCGTGAATACACAAGAATTTAATTTTATGATATTAATTAATGGTTTCCTCTGTAATTATTCAAATATATTGTTCATTGTACTATACAATGCTATATAAGGATATCACTTTTTATAATATGTACAATAGTGTATTGTGATGAAAAAGTTTTCATTGCTTAAAATTTTTATTAAAAAGTTCATTCTTTAAATTTTAAGACAAAAGGTCTTCAGTTTTTTTTTTTTTTTTCGAAATTTCGGTTTTTATACCAACAAATTATAATGAAAAATTATTCGGGATAAAAAGAAATAACAAAAATTCCATATTTTCCCAATTATTTAAAAGACGTCCTTGAATATGTTTTTCTCTTTATTTTTTATTTAATGCCTAAGGCTTAAATATTCCAAATGAGAAAACGTTTTGACTTATTTTAAAATCGAAATATATTTTTTGTCCTTGAACAGAATAAACTAGTAGATATGTAGGAATAAATGTTAAAAGGCTAAATGAAAATTCCGTACATGCATACATATAATTGTACAGTATTTATGAGAAGAAATTAATTTTGTTTAAAAGTATAAAACGCGAACTTGGCAATGGACTATGACTTTTGGAACTTGAGACAAAGAATTTTACATAAAATTTTCTTGTAATTAAAAATTATGTATTTTTAAGTCATATCGGAATATTTTATTAATCGATAAAATAGTGTATACATATGTGTATTTATGTATAGGTACATTAGTTAGAATATAAATGAAAAGGATATGAAAAATTTATTCAAATTTTATTTCTTAAGAAGTCTTCAAATTAAAATTAATGACATATCATTATCTGTTTATGTTATTTTGTCGTATAATACAAAAATTTCATCATTATAAACAAAATAATTTTGTTATGAGAGTAATAGCGTATGAGACAAAACACAAAATTAATTTGAATTTCATTCAAATTTATTAAGAATATCAGAAAATAGAAATAGCTAAAATAAAAATAAAGAATTTTAGAATGTTTAACCTGTACATAGTTTAAATAGTTCCTAACAAAAGCGTATAGAAAAATAGTATGAAATTTATTTATACATCTTTTGCTAAAAAAAAAAAAAAAATCTAGATCTTAAGTAATGGAAATTTATAACGATTTCTTGCTAGAAACAGTCAAAATTATACAATAAGCACATTTTGCGATACATGCACTTAATCAACATAAAGTGATTTATAAAAAAAAAAAAAATTGAAATTAAAATTGTTAATATGATATACGCTATGTAAAACTTTTTCACATCAAAAACATTTGCCATAAATAAAAACGAAAATAGAAAACAGGAAAAGGAAATTTCATCCGAAAAATTGTTTTTCTTTTTTATTAACCATTATATTCCACATGTCAATATTGATAAAAATGAATCCTTCTGGCATAACATATTACAGTATTTGTAATTTTTATTTATTATTTACCTTCGTTTGTTTATTTATATTTTTTATATATATTTCAAAGAATAGAATTAAAAGTTTACAAATGTGGACATTATACAGATGACCAAAATCTTCTTTTTCTGTTTTTATTTTTTTATTTTTTAAATTCGTTTGTATTAGATACAAGAATAAAAAAAATCGTTAAATTTTATATTAAACCGTTTGAAAAAGGAAAGTACACAAGAATGAAATGAAAAAATTTTTTTTCTCGGATCCTTGGAATTAACAGCTTATTTTCCCACATTTTTTTTTAGATTTTGAATGTATGTACATGTGTATACATACATACATACATATATGAAAATTTGTTAAAATAAAAGTAGAAAAGCATTACGTATGTCGAATTATATATGTATAATGTGCAATACATATGAAAGTAAAACCTTTTTTATTTTATTTATTTTTTCTTATTTGAAAAATTAATCATATGCATTAGAAGCATTAAAGGATTTCGTCGTCTTAGAGAAAAATATTAAATACACAATGTTGTAAAGTTTTTCATTTAGATTTTTATTTACTACATTCGCACATATTTCGGTATATATAGTACGTAAGTACGTAATTCATGTGCTTTGTTATAATATAAACATTATAATTAAAACAAATAAAAAAAATAAAAAAAATTCAAACACATTCGCAATAATAATGTTTAGGAATAAAAATTCCAAGAAATTACGAAATAAATGATATTTATCAAATTAATTCCGGATATTTTAATGTAGAGTAATTTGAAATAAAACGTGCACATGTTTACACGTGAAAATTAATGCAATATAACAAGCAAATAGACAAGAAATGTGATTCATTTAAGTAATGAATAATTAGAAAAAACAAAGAAATGTAAAAATATCAATAAAATGAGTAATGTAAAAAGATCTAGAATAGGTATAGGTTTAAAGCATAATTTGAATTTTTTGTTTTCTCAACATACAATAACATGAAGCAAATTGAATACATTTTTACATGTGTATACTAGCTTGTTTCTTGTATACCCGTAAGTCTATATTATCCATATAGTACATACTTCGTCTTTTAATGATTTGTAATGTCTGCCTTATGATCTCCTTTTTCTTCTCTTTATTACATCTAATCAAATCGTTTCACCACAGGATAGTCAAATATTGATTTGATATTAGTTTCATGGACAATCCTTGAAGTTTTCATACAAAATCAAATTTATTTTTTAAATATCAAAAATATCATTTATAGACGAAGTATATAATTTTTTTTTTTAAAAATATAATAATAAATTTTAACTGTATTTTTTCCTTTTATTCAATTTCCCTTTTTAGATAATTTCCGTTTTTTGTTAGCTAAATTACAAATAAAATCGTATTATTTGTATTCATATAATTGTATTTTAAGATCATTTGAATGAGAAATCGTAAATTAAATCATTTGTATTATAAAATACTTATCAAAGAAATAGAAAAAAAAAAGCCAAATATAATTAAAGTAAATGGATTCATGTTCATGTACGTCTTGTGTACATACATATGTATGCGATAATAAGTGTTGATATGTATGTAAGTTCATGCTGTATCCTAAGGCACAAATAAATTTTAATACACATAATATGTATGTACGTATATGCATATAAAGAAAGAAATAAGTATATAATACATTTTTAAATTCGCTTCAATCACAATTCAATTATCTGAAAATGTGAACCATCTAAAATTGAATCATAATATTTAGTATCTTATTTCATGATCATACATAAGTTATATGTATATATATTTGTATTTCATTCTTCATATTATGTACATATGTGTTTATGTATGTATGTATGTGAAAAATGCACAGAGACGTATGCAATCATGTGCGTTTAGATATATAATGTATTTTATTGTGATCAGTTAAATTAAAGAAAATTTTTTATTATATTCTAGATAACGTATAGAAGTTTCAGTAGCACAATCTGCAAGAATCATTAACTATATATAATGCTTACATATGTATGTATACATGTATATGTTATATTTGGTTTTATGCACGTTTGGATGCACATATTTCTACGTATGTATGCACATACTAAAACACTAATATTTGTATAAAAATACATATAGTACATATGTATATGTGCATACATTTATGTATATACATACATACATACGAACAATCTGTAAATTGTAATCGTTTTATATTAGATATTACGTTGAAAGTTAGATATGATAAATTCCCTTCAGCAATTATGACTTTTGAAACAAAATTTATTCTTGCATTTTTAACTTTCTCTTTTTAAAGCAAAAGAATAATAGTATATATTATGTATTTTTAGAAAAATATTGCAGAAGAATAAGAAGAAAACTGTAAAGTTTTTTTTTTTTTTTTTAATTTTTTACGGAGAATAGAATCATCAAAATGATATATGTATTTGTTTTTGTCAATTTATTTTGTTTGTATTATAATAAATAAAAAATATGATTTATCTATAATATAAATACATGGACATACACAAATGTATGTATGTATTTAATTGAAATTGCAAATTTTTAAAACCAAAAATAAAAATAAAAAAAAAATCATACATACATTCAGATTTATACAATATTTTTTCAATCGATTTTAATTAAATTATGTATGAAGTTTAGCTCTAAGCAAAATATTATTTAAACATATAAAAATGCATTTTCTACTAAATTTTTTCCATTTATGCATTTTATTATACGCTTTTTATGTGGTTAAATAATTTCATTTTATTTATTTTTTATTTTTTGCTATTAATTCTTACTTTTGTTGGTCTTCTTTCATTCACATTTCTAATATGTATGTGTGTATGTTTTTGTGGTATACTGTTGATGAATAATGCAATTCATTGCTATATATTTATTTTATCTTGGCTATTATATTTGTTTTTTACCCTTGTATTGTCTGCAATCTACACATGTAGAAAAAAAGAAAAAAAAAAAAACAAAAAGAAAATAATAAACTTACAATTTTTTAAATAAGAAAATATTATGTGATTTCATTTTCTATGGTTTCTTTATTCTTTATTTGATTTTATTCATTTTGTATTTATCTTATTTTATTTTTTATTTTTTATTAAATCTTTTGTATTGTATATTATTGCAGGCATATTGGTGACACAGCTGTTACTTGTCTATGTCCACCAGGATTCAAGGGAAATAAATGTGAAATGCCTGAAACAGATGAACTAACTGGTAAGATATTTCTATATAAAATGTCATATACATACATATGTATATATGTGCATGTATGATATAAATTTATATTTTGTTCTATTTATAATTTTTATATGTAAACATGTATTCGTATGCGTATATAAATTTGATTTTATCTAATATACAATACACATTATACTATATCGCATTATACAGGGTATAACACGTAATTGAGATAGTGGCGATAATACGTGATAGGTCATATCTAAACATGAAAAGCTCTTCTTTTTAAAAAATATTATTTTGAAAATGCGAAAAATTATAAAAAAAATCTGAATTTGAATATTTCATAATCTTAGACCACAAAATCTGTGAGAAAACGGTTTTATATTGTGTATTTTCGACGAGTGAAATTATACTCTGTCAACTAATTCTATGAAGTTGAGACCCTTTGAGGTCTTAACTGCATCAACAATTATTAGTAGATAGAGTATAGCTTGAAAATACACTCGCGAATAAGTCGGTAGAAATATCTCAATTATTGTGGAATATCGTCTGTATCCGTATGGAAAAACTTTGCTTTTCCTTCTTTATCACGTATTGACGTCATTGTCACATTTACGTATTACATACACCCCGTATATTTCATTTTATCAATGTGTTTGAATTTTTCATTACATCAGTGAATTTTATTTTTGCTTATTTTTACGTATAATACACATACCATAGATTTTGATATTTTTTTCATTGTTCATTTTATTTCCATTAACAGTATAAATGTACATAGCATCTATGTACAATGTACGTACGTGAGTTTCAAGATTAAATAAAAACAAAAACATCAAATTCATTTATTATATAAAAAATTATGTTAAAGATTTTGCAATTGAAGTACGATTTTTTGTTTATTTTACATTCTGTATAGTCAAAGAAATAAAATAGATACACAATATGAAGAATATTCATTTTATTGCTTTACATTGTAATGAAAAATGAAAAATAAACTAAAATCAAATTTATTTATTTTATTTAAATAATTCATTTTTATTAATAACGATAACTTTGTAAATAATGTGATTAAATGAATGAAAATCTGGAATGTATGCTTATGCGTATAAATTTCACTTGAGAATTTGATGAAATGTTTAATTGTTCAAGCTTTAAGTGTAGAGTTATCAAAAATAATGGAAGAAAAAAGTTTAAAATTGTCGTAAAGGTAATTTTTTTTTCAAGTAAAAATCTCATTCAACGAAAAAAAGGACATCAAAAAACTTAAAAAATGTTGTAAATGACCTTAAAATTATAAAGTGATCAAATTAGTTTGAAGTTATGCTATGTAGTCCTGTTCAGTTATGATATTGATCGTTACATTGTACTTCATTATGACCCCGATTATAAAGAAGATCGTCATTACGAAGAAAATCTGTGTGAATGACATAGTAATGAAATACAAATTTTCCTTTCACAATGTTTTAACAAATTCAAATAATATGCAAAAATATTTAGTCAACTGATATAAAATTTTAATTTTCTGTATTAGGCACAATTATTATTATTATTTTTTTTTTGTTTAACAATTTTAATTTATATTTTCGAATTAATGTTGTACCAAAATTAATGTAGTTCAATAAATTTTCTTCATAATGACATTGTACTTTATAATAGTATGTAATTTTAATTCCAAATATCCTATAGTTTAGTCATAGTTCAAAATTTTTTTATTAAATTCATGCAATTAAACGAAAATCTATTGATGAAAATCTGAAATACGTTTTTTTTTTATTTTACGAAAATTATATAGATAATTATATACATACAAATGTGTTAATAAATTTACAAAACATTGTTTTTATATGAACTTTCAATTATAGATTTATTTCCAAAATAAAGGCAAAATAAAAGTTATTAAAGTAAAAAACAAAAACAGATACATCTATACATTTATAATAACGTTCCTTAACATGTACATGTATTATATCAATGTAGGTGTACTGGTGGTATATTAGAAAATTTAATTTAATTTCATATACATTTCACAATCAACGTGTTGTAAATAACTTAAAAGAGAATATCTTCATTGAATATGAAGTGCATTACATATATATGTACATATGTACATATGTATAGGTATATAAGTGTTTTATTATTGACATGTATGAAAATGCTGTAATCGACACATGCTTATACACACTAATGTATGTATATAATACGATTGGTAAATTTTATTAAATTCCATTCCACATAAAATATATTCTATGTCCATAAATTTCTACATGATAAATTCAATTTTCCAAACTATCCTTTTTACAACAGGTTATATACTATTTACACACCTTTTAAAGAAAGTTTATCGTACATTGATTCAAAGGCATTTTAAAGTCTGAAGTGATTGGATCATTTTCGATGAAAATTGTGTTGTTCTATTACATGAAAAAATATCGTAAAATTCAAAATTTATAACGTAATTATATTATTAAGACGTATTTATTAAACATTTGATTAATACAATTTCACCTCAAAGAGAAATATTTTTCAAATTTATTAATATTAAAAAGAATAAATTTTTTTCTCAAATTCATATATAAGTTTAAAAATTAAATTAAATGGTATTTTATTGGGAAAATATTGATGCAGATTAAATCTTTTCAAACTTTTTTTGAAGTTTAGTTCGAAACTTTTTTTATTAAATTAGAAATCATCTTATGTATACAGATTAGTTAGCTTTTCTCTTTCACATGCATGTATATATGTATATGTATGTATGTATATATACTTTTTTATAAAGCATTTTTCTTTTTATCGTTTAAGATATTCGTATGTATGAATATATGTAACGTATGTAGGCATGTAGGGTAGATGGAAAATCTTTTGATCCTTATAACTTTGTGCTGATATTATCATCATTATTTCTATACTTATAATTATATCCAAAAATTCAATAATGAAATAATACTTATAATAGAAAATTTGAATTTTCTAAATTTTTTTTTATTATTATTATTATTACATTCATTTTTGCAAAAGTCATTTTAAAGTTCATTGTGTCTTGTTCATTCTCACAAATTTACATTATAATTTGATATCAATATTCATAATATTCGGTTAATAAAATAATTTGAAATCATATTAAAATGTTGTTATTAAAATTGATATTAAACATTAACAAGTTCATTATTAGGCTAGATAATCATAATATTAAAGAAAACGTTATGAACGTACACATAAGTATAAAATTTTTTATAATATAAAAATTCAACGAATAATCGACAAACTTTAAAGAATAACGAGAATATATTACACTTTTGAAATTTTTAGATAAACAATGTTATGTGTAATTACATTACATTACATACAAAATGCAAAAAAAACATTTTTTTGAAACTTTTGCATATATTAACATCGTAAGTCGTAACACAAACAAAATTTATGCCATGTTCATGACTACAAATACGTGTAAATTTGCATACACACATACGTGTATGTGGACTTATTGATAATTTTTAATATGTGTATATCCTTTTATTATCAATCTAATATTTTGAAAATTTTATGTCAAAAAGGAGTATTAAAACCATAAAATGCCTATAATACATACATACATGTACATATGTGAGAAAAAAATAGGATACTCGTATATCACATATAAAAGGCTGTACTTTATCTTAAATGAAGGACTATTGGAAAAAGAGAATTTTAATTAATACCGCACTTCCTTTTTATAGAGGTAAAAAGTACTTACGAGTTCTAGTACATTATAGCAATGCATATACATACATACATACTTATGTATAGGATTATAGGATATTAAAATAATACAGCATTATTAATTTTGACATGCGCATATATACGAGTACATTACGTATTGGAATATATTCCGTACTCCTACACCGTATATACACAGATGCTTGACTTAAAATTAACCGAATTTAATTACTTTTCACATCAATCAAATTCTTGTGTAATTAACTTCACATGTGTGATACAATACATAAAAATGTTATATTTCTTTCTACATGTAATTTATGTTGAAAAATGTGTATAACATTTTGAAAATTGAAAATAAGTCATGATAATTTTATTCTTGTATTTGGCTGTTGGCACATATACATTAACATAAGTATGTTTAATGTTTATATGCATAGATATGTAACAAATTTGACAAATATCAGATGACGAAATAAATGGGTTCATTAAATAAAACAAAACTTTTTAATACTGATTTTGATTATTTGCAATACTTTGTATATCAAATTGCATAAACATTGATTTTAATGGTACGTTAAATTGCTTGTGCTTTTGCTCTATTATTTGATATTCAAAGTTTTATTTAAAAAATTTTATCAAAAAATAAATGTACATACAAGTAAAATTTGATCTTGACAACCGAATACACATTAATACATACACATATATAGCAAGTAACCTTGATTTCAGTATGTCGTAATTGATATGAATTTCATTTATAAATATTGAAAATAAATGTTGAATTTTTTATTTTTGATTTACATGAAACGGATACATGTATATGAAGAATAACGGATACTGTAATATCAGTATATCTACTAGTACATACGTATGTATATACTATATGTATGTATGTATTTTTTAGTTTTCATTTTTAAATGCAATTTCACATACAATTATTTATGGAAAATTTATTGTATAATATTTATTCTCGGTTTGTTGTTGTTGTAAGGAAAATAAATAAAAGGAAATCAACAACCCCATCGAGATGAAAACATGATGACTTGTAAATATATGTACGTACTTATATGAATAAAATTTGTAGCTCATTATTAATATATGTATGTACATATGTAAATAAAATCATGACACTTTCATAAGTAACGTACTTGTATATAACATATACATACATGAGTACAAATATTTATTTATATGAGAAAATATCGAATAAAAAAAAAGACAAATAATTTCCATATAAAATGATAACGAGTGTATGAATGTATGTAACGTACCAATAAATCGTAGGAAGAGCGATAGTGCAATAGTATAAAATCGAGAAAATTGTATGTGTATGTGTGTCTGTAAAATGCACCGTTTAATTTATTCTTGCATGAAATGTAATATTTAAAATTGTTTATATCTCAAGGGAATGATTAATTACTTCCCTTAGACGTAATCTAACTTAGTATGCGTGTCTGTCTATATATGAAGTATACATACAGTATTTTTACATGTACAAGTATTACATAATTTACTTTTTTCTTAATCACGTTTATAACGATGTACAGTCATGTACAGAATGCTTTTTGTATGCGAATACTGAATGTCATAGAAAATTAGAACAATGACGTTAATTTAGTTTTTATTTTTATTTTTTTTTTTTTCATTTACCATGCTAAGAATAAATTTTTGTATGTTTTCTTCAAGGAAAAATTCTTAATTATCGCACAAACATTTAATATAATTACACAGTTCTTGATAGTTTTGGAAGATCATTTAAGATTAAATGCTAAAGGTTAAATAAAACAAAAGAAATATAAAAATAAAAAGTAAAAAAAATAAATGTTAATCTGCTTAGCGTTCATATTCTATGATAATGCTCATCACGTACCATTGTTTTAAATCATTTACTATTTTTTTAAATTTTTTATGATTACAAACTACAATTACAGATATTTTCATTAAATTCCATTTTTAATTCATGATAAAAGAATATTTCATAGAAATTTTCATTTTTTAAAATCAATAACAATTGCTTGAATAGAACAGAATTCATAATGTACTGTATGTACATAAAAAGTCAATTATTTATGGTCAGTTAATTTTTAAAATAAAATATGGTAATTTCACGTATAAATTTCATTTGATGGTGTTTTTTTTTTGTTTTTTATAATTTTTCCAAATCTAATCCTTTTATATCCTTTTATTAGGAAATAAAAAACAAATGATAATATGAAAAATTGTGTGAAATATTATTTATCTACGGAAAACTATATGTTTAATATATCGCATTTAAATTAAAATATAAAATAAATCTTTTTAAATTGAGAAATCGGAAATAATAAAAGATTGCAATAAAGTGTTCTTTTAAAAATTTTCAAATATATTGGTAATTTAATGCATCATTTAAAAATTTATTTTTGAATGAACATAAATTTATGTAAATTTTATAAAATTCCATTTTTATGAATTCATTCATTTAGATTTTCAATTTTCGTATTTGATCCTTTTTTGATGTTTTTTTTGTTTTTGTGTACTTTTACTTTGCAATTAGCTGCATAAAGCTGATTCATGCATTCATTTATAGACAATATTTTCATATTTTTCCTTTTCTAGATGTACATACATATTATTTACCTTTATTTTTAATTTTTAGTTTCACTAATAAACAAAATACAAATTCTAAACAATACCAGTCACATTTAACAATTTTTCTTTTTATATTTTCTCTTTGTTACTGAATTTACATAGGTTGCATATCACAAAATACTTTGGATCGACAATGCCAACAGCTATGTAAATTTTCTAAATATGAAAATAATGTAAAATTCTTATCATGCAAGAATAAATGTAACAATAATAAAACTGCCTCATCTATATTATCAACATTAATAACAAGTACATCGAATATATCTACTGGAAATAAAAATGATCGCACTCTAAAGGATTTTTCACATTCAAGTAAGTAAATACTAAAAAAAAAAAAAAAAACAAAAAAGAAACAGAAGAAAAAAAAATTTTTTTTTTTTGATTAAATGATAAACACACAAATGAGTAAAGAAACAAAAAACAGAAAAGTTAAAAATAAAAATTATATGGTGTACTTTATAAAACGATGACGATGATGATGATGATGATGATAACGACAACGACGGTATTAAAGGAAAAACACACACAGAAGAAACATAATAATATACATACAGTTACTCTGAAAATGAGAAAATAAAAGAAAATGCAAACAAAAAAAAAATTTTTTTTCGCAATAAGAATATTCATATGATGAAAAAACATGAATAAGAAAAAAAAAACAAAAAACGATGTTTTTTTTTTCAAAAACAAAAAAAAAATTCCCTTTTTACTTCAGCAAGATTAATGCAAATACATTTTGAATACAAAAATACATAAGTGAAAAATTGTAAAATATGTGAATTTAAAATATAATGAATTACACTTTAAAATTAAAAATAATATTCAAATAATAAATACGAGTATGTGTATAATCACATAGAAAATTCTTTTCTTCTGTACACATGCACGTATACATACATATGTGCATGTATAGTATCGAATCAAAACGGTAGAAAAATTCTTTTAAAAAGTTTTGAAGTAGCTCTTTATAATAAGTGGGTTAGTGGATCTAGTTATTAAATGTATAATATAGAATTGAAAAATTTCTAAAAAAGTTTATTTACTTAAATTTATGTATATATATTGTATAATGTAATTAAAAAACGAAAGAGTATACATAATTACATTTAATGTTATAATATTGAATGAAAAAATCTTAGAAATTTTATTATTATGTATTTAAAAGTGTTAAGTGTAAAAGAAAAAAAAATTTTTTTTTTTTAAAGTTTTCTTTGAATTCTTAAATTTCAAAATCTATTAAAAAAGATGTTGTAGAACGTTGGATGTGTAATCCAATATTAAATTTTTGACTACGAATTTTTACATATGTATGTGTAAAAATAGATAACAAGATAGTAGAAGAACACACATCTAAGATCGAAATTTCTTACAAGAGCTACAAAAATGAGGTTACATATACGTAAAACGTTAATTTTGCGGCAGTGTTATAAAATTCTAAATGCTGAACACTCAGAAAATTTAAATTAGATTTAGATGACCTTCAAGGCTTTGAAAGAAAAATATTTAAAGGTGTACATGCGACTCAGTCTAAGACGATACTTGGTGAATAATTCGACATCATAGTGAGCTAGCTATTTATTACCTGTACGGAAACGTAAGTATGATTAGGTCAGGAAAATTAAGATAAATAAACTGAGACGAATTAGACATTGATGTCGTAAAATACATAGAAGATAAATTTATTATAAGAGTTTTATGTAAGAGCTATAAAAAACTTCAAAAAGAACCTAAATTTCGATAGATCAAAATCAAGATGTTATATGTATGTGTGAACAAGACAAATCTAAAGTAAATAATTGGAAAATTGTGGCTAGGAATCGTAACATCTAAAAATTGTAACACCCACCCAGGATTGTAGTACTGGTGACGATGATAGTAAATAGTTTGAGATTAACTACATCTACATAATTATAAGTTTAATAAAGTTAAAATGCAAGGATTAACGAATTAATTTTGAAAAGTTATTGAACAAATTTTATAGAGAAAGTTTAACTCAACGTTTTTTTTTTTTAAATTTATTTTCCATCATTTTTGATTAAAATTTCTAAATATCTTTTCGAATTCCGTCTGTTGTAGATTCTTTTTATTTTATTTTATTTTTTTTTATTTTTTTATTTAAAATATTAATTTATTTATTTATTTTTTTTTCTTTATATAAATATTGATTTTCAAACATTTTCTGTTTTTATTTATTGTATTTAAAATGAAAAATTTGAAATAATAATTTATATACGTTACTTATGCAATATGTGTTTATAGTGCGCACATACTAACATTTATTTGTGTGTACACATACGAATCTTTTGTATACCTTCTAGAAAAATAAAGCGAACGTTTCATAAAAACGAATTTATATAAATGTTTTACTCTGAAATTGTATTATATTCAGAATAAAAATAAGATGAAAATGCCTTCCATTGTACACAGTATACGTACATTCACCCACATTTTGTTTGAATATTAAATTGATTCTTTTTTTTTTTTTATTTAACAAAAATAAATGATAAAATGAAATGAAAAATTACTATCATCATTTATTTTTCATTCCATATTATTTATTTGCTATTATTGAAAAAAAAAAAAAGAAAAAATTAAACATTTTTTCTTGATCATATTAAACACTGTTTTTTTGTTATGTATATGAATATCGTGAGGTAAATATTATATATTTTTTAACAATGTTGTTAAGATCAACAATTTAAAATCAATTATAACATTCTAATTAATTTTTACTAGTAGAGTATATACAAATTGCATCAAATTATTGTTATTAAATGCATATATATTTTTTATCAACAGAAAACATTTAAATCGTTTATGGTAATCGACAGAATTTTACTGAACAATATAAACAATATAAATTTCAATTTTCTAAAATGACTTTATTCTGTTGTCGCTAATCATTTATTCATTTTTTTTTAATTTTTAAATTAATCATTGTGTTAACTACAACTCCGTTCACTTTGATGTGAACTCTGTAGTTGTTTATGATTCGGATAAAATCAAATTAATAATTTTTTCTTCTTTTTTTGTGAATTAGTCTAAAAATGCTAGTAATTAATAATAATATTATAGATAAAAGTAAAAAATAAAAATTATTTTCATATTGTAGTTTTTATAAAAACCAATTTTTATATTATATGTACATAAATATAGCATATGTGTGTGATAATTTGATAATTGTATAGAAAAATATTTTATAATAACATTTTTAATTATACTCATACAGTCAGCGATACAAAAAGCACATCATTTAGATTTTCGCGGAATGGTTTGTGGATCATTATGATTTTGGTCCTAATTATATCAATATATCATATCATATTTCTTCTATGATTGTGAATGAAATAAAATTATGGATTATTTGATGAATATTTTTTTTAGCATACAAAACAGATTTATGTAAATATGTGTTGAGAATGAAGTAATAAATGGGTCAAAAAAAAATTTTTTTTGAAAGGCTTTTATACCAACAAATGTACATAAATCGAAGAAAACAGATACTATTTGTAAAATGTTATAATTTTAGATTTAAAAAAATGATAGCGATATAAAAATTTGATCCTTAAAATTTAAAATTACACATTAACATCCTTTTGCTTTGATGATCGCTTCAACGTGAAAGTAAATACGTCCTAGTCGCACAAAAAACCAAAAAAGGATAAAGAAAACAAAAATTTACTATGATTCATAGAAAATTGTAAAAAAGCTAAGTATAGCTTTTTTATGTCGTTAACTGTATGTGTACGTTTGTAATTACACATGTAGATTAGTAGATAGAAAAATTAAATCAAATCATTTCATTTCATAAAGTCTGTACACAAATCTCCAGGTAGAATTAATTTTCAATAAATAATTAAAAGGACATTAAAAGATATAATTTGTATAACAATTTTGTAAAAATATTGACGATATTTTTATTTACAGCATTTACAACAAAAATAATATATGTATATTTAATACAAAAAATATTACAATTTACATGCATACATAATCCAGTATGAATCAATCTGATACAACAAAAAAAAATTTTTTTTTTTTTGGTAATAAATGTGGTGGCGGCAAATTTATGTTTCATACTTAATTAAACAAAAAGTAGAATTACATACTACCAAAGTATGTAAAATTAACACATACTATCATTGTAAAATTAATATTTAACTGTATTTTTGGCCTTGTTTTTAATCAATTAAGCAATCACACATTTATGTATGTATGTACATACACGCACATACCAGCACGTATGCTAAAAACATGTTTACATGTAATCATTTCCTTTGATAAGAGGAAAAGTTAATTTATTTTAAAATTAAATTTCAAATTTATTCATTAAATATTTATTATCGTTTTTTTTTGTTTTGTGTTTTTTTTTTTTGTTATATATTTTATTGACTTTGTGTAATAATTAAAAATTTTCGATTGTGAATGGTAATAAATAAATGTTTAAACGATACACAAAAACTAGTGTATAATTATTAATATTTTTATCTTTCATTAAATCATAAGGTCATTGAATAAATAAGTAAATGATAAAATGATAGTAAATAATGTAAGGTACATGCTATATTATAATTCTTATGTAAATACATGTTTTAATTTTAATACCTTAAATGTTATTAAAATTAAATTAACGCGTGTTATGCAAATATTGTATTTGACAATAAATTGTATATGCCAAGATATACAGGATATCTCAGAAAAAATGTCATTAACTATATTTTTTATTGTAGTTTTAACAAAAAATTATTTCATTCACATAAAAAATTGAATAACTCAAGACGACAAACATATACAAACATATTTCAAACGGGGTAAAGTTTAGAGGATAAAGAATGATTTTTTAAAAAGAAAAACATATAATTAGTAATACTTATTTTGGGACAATCTGTATAATAAACATTTTAAAAGATTAATAATATCCGTGAGACATTTTATTTTTTATACATTAGCAACTGGTACAAGTGAAAAATCTGTTTATATTTAAAATAAATGTGTTTAACAGATATGTACACCTTTAAAGTGTCAAAACTAAAATCGATAAACATTAGTATCTATTAATATATTTTAAATTGTTAGAAAATTCATTCATCATTTATTAAAATTTTTATCTATAAAGTTTTATGTCTAAAAATTCTACATTGTAAATATGTACATACATATATGTATACGTACGTACAAGAAAGCACATTCTATAAAATTTCAATAATAATTTTAGTTTTAATATTCTTCATGTATTTGTTGTAAAAAACATTCATAAATCAAAATCATGAAAATTGCATATCTATTTATTTATAAATTTACCTGGTATGCATATTTAATCAAAAAACTTTGCCTTTAGAATAAGGAAATTTAAAAAATTAATATAGTACATATTTATACATTTTTTACCTTATCTTCATATTTATATTTAAAAATAACACCTGATATTAATTTTTTTTTTGTATGTATTTCAGATCGTAGCAATAAAATACATTATGAAATTACAATACGTTTGGGAACAAATTTATCCACCTTATATCGTCAATCTGATAATTTAGATAGACGGTCATCAAATGAACATCTTTTCACTTTATTAGAAAAACATGTAAGTAAAAATCTTATTTATTTTTTATACTCGGAAAAAAAATTTTTTTTTTTTATTTATTATTTTTGTTTTATTAATTTAAATACATTATTTACTTGAAATATTTAGATACCTCAATTTATTTTTTATGAAATTAAGAACCTCTTAAAATTCGTAACCTCGTAGAAGATTTATTGTATTTTAAAGAAATATTTAACCTATTGATTATTAACTGATAAAAGAATTTGCACTATGTGTATAAATAATATCCGTGAAAAAAAAAAGTAAAAAAAGGAAAAAAGTTTCCTTTGATAAGAATTCGTATTTTAGAGTCATTATTGTATCTTCTAACCTTTTGATCCTTATGATGTAGTGTCAAATAACGTTACCCGATTACACCTACATACATTTTTTACTTGCTATTAGATTTTGATTCAGATTTCTCATTTTCCTAACTGTGTATATAAGACCGTTTAGTCTTTTTTTTTTTTTTTTTTTTTTTTGGAAATACAATATAGTATTACAATAAATGACGAAAGAAAGTATACAGTTTCATAAATTCAGGTGTATCTGATATCTTATCCAGTTTGAAAGGTTAAAAAACTGATTAAAAATTCAAGGAATAAATTTTTTAATTTTATTAATTTTTTTTTTTTAGTACAAGCGGCAAACAATTTTTATATATTTTTCTTAAACTTATTTCAGGATATTTAACCATTTATTTTATTTTACTAAAATTAATTAAAAGTCGGTTAATTTTTCAATTGTCAGTGTATGAAAGACACAAATAACAATGAAAGAAATTTTGTTTTTCTTATTTCTTTCAATTACTGTATTTATTCTATCATAATTTCAAATTACTTCAGAGACAACATTGCGAAAATTGATTAAAATATATTTTCTCTAAACTTTTCTTTATGTAATTTCATAGTACTATTTTTGTCTTTTTTTAAAGGAAAATGTAAATTACGATATGAAAATTGCAGTCAATCACATTTTCGCATTTATACATTTTCAATTACAAATGACAATCTTATGTAAATATGTATATGTACTTATAAAAAGTAAAAACATTGAAAAATACGTATTTATTACGTATGTATTTCAAAAAGTTTTCAAGCTTTTTCTAGATTTTGTTTTTATTTATTTATGAAAAGTTTTGAAAAAAAAAAAAAAAATGTATGCTTCAAAAATACAAAGTTTTATTTGTGAATATAGTTAAAAATAATTTTTTTTGTTTTTATTTCAATAATAGTTAATTTATGTAAAATTATTATTAAACTTTATAGTACAGTTTCAATGATTCAATGTAATGAACAACAATGCATTTTCTTCCAAAAATAATAATTTACAATTCGTTCATTTAAAATTTTATCATTTCTTTTAACCTGGATTTTGTTTTGCTACAAAATAAAAATAATCTTTACATAATATTAAAGTCCTTTTTGCAACTGTAGAATTACACCTCTGCAAGTTATATAATCATATGATTGCTATCATTTTCAACTTTGTATTCATTTGGTTGTATATATGTATCTATATTTTTACAATTTCATTTTCATGTTAAACATTTAGTTTACAAATTCTCTTCTGAAAATTATTTTTCTTTTAATTGGGAAAATTTTAAGATAAAAGGAAAACTACGTAATGTATATCAAATAATTTTATGTACGCTATATGAATGTACATAATATCAAATAATTATAAATTCAAGCTATTCGAGTTAAAGTATATTTTGACGTGTATGCTTAAATTATAATGTTTTTTAATTCACTATTTTAATTTGTATACATTTACATATTAAAATGGTGTATAAACATTATTATCATGCATACATATAAATATGTATATACATACATATATTAGGTATATTGTAAATTTAGTATTAACATTAGCATTATAAATTATCATTATTCATCAACTAATTTAACACTTGAGAAAATACATCGACAAAAAGAGTAAATATCTACAGGTATCTACAGGTAAATTTCGTTTAATTTATATTTATCCAACGTCTTTATTTATTTACATGTATTCGTATATATAAATTCTTGTGCACATGTACATAAACATAGTAACTGAATTAAAAAGATTAATAATTAAACATTTTTAATATAAATATACATATTAAGGTATTTAAATAATTTAAAATTTAATTCACATATACATACAAAACAAGTATTTTAGTTAAATAATAACTTATGTTATGCGTACATTTTTGTAATTTTATTTAATGCACACAATAACAGAGAAACTATAGCACATGTAACACTTACTTAAATAAAGTTAATTATTACATATGAACGTGATAATACAATTAAATTTTATTTACAATTAATTTGTTGCTATAATATGTAAAACATTTTAACCAAATTTACATTAAGGAAAAAAAAAAAAAAGTTGTAATTGTTAATATTTTTGATTTGTACGAAATATTTAATATTTATGAATAATAAATATAATTTGATTTATTAAAATAAACTTCAACAAAACGTAAATATAAAAGGATATGTACAGGATGTCTCAGAAGTGAAAAGTTCAGTGTTTCAAAGCTAAAAATTGTTTCTTAAAATTCATCCCTTCTGAGATATAACGAATTGAAAAATTTCGGATACGCGAAGTATATGACGTCATATGTTGAATTATATATTTTCAACCACTTTATTTATTTAAATCATCTGGGATGAAATGTACAACTCATTATTGTTATCTAAAGTTTTTAATTTTGAAGTTTTTGAATTTTGAACATGTCGTTTTGGGAGGGGGTTTGCTAAAAATACTTTGAACCATAGGAGAAATATAGTTAGTGAAATTTATTCTAAGACATCCTGTACAAAACAAAAACTTATTTTATTAAATAATGATTTTTTTTTTCCAAAACAAGTACTAGAAAAACGATAAATTAAACAAACTTTTACATAATTATAAATTAGTAAATATTAGTAATTAATTGATAATTAATTATTAAAAGGATTGCGTACTTTTCAATTAACTTCAGTTATAATTATTTTTACTTTTCTAATTTTGCCACTAATGAAATTTCAAAATTAAAAAAATGTTCTTTTATATGTTCGCAATCTCATTTCAATTCGTTCTATATTTCTCTAATTAGATTCAAATTTTTTAAAAAATTGTATTTTTGTTTAATTATCAGAATATCTGATTAATATTGAAATAAAATACATTCTTCAATTTATAATTCACATTATAAATTTAAAAAAATAAGTTATCTAGTTTCAATTTCATATTCAAATTTTAATTAGTTTTTTTTTTTTAGTACGGGTTAGCAGGACTCAAACACAAAATGTGTAATTTATTCATTAATTCAAGTATGAAACATAAAGAATAAAATATTTACTTTTGCATATGGTTTATCACTTTTCCATTTAAAAATGAATGGAATGAGTTGTGAGTTTACAGATGTGGGATAATTTTGTTTTTTAAAAAAATTAGGATTAAATCATACAGTTTTATTTATTTATTTTATTTGTATACAATGTGTTTAATATTTTTAATTAAAATGTAATTATAATGGTTACAGTATAATTATTTGATTTTATTTTATATGTAAAATGATAAACGACAAAATTACAAATGGAATTTTCATTTTGATCATTGTCCTGGAATTGAAATTTATTCAACCGTTTAGAATAATTTTCTTTCACTCGAAAATGTATAACATCCATATATGTATACACGAACGTTGTTCTTCATTTAGTTAAATAAATTCACTGAAATTGCATTAAATAAAATTTATTAGTTTTTTTTTATATTTTTTTTTCAATTCATCTGTAGACGACAGATACATAATATAATATATACTTTACTGCATTGTATTAAGTATTTCATTGTATAATTATACTCACAAAATATTTTGTACTATCCATGTATATTCTAAAAGATAAAATATTAATCTAAATGAAATTTCTTTTTTTTTTCTTGTATGAATGTACATATTTATATGTTCAATTTTGAATTTACATACAATTTATTCGTCGACAAAATGATATACATAGATAATTGAGTTTTCTAATATAAAACATTGTATTGTGCATTCTATTATTTTATTTTCTAAAAAAAAAAAAAAAAATCATTTTTAATCTAACATATTTTGTGTTAAATTAATATTTTCTTCATCGTTTTGTCCTAAATTTTGACTAAAACGTTGTGGAGCATTTGAAATTGTATTTAAAACTCCTCTTACTGCTTGACTGGTTGTACTTGGTAATGTTTGAGTTTTATCTGCCCATGACATTTTGGTTGCATTTTTATTACTATTATTTGATGGATTCTGTTGTTCTAATATTGTTGGCATTAAAGATGTATGCTGAATATTTGTATCATTTGTATTATTTATACCATCATTTCGTCCCATTAAACCTGTTAATGAACGTGACAAAGGTCGCCAACGATTTAATTTAACTGAACCTTTTTTTTCATTACTGTTTGGATGTAAATTATGATGTTCCAATAAAGATGAAACTAATCTATCAAGTGCCTGAAGGTCAGCATTAATTTTTGAATTTCGTATAGAACCACCACGAGAATGTATTCTACTTCCTGGACCAGATCCAGTACCATCTTTATCTTTATCAAGTCCAAGACGTCGAGTTAACTGTGTTTATTATAAAAAAAAAAAAAAAATAAAAAAAAACAAAGCGAAACATGTGTTACTCATAGTCAATGCCATTTATTTTCACCAAATATTTAATACAATTCAGCTAAATCAAATAATTAAGCTAAATCAAATCAAATTAAAATTTTACAAAATTAATTGTTATTTATACTGTAATATGGTTGATGAAAATTGGATATGATACGTTGAAAATTCGAATAACAAAATATGTATTTCAGTATGAATGTTATTTTGTTACAAAATTAATTTAATCTTATTTTTTTAATTTACATATAATACTCATACATGCGTACGAGTATGCATGTATGTACCACTTAACGATAATTTTATTAAACCGCATATGTATTGTACAAAAGCTGAAAGCGATGAAGAAACAGAAATGACAAAAAAGGAAAATAAAAATGAAAGTTAATAAAATGGATACATCTGTTATCATATTCTGATGAAATTTTATTTTAAAAGAGATTTTTTCATGTGGTGTTATCACTTGAATGAATTATATTAAAATTAAAATCTGAAAAGGATATTCTGTTGGGAATATAACGTGATAGCAAATTTAAAATGCACAAAAAAAAAAAAAAAAAAAAAAAAATGTTTCTTTCGTTTATTCATTTTCTTTTTTAATATCAATGGTTAAAGTTTACCTTAATATACGAGTATTAAAATAAAAATTTAATTTAATGGATGACAGTGTAATTTTTTTTGTTTTATTTTTCCGCATATATTTTTTATTATTATCAAAGTGAACATGCAACATACACATATGTACATGTGTTACACATAATATATAGTAGAACACAAATTTACGTAAATTTCTGTATTGTTGGTTGAAAATTTATTAATTTTTTGTACAAAGGAAAAATTTACTCAAACAAAATAATTATGAATTCTCTGTATGTGAGAAAATTAATTGTGTTCATAATAATCAGAAAAATAAATAACTAATGTGGTTATATTATTAATTTAAAATTGTATGAAATTTTGTACTCTCTCATTTTATATTTTATTCTATAGATTATAATTTATTTAATAATATTACAATTTTTAATTTTTAATTTAAATAAAAATATTTACTTACTTCAACTGCAGCATTGCCAGAATAACTCATTCGTTTAACTTTTCTAAATGTTTCATCATCTGCGGCTTCTTTTAATGCTTGCTCTAAAACAGTTTCCAATTCACGATTTTTCGGTTCATTTAAACCGTGATAACCCCTATATAAATTTTATATTTTCAGTAAAAAATACGAGTAAAAGAAAATAGAAGTTTTAAAAAACAAAATATTTATATACATATATGCGAGTATATATGTACGTATATTTATTTTTGTTTATTTTTGTTTTCAAATAACAGTGTAGAAAAAAAAAAAATAAGAAAATTGTATAAAATATTGAAATTCATTTTAAATAAAAAATGCGTATAGGTTTACTTACGGTAATAATTTTTCTTTGAATGTTCCTCGTCTTATGGTTGAACGATTTGTTTTCCTTACTGTACGTATATCAGTTTCCCAGAATCTGTAATGTAAAAATAATAATAAGAAATATGAATGAAAAACAGAATCATTATAAAAATTGTGTGAATTTAATTTCGTTAAAAAAATGAAAACCATAAACAATTTTTGTTGTTTTTGTTTTCTACTATTATAATAATTATTGAATTATTGTTTTTTTTTTTTTTTTTTTTTTTTTTTAAAAGTAAGAAAAATATATGTTTTAATCGTGAGTAAAATTTTTTAACAAAAATGTTTAAAAAATTTTTAGTTACAGAATTTCACATGGAATACTCTACTACATGCAAAATTATTTTTAAAATAATAATGTGATTATTTTTCACGAAATTCTTAAATATTATTTATGCTCTGTCTATGTATTAATTATTTAATTTAAATATAAATGTAATCTTAAATATATAACTAAAATCCAAAATTATTAGTTTGGAATTATTTTTCAAAAAGTTTGGAATTATATTAACACATTTCCTTTTACGTAATTCTAAATAAAAAAAATACCTCTATACTTCTCTTTATAAAAAAAATTTTTTTTTGGTAGAAAAAACACTATTAAAAGGAATACGAAAAAGTAAATAAAGAGATAAAAAAAATAATAATTTTAAGGTACATTTAGAAAAAAAAAAGAAAATAAAAGAAAAAAAAATTAGTAATAAAAATCGATTAAAGATGAAAACTGAGAAAAGTCCTTTTGTTATATTCTAAGAAATAAAAAACGTATTATGTATTTTTCAAATTCCATGATCTATAATTAAGAATATTTTTTCGTTTTGTTAAATTTCAATTTTCTTTTTAATTTTTTGTTTTTTGTTATTTTTATATTCATTTTTTAAAGAATGAATTAATTAAAAAAAAAAAAAATTTAATTAAAATTTGCATAAAAATTTAATTTCATAATAAAATCAAATTATGCAATCATCAAAATGAAAATAAAAAAGAAGTCATTTAATATTTTGTTTCCTTTTATTTAAGTAAATAAATATACATGTAATTAAAAATTTATTTGTTTCTTGCAATTCTGAAATTGTATAAATGGATTATATTTTTTTATTATTTTCTTTTTTGTTGTTGTAATAATGTCTCATCAAAAGATAAAGTTAATATAATACTAAATACAAAAGATATTCAGTACAGTGATATGTAAATATGTGTGTATGTAAAGATTGAAAAAAATAAATGAAGATATGGTTGAGGATGTTTTTGTGAAATTTTTATTATTATTCTTTTTTTTTTTTTTTCTAAAGTTAAACAAATGCTTATCTTTTTCCATAAACTTTTCTTTATATTTAATTCAATAATATCTAATTTTAATTAACAAAATGCTATTTAAAATTCTTCACATTATTTTGCATTTATATGTATGTATTTTTTTTTCGTAAGAAAAGCAAATAAATTTTTTCTTGTATTGTATTTTGCTTTAAGTTGCAAGAAATTGAATTTAATTTTAATTTTTTACTTTGGTGGTCTTTTAGACGAATATTTAGTTATTTAGGATTTTAAATTACCAAATGCTAACAACGAAAAAGAAATAAAAAATTTAACACAACGATGTGTATTTAAACATAAATGAAAACCAACGCAAAAATATAAAAAAGATAATTTGATTTCCTTAAGTTTTTACGAAGGATAAAAAGGAAATCAAAATACAGACTGATATTTCATGTTTTTTTTTTTAGATACACATAAAATTGAAATATGAGATTATTCAGTAGAGATTTATCAAATCTCTAATCTGAAAATAGTTTATTTGCATTAATATAACTTCGAAAATTTAAAATCGGCTTTGAATTTACGTGACATGAAAATTCGGAAAAAAAAGAAGAGAAATAAATTTATTGGTTTTTGAAATAATACGCGAATGAAGTATAATATGCTTATGTATACACACACGTATATACACATACGTTTACGTAAAATTAAAAACGTCCTTCTAAAGTTAAGTGATGTGCAGTACTAACATGGTTGTTCAATATGTGTATATTTTATATATTATATATCTATACATACATATATGTACCCTACGTACATACGTTAGTTACATACGTAATACATGCAAGTCAAAATGAAACGAATGCAAGCATTTTAATTCGAAACAAAAAACATTTTTTTTTTTTTTTTGGTTTAAATTTCAATTTTGTTCTCAATTCAGTTAAATTTGCTTTTTTACATTCTAATATTTTTTTTTTAAATTTAAATAACTGACAAAAAAAAGGGAAATTTTTTAAATTTTGAATATCGATCAACATCAAGTAACTGAACAAATGAACATTGAAAATATTGGAAAGTAATTTAAATTTTAACTCGTCACAACTTTTTCCAGAGAAAGTATTGTACATGTACATACGGTACGGTATTAAATTTTTCTTTTCGCATTAAACAGTCAGATTTGGTAAAGAAAGTCACGAAAGGCATCATCTATTGTATACGTAATACTGGGACACACGAATAAAGAAGAAAAAATGCTTTTTAATGGAGTTAAAGGTTCTTTTAGATTTTCCAACGTATTTTGTATCTTTTTAAAAACAAAATAAAATAAATATTTTACACAATTCAATATGAACTTAAATTTAAATTATTATTACGAATAACCAAGAAAAAAAGGACAAAAATAAAAACAAAATAAACAAAAAAAAAATAAAAAAAAAAATAAAAAAAAAATAAAAATATTTTTTGTAATTTTTTAAAATTTTGTTGTTATACTATACATATTGATAACGAACACATTCAATTTTAAAATGAACAAGTTATTTGTCAAATACGATATGTAATAAATGTCATTGTTTCATTTTGTGATAGATAAATTATGTTTTTTAATATATGTATGTATGTATGTTCTCATATTTATACATCTGCATAAATATTATTCATTTGTATGCGTATATAATATGTACAAAGCCACACTTTTAAACATACACTCTTGTACGTACATATATAAGAAATATAATATAAATAAATGTTCATTGTAAAATAATATTTCTAGTCACGTTTTTTCAATTTTTTATATTTAAACCATAAAATTTCTGTTACCTAAATTTTCAAATATTTACAAAAAAAAAAATAAAAATAAAGAAAGAAAAATTCAAATAATTTTCATATGTGAACTTTGATAAGTTATACATGAAAATGTATACCAATGTTCCTGGGAAGAAGGCTAAAAAAGATACTGAAAGAATGAATAATCAAGTACTTAAACTTGATAAAAAAAGGAGAAAAAATTTTTACACTAATGAACCAGAAAATTTATCATGATTTGGATGTAATATTTATAAAGAATTTTTTAATGAATTTTTAAAAACCAGTTATGGGTTTTTATCACATAATTTTGGTCTCAGGAAAAGGACAACAATTTAAAGAATCCAAAATTTACACAATTGTGATTAATCAGGATATTTGAAAATTTACAGAAAAATTTTAAATTAAAATCACATTTATTCAGCTTATTTTAATGCTTTGAGAAATTTTTCTATTACGACATTCACAACCACATATGTATATACATATGTACATGAATGCGGTGGCCATGATGGTGGAATAAATTAAAATTGTTTAAATTTGTGAATTCCTTTTGTTTCCATATGTACGCAATCAATCATGATTGTAATATATGTAATTATTTTTTTGTGTTCAATTTTCATTAAAAATTTGTTTTTCAATTTGAAAATTCGAAATAAATTACAACTGTATGAAATTTTAAATTCACAGTTGTAACATGGATGTAATTGTTTTTTTATTTTTATTTTTATTTTTTAATAGTGACACTTTTAAAAGTGTATATACATATGTAATAACATGACATGTTATGTATACATAGCTTTTGTACAAATAAAGTATCTTTGTCAGATCGCGAATTTTATACAACACCAGAAAAATATTTATTACACTCAAAGGAAAATAAAATGAAAAATTTGAAAATTTCCAAAATGACAGCTGTTACAATGTTACATGTTTGGTTTTAAGTCTTTTAATTTTCTTTTGCTGTACTTTCTTTGAAAGTAATTTTTAAAGTTTGAAATTTTGTCAGTTTGCTTCATTTCTGTCCGTAATTTTTTTTTTATTTTTATTTTTTGTTATTTTATATTGTTGTTTACTTGCTTTTAAAAAACGTAAACAAAAAGTTATATGTGTACGTATGGGTACACATGAGAATATAATTATATTCTCACATAAGTATTTGATCTTTTTGTTTTTGGTTTTTGTTTTTTTATGTTTTCCAGTGAAATCTCAAAACTGAAAGAAATAAAGAATATGTGACATCTGTTATTTGTATTAAAAGTTTATTAGATAAGATTTCAACTTGAATCTATATTAAGTCATTGTATATACAATTTTTTATATATGTACATATATGGGTACATGATACATATTTTTTATTGTTGTAATTGCTTTATTTATTGTCTTTTATGTTGCAATATGTATAAAATATTATGTTTTCTTATTTTTTAAATTACATTTATTTTTTTCCCCTAAACAAGTAATAAGGTGAATGACATTTAAATTAAGAAAACCTTATAAAATAATCAAGATCTAACAACATAATTTCATTTTACACACATTAAAGAACAAAAAAAATATCAAAAAAAAAAGAAGAAAAAAAAGTTTAATTTGAAAACGAGAAAAGCCCATTTATTTTGTAATAATAAAATTTATTTGTACATGTGTGTGTAAAGTACAAAAATTATAACTTATCGAATTCCTGTTGTTTAAAAATAAAATATCTACGGTTCTTTTTTTGAGGCATAGTCACCTTATATTTAAAATGTATACTTTTTCTCATTCAATTTGAATGAATTCATTTTTTACTGTCATTCTTTGATTGCTAGTTTTTTTCACTTGGAAACGAAAATAACATTATATCAAAGGTAGAATTACATGAACGATAATTATAAATGGTAACAATGTACAGGACTATGCTGAAGAATGGAAATTATACAATAAGACGCAAATTCTTGTTTTTCCAATTTTTCTTCCAAACGAATGAAATAAAACGTAAAAATATATTTTTATAAAATTTATTGTTCTAACCAAATATTCGTTGAATTAATGAAAAACAAAAGATTAAAATTCATTGCAATGTAATGATAATAACGATATTAAAATAATCAGATTCAATTTGTAAAGTTTCATTTTTAATTTGTATATAATCGAATATCTTTGCCCTGAAATAAGAAATTAATTCAAATATACTTTCGTTTAAATAAATTATTAGTTTCCAATTATATTTTTTTTGACTTTTAAATTTATCACAAAAAAGGATCTGTGATAATTTTATATTTTTCGTGTAAAAAAAAAAAAATTGTTAATGGCATTTTATTGTTCAAAAAATTTTTTAACTATTTAAAACTTTCATGTAAAAATTAAAAACTATTTAAGAGTAAATTTGATTCCATTTTAAAAATAATCGATTTTAATTTCTGATATATCTTTTTTTGTCACATATTTTATTTTATGTAAATCGAGCTATAATAAAATTTCAAAAAAGGAACTTTTCTTTTCTTTAGATTAATTTCAAATTATTCTCAAAGTACACTATTTAAAAAAAAATAAAAAAAATACTTATGTACACAATTACATACATAAATGAAAATTCCAGGAATAAAACTTTTTAAACGTAATTTTCTGTTATAAATAAAATACGGTCAAATCAAAAAGGACATACAGATAAATATTTATTGGATGAATAAATTATATACATTTTTTTGTGAAATCATCTATCAAATTCTGAATTTATCATATCTACAATCTTCGTTTTTTCGGTTCACTTTACTTTCGACAAGAGTCATTCAAATGAGGATACACATACGCATAGGTTTAAAAATTTCAGGTTATACGAGTATTTACACAAAAGTACATACATATATAACGTGTATATACGTCTGTGTAAAGACCTTTTGTATTTGTATCAAAATTTTATTATCTAATTAAAAAACTTTATCCATTAGGACAGATAGTTTAAATTTATATAAATTGTATAAGATAAACACAATATTATAGACAGTATTATAGACAAATAAAGGATGCTATATTTTTTCAATTACCATGCAAAATATAAATCTATGTATATTGAATCGTATTTTAAAGTTTTTCACATTGTATTTTGTGTTCTACTATCGAAATGTGTGTATTTGTAGAGATCATACCGGTATTTTTCTTATAACACGGTAGATAGATTCCTAAAAAATATCATTTAGTATAAAATCGTGTTATTCGAGACCAATAACTAATACAAAATAGAAGAATGCGTCAGGGACAGCAAACAGAATAAGATCAGATATTTTTTTTTATTAAGCAATTTATGTAATCTGTGAATGGAACATTCATACTGCAAGATACATACGGATGTAATGAATCTCTGTATAAAAAATGGGCAAGATTCGCTTAAATAAAGAATTTAAGTGAGAAAATACGAATATTCCTGAATTTCAGAATAAAACAATATTGCAGTGCGATATGAGGATTTTCACAATTTTCGTATCCTGTGAGTAATTTTCATAACGTGATCGTGTTTTAAGGAACCGTGTTTTAGGAAGGATGCTTCCACTCATACATTTGCATTTAATCTACATATACAATTATATTATTACAATTAATTTTTTTTTTCCTTTGAATTTCAATATTCCATTTCAATTTATGTAATATATTATTGTCGATTTATTATTATTAAATTGTGGGATTTGAAAAACGAGAAAAATACGTTTCTGTTCATTCTTTTTAACAGAAACTTTTTAATTTAATCAGAACAGAGAAAAAAAAAAGTTTAAATAGAATGGAAATTTATTACAATCTTATAGTGTAGAAAATATATTGAAAAAATAAAAGTTGTTCATTTGTGGTTTTTTATATTGATTTGTTATATAAAGGAAATAAAAATGGTCCTATGATTTTTTTTTTTTTTTAATTTCAATTTTACCTCAATTTTACATAACACCTACATAATTGCGTACATACAAAAATGTATGTATTGTGATTTATGTGACATGTACTATATGTAATTTCTTAATGTTACAATGTAAATTTACAGACTTTGCTTGTAATATGACAAATTTACATACTGAAAAAAAAACCAGCATTCAAACTAATTTAAATGATTTTCTTTTTTAAATTCAATTTTCTACAGTTTTTTATAGGCAGTTTTTATTTTCACTTAGTATAAAGAAATAATAAGTTAAAAATAATTTATGTGCATAAATATGAACACATTTAAATAACAAAAAAAAAAAAAAAAATGAAGAAAATAAAATTTTAAACTTACAGAAATAACGTACAATAATGTGGTTCATAAAAACAAAGCTTACAAATTTAAATTAATGTAAGAAAAAAAAAAAAAAAGATTTGTTCTATTTTTATATCGAAAAAATTTGTCTAGCATAATTTTTATGTCCTTTTTCTTTTAAATACACGCGTACTGATATAAATAAAAAAAAAAAATTTTCATTAAGTGCGTATTTACATACCTTTTAAGATCAGGACTTGCTGTATACGGTGCTGATACTTCTTTTATTTTTAATACTATAATAGCAGTTATAAATATGCAAATGATATTAACGATAGTTAAACAACCAGATACAATACCATGTATGAAAAATTCTGTTGGTAAATAATTTGTATAAATGAATTCATAAGATGAATTACCAACATATGGTTCACCCTTTAAATGAGGCATTTTTATATCAGGATAAATAAGCCAAATACATGCTAGTGCCCAAAATAAACCCTGTAAAATTAACAAAAAAGCAAAAAAAAAAAAAAAAAAACAATATAATAAAAATGTAATTACACTATCGCAATGAAAAGATTAAATCAAAAATAAAAATTATTTCGCTTTTATAAAAATAATAAATATAAAAATTTTTTAAAATTTATACAACTTTAAGAAATATAACAATAAGTAATGAATAAATAAATTTACATTTTTATTCCATTTTATTACATAATAAATGAATAAACTTAACTTGTATTCAAATAAAAGTTTGTGTTTCTCTCTTATTTTTTATTTATTTTTTTTTTCTCAAAAATTAATTGAGTAATAAAAAATGTCAACAGTTAAAAAAATTTATATAAAAAAAAAAAAAATATTAATTTAAAACAGAATAAAGAAGAAGATAAAAGAAATGCAATTGTTCTAATAAATAATGTGATGGTTTTATTAACCTACGGGCCTTTAATGTAAATTAAATGTGTAGCAATGAATTGATTATGTATTTTGCCTTTGAAAAGAAAATTAGAAAATTTTCAATTTCAAGGAAGAGGAAAATTATTGTAAAATTGCTAAAAATGTTCATTCTACAATTAAATTTTTTTATATTAAGTAAATTGGACATGCCTAATTCAACCTATCACCAGATCTTTATTAACTTGTTTTTTTGCCTGTTTGTACAATTTTTGCAATTGGTTTTAATCTAACTCAAAGTTGTATACTATAATGAATCTATCCAACTAAAGAGTGTAAATAGTATCTGACGTTGGAATAACTCACGAAATCGGTTATATAATTTCCAATACAATAAAATTGTTATAGTGACCTAGGTGAATTATTCATGTATTAAATGCACGTGTCAATGTTTTTCGTTTTAAATTTTACAAGCATTTTAATACCTATCAAAAATTCACAATCAAAATTTTTCAAGATTATTTGTATGAAAATTAGGACTAGGAAAAATTATGTTACAATTTTTAGTCCTTCTAAAACACATGATATATTAATTTTTTTTATTTAAATAATTTTCTATTTATTTTGTGATGTTATTAGTTTCTTTATTAGTTAGGTAAAACTTTTTCCCATTCTTTAAAAAATCCAATTACAAAAATTTGAATATATTTCAGCATGAAAGAGAATTTCAAATAGAAACAAAATTTACAGAAAAAAAGTGCGATTTCCAGAATTATCAAAGTTAAAACTATGAAATACATCCAATATTAAAAAAAAAAAAGAAAAGAAATATCATGTAAATTTTTTTTGTTTGTTTTTTCATTTATAAAATGTTTACAAAACTTTACATTCATAACATAGCCAATTGTACAGGATAAACAGAAACAGGAGCATTTCATTTGTAATTTAATTTTATCATTTTTATAATAGAAAGTGATGATTGTGGATTTGAAAATTACAGCAATGAAAGGAAAAAAAAAAAAAACAAAAATAAATTAAATAAAAACAAAACACAGACAAGAAAATAAACACTGTGTTTACGAGTTGTATATACATAAACAAACATTTTTGATACAACAACAAAAAAAAAAAAAGAAATTCATAAAGTAAACCGAAAAATAAAATTCATTTATTTAACTATAGAATTTTTAGAGGAAAGTAAGTAAACAGAACAGAAAAAAATTGAAGAAAAGTTTTCAACAATAATGATAAAAATAATAATAATAATAATAATAATGCAAAATAATAATGAAGATATTTTCTGCTAACATAATTAATTATAAAATCAGATCATCTGTTATTAGAAATGGAAAAGTATAAACAACTTTTTTTTAGAGTAATTTCCAAGATTTGTTTGTCTGAATCTATGCAGTAAATACATAATATAAATAGAAATTATGAGAAATCTCTTATTACTTTTTGTTTTGTACATTTTTTTTTTATGTTAGTTGTTTTGTAAACAAAATTTTATTTTTATAAATTTTGTTTACTTTTTTTTAAAAAAATACAATGTAAAACGAAAAAAAAATAATTAACTAAATATGACTAACAGTAAAAATGTGTTGTTTTTTTTTTAGAATTTTGAAAATAAAACCATAAAAGAATTGAATAAAGTTTTAGCGGTTGTTTTTCGTTTGTTTTCATGCTATTTCTTATTTAAGCCTTCAATTTATTTTTCAGTTCTCAATTTATTTTAAATTTGTAGTTTTTTTTTTTCATTACATGAGAAAAGCTTCTTAAACTTTTCTCATTATCCTTTGTAAAACATTTTATTTAGTTTTGTTTATTAATTTCCTTGTGTTTTTCATATATCATTGATAGTTTTTTTTTCCTGAAGGAAAGCAAATGTTCGTACAAAAGTGTGTGTCCTAGTTGTTAACTGAATTAATACGTGCGTACGTTCGTTGATTCCGAATTGATTTTACTTTGGATTATCAAACCGGGAAGGAGTTGGTGGTAATCAATTCATACCCTCTGCATGAACATTTTTTTTTCAATTTTAATTTGAATACATTCTGAATCGTTTTGTTAATAAATGTTCTTGTCTCAGATTTTATAACTGGAATGTGTGTAAATATGTATGGTATAGGTGTAATTTGTTTACTATCTCGAAAATTTTAAATACTTCAAAATGAAGATAATAAATAATAAAGAAAAAACAAAATTAAAGCTTAAAATTACGTATGTCTCAAATTAATTTTGTTATGTATTTTTAAAAGATGAAAAATTATTATAGGTACATATGTATTTATGTGCAATCAAATCTCCTACAACAAAATATTTTCTCTTTAGGTAATTTCGTTAAATATAATGAAAACAATTTGTTCATTATTAACAATTATATATATTTAACCTTCCTATAACACAGTTTCTACATAAAATGTAACAAATTCATTATGTCATAGAAGGGTCGATTGTATATTAAATATATGAAAAACTTTGTAATGAGTTTAAAATTTTAAGTTTTTGAGTATGATACGTTATTATCTTTGGTAAAATATCAGAAACATATACTCAAAAGATGATTAAAATTATGACTGGAAGCTAAAGGACAAAAGTCAATTTGTCTTAAAAGCAAAAAAAAAAAAAAAGGCGACAAAAAGAAAATTTTCATACAAATTTTCATTTCAAAATGAAAAAAAAAAATAAATAAATAAATAAATGAAGATATGAGTAGAAAACATGTTTATCATCTTTCTTAAAATTATACCCTCTATAATATTTTCATCTTTACATTTTTTTTTCTCTTTCATCTCATTTTCTTTTTGTCATACTTTCTATAATATTCAGCGTACAAAATAGAGAACATCATGTAATAATTTAGAATGATTTTCAAAAATAGTTTTGTAATTTTTTATTCTTTTTTTTTTTTGTTTTTCTTATAAATATGACACCCAGATAAAAAATAACTTGAAGAATTTTCTTTTTTCTATTTAACTTAATGATGATGTTTATCTTTTGTTTTTTCATTTCTTTTTCTTTTTTTTTTTCTTTTTGCTATTAGATCAACTCTACAAAAAAACAAAAAGTAAAAATGTCAAGAATACTTTGTACATAAATTTACAATTTTATTATGTCCTTGATATAATTTTTGTAATTTTTTGTGTGTTCTTGTTGTAAATTTTGTACATCTTACAATTTTTTTTTCTTTTTTTTTTGAAAATTATTCAAAAAAGAAGTTGAAAGGTACATTTATTTTTTGTGTGTGTGTACTTTTTAGAGGATTTTGTTCTTTTTGACTTAATTTTTAAATTGCAAATATATGTATATACATATGTATGTAATATTCATTTATCAAAATTATTCGGTTATAATAAATGATGAAGAAATCTGGCAAAAAAAAAAAAAAAATGTAATATGTATAATACATGACAGTATGTAATATAATGTATATGCATGCAAAAATAAATAAAAAAAATTAAATTATGTTAATAATGATGATAAATCGAATATAAAATATAAAGATTTGATTCGTTTTTAAATCAAATATTCCCAAAGATTTTGTTTCTTTGTAAGTATACATATAGTATTTATGTGGTGATCACATACACATTGTTATGTATATTCGTATACGTCTATGAATGTATGTATGTCTCATAAAAAACGAACAAATGATTTTTATATTTTATGTTTTTTTTTATTTTTATTTGTAGATACATACATGATTGATTCATTTATTGACAATCAAAAAATATCCTTTAATTTAAAATTTGCAACCATCTAATGATCTAGTTATTGAGATTTAAATCAAAAAAAAAATGAAAAAATCGGTTTCCAGCTATGCTTCCTTGTATACTGATTTTTCATATACATATGTAATCTATTCATTCATATCTTCTTCATATCACAAAAATTTTCATGTTATATAATAAAATTGTAACTTATTGTAATAAATATACGTCATAAAGTTGCGTATGTGTATGTGTACAGCAGATATTTGTGTATACACATAAATGCATAATAAATTGCTGAACATTTTAATAAAATTTCTTATTTTTATATGAAAATGTTATGTAGTGTATTTTTATACCTATACATACATATGTACATATGTACATATGTATGTATACACGTATTTTGAAAAGTATTTTGATGTATGTACGAAAATATTCATATATTACATAAAATGTAGATATATGAGTATAAGTAAATGATTACAAGTTGACATTTATCATATGAAGGATAGATTTGACAAAAAAAGAAGCAAAAGCTATAAATGTTATAAAATGATGTTACGAGTTAATATAAATTCATTTTTCTTACAATATGATCTGTTTTATATTGTAATTAGGCATTGCTATGCATGGATATGCACACATATACAAACATACATGTACATATTTACGAGTATACATAGATATATGGTGGAATGAAAAACAATGTAATACACATAATACTTATAAGATCATTTTTATTTTATTTTATTAAATAAATGTTATTTGAAATAGTATTATAGTTTGTTAAAGTCTTTACTGTTTTATACAAACATACATATATTAATATAGTTGAGTATTTATTAAAGAAAAAAAAAAAAAGAACAAAATTCCAGATAAAATATAGTTTGAATAAAAAGTCGTTTATGTAATTAAATGGCAATTTTCTATTTTCATTAATCATTTCTTGCATGTTTGTTTGTTTATGCAAATACATAAACACACACATACATACATACATATGTATACCGTATATATACGTATCGTACACAAAACATAAATAGTATAGATATTATGGTAAATACATGGATGACATGTGGGTTATCGCTACTATATTAATTCCATGGGACGATTATAATAATAAAAAATAAAATAAAATGAAAAATAGGGTAAAAAAGGACTTGAGTCCATTATAAAAATCTTTAGGTCAGTTTAGTGGTATTATTATTTGTATAGTTACTGGAATAAAGTGAATTATACATACATACATGTCCTTACATATACGTATATATCCTTTATAAACTTTAAGAGATTATTTCAGTTACATTTTGTAATAGGCATTTTGCTCTACATATATTACTTATGTACATGCGCATATCATAAATCATTTCAATATCATATATCTTTCATATCATGTAACATGATCTGTCATAGAAAACGGATGATGTAGTTTTTGAAGGGAAATTCTATACAATATTTTATGATGATGACGATGATAATCACATGTACATGTTAATCAAAAAATTATATAAACATTTATTACATGTGTAAAATGTAAAGTTGAAAATAAGTAAAAAAAATTACAGTATTTTTTAACAATTTAATAAACATTTAAACATTTGAAAAAAAAAAAAAGATTTTAAATTATTTTAAATCAAAAGGTAAAAGAAGTTTAAGATTAATTAAAAGTTTAAATTCTCTCATGTCTGATTTATTCACTTTGGGCCTTACCAGTAACCGTTTACTAAGTAGTTAGTAAGGACTTAGTCTTCGATTTTTATATGAGATTAGTTCTTAGTAAAGATTTAATAAACAGTAATTGGTAAGGCCCTTCTAGTTACCTTTATGTTAAAGTTAACAATGAGTAACAATGAAGAATTTGTATAGATTTAGATTAGGTTTCAACTATCAATTAGTGGGCAAGAGGTCAGAATAAATCGGGCATTAATGTATGTTATTATTAAGATGTACCAGAATAACATTAAAAATCATAACTTCAGCAAAATTCCATGATTTTATATTTGTGAATAATCATAACCGCGTTTAAATGAAAATAAATTGTGGAAAGATTTTTCTTAACTTTTAATTCAAATCTTTAATAATCTTTTCAACAATTTTTCCAATTATATTCAATTTAATTCTTACAATTTTAATTGAATTAATTAAATAATTATTTTTAATCTTTGAAGTAAGTAACATTTTTATGTGATTTTATTCTCATTGTATTGTACATGTTCTCCTTGGAAAAATATAATATTTTAAAATTGTTAAAATTAAATAATTTTTCTTTTGATTCAATAACAAAGAAATAAAGTTATAAAATGAAATGAATTGAATTTATATTACTTTTCAGACGTTCACCTATGTAGTCACGTACAATGTTGATTCTTTGTATTGTTTAAACTCAAAAGAATAGTGTTTGAATTTTTAGTTTATGAATAAATACATAGTAGTTTTTATGTTCATACACGTATATAACATTTTCATATAAAATAATTTTTAGTTTACTTGCTCTTGAATTATACTTACACAATTAACAACTGGTGGTAATAATGATGCAGATATTGCAACACCAATTAAAGGACCGACAGCACCTTGTAATAATGCAACTGCAACTCCAGTACCAGAAGTTAAAGCCCATACTACACCCATCCATAATGAACGTACATTACCTCTGAAATACGAAAACTTTTAATGTAATTATATCAGAATTTTTTATGTACATACATACGAGTATGTATGTACATATTTTTAACAAGAGAATGCATAGAAAAAATAATTGAAAAGTTAAAAAATAAAAAATTACTACGTATATAGAACTTTATTATAACACGATATTAATCAAAAGTTACACAAGAGAACAGTTTTTTAACTAATGTTTGTACATTTGAGTTGATGTTTGACAGTTTGTCATTATCATTATCATCAAAATCGTAATTAATGTATTCTAAAAAAGCGCATTCTTGTTAAAGCAAATTCTCAAGTTTTTTAATCTCATATGTAAAATGTTTGCTTTCTATACATATACGCACTTATATGCATATATTTATAATATGTTTTAAATTTATTCCTTTGTTTATATTGTATTTACTTTGTTATTTCATTTTCAAAACCAGTAGACTAAAATAATTATTTACAACGTTGAAAGTCCTTTACACATAAAAAAAAATTTAAAAAAAAAATGTTCACATGGTCTTTATAGTATAAAATGGTATTTTATAATATGATTTTTCCCATGAATTTTTCTTTTCTGTTTTTGTTTTTTTTTTTTTTTTTTTTTGTTATTTCTTTTCTGCATTATTTTTTCCAACAAATATTAAAGTCATTATCGAGTGAAAGTTAGTGAAGATAAAGAGTAAAATAAAAACCATAAAAAATTTAAAATAAAATTAAAATAAAAGTTTCAAAGTTGCTTCTTTTTTTTTTTTAAGAAACAAAATATAAAATCCATACACGTTTTTCTTTAAAATAATAATAATTCAAAAAGGCATTCAAAATATCATCACTTGAATAACAATTTTTAAGAATTATTTAAGAAAATAAAAGAAAGTTAAAGGGGGTAAAAAAAAAATACATACATTCATACATATATATAATCCATATAGTCACGTTTATATAAATCATTCTTCTTCTTCTTTCATTTTGATTTTGTTCATTGGCTTTTTTTTTGTCTGTCTAACATTTAGTTTGAAAACATCATATCACACTTCATCAATTTATTATTAATTTTTTTTTCTTTCTTTCAATGAAAGTGTATATTATGTATGCACATACAAAAATGCATTATATTTTGTTACTTATACAAAATATACAAAAATATAATAATAATAGAAAGAATACGAATTTGAATACTTATGCATTTTATGTGCATTTAAAGTACATACTTGAATTAAATTTCATCATCAGTATTAAATATGTACATACATATATGTATGTATGTATAGATACAGGTGTAATCATATATACATATGTATGTATGTATGCACACTTGTATACATTTGGAAAAATTTTAAGCTATTCAAGTGTGTAAAATTTTACTTCAAATTGCAATCATCATAAACTTTTATGTAATGATAAAAATGTTGAAAAGGTTAATGAAGCAAAAAATTTAGAAAATTGTATATGAATTTGAAATGAAATTGTGTATATGCAATTCACATATGAAATAAAGGATGAAGATGGATTAAAAAAAAAAAAAAAATAGTAATAGTAATAGTAATAAAAATAATAAGAAAAAGGAAAGAATAAAATGAAAATCTAGTTCACCAGGAAAAATGTCCTCGTAAATAGATGTGAGCAAAATGGGAGTATAGATGTGACAGGTATGTAGGTATGCCCAGTCATCCCAAAGCAAGCACAGTTAAGCTAAAGAAAGCCCATTGTGATACCACACAAAAAAGGGAATCAAGCTGGATGATTAAAACCTTTTTGAGCTTGTAACAAAACCATACAATTTCCTAACTGATGCTCTCTTTAGACAATCTTTAAAGACGGCTACCCCTAAGAGCCTAGTTGTATTATTGTAGTTCTCTTTTTTATACATATTATATAAATCCGAGATTGACTTAACATTATTATTTTTTTCAATTAATTATTTATAGTTTATTTAAAAATTATATTTAAAAAAATATTTCTTTTACCTTCCTTTCATTTCCTCAGTTGGCCAATCAGTAAATCCCCATGGCATTTCAGTTGTACCCAAAATTAATCCAAATATAAAACCAAATAAAAGTGAAATAAAAATTCCAATAAGTAAAGATATGAAGCCAACTTTCTAAAATTAAAAAACAAAAAAGAAATCTTTAAAATTATTGAGAAAAAAAGTTTTAAATGGCGTGTACTTAAATTAAACTGACAATTTTAAATACATATGTACATGTGTACGTATGTATTTTTAAATTATGTACATAAGTACATATGCACGTACATAACAAAATTCGCTTATATGTATCTATGCCTAGAACATGATATTTGAAATGTTTTTAATAATAAATTTACTTCTGTACTCACGTATACATACATATGTATATACATGTTTATTTAATTTTTTTTAATTGCTTACATTTATTCCATTAAACAAAACATGACAAAACATACATAATATAAAATACCACATTAAAATTTTACATTTCGCATGTTAAATTACCCACATTACTGTTTCATTTAATTTCAGTTCAGTTTAATTTTACATTGAATGGCAGATATTAAATGTGATTTTCTCAATAATTTTCATCATACATTAAAATAATTTAAAACCACAGGAAAAAAAAGGATCTACAAAAATCAAAAATAAATCAAAAAGAATGAAAAAAAAGCAGAAAAATAAAATAAAATGAATTTAATTGTATTTTCCTTCTTTATTGTACGATAAGTATATGTACTTTTGTCAAGCCTGTCAAGTATGTATGTACATACACACAGTACATCCTGTGTTGTACGTGTACGGAACAAAATTTTCTCTTTTTTTTTTTTTTGAACAATCAACACGTCAACTTGAAATCATTTGTGTCAGTTAACTTCACTTGTCATTGAATTTAATATTTACCACATTCCTTCACTTCAAATAATAACAATAATAATAAAAAAGTTTCTTAAACATTTTGTTGTTGTTGTTGTTATAAATAGAAAATAAAATTTTCTTTATATTTTCAATTGTTATAATGCCTAGAATAAATTCCATTCTACACATAAAAAAGCATACATACATGTGTGCATTTAAAAATATACATATAAATATATCTATAGTTACAAATACATGTGACACTTTTAACGTGTTGAAAAACTTTAACTGCTTAACTCTTTTTTAAGAAATACATAAAAATTAAAGATATTTTTTCATGATTTTTGTAACATGGCTTATGTACTTGGAATTTGATTTTTTTTTTCTATTATTATTATTTTTACTTTTTATTTTCTAGTTAAACACAAATAGAAACAATAAAAAATATATATGTATGTATGTATATTACATTTTATTACATTTTCATTATTTTTACGGTAGTAAAATTTTATATTATTTTTGTAATCAATTAAAAGCAAAAATATAAAATATGAGAATATGTTATGCCATGATAACTGGTATAATTAATTACGTACATGTACGTATGTATGTGTACATATATTTTATACATGCACGTATACGTACGTATATGTACATAAGTGAATGAGTATAATTTGCACTATCGTTAAAAGTTTAAAAAATTTTCAAAATGAAAATAAATTTTACGTATTAGTAGTCGTATTTTCATCATTAAATACACGGTTCACTTTCATTTTTCTTACAATTATATACTTTTATTAATATACGTGTATATTAACATTTTGGTGTTATTATTGTGGCTTTTCATTTATAATCTTCTATATAAAAAGTACTTATTTACGTATATGATGAGCACTTACGTGTGCGAATTTTGTGGTACAATACAAATTGTAGTTAAAAAAGATAGGATTCTATCGTCATAAAAGAAAAAAAAAAATCTTATTTTGAGTTTCATATTAATAAAACTTTTTATTATTTGAATATTCACTTAATTCTTGTGAAACCACTGTTTTCCTAAATAATTTAAAACGTATTACGTACATGAATTTTGAATATTTTTGTACATATATGTATATATGTATGTACGTGAATAAAGGTATACAAATATGTATACATGTATCCACGTTTCTATATGAAAACATGTGTGATGTATGTAAATATAATTATAAAATGTGCTAAACTGTTTTAAAACAACTGATGCAGAAATGTATTTAAACTGAATAACTAAATAATATGTTGCATTTATGTATTTCTTTAGCATGATTATAGAATCAAATATCAAACAATGATGAAAATAATTTCAAAATGTAGAACTAAGATTATCGTATAGTATACGTGCGTTTAATGAAACATAATCGTATAACATATTTTGAATCCTTTGAATGCAATAGATACATTATAAAGAAATAAAATTTATTGTGTATTACAGAATACTTTGCTTTTGAATTTGAATTTAACTAATAATCAGTAATAATAATCACTTCTAAGTAAATAGTAATGCAAACCATTATTAAGTACAATTTAATGATTTTTAATGTTTTCAACTACATTGAATATATTGAAAATTATTTTTAAAAAATAATTAATTAAAGAATACATTTATCAAATTTATTGTACACGTAAACATTTTTAAAAAAGGAATTAAATGCAATTATTATCTTCATCAATAAACATAAAGGATTAAAGCATGAACAAGACAACATTGTCAATTTGTCCTACTGGAAAATTGTCAATACGTGGCTATAATGCCCTACCTTCACATACTCTTTAAGAAAATTAAATTTAAATCGATAAGTTATTTAACTTCAAATAGTTTTATCATTTCTTCATTACAATCCACATACCAAATGTGTATGCACATATGTACATATAAAAATGAAAATGTGAATATATAGAGCTTATACACTTTCAACCCATAAACTTGCTCGCAATAAATTAATACATAAATATAATTTTATCATATCTATTCTACATCATATTCTATGCAGTTCTATGTTTAAAAAGTGTAAAATAGAAAAAAAATAATAAAATAGAAAAAAAAAGGTTTTTTCTTCACATGAATCTTTTTTTGCTCTTAATTTTCAGTGAAATGCACAAAAATTTCTAAGTGGCCAAAATGTCATAAATGTCACAAATGTCATAAACGGATATTTTATTGCAATTTTATAAATATTTATATGCACATTACATACATATACCATAACATCTATGTATGTGTGTATTGCATATTTCAATAAAAAAAAAACATTATTGCAAAAAGAATATAACAAATTTTCTGCCAAAAATTTTTTTTCATCGACTTTTTATATATGTATATACATACATACATATGTAGGTATAGTACAAGTACACTAGAAATGTACAAATACATAAACGGACATGCATACTAGAGTTGCATTTTGCTTTTTAAGTAGATAACAACCAGTAAATCTCTTGCTGTTTAGATTTGTTAATAGTTTATGGTTTATGAATATGATAAAAATATTTTCATCACCAAATTTTATTTCTATTGTGTTTTTTATTTATTTCATATTTTTCTTTCTTTTTTTTTTTTTTTAAATTGAATAATAAATCATATTCGTTTATATGAATTTACCATTAATTCACGATCTGAAATTATTGTACCAAATGTAATTGACATAACTGGTCCCATAAGTGGTGATACTAACATTGCTGCTACAATATTTGGTGCATTATTTTCGACCAGACCTAATGCAGCTAGAGAACTTAAAAAAAAAAAAAAGAAATAACAAAAAATTGAATCAAAATATTTCAACAAATAAAAATATCTACGTATACATATGTATCATTTTATATTATTATTTGAATTGTTCAACAATTTATTCAATAGAAGAGTGTAAAGCATTAAAATATATAAATATATTATGAGTGTGTGCCTTTTTCCTGGAAAATCCTGTTAAAGTTCCAAAATGCTAAACTACTTCCAATTCAACTCCAATTTAGCATTTTGCTATTGCTTAACTGCAATCCGCACATACTCTCTATGTACTCATGTTGTGCATATTATATATGTACATATGTACAGGAAAATAAATACTTGAATGCTTAATGTTTTTAATAACGTAATATTTACGTCATAAGAAAAAAAAAGTATATGTACATATGCAAACAATATTTATTTGTACTTATAAGCATTATTCAAACTAATATATTATTTTATAATAATTAAAATGAATGAAAATCTTAAATCATGCATAAATAAATTGAATATTAAATATATGAAAATATTATTTTAACACATTTTAAAAATAATAATAAAAAAATAAAAAACTTACTCAGCTGTCACAATCAAAAGTATATAATCAAATGATAGAGAACCACCAGCTCTAACTCCATCGACCACCTGTTTTACAGTCAATTTGGATTTTATTGATTCAACAAAATTATTCCATTTGGAGAGCTCTTCACAACCATCATCATCACTGTTATAACAACAATATTATATAGTAGAAAATATCATATTGTATTTGTTCATAAATATATGTACATATCTACTTTTGCATAAAAGAGTATTTTCATAAAATATATTTAAGTATATATAATAGAATGAAGGATTCAAAAACAGTTTTATTCAATATTTTTTTAACAGTTATCATTTATATTTATTTAAATACTTAAAATAAAAAAAAATAAAAAATAATAATAGTGTTTTTCGAAAATATAATTTATGATTACGGTACTTACTTATAAGCACATATGTATGTACATATGTATATTTATAAAATAAATAAGGATTAAAATAAACTGAATGGTTTGAATTTTCTTTATACACTAATCATTAACTGTATATTATGTTCATATGTACAACTGGTATAAGTATTAATATAGCTGTTGCCGTTAAATAAAAGCTTTATACATACATGCATGTACAAATACATACAGACATATATGTATAAATTTCTATTTATACATATATGTATTTTATTTCAGAATGAAATTCATTGAAATGTAAACTAATTTTTCTTCCAAAGTACTTTATATTATGTATTTGACATTCTATAGAATTACCTCTATTTTGTATTTGTATATAAAATCAAAACTTAATTACATTTTAAATTTTCAATACGTACTGGATCATTAACTGTCTTTGTTTTATTTAAAAATAAAGGAATATTTTATTACAAAATTCAAAAAAGAAAAACAAAGTAATTTAACGTCTAATAACATTTTATGTACGTAGTGTACATACGAGAAGGATTGTTTTTAATTTGTTTATTTTTTATTTATTTTTTTAATTTTTGTTTTAAAATAACGAATTTTACTCTTTTTAGAATAAAAAAATGTGAAATAACTGTATGTATTGCATATTAAAATTTTTTAATAATATTCTAATATATTATTATACATACTTTAAATTACATATGTATAAATAGGATTGCCACTGAGGTGTACTTATACCAAACTTGGTATATTTTTTATACTTTGTATCCTGGTTTATCAATTTCTTGTTTGATATATTTCTGACGATTTCTCAGTACTTTCTTTATTATGCCGATATGTTCTTTGCAAAATAACTATTCGATATTTTTGTATTAAATTATTGCATCAAATGCTAAGCATACATATTTGATTTTAATAAATTTTAAATTAATGAAATTTCAGTAAATACACATCAAAAGTTTTTTTTTTCTGATTTCGAAGCACCGATTAAGCACGTTATCAAATGTGATTTAAAAATGATAATAATTTTGTATAGGAAAACGGAAATTTAGAATAATTTTGGTATATTTTCGACGGAGAAAGTTAATATCCTTGAATGGTTAATTTTGTGTCCTCAATTACAGTTGTGTGACAACACTAATAATATACTATAAAAATATGAATATCTTCCTTGAGGCTTTATTTCAAATCGAAATAATCAAATGAGTTAAATTGAATACAAACAAAATGAATTAAATTTACTACATTCCAAAAAAGTTCCAAAAAAAAGTGAAAGAAAGAAATTGGATTTCTATTTTATTATTTGTTGTTTTTCTTTTTAAATATTATCATGAACATGTAACCTACACATACAATACAGAAAATATACGTATATCATGTACATCTACATAAATAAAAAAGAAAACATCAAAAACTAAATTAAAAAAATTTTTTTTATTCGATTATATTCATAAAAAATAAAAAAATGAAATAATTTTTTTTTTTTTTAAATTTTTCTACCATGAAAAATAAATGAGAAAAAAATTCAATAAAAATCAAAATGAAAAACTTACAAAATAAAAATTTATAAAATTTAAAACTATTATTTTTTTGTTCTATACGGAATTCATAAAAATAATATAACAAATTCATACAAAAAAATGTATGTACTATATATGTACATATGTATTTAAAATTTATTCTTATAGAAAGTCAAAAAACAAAAAGGAAAATGGAGTTTTTCACAAAAAAATTCCAGTGAAAAATTTTCATTCTATTTGTTTTTTTTATTAAAACGAAAAATGAAAAAAATGATAGAAAGGGAAAAAAGAAAATTTTTTTGTTATCTTTTATACTGTGTAAGGTATACCTATGTAGGTACTATTGTATATTTTTGAACCTTTCCACTTTTTTTAAATTGTTCAACAAAATTTTGTATTTCATTCTTTTGAAAAACTTTTTTCTCTATTTAATTTTAAAATTTATTTATTTTTTTATTGCATATGTAAATGATTGTTGATACGTATGTATATACACAACGTACAGACTAGATGTATCGTGAACGCATATACATTCATATATGGATGGATAAACAATATGGTGTATGCGTACGTGTTAAATTATTTGCATTGCTCTGAATTTTATTAAAACAATAGTGTATAAAGAAATTATTCATTCAAAATTCGTTTTATGAAAAAAGAAAATTATTTTTCCAGTTTATTTCAGTAGGGAAAAAAAATTTTTTTTTTTGTTTTTTTTTATTTTTATTATTTTTTTTAATTTGTAAATAATTTACATTTCTGCCAAATTGTACATACTAATACCCCACAGCTAATACAAACAAATGATAAAAGATATAAAATTGTTTTATGAATAAATGCAAAAGCAATGCCAAAATTATGTAAATAAAAAATTAAATAATTGGTGTTGGGGTGAACTAAGTACAAAACAAAAATAAACTTTTTAATTGTTTAGATATAAAAGACTAAATTTTCGGAAGAAATTTCTTCCATTTCTTTTAAATTATTACCTCCACATTTTTTAACTTTTTTGGTAAATAAATTAAAACTCTGTGAACTTATTTTTATTTTTTCATTTAATTTTTTTATCTTTTACTTTCAATTCATTTTGCAATTTTTAAAAAATAAAAAAAAAAAAACAACTGGATCTCGGAACCCTTAACAGAAGTGAAAGTTCATAGAAAATCCCATATATTTTTCAATAAATTAGAAACAATTGCTGCCGTATAAATGGCCGCTGTTCTAGTTGTTAAACTAAAAACAGCAAAAATTTTGTACTTTGAATTTTATATAGCGATATTTCTTTTTTGTTACCTTGATTTGTAAAGCTAATAAAATTTCAATACAATTTAAATACTGAATCAGCATTCAGCTCAGTTCTGCATTGTTTATTAAAATGCAAAAAAAAAATGTACATCCCAAACTGCACAGAAATAACATACATTGGCAAAGTGGTGACCGGTAAATTTTCGTTACATCGATTTTACTACCCATTCTGAAGTGCTGTAGTCTTGTATACGCAGCTAGAGAAGTTTCTTTTCAATAAACCTCATTCATAATTTTTCCAATTGTATCATATTTGAATATCAAATACACACGTATACCTCATTAAAAACCAAAAAACAAAAAAAAATGTGGAAAACAATTTATGAGCAGTCAATTTTCTAAACAAATGAAATTTAAACACCCAAAACTGAACAAATTGAATTTCTAAATTGCTATCAATTACTTTTATGAATGTGTGAAAACCTAAAACCATATATAAACCTAACGTAAGTGAAATATAAATAGTCTCAAAATTGCAGCAAGTTGAAAGATACCTGTGCCAAATTAAATTCAAGGATCGTTATATGAACATACATATAAATGTGTTCATCTATGTATGTATACATACACATTTGTACACTCTGTTTATTTAAAGTTTTGTGTACTTTACATGACATTCATACACACAAATGTGCATTTCTATATACACTTAGTACATAAACGTTTTCAAAATGCAAAAAAATTCCATGTTCATATAATTTTACCAAATAGATTTTCTTGGCTAGATAAATTTCTGTCACAATCAAACATCTATTTTTTTTTTTTTTTTTTTTTTTTGTATTTGAAAGCTTCTGTATAGGATTTGAAAGATAAAAAAAAAAGGATTTGAAAAATAAATGTTTCATTCATTTTTTTATTTTCAACTAAAACAAAAAACCCTTTAATGGATAATTAAATTATCAGTTTTTTGTACAAAAAATAGAATGAGCTAAAAAAAAAAGAATAAAAAAGTTCTTTATAATGAAAGGATTAGTGTCTTCTTTTTATATGAACATACATATAACATATAATCACGATCTACCACAATTTTTACAAATTTTCCAATTTTACCATATTTACCGCGAACAACAACACAAAACCTACTAATTTTTATATGTACACAGATTTTGTTAATTCAAATTTATTCAATGTATTGTAAAGCAATCAAATAAAAGTATACACACTTACATATGTATATGTGTGTATTTTTTTAATGACTGTTAAATTATATTTTCCTAAAACATACAAAACACCATTACATAGTAACACAAACTTTTCTGTTTTCTGATAAACATTTAAGATAATTTGAGAATAATTTAAAAAACGTTGGAAATTTATACTTGAAAAGTTTGAAAATATTTCTGTACTCGTATTGAAAGAACGTAAGTGCTCGTAAGTCGTACATATGAATAGATTCATAGTACATTATATGTACTATATGTAAAAATCATTGATGGTAATTTACTTTTTATATTAACAATTTTACCAAATTTTTAAAGGAAAAATTTACTAATCTTTTTATCACAAAACTAGGATACTGGCAAGAATCTATACATTGAAGTTTACGTACGTATAGTGAAAATCATGTGGTATGATGTGATATATTATAGACATACTTTAGATTTTCTCTTATTATTATGGTATTTAACTTATAACCAACAATATAAAAAACAGATTAACTTCTTTTGTATCATAGTCATAACTATCACGAAGTGAAAATATAAAATAATTTGTTGAATAATAGGAAAGGAAAATGCTCTTTTTACTAAAGAAAATTTATTTTACCCTAGAGCTGAGAATATCATACATACATATATTATAATTTGTTCATTTTATGTTACATACGATAAATATGTATATAACATTAAATTTATCTACACACATGTATAAAAACATAAATAAAAGGACAAAATAGGAAAACAAAATGTGTGAAAACGATTTATGTATATCCTTAAATGCACAGAGAACAAAGTATATAGTATATTGTAAAAACAATTTCTATAGGTGTAGTGCATTTTGTACATCTCATATACATATAGTTCACATACTTATAGTTACATTTATCATAAATACAAGAGAATATAATGAATAAGAAATTGTACCATTGTTTAAATAAAGTGACGCTCGAAAAATGGCTAAAAGATTATAACAACGGGAATTTCTACAATCTTGTATGCTTTATTGCTGTTTACATTGTAATTGTTATTCTGTGAAAAAGCATTCAAATTGTACAAAACATCATATTTAAATATGTATTATAAAAGCACATTCACAAGGTATATTTCATACGTATATACTCAAATATGTACGTAAGTGAATGTATATGCATATACGATATGTACTCACCTGTCTTCTAAAGCGTTCACAGCATTTGTAAGTGCATCGTAACTAACACTACATGGTAGAACACTGAAAACAGAAAATAAAAGAAACAATATATATAAAAAAAACAAGCATTTTGAATAAATTGCAAAAATTATTAGACCATGCAAATGTAACTATTTCTAACATAATGAGATACAAAATGTAACGTATATTATGTATAAATGTAATGTATAGAAATGCATGGTCATACAATGAAAAAAAAATAAATAAATAAAGCTTAATTTATTATGTGTTTTAAACTAAATGATATAAAACTATGTAACTTCTATTGTATTGCAGTTGATAAAATGAAAAATAAAAATGATATATTACCATTTTTAACTTATGAATTACTTAAATGAAAAATAGATTTTAAATACTCTTGAGAGATTTAAAACAAAATTTGAATGTGTTAATAAAATGTTTTTCTATATTGTTCCATGATTATTTACATGTACATGTGTACATTTCGTATGTGTATCGTATGTAGGTATATAATTAAAAATTGGCAAAGATATGTAGAATTACAAAAGATTTTCAAAAATATTAAGTAGCTTTAGAAAAACTCGTAAGCTTTGAAATGGGCATTTTTGAATGAAAAGTTGTTTAATCGCTATTTAAACGATGTTTTAAGAAAGCATGAAAATAGAATAGAGTTATATAATAAAAATGAGTTGCTCCATAATATGTATTTTAATGCATGTACATATGTACATACGTACATACGTATATATTCCAGTAACACTTAAGCGCTAGTTATATTACAACAATGAAACATTTTGTCATAACTAATTGCATGATACACACATGGAAATTTTTGTTTTTTGATTTTTTATTCACATTATGTCACATTTATAAAAAATTTCCAAAAGATTACGTGAATATATTAAAAAAGATTTGTTATGTAACTAATATTAATTTACAACAAAACTTTATGTAATATGAATTAAGTGCAATACAATAGCTGATGATGCTACATATTTGTATCTCATTTACGTGAAATTTGTCAAGAAAACCAAAAAATGTTTTTGTCGATTTAACATGAAAGTATACATATTGTATTCAATCACAGAAATTTTGCATATGAATGTAAAATGTATAAATTAAATGTAATGTTTAACTACTAGAAATATTTTTATTTTTACCTGACACTGGAATTAAATTTTGTTCCAATACCTAATTGTGTGAGACAATGTAATGTTGTTTCACATGGTTCACCGGATTGTAATGGGAATACAACATGATAATAATTACCCTTTTTATCACTTGACCAGGTAACATGATCGATTTCAAGTTTTGTTAAAAGTTCTTCAAGTATCTGCAAGCAAACAAAAAAAATATTCTCATGATGATATATTAGAAAAAAAAAACTGTATATTTCAAAAGTTGTAGCTTAGAACCTAATTTCTGCATCAAAAGTAAAGATACATTGATACACAATAAAATACAATGTGATATTCTTTTTGATAAAATGATAAATCCACATACAAATGTTTATACATAGGTACATTGTCTGTATATTGTCTGTAATGTGAATGTGAATTTTGAAAATATAGTGAAAACTTTGTCTCGTTATGGAGAGACAAAACAAGGACACAGCCTTGAATTTTCTAACAATACATCATTTTTATTTTTACAAAAACAACTTGTGAAATAGATAACAAATCGCAGAGTATTTTTTTCGTCTACGTTGCGGTACTATAACGGTGATAAAATTAACCATCATTTTCTGTAACAAAATGCACACAAAAATGATGCATTGAACTGATCACAAAATTTTTTATCTGTACATACTAAATTCTGAAATTATAATTTTTCATATATTTTCAAAAAAATAAGATAAAAGGCTGTTCTCGGTAGAATGTGTCCGTTTATAAAAGGATAGATACATTTTTATACTTTTTCATTACTGCACGCTTATAGAGGTGTCCTATTAAAAATAATTTCTATTGAAGGAAGTTTCACTGTAAAATTAAGAGCCATGGAGTAAAAAGAACGTATCGCGTAGATGTAATTTATTTTATTATTATTATTGTCTCCTAGATTATTATTTCAAAGATTTTTATATTTTTCTTATATAACATAAATATTTTTTTTTCTATTATGTTTTCGTGTATATCGTACGTACTTTATATGTACATACATAACATTTAATTATATTCCTCTACATTACTCTTATTTATTTTTTTTTTTAATTTAATATTTTATTTCAACTTACAAAGTTTTGTTATTTTTATCTTTTGAATTTCAGTGAAGTTTATTAAATCATTCTTTTCTAAAATTTACATAAAACATGATAAATCTATAACAGTGTATCTAACGTATATGTATACATGCACATATTTAAGTATGCAATTAAAAAATAAATCATTCAAAATTTTTTATTCTTGAAAAAAAAAAAAAAAAAAAAAAAAAAATTCCGAGATTTTTATTTTCTTCTGTTCATTTTATGTTTTATTAATTTTTGTATTCTTTTTTCATTTATTAATTTTTTTTTCTCTGTTTTTAAATTTTATGTAACATTAAAAATTTTTTTTAAAAAATTCGTACAGTAATGAAATATCAAAATATGTATGTAGTACATATTTGGTAGTACATACATATAATGTACACCCAGGATTTCTTTTTAGAATAAAAATATACTTTTAAAATTTTCTTTTGAGAATCAAAACACATGAAAAAAATTTTTTTCATTTTTTTGTTTTAATATACTCAAAACACAACATTAGAAAAAATAAATAAAATAGAACAAAATTTTTTATATAACACAAGAAAAAAAATTTTTATTCAGAAACATGTTATCTTATTGTATTCTTGTCAGAAAAGAAAAAACGGAAAATAAAACTAAGAAAAATTTTTCTTTGTATGTATGTATATATTGCATATTGTTGTATATACGTATATAGGCTTTATAGAGTTAAGAGTATTGTTTGTGCACTGAATGGTGTAAAAGTTTAAGAATAATATTATTATGGTGTACTATACATTTATATTTACATGTACATATATATGAGCATCATCACATAAACAATGAAAAGAAATGAAAAATTATAGAAATAAAAATGAAAAGAAAAAGAAAAGATCAAAATAATCAAAATGAAGAAAACATCTTTGGTTTTTAAAGTTTGTTCTTTTTTTTTAATTTTATTTTTTCAAATGTTCACAGACATTATCCTATTTCATTGTTGTATCCTGAATTGTATAGGTAGTATCTATTTAAAAAAAAAAAATTCCCTAGAACTTTTAAAATACTTTTACTACACAGTATATTCTGAAGGACTTGAAAATTTTATTGCTTACCAGACAAAAAGGGTCAATAAAAAGTTTTTTAAATGACTATCTGGTACAGTATATCAAATAAGTATTATTATGAATTGTTGTTTTCCTTTCTCTTATTTCAAAATTAAGTGTTTATTGTTAAATTTTCTTTGAAAAGATTTTATAGACTTGAAAATATTCATTTTTTTTTTTTTTTTGTACTTTTTGTTTCCTCTGTAGCTTTTTTTTTTGTGTTAAGTTCTTTTCCACTATTTGATTTCATGTTTGGTTTTAATTTTTTTTTTTTTATTACTTATCTTTGTACTATTTACTTTGTTGGAGGAAAAAAAAACTGTTTGTGTAAAGGTATATGGGTGTTTGAGTTTTAAATTTTTTTAATGAATTTCAAACATAAAATTCATGTTAAGTCAATTAAAATTTTACAATTAAAATGATGAATGCGGGTCTGTTCGAAGTTTAAAACTTATGAGAGAAGTTTAAAAAGATTTTGTTTTTCTTTTGATATTCAAAACAGGTGAAAAGTTAAGGAGTTCTTATGTGTTTTTTTCGTTCGTTTAAGATTACTTACATAGTATATGTAGATATGCGCGTAACCCCAATATACCTAATTCGAATTCGAGTTCATCCCAATTTTAATGTCTCATATACAAAGATAATTCCAATTTTTTGAGCATATATTGTGTACATATATGGCAAATTTTCATTGTAGAGAGAAATGAGAAATATCATAATAATATATTAAAATAACAATATAAACAGTGTATAAATGACATAGGTAGTACGACAGAAGCGTACAGATGTTCTATTATATAGTTGAGTAATGTATATATACGTATACATAGGTATATAGGTAAAATCCAAATTGCTAATTTTGATCGTATACACGATATACAAATTTTTGGGAAAATTCCGTTTTAATTCGAATCATTTTTCATCGCATATACGTACGTATAGAATATTAAATTTCTTGAAGCTTTCTTGTGAACAATTAAAACTAAAATTTATTTTAAAAAAAATGAAGTTTAAAATATGTATGCATGTAATAGACACACAGTTCAAGTAAATTAGGTTCTATTTCAATGGTTATTACTACTACTACTTATCATTTACTGGATAATATGCCATTAACATATGAAAATTTAAAGTAGGTACATAAGAATTTAAAAATTACAAGGATTTAAAAATTACTTAAAATATCAACTTTACATTAATGTTATACGTATTCATATTATTATCAGAACTTACTTTTTCCATTGGAACAATAACATTTAAATTATCTCTATTGTGCTGATGTGCAATATCACGAGCTCTTCCCCTTTTTCCTACACCGCCACGACCAATACCACCACGTCGCTGTTTATATGCATTCTTTTCACGTAATTCAACCTCAAGTCGAAGTATAGCATTATTCTCTGGAAGATTGATGTTCAGGTTATTACCTCCACTTCCACTGCTTGTAGGTGGTACAGATGATGATGGTGATGGATGTTCATTATTATCCCATTTTTGTCCTGTTGCATGAATAAAAACAACAAAACATTCATATGTATATGCATATATTACCTTTTTTTAAATAAATTTTCTTTTTAAATGTGCACATGCATACATATGTATGTATCCTTTTTTACATGATTTGTTTCATTTTTAAAAACAAAAAATACAAGAAAGAAAAATATGAAAAATGTGAAATTTTGTAAATATATCACATAGGTAAAATAGTTAATATACGTATGTATGTTTGTATGTATGATGCGACTTCAAGTGAACTTTTTCTTTAATATCGATTTTACTGCATGTAATATAACAAAATGTGAATATAATTCTGTACATGAAAATTCTGTTTTACAAAATGTAATAACATAAGATATGAATGTGCTCTGTATATACATATGTAACGTTTTTTTTACATAAATTGCATATGAATATGAAAAAATATATAGCTTGAAGAAATTTAAAATTTTATGCACAAATAGACTTGCATATATTATTTTATTTTTATTTGTTTTTTTTTTTCCTTTTATTTTTATTTTTTTCAAACCTTTTTAAATTTTAATACAAAAGTAAATATCATATGTACGTGACATAATATGATAAAAAATGCGCGTAGAGCTGTGTAGATTTACTTTTAGATTTGTTTTTCTTTTTATTTTTTATTGTGTTTTCAGAATATACATATACGTATGTGTAGTTAAAAACCGTGTTTACAAAATGTACGGTACAAAACATAAATTTAATAAAATACATATTTATATAACAATGCATGAATTCACATTATATATAAAATTTATAAAAGTGTGCAATGGTTAAGTTCGCTTATACACATATACAATATGTACATCTATATAATTGCACATTTTTTCGAAAATGCATACATATCATACACATTTGAAAAAATTAAAATTAAAAATTACAAAATGTATGTGTATTGTACATTTGTGGCAAATATACATAAGTATGTAAGTACATGTTGTAGTTAATTAACTTCTAAGAGCTAAGAAAATGTTTTAATTTTAATTTCCTCTAAATTCCTTTTATTGTTCGTAAAATGCAATCTATGTACGTATTTACATACTGTTTTCTATATAAGCACTTTTTATTTATGTATGTGTTTGGAGCGATATGTAAATAAAATAGTTTTCTTATTTGCTAACATTCAATATTATTAACAAAGTTATTTTACAATTAAGGATATTGGAATGCTTGTTGAAAACATTTTATATTATACATCGCAACCACATACGTATGTTCTAACTGTGAATTTTCAGAATCATATCAATATTATAGAAAATTTTCCAAATTTATTTTTTAACATGATAGTAAAGCAATTTTCTTATTGATAGTAAAATATACAATATTCTATCATGTACATATTATTGAAAATTGTGTTTCATTGTTTTATTGGCAAAAATTATTATGTACATAATATAACACTAATTCATAGGTTCTTCTTATTTTTATTTCCTACATTTTATTGTACAACTTTATATATTGTTTTTACTACGTGTACATACATATATACGTATGTATGTATGTATGTGTACATATGACACCCATAAATTCAATGTTGATTTATAAAGATAATAACAGTATAAATATGACAAATTATTGTATATTTTTCAATTTGTAATTCATATTTATTTTTTCCATTATTTAGGTATAAATTGTTTATTTTTGCTTATAATAATATATTGAGATATTCTATCTTAGAAAAAAAAATTTGTATCCTTTATATTCTTTTGTATTATTTTTTATCATCGTATTTGCTTGAGAGAAATAAAATGTAGTCAAGTTCAAAATTACAAAAAAAAAAAAATAAATAAATAAACATGAGATCTATCGATGAGTTTCATAATGTCTTAAGTTTCAAAATGTACTGTGAACGCTTCTAAAATACATTATTAAGTCAAACGCATTTTTTTTTTTTTTTGATTCAATGTATATCTGTGATATTGTACAATTTTTGTATCAAAATCTATCACAAATAAATTTTTTCGGCATTTTGGAACTCACTATGTATACCTACACAGATTATATGTACGTGAAGCATATGTAGAAAAAGAAAACTATTGGCAGAAAGAAAAAACAAAATTTATATTTTGTAAAGGATATAAAAAAATTTTTTTTTTTTATTTGATTTCAACTTTTACGTATAATTATTAACATCAATAAATAATTTATTTATATATATATATATTAGATACATAAATACATATACAGTGTGCAGTATAAAAAAATAAATATATTTTTTGTTGTGTTATAAACATTTACGCTTTGGCAAATTTTTTACTCAAAATAATGAAAATATAAAAAGCAAAAATACTTTTTTTTTTGCTTTGTTTTTCATTAAAAAAAAAGCTTCGAAATTTTATTTTATATTGGTACAATAAAACACAAAGAAAAAACAGAAAATTTATTTTTCGTTTTACACAAAATCAAAATAAATTTCATGAATATTTTAACAAATAATAATAATGTAGGAACAAAAAAAATATTGGAAAAGCTGATAGATTTGTATTCAATTTATCACAATTTTTCCGAAAAAAAAAAAAAATATATATTATATAAAATTTTTTCTTCTTTGTATATACAATATATTTTGTCAGAACACCAAATTTTATTTATTGCTATACGAATAAGGAAAATCACAACAACAACAACAACAACAAAAAACAAAAATGAGAAAAAAATAAATTTTTTGAGTGAATGAAATTTCTTTCAATGTACATATCCTCGTACATATCATATCAGGATATGTGTAATACACATTTGTACATACACTTTTCTAAATTGTACGTACCATCTATAGTATGTGTATAAAATTTTGCTTTTTAACAAAAATTTATGAGTTTGTGGTTTTGTATTTTATGCATACATGATTGTTGATAATTTGAATTCTGATTTGTATCATCATATAAGTACAGTAAATATTTGTAGTAAATTTTCATCACTAACGTACATATTTTATGCACATACATATATGAATATGTATATATGTATTTAAGAAAAGAAGCGTTCATATATTTTTGAATTGAATAAACGTAATTTTATCTCTGTATGAAAAATTTTTTTCTTCCAAAAATTTACACAAATGTCCTGTGTATGAATATACTAAATTACATCAAACACACTAAACGAGAAAAAATGAAACAAAAAATTAAATTTTGCCTGGTATTGTTTGTTTATACATACATACATATACTTATATGTAACATGCAATGTAAATTTAACGTAAGCAATAAACATACAATATTCTACTCAGATGTACATACAAATGAATTTAGTTAAAATGAGAATTTGTTTTTTTTTTTTTTTTTTTTTTTTGTTTTTGAGAAAATGTAAATTAAAAAGGAAAAATGTTTATTTGACCATGTTATATACTGAATATTATTTGTATAAAAAATTAAATTCCCTGAGGAAAATTTTTTTTTCTGATAAACATTATTAATTCATATTATATGCAAAAAAAAAAAAATTTTTTTTTTCATCCTTATATTGCAAAATGAATTTAACATTAAATAACTAAAAAAACAAAAACAAAAAAAAAAAAACATGAAAAGAAAATAAGAAATTTTCAGTTTACTAAAAATACAAAATAATGGTATTCTAGAATAATAATAAAAATACATTACAAAAGTAACATATACTGATAACATTACAAAATAAAGATACATGTATAATTAACATCAACACAAATAATATAATAAATATTTATGTATAATACACAAATGTATGAAAAAATAAATAAAAAATAAAAATCAAAATTTACCGTGAGTAAGTTCACGTTCAAAGTTCGCTGTTGGTACAACAATTAAAAATACCACTCCAGGCATATCCTTTGAATTTTCAATGTACTAAACAGTTAATAATAATTATATTTATATAATAATATTAGTAGTAGTAAGTATTAATAATAGTTACAAGGTGTTGAACTGTAAACAGGACACTTCACTGTTCACCAAGAAAAAATAAAATAATTTTCAATGATTGTTTGTATTATAATAAAAATACTGAAACAAAAATCTAATAATATATTTATGTATATATTAGGTATAGGTATATTGTTTATATTAATAACTCTATTCACTAAATAGTATATATATATGTAAAAGTTCAGAATTACACATACATATGTATAACAAAAAAGTAAATGAAAAGGTCACCAAGGAAATAACATCATGATACTGTTTGACAGTTAATTTTCCAAGGAATGGACACAGAAATAGAAATATGTACAGTTTAAATGTACCAAGTATATACATATAACATATGTATGTATATATAAATTGGTATATAAAAGGACTTCAATAAATAGAAAATTTCTTAAACAACCACAAACAATTCACATTATGAACCCATTTATGAACGTATATACAAGTATATATATTAGCACATATGTACATGTATTGTATATAATAGGTATGCTTCTATATAAAAATATTTTCCATCTATGTATGTATATATCGAAACGTATTTGTGCAATGTAATTAAATGGTTTGTCGGAAATTATTATATTATATAAGATAAAATTATAAATAAACACAATTATAAAAGTACAAATTTATTCTCAGTAACTTATATAAATGTTAATATGTTTCAATTAAAATAAATGAAGTGAAATACATATTAGCACAGTACGTTATAATGGTTAAATTAGAACTGAACTTCATTCATAGCGTATAGTGAAAAATTAAAGTATAAGTTAAATGAAAAAAACTAAATAAATAAATAAATAAATAAAGTGATTTTTGTAACATTCATTTGTTGTAATTTTCCTTGATATACATATGTATATAGATGTAATACAGTATAATTAGAGTGCATACGTGTATGTATGCACTTTCAGACAAAATATGAAAATAAAAAATCATATACCACACCTAATATGTATGTATGTGTACATATACATGAAAATGTGCAATTATTACCTAATGAATTTACCAGTTGAAATAGCTTTAAATCATGTTACATTTATTAATAAGTTAATTAAGATTCAATTAACTGAATAATATTAATTTGTTAAATGTAAAACAGTTCACATAGGTATGATAATGTGCATCATTCATATTTTTAAAAATAAAATATAATTCTAAATCAGTATAATAATAACATGTAAACTATAAAGTTGACAAGCACGATAAAGATTTTTTTTTTTTTTGTTTTTTTTTCTCCTTTTTTTTTTTAAATTTTATTAACACTATATTAAAATGCAGTAAAATGCAGTAAAAGCCATACAGAAAGTACATAAAATAATACCATTTCACATCATTGTACATTGCTGTTTAAATAAATTCATGTAGTTTTGTATGAAAACTTTAAGAATAGAGTAATACTTCTCATGAAACACATTTATTTGAAATTATGAGAGAAAGAAAAAGACTTATGTATTCCCATAAAAAGGCCTTAGTCGTATCAAATTATGTCGTATGTAATTAGTGTATAGAGTATAATGAATATTCTATCGCATACATATATACATCATAAAAATTCATGTTATGAATATACAATGTGGTCTTTGTTGAGTTGTTAATTAAATATCTTTTTATCCGTTGTCAACAAATTATTTTGATAAGTAAAAAGAAAATCAAACTAAAAAATTTACATTTACAACATGCAAAGTATAATATACTTTAAAATAAATGAAAAACTTTTAAAATAAACAGAATTTTAAATAAAGAAACTTTGAAATTATTGAAAAATGTATTTATAATAATGAGAAAAAAAAGTAAAAAATAAAAACAATAAAAAAACTTTTAAAGAAAAAAATAAACTAAAAATTTTCTATTTTTTCCATATGAAGGTATAAATTTACATAATGTTTAATATTTATTAACTAAATATTAAACGTTGAAATATTTTTTTAATTGTTTTTCTTTGTTAATATATATTTTTCTTATTTTTAGTTTTTTAAAGTTTCAACTTTTAAATTGAATGATAAGAAAAATAAATTTTATACTTAATAAAAAGTTGAATTATAATAAGAAATAATATCTTAAATTTTTTTTTTTTTATAAAAATAACAAACTATTTTCAAATTTACTTTCAAAGATGTTAAATTTGAAAGTCATTTTAAATAAAATTATACAGGATAAAAATCTTTGCTCTTATATATCCAAGTATGTAATTTGATATTAAAACAAAATTGGTTCCATAACAACTATCAGGTCATCTTATAAATTATACGAAATTTTATGACTTGTGATTTATGTATATTGAAACCATTTGTGGACAGCGGAATTAGTGAGTATAATCAAGTTGAATTTAATCAACACATTTACTCCCCAACCATTAGATTTGAGTCCATTAAACTTTCAAGTTTATGTTCATCTGATTCGATAAGCCTACCCAATCGAGGTCCATTACTTAAGGTGATATTCTGAGATCGAAATTTTTTGAACCACATACATATAAACTTGATTAATTGCAATCATATACTAGCAGGTACAGTGTATATCCCTTTTCGTGAGGAATGTTTTCCTTTGTCATTTATATTCTTCTTAATTATTTTTTTGTAAATAATAGAATGAAGTGAAATTATTCTTCCAAATTGTATTGTTTATATTCTTGCAATATAATAATCAACTTCCTTAAAAAAACATTTTGCGAATAACCCAAATTTCACGTTATTAATGGGATGATATATCTAATACAAATATTTTTTTAAAAAATTTACATATAAATTATAATATGTATTTATTTATCTAAAAATTTTCTTTCCGTCTAACGCAAATAAATTAAATTTATATTATATCAAAAGAAAATGTTCTTATTAAAATTAAACTCATATATTTTCCAATTTCTTAGAAGTAAAATACAAAATAACTCCTTTCTTTGTTGAAGAAAAATATTAAATAAAAATATGATGAAGATGGAAATTATTCAAAATATTTTTTTTAATAATGTATAAAATCTAAATTTATAAGTAATTTCTTTCAAAATATGGATATGATTTAATATTATACTATAGAACATTTTTGTATGTTTATGCATACGTGTGTGTGTTTTGTTTTCATTTTTTTAGAGCAATTTTTTTTTGTCCTGGTTATAAACATTTTGATTTAATTTCAATGTAAAATTTTAATATGCATACGTATTTGTTATGATGTATAAATATCTGTGTATGGATACGTGTATTGCATAGAAATTTCAATATTTTTAAATTACAGATATGTATTTCATTATTTATATTTTTTTATTTATAAAATTATTTTCATTTTATTTACTTTTACTTCAAATTTTTTTTTTTTAAATACATTCAATTTACATGAAATATAAACATGTTCAAATATATTAGGCAAATTTAGTGCAAGTTCACACATACACATAAATAATTTCTAAATTTACCAGAAAAATGTTGTCTTGAAATACGTAGTTTTCTCTTATATATTCCTTTTTCATCGTACATCTAATATAACATTTTATAACTGTTTTATAAATTGAGTATGTTGTCTTTATCTGTATATTTTTTACAACACATAATACATTAGTGTATTCGTGAGAAAGTTGTTTTTTATGCAAGTCAACGAATACATATTGCTAAATATACGCGCTCACATCCAGAGTACAAAAGTACATATATACATATGTATATATGCTTTCCTTAAAATGTATATTTACATACATCTACAGCTAGGCAGCCAGTAACTATCTGTGTACATTCACGTAGGTTATTATTCGAGATTTTTATTCAAATTCATACATGTACTTACATGTGTATATACAAAACAAAACCAGGTAATGTACACGTATGCAACTTTACAACAAAACTTTTTCAAGAAAACTTTCATCACATTTTCAACCAGGTAAAATAAGAATATTCTCAAAGGTATCGTTTGATGAAATCCAAAAAATTTCAATGGTAAACCCCATATTTTTAAGAATATATATACTATATGTACTATATATCACAGAACTTTCCTATAAAGTACAGAGTAAATATGTGTACAATATATATGTACATACATATGTATGTATGCATGTGTGTATTATTAATATATATTACTCTTGTGTATGGCACGTACTTATCGTATTCATGCTTACTTACATTTTCTTACATCTTAACCTGCATATTCTTATATAATTTGTAACAATAGTGTGTGTATGTACTTACATGTAAACAATACAATAATATATCTATATTTCAATAAAATATCTATACAATATAAAATGTTAAAAGTTAAAATAAAAGGAGCTAAAAGCACATATACACATATGTTACAGGTATTTTACATACTATATAGAAGGAAAAATTCATTGGCAAACTCTATGCATACTCGTATATCCAATATTTCCTTATACATATATTTGATGAATGACCGTGATTTTTCTTTTCTTCTCTTCATGTAAAGTGTTAAGTTATTCATTTTCCTTATAGGTATTTTATTCCATTTTTACCTATACTATATATGTATGTACGTATTTTTTTCTTACCTTTTATTTTTGCTTTACTTATTTTACTTTTCATATAGAGATAATAAAAATGAAAGGTAAAGAAAACATGTATACAATTTTTCTTTTATATAAAATTTATATACATAGGTACAATTACATGTAATAAAATGTGATATTGTTTTTTTTTTTTTTTGTAAATATCATTAGATGTACACAAATCGATGTACATATATATGTACATGTATATACACTTATTGTGTGGAAAATGTGTTTTTATATAAGTTGAATGGTATTCTTTTATAATATTATAATGGTATATTGTACGTTTAAATATGTGAGTATGTATACATTATATACTCGTATGTACATGCTTAGACATACATGAACTATATGATATATTTATATAATTATAACGACTAACAAATATTCAGATTGTATTTGGTTTTATAACAAACCATAATTGAAAAGAATTTATAACAAGTATATATTTTTATTTTATTTTAATTCTTATTCTTTAACGTGCTTGAGTTTTTTTTTTTCTGCACGTGTTACATATTTTTTAAATTCATTTTTCATTAACATAAATTGTACTAAAAATATTAGATATGATTATACTTAAATTAAAATGATATTCTAAAGAGGTGAAAAATGAATTAAAAGAAAAGAAACTGTTTTTTTGCAGAACTAAAAATAATAGAGATAAATGAATTACGAGTAGAATAATCACATAAAAAAATTTATTAGATTCTTTGAAAAATAAAAAATACTGTCATACATTATATACATATATGTACGTTTATATACGTAATTTTCTTTTATAATAAGATCTTCAGATAAAAATAAATAAAATTAATTTATTCTGTTCATTTTCTGTTTCTTTCTTGAGAAAAATCACGTTTGGTTGGTATCATATTCAAAACATTAAATCCTTTTTTGAATACTTTAATAAATAAATACATAACTAGGTTTTCAAGCAAATAGTTTTTAATTTTTTTTTTTTTTTTTTTTTTTATTATGATTCACCCTATATTTGATTTCAATTTTCTCTTGATATTTTTGTATAGTTTTCATTTATTTCCTGTTTTGTATTTTTTCATAAATTTTTATTTGTTTGCTGAAACTTGTTAAAATGAATATAACTTTAAAAAAACAGAAAATATTATTTTATATTTCAAAAATTTCAATTTGTGTATGTAAAATTATGAAGCGAATAAAAACGGAAAGGTGTGTGCTATAAAAATACTAAACACCATAATGTAGTAATACACACAGTCGTATATTAAGTGTGTGTTGTCATCTTTTTTATTTTTTATTTTAACAAAAACAAAAACTGGAAAAATGAGAATACATAGAGAACATATGCATAAAAACATATTTATTAAAAAAGTAAAATTTCATTTAAAAAAAGAAAACAAATAACTTTTGAAAAAACATTGAATTCTTTGATTTAAATGAATATTTTATAGATATGTATGTACATATGTACATAAATAAGTTCACACAAGTATATGAAAACAAGTTCAAAAAATGAATAAAAATGTTGATAAATTTTTGCTGTCATCATAATTTGCTTTTCTTCATTTGGTTGATAAAAAAAAAAATAAAATAAAAAAATAAAAAGAATTTCATATCATATACATTCATACATATCTATGTACAAATTTGAAAAATATATAAAAATTTGTAAACAAAAAACAACTTATCGTAAATAAAACGATTTTATGTATATTTTTATTATTTGAATATCACACATGAATGCTTATAAATATATTCTATGCATATTGTGTGTACATACATATTATAAAAAATTCGTGTTATTAACATGTTTAGTAAACAACAACACATGTAGTTTTTCAAAGCATTTTTAATAGTCATGATGCTTAATATTATTGTTGAAATCAATAACGTGATTTGTTATGAATTTTCAATTTTTAACGTTTTTATAATTTTTCAAAAAAAAAAAAAAATAAAAAATAAAAAAACAAACAATTGGAATATGTTTTTTTATTTGAAATTCTAAATTTAAAAACATCACAATTTTGAATTCGTTACAATTTTATTTTTAATTTTACCTAAAACAACTTTCATACAATTTGTCTCAGTATATATAAAATGTACTTAAACTAAAACGTTAAAAAATATTCGAATAAAAAATTTTTTTAAATACAATAAAACTATTTTTAAAAATATTTCAATAAAAAAGAATTATTTTCATCTAACTTTTATCGATCGATGATAGTATTACATATATTAAATAATTTCATTTTAATTAAATAAAATATAATCCGTAAATAATTTATTCTGTTTAATTATAACATCAAATGTTACCCAATCTACATACATACATACATACCAAATACCATACCAAATTGTACATACATATTTTTATATACATTTTTTTTTTGTTATTTTTATTTAATTTCAGATGGGACGAATTTTAAGGAATTCAAATATAACAAAAATCAACGACCTAGAAGTAATCAGTAATTCGTAAGTATTAAATAAAAATTATTATATAATAAAAATACAGTAGAATGGAATAAATAGATTGACTTAAAAATTCAATAATTAAAAAAATAAAAAATAAAAAAAAAATCAAAAATTAATTAGAAAAGAAAATTATTTTTAAATATTTTGTTTTTCTTTTTTGTATTTTCTTAAAAATTTTCTTTCTCAATGTGAATTTTTTCATTAATGTGCTTTTTTAATAAAATTAAAATTTCGTGGAAAATTTAAATTTTACGATAAAATTTAATAAGTGTTATATAATTTTTAACCCAACAATGTTACATGCTTTTGTAGGAGTAAAAATAGATTTTTCCACAAGCACATTAATTTTTTCTTCTTTTCTTTTTATTTTATTCGATACCCTTGATAAATAAAACAAAAGGAAGAATATTCATAAATACGTACTTTTTTTTTTTTTTGGTTGGTAATTTAATATTTCCTTATTTTCTGCGTGACTGATTATCCTTCTTATTTTGATTTCTTTTAACATAAAAAAAAAATATATAAAATGAAAGGAAAATGTTCCTAGAAAAAAGGAAAAAAATATGCACACGACGATTGTGAGATCTAATTTTAGCTAAAATATAACAGACAGTAGTATCACAAAAATTCAGTTAAATATTTAAAATTTAATTAAAAATTTTATTTAAAAATATTAAAATTAATAAAAATTATATATTAATTTTTTTTTTTTTGAATAAAATTCATTTCAGTATTAATAAACTTGAAATAACATTTCATTTTGTTGGAATTAAAAGTGATTCAAATCGAATACATGATGCTGTAACACGAATGATTGAACGTGGACGTTTAGGAAATATTACAATTGTTTCAGATTTTTTGCATTTTGATGAAGTACCATTATTACAAATGAAGGTAAAAACACATAACAAAACTTAATCATTTAAAATTTTGATTTTTTTTTTAAGTCTCATTTTTTTTCATGAAAGATTAGTATACCTACGGCGATGACGAAAAAAGTAAAATTTAAATTCGTTATATCGTCGTTGCGGTTACAATTATAAACAGCTCCATAACAAAACACGCACGTTTATTGCATTAAAAATAAATATAAATAAATTAAAAATAATTAAACACCTACAATCTACATATATGATTAATACTGGTCGATATACCCATATCATGTGTAATTTTAAACTTTGTATTTGAATTTCATGAAACCTTTTGTGTTAAAATCAAAATTTAAAAACACGTGAAGAACATTTATTATTATACAATTTTTATGTATGTGTATTATATACACATAAAATATTTAATATAAATCATATTAATCAGGAAAAGAGAAAAAAAAACGCACGCACACACTTAAAGCACGTGCATGATGAATTATAGAAACATAATATAAGTATGTATGTATCTCCATGAGAATTGCTTTGAAGTGAAATTTTATAAACATTTTTTATAAAATTTCCAAAAAAACGATGAGAAAATTACATTAAACTGATAAAACACGTGTTTTAAAAAGGAATAAATGAATTTATATTACATAAAAGTGAATATATGCGTGTATAAATACGTTATATATACACACATACGCATGTATGTGTTCATATTTTTGTATAAAAATTTAAATTTTTATTTTCTGCGTTTTTTTTTTTTGTGAACAAGAAAAATCAATAAAATTCAAATTAACCAACAGAAAAAAACTTATTTACTTTATGACAAAATTTTAAGAATTTTAAAGCATGTAAAAATACATGAAATAAATAAACTACATAGTAGATGTGTCCTTTTTTTTGTTTTTGGTATATTTTTAGTCACTTATCATAAATCAAACACCATCAATACGTGAAAACTCGGAATTTATTATTTCATGTGTAGCTAAAGGATCATCGAAAATGGAATTTTTTTGGTACAAAGATGGTGTTCCAGTTAATACATCATTAGCAATAAGGTAATTAACAATTACATGTAAATTTAATTTTCTTTTCATATTTTTATTAATTAAATCAAGTAAAAAAATTTTATACAATATTTTTGAATTTCTTTTTTTTTTACTTTTCTTACTTTTTTTGTTTTAATATCAAAATTATTACGTTTTCCAAAGCATGTATATATACATACGTATGTATACAGTGTACATTTGAAAATGTAAATGATAGCGTATTTGAACATTATTTCAGCCCACACACATTATATAATAAACCAAATATTAATGTACATATTTTTCTGGTATGTATGTATGCATACATACATATTTTTAAGGATAAACGATCTTAAGTGTGGCAAATTTATTGTTTTATTTTGATTGAACATTGATATTAACTCCACGTGTATCTGTATGTACTACACATACTCGTATATGTTTATGTACATACGAAGGTGGTACATATCACAAAATAATAAAAGTCACGTAATAGATTATATATTACATAATAATGTATGTACACATAAGTATTAAAAAAAAGGACATAAATATGCCTTTAAGGCATGTCTATGACAGTATGTTCAACATAATGTATGAGAAAAAAAAAACAAAAATGAAAGATGTTAAAATTAACTCTTACATACATATATGCCTTTCCTACATTATTAGGCATGTATTTTCGCTTGTTTAAGTATCCCCTAAAAACAAATTTGTACAAAATATAAATTCAAGAATATAATAAGTCCAATGTCATGTATTTGATGAATGATATATACTTAGTTATTTTGGCATTCGGACATTTTAGAATTAATAATTTGTAATAAATGAATAAAAAAACAAAAAAAAAAAAAACAATTTTTATCACATGTAATACGCAATGTTTTCTTTTTATAGAGTTTAATTAATCTAATACAAAAGAATTTTTGTAACATTATATTTTAACATAATATATTCAATGTTACACGTGCATACCATTTAGAAATATAATTTTTTACGCAATAGTTTTACAAAAATAATTAACATACATATTTCCGCTTGTGTAAATATACAAATTTTTCCAATGAATGTTAACTTTAATTCTTCGATAAATTTCTATCACAATAACTTCTTTTAATGAAACTTGAAAAAAAAAAATACGTTACAATTCTTCAAAGAAAAAAGAAAATTATAATTATATAAGAATCAAAATTTCTGTTGTTAAAGTAAATTCATCACCTCTTATCTTTAGTACATAACTACTCAAATTATTTAAAATTTGTAAAGTGTGTATCAAAATAATGTCACTTTTGGTAGTTTTTCTGAAAGTTTAAATTGTTTCTAGAATAAAAGTTAAATACTCTACATTTAAAATTGGTCCTTTCTGAGGTGTAAGGGATTTAATGTTTTTTGACATGCACAGTGGTATGACGTTATATATGTACATATTTAGTAAACAAAAGCTGACTATAAAGCTGAGCAAAACAGTTTTAATAAAAAACAAAGTAAAGCTGGCTTAGATGTTTTTAACAAGTCATATTTGATTAAAATTAGACAAAAGCTACAGATATTATTAAAATTTCAAGTTAAAAGTAATTTTGTTTTTTTTTTTTTTTTGTAAATATCATTTCGAGGTATTTAATGTTATGACAAGATCTAACTTACTTTGTTAGTAACTTTTGTTGAAAGAGACTGTTTTTTACGAATTTTCATTTTTGCTAGAAACATTATTTAGAAATGTAGGCTGGTTAACATTTATTTTGAGACATCCCATGTATTACAAAAAAAAAAAATAATAATAATAAATAAATAAATTAATAAATAAATACATACATATGTGTATAAAAACAAATTCCGTATATCTATATTTTTAGTTCGAACAGTAGCGATTGAATTTTTTCTTTAAATAAAATAAAACTAAAAATTCCAATAAAACTTTTCTTTATAATTAAAAATTTTCAAAAAATTCAATTGGATTTTATTTAATTGATAAACACACAATGTACTGTATGTATGTATACGTATATTTTGCCATATCTTGCATTACAGTAATTTCATAGTAATTAAATTTCAATTTAAAGTTTGAAAATTACATTTCTTTTGTTGTTTGCCACAAATAAGTAAATGGAAAAGTATCTTTTACAATAAAAAATGTTTATATGTACATAGTTCTTACCTATACGTATACTTTTACAGAAAAAGAAAAAAAAAGTTTATTTGTGTACATAATTCTAAATATGTATATAGGAGGAATAGATTTTTATAGAGTTTTGAATGGATGTCAGGAACTTTTGATGTAGGATCTTTGTAAAATAATTTTGTACGTTTTATCCTGATCGATATTGCATATTTCATTATTAGAGCTACTTTCATATTGAAACATAAAAAAAAAATATATAGTAAATATCCTACAAACGTTAGAGTAGATACCAAATCGGGGACGGACAACGGTTCGGAAATGTGAAAATCAGTTTCTGTAAGAAATTCTGTTCTGTCAGATAAAATTAACGGAATCATAGTTTGAAAATTCATACTCGAAAGTTTATCCATTACGTTCATAAACATATGTATGATCATATATCACATATAAACATATATATAAACATATGTATATGTTAGATCAGTTTCTCAATTTTAAGTAAAATTTTAAAATTATTTTCATTGCAATTTAGAGCGATATGTGAAATTGTCTCATGTGGTAAAACTATATTTGTACCAATATCAGGATCATAAATCTTTGTAAATACATCTAGCAATTAATGTTGCTCTTTGTTACGTGTATTCGTACTTTCACTAATTTTTAATTTTTTTTTTCATTATTTCTCTTCAAATTTTGTTATTTTTTTATATATTCATTGTGCTTTTATAGAACATCTTTTTTTTTCTCATATTGTATTAAATTTTGTTTTTGTTGCTTTACAAAAAATAACATTTTTGTAATAATTAAAAAAAAAAGCAAAAATTGTATAAATACTTTTCCCTAATTTCAAACTGAAATTGAGTCACATTTTTTACAAATTTCATTTTAATTACCTACATTTACTGTACAAAGTACCTACATATTACAATTATATCAACAATCTGATTTTGCTTTTCTTCTAAAACTTTGTATAATAATTGAACCGAATTCATAAATTTTAAAATAATAAAAAAATTTCTTTTTTTTTTTTGCTTAGATTTCATGACGTGAATTTTTTTTTTTCATTGTATTTCTGTTTAATTTTATTTCATTTTACCTTATACAACATTTATTTCATAATATTTTAATTAAATACAAAATTCTATTAACTAAAATTATTTGTTTTTCTTTAAAATTCATTGAAAAAAAAAATCTGATTTTCTTTATAATGAAAATCTTTGTTTAATTTATTTGAAATGAAAACAAAAACATTTAACCAAAAATGTTTATATAATTTGCTTACTTAAATTTGCTTAAATCAAAGAAAATATATTAGCTTAAATATTAAACCGCAATACGTAAGTATTTTAGTTTATTTATGTATGCATTCATGTTGTAATGCGCGATATACAAAATTTCTTTTCTATCCAAAAGAAAAAGATTTTTCACAATGAAAATGAAAATTTGAGTTGAAAATTTTGATAAAGTGCTCGTTTTATGTAGGTATTTTATACAAATGCATGCATACATATGCACATACATACATATGTATGTACATATCTTAAATAGACGTAACATGATGTACTATAGTACAATCATTTAGTTTTCCATTTTTTATGAATTTTGCATATTTGTAAACACACGGTTTATTTAGAAATAATAATAAAAAAATTACATCATTTAGTTCAAATTGGAATGTTTTGTTCATTAATTTTTATTAATTATCCATAAATATTTTTGTTTAACTTTAATTACGATTGAGATTTGTTGTGTAAATTTAATAAAACAAAAATATATTTTTTTTAATAATATATGAGAACACATGTATGTAATATTTGTATGTATTTGTGTATATATACATTATTCATACGTATATATCTATAACATCAAGTTTACATTCATATTTATATGTTGCACATAAGTACACTTATGTAATTTTTTTAAAATGATACAAATACTATTGAGAACTGATTTAATGAAAATAAATCGAGCAAAATATATGTATGTATGTCAATGTTAAAATAATAACAAACAAAAAATCCTACAAAGAATAATACGAAACCAACAACAAAATAAAATATTATTTTAAACTTTCTGTTCTTGTTTCATATTTTTTTTTTTTAATCTCAGTACATTTTTTATAGTGACAATGAAGATTTTTTATCACACGTGTGATTTTTTTGTTATATACGTATACACATATCCATACAAACATATCATATGTAGGTTTAAATAATGGGCTGTTGAACAAGAAAATAATTTATTGTATACATATATGAATACGTACGTGTTAAAAAAAGTTGCATTCTCATCCAACGAAACATAATGCATTGTAATAACACATACACATACAAGAATATATACAAATTTTATTGTTTTATACAATTGTGTATGATCTAAGATCCCATTAACCTACATTATATACAATTTGTATGTATGTTTAGTGATCCTTGGAAAATGAAAACAACCTCTCTACCTTTATGTTTATGGTTATATATGAAATATGTATGCAAAAAATTCGATGTTCAATTGTGTATTTATACGTATATACGAGTATGTACACAAACGTATGAATGCGGCTCATCTAATGTAGATATACATATGTAAATGTAAAATATTACGACAAAATCCTTATTATAATTTACATGGATACGTGCAACAAAAAGTCACCTAGCTACAAATGTATTATTTTAAGATTAATAAAAATATTGAAAATGTTAGATACATATACACGCACACATTTCATAAATCTGTTGCATATACTTTCACATACAACTTTTATTTTACTTTTTGTATTGTTCCTTACAAATAAAATATACGAAGTGTACATGCAACTTATCATTGTCCTTTTTTGCTTTGCTAATGTTAAACAAAAGTAACACGAGATTGTAAAAATTAAATAAAATGTACTTGACTTACATGATTGTAATTGTCTTCTTTTCTATACTTAACATTCAGGCAGTATTACATTTACAAAAAAAAAAAAAAAAAAACTGTTAAAAACAATTAATCTATTGTTAATAAAAACACGTAATAATTCAGTGTACACACGTACAAATACCTTTTTGTATATAATACTGAAGTGTGGGTAAAGTAAAAAGTCTACCATATTTCAAGGTAAATATTTTCATGTATTCATTTGAAATTTAATTTAATTTCTGGTGCAATTTTCTAAAAGTCCTCTATTGTTTCACTTCAATTCATATGTAAATTGCTTATACATACTTATGTGTACATGTAAGGAAAATGTATTCTGATTTTAAAATACTAATACAAGTATATGAATAAGAATTTAATGAATTTTATTTAATTTTCTTTCTAAAATTTTATACAAGTTGGGTTAAAATTTCATTAAAAAATTTTCATAAACAATTTAAAAATTTTTATTGTACATATATATGCCTTATACAGGTGAATATTGAATTTTCTTATGTATCTATACGTAATACGTAATAAAGGAGAAAGGTAACACAAGTCGATTTAAATAAAATAAGTACTTTAAATAAACATTTAAGAAGATTTAGAAACAAATTTATGGTTTATGGTTTTCACATAATTTTCCATAAAGACTATCGTCCTATCACTCAAATACACAAAAGCATTTATATTAAAAGATTAAGGAATTCTTATTTATTCTACTAAATTATTTGCACTTGTATATAGATAAGTGTAAATGCAGTTTTGTTATTTACCTATTAAATTATCAAGACTACATTTAGGTACATATATGCATACTCGTATATATAGGTTTTATTATATACAACTCATTTACATGTAATACATATGAACATACATATGTATGTACATGTAATTAACCATCAATTAGTGAATAATAGTAAATTGTTTTAGCCGCAAGTGACATTACAATTATTAATTTGTTTATTAGTATGTACTATATGCACAACTATTTATCGATATTATGTATGAATGTGCATTTACAAAACTAGCTGAAAAAAGATAATTATGTAATTTAACTACAAAGCAATTTAACTACAAAGCAATTTAACTACAAATTGCATTAGAATTTTCATTAAATAGTAATTGCATTTTTATAAATTGTACATAAGTAAATTGATCAAATTTTAGAGAAAATAATATTCAAAATTAAAACCTCAACTCTCTTTCTTCTTTTTATTGCAAGAAGTCTTCATCTGTCCTACTTTAGGTCACACGTTATCTAATAATTTGTAACCCTTAAAATGTTGGCGTCAAAAGTGATGTTTTAATACTTGCCTTTATGTCTTGTAGTTTGAGGTGCTGAGAACAGTAAAACTTGTAAGAATTTCATTGACTTTTCTATACGTATCACGTGCCCAGCCCATTTCAATCTTATTGACTTAATAAATCTTACAATATTTTTACCTTTATCTTCTGATCTTACTGCAAAGTCTCCATTCTCTTGCCTTGTAAGTCCATATATTTTTCATAATTTTTTTTTAATCGTCCTAATTTTTTTCCTAATCTGATAAATGATCCTCCTTTCATCAGATGATGTCATGGTCCAATGTTTCGGCTCTGAAAGCTACAACCGGTCGTATAAGCTTGTCGTAATATTTTATCTTTGTCGTTTTTGATAACAGCATAAAGGTAAAGATTTTTTTTGTTAGCCCAAAAGCATTTAGTAGTACTTTAGGATCTATCTTGAAATGCTCATCATCATATTATTAGCACTACCTGAAAGTACCCAAGGTACTTGAAACCTGATACAACTTCAAATTTATAATTGTTTACTAAAACCATAACATAATATGTATACTTTTACGTAAATTGAAAAATAAAACCTAATACATTCGTATTAAGTATTGTCTAAATTGTATTAAAAGTTAAATTTTGTTAACGTTTACTCATTTATTTACCTTTTAAATGAACCTCTGACATTGTTTGTAAGAATATATTATTTTAAATAATTATTTCTATATATATATTTTACAGGGATATATGGACAATGAGACTATCACCGGAACCAAAACATGTTCATACATCACTTTTAGGAGTACACAAAGCCAATCTACTTGATGAAGGGATCTACACATGTAAGGTAAGAAACAATTTACTGTATTAAAATACATAAGTTGAGCATTAGGATAAAACAGGCACAATTAATACAACTTATTTAAGTTTTGTATCAAAATAATATTTAAATGGATATTATTTTTTTTTAAATTTCCTTTTAAATTTAATATTTCATATATACATATGAACATATGTACATATATACACGCATAACACAATATACAATTGACAATTTATTAAAGTAATTAATGCATATAAAAGTTTCAAGTTTTATAAAAATAAATACAAAATTTCTGTTCTACAGAAAATGTTTTCATAATGTTTCAAATTTTTATTTTTATCCTTCTTATATCTTGCAAATAGTACATATACACAAACATATGAATATATGTTTATTAAGTTTCAATTTTTTTTTTTATTTTTCATCAAGTACAAACACAGTAAAGTAAAATTAGTATAAAATTTTTACAGGTTTATTTTATGTGTATGTTTCATTGTATATAAATAAAATTTAAAAAATACCTTGTATTCACATATCTGTATTTACATGAAAAATTTGAAATTTTGTTCATTTATATTGTATAAATTTTGCTCTTTTATTTACAATCCATATATAATCTTATACTGTTTTATTAAAAGCAATCTTTATACTTTCACCATCTTTCACATAGAGTTTCATATGTATGAAATTTTCAAAAATTCTCTACAGGAAAAGGATCAAAATCGGAAATATTTTAATATTTAATTTCTTTTTCTGCAGATCTCTCAACATATAAAAATGTTTAATGTATCAACAACATAATATCTTATCATTTGATGTTCTTTTTTGGTACAGGTACATGCAGTTACATACATATATCATCTGTACATACATGTGTACATATTTATATCTAAATAAAACATGTATGAATTTTATCATACGAATAAATCACTATATATGCTGATTTCACATTTTCGTGAATATACAAATGTATTTTAATTAACCATTTTATGTTTTTCATATTTCCGGTACAATTGTGCTTTGGTAAAAAGAAAAAACGAATTTTTTTTTTTTTCAAAAGCAAATCTTTTTGTTTTTTGTTATTATTCCTTAAACAACATCAGGAAATCATCCAAAAAAGGATCCATTTTTTAATGTATAAATAATTTATTATATAAAGTATTTTCATTAAATGTGTCATAAATATTTAATCGAATACAAAAGTTCAAAAAAAAAAAAAAAAAAAAAAATTGTTTCTATTATTTAAACATTTTTCTTTTATTACATCCTTTTTACAATGTAATTTGTATTACCGTTTAACGTTAGCTAAGTACCCATATTTTCGTTAGTATGTACTTTGTATATATGCATAAAGGCATTCAAATAAGATAAAATAAAATTTCAATGAGTAAATAAAGGAATAAGCAAAAACAAAAACAAAAAAAAATGTAAAGTTCAAAAAAGTCTTAGTAAATGAAAAAAGCGTTTAAAAAGGGATGATTTGAGGTTACACAGATAAAAACTTTTAAAAATACAAAATAAAAAACAAAATGAAAAAAAAAAAGAAAATTTAATTTTTCATTGCGTGTAAAAAACCAAAGAAAAGAAAAACAATAAAATAAAAGTTTGAAAGTTAAGATAGGCAGCTATTATATTGTGTATTTTCATTTAGGCTAAAATGCTAATGAATTTTTAATAAACGCTTTTTTTTTTTTTTTTTGTTCTCTATACACATATTTACTATTACGGCGTTTCGTACTAAACAAAAAGCAGAATAAGTTTTGATAGTCTGAAAAATGAATACAAACACATATTAACTTTTTTTTTTTAACAATATTTATTTTTCGAACTTTTCACACGTGTTTATCATCAACTTTTGAATAAAATTTAATTTGTTCGGTTAAATACTTTTTTTGAATTTATTTTTGATAAAACTTTTACTAGGTTAACAAATTTTATTTTTATTTATTTTTTTCAAAAATCAATAATTATAGTACATTGATACCATGTTCAATTAAAAGATACCAAATAATTCGTAGTTACACGTTTTCCGATTTTTCCATTTTACCGGTTTTGAATTTTTTGACAAATTTTTTACATGTCCAACGACTTTTTCTTATAACCCTAGTTGTTATGTACAAAGAATCGCTGTTTAATTTAAACACCATTTTCTCTCTTAAAATAGTATTTTTGTTAATTCTTGGTTCCAAGTAAACAAAATTCAATTGAATTTTCCATGCAAATTTTTAACATAACTGACGCAAATTATCATTGAACCCTTCTATTTGTCTTTGAGTATACATGTAAGAAAAACGTATATTTTGAAAATTTTTTTATATGTTTCATCATGCAGACAATCTAAGAAAATTAGTAATTTTTTCAACAATTTTACATTGTTATTTTATATTTTATTTTTCCTCATAACATAGATCTTAACACATTTAAATGTACAAAAAAAAAGTATATAAAATAAAAAGGATTAAAGAATAATATAAAAGGTTAAAAATGAAAATTTTCATGTACATAAATACATATGTAGATAGTATGTTGTTATAGCATCATCAACAAATTTCTACTAAAATTTCATTTGAAATTCATGACATTCAATATCATATTCTTTTTACCCTTAAATTCATACATCATATTTTATAAATGGATACATAAAAAGAGGATATAGTACCCTTTATGAAGGACCACTTTAATGCCGACAGTGTACAAAAATATTGTAAATAAATAGATGAACTAGCAGAAAAACAAAAAATTATAAGAGCGAAGACTAAATTTGTATATGCGCATTCATGTATGTAACGTTGGTATTGGCGTCCAAAACAAAAAAAAAAAAATACATAATAGAAAAACTGAAATATTCCAATTTATTTCTCTTGATATTCATTCACGTTATACTTTCTTTTTTCATTTTATGATATTCGTTATAACACACCCATATCTTGTTATTCTAACAATATCTTACCTTTTACCCTTCATATGTATATATGTAGTTTATAACATAATGACTTGAAGATGAACAAGCGAGAAAATTTGACAAAAAAAAAAAAACAACAAAAGTAACAAAAAAGAAAAAAAAACAACAACAACAAAAAGGAAAAAAAGTAAAACTAAAATAAATAAAATAATAAAGGCGTGAATAACGAAAGTCAACTTTTTGTCATTAATTTAGGACAATTTAGCTTTTAATAAAGGTATTTTCATATTACAAAAGAATACGAAATAATGCTAAATAACGGAAGGAGACAATTTAACACTTTCACTCATTATACAGTTAAAAGGGAATTTCTGTTCACAAAAAAGTGTATATTATTTTTTATTTATTTTATTTTTTTATTTTTTTCGACCAAAAAGGTGTTCACAATTTCTGTGTATACAGTGAAAATAAAATTTTTAGAGAAATTTTAAGGTTTCAACTTTTATTCTTTTTATTACAAATATTTTCATTATTACTTTCTTTTTTTTTTTCTTTTTATTCTTCTTTTTATTAATGATTCTTCACGTATTTTATGAGCATCTTATACGTATACAAATAACTACTTACAAGCTATTATAGAAGTACTTACCATTAAATTTTAATGAGTGCTAAGAGAGTTATTGCTTTTGTTGTATTATTCTAATTTCACAGTCAATACTGTAAGGTGGATTTGTTTATAATCTTTTGTTGTTTTTTTTTTTTTTTTTTTTTTTTTGTTTATTATGTACATTTGTATAAAAGCTTAAATTATACAAAATTATAATGAAAATATATATTTACATCTAAACACATATGTACATAACAGTGTTACCACTTAGTTAAATTTCAAAAAGCTAAAATTTTCTTTAAGAAAATCCAAAAAATAATAAGAAGGTATCAAAATTTATTATTAAACAAATCATAAACTTAACAATTTTTTAACATTTTTAATTATTATTTTAGATGTCATAATATAATGTAATTCTTTTTATATTTACGACAAATTTTTCAATATAAAATAAAAAAAAGAACAAATTTTAAAAAACAAAAAGTAGCAAAATACTCGTAATTCATCTCAATATTAACTTTATTAATTCAAAACAAAATTAAGGGAATTCAAAAATTCAAAGTGTCAGCCCTGATACATATTGTGTATATGTATGAAATTTAAACAAATGATGTATTTAATTTTATTTAAAAAAAAAAAAAATGGAAAAATAATAAATTTAATCCTTTTGAGGATATTTCATTTGTTTAACAAACGCAAACAAAATGCGATTATTTTTCAATTTACATGTATGATAACATTATTTTATTTTCAAATATATTTAAGTATGTGTATAGACTTTTAATTTTTATTTAATTTTTCTGTACATAAAAAATGTTAAATTTTTACATTAAATTAATATTATATATTTTAAAATTTATTCTACCATTGAGATGATGGGATGTATGACATAAATATTCAGTTAAAAAGAAAATTTTAATAAAAAAAAAAAATCGAAAAATAAAAAGGATATACACAAAAGAAAAGTGTTTGCAATTTTTATATATTTTGAAAAAAAAAAATGTATATATATAAATAAATTTTGGTATATGGGAAAAATTACTATAATACGTGACGTGGAAGAATGTAACATGTATCAGAAATCTTGTAGGAATATTCATTTTAAAAATCTCGTTTTTTTTTTCTTTTTTTTTTTTAAATAATTCCATACATATTATATGAATTGAAGTATATTTATTGACATAAATTCTTTCACATATTTCATCATTTTTATCAGTTATCACATTACACATACATTACAAATTATGTACATGTAAATGCACTTGATGTATGAGATATAATCTATATTATTTATATGCAGACTTGTTAGAATATATATAAATAAAATCATAAATAAGAGAGAAAACATATACACATATACAAATAATTTGTGTAAATATAAAATGTACATTTTTATTCATTTTCGTATATACCATTAAATTTACTTTTATATCAAAACAGACAAAGTTATAAAAATAAACAAAAAGAAAAAGAAAAAAAAAAACAAATCAAATTTTAAAATAAAAAATTGCAATAAAATTGAATACACATGTATGATTTGTAAAATACATAAAAATTTCATGTAGACATATTTAAATACATTTTGATGTATGTATTTTTGAATTTTTAGGTAAATACCTTTACTACATGTAAATTTAATGTAAAATTGAAATATAACGTAAGGTAAAAGTTTATTTCAAAAAAGAAAAATCGTATACACGTATACATATGTATTTACATATGCAGGGTGTCCCAGAGTAAAGATCATAAAATGGGCGAATCATGTAGTTCAGAATACTTCAACCAAAAAATTGTTTTAAAAATCATACATCTTTCCCTAGATCCCCCCCTCTCCCGTTTTTAAAATTGATTCCTGCTGAAATATAAGAAATTGAAAATCAAACACGTTCAGTACACGACATCACAATATATTGTAAAGAATGTTTTGTGTCACTTTTTTGAACTAAAACGACACATTTTTGTATGAATATAATTAAACTGGCAAAATGACAAGAAGTATACGGAAATGTTATGCATTTGAAAGAAAGATAGAAGATACTGATGGGAGAGGGGGTTTTTGTTTTACAATTTGAACTTTCTCATTCGGTATCAATGAACAATTTGTTTAAAAAAAAAACCTTATATTATACGACATCACGTGTTGTACGTGTCCAAGAATTTTCAATCTCCTATATCTGATAAGAAATAAATTTTAACTGGAGAGAGAGAGTCTAGCACATTTTTTTTGCTAGAAACACTCTGAATTACACGACTGATCCATTTTGTGACCTTTACTCTGGAACATCCTGTATGTATATTATGTTTGATAAGTGAAACAACAAATAATACAAATAATATATAAATAAAAATTACAGAGAAATGTGAATATTTGTGTTATAAAGATAAACAAAATGAAACCAAAAAAATTGTTATTCTTCCTACATTCTATATTTTACTTTGTTTTTATTTGTTTTTTTTTTATTGTTATTGTTATTATTACTCAAAAGATTTATTATTCATTTCATTTTTACTTTTTCATATTTACAATGTATTTCTATTGTTTTGCAAAAGAAAATGATTCTATGTATATAAAAAAAAAATATTTCCATGAATTTATATTTTTATTGTAATATTTTATTGTTGTTATTGTTAATAATGTAAAAATAAGCTTTCAGTATTTCAAAACATTATTTATCTAAATAATTTTAATAAACACGATATAAACAAATTTTAAGAAAAAAACACATTTCAATTAAATTATATAATGAAAATAATAATTTAATAAATCAATATGCCTTGCACATAATATCAAGCTTTTTTTTACCTATAAATTTTATTGATATTTTTAACTTTGAATGTCATTTTTAATTTTCATTTAATTTTAGTTTCGTAAAAAAATTTTAATTTGAGAAAAAATAAAGTATAAAATTTTTCAAAAATTATTTTTAAATTTTATCAATCATACTATACGACTTTAATTCCTGATTTATTCAATTCTCTTGTTAAAATTCACAAGAAGTTGAAATAATGAGTTTATTGTATGTATGTAAGTATGTAGATTCAAATGAGGTTTAATTGGAGGTATGAATTAATTAGCCATTCGATATTTAAAAGTAAAGAAAATATATTTGTTTTGCTTAGAAATTTTTTCTAAATATTATTATGTAGGTATGTACATACTTATTTTAGAATTTTCAATAAAAAAGTTATCAAAACAGAATTATATAAGTAGATATCAACTATCAAAATTTAATCATAAAAAAAAAAAAAATATGATATGTACCAGTAATCGCTTATATATCATACGAGTACATAGACATGTATATTAGACATTTTTTATTATTAAGTTTTTCATGAGAGTATTTTCACTAATACTCTATAGTATTAGTCTCTGAACATTATATACTTAAACCAACTTAAATTTATCAAGATATGACTACAACAGCAACAACAAAAAACTGCACTGTCATAATCACGTAAACAGCATATAAATGGAAAATGTATAGAACAGGCAGAATTTTTTATACCAAAATATACCAAAATATATAAACACACGTGAAATGTACAATACATGTTTTTATACATCATCAAAATCTAAAGTAATGTTTATGTACTCAGTTTACCTATCTTTTACCATTTTTTATTAGACAAAATATAAACATGTACGTTTACATGCTTAAATGTATGTACATGAAAAAGGAAAAAACTTACATCTTAAGAAAATTATTCATGAAGAAGAATAAAAAATAGAATTGTATTTGAAAAGTGGAAAATTCTGCATTAATTTTTTTTTTTTTTTTTTTCGTTATAATAACATATACCTACATACATACTATATGTATCTAAGTAACATCAAATAACATGAGTAAAGTAACACTTTTTGCTCAATTTTCTTTACAAGGGCAATCCACGTATGTATGTGTTTATTTTATATATGAACGTGTTATTTAGTCTTTATTTTCTTATCATTTTGACAACATTTCATATAAATGTATTTAAATACTTGAAATTTGTATGTCATTTACAATGTGTAGGTACTTCTTAGAAAAATTTTTTATAAAATTCATAAAAGTATAGTATACAAAAATAAGTCAAAACGAATAAAATTGTATAAAGTGAATATCAAAAGTACAAGAAAAACTATTTTCAAAAATACTTACGATACACCATTAAAAATATTTATCTTATAATGCTTTGTACACATTATCCAATGTATTATGCAACCTGGGTTGCTATTCAAGTTGTATATTTCATTGCACACAAAACCGTTGTACAAATTAGTTGTGCTATTGATTTTCATGCATTTGAATGAGAACAAGACATAAAGGAAAAATATAAATCAAATATAAATATTGATCAAACGAAAGTAATGTTTGTCAAACTCAACTTTGCCACATTACAGTAAAATTTATTTGTCGAATTTTAACTTTGGCCACAAAAACTTGAAGAATTTTATTTTATTTAACCGTTTGAAAAACTTTTTAAATTGATTTTCCTAGTACATGTCCAGCTCAAATAGGTTGCACAACATGTTGGATATTGTTTATACAAAGCAATAATGTATTGTATGTATGAATATAAAAATATTTGTTGAACATTTTCATATTAGTACAAGTTTTATTCATTTTTTTTTTGTATTATTTTTTAATCAGATTTAAATTTTATAATGCAATATTTCATAAATCATGGAGTTTTTGTAGTCATTTTTTTATTTTTTTATTTTTTACAAGAACTCAGACACATGTATGCGAAACTCATATATTTCTGAGGAAGAGAATATATGTACTTAGCAGCTATATATGAATATTTGAAAAAGTACTTTATACTCAAAGAAGATTAATTTAAAATGATTCTAAACCATATAGTGTAAAATGGTAAAATATTAAAGTTTATGATTAGTTTTTATTCCTAAAAAAAAAAAGAAATAAAAATAAAAATGAAAGAAAAATATGCATTTTAGAGATTTGTTTTTTTTTTGTTGTTGTACCTGTTGAAATTAATTTTTTATTTATTTATTTTTATAATTTAAATGTAAAAAGAACTATATTTGTAGATACAATGGTAGTATTAAATTTCCAACATCATATGCACATATACGTGTGTGCAAACATATTGTACTTATTGTCCAGTAAAGGCTTTTATCCAATATATAACATGTGTGTGTGTATGTGTATACTTTAAAATGGATTTATTTCTCTATACTTGTACTTTCGAAACTAAAGTTAACATATTATCCATTACCCAGGAAAAAGTTAAAAATTTACATTTATAAAGAAATTATTAAATTCCTGTAGTAAAGTTATGAATTATTCCAGCACAATACTTACATAGAAAATAGAAAACAATTTTCTTGTATGCTTTACTATTTACTATGTATTTTCGAAAATTTACTTTTTTTTTTACAAAATGAAGAAAAACAATGTTACATACATATTTGAAAAATCAAAATCTACACCAAATTAATACCCTTGAAAATTAAAAATTATTTGTTCAAAATTTATATTTGAAAAATAACAGACAAAATTGATGCATTGAATATTTTAAAAATTATTTATTTATTTATAAAGGTTAGAATAGTAAATGAATTTACAATCCTAACGGGGGGGAATAGCACTGACTACAGAGGTCTACGGCTATTTGGGGAAGTAGTGTCAGACTCATACCCGAGGTGGGATTCGAACCCACGGCTGTTGGGATCGTAGACCTAGCACACTACAACTAGGCTACACAGCTGGTTAAAAATTAAAAATTCTACGAAATATTGCAACAGTGAATATGAAATTTTTGATAATTAATAATAAAATGTTAATAAAGATCATAAATAAAAATGCATATAGTAATACCTATACATATAGTATTTATGTATATTATATTTATGTATACATATGTATATGTACATATGTACAGACAGACATACATATATGTACATACATACATATGTATGTACGTAGATATGTACAAGTGCATATACTATATATACTATACATTGGTAAAATTTTCTTTAGTAAGAATCTGAATTTTACAAAAAATCGAGTTTCATATGTACAATATCTGTGAACATAAGGTACACATGTACCTTTTGTATGAACATACATATGATACACTTTATACGTGTATATAATATGCAGTTATATAAATATAACTATTTTGCACTAAATTTATATGTTTGCAATATGTAGATTTTGTATTCACGTATTTATTTCAAATCTTTTCAATTCAAATTTAACATTTAAAAATACCTTCAATCACGTGCAAAAATTTTTAATCATATCTATCTACATTTAGTTAATAAATTATTTGCATATGAATTGAAAATTTATTTTACATATAGTATGTATAGGTACATAGAGGTGTAAGTGTTATACATTTTTAAATACATATGTATGTATTTAGTAGAAATTTGTTTTAACTTTAAAAATGACCTAAAACATTCATATGAATTTTATTTTATATGTTAAAACAAAAAACAAAGGTAAAAATAATTGATTAAAAAAGAAATTACATTCAAATTACTGAAAAGAAAAATCACATTCACTGTGTAACATTCATATATTTATTTACATGGGAACTTGTTACTATGACTCTATGTACCAATTTTGTCAGCTAACTATGAAAATTAAAAAAAATAAATAAAGATATTTTCTAATTTTCCCTTGTTATCTCTAAATTAATTAGAAGTTATGGTTGTATTTTCTGATATTACGTATATGTACATGTATCTCGAATGCTATAAAATCATAAAAAAAATCTAATTCATATTTTTCTTGAATTTTCTTTAACAACATTTTTCTTTTTCTTATCTCATATTTGTTTTTTTTTTTTTTTTTTTGTTTAAGATATTCTTATAAATAATATGTATTTTATATGACACATGTGTTGATGCTGCTAACACACATTAAATTGATATAATAATGTTATACATGAAATTAAATAACATTTAGGCAAGTTTAGGTTAATGTGTAAATATAACATTAAAGAAAAACTGTTCAAAACTATGGTTAAAGTGAAAAGAATTGATCATTATATGAGTACCATCATGTATCATATGATAAACATTTAAGAAGATTGTAAAAATAAAAGCTCATATATTATAAGGCAAGTATCCATTTATTTGTCATCTTATATACCAATTTTGATACATTTTTTTTAACTTTCCTTGCCACAGCTTTATTTTATCCACGAATAATTTTCATATTATGACACATATGTTAAATATGTACATGTATGTACATACATTCATATATGAGTATATTTCTAACTGATGTTGCGTAAAAAAAAATGTATATTTATGCATTTTTCTTATATATTTAATGAAAATATAATAAGTGTACGTACAAAACGATGATTATGTAATTTATAACATATTATAAAAAATGGTTTAATTATGGTTGCATATTGACATACGGCGGCCTGCAAATATATCTCTACTATTGTACATGAGTTGTTACATATCATTGGATTTTTAAGTATTTAAATACATATGACTGAACAAAAAGAAATAGAAAAATAGAAAAATATTATAAAACAATGGTTAAAAAAATATGTATTTGAATTATATTGAAAAATTCATTAATATCCGCATTAGAAATTTTATTTTGTAATTTAAAAAAATTTGAAATATTAAATACAAAATACAATAATAAAAATAAGAAATTAAATGTTGATTTTAAAATCTATTTATCATGTTGAGTCTGAAACATTACAATTCATTATTCATTTATTGATTTATTTTATTTGTATATGTATATGCAATTTACAAAACAATTTCAACTTAACTTCGTTCAACTAAAATTTATTACTTTTCCCATTATCACTTTAACCGAAGTATGTATTTATATATTCATGCTTTAACAATGTTATCTAATCTTCAACATTTCTATATTCACTTTTTTTATTATAAAAAATTCCCATTGTGAATACTTACGAAGGTTAATTTTTATGGGTCAAAAGCATAACGATAATAATCCCATGATAAAGTATGTATGCAATTTTTTTTGCAATACCCATAAACATACTGATATAGAGCACATATACACACATACATATATCGATTTATGTGTACCTGTACATATGTACATGTATTAGCATACGCAGGTGTATGAGTATGCATTATATATGTATAACGATATAAAAATCATACATAAGAATAAAGTGCAAATATGCTTACAAAAAGTTTTTGCCATCGTCAACAACAAAAAATGTTTGTATGGTTAATGACAGTTTTTACTGTTTATCCTTTTACTACGATAAAATTCAAAATTGAAATTCTATGCTTGTTATCATCATCATGTTAGACGATTGATAAATAATTATACGTAAACCTTATTCATATCCTGTAGCGTATAATATTCACCACAGTCATACGAATTTTGTTTTTTTTTTTTGTTTGTGTTTCCATTAAACGGAATACTTGTGAATTTTATCTCTAATTTTACGTACTATCAGTATCAGATGTAATATACAAAAATTTTAATTTTCATACCAAATTTGTTCGAAGATCTTTTTATGTACACTTTAATTTTTTTATTTTTTTTATTTTCTGTTTTCTTTTTATTTTAGGTATTAGATTGGGGCATTGAACAATGTCGTTCTATAATTGTTCAAGTTCAATCTCCACCGCAACTTCGTGTTGATCCTGCTAGTATTACCCTATATCGTGGTGAATCAGTACGTATACGTTGTTTGTCGCCAACTAATGATCAACAACGTTATGGACAACTAGGATATAGTTGGACAAGAAATGGTGTACTATTTCAATCAGATCCAAATTCTGTCATGTGGGAGGATTTATATCCTGATGGGAGTATACTGAAAATCCAAAATATCCAGGTAAGTGAGAATATTTATGTTAACTATAATAATATTAGAAAAAAAAACTCTACGTGCGTACTTACATATGTATGTATATAATGAATAAAAACACAAAGAGTTTTTCATATGATTTTGTGTTTATGTTTGGTTTTTACGATATGACTTCACCATACATAAAACGTATTACAACGTATATATATGTGTTTACCTTAATATACATCCAGTAAATATTTGTATACAAAGATACACGTATTGTATATATTAAGTATATGTTGGAGTAAATTATTTTGGTATATAAATATTTTCTTTTTTTTTTTTTTAATACTTTAATAAAAGGTTTTAGATTTAGGTTTAGGTAATAATTTTTGTAAAACAAACTAAAGCATTTACGGAATGCATGACATGAAAAATAGGAAAATAATAAAAAAAGAATACATTTATAATCTGTATACTAACATTTCTACTTACGTATTCTTATATGTTGGTATTTAACAGCTTCAATTTTTATATATTATACAAATGTATGGTTTGTTTCGTTAATATACAGGGTGTCTGAGAATAAATGTTAATCATATTGTTTTTCTGAAAGTTCAAATCGTGTCTAGCAAAAAATCGTTAAAAGCTCCCCCTCTAAAATTCATCCTGTTTTAAGATACAGGGGATTGAAAAATTTTAGGATATGTGAAGTATGTACATAACATGATGTAATTGAATATACTATCATAGAAACAATTCAAATTTTCAAAAAACTGATATGATTTTTTTCTACTCATTCTGAGATATCCTGTATAAACGTACATACATGGATATCCTTACGTGTATATAAATCATGTGAATTAAGTTTATAGACAATTTGTTAAGTATTTATCATAGTTATAAAATAAAGTATCACATATGTACATACCTACATAAGCAAAAAACTTATACACACATTCATGTCTTATTTCGCTATTTTACTTATTTTGTAAGTCAGTAATTTCAAAAAATTGACACTTAAGAAAATTTATTTTGGGTAAAGCTACAAATTATGGTGTTGACCTACAATTTGTTATACTATATTTTATGGATGTGATAAGGATTTTTGTTCTTTTTTTTTTTTACTTTAATATAAAAATACTTTTGTTCAACACTTTATTAATAAAAACCTAAAAACAACATAAACTGGTATAGAAAAATTTTCATGAATATTAAATTTGTTAAATACACGTATAAATAAATAATTTTATACAATTTTTAGGCAATTTAAATCACTTTTTTAATGAAATTAAATATTTGGTAATTGTTCATTTTAAGTATCTTGTGTCTCCATTCGATATGTCCTTGAAATTTGTTATTCACGATATTTCCCTGTATTGTACTACATTTTGCCGTAATCTCATAATTTATATTTACTATGTAACGCATATATTGTGTGTATAGATAAACCCATATTTTGTATTCTAAATCATAGAAAAAGAAAAAAACATTTTATCTTATAGAAATCAGCCGAATTCACATGTGTTGTGTCAAATAGTGTAGCACCAGTATCAAAAAGTGTACACTTAACTGTAATTGACAGAGGTGTAATAGAATTATGTCCCGCAGAAAAATCATTTAATGTACAATGGCCAGCTAGCGCACCAGGTACATCAATTATTAATGATTGTCCGAAAAGATATAAAGGTCATTCAAAACGTATGTGTGAACAACATGATGTTGGTAAATCAGTATGGTTGATACCAGATTTTTCTGAATGTATAGCAGATGAGATGATTGACATATACAATGAGGTAAATTATTTTCATATTCATAACATTTTAAACGATTTCCCATAAATTTTCAAAATTTTTTAATCTTTTATACATAAATTTATGTCATTTATTTTTGACTGAATTTTTATACAAAATTTAATTTAATGTTTATTTAATTTTTTTCATCCTTTTTCGTTGTTTTTTTTTTCTACAAAAAATATCAACAAAAAATAACCGAAAAAAAAAAAACAGTTTCGAGCGCTTACTTTAGGATATCAAAGGACAAACTGTTTAGTTATTCTTAAATCATGTTTAGAATATACAAAAAAACGTTATATGAATTTTTTTCCTGGTGAAGCTGGTTTTCTAATGGATCTGCTTCAAGAGGTATGAAAAAACACAAAAATAAACATTTTCTTTTTTTTATTTAAACAAAATTATTTATTTATATATTTTTTTGTTTTGTTTACCATTTTTTTTTTTTTTTTTTGAATTTTTTTCTTGACTATGTGTAAGCTATCTTCTGTATATCTTTGTATACAAATTTTCATAATTTCTTTATTTTTACATACAATTTCATTAAAAGCGTCTGTATACAATGATGTACATTGTCTGAATATAGAAAATCTATTTTATTTTTTTTTTTTTAATAATAAACCGAATAAAATGTATTTTAAATATACGAATATTCAGTTACATTCTATATAATACAAGTATGCAGAAATATACAAAATACATTTTTTTTTATTTGTTATGCAAAATATGCCTTGTAGGGACTGAATTTTGTGTTTTTTTTTGTAAATATGATTTTTTTTTTCTATTTCTTTTTTTTTTCTATTTAATATTTCATTGCAATAACTGAGTAGATAAACATGAAAAACATTTATGTAAATATGAACAGTTTTTGAATTTTTAGTTTTATTTTTTATTCAAGTTTATTAAAGGCGACGTGTTTCAAATGTTAAAAAATTATTCAAAAGGCATATTTTAGCATATATTGAAATTTTTTCATATTTTTAATTTTTTTTTGTGTTAGTATTTTTTTTTTCTTTTTTGTTTTTTAATTTTCATACAAATTTTGAAACATTAAAAAAAATAAAAAGATTCAATGTTGCTACATATAATACTAAAACTAGATATTTAGTAATTTTTATATATAAATTATTTATTTTAAATCGTTGATAAAAAAAAAACATACAACATTTTGTCATATTTTAAAACAAACAAAATTATATTTTTATGTACATATATTTCTATACGATATATGATTATTCACTTTATATGTAATATAGACTCACAATTTTATGGTAATTTTTCTATTTAAAAAAAAATTTATAGGTAGAAAAATATCTAAAATTGAAAGGTGCTCATTTAGAACGAGAAATGGCTGCAGAAATAATTCTTCATATTTTAGATAAAGTCATGCAAAATGTGGTATCATTGAATAATCAACAGGTAGGTTATCATTATTTATGAAATATACATACATTATGCTAATGCAAATAGTACATGTAAAATAATAATAAACATTTTGTACATAACATGTTGGACAAGAAAACAAGGTTTAACATGCTAATTTTTTATTCTTCGTTGAATTAATGAATTTCTTTGTTAACGGAAAAATTAAGAGTCACCAAATATATAATGATTATAATTTTACAAAAGCATCGTAAATTTCAAATAGTCTAAATATATCGTCTTAATGTAAAGTATGAAAATCACAAACATTCAAGACATTTAAAACGTCTTGAACGGACGAATTTGAAATTTTCTAAAAATCGTTATTTAAGCAAATTATGCATCATGAATTTTTATGAATTCTTACATATGTATGTATGTAATGCATCAGTGAAATATTGTACAATTTTTGTAACAAAACCGTATCATTACAAAACCGTATTATTACAATAAACATTTTAATGTTACTCATAGGTACTTTCAAAACTAAGATTTTTTTAAATTTTTTAAGTTCTACGGTTCTACATAAAAGTATTGTGCTGATGTAATTTATATTATTGAGTACATTTGATCTGGCTTTATACTTATTAGCAAAATCTAATAGATATTGAAACGCTTGTTTAAATTTAAATTTTATAAAATAATAAAATATAGAAATTTGATATTTTTTAATGATTTTGCGTACATAAATACAACTAACTAAAATTAACCTGTACCGTTTATGATAATCAATATTCTGTTGAAAATTAACGTAATTTTGTTTTGTAAATTAGACAAAGTGGAATTATCAATAATAATTAAATTTTCTAACATATTAATAAACATTTTTGATTGATTATGTTTTAATTATTATGTACGTAAATATGTACATTTGTACCTACATATATAATAACCTTAATAATTCATGATAATTACAATGTTCTAATATAACCTAGTTATTTATTATAACACTTATGTACATAATATGTATTCGAATGTACGTATGTATGCTATGTTAGCGGAAACGTAATAATAGACCAATTATTCTATGCAAATGTATACTCTTGTATATACAATATAGATATGTCCTTATACTGTATTATTGTCGAAGGGAAATAATTCAAAATTCATCATATTTACATGATTACGGATAAAATTAATTAAATATTTAAGAAAAAATTAAAAAATATTTTTAAAACGTTCTTATTAAATCGCTTTTTTGTTCGATACAAATTTTACAAAAGATTTTAAACTATCTTCCCGATTATCCTCCCGATAATAATTCAAAACTTCAAAACTGTTTAATAAATAATAAATACAGAATTTTATAATACAAAAATTTTACAGGATGACCAAAAAACCAATTATACTTTTTCTTACTATTTATGCATTGATTGTCTATTGGATGCATCACGTTTTCCATTTTAAATCCTATAAGTAATTTTATAGCCATTAAAAATTCACAATCACAACTCTTCAGAACTAGGAAAAAGTATTTTATATTTTTCAGTCCGTCTTAAAAACTTAGCATATTTAAAATTTATTTTATTTTAATAATTGAAATGTTTAGTTTGAAAGTGGTGTAAGTCCATTTTTTTAAAAAAAGTTGATAAATCGCATAATTTACTCATACTTTAGCGTTCCTTTAAATATCTCGAAAAAAAATATAAAAGTGGACTATAATATAATTCAATTATAAAATTTTGATTAAAAATTGACAAAAACTCATAAATTTGTGAGAATTCATACAATTGACAATTTTTTTAAATTTAATTGAAAATGATATTCATATAAATGCATATGTAATTCAATCATCATAATAATGTATATATATATACCAATTAAAATAAATTTATATACAATAATTAATAAATTTGATGATATGAAAATATTTAAATTTTAATACCTAGTGTATTTCTACAATAATGAATATTTAGTAATTTGATACTCATAATTAATATCAAAATTTATATTAAATTTACTTTCATATATTTATAATCTTACAAGATATAGAAATTAACTTAAGAGACTTTATATATTCATTTATTTAGCAAATACCATATAATATATACTATAAGTACATTATTATGAAAACAAAGTCATAAATTTAATTTATGCTAAAATATGTTTAATACATAATTTAACATTATACCAAAAAATTTAATGGAACATATCTAGAGAAACATACGCATCATCTTTCATTTCGAATTACTCCCAAAGGATATTGAATTGGCTGACTGATATTATATACATATTTGTAAACCTTAAGACGATATTCACATTAAATATTCAAATGTATATTTAAAATCCTTCAAATTGTTCATTTACCTCTATGTATATAAATACGTTTATTTTACATATCAGTGTTATGAAAATATATATACCCATTGTTATGATATACTTAAATATAGAAAAAAAAAAAAAAAAAACAAATAATTTTGAAGTTAATATTATTATCTATATTTTTAGACTTCAATTTTCTTAACAACAAAAAAATACGGTGATTAAACTTTATTATTTCTGACTTGACATCCTTCAAACACACTCACATTTAAATACATATGTATAATAAATGTATATTAATGCGAAAGTGTTTACACATACACATACATATGTATATTTTTTTCATTTTAATGATTTCAAATATTTTCAATAATTTACCTATTTTTATTTCTTCATTTTCTAAAATTCTTTTTCAAGCAAATCAAAAAACTTCAACAGCTAACTGAATCGGCTGCTTTAAATCGGGAAACAATAGCTGCTTCTCAATTAGCAACATCAACTTCATCATCTTCAGGCTCATCCTCAGTATCGTCATCATCATCATCATCATCATCATCATCATCATCTTTGTCATCACCAGTATCAGGCACATCATCTATATCCTCAGCGGGAATTCTTCCACCATCATCATCAATTGCACGCACAACTGGGATTGGAACAATGGATGTAGCAGCAGAATCATTCTCTTCTATGTCAGCAGCAATATCCGACTCTACACCATCATTAGATCGTCTTAATTCTTTTCGTATTTACACAACATCTGTTAAAACATTACCCTTCAGTTTACGACTATATGGGTAAGTTCAAATAAATGAAATGAAAATATATTATAATAGAAAAACATAAATACTTTTTATAATCGTAAACATAATTTCTTGCATGTACACTTAAGTATATGTATGTGTTCATTGTAATTTTGTAATATTTTACTTTTACAAAAGAAAAAAAAAAAACCGTATATCGGGGTGACAAAAAAATAAATATCCATGACTGTGTAAAGCACATGTGTACGTATTTATTTGTTATATCTTCAGGATACAGAATACTTGCATATGAATTTATATTATATGAATAAGGATATTCATTTAATCTTATTTCATTTTTATTAAAATATTCTTTCATTTTTTTTTTAATAAGATGTTTTTTCCTTATTTTAAATTTTTTTTAAGAAAATTCGTTACCAGGTGAAAAATACCTATTGAAACAAATTTCATAAAAACAAAATATTGTGTTTATTTATTTTGCCTTTTTTTTTTTCATAATAGAAAAATATCTAAGATTTTCCACCTTTTCTGTTTTCATTTTCTATTTACTTTGTTCTATTTTATTTGTTATTTCTGTTAAATGGGTTCGAATTAAGTGATATTTTCTAAGTAAATAATACATGTAAAAGAAGAGTATAAAAAAGGAAAAAAATCATACATGGTAACGATAAGATATTTTTCTTAAATTTCACAAAACACGTGACAATTTGATAAAACTGAAAAGGTCTAATGTATATACAAATATGTAATTTAGATTTGTGTATGTAAATAATAAGAAAATATTTTACAGATTTTGATTATTTGAAAAAAAAGATCATATCATGAATTAAGAAAATATTTCAAAAAAGGATTAAAGTCTCAGACATTCAATATAGAATTAATTCTATATCGAAGTGTTTTCATCCACGTGTACTCTACATGGTATACGCCTGTATAAATGTTTACATATACATTATAAAGAATTTTTTTAATACACTTATTCGAATTTTGTACTCTTCATCTTTAATATAATTGCTATATTTATTCATTGAGCACATACTTCAATTACGATAATGATCTGTCTCAACTTAGTCTCAACGACCTATAAAATTGATTTTTGTTTTTTTTTTTTTCCAAAAATAAAATTTCACAATTATGCAAATCGATTTAAAAATAAAAATATTTCGTTTTTATTTTTATAAATTTTTTTATTTTTATTTTTATCTTTAATTTTTTTCTTTTTTTTCGATAGCAAGGATTTATTTTCTGATCAACTTTATATGGAAATAGTAGAATCAAAATATCTTCAAAATATTATTTCAAATAATACAATTTTTGTATCAGTTATTTCATATAAAAATTTGACCAGTTTTTTACCAAAAACATATTTTACACGAGAAAGGTAAATATTCATACTTTTTTTTTTGTTGAAAAAAAAAAAAATGTATTACATTAAATTTATTATATTTATACTACATGTAAATTTTATTTTTTTTTATCAACAATTTAATCATTTTAATTAATTCGGGCAGAGATGAAATGGATGTTGATTATTCTCTAGCCTCTCGTATTATTGCAACATGGCTATTTCAATCGAATCGCTCAAATGATAATTTTGTTGAACCATTAACTTTACCTTTAGATGCTGGTCATGTCGAAGTAATATTTCAACATGAAAATATACCTAAAAATACTGATTGGACACCAGTTTGCGGGTGAGTAATATATTATTATTATTATTTGAAGTAAAAATTTTATTTATTTTATTTACCCAAAGGTTTTTCCATTTTATTAATTTTTTTTGTTTTTTTTTGTATTCTCATAAAATGTACAAAAATGATGCATGATGTAATAATGTTTAAGTACAAATGAGATGATTTATTTTAGATTTTAGTTTTTTGTTTTCTCACACATAATGTATATAAATTCGTGTACAGAATTCAAGAACATTTTTTTTTTTACATAAATACATATATTTATTCATAAATATACCAACATATCTGTCTATACAATACACATAAAAATGTACATATGTATATCGTATAGAAAAATAACTTTTCCCATTATTTTTTATATATTACTTTTATTGTTGTTACTTAAACACTTGCACTTTAATTCGCTTTATTTGAAATTTCTTTAATTTCACTTTATTTAATTTGGCTATTTTTTTTTCTTCTTTTCTTTTTTCTTCGTCATACACATACATATATGGGTGTCATTCCTTTGTGACTATATATTTTGTGTATTTTATTTTTTTTTCTTATTTTTACACACAGACATGAATTTAGAGCAAACTATGAAACAACATGGAGAACAGATTTGTGTATTACAAAAAGTCTTATGGAAAATATAACAAGATGTATTTGCCCACTATCTGGAACATTTGTGGTTTTATTTGCCAAAAAAAATTACAATGTAAGCTATATAATAAAGTTATTGTCAATATTATGCTTATCTCATACAATGTTTATTTGTTTTTTTCCTTTTGTTTCGGTCATATTGAAGTAAATATTCTACAAAAAAGTTTCCTTTTTTTTTATTTTCTTGATTTTTCTACATAATTTCCTTTTTAACGTAACTCAATATGAAAATTGTTTATTTTTTTTTTTTTACTCTATTTTATTTTTTTGATTTTTTAAATGGATTTTATATGATTTTTGTTTTTTTAAATTGTTTCTTTTTTTTATTATTATTAATATTATTGGAATTTTCATTTTTAGACTTCTGTTACCCGTACCTCAACACGTCCAATGTTTGTAATAATTAGTTGTGGATGCTGTTTTCTTCAATCATGCATTGCATTTGCATTTTTAATACCAATTTTATATAATCGAAAATGTTGTGTTACATTTTTAAAAATGCAATTTTGTACATCAACATCAACTGTAATGGCAATATTTCTTCTTGGTTTTCTTAAATTATTACCGCAAGTAAGTGTGAAAACATTTTTAAAAAAAAAAAAAACTAAAAAATAATTTAAATCAATTTTATTCTATATTTTTTAAGATAACAAAAAATAAAGAAAAAAATTTACATAATTTCTTTGTTTATTTAAAAACAAAAAATATAACAGATAAAACATAAATTTTGATTTTCAAAAAAGCATATAAAAACATTAAATGAAATTTAAATGTATAAAAACATATGTAAATCAATAACTAAATTGCCGCGAAAAATAAAATTAGGTACATTGCAAATAATATATACAACATCCCAATTTACACATACATACACAGGAATATACCATCAATAAAATAATACATATGTATAGGCAACAACAGGAGATGTCATAGATTTCAATTTCCTTTTTCATTAAGGAAGCTGATAGACAATTGTTTTCCGTTCAAAAAGAAAAATGTCAGCAAAATAAAACAAAAAAAAAAACAAATAATGAGTTAGAAAGTAAAATAAAATACAGTAAATCGAAACCCGAAAGCGACTATATGTATACTTATACGTATGTATTTTTGTATAGGCGAATATTCGAAAAGGTTTTATTATTATATTTCCCATTTCTTTATAACTGATATATCCCTTGAGGGTTATACACAGTTATTCTTAGAATACTTCTTAAGTGCTCTTATGTAATAATATATTTCAAAAAAGAACAAAACAACGAAATTAAATTACATACAGAAAAAAAAAACATATTGAAAAAAATTTTCCACCCAAGAATGCCTCTATTATACAATAAATTGTAATCAAAATATATGAACAAAAGTATCCGTACATACATTATATGTGTATCGATTTACAAAAGCAATGTTTTATCTACATATGTATATGTATATACAGTTTATATATGTACATCTCTATATTATCTGTTACTGCTGTATTTTTTTTTTTTTTTATCAATTTTCATTTTTAAGTTAAAATTGTATTATTCTTTGTCCAGACGTCAAAATTGATTCATATTTTCACACTTTTGTTAACAGACTGTGTATTTAATTTAATATCCTAAAGGCAAAAGTTTCCTTTCTTTTTTTCCAAACATTTGAAGAAAGTTTTTTTTTTTTTGTTTTTCTGTAAAATTTTGAAAAATTACATTTTATACATGACAGAATTTCAATTGAAAACGATGAAAGAAATATATTTTAATACATATAATGAAAATGTCGATAAATTAAGCACAATAATGCGAAAAAAATATTAAAATAATTTTTTGTTAAATGGTTGAAATATAATCGTTAAAATATGCTATATGTAATGTACATATATTATTCCTATACTTGTATGTAATGTATATATTCGAAATTTTGATTTATTAATTAAAGGTGTGTACTGGAATTTACCTTTTTTTTTTACAAAACTAAATACGTACGTACTATATGTATACTAAAAAGAGAGATTTACTCGAAATCAATTAAAAATTTTCAATATTTTACAAGTACACACTTATGTTTGTCTGTGTACGAAATTTTAAAAATTTTTCTGTTTACCTTTCAACAAGGAAAAAAGAATTCTGAAATAAGAAAAATTCATGATAATTTTTTATTGAATTAATAAATCATCATCATACAGAAAAATTCAAATTTCTCTTTTAAGTTGTTTTATTTTCAATGTTACGTTACGGACACATTTTTCTACATCATTATTTTATTTTATTTTATTTATTTTTTTACTTCAAATATCCATGTATGTGTGTACATACACATTACAATGTTATACGATTGTATTGAATAATTCATACTTTTAAAATAAGCTTTATTATTGGCTAACTAACTAAATTAGTTAGATTTATTGGATACACATACGCACCTACAAAAATAAATTAATAAAAAAAAAAAAACCTTTAACATGCCGCATTTGATATTAAAAGAAAAAAAGATACATTCCAACCTTGGTTACTAAATTTAGCTAAAATTAAAGCTTTATTTGACTCAGTCCTTGTGATCATTTTTACACTATGAAAAAAAATTTTGTTATAAATGTATTCGTAAGTATAGCAAAACAAAAAAAAAAAAAATGAAAAGAAAAAACAATTGTAAAAAATGAAAAATTTTGTACATAAATTACATTCATATATCATTTTTACAAGAGTTTCTTTCATTTTTCTTATTTTGTTATATTCATAAAATGTTTGCAAGCATACAAAAGACAAAAAAAAATTTTCACGGAAACATGTTTAATAAAAAAAGAAAGACAATACACATACATATACGTTCAAATAGCTACTCTTCAAAATCAGTGCATATGTACATAGACTAGTATACAGGGTGTCTCAAAATACCATCAATCCAATGTCAAACATGCTATTTTCCTGAAAGTTTAAACTGTTTCTAACAAAATGTCATTATGTAGAAAAAGTCGTTAAAATCATACATACACACTATACTTTGTTTCAATGAAAGCCAGTATTTTTGAAATTTGAACATTTCTAACTCCTGTCATGTTTATTCGATCACAATGAACGACAACTTATTAAAAAAGCTTAAACCTCAACTTTAATTTGTAATGAATATCAATCAAATACACAGCCAATTACATATGTACATGACGTCATTTAGCTCACTTGTTTAAAGATTTTCAATCCACTGTATCTTAAAAGGGATGAAAATCAGGGGGACATACATATTTAGACCAACTTTTTGTTACAAACAATCTGTACTTTCAAAAACAAAAAACAAAAAAAAAAAACAAAATTATAATTGACATTCATTCTGAGACACCCTGTATACTCTAAACTGAGAAAGAATTCATTAATTGAAGTAATGAACAAAAAAAATGTTTAATTAAATCACATTATAGTCTTTTTGCACTTCATTTGTATATTCTATGTTATAAATTTATAAAGTTGTTGAATAGCAAGTTTCACCTCCAAGCTTGACAAAAAAAAAAATTTGAAAAATTTTTGACATCTTTCTTTTGTACTGTTTTGTCTTCTATATTTTTCAAGCACATGTATACGGGTATATACGTTACATTAATGAAACATGCATGGAAAATGTGAAAAACGGCAAAATCATTTGAAGAGATATTCAAATACTTTTTAGTATTTTAAAATTTAAAACATGAATATTCTTTCCTTTTTTTTAGAACACGCAAATTACATTAATTTTACTGATTTAAAAGAGCAACAGATACATATTTATTTGAATACCTATACCAGTGAGTTTCGAAACGTAAAAAAATTTTTTGAGGTGCGATATAACAATACGGCTTTGATACAAAAATTATACAATGTCACTGATATATATATTTGCATCAAAGAATATTCATATATTATTTCCTTACCTAATTCACAATATACATATGTATTTTGAAACTTTAGTCATTATTACTGTTTTAGGTGTTTGCATTTTATAAAATTATAAACTTTGTATCGAGGCGGTATTTAGACTTTTTGAAACTTTGCAGTACTATATATTCTATACATTCCTCGCTATTCATGTATTTCATTTTATTTACACACAACCAAAACTAAATTATTTTTCTTTGTAACGTACATTTCCTTTAAATTATAATAAAATCATGTAACAGGAAGCCATAATATTGAAAGCTCAAAAACTATTGTAATAGATCAAAGTCAAAAAAAAAAATTTTTTTTTTTAACATTAAAACAGAAATTCATGTTTGTAAGTTGTGTACAAGTATATGTAGAAATTTGTTAAATGAAAATGAAAGAAAAACAGGAAAACAGTCATATGTATCCTCTTACTGCGTGTGCATATACATATATACATAAGTATGTAACAAAACATGATACATGAAAATCCTTATGCATTTTAACAATTTATTTCATGCACAAATAACATACACATACATTCACTAAAACTTGTATTTTACACATATGCAAACCCTTATACTCTATACAATTTTTAAAATGATTTTTATTAAATTTTATACCAATTTAATAATCTGAGCACATGATATGTGATCATTAGAGATTTTCATGATTAAATTTTTTTTCATTAATGAATAATAATTAATTAATAAAACAAAATATAATCATGAATTAAAAGGTTTCAAATTTATATTGAAAGCGCTCGAGGTGGTTTGATCTGTAAGTTTTCTGGTGTGGTATCACAATGGGCCTTTTTGGCTTAAGTGTGCTTGCTTGGGAATGAGCGGGCGGCCACCTCTACCTACCTACCTACATACATATATTGAAATTAAAACGTAAATATGAAAAATATCTAATATTTATAATTTTGGGTATAAATAATAATATGTATGTATGTACTTATATCCTTTCGTTTATTTTTAATTCTTTTTTTTTCGTATTTAAGCCTTCAACTACAATACTTAATAATATGTATGTATATTATGAAGTATTAGTTTCATTTTCAGTAAGAGTATTACATACATATGTATGTATATCTATATAACACACCATACACATAATACGTATGTATTTGTGTTATGAGAAAATTTTTCATTATTATTATTATTATTTTTACAAATTAGAATATTCATTTACAATGTACACTAAAAAATTTTTATGTAAATATATTTATGCATGAATGTAATAAACACGTATGTATATACATATATAAAAATTCTTATATATATATATTTTGTTGAAAATGTATTTACATAATTTATGTATAGGATTGACGTTGATTTTATCTTATCAATTTTACACATGTATGTACATTTTATACATATGAACATGTAAAATCAAACATTGATTTTTGTGTACCAAAAGTTATACATACAATAGATGAACACATACAATTCATAAACTTATGTATGTATTTTACATATTTACATATACATAATGTACTTTGAATAAATTACATTAAATATTTCATGGGTATTTGAATAATTCTACATTTCATGTAAACCTATGATACATACATATGCATGTAAATATGTATGTGTAAATTTAGTTTAACAAATATTACATTACATGTATAGGCTCTTAAAATAATAATGAATATATACACATCTAATATATAGTATGTTTAAAACGTATATATTCGAACTTTACAAATATATAGTTATGTACATATTAATATTCATACTTTTAGTTTGAAAAATAAATTGAACTTGAAAATGATTTTGCTTATATACATCATACATTTTTTATGAGGCTAAATTTTCACCTATATTTTATTGAAAAAAAAAAAAAAAAAAAAAAAAAAATTTAATCCTTCAATCTGCCTATATACATAGATATATTTTATAATAATTTAAACATCGATGTGAAAAATATTTTAAATTTAATTTTTTATAAAAATATATTATTAATAAAAATAAAATATTCAATGATAAATAATATAATTTTTAAACACTGGTTACACATGATACGATGTACATAATATGGAGAAATAACAATGTATAAGACTTTATATGTACATACAAGTTACATAAAAAATTTCATTCAAATAATATTCCTATTTATGTATTAATTAAATTTATATGTTGGAATTTGTTCTTTATTTACTTTACATTTTAATTAATTCTTATGAAAAATTATTATTAATAACAACGAAAAATCAATTTTCAGCGAAAAAAAAAAACGTAAACAAAAGTCTACATATGTACATAGTTGATTTGGTATTTTTACATACAAAATCATAACAAATTTTAATATACGAATACCTACATACATACAACCGATATACATATGTATTTACTAGAAAAATTTAAAAAAATATTATATACATACTTATACTATATATGAAAAATGAACGAAATTGTTGCTAACGATTTACACGAAAAATTAATTTTTATACAATAAACTTTTTTATGTATAATTTTTTTAAAATTTTATTTTAAATATTATAAAAATTTGATATTTATATTATACAAAGTATATATGTGTATGTGCGTTAAGGATAATAATGTAATGATGAATTCCAAACATATCCCTAAAGAGAAAATATTAAAAAAAAAAAAAAAATGAATATAACAAGCTTTACAATGAACCGTCATGGCAACATTGACCAAAGATACATACAATATAAAACACTATATTGGTTTGTTTATGGGTAATTCAAACTTAACTTACATAATTTTTAATGGAAATCGCGTGGGAAAATTAACAAAGATTTATAAGTAAAGATCAAAAAATAAACGTAAAAAATAAGTACATAATACAATTTTGAATTTACACAATATTTAACTTTATGATTTGATATAATTGAGTCGTTGACACGGCAACAGATTTTAATGAAAATCAAAAATGAAAAATACTCGTATAAATGTAGTAAATTAAATATGAAAAAGGAGAAAATAATTTTTCCATAAAAAAAAAATATATATCTATATATATACTTATATTAAACAGAAAATGTGAATAAAGTGCACTTAAAAATAAAGTATGTTATTATATGCAGTTGAACATTTTGATAATGGAATTTATTGATGAATAATCTAAGGTTATGTAAATTTGTATTTATTTACAAAATTTAAGCTACATTATTTACAAAATATGTATATTGAATATTTTATTTGATTAAGTCAATTAAAATATTTGAATTATGTAGAAATCCATAGGCATTCTCTTTATCCGAAGAATTTTTCAAATCTTGACTACATGAAGTATGTTATTCTACTAGCTACATAAAAGGATAAGTAACTTCATGTAGATTTACAAAGGGTGAGGAATACAATAAGCTAATATTAAGCTGCAGTGTCGAAGCTTCCAAACTTCATCTCACTCTTTTGGAGGCAAAAAAAAAAAACAAAAAAAAAAAATAGGCATTCTCTATAAAGTTTCAAAGATATTTAAATTTTAAATTTTTTATTTTTAAATTTAACGTAATCTTAATCTTTGTATTTATTTTTATTTATATATAAATTACAGGATTGGCATGGTATTATAAGTTCAACTTTAGCATCTTTAATGATTTTGGGTTTATCAACAATTGTAGCTATAACATTAATTATTCAATCAGAATTGGTACCAAAAAAATTACAAATGAAAAATGTAATATCGAATGGTATACGTGGTGCTATCGGTATCAGTTGGTTATTACCAATATTATTTGCAATTTGTTCACCATTAATTTATACAATAATTGGTAAATGGCCAATATCATGGTGGTTAGAAATTGGTAGCTCTGGATTTATATTATTTATAATTGTTGAAAGTTTATTTATTGCCTTATTCATTTTATTATTTATAATATTAATTAAAAAATTATTATATTTGGCTAAAAAACATGATAAACATAATGCATCAATATCAAGAAGGTAAGTTGAAAAATACAATTAAAATTTATGTTTTATACATATTCTATTATTGAATTTTTTTTTCCGCACATTTTTATACGAAACACTTACCTATATACGTAGAATATCCTATAATTTATGTCACAAAATACGTTCGGACAATTCCTAGCAAAAAAAACATTCCATATCATTCCTCCCTCTAAAATCCACCCCTTCTGAGATGTAAAGGATTAAAAAATTTTGGATACCTTAGAAACGTAGTACGTTTCAGGTTTTGAAGATACTGACAGTAGTTGTCCTTTTTTGCAGTTCATACAAGTTTTCCCATACAAAAATTAAATCAAAAACCACTAAATTTTTTTGCATGGAAAATTGAATTTTTTGAACTTTGAATAATTTTTGAACTTAAAAAGGCTTAGGTCTCAGCACAAATATCATACAATTAAACACGTATGATATATGCAAATTGTTTAAAAAGTTAAAGCCCAATATATATGTATACTTATAACATCATGTATCTTACTTATCTGAAAAATTTCAATCCCTTGTATCTCATCAGAAGTGATGAATCTAGAGGAGAAGAACCTAGAACGATCTTTTGCTAGGAATTGGTTAAACTATACGAAAAATGCATTTTGTGCAACAAATTTGAAATATCCTGTATGTACATGTATATATGTATGCATTTTTATGATCGTTTATATACGCACATACTATTATCTTTCATATTAGTTGTGTAAAAATATTAGATTAAATCAACCATTTATTCTTAATTTTCCTTACAAGGATATATGTATGTTATGAAATTAACTTGCCTTTATCAATTTGTTTGATATAAGCACATTCATGTATATGTGTATATGTATACAAAATTTTCAAGGGTTTCTTTTTGCCTTTTTTTTATGCTTTTGATTTTTTTTCTCTCATTTATTTAATTATACATAATTTCCCATATAAATATTTATATATGCATATTCAATTTTATATATTTTCAGAATTGGCCTATTATACCGTATCGCCATTGTATTATTCCTGAAATTGGCAGTTGATTCTCTATTTCTAGTGTATCTTAATACAACAAATAATTTGATTACAAGTCATATATTTGGAATATGTTGTATCTTATTAGTAAGTATACATTTTTAACTATAAATACATATATATACATATGTATGTATATATTCTAAATATACATATGAGTGTATGTGTTCACATACTCATATACTCATATCTACATTCTCATACAGAATATAGTTTTGTAATTCAAACCTTTAGCGTAAAACACATATAACATAAATTTCTCATATTTTATACATACTACATGTTCTATGTGTATATACATATGTACATATGTATATAAATATGCCTTTAGTTTATTTAGATCTATATGAGCACTTTTCGTCTACAAATATAAATGAAAGACCATTCATTTATTAAATGCTTATTTGTATATTCATATTAATGAAAATAACACAGATGTTATTTATTAGGAATAATAATTATGGTTTGTGGCTTAGTTTCATTATAACATCAGTCATATTACACATGCATATGTATGTATGTACACATGTATTTATGCACATACGCGTAAAAATGATATTAAATTTTGAAAAAACAAAAAAATTAAGGTTTTTGTTTTTGAGAATAATAAGAACCTTTTCTTTATAGCCATGAAAATATAAAACTTAAAAAAATAAAAGATAAAATAAATTAAGGTGACCGAAAAACAAGGCTAAAAATTTGGTACAATTATACCCCGCTAACTTCTATGTACGTTATTATAGTTTTTCATTTGTTATCTTGATTCTTCAACCCCTAACTTATCTTACACATACTCCGGTTGGTTTTTACCAAGCTACATAATTTGAAAAATTATTTGTAAATAGTAATTAAATTTTTATGTATAAATTTATCGATTCTTGTACCTTGATAATTTTAAATATTAAATTTTGTTAAATTAAAATTTTGCTATAGATGAAATTAATTAATAGTAATTTCAAAAAAGCAAACAAAATAAATTTTTTTTTTTTTTACTCGTTAAAAAAATATTCAATTATCCTTTTCTTAGGATAACAATTCTTCAAAAGGCTAAATTATTAAATATTAAAAAAAAACCAATATAAACTTTAAAATAAATATACAAAAAAAAATTCTCAACAAAAATTTGTAATTAAAAACAAAATATGCCCTACATATGTATATACATAAATATATTTTATTAAATAAAATAAAAGATGTGAATAAATATAAATAAAATGTATAGTATGTACATTATATAGCCTTTAGAATTTTAAATGAAAGAATAACCGGAAAACAGAATTCAATTTTATTACTACCATTTACTCTACTATACTTAAATCTTAAATCAGTGAAATTATTCATTTTATTCATTATTTTTTTATTTTTCTATCACTTTACATGTATGTATAAAACAGCACAGCATTTTTAAAAAAATATGTACACACATACATACATCTACAGATATTTAAATTTCATATAAACAAACATCCACTTTTATAATATGATATGCTAAATGACAGTAAAAGGGATTTATGTCTTTGTTATTTGCTTGTGTTTTTTTTTTTATTTTTCAATTTGTTGTTGTTTTTTTCTCTCCAGAACAAAACTAAAAAATAAAAAATAAATTTATTTTCATTTTATTTAGTTGATATCACTTTCATTTACATTAAAAACAAAATAGAAACTGTCTCAAGTAATTGAATCTGTTTTGTCAGTTTTTCTTCACTCTTATTTTTTGTTTTCATTATTATTATTATTTTTTTTTTTTTTTTGAATTATAAAAAAGGATAAGAATAAATGAATAAATAATTAAAATTAGCATTTCTTTTGTTTTCATCTTATTTCTTTACACTTCGTAACAGCTTTTTGAATAAATAAAAAACAGAAACAAAAAACAAAAGCAAATCTACAAAAATATCCTTTATAGTATATTATTAAAATTCCATTGAAAATACTATACAAAATTATTTTTTTCATTTTATTCATCTTGTTTTAAATTACATTTCAATCATCATCATCTTCAGCTCTACCCTCGGTGGAACTTTGCTCACTCCAAGGTCTACTTCCGTATACTTTTCTGTCCTGCTCTGCATTCTTCTAATTTCTAATCCTGATGTGCTTCAGATTCCTTTTCACATCATGTATTCAACAACAGAGCTAGGATATTTTTAGCTTCTTTTTACTATCCGACTTGTGAATCAGATCTGTTAAGACCTGTTAAGTTGCATTTGTTGTGTTTTATTTATGTGAATTTTGACTCTTACTTTTTATTATTGTATCGATTTCGCCAATCAATTACATTTGATTTTGAATAAAAATTAAATTTTAATAATACATGTGTGTTGATGCATATTCAAGTTATCATATTTCCAACACTTATACATAAAATTTGAAATAAACGAGAATTTCTATAAAATTTAACAAAAAAAAAATTCAAATTTGAATATTTCCATATACACAAAAAACAGTTATATGAATACTTTTTTTGTTTTTTTTTTTTTTTTTGAACGAAAACTAAATGCTTTTACTTGGTTTTCTTTTATGTCTCGGTTTCTTTTTAACTTAAAAGTTGTCAAAAGGATAAATATTGTACATATACATACATACATATGTATGTAAATGACGATGAACGTAAAATGAGCAATGACTTTTTTTCCAGTACTTCATTTAAATCTTCTCTTCTATGCAGTTTTTTCGATATCTATCATCATAAAAAGAAATTTAAAAAGCAAAATAAAAAAAAAATAATAACGAAGATCCTTTTTACTGGGAAAACTTTTGAAAAAAAAAGTTTTATTTTTTCAGTTCTGATTGTACCATAACTAAAAAGTTTATTATGTAGAGGGAAAAGACCACAAAGAGAAAATCTTGTCATCTTATTTTAATTATTTCTATCATACATGCATATGTATGTACATAAAGTCTACACATATAAGTAAATTACAGTCATTTGGTTCATAAACCTACATTGAATTTATGATGATTTTTTTACTTCATTCACAGATGCCTTTTATGACTAGTGTATACGTTTAACATACATTTTTTCCCCCCCAACAAAATTATGTACAAAAATGTCTAGTTCTAGTTAGTGGTTAAAAATATTTTTTTAAAAAAACGGATATCAAATTTTAATGTAGATTTTCTTTATAATTCAAGTATCTTATGCTTAAAAGGATTAAAAACTTGTATTTTGAATTTTTTTAAAAAAGAAAAAAAAACAGGTAGAAAAACGAAGTAAAATCTGGAATTTAGCAAACGTAAATTTACTTAATAATACGTGTGAAAATATTAATCACGCTATATTATGTACACACTATATGTACATGTATCTAAAAAAATTAATTTTCCTTATTTTCATTTTTCCTTTTTCGCGTGTAGACATTTTATTTTATACATATGCAATAAGCATAATTAAAATTACAAAAATAATATTTCAAACTAAAATTAAAGTTATTTAAAAATTTAAGAAAATAAAAAAAAATAAAATTTTATATTTTTCATTTCATAAAGTTTAAAATTAATTTTTTGATTTCATTGTCAGGGATTTTCGATTCTGTTTTGTTTTGTTGTAAAAGCAGAACATAATTTTCGATCTGAACCATCAAAAAAAATTAGTGTGAAAACGAGCATCGAAGAATATTGTTCAGGATCAATAAATAGTCCTTTAAGCTGTAAGTCAATAAATAAATTTTTTTGATTTATTAAATATTTTATTGTGAATTTTATTATAATCGCGAGATCATAACGTTTTTAAATTCTTACATTTTGGACCCTTTTTACATTATTTTAATAAATATTTATCAAATATTGAATATTTATACAGTTTATGCAAATCATGATATCGAAAAGGATAATGAAAGTGGCCCACCATCACATTCACCAGGAATTTTAACATCTGGTTCGGGAACAATAACACAATCAGCAACACATCTTCCACTAACAATTATATCAGGACAACATTGTACACTTTTAGATAGAATGATACCAACAAAGCCAATTGAAACAATTTTAGGTTGTTCAAAAAATAATAATGGAAATGAAAATATTTTAACGGGTGATAAACAAATTATTTGTGACATATCTCTCCATGAAATGAAAACAAATTTACCATGTAAAAATACAACAATAATGGATACATCATTGTTATCATCATCATCATTATCAAATCAACAACAATCATCTCTAATGGGATCATCATCAATAATTAAAAGTGGTGGTGGCGGATGTGGTGATAGTTGTGCTAGCAGTACTAGCAGCAGTACTGGATATACATCTAAATCAAGATGTTGTAATCTTATACTTGGTAGTGTTGGATCATTTACATCTGAGAATACTACTACTAAATATCATCATCAAGATAATACCTGGGAGCATCATCAAATTAATGATAATCGTAGTTTATATGACACAACAACAAATTATTATCAAGGACCAACAAATGATACTAACAATAAAATTAAATGTACATTACCAGAAAGTCATGAATTTATTGGAGTAGAGACATTAGATATATTACAAGGTGTATCACCAGGTAATTTTTATTTTTTACAAATTTGAAAATTTAATTTAAAATTATGAACTATATAAATTTAATCTGCTTAATTGATAAATTATGATATTAATTTTAAACGTTTATTTTATTATTTTTTTTTTTCATAAAATTTTAACAAAGGAAAATTCATTAATTAAGTAATTTAAAAAGAAAATGTGATAATTGAATAAATCCTATAAAGAATGTAGATAAATTATGATATAATTTTAATTAATAACTTATCTTGAAAATAAATATATTCAAAATTTATTTTATCAATTAATTAAAATCTTTTAAAATCATTTCGTAATAAATTATAAACGTAATTTTATTTTAAGTTAAATATTTTCATTTTTATTAAAATTTTTGTGTAATATTCTTTTTTTTTCTTTGTCATTTTAAGACAATAACAAAATTTCAATAATATAAAAACATTTTAAATTAAATTTTCACCATTATTCAGTCTTTTGCAATATATGTATGTAAGTAACGTAAACATGTATGCATTTACATTTAATTTGAAAAGAAATATTAGCAATTTTATTAATTAAATATTTTATTTAATATATGGACAATAGGATATTTTTAGAAAAATTATAAATAAATTTAATTTTATTTAAAGGATGTATAATTTTATTTTTTTCGTACAATTAAGCAAATTTGTCGTGTTGCCATAAATAGCATATTATACAGGACATGAAAGTATATAATTTAATTGTCCAAAAAAGATTTTCATTTATTCATCCTTTTATCAACAAAAGCTCAAATACCATAAAAAACAAAAAAAGAAACAGCTTTTTGGAATCTTATTAAAATATTTACTATGATTATCCTATTTTTCCTAAAAAAAGACTCTTGAAAATCTTGGATTTCCTTGAATGTTTTTTTCTTTTTGAATTCAATTTTATTTGAAAATTTGAATCAATTTTAACTTTTTGTGTAGAAAAAGGATTTTTTTAAACAACATATTATGTAAAATAACTGACAATACGTTAAAAAAAACATAAGACATACGTACATAGCTCTACACATTATACTGAAATGTTTATTCTATGTAGAGATGCATATGTATGTACATGTGTAGGCATTCACTTTTTTTTTATGTTTTATTTAACAAACATATTATGTACGTGTCGCCTTAAAGACTTTAAATTAAGTTCCAAAATTCAATTGGCAAAATTCCATTTGAAATGATATTTTATTCATTTTTTTCTATCCATTACATTTACAATAATAATTCTATTGCCCAATATTTGACTTGTAAATATGTACAAAATATTGTATGTAACATACAGGGTATCTCCAATCAATGAAATCTCCAACTTGCACAAAGAGTTGAACATCTCAAGATGATATTCTTCGATTCTTGTAAAATTTTCAGAATTTAAACGCACTTGGCATAAATTTTCCAACTAAAAGTTTTAAAGTGTGACAAAAAAATCTGTAACGGTCTCTATCGTCGAAACAAGGCATTGGTTAAATTTCTTCGCCTTCAATTGTTTTCTCGACATAGTCCAAAGAATATTGTAATACCGATGTCGAGTTGGTAATGGACACCCTGTACGTATGTACATACATGTATGATTATCCTTTAGAATGATAACATGCATACAAATGTAAATATTTTATCATTCACATAATTGATGTTGAATTAGATCAATAGGCCTTTTCTTTTTACAAAGAAGAAAAACTAAAATAATAAAAACTTTGGATTGACATGTCAACCATTAGTTTTTGAATATCCTTGGTACAAAAAAGTCAACTCTAATTGATAAAGTTTATTGATTAGAAAAAATTTTAATACATATGTATGTACATATATATGTAGATATATCCAATGCCAAATTTATAATGAATAGCAAAACATATTATGTAGGTAAACCAAATATCAGAAAAAAAAAAATCAATAAAAATTTGGTTTTGGCTTGAGTTAGATATTATATTCTGTTAAAATAAAAATACATACTTATGTCGAGTTTTTTTCTCTCATACATTCGATTATAACATAGAATTGCAAATAAGTGGATTTACGTACATATGTATGTACATATAATATGTAAAACGTGGTAAAACTTAAATATACTGTATGATACATGATAAATCAAAACCATTATAGTATTTGTATATATGTAACACATTCATTTTAAGTTTTACTAAAATATGTTTTTAAATTCTGTATACATACTGTATTACTGTATACATTACGTATACAAATTGAAATCCAAAATCAAAATGTATCGTGTCACATGTATCTTATTCAATTTACTTTGGTTTGTATACTACACATACAGTGCATTCAAAAAGTTTGCATACACGTAATTCGTTTACTTCACAACATTTCAAAGTTAATTACAACAAATAAACCGAACTAAAAAGAAATTAAGCAATTAAAATGATTTAAAATGATTCAAAAATATAAAAAAAATATTCTAATACTTCGTTTGATGCTTTTCTAAGACCCTCATTTTCGCCGTTGCATATTGCGAAATTTTATCCCATTTTCCTTGTAAAATAGAGTACGTGAAATATTATTATAAAATAAATTTTGTGCTTCCAAGCCTTTCTCTCTTAAAAATCCATTGAGTTCTACGGGGTTATTACTCGGCAACTAAGGTGAATACAATTTGTTCAGCGTGAATATAAATTGATTAAAGTGAGTTTAGACTACTTGATTTATCAAATATGATTTATGATTTGACACAAGAATGATGTTATATACATATATATGACTTGTCACGTCAAGTGTCATTTCCCTTTGTTTGTATGTATTCACACTATTTGATTTGTCAAACAAAACATTGAATTTTACTTCACGTTATATCAAAGACAAATCAAACTGAAATAGAACAAGTTCTAATTTAAAATTCGACACGGCCTGATATGTAAGATAGGACATGTCCACATGACTTCACACTACCTAACAGCATTTTCGACAAAAATCAAATTAAATCATATTTGACAAATCAAGTAGTCTAAACTCACTTTTAGGCACATTACATAACAACCACCCTTTGACACAATATGAAAGTATGAAATATCTTGTTGGAATACGAATTCATTATTCAAACCTAATTTATCCATACTAGTGTATTCAGACTTTTTGAATATACTGTATATACATTACACATACATAACGTATGTATGTACGTATGTATGTTTTGCATTAAACAATATATAAAATCTAGAATCAAAAGAGAATCTTGCACAATGCATAAATGTAACCAAACATTTTTAATTACTGTACACATTTGTTACATGTACAAAATGTATCAAATAGAATAATTATTTTAAATAAATGTACATATAACTATTTTTTGATATAACATAACCTACAGGTTTTCAAATATCTCTATATAAAATGATTTTGGTTATACAAACAACAGTTATAATGACCATTATTCCTTTACATCAACAAAATGCACGAATTATATGTGTGTAGAATTTATTTATGTGAAGGCGTTTATGTATTTGTGTATGAATATGTATACAAAATGTTCCGTGTATATACAAAGATATACATATGTATGTATATATATTTCTTATTAACTTTATTTACATACGAGTATATTTTGAAATGTACCTTTTACTGTCTTACTCTACCTTACTCATATTGTACATTAAAAATAATGCAACAACATTATAAATAATAATTAATTTATTATAAGTATATTTTAACTAAGTGTAAATGATTTTCTCTATTTTAAAATTCAATTTCTGAATATAATAATAATATTTTCATATAAATTCTTTATAGTAGGGAATTTTTTAAGATATTATTTCCGTTACAAATTGTACAGAAATAGATGTATACCAGAGATATATTCTATTTTATGTAGTGTGTATATGTAGTTATACTCCATACACTAATTCGATGCAGTTAAGGTCCTATGGGAGTATATGTGTCCTTTCTCTTTTGTCGTAATTTCTAATAAGATCATCTTACGAGTAGTGTTACCACAATCTGTAATGTTATCATATAATACGAGATGAATTTTTTTAATATCAATATACAGCAACTAAAAGTGGTACTACTTTATGTCATTTCTATAAGACCTTAATTAACTGCATCGAATTAGTGTATGGAGTATAGTACTAATAATGCAAATGAGAAGAAAAAAAATCAAAATTCATCTCTTATTCATTTTTAAGTAAATTTTTGTTTTAATTATTTTTTGTACAAAATTCATATTTAAAATTTATTAATATTTGGCTGAAGCACAAACGTATATGTATATAATATTCGCTTTTCTATTGTTTTACTACTAAAAGTCCAAATATTTTTATTTTTATTTTATATTTACTACAAATATAATGTACATATACATGCGTATACGTACCACATATTCGCGTTAACATATACGAGTAATATTGTAAATAAATGAATAATAAAAAATAAAACAGAATAATATTTATTTATCTCATGAAATAACAAAGTAAATTATAACAGTTATTCGAAAAGTTATATAATATCAAAATATACATACATACACATACTAATACAAATAAATATGATATCAATTTTCTTTTAATGTTATAAATACATGCATACATTTATGTTTACCTTTTTTTATTTCTATTAACTCTATTTATTATTATTTTATGTAATACAAAAGTATCATTTTGATATTTACATTACATATTACATATATGTACATATATATATATGTATGTACTTACTTACTTATAAATCCTGTAATACATATTCTTATATGTACTTTGTATCCATACTCAAATTATAAGGATATTTTCAAGGATTAAATATAGAAAGTAAAAAATATAATATGTACATACATATGTATATGTGTGGGCAGATATAAATGTGATGGTATATGTGATGGTATGTGATGGTAAAAATAAAAAAAAAACAAAACAAAACAAAATCTCAAATATTTAGTATTATAATCTAAAGTAAAAAATTTTTATACAAAAAAAAAAATGTATATGGTAGATACGTACGTTACATTTAAGATTGGTACCATTTTAGTAAGTATTATATACTGATTTAATATGAATACAATAAAACGGTAAAATTATATTAAGATCCAGGAATAACATTCTAATATAAAAAAAAAAACAAGGACAAAAAAAAAAAATTGTAATGGTAAAAGACTGTAACAAATTTTCTTTTATCTTCAAAGAAAAATAAAGTAAATTCATATAATATTTAATAGCCTAGTTACCTTTGAGAGTACGACACTTCTAACGGGAAGTACAAACAAATTTTCTTACAAATACATACAATACATATATTTTATATAAATATAAATATCAGAGTGAATATACATACATAGTTACGTAATTTAGAAGGACAATTTATATTAAGTATATACAGAAAAAGAAGGCGAAGAATTATGGAAATTAATTTATTACTTATGTATGTACATTTTCTATTTTCGGTTGTTTGTTTTTTCTGTTTCAAAAATTTCCCAAAAATTTGAAAAAAAAAAAGGAAAATATATTTTTTTTCCGGTCTTATTAGTTACGTTTTCACTTTGTTTTTTACCTTACCTTATTTTAATTTTTCATTTTTGTAAATATATATTTCAATTTTTTTTTTTTTTGTCCTGGATCAAAAAGGTATGAAAATGTATACACATCTGGCAACATGTTTGTACATACATATCTTATGGTATTTTATTTATGATTTTTTATTTTTTCATTTTTATACCTACATACATATTTTTTTCTTTTTGCACATTTCAATCATACACATACGGTACATAGATACATATATTTGCGTGTACATGTGTGTACATTACCTCTAATATTATATGCACCGTATCTGCGTAAATCTAAAATTTCATGAATAATGTTTTGTTTCTTTTTTTTTTTTTGTCTCTTTTAAAATTTAAAATAGGATAATAATGCAAATTTTATAAAATGTATAAGAACAAGATATTACATACATACACACGTATATAACTTATGCATGTACATAATAAAATAAATAATACATACATACATTACATACCTTGTACATTTTTAAGTTAAAAAGGAACATAAACTTTATTGTTAATTCAAAAGATAAGATATAATTTTTGGACATTATTTTAAAAAGCCTCTGAAATATAAAATCATACAAATAAGCCAAAAAAAAAAGCATAAAAACGGATTACCGTCATGAAAATTTCTTTTTGTATATAGACTATGTAGAAAGATTACTGAAAATTATAATAATTTTAACCCATGTAATCTTTGTTGTTTAAGACATTTTTATCTGTCTAATTTAGCGTTGTAAGTAAATAGAAATAATGTAAATTTAAAATTAAAATAAAAAAAAATAAAAAATAAATTTTTCACAGAAAATGAAACATGTTCGGCAAACCTAAAAGATAATTTTGTTGATAAATTGTTTTTATTTAAATAAAATAAACAAAATAAGGAATATTTATTTAACATTCATAAATCATTACAGATATAATCTGTATATCTTTTACAGTTTTAACATAATAACAATTTTTTTTTTTTTTTTAAATGATTAAATTAAATTTAAAGTATAAAAATGCATTTGATACATCGATTAAAAGCATCAACGAAAAAAATAAAATGTTTGTAATTAATGAAATTCATTATGTATTTTTCATTCCAGACAGTATCATAGGGATTAGAACAAGTAATGTTATTAAATCTTCGACGGGAACATTAAAAAAAAATTTAAATAATTGTGGTGGTAGTGGTGGTGGTGACACCTCAATAACACCAACCACAGCATCTGTTACAACTCAAACTCCAAAATCTCAAAAACGAGTTACAATCGTTGAAGAACCAAAAAAGACAATACTTTTACCTCTATCCACACCTACATCATCATCATTATCTCAACATTCTCAACCATCCTTACAGCGTGACAATTGTAGCGGACATCTTAATCATTATAAAGATAAAAATTTAACATCACTTCCACCACCAATTATTACAATTACATCATCTGGGGATGATGAAATCAATTCAGGTTGTGCATCAGTTATCAGTTCTGACAGTCATGTAAAACAAATTATATCAGTCAATCAATGTGATAGTAATATTATTAACGAAAATACCTATGGGACTAATTTAAAATCTGCCAATGATCATATTGATGGAATGCTTGACAGAATAACACATGATTTAGATTATTTATTAAATCGTACTAATGAAATACCCTCTAGACGTTTATCTGGAAATTCTGATGTAATCATAAATAAAAATACTAATAATAATAGTAATAGTGGGACCGGTAGTAATAATGATAATCGAGATGACCAGGACACTATGTCTAATCAATCAAATAATAATGATGCTATAAATTGTGGACATCTTGCATCGGGTACAAATGTTGTTAATCCATCATTATCATCACAACAACATCATCAAATAACAGGATCACAAATTATATCTCAAGCAAATAGAAATGATGTAATTTCTTCACAATGTCTGCCTTCTACATCAACATCATCATTGTCAACGGGTATTGCGGTTGTTATACCACCGAAAATTCCATCAACACCACCGCCGCCGCCTCCACCACCACCGCCATCAATAGTTTTATCAAATTTATTATCATCATCAACGGCACATTGTCGAAGTATTCACGAAGTTATTATTGAGGAATCTGAACAGGAATAAATCGGATACTAAATTATAAAATTAAAATTATTCAATAAAAACATAATATATGTATGTATGTGAAATACAATATATAATATGTGTGTATAAATAAATATAGGGATCTAGTTGTCTATATAATGTATACGTAAACACACACACATTCATAAAATAAAGTATATTCTATATATACGCAAAGTCGTGTGTATGATAAATTTAATAAAACTATTTACATACATACATACATACATATGTATACTTACACCATAGTACATTAAAAATATATGTAATATATTTTGTTGTAAATACACAGTATTTATTATTCTAATATATTAGTACTATATGGTATAAATTTATATACTTGCATATGGGTATATTTAAATTTTAGAAAATATACATACATATTAAGTGATTAAAATAAGGTACATATATATATATAGTATTATATATTCATGCCATTTGTATTTATTTTAAAATGTGTTGTAAATATATTTAATTAAATGTATTTACTAAAATAAATTACATTAGCATATACGATCAGGATAATGTATGTACATATAGTATGGTATTGTATTGGTATGTGTTAAACTGTTAATGGATCGTTTTATGACCCAATATTTGCCAATTTGTAAAATATATTAAATTACGCATATTATTTTATGAATGAAAATCGATATTTATTTTGAATGACATACCTACATATGTACTAAATAATATTTTAAAATACGTGCACATATTTGTGGACATGCATGTATGCAAAAATACATTTTATGTGTGTGTTGCATACATGAATGCATATTTTGTGCAAAATTATAATTTTTTTATTCATGATTTTCGATATGAATACATTAAAATATATAATTTTAAGAAGACAACAAAACTACAAAAAATATGTAAATCTGTTTTTTTTTTTTTTAAATATAATTTTTCAATTTATTTTTATTGAATTATTTTTCAAAAACAAAAAAAAAAAAAAATTAAAAAATATGTAACATGTTTTGAGGACAAAAAAAAAAAAAAGAAGGAATTTAATGTAGTACTAGAAATAATGATAAATAATATTAGATAATTAAAAATTAAGTATAAAATTTCTAAAAAAATAAAATATTAATTTAAAAATACAATATTACGTAGATAGTAAAAACTTTGTACATTCAATAAAATACAAATAAAATGGAAAACTAAAATACAAAACCAAAAAAAAAAAAAAAAAGGAAAATTATTGTAAATATATAAAAAAAAAAAAATCAAATATCTCATACATATTTGTTTTTTCATTTAATAAATAAAAAAAATAAAAAACAAAAGAAAACAATAATAACATGAATTAAATACATCTGAATAATCTAAAAATAATATTGCTTTTTATTTCATTTTTATTTAATTTTTCTCCCCATTTATTACGTCATTCTTCAAAAAGAAAAAGTGGGACTACATTGAACCTTTTAACTTTATGTGATTTTATATTTTCTTTAAGCCAGTATTCTATTTTCTATCAATATTCTGCATTTATAAAATAAAAATATGAAAAAATGTAATTGAAAAAAAAAAAAAATGTCATTGTGCTTTTATTGTACAACAAAACATAACAACGAGACGACCTTTAGAAAATTTTAAGGATATTTACACTCATATAAAAATTTATAGTCTTGTTTATATAAAACTGAAAAAAGAAATAAAAAAGCAAAAAACAATATGATAAAAATGCTTTTAAAATATAATAAATAATCGGAAAATAATAAAATATAAAAATTGTTTTAAATAATTCAAGATGAAAACAATAAATAAAAAAAAAAAACAAAAACAAAATAAAAATACGTTACAATGAATTTTTCATGTTATTGAATGTAAAAGAAATAACCAATAAAATGAATAAATTAATCCCTTAATCTAATTTAGAATTTTTAATTAAAAATTCTTATCCAGCAAAAGGTAAACTTAAAAAGAAAAATGTGAATAGAAAAAAAATAAAATAAAATAAAATAAATAATAAAAATGGAAAATAAAATTCATTTCAAAAATATTTGTTCTCGTTTTGTATTTTGTAATCAGTAAATAACAGACGATTCGATGCATCATTTAAATATAATTTATTCAACCAAAAAATTCATATCTTCATATTTTCACCTTTTATTAATAGAATATCATCGTAATTTTAGTAATTTTCGCATCTTTGATTTTTGATGTACGAACAATAAATTAAATTGTATGTACGCGGGTAGTATACGAAGAAACAAAAGAATAATTTTTCAATTATTTCTATGACATTGATATTTTAAATATGTACTTATGTGCGTATGTGATAGAGTTAATGCACTTATAAATAAAAATAATAAAAATATCTGGTAAACATATGTATAGATTTATATTCTCTATAAAATATCGTTAAATGCATGTAAATGTTTTAATTATAATAACTATAATTGAATGATTCTATCAATATTTTGTCACTAATTTAAGAGACACATATACATATGTACGTATCGTAATTATTATAATGAACAATCAATGCTATAGTTTTAACGTCTATCAATTTATGAACATAAATTCAAACATTAATTATAATATAATTGAACTAAAATATTTTACTATCAAATCAAAAAGCATTTTATTCATTATTTCCAAAAATACTGCATGGAAACGTAAAGAAAATAAATACTATGTGATTCGTTTTTTAACGTAATTATGTGGGATTTTATGTGGAGCTTTTATGCAATATTTATTATTTTAATACCTATATTGCTTCATTTATATGTTTATGATTTGTTTTGGTTTATAGTGGTTGTTGTTTTTTTTTTTTTATAAAATATGAAAAAAAAAAAACTGGGAAAAATGAAAATAAAAAATAAATTTATTCAAATTAAACGGAAAAAAAAGACAAACACCCAATTAAAAATAGGTATAGAATATTATTATAATTACGGATTAATGTTCATGTATTTTAAATAAATGCTTTTGTTTTTGAATCTTCAACATTCAATTTCAATTAATTCGTTGTTTCCAAGAGGAACATGGGATACTACAATTTTCTGCTTCACAATCGTTTGCTTTGATGACCTTTTCCACATTATTTTTGGTCTTCCACGAAGTCTGGAGTTAATTTTTTGGATTCCTTTCTAATCCTATCTTTGCGCTGTGTTGTTAGTGGACTTCTTTAAACTATACCCCATCCATTTACTTCTTTTTATGTAAGTCTTAGTTTTCTTAACATTTCATATCTTATGTAACTTTTCGTTAGTGATCACATCTGGCAAAGAAATGCTATTATGTACTTTGCAAACGTATATACGTACGTTATATGAAAAATTCAAAATATGTTAACAACATTTAAAATTCGTTTCCTTTTAAAATTCAATTTTTGATTTTAATTCATTTCTTTTGTATTGAATGTTAAACATTTCAGGTGATAAATTAAATTTTCAAATAAAATTCTGTATTTACATTAGACAAAAAAAAATGCATTATATCTGTATTACATTCATTTATCTTTTAAGTAATACCAGGTAATATATGTATATGTAAGTATTTGCATCATAAATTACATATTATACACGTGCTAAATTTAACTTACGATTTACGATGATAGTACCGTACAACTAATACAACAACGTAACGTACAAATAATAAAATGTAGTCGTTTTGTATGCATTTCAAACAAAAGAATTACCTACCTACACAAAACAAAATAATTTCTGGTATAAATAGGATTTTCACTTGGTATTTTAGATTTAAAGTGATATACTTAAATGTATAATGTATGTATAATCAGAGAACGTATATCATATTATCTGGTATAACGACGCATCAAAATATACACAAATATAAAGTATTGAACATACATACATACGTTGCACCAGGTATAATACGCATATGAAAACTAATTATTAACATCAAATCACATTATAATGAAAATTGATTCGAATTTCAAGTAAAATTTAAAATTTCTACATTATTCTCTTAAATGTTTATTCGTTTCATGAATGTACATAAGTATATGTGTATGACAGTGGCGGAACTACCATGTAACAAAACCCCGGAATTTGATGATGCTCAAGCATCAATTCTATTACTATGGACCTATTACTAGGTGATTGTATTGCAATAAAAAATAATTATTTCTTTTACTGGAGCCCAAAAATATATTTTTGGGGAAGTGAAAATTTTTTGTTCCCCCACTGATATATTTACATACATTTGAATATAATATTAAGTTCAATCAACCTTAAATAGAAAATTGAAAATATACATTATACGTTATGTACTACATTCAATACATATTTATAGAATTTTATTTTGAAAATAAATCAGTAAAAACTCATATATGTATATTACATACACATACAGTACATATATTGCCATAATGAGAATTCATACAAAGAAAATTTGATCAGTTTATGAAAAGTTTCAATTGAAAATTTGATCATTATTTTAATATGTACAAGTGTTATGCATACATATACATAAATACAAGTATAACTATATATATGTATGATACATATGTACAATTATAGAATTTTAAATAGAATTTAAATCTATCACATCATACTACATTGAATAAAACTTAAAAGTTTAAGAGTAAGTATTAAAATGTACACCATATAAAATACTTTCATACTCGTATATGTACATTTTTGTATATGTGTAGTACATATGTATGTATGTATATGTATTGTCGAAAAATAAAATAATTAAATATCTATAAGTAAAAATGTGTTACATCAATTTTAATTGAAAATAAATTTTCATGAATACAATTTTGTACGAGATATATTATATACCTATATTTGCCTATACACATACAATTATACACATATTTATTTGAACAATTGTAATATTTGAAATTTAACGTTTTTATTTACATATATATGTACTAGCTATTATGATAAAACATTTTACAGTTTAGGTTGCAACAAAAGAACCTATACTCTGTCTACTAATATTTTATAATATTTTGTAATAATGTGACCAGCTACAACCACAGATTAATTATTTTATATTTCTGTAAAAAAAAAAATCCCTACATTTCTAATTTAAAATTATTATATAAATATGTACATATAGTATGTAAGTCTGTACTCTACATTATTTAATGCTAATATGCTCTACATTATTTAAAAAAAAAAAAAAAAAAATTTAAATAAAATATTCTTGTTAACTCAATAACTATATGATGTTATAACATATGTACATGTGCATATACATAAAAATAATAAATTTAGTTTTATCAAAGCACACAAATATTAAATTAAAAACGAATAAAATATGTAGGTAATATGTGTAAATTGGCTTCACCATTATAAATTGAAAATTATGTTATGTACTTTTGGTTTTAATATAACAACAACAATAATCTTTAAACAGTATACGAGATAATAGAAGTTTTTTTTTTGTTTTTGGTAATGAGAAAATTAAATACAATTTATTATAATTTGTCAAAAATTAAATCAAAAATACTCATTATTTCATAAAATTTATTTAGAATAGATAATTTGAAATTGAAAGGAAAAGTAAAAAAAAAAAAAAATTATTTTTTTATTTTTTTCCATCCTCTTGCCATATTTAGATCCTTACAAGAAACATTATTGGATTATTTTCCTTATCGCATTATCTTTTGTCAACATAAAGGAAAAATATAAAAATTGATACTTTTTAATACAGGGTATCCAGTATTATTAAGCAATCAAAAATTTAATCACAATAATAGATATTACAAACAGGAGCAAAAAAATTATATTGAGTGGGTCTAAGGATAAGTTTTATTGATTTTTCAGGGGTATTACGATTAAAGAGTTTTGCGATTATTATTATTTTTTTTTAATATCGTACAACTCCATTGTCCTTTGTTGAATAACAACAACATATACAAACGAAAGAAAATCCTTTGGCCTTTCATTTAACACAAGTATCATCTCTTTAGGCCCACTCTATCTTGAGAGTTTTTAGTCATGAAATTAACAAAATTATACTTAAAATTTTGGGGAAAAAAACGATTATTATTTGAAAAAAATCCTATACAATTTTGATAAAACAAAGAAAAAGCCTAATTTACAAATTAATTTCATCTGACTTCTGACTTCTGGAAGCTGCTTTCTTCCAAGATCTCTCTTGCATAGAAGAGATCTCGGTCAAGAGGCTTCTGGGCTTTCTCAAGTGTTCGAGGTGGTTTGACCTATGAAAATTCCTGGTGTGGTATCACAATCGGCCTTTTTTGCCTAAGTGTGTTTGCTTAAGAACGAGCGGGCGGCCACCTCTACCTACCTACCTACCTTCATCTGACTTCTGGTATAAAAACTACAATCTTTTAAATACGGTCTATGATTACATTTTTCATTCCTTGGTACCGGTTACCCTGTATAAATGAATTGTGTATGAATTTTATTAAATTTGATCAGAATTATCGGTATACATACATATGTGCATATGCATAGAAGAAAAAAAAATTTTTTTTTCCAATCTTATTATCATTATTGTAAAATTACTGAAATGTTGTAATATCATTTTTGATAATACCAAAAAGAATAAACTATTAAATACAACAAAAATTGGTGTAATATGCACACGCATACACACGTAATGCGAATTTATAAGAAATTTTTTTATTCATTTATTTTTGTGTTAAACAGAAATCTCTTATAAATTTAATTTAGGAATTTAATGTAAGTACGTACACAAGTGTACACATTTTACGATTTTTTCTAATCAATATTTGTACACACTCATATACAATATGTTGGTATAAAAATTAAGGAAAGCAAAAATAAAGGCAAAGTACCAATTTCATAATATTAAAGCCGCATAATAAAAATAAATTTAAAAGGTTCAGAATTTTTACAAAAAAAAAAAAAAAAAAAATGTAAAATTTAATAAATGAAAAATTGAAAAGAAAATTAAAAGAAAATTATCAAAAAGAAACTTTTCATCTTTTTTTACGCAATAGTATATAATTTATTTTTTTTCTCGCCTACAATATCCGTTGAAAATAAAATAACAAAAATTCATGCCATAATACAGAGGATACAATTTTTTTTTTTTTTTTTTTTTTTTTTTTGTTCTTCTTCTAAATTTGTAATATTGATGTGGGTATTTTATGATTTTATTTTATTATTTTTTTTTTTTTTTTTGATCCTTCAATAAAAACTATGACCACAAATAATAATAACCAAAGGCAATAACTGACAAATTTAACCAACCATTCAGTTATGAAAATGAAATGGCAATTTTTTATTTCTATACAGAGAGTGTTGACTGGTTTATATAATAGAAAAACAATATTCAATAAGCCATCATATTTGATAATACGAAATAATGCAATTTAAATAGACACTGGCGGAACAATGATAATTTTTTAGCCCCTTCGTAATATCTAATTTTGGACTTCCAATAAAAAAAATTTTTTTTTATTTGAAATATATCAAAGACTACATTTTTGTACTAAATACAATTTTCACATGATTTTAAATTTAAATTATTTTAATAGATTAAAACTTACATTTTATTGCATTTGAAATTACTTTGGTATGTATTAATGTACTCATCTGTACATAAATTTTTATCTATAGGAATACGTTTAATTCTGTCCTCTTTCTAATGGGTTCTTAATCAGCTTGAATTTTCCTGTGTGTTGTGGGATCTTGTTGTACAGTAGTACTCCGCCACTGCTAATAAAAAATAAAATACCAGTAATAATAATTTGAAAAATATCAAGCATATTTTGTTCTATTAAATTTTCTCTGTATGAAGTATGTAGATGTTATAAGCTGCAGTGTCGAGGCAACCCAACCTCATCTCACTCTTGTGGTCTAAACTCTAAACTCTATGTGTAGATATTATGTGTATCTGATTTATTTCATCTGAATAAATCAAAATTACTAGAAGGTTCAAATCAAATAAACTCTTCTATATACAAGACATTGTTCATTTTCAGAATTCTCATTAATATTATTTTCTCACAAATTCATGATTTATACGTACATATTAATGCAATGAATAAATTAACATAATTTGGAAAATAAAATTTCATAAAACAGACAACATCATGCGAATAAAATGATAATCAAATAAAAAAAATAAAAAATGAAATAAAATTATTATCGAAATAAATTTTAAATTTTTACAAAACAAAAAAAAAAAAAAATACATACATCTCAGAAAAAAAAATTCTAGGTAGAAGGACATACAAAAATTTTTTTGGTAGAACCATTTTGAAGTACACGCTATTCTCATACCGTGGACATTTACTCTTGGACATCTCCTGTTGTATCCACATTATTATAAAATTTTCCAAAATTACTTGGATAATATAGAAACAGTGTGTTTGGTTTCATGCATTGAATTTTAATCTAAAAAAAAAAAAACAATTCCATACAAAATATAAGAAAATATACAAATATAGAATAACCAAAAAAAAAAATTTTCTCTTTATTTAACCAAACAGTATTATGAGATTTCATAAAAAATAATGAGTAAAGTTCAATTTCATTATTTTGCAAGTTATTAAACAATAATTAATCACATCTTCTTTTATTACAATTTCATAACAGATAAAAAAAAAAATATAATAATCATCATACAAAAACAACAAAATAAAATCTATACACATGAATATACGAATATGTTTATGTACACACAGAAATACAAGTTGCATTAAATTTTTGATCATCGTTTATAACCGACACTAATCATCATATCAGTAAATAGTCGTCAAACGTTCATATTTTTATCTTATCAGTTTTTTTTTTTTTTTTACTTTTTTATTTTGACTTTTAAAAACAGAAAAGCATTAAATTAAATGTGTACACAAAATATATATACAAAAATCTCAGATGATGATTTTGAATTTTTTTTTTTTTTTTTCGTCTTAAAGTAATGGAAATTACCTAAAAATTTTAGTCTAGTTTGTATTTTGTTCAAGTGCATAAAGTCAACGTACAATTTTTATTTTTTAGATTTTTGAAAAATTTGTGAAAATGTCGAATAAAAAAATTACATTAAATTTTAAAGGACTTATGGCTCCAGTATTTAGTCCTTTTAAAAATGATGAGTATGTGAAAATAAAATTTTTTATAAATTTTATATAATATAATTATAAAATTAAATTTTCAATTTTTATTATAGAAATAGATCAATTGATCTATCTTTAATCGATAAATATGCTGAATTTTTAAAGAAAAATGATGTCAATGGAATTTTAGGTAATATAATTGCATTAAATTGATGAAACACAAAATATTAAAATTCAATTTATAATTAAAAAAAAAAAAAAAATGTAATATTGCTTCTTTTAAGTAAATGGTACAACTGGTGAAGGTCCATCTATGAATATTGAAGAAAGAAAATTAATTACTGAAGTTTGGATGAAAGCAAGTAAAAAATATAATCTAACATTAATGGTACAAATTGGTGGTGCTCCAATTACAGATGTTATTGAATTGGCTAAACATGCCGAATCATTAAAAGTTGATGCTGTATTATGCTTACCAGAACTTTATTTAAAACCGCAAACTATACAACAATTTGTTAATTATTTTAAACGAATTGCAAGTTATTGTCCAAATATACCATTTTTATATTATCATATTCCAAAGCATACAGGAGTTACATGTATGTAGACACAATAATTTATAAATTATTTCGGTGTATTATTCAAATTATCATTATAATAATTCATTTTAAAAAAATATGATTTATTGTAGTGTTCTATCGTATTCTGCAGTACTTTTAAAAGAATGGTAATTTTTTTTTTTTTAAATCTATTACATTATAGTTCATATGCCAACATTTTGTGATTTAGCTGAAAATGAAATACCAAATTTTGTTGGATTAAAATATACATCTGGTGATTTAGAACAAGGTTCAACACTTCTTAAATCAAATAGAAATGTATTTTTGGGTGCTGATTCAATATTTTCATCTGCATTAGTATTAGGATTTGATTCGGCTATAATGACATCATTAAATATTTGTCCTGAATTACATAATAAAATTATTAAAGCGATTGAAAATTCAAATTTAAATGAAGCTAAAATAGCACAAGATTACTTGAGAAATTGGGTTAATAATGTATTAAAGAAACATGGTAAGAATAATAATTATCTTATTTATGTTTATTAATTAAAATTTTTACTATTTATTAACATTTTTATCCTTTATACGTATTTTTAATATAAAAGGAGGTGACTGGGTAACATCTATGAAAATGGAATTTAATGAAAAAATTGGAATTAATGTTGGACCAGTAAGGAATATATTTGCATAAAAACCTTTATAAAACCAGAAAATTGTACTAAAAGAAAATTATTAGAATTTTTTAAAAATAATCATTCAATCTTGTTTTTTTAATATTTTATTTTTCTCTAATGATTACAAATTAGAAAAAAAAAATGTAAAGTAAAATGAAAATTAAGGCAAATAAAATTAAAACAAAAATATATATGTATAATGAATAAAAATTAACATACAAATTATGAATAATAATGATAGTGTCTTTTTTAAAACTTATTATGTCTAGGTAATATATGAGAATTGTAAATAACTTTTTTTGTTCTTTTGAAATTATTCTACTTGCGTTTATATTGATAAATTTTCTCGACACAATGCTTCTAAATCTTAAGTTGGGACGTACTTGTATTTTTACTTCCTGGCAGTAGATATTTTCTCCTTTTTTTTTCAATTCGTAAAATAGCTTAAGTCTATCAAGCTCACTAAAACATAAATTTAATATGAAATACAATTATTTACTAATTTAAAACATGCAAAAAACATTTTTTTTTCTCTCAAAATTTAAAACCATTCTTTGAATTAGAATTAGAATCAACATTAAATTCTAAAACACCATCATTTTCTTTTGGTGCTAATTGTTCGGTTTCACTATCATTTGAATCACCAAAATATGTATCAATTATTGAAAATGCTTTTTTATAAACTTCTTCATTTTCATGACCTTGTAATGCTTCCAATTTATCTAATCCACCAAATTCTTCAATTGTTAAACAGAAATTTTCAATGACACCTAATTTTTCAGCTAAACAAAATAAATTTGTAAGACCAGTTAATACAACTTTAACAGTACGTGCATCTTTTGCATCTAACAAATCACAAAATGGCTTCAATATTGAATATTTTTCAATGATTGTAATTATTTGTTGTGGTGTACCACTTGTCGTTGCATTTGTAACTGCCCATGCAGCTTCTTTTTGAGATTTAAAATCGCCTTTTTGAAGTACATGACGAATATTGTTGAAAATTCCTATAATGAAACAAAAATTTATAAAAATTTTCCTTATTAATTTTCTTTTCTCCTAAAAATTAAGTAAAAAAAAAAAAAAAAATAGAAAAACATTTAAAAATTCTTACCACTATCTAAAACTTCTTCAACTTGTCTTTGATTTCCGGCGGTAATATTACTAACTGTCCAAGCTGCCTCTTTAACAATATTATGTTTTGAAGATTGCAAAAGTTTTGATAATTTCGACAATCCACCAGCGGCAATAACAGCATCAGTCTTTAATGAAATAATAATAAAAGCAATGAGGGCGAAAATAAAAAAAGAGAAATTTAAAACAAAAATTTAACCGTGAAATTAACAATATAAAATAGAACAATTTTATTTGAAAGTGGTACAAATCCGAAATTCTCAAAATTTGGTTTTCTTTACAAACCGTTTTACAAGAATATAAACTTTAGCATCAAATAATAAAAAAAAAAAAAAAAGTTTCAAAAAATTACAAATTACAGAGTTTTAACATATCAAAGTTGTACTTTTCTATTGAGTTTATTAAAAATGTAAAATTTAAAACATCTCAGAAAATGAACTTATTCCTCTTTCAAATAAAATAACGCAAATATATAGCGTGTGTATAAATAAGTAAAATGAAAATTAATTTGAAATTAATTTGATGTCTTTTCAACGAAAATTCAACAGTAATAAACTAAAAAAATAAATCATTAAACGTGTTTAAATGAAAATACAAAAATTTTTAAGAATTTTATGAATTTTTCAATATTTCAATAAGAACTTTTATGCGTAATAAATATTGAAAGAGAAAAAATAAAATAAAATAAAAGAATTTTAAATAAACAAGAAACTTTAATAAGATTTTAAAATATGTATACGTACGTATTTATATTTAAAAACAAAATGAAGAAAATAAATTTAATGATAAAAATACAGTACAAAAATAAAATCATTTGGAATTTATTATTTAAAAATAAAAAAATAAAAATTATATATTTAACAAATAAAAAATTTAAGAAAGAAAATAAATTTCAAGGTATCTTAAACCTATCTTTTGAAAAAGTGTAAACAATTTTTTTTTTTTTTTTTCTTTTTTGAATTGAAAATTTTTATATAATGCAAAAACAAAAAATTATATATATATATGAAAATTCATTTATAATAATAGAAGAATAAAATAACTAAAAAAGTCACAAAAACTTTTTCATGTTTAAAAAAAAGAAAATTTTAATATTGAAAAAGTTATGTTACGATTTATAATTTCAATTCAAATTGCCTCAAGAAAAATAATAAAATGAAATTTTAACAAAAAATGAACTTTTATGAATTTATTTTGCTTTGATTATTATCTATTTCGTTGTTTCAAATTTTTGTTTTTCTTTTTAACATGAAAAATGAAAATTCTGAAAAATAAAAGAGAGATCAACAAACAGATATGATTTTAATTAAAATAAATAATTAACAGATCATAATAACATTTGAAAATAACAATAAAAATTTAAAATAATAAAATAATATAAAATAAGTAAATAATGAAATGTTTACATACATTCGAAAACGTGTAAGCACTAAGCATCACGTTCAAAGTTTTACTGCGGTTAACAATATTGTAAAATTATTTGTATAAAAAAATCACGTATAATTGCACGTTGTACTAAATAAATGCAGCATATTGTGTACTTTTTGTTTTTCAAATTAATAACCAGAGGATATTTTGAAAAATACAAAAAACTAATTGAATCTTAATATTGTTTTTTATCTACCTATCTCTTTATTGTTGTAATTAATGTATACATTAATAAGAAAAAAAAAACAAGAAATTAGATAAAAATATTGAAGAAATGTATCTACTTTGAATTTTGCTAAGAATATTGAGTGTATTTTCAGATGAAAAAAAAAAAAAAATGATTTTTAGGGCTTAACAGAAAAATCAATATCCTTTCATTTATATCAAATTACGTTTTTGGAAAATTTTAACTAAAATTTAATACAAGATACCTTTAATATTTCCGTTTTTTTTCGTTTGAAATAAAGTTGAAAATTACATAAAATTGTTTAATAATTATTAAATTTAATAAAATATTAAATATTAAACAAAATATTAAATATTAATAAGCAAATTTTAAAAATTACCTGTAGATCAGATCCAGTAACAATATTACCAACACTCCTTAATGCTGGTACAATAATGCTAGTTTCCGATGAATCTAATAAATTAACTAGTTTTAGTACGGCTCCACTATCAACAACTGCTTGAATTTTCATTACTTCATCATCAGTTACATATGATAATGCCCAACATGCATCTGATAATACTTGTACATCATTATGTGAAAGTAATTTTGATAATATTGGTAATAATAATTTGATTTGTTCAAATGGTGGTGATGGATTTTTATTACGACATAAATTTGACATTAACCAAACGATATTACGTAAAAATGATAATGGTGTCTCATCATTAATTAAACGTAATATACCATCAACAACACCATGATTAAGTACAATATCTCTTGCGATTGGACCATCACCAGCTATATTTCCCAATGCCCATACAGCTTGTTCGGTTACAGTAATATTTGGTGATTTTAATAATGTTACAAATGATGGTACTGCATTTGCATCGATTACAGCACGTGTTTGTTCAGATGTGCCAGATGCAATATTTGTAAGTGCCCATGCAGCTTCAAATTGTAATAAAGGGCTGAAATATGTTATTAAATTTTATGATACAAGTTTAAATATGGCGTGCATGAATGATTATACATATACATATGTTGTACATACATACATATATATATTTACTAATTCATTTAACTTACTGATCAAAATTCTCTAAGAAACGAACACATATTGGAACAATACCATGACCAATAAGTAAATCGATTGGTGGATTACGTTCACGACTTAACATTTTTCTAGCTGCCTGTGTACCGGCAAATTGTTTTTCCATTTCAATACTATTCATGTTCATTAAAATTTCATTAACAGACATTTGTGTTGGTGATTGACCATTGCATTCTTTTAATGGAGATACAAAATCATCATCATTTATGTTACGTCTCTTGAATAATTGATCATCCTTTTTAGATTTACGAAGTTCTATGGTGACTTCATGACGTCGAGTTTTTCTTTCCTATTATGTATACGTGCAATATAATATATAATATATACATACATACACAGTATGTAGTAGTATAGAATTATGTGTATAAAATGGCAAGAAAAAAAAAAGTAAATCAGTTTTATTACAAGAAATTTTCTCAATTTTATCTATAATTTAGTAATGAGGTAAAAAAAAAAAAAAATTGACTTTAAAAAAGAATTTAAAAAAATTGCACTTACTTCACATTTTGAACTGTTTTTGAATGCTCTTACACGGGCTGGATTCTCAGACATTTTTCTTTTTTTTTTTTCGTCTGTAATTTTACGAAAAGGAAGAAAATAATTTTACATATTCCATTTAAATATTTAATTAAAGGAAATTAGATTGATACAAAATATGGAATTCTAATTATTATTATCCTAATTAGAATTATTCAGAATTATTACAATTTTATATACGGTATAAAAAAAAAGCATTTTTTTTTTTTTACTTACCTTTTGTTCAAGTTACGGTAAAATATAAATAAATTAATGAGATATAATAAAAATATGCGTGTATATTTAATTTAAAAAAAAAAAAATTATAAAACAATGAAAAAACAGTTACAATTTAAAAAATTAAACACAAATAACAAAGAAACAAATAAATACGAACAAGACAAAATTAGATGCGATCTTGCCACTTTCACGATATCGTTGAATTTAAAAATGATTTTTTATTTGAATTTTACAGTTTTTAAAAATTTCAATTTGATTGATTGAAAAATGGGCGGTAATCGATAATACAGTTCACAAAAAAAATTTTTTTCAATCCAATGAACTTCTAATGTAAACTGCCAAGACAACAGGTGCAAGTGCTGAATAATATTTTTAATCAAATTGACCTAAAAAAAATCTCAAGTACGCTTAAGTAACTCGATTGGATTACATTTTAAATAAAACTGTGTTCACTGTTCATTATTATAATTAGACAATCAGATCAGATTAATAAAAATGATCGAAATCTCTGTTTAAAATTACAAATACACAAACTTAAATTTGAAAATTCCTGTAAATGCATATGATATACATCAGCATAATATTTCTATGTGTACCACATTATATCAATACTGGTACATTGTACCAATCTACCAAATGTGATATTTTCTTATATGAATTTAAAAACCAGTGTGATAGATTTTTATTACATGCCCCTAAGTGTCTGCAATGTTTTCGTTTTTTTATTAATTATAGTGAATGATGATAATGACGGTTAATTCAAATTAAAAATTCATTTTAATTTTTTTCGTATATTCAAATTACAAAAAGTGTACACATTTTTGTATTGTTACATTTTATAAAAAAAAAAAATTACAGTTGCTTTAATTATTATTACAATTTTCTTCATTTTTTTTTTCGTTGAATTCATTCATAACAAATTATTTTCTTTCAATAAAATTGTATGTATGTAGATAGATAGGAAAATTATGATTTCCTTATTATCATTTTATCTAGTTTTCATGTATTAATCAACAATTTTCATTTAAAATGCTGAAGCATCACTTTATCTGAATACCTTATACACGTAGAAATATGCATTTATAAATTATATACTATCTGTAAATGATTCTGTGTGTGAGCGTATATGTACGATATGTGTAATATTTAGATGGTTAAATATTTTGTTCAGATTGTAATGATATTCTGCTCTATTTACTTACTATTATATATTTTAAAACAAATTATAAACTTTAGAGCCAAACATTATAAAGATTCTACCATTCATTTGTACATGGTATAGTATATGTAAGTATATAGATACGTTAAAATTTTTGTAGTATGCTAATGATATTTGTGTACATAGTTAAAATAGTACGATAAAATGCTTATTTGTACATATATTAAGGAAAATGCATAATTTCATACATACGTTACTCTGTATATGGTATGTTGTATGTATTAATCAAGTATATAATCGTATCAAATGTTGTATTAGTAAAAAACATTCTTTTAAAATTATTCAATTTCGAAGGATAAGTAATGTAAAAATATTCCATGCATATATTCGTTTACCATTTTTTATCAATTAAAAACTTAAAAAAAAAAACTAATAATAAAAATCAATTTGAAAATAAGAGAAAAGCAAAATTAGATACTTATCTAACATCTAACATACAATTAAATCTCATATAAAATTAAATTAAGTACTTTTATAATCATTTTTATGTGAATGAAAATTTGTAAAAAAAAAAAAAAACAATAACAACAACAAAGTGTAATAAATTCATCATTATTATCGTACTCTTATGAAAATCATTATTTTTATTATTATTTTTTTTTTTTTTTAATAATTTTCTATCATAAAGTAATTCATCAACATTATAATCCAAGTAATAATACCTTTATATCATAATAATTATCCTATTATCAGCTATTAGAGAAAAAAAATTATTTTTTTCAGACGTTATAAATTGCAATTATTATCATTTGTTATCTATATCAATTGTTTCATATATACGCCTTATATCAATATAAGAATGCACACATGGTAACTATATTCAACAGTGTTATTATATTTACACTCATATGTATAACATCTCTTCATTTCGAATTTATTTTCGATACTAAAGTTTTTTCTTTTTTTTTTTTTTTGTTTTACTTAAAGTAAAGAAATTATTTATTGTAAAATTAGTTCAGGTATTTTTATATAGTGTATATTTAACTTAATTTTTTAACATAAAAAAAATTAGATATAAACTTTTCAGGAGAAATTATTACAAAAATGTTGTGTTAATCATGTGAATTCTTTCGCATGCGCAAAAATTTTCTTATAATATTTTATAGCAAGTAAAAATTAGGTATGTAAAGGATATTTTCTCCTTTTAGAACCTACGTATTATAAGACTTTAAAGCTTTAATAATGTGCATCAAAGCTTATATGTATAGATACCTTACATGAATGAACACACCGCGTACCTATGTACATACGTATATGTACACATCCTTGAAAAATAAAATCTGTTCATATATTCCATAGTACGATATGATTATGATACAATTTCATATTTATTTCTTAATTTATATTTTTTGTTTTTTTTTTTTTAATTCTTAATTTTGAAATATAAAATTTTGTTTTTATCAGCTGATAAAAGTTTATATGAAAATGTATTGCGTTTATCGATACATACATATAAATTTATTACTGAATACATGTTTATTACGTATTAGTAGAAATATATAAAAATTAAATTTGCAAAAAAAAAATGAGTATCAGGACATTGAACACATTTAGAAAATAAAAATAAAAAAATTTTTTTTTATTCAAGGATGTACTTCAATTTCAAATTGAATTGGATCTGTGATGGCATCTTTTAATTTATACGTATATACAACAAAATATGCAATTTTGTATTGCATATACAATTTTATATTGCCTTACATTAATACTGTAATAAATATAAATATGTATACAAATGCGTTCATTTTAGAACGTGATGCATTTTGTGTGAATTACAAAATTCTTCATTTGATATAAGAAAATAAAATGAAAAAAAAAGAAGAAAATTAACTTATTGAATGCAAAAGAAAAATTTTTGCACATTTCAATGTGTATATATATACATACATTTTACCATAGATACTTTTGTCCATTATACATACACGCGTATACTGCATACATATAAATGTATGGAAAATAGACAAATAAGTAAAAAATAAAAATAATAATAAATGACATTTTTCTAAGTCTTGTCATCACTAGACGTATTGAATACTAAATTGAAATTACAATGGTCAATAATGGAAAACATAAAATGCATGTGTATTTGTTTAAATATGCATACACACTCATTGGTACATTTCATAAACTATATAGTAATTACATGACATATTATAACGTATAAATGTCTTTATTTAATATTTATTGAATACATAATATCAACATGATGGAAAATACATTCGTATACAAATAATAGTGTAATAATTACATCATTAATTTAATAAAATTCGTGTATCAAATTTTTGTAAATTTACCAAATTGTAATAATGCAGGGATCAGCAACCTACGGGCGGGTGGGTCTTCAAAGATCTTTAACCTTGATTTTTAAAAACGATTACAATGCCCGGTCCGGGAGGCATTTTAATGAATTTGAATTGCATCCCATTTTAAATGAATTCGTTTTTTTTATTTAGAAATGAAAACAACAATAATCAAAAGATAACAACATTTAAATAATATGGTAACGATGCAAATAAACTTTTATACTCCATGTAAACTGTATATCAGAATTGATAATTACCATATACCTGGTCTGTCTATATACATTTTTGATAAAGCGAATATTGTAATTTTTTGGATGCATCTATGTATGTTTGTGGTGAATAATGAAAATGATAAAAAACTATCATCGATCTGTGTGGGAGTTACTGTGTCCCCTACCTACATTTGCCAATATAAATAGATCAATTGACGGCTAATAAGCAATGCAAAATTTTTCATTACTTAATCTTTTTCCCGTTTTATTAATAAATGTATTATTTCTGTAATTTTTGTATACTAGATTTATTTTGTTGATAAATAGATAATTCGAGTTCATCTTCCAGGGTTTTGTATTATCATAAATTTCTTACATATGATCCATGTGATATTTTTAAATTTTTAGGTATATACATACATATGTAGCTTGTTATAAAAAATGCTGTTCATCTTCATCATAATACATTAACATGAATTTTACGTTTATGGGCATACGTTGTACTTACATTGTAAGGTTTTATATAATTTTCTTTCAAATTACTACTACAATTTTTTTTATTGTAATTTAAAAAAAAATTTTTTTTTCCATTTTTAAGTTAAATGTAAAATTCAAGTAAAACAAATTACTTTTGCAATCAAATCATTTTTAGGATCAAATGATAGGTAACATTTGTAAACATATATAAACGCATACATTACGTAATATGAAAAATGTATACGTATAGAATAAAATAAATATGTGTGAAATAGAAAACAAAATTATATAATCCATATTATAAATATCATAATATAACATACATTATTACTCTATTATCATCAGCATATGGTGGAGCAATGATAAATTTGTCATTTCCTTAAAAATAAACCGTCGTGATACGTATCAGAGAAAAAGTAAAAGGATAATGAATATGAATTGTTGTGTATATTCAAAAAAAAAAAAAAGAATGAAATAAAATAAAATGAACTTATTATCATTTAGATATGCGTTCATAAACTTGAAAATGAAAATGTACTACAAATAACATGCGTAATTGTATACATATCATATTTATCCCAGTAAACCATATAAAATTGAACATTAAAACTAAATAAACCGCGAAATGATTTTCATACTTGAAAAGTTTGTAACACATGTATAAATTTCATCTTTTATTCTTAAGTATTTCATGCGTTTCTTTTATAATTTATACAGGTATATTACGTATATTAATGATATACGAGTATGTACAAAATATATATATATATATTTTTTTTTTTTTTTCAATTTGATTTGTATCCCTATACCATAAAGTATTATTCAAACCTTTAGATAAAATTTTATTTTTACTTTTATTTCTGTCAACAAAGTTTACCCTTCTTTAAAATATTGATCGAAAAAGTTTCAAAAGTATTTGAAATTGAAAAATTGATGTTTTTTCGTAAAATTTTAAGGATATAACAATGTATGTATGTACATACAAATACAATATAAAATTCTAAATACTATGATTTTACAAACTTTAACTATTTTCATCATTATTCACTATATATACCTATGTAACATATACATACATAATTTTCTAGATATAAAATGTGATAAAATTATCGTAAATCATTAAACTATTCATAGTGTAATGATCTGGAAAACAAACAACGAAAAAAGGATACATATAAATTTACGTTGATAAGTGAAGTAAAAGTGATGAGCGATCCGTACTCTATATTAAAATTATTGTAAATATACATTTACAATATATAATTATATATGTACATATGTGTTTGCATATAGATAAACATTCAATATAGGCATATATAGGATTCCTGTAAAGTTATAATTTTATAAGAAAAATAAATTCAATTTTTGTATGTACAATGTTTTCTTTTCAATTTCTTATTCAATGGGTATACATAAATCTGTGGTTTATGAATTCATTTAAAAGTTTCGACAAATTTATATGTATGTAGGTAGGTAGGTAGGCAGGTAGATGTGGTCGCTCGCCAAAATACCCAGCAAGCACACTTAGACCAGAAAGGCCCATTGCGATACCCCATAAGGAATTTTTTAGAGATCATTGTATGTATGTATGTAAATATATATACAAAAACTTAAAAAGAATTTTTGTGCACACATACATACTTATACAGTATATTTTCACATATATACATGCATATGGATATCTAACATTCTGCATTCTCTATCAGCCGAAAACCATGAGTTTTGCGGAACAGGGCAAGGGGATAATTGTAAGTATTATGCTAATATCGATACAAACGTACAAAGCCATAATCACAAAATACATAAACACTAGGAATTGACAAAGAAAAACTGAATTTGACATGTTATTGACATAAAAATAAATTCTTAAATCTTACACCTACATACTTGTCGAATTTAAATAGTCAAGGTCGTTTTTTTTTTTGAAAATTTGGTAAAATCAATACCACATATATGCATGGTATTGTACATACAACTTACTATAAGACGAAAACATAATAAAAAATCAGTACATATTTTACAAACACTATTCAAATACAAATTTCTCATGTAAATCTTTATGTATAAATTCTAAGGTTACATGTATACATGTTTATGTTAATCGATTATTGTATTACATATGTGAAGTTAATTTTGATTGACAACCAATTGCAACCGTATATTTCAATATTTTTCATTTTTAAATTTACAAATCTTTACAATTGCGTATACACTGGCTGTGTGTATGTGCGAAATTCAAAACTTTTTTTCTTGCTTTTCCTTCAAATTTTCTTATTTTTTCGTTATCACTTTTTGGGAAAAATAAGAAAATCTTTGAATTTCGTACAAATCCATTTGTACACATCCATATTGAATGTATATAAATGCACGTTGAATGGATAACATATAATAAAACTGTCGATAACACGAAAGGATTTAATGTTAGAAGAAGAAAAAATATGTAAAAACGGAATAACATTTCAAAATCTATTAAGTTTATATAAAAATCAAAATAATAGAAAAAAAAAATCAAAAAAAAAATGAAAAAATTTACTTGATAAGATAACGTTTCGTATCTACACGTGTTTGATTTTATATATGCTTTGTTAATTTGTAAACAAATCCAAAATAATTTAAAATAATTGATACAATTGATAGAAGCGATTTTGTCTCATTTAAAAGATCTTGAAAAATTGTGTTAACGAAATTTTATTTTAAATATTCATTTCTTCATTAATTTACGATCATTTTAATAAATGAATATTTAAAATAAAATCATTAACACAATTTGTTTACACTTTATAGTATTTGTTTGAATTTAAATAACCACGAATTACGTATGTATGTATAAATTTATAGGGTGTCTGACGAGAAATGAAAAAAAAAATGTTATATTGATGCAGAATCTATTTTCACCTGGCCACGATCCTTAAAAAAAGTTTTGCAAGTCCAATTGACATTCTTGGACATTATCGAATGGATGTAACTTAACACTTTTGTTTTCAAAAATGTATGTTTTCACTCATGTTTGGTTTTATTTTTCAAAAACTGGTGGGTATTTTGCAAAACAGTGATGAACTGACAGAAAAAGGTTGATTGATAAAATTTTCAATCATTTAAACCAACAAAAAGTTCAAAGTAAAACAAAATGAAGGTTTGCTTTTTTTCTCTGAAATTTTAAGTGTTAACGTCCACAAGTTGTAAACAACCTTAAGGCAAAACAAGATTTTTCATTTATTGAAAAAAGGATATTTTGTTACCTTATTTATTCCATCACGATCACGAAAATATGACATTCCAAGAGTCACATCCGTAATGTTTACGAATCTCACTCAATGCGCAAAATTGTTCTAAACGGCCATAGTAGGACGGGGAATAGAGAATGAATCGTACCGACTGTCGAGACACTCTCTTTACATGAAAATAAATTAAAGATTTATCGATTATTTAGAAATGCTGTTTTAGAGGGTTTTTTTTATATGTTTTTGTATTTACTATTTCATGAAATACTTTCAAATTTAAATAAACAAAATAAAATATGTATACAGAATTCATATAATGGTAAATTACAATTTATCCCTTTTCATACATCACACCTACGTGTACGTAAATACGGAGTATTACGTACGTTTAATATACGTAAATGCGTATGTCGAAGAGTATACGAGTATCTCGTGTATGAAAAATGAAAATATATACTTGCATTGGCATAATTGTACATATAGTATGTACATAACTACAGCATGTATGTATGTTCAATAAATGATAAGTTAAAGTAAATAAAATTATTTATTTATTTATGTATAAAATGGCATCACAAAAATATATACATACATACATGCGTGCAGTGGACATTGGAAAATACTTACCTTTGCGTAAAATGCAACATTACATAATTCATCAGATTATTTTAATGGACTTTAGAATCAACAGTCCGTCATATGCATTTATGTAAATGAATCTTTAAAAAAAAAAAATAAAAAATAAAATAAATAAATAAACACAATGAAATTTCTTTTCATTTATGACAAGGACAAATTGCTATTGATAAAAAGAATATATCGTAATGTTTAGTAGTTTGTACTACATACATACGTATGTATGTATGAATTTTTAAATATATGTATATTCAATATTGTATCAAATTTAATGTTAATATGTCAATAAAATGAGAAATACGTATTTTCTTCGTGTATCTGCTAAAAACGTTTGTACGTATATCTTCATTTGTACATACACTATGTATGCGATATAAATACCGTATATATATAATTTTATTAAATACATTTGATTTTGTACATACATACAAAAAATATACATATGTATACATGTTTCAATTACAATTATTTTTCAGAAAAAAAAAGGAAACAAATTTTTTCATATGATAAGGAAATTTTCTTAGATCTGTTATTAATATGACAAATCAATTGGAAAAATTTCAAAAATTGCTCTTTTATGTACATATGTATATACATATATGTATAAAAATGACAAGTTCCTTTAATTTAATTTGTTTTTTATCTATTTTATTGTTAATTTTCTTTTCATTTTGTTTTTTATAATTTAAAAGAAAAGAAATTGAAAGCAAAAATCTACAATTTAATGTAACGACCGTAATGTATGAAATGTTGTATATCAAATAATATACATACATACATACATATGTGTACATTGAACATGGTATAGTGATCAAAGAGAGATATAAATTGACTTATACCAGCTTATATGTATATGTAAACAAAAATCGTTTACATATCAAAGAAATGAAAATTTGATATAAAAAAATACATACATATGTATAGGTATATGTATCTCTTAGTATTCAAAAAGAATTTTGTTAGGAATGCATACACATGTACATATATGCACAATAATATGTACCTATACATATGTAATGTAATATATACATCAAATAATTTTTCGTATTTGTAATATATTAATTATTATAATTAATTATATTTAATTTTCAGATATTTTTCTTAAATATATCTCATTAATATGACTTACGAAATATTGTACATGTCTGAATGAGTACTTCATCTTTCCTTGACCATTTTTATTATTATAAGGAAAGGCTTCAACCTAAATTAAGTATGCAATAATAATAACAATAAAATTATATACATACATATGTACATATACTTTTGTATATATGCATGTAATTGTTTTTATATGTACGTGATTACGAAGATCACACATTAATTTGTGTACAAATCAAAAATATACAATTATACAAACATACAGGGTATCTCAGAATAAATGTTACTAAGTCTATTTTTTTGAAAATTCAAACTGTTTCTAGCAAAATAATATCATTGTAGACATTTCTACCTATAAAATTCAATATTTCTGAAATGCAAGGGATACAGGTACATTCAAAAAATGATTTTTAAACATGTAGACTTAGCTCTGCCTAACAAGGTATATTTAATGGGAATCGGTTAAAAAATTATAAATTACACATAAATCAATATTTTCAAAATTTTGACTTTAATATGTAAATAAATTCTGTATTTTATACCTGATTTTAATCAAATACCATTTTTCGAAAAGTCCCATTTTTATTTTGCTTAGCATATGATTAAGTCATAAATTGTACATCAAAAACCTTTATCCCTGTGGACCCTGTGCATCTGGGAAATGTTGGATTTCAAGGTGAAAGTTTTAGAGCGATTTATTGCTAAAAACAATCCAAGCTTTAAAAAACAAGAGGCTAAGTGACATTTATTCTAAGACACCCTTGTATGTATGTATAACTGTATATTTTTGACTTGTACAAATTAATGTGTGATCTTCGTATTCACGCACATATAAAAACAATTATGTTATATGTAATATTGTATATATATGTAAATATGTATATACATACTTACATGTTAAATGTATATACATATATGTATTTGAATACCCTTATAAAACTTTTACTTTGAATATTGTATATGTATTGTTACGTATGTATATATATGTATATAATTGTGATGAATGTTGATGATTATTTTTGGTATTGATTAGTTACTACTGTCTTATTTACTAATGAAAATTAAATAAACAAAAGCAAAATAATTCTAAATATGTATGTATGTATATATATGTATAACAAAAATAAATTAAATTCAATTAACTAACAAATAAATTGCTGACAGTTGAAGACTTTTTATGTAAGTGCTTTATAAGGTAAAAAGCTTTCTATTTATTTTAATAGATACAAAATAAGAAATAAATGATCTCTTATTATATGTATATGCATGTATGTATGTATATGTGTCTATACTAAATATTCAAATTATACTTAATTTTTATGTATAATTCGTATATACTATATGGTAAAAGTTAAACAAAACCCATCAATATGCAATTTCTAAGTGAAGAATAAATATAAAAATATAGAAAATTTTCTAAAGTAAAAATCTATTTAATTTTATATTGTTCATTTACATCCATCTATAATTTATGTTATTTATTCATTTAATTTAATTTTAATCACAAAACAGAAAAAACCCTATTCTTAAGACTATAAAAGAATAAATGATTTTCCCTAAGAACAATAGATTCATATAAAAAAATGATAACAGAATTTCATTAAAAATTCAATATCTTATATCAAATTCTTTAATTTTTATTTATTTACTTAAATGCTTTAATCTACTCATTTTATTCAAAATAAATTCATTTTTGCTTATTTCATTTTCAAATTTAGAAAGAAAAAAAATCAGATTTTTTTTCTATATTTTTTTAAATTTATTAAATCTAAAAAAAGAACAAAATTTGTACTGCAAGATTTATTAAAACTTATTTTGATAATTTTATTAAGAAAACAAGAGAAAAAATTTTACAATAAATTTATTACATTTATTTCAACAAAAACTTAAATGTACATACATATACCGGGTGTCTTATATAGTACTTTGTCTCATAAAATAAGTTTTTCGTATAGCTTAGATCGTTCTTAGTAAAAAAAAAAAAAAAATTATTCTAGCCCTTCCCTCATAAGATTTGTTCGTCTGAGATATATCTCAAAAATGAAAATTTTCGGACACGTGAGATAAATAACATCACATATTGAGAAATATCTTTTGAACCATCTTGAATACTAAAATTATATGTTTTGAAAATCAAAAATAAGTTTTAAGCCTTTCAAACAAAGTATACATAACTCATCAGAATGGAAAAATTTGAAATTAGAAACGTTCAAAGTCCAAATTTGATATAGTAACATGTTTCGTGTGAAAAGATAGTAATTTTGGGTCATTCTGTAAAACTTTTGTGTAGATAAATCTGTAAACCATTTAGAAAAAAAAAATTGTTTCCCATTAATATCGGCTATATTCAAAAACATATCACTGCCTATTTGATATGTTTGCTTAAGATCATAATACACTGAGTATCGCACCAAATAGGCGGTGATGCTGTTTTGAAGATAACCATCTTCAAACCGTAAAATTTTGATATACTTGAAGTTTTGTGTACAAGGATGAGTTTTAGAGAATTGATGTGTGAAATGATTACTTGCCAGAAACAGTATAAACGCATTTGTGACACAAATAATAGAACACCCTGCATGATGTATGAATATAAACTTTAGTTATTATTCACAATATGATTTCATTTTATACAGTTGTGCGTATTTATTGCCTAAAGTTTGAACTCTTTCACAATACATTGTAAATTATATTTATTAAGTTTCTTATAGTAAATTCAGATTTTTATTTGAAAATATAAGGATAGGAAAAAAAAAATCATATGAAAATCATTTTTGTGTTGTATACACATGAACATATACGTTCGTATACATATGTATAACAAGTCCATTAATTATACAGTGCATGGAAATATATTCCATTATATGTATTCTATAAAATAAATTCTAAAATTTCATTTTTATTCATAATTTTATTTTATTATATGAAAAAAAAAAAAAAACTCTTTTTTGATTTATATTTCAAAATATTTTACATTCTGTATATAAATATATAAATCTTTTGTTAGTTTAAAATTACATTATATTGCAGTATATTTTATAATTTATATATATATTTTTTTTTTGGAATTTTTTCTCTTTATTTATGTAATTTTCACAAATTCTACTTTTGTACATAAGAAAATTTTGTGAATAATTTTAAATTACCTTAAAAACAAAATTATAATGATTTTTTTTTTCATATAAAAACAAAAAATAAATTACATTTAAATAAAATTAATGTGAAATAAATTATTTAAAAATTAAAAATTATTTTTTAATTTGAAGTAAATCTAAAAAAGTGAAGCTAAATCGACAAAAATAAAACAGATATTAGAAAAACGAAAAGAAATAAAAAAAAAAAAAAAACAAAAAATAAACAAAAATAATTCACGCATGTAAAACATAAAAAAAAGGATAATATGTACAAAATTGTATAAGAATATAATATAAAACACGTTGATTTTTAAATTATGACATTATATATCCCACGTATGTATACAAAATGTTTTTTTTTCTTAATTTTTCATTCAAATCACGAATAAAAATCTTATCAGGTCAGAAATTTTATGTGTTGTTTATTTTATTTTTACCATTTGTGTGTATATATCAAAATTTATATGATGCTATATGTAGATGATATCAGTTTTATTATTGTACACGTGTAACTGAAAAATTTTCCAATCTTTTGTATATTTTATTTTATTTTTTACACAGGCGCCCACATACATATGTAAAGTACATACGTACTGGTATATTTAATATTTCAAATAAAATTCAATTTTATTTTATTTTAATTTTCAGAAATTTTCAAAATTTTCAAAATTCCTTTTCAACGACATACATAATTTTGCCTTCGTACGAAATGCATAAGCAAAAATGCTAAAGTTTACCATTTATTGTATCTGTATGTAAATACATTGATAATTTGAAATTTTAAAAATAGTTATTAGAAATTGAAATGAAATGTTTATTGTTTTTTTTTTTTTTTTTAAATTCAAAGTAAATATTTATATAATCTAAAATTGTATACTACGACTTTTTGTTAATACATAGAAATACATAAATACTCGTGTAATAACACCCGATCAATTAAGCAATTTAAACGTACTATATTTATACTTATTTAGCATACTTATTGGAAATATTTTTAGCAGTGGGTATTGTAAAACCTACTCTACAGATATTTCCAATTAGTTGAGAATCTAATCCCTTCAAAGCCTTTCTATATATGTCCACGTGTATACAAGATCTTGAATTTATATACCTAAATATGTACATATATGCATTATATATGTAATAGGTATTGCCTTTGTATACACGTATCTAAGCGAATGTTTTTCATATATAATTGTTAATGTAATCATCATATGTACATATGTTTTCCATATTATGAGTACATATGTTTTCCATATTATGAGTACATATATGCTTTTAAGTGAAAATAAATTTTATCTGTAGGCCTAAATATCATATTACAAAAAGGATTATATGGAAATTCTTATCTTAAATAACAAATAACATATTTTAAAATTTAAAAGAAAAAAAATAAATAAATAATAATAAAAATAATTGACAAAAATAAAATTGATATCATTGAAATTTAATACAATTTTATATTATTTTTATATCATTAAAATGTTTCATATATGTATGTATGTACATATATTTCCGTTATATTACTTATACGAATTTGAATTTAACACTTAAAAAAAATATTTTTTATATTCAAATAAAATTAAATTTAAGGAAAATTTCTTTTATATTCATTAAGTCGTAAATGATGAGCAATGTAAAATGAAAAAAACGAAAAACAAAAATCTCAAAGTAATGTTCAAAAGAGAAAATAAATTCAAGTATTAATTTAAAAAAAAAAAAACTAAAAAAAAAATAATAATAATTTATGAAATAATTGGTCATTAATTTTATAATTCCTACGCTTATTTCATCGTAAAAATGAGAAATTCAAAAAAAAGAAAATGTTTTTCGTTTTTTTCCCTATTGAAGTACTATTTTTAATGTATGTACATAAATCGATTTACGGTAAAAGATAAGATATCCTGTTTTTAAACTTTTATTTCATTTATTTATTTTTTTTATTTACATTTATTCTATTTTTTTTTTATTAAATTATTTTCTACAATAAGAACTTAATTAAATTTATTTTTGTTATTGTTGTTGTTTTTTAAATACATTGTATACATTAATTGTATGCACTTGTAGATATATATAGATACATTTATGTATTTATTAGTGTATGTATAATTAAAAATAATTTGTTTAATTACTTGTATACAGATAAAGTTTTAATATTTCTTCTTGTTTTTTTTTTGTTTTTTTTTTTTTTCTTTTGTTTTAAATAAAAGGAAATTCATCATTTTATAGTCAATGAAATTATAAGAAACTCATCATAACAGAAAGTTATATTTTTATTATTATTATTTTTTTTTTAAATGTTGTTGTGACTTTTCCTTTGTCTTAATTAAAAAAAATACAAAAAAAAAATTTTTTTCCTTTTTTACATAGTTGATATTTAATCAAAATTTTCTATTATTAATATATTTATATGTATTCATACATATATTTGTATATTTACATAAAATGAATTATATATAGTATATAAAATGTGATTTAATTATTTACGCTAAACAAAAAAGTTTGAAAATATTTTAAATAATTGTTTATATACATAGATAAACAAAAACAACAAAATAAAATTATAATCCGGAAATTTATTCCTTTGTAATTTTTCTTATGAACTTAATAATATATATTTTCAATTTTATTAATATTGTATGTAAATAAATCAGATTTAAAAAAAAAAAAAAAACCTAGTACTATAGTATTATATTAAAATCATAAAATTAGAAAAGGACTAAAAGTTATATAATTTTTTTTCTTAATATATTTACTGCATATAAACATTTATGTATATTAATAATGAAAAGTTTTAAAACTCATAAAGTAACAGATAAAAAAACATGTGTATGATAGCTTTCGATATTATACTTTATTTTAGTTAAATATTTATGGGTATTCTGGTCATAGTTAGCAGATTTCGCTAACATTCTGCTAGGTAGGTAAGTAGGTAGGTAGGTAGAGGTGGTCGCTCTCCAAAATCCCAGCAAGCACACTTAGACCAGAAAGGCCCATTGCGATACCACACCAAGAATTTTTTAGAGACCTCGAGCGTTTCAGAAAGCCCAAAAGTCTCTTAACCGAAATCTCTCCTAAACCAGAGAGATCTTGAAAGAAGGCTTTTTCTACTTCTAAAAAGCGCCATGCAATTACAGAGGAGGTGCTCAACGCTTTCCTCCTCCTCCTCATCTCGAAATGCCCTGCAGACAAAAAGTTAAGTTAACGAAATCTGCGACATACGATCAGAATAGCCTTGATTATTTCAATTCTACAATACATAAAATAAATAAAATAAAACGGAATAACAGATTGTTTATTAAATAATTCATAAAATAATTTTTTTTATCTATTCACCGGATTATTGTTCTAGAAAATGGAAATTGTATATCTTATATTACATTTTTGGATGATTACATATTATTATTTATGTACCTACTATGTACATGTAAACAAACGAACATACATTTACGTATTTATATTTTAATTTGTATTCTAATTCAACTTTAAGTCTTTTCAAATCACTTGGATTATTTTCTTTGACATTATCAAACAAAAACAGACATTCAACATTTTTAAACTTTTCAAAATATTTAAAAGAAAATATGTACATATGTGTGTATAATAAATTTTACATAAAATTTAATTTGAGTATTTTTAAATTTTTTTCCTTTAACTTTATATTTTAAATTATTTGTTTGTAAAAGAAAAACTACTAAAAATATAGAAATAACTTTTAACATCTTTACTGGTTAATAATTTTAAATTTTAAATAAACACACACGTATGTATGTATGTATATTAAACTAAAAACTTGAAAAAAATAAATGTTTACTTTAAAACTAAATTTTATTAAAATGTTATTTATCGTCATAAACAGATATGTAAAATTTTCTTTTACATAAAATGTAAGTTAAAATTATCAAAAACTATTTTTGTTAATTCTTATATACAATTTACTGATGTATACACACATGCATACGTATTTATTTAGTTATAGCTATCCTCATAATTTCCTTATCAAATGGCAATTTATTAAACATTTTAAGTTATTATGATGATAATAATTTCTTGTTTATGATTTACCAAGAAATTAATTTAAATATAAGCTATATAAACACAAGACAAATTGACATGTTTAGAAAAACTTTCAAAAGTTAAGCTTACAAAAAAAAAAATCATTATTGAATTGAAAGGTTTTCAATTTTACACATTTATTACTTAACTAAAAAGAGGACATATACGAGTAATTACTCATTTAAAAAAAAAAAAAAAACTATAAAAATAAACTGCAAGTTGCCGGCTCTAGCCAAGCCAGGACATTTGAGTGATTTTTTTTAAGACTTGGAGAATTTGACCCAGATGAATTTTGGCATCATTGTTTGCTACCTTATATCAATTAATTGGCTGTAATCGAGAACTATTTCTATCAGTTGTCGTAACATAACATCAAAAAACGTAACATAACATCAAAAAACGTAACATAACATCAAAATGGCATCACTTACATATGTTAATGCCAATTGGATGCGGCATACCCGAAATACATAAAGATGAAATCTTAAAAAAATTTTTTTTTCAGAGCAAATCACAAATAAAATTATTTAATATTACAAAAATCGAATGTGTCAATGTTACTATGTTGTCATGTTTAAATATGTTACCCTGAGACAATGTTAATTTTTTGCAGTATTTATAAGAGACAAACAGATTTTATAAAATAATAAATAAATTTAAAAAAAAAAATGAATTATATAAAAACAAATTGTATGCAAATTTTTTTACATTATTACATAAATTTCATTTTCTTGTTTAGCATATCAATAAGGATTTTATTTAATTTTTTTTTTTTTTTTTGTATCTTGAAAATTTATATGATTTAGAAAATAAAATCAAAAATAATACATTTATAATGTAAGAGAAAATGAAAAAATGATACAGACACAAGACAAGAAAAAAAATGTTATCTAAATGACTCTAAGGTAACAATTGAGAATTATGCAAATAATCACATATATGAAACATGTGATATTTAAAAAAAAAATGTCCTACACAAAATACCAAGTACATTAAGTCCTTTGAGGAATGAATGATAAAGAAAACCGATTAAAATGAAAATTCAAGAACAATGAAAAAACCGTAGCAATTACGCATATTCTAGTACTTGCACACATACATTCAAAAATAAAACATGCGAACTTTAAATGTCGGCTCAATTTATTGAACACTTTTATGTATATATATATATACGAGTACGTATATACATTTGATGTGAGTTTGTATTCTTTTACACAAAACTATACGCTAATCATGTACGTACCTATACATACTCTTAAACGTGTATACCATTAACAAAATGATTACATTTTGACCTCAGGACATTTAAATCAAAATAAAAATAAAAAAACTGGAAAATGGAAAACATAAGTAAGGACAAAAAAAAAATTACAATAGAAACTAAATTTTGTTCAATATAAATTTGTACGAATAAACATACATACATACGTATACATATGAATTTAAATACCTAAGAAAAAGGAACTTTGAATAATCAAAAGATCAAATTGTATATACATGTACATGTGTATGTAATCTAATGTTTTACTGGTGACAATGTTGAAGATGATGATGATATTGATCAAGGATTACTTTTATTAGCATAATATTATAAACTTTAAAAAAGGAATTTTTGTTTTTACATTAATAAAAAGATACTCTATAATATAAAATATGCTATGTGTTATATTATAACAATATTTAAAATGTATATACAACATTTTTCTATTAAGGTACATACCTATATTCAAATCTAATTTCTACAAGAAAGATATTATCGTATCATAGGTTTCTTTATGAAAGTGTTAAATTTTTTATGTATAATTACATATGTATATACGTGTATAGTATACATTCATATGAATATGTTTTATATGTAAAATTCTTAGATAATTTTGTAGTATTAAAATTTAAGGAATTTTAAAACTGTTGTGAAAGAATTTTATATTTTTGTAAAAACATTTCTGCGCCCACACATATGATATTAATAAAATTTACTATATATGAAAGTACGTGTGAAGCGTATGTATGTATGTATATGCAAAGAAATTTTATATCACGTATACGTACATTACATACAAAAATACATACATGTACATCTAAAGCGTTTATGTGCATACGTACATACATATATGAATTTTATTATATGTCCTACCATGTAATGATAATATAGTAAAAAAGATTAATTGAACAATTATTTTTGCATTTAACATGAAAATTTTTAAGTTTTAATTAAAACTTTTTAAAAAAGGTACCAAAATTATTTTACATAGTTAAATCCTATTATAATCCTTACAGTATGAAATTTTAAAATAAGCATATAAATTGAGATATTATATATGTAACTATATAATATGCAAAAGTATATGGTAGAAATTATCTTTTCGTATATGTAACACGTATACACGTCGTTTTCTCATTGATTTTAATTTAACAGGATATTTTTTCTTTATTAGGTTAAAAAATAAAATTCTTAAAAAAAAAAAAAAAAAAAAAACAAATATTTTTTATGCTAATCTACCAATAATATTTTTTAATTAAATTTTTTTGTACTTTAGATTCTCATTTATATTACAAACATTTTGATTAAGAAAATTTAACCTTGATATGTATAATTTTAATTCACTTTAAAATTCTATTTCTATTTTATTAATTTATTTAATTGTTTAATTTTGAATATTTTTATTAAATTTAATTTTGAAAAAAAAAAAAAATAAAAATAAAATGTCCTTTCCATTTTCAAAAAACATTTTTTTTTTCTTGCTTTTCGCATACATTTATGATTACATTAAAGTTTTTACATATTTTTTATTTTAACCGTTGTTCTCTTTTCTTTAATTAAAATTCTAAAAAGAAAAATTACAACCCAAAAAAAAAATTTTTAAATTCCAAAAAATTTTATATTAAAATAAATTTTTAAATTTAAATTAAAAAAAAAACAAAAACCAAACTGAATAAGCTCTAAAAATTTTTTAATAAATTTTATTAAGTGTATAAACATTTTTATTGTTTACTCAGTTATAATATGTATGATATCGTTTCATATATAGTTATTTTATAACGACTAAAAAAAACAAAAACAACAACAAACTTTAGTTCTTATCATTTTTCTTTAGTTTAAACTTAAACATATTTTTAAGATTACAAATTTTCATCGTAAATGAAAATGTTGTTGTTTTTTTTTTATTTTTATTTCCTTCAGCTGTATACGCTATACTTTTCCAATTTTTATTATTATTATTCCATGTATAATTTTTTTTTTTTTTTTTTTTTTTTTATCTCGTTCACATATATTAAATACTCACACATAAATGTATTCGGTTTGTGTCATGTATGCATATTTTTTTCATTTATATAGGGTGTTTTTCATTTTTATAATAGCAAACGATATGTACTGTGGGTGAATTAAATTTTGTCATTTGTAACAAGTAGTATGTTTATGGCGTTTCTAAGCCAGGGGCTCTCGTGGCTCGTTACGTCACAAAATCATTGATCTTGTCTTGTCTATGCGAAGGGTGTGCGTGTGTTGTTGTAAGGATAATGTGAAACTGGTTGCAGGTGTTACTTGAGGATACATATTCAAGTATGCGTTTTATGTTGTTTATTACTATAAACCTGTTTTAATATTGCTTCAAATTACATATTTTTATTGTTAGAACTTAGAAGAATTTAGTAACGTTGTGAAATTAAGAAAAGATTATATGAGTTAAGTGAAATGCAAGATGTATAAATCATTGATCTTGTCTTGTCTATGCGAAGGGTGTGCGTGTGTTGTTGTAAGGATAATGTGAAACTGGTTGCAGGTGTTACTTGAGGATACATATTCAAGTATGCGTTTTATGTTGTTTATTACTATAAACCTGTTTTAATATTGCTTCAAATTACATATTTTTATTGTTAGAACTTAGAAGAATTTAGTAACGTTGTGAAATTAAGAAAAGATTATATGAGTTAAGTGAAATGCAAGATGTATAAATCATTGATCTTGTCTTGTCTATGCGAAGGGTGTGCGTGTGTTGTTGTAAGGATAATGTGAAACTGGTTGCAGGTATTACTTAAGGATACATATTCAAGTATGTGTTTTATGTTGTTTATTACTATAAACCTGTTTTAATATTGCTTCAAATTACATATTTTTATTGTTAGAACTTAGAAGAATTTAGTAACGTTGTGAAATTAAGAAAAGATTATATGAGTTAAATGAAATGCAAGATGTATAAAAATTGATGAGTCAGCAAAAGACCGGATGCCCATATAACTTATTGGATTGAACTTGTTCAAACATGTTTAATATTGTTGTTACTAATTAAAAATGTAACTTAAAAATATAGCTTGTTAGCAGAATTTAAGAACAAAGTGTGTGTTATCAGTAGTTTATTCAAGAAATTGTTCTGGTTGCCTAAGGTTTTTGAATGGGGAGGGGGGGTCGAACAATAATTTTATACTTTGTTCTGATTGGTTGTTGAGTTTTACATTTTCACTGAAGCGTGGAATTTTCTGCTATAAATTCACTCGAGTTTTGTTAAAAATTACAGTCCAGTTTTGGCAGCCAGTTAAACAAGTACAATAAAATCTTTAAATAAGTTGTTAATTAGTTAATAATTTGTTTAGTGAAGTTAAAGTTGAAAATAATTTAAAATGAAAAGATTTATTTGTGAAGTTTGTGGGAGCGGTTTTGCTTTTAAAAATAGTTTAAAAAAACATATTTTATCAGTACATGGAGACCGAGTGTACTGTCAAATTTGTGAAAAAAGTTATTCTCGCAAAGACAAATTGTTAATACATATGAGAATCGCTCATACAGCGAATTCAAATTTAATTGTAGAACACGAACAAATCAATCAACCTTCATCATCAAAAAAACAGCGTCTGAATGAAACAACAGACAATGAGTTGTGTAAGCTGTGTATTGCGTGTAAAAAAAACATTTTAGTTAAAGATTGGAGTTATCATTTAAGAACAAACGCTCATAAACAAAATACAGCACAACCAATCAATGATGAGTTGAAGGTTGTAAAAAGTGGTTTTGAAGAAAGAATAGAGACACTTCTGTACGAAAATAAAAATGAATCAAACTTGGACCCACTTAAATTTTTCGAATCATCCAAACAAGCGATTTTACAATGTTTAAGAAATCAATTGAATAAGCATGAATCGTTTAAATTTAATTTTGAACTGTTTGCAGAATACATTAAAATTACTAAAGCAAATAACGATGAAGAAGAAGATATGGTATTATCAGTAAAATCTTTTCAATCTAAAATGGAAATTCTACGTGATGAAACCGAAGCACAATCAGTCGTCAACAATATGATTGATAACATTCACACAAAGATGCAAGAATTCCAAGAACGTGATAGCGGTTGGACGTTGATAAGAATAAGTCATATTGAAATTAACATTAACCAGTACAAACCGATTAAAGGGTCACAGTACTTGCCACTACCACCATACATTCAACAAAAACATGCTTGCATCAATGTTAATAATTCAGATGAATATTGTTTTAAGTGGGCAGTTATATCAGCTCTATATCCAGTTGACTATCGAGATCATAACTACCGACCATCATCTTACTTTATTCATGATATTACTGCTACTACTATTATTCTACGAAACAATATAAGATTAGAGTTTGGGAACCTCGAATTTCCATTAAAATTAACAGACATAAAGAAATTTGAAGAAATGAATCCTGATATTAGCGTAAACGTATTTGGGTACGAAGAAATAAATCAAAACAACTGCAAGATAGTGGGTCCTTTTTATTGTACAAAACAGGAGAAAAATAGACACATCAACCTACTACTTATTCAAGATAATGATAAAAGCCATTATGTATGGATTAAAAATATATCGAGATTAATCAAAAGTCAAATAACAAAACATGAACACATGGTATATCTATGCAACTCTTGCTTGCAACATTTTTATAGTAAAGATGCTTATGAAACACACAAAAACGAATGCAGCAAGATTGTTACTTTGATGCCATCACCTGAAAAATGTGAACTAAAATTTGAAAAATACGAACGTCAATTGGAAGTCCCATTCACAGTTTATGCAGATTTTGAATGTATTCTTCAAGATGTAAATTCTTGTCTACCTAATCCATCAGGGTCATCTACAACAAACATTCAACAGCATGTTCCTTGTGCATTTGCGTACTATATAAAATGTTCGTATGACAATGGTTTAAATAAATTGAAAGTGTATAAAGGAAAAGACTCACCATCAAAATTTGTACAATCATTGGTTGAAGACATACTTCACATTTATCATAACTACATTATGAATCCAAAGTCTATGAATCCTTTAACACCATATCAACTTAAAATACAAGAACAAAGCAAACTGTGTCATATATGCAAGAAGTTTTTAGGAAACATTAGAGTTGCTGACCATTGTCACCTAACAGGAGAATATAGAGGTCCAGCTCACAATGAATGTAATTTGCGTTATCAAGTACCTAAATTTGTTCCTATTTTGTTTCATAATTTCTCTGGGTACGACTGTCACTTGTTTGTCAAAGAACTTTCAAATATTGATGGAGATATAAATTTAATACCACTAAATAAAGAATTATATGTATCCTTATCAAAACGTATTCACGTAAATGATACAGATACAATTGAGCTAAGATTTTTAGATTCTGCCAGGTTCATGCAATCTAGCTTAGATTCTTTGGTTAGAAATTTAACACCACAAGATTTTGAAGTTGTCAAATCAATGTATCCAGAAGAGGAAGCATTTAAGATGATAACAAGAAAAGGAGTATTTCCATATGAATACATTAACTCGTGGGAACGTTTGGATGAGCCTTCTTTACCTGCACAAGAAAATTTCAACAATAAGTTGACAAACAGCAAATGTAATGATGCAGATTATTTACATGCTTTGACGATTTGGAAAAAATTCAACTGCAAAAGTCTTTGGGATTATTTAGAGCTGTATTTGATAACAGATGTGCTACTTTTAACCGATGTTTTCGAAAACTTTAGAAAAGTATGCAAAAATATATATTCATTAGACCCTTGTCAATACTATACAACACCTGGATTATCGTGGGACGCTATGCTTAAACTAACAGGAATAAATCTTCAACTTTTAACAGACATTAATATGTATAACTTTATCAAGAAAGGTATTAGAGGAGGTATAACACAATGTTCACATAGACATTCAGTGGCAAACAATAAGTATATGCAAGGCTTTGATAATACTAAACCTTCAAAGTACTTGGCATACGTGGATGCAAACAACTTGTATGGATGGGCCATGTCTCAAGCTTTACCTTATTCAGACTTTAAATGGGTTGAAAATCCAGAAGAAATAAATCTTACATCAATACCAGATAATTCTAACATTGGATACATTCTTGAAGTTGATTTGGAATATCCAAAAGAAATACATGTTGAACACACTGTTGTAAATTTCTATAATGTATTATGTAATTTTGTTTGTTGGTTACATCTGTTATCAATTTTGAGAATTTAGATCCCGGACTCTTTTTATTTTCTGCACAAAATGGTAGATCATTGTGTTCATCATGTATTTCTTTTGGATATTCCAAATCAACTTCAAGAATGTATCCAATGTTAGAATTATCTGGTATTGATGTAAGATTTATTTCTTCTGGATTTTCAACCCATTTAAAGTCTGAATAAGGTAAAGCTTGAGACATGGCCCATCCATACAAGTTGTTTGCATCCACGTATGCCAAGTACTTTGAAGGTTTAGTATTATCAAAGCCTTGCATATACTTATTGTTTGCCACTGAATGTCTATGTGAACATTGTGTTATACCTCCTCTAATACCTTTCTTGATAAAGTTATACATATTAATGTCTGTTAAAAGTTGAAGATTTATTCCTGTTAGTTTAAGCATAGCGTCCCACGATAATCCAGGTGTTGTATAGTATTGACAAGGGTCTAATGAATATATATTTTTGCATACTTTTCTAAAGTTTTCGAAAACATCGGTTAAAAGTAGCACATCTGTTATCAAATACAGCTCTAAATAATCCCAAAGACTTTTGCAGTTGAATTTTTTCCAAATCGTCAAAGCATGTAAATAATCTGCATCATTACATTTGCTGTTTGTCAACTTATTGTTGAAATTTTCTTGTGCAGGTAAAGAAGGCTCATCCAAACGTTCCCACGAGTTAATGTATTCATATGGAAATACTCCTTTTCTTGTTATCATCTTAAATGCTTCCTCTTCTGGATACATTGATTTGACAACTTCAAAATCTTGTGGTGTTAAATTTCTAACCAAAGAATCTAAGCTAGATTGCATGAACCTGGCAGAATCTAAAAATCTTAGCTCAATTGTATCTGTATCATTTACGTGAATACGTTTTGATAAGGATACATATAATTCTTTATTTAGTGGTATTAAATTTATATCTCCATCAATATTTGAAAGTTCTTTGACAAACAAGTGACAGTCGTACCCAGAGAAATTATGAAACAAAATAGGAACAAATTTAGGTACTTGATAACGCAAATTACATTCATTGTGAGCTGGACCTCTATATTCTCCTGTTAGGTGACAATGGTCAGCAACTCTAATGTTTCCTAAAAACTTCTTGCATATATGACACAGTTTGCTTTGTTCTTGTATTTTAAGTTGATATGGTGTTAAAGGATTCATAGACTTTGGATTCATAATGTAGTTATGATAAATGTGAAGTATGTCTTCAACCAATGATTGTACAAATTTTGATGGTGAGTCTTTTCCTTTATACACTTTCAATTTATTTAAACCATTGTCATACGAACATTTTATATAGTACGCAAATGCACAAGGAACATGCTGTTGAATGTTTGTTGTAGATGACCCTGATGGATTAGGTAGACAAGAATTTACATCTTGAAGAATACATTCAAAATCTGCATAAACTGTGAATGGGACTTCCAATTGACGTTCGTATTTTTCAAATTTTAGTTCACATTTTTCAGGTGATGGCATCAAAGTAACAATCTTGCTGCATTCGTTTTTGTGTGTTTCATAAGCATCTTTACTATAAAAATGTTGCAAGCAAGAGTTGCATAGATATACCATGTGTTCATGTTTTGTTATTTGACTTTTGATTAATCTCGATATATTTTTAATCCATACATAATGGCTTTTATCATTATCTTGAATAAGTAGTAGGTTGATGTGTCTATTTTTCTCCTGTTTTGTACAATAAAAAGGACCCACTATCTTGCAGTTGTTTTGATTTATTTCTTCGTACCCAAATACGTTTACGCTAATATCAGGATTCATTTCTTCAAATTTCTTTATGTCTGTTAATTTTAATGGAAATTCGAGGTTCCCAAACTCTAATCTTATATTGTTTCGTAGAATAATAGTAGTAGCAGTAATATCATGAATAAAGTAAGATGATGGTCGGTAGTTATGATCTCGATAGTCAACTGGATATAGAGCTGATATAACTGCCCACTTAAAACAATATTCATCTGAATTATTAACATTGATGCAAGCATGTTTTTGTTGAATGTATGGTGGTAGTGGCAAGTACTGTGACCCTTTAATCGGTTTGTACTGGTTAATGTTAATTTCAATATGACTTATTCTTATCAACGTCCAACCGCTATCACGTTCTTGGAATTCTTGCATCTTTGTGTGAATGTTATCAATCATATTGTTGACGACTGATTGTGCTTCGGTTTCATCACGTAGAATTTCCATTTTAGATTGAAAAGATTTTACTGATAATACCATATCTTCTTCTTCATCGTTATTTGCTTTAGTAATTTTAATGTATTCTGCAAACAGTTCAAAATTAAATTTAAACGATTCATGCTTATTCAATTGATTTCTTAAACATTGTAAAATCGCTTGTTTGGATGATTCGAAAAATTTAAGTGGGTCCAAGTTTGATTCATTTTTATTTTCGTACAGAAGTGTCTCTATTCTTTCTTCAAAACCACTTTTTACAACCTTCAACTCATCATTGATTGGTTGTGCTGTATTTTGTTTATGAGCGTTTGTTCTTAAATGATAACTCCAATCTTTAACTAAAATGTTTTTTTTACACGCAATACACAGCTTACACAACTCATTGTCTGTTGTTTCATTCAGACGCTGTTTTTTTGATGATGAAGGTTGATTGATTTGTTCGTGTTCTACAATTAAATTTGAATTCGCTGTATGAGCGATTCTCATATGTATTAACAATTTGTCTTTGCGAGAATAACTTTTTTCACAAATTTGACAGTACACTCGGTCTCCATGTACTGATAAAATATGTTTTTTTAAACTATTTTTAAAAGCAAAACCGCTCCCACAAACTTCACAAATAAATCTTTTCATTTTAAATTATTTTCAACTTTAACTTCACTAAACAAATTATTAACTAATTAACAACTTATTTAAAGATTTTATTGTACTTGTTTAACTGGCTGCCAAAACTGGACTGTAATTTTTAACAAAACTCGAGTGAATTTATAGCAGAAAATTCCACGCTTCAGTGAAAATGTAAAACTCAACAACCAATCAGAACAAAGTATAAAATTATTGTTCGACCCCCCCTCCCCATTCAAAAACCTTAGGCAACCAGAACAATTTCTTGAATAAACTACTGATAACACACACTTTGTTCTTAAATTCTGCTAACAAGCTATATTTTTAAGTTACATTTTTAATTAGTAACAACAATATTAAACATGTTTGAACAAGTTCAATCCAATAAGTTATATGGGCATCCGGTCTTTTGCTGACTCATCAATTTTTATACATCTTGCATTTCATTTAACTCATATAATCTTTTCTTAATTTCACAACGTTACTAAATTCTTCTAAGTTCTAACAATAAAAATATGTAATTTGAAGCAATATTAAAACAGGTTTATAGTAATAAACAACATAAAACACATACTTGAATATGTATCCTTAAGTAATACCTGCAACCAGTTTCACATTATCCTTACAACAACACACGCACACCCTTCGCATAGACAAGACAAGATCAATGATTTATACATCTTGCATTTCACTTAACTCATATAATCTTTTCTTAATTTCACAACGTTACTAAATTCTTCTAAGTTCTAACAATAAAAATATGTAATTTGAAGCAATATTAAAACAGGTTTATAGTAATAAACAACATAAAACGCATACTTGAATATGTATCCTCAAGTAACACCTGCAACCAGTTTCACATTATCCTTACAACAACACACGCACACCCTTCGCATAGACAAGACAAGATCAATGATTTATACATCTTGCATTTCACTTAACTCATATAATCTTTTCTTAATTTCACAACGTTACTAAATTCTTCTAAGTTCTAACAATAAAAATATGTAATTTGAAGCAATATTAAAACAGGTTTATAGTAATAAACAACATAAAACGCATACTTGAATATGTATCCTCAAGTAACACCTGCAACCAGTTTCACATTATCCTTACAACAACACACGCACACCCTTCGCATAGACAAGACAAGATCAATGATTTTGTGACGTAACGAGCCACGAGAGCCCCTGGCTTAGAAACGCCATAAACATACTACTGTAACATTTTTCGTGCCCTTGAATTGCAATATTTTATTAGTGTGATTTATTTAAAAAATTTGGATTACATGGCAAATGATATATTTTTTTTTTTTATTAATCAAATTAATCCTATTTTCAGGATGTATAAATTTTAATTTGAATAAAATGGAGCACAATGTTTAACCATATAAGTAAATAAAAATTATAGATAAAGTTTTCCTTATAGTTTTCCTTAGTTATAAAATTTTCATAAGTAATATGCATTCGTCGATATATATGTAGGTACATACATACATATACGATACATGGACTTAATATTTTTTTATGTAGAATAAAAATAAATTGCATTTCTTTGCAACTTTGAAAAGCTTTTATTCTTTATCGGCATGTTTACAGATTAAAATCATCGTTTTTTACTATTATCCAAAGAATATTTCGTGTATCTATATACGAGTATCTATAAAAGCAAAGTTATATACAAGTATTTCCTATTATGTTTATATTTATGATAATAAACAAACATATTAACGGAAAAACTTGTTGTTATCTTTCCTTTATAAATGATTGGTATTTTATACATTCATATCTTTATGAATGCATATAGGCACAATATAATCTGTATTTCTTATTCATATGTATTTTTGAAAATGTGATTTTATGCATACATAAATGAATGTTTTTCTACAAAATTTTACATTTTAAATATTTTTTTAATTTTATTTTTTTTACTTTCATGTTGTGTAACCTTGTATACGGGAATGTTATGCAAGAATCAAAACAGTTCTATCTTTTTATTTTATATTATACGCCTGACACACAATTAATTTTAATACTATACATACTTCATACACTAATTCGATGCAGTTAAGGTCTTATTGAATTGACATAAAGTAGTACCACCTTATGTCGCTATATATTGATATGAAAAAAAATTCATTTCGTATTATATGATAACTTTACAGATTGTGGTAACACTATAGCAGTGAGATGATCTTGTTAGAAATTAGGAGAAAAGAAAAAGGACACATGTACTCTATATAAGACTTTAACTGCATCAAATTAGTGTATGGAGTATAGAAATTTTCAAAATTATACATACAGTACTGTCATCTAATATTACCCGAATATCAAAAAGTAAATACTCAGGTTTTAAAACTAGCAATATTTGTGGTTTTAATAAGTTTTCTTCGTATACTCTTAAATACTTCGTAATTTTAAATTTAATAGTATTAAACGACACCGTTAAAACTATGTGTGTCTATAATCAGTTCAAAACTACGAATTTCGATATCAGTTATAGTATCAAAACCAGACAGGATTCTTTATTTTGATATGAGTTGTGTGTCATAGGGGTTACTTGAAATCTTATTCATTTTTAAAATTATTTACATTTTGTTAAAAATATTTTTCATTTGACTGACATAATCATAATTTTACGTATATGCGCATATAGATACTTATTTGTATGTATATTCCAAAACTATCATTCAAATTTTCTTAAAGAAAAATTTAGTAAAAAAAATGTTATTTTTTATTGTATCTCATGCCAAATTAAATAAAAACAATATTTTAATGTAACATTGTTTTTTTGTTAAAATTTCATGAATATTGGTTTATATATATTTTTTTTTTTTTAAATTCATTTTTATATGAATGCATTCAAAGCACACATATGAAATTAAATGAATTTTACATATTCTTTACATTATTTTTATTTTTTATATTTTATTTTTTATTTCATTCTTTTCTTTTCACGACATGACATCACTATCAACTAAGTGCCTAAATATTGTTTGGAAAAGAATGTCTCATTTTTTATTTTATTTTTTTTTTTTATTTAGGCAAATAATTTTAATTTTATTCATTTTTTTTAGCATTTTACTTATTCGCATTTCATTTCAAAAATGCATGATTATTGCTACAATACAGCAATATTTTTTTTCCTTTTTTTTTTTAGAAAAAAGTAACATTTGTGAACATTGTATTTAATAAAATTGGGACTTTTATTAGTTTTTATCTAAACGATATCCATAAATGAACAAAATATCTGTATGTTAGTTTTTTTTTACAATTTTTTTATTTATTTTATTTTTTTCTTTAAATTTTTCTTTATATAAATAGGAAAATTGCAATAAAATAGTTAAATACAATGTTTTTTATTGGTCGATTCATTTTTGTTACTATACATACCATATGGATACCATAAAAATTAAAATTGACTCTGAAATTTTATATTCCAAATTCAACAAAATTTTATTATTAGTATTCATTTAAATGTACTAAATTTTAAATACATTCTATCAAGAAAAAAAAAAATTTTATTTCATATTGGGAAATGAAAATTATGAGTAAACCAATTTTACCAATCTTTTTGCCAAAAGTGTATAAATGTAATATTGTACATTTCTGGTGTAAAATAATTATTGTACATATGAATAACTTTATGTATGTTTGTATTTATGTATGTGTAAATGAGGTGAATATTCTAAAAATTATCTCGTTTTTACAATGTACACAGAATATGCACATACATAAAACTACATAATATATTTTATTTGAATTTTGTAATACATGTGGATGTGTTTGTATATAACTGCAATATTTACTCGACTATAGCATGTACATACATATGTATGTATAAGCAGTAAACTACATATATAGTATGCATTTTATCATATTGAAATTTTCATCATATTCATATTAAAATAAAATAGAATAAAAGATAAGAAAAAAAAAAAAAAAAATTAAACATTATAAATGTAAACAAAATATGAAAATATTTGCTTATAAATGTATTTATTATTAAACACACATATTTTTATTGTGTGTAAACTATATATACGTACGTTTACGTACATATACATATTTACTTGTACAAGGACGTGTACTTATAGATAAAAATATGTACAAAATGATGAATATCATTTTGAAGGACATTATGTGATATTTATGTACACTATGTACCGCATAACAAACAATCAGCAAGACATCCTTTCAGGATCGTAAACTTTATATTGTTGTCATATTATTTTCAGATATGAACTTTTAGATACACATATGCTTATGTACGTGTGTCTGTATACAGGCAATATATATATTCTTAAATATATATGTTCTAATGTATGTATAAATATATGTATGTATATGTAACATGCATATTTTGCGTATAGTTATTATATTAAGTTTCTTGACTTTTGCTAGCTTTTGCCTATATTGTATGGTGTTACATCAAACTGTGTCAAATTTATGAGTACATATTTAACTGGAGATAGTCTATATTAGAGAAAATAAAGCAATTTCATATAAAAGAAATACATTTATAATATATGTATTTTATAAACTTATAAATAAAAGCATCCAAATCTACTTCGTATGTGTACATGTATGTATATATCCACACATACATATGTACAAATACATACAAAGAAAAAAACATAAATATATTATATATATTTAGATAAGCGGATGTACATACATATGTATGTACATATATAACGGCAATACAATAATGTATATGTGGTTCAGTGGTCGGCATTTTTTATTATGAATATTTTTCTGGGAAATTTAAACAACAATATTTGAAAATTTATGATTTTCACCCCTTTTATGTGTATATATGAACACGTTATGTGATATTCACGTACCAACATATCTAGATATTCACTAGATACGGAGATGAACATAAAAAAATATCGACCTTTATAATATAATACACATTATAAATTTAACACCATCATATCTAAATCCAAAATAATTTAATACTCAATAAAAATATTTTTGGCCGTTTTGTCCATGCATGTATCCTTGTACAGACTTACACACATACATACATACATACATATGAAAATGTATATTTGCTATAAAATAGAACAAAAAATTTATGATATACGCATATCCTTTTCTATTAAAAAATTATAAATACATGCTTAAATCAAGTATATAAATGCTATTATATTATATTATTGTACTTGTATATTCCTATGCGAAATGCTCACTATCACTGAGACTATTATCATTATATGATTTTTTTTTTAATTTTCAAAATTTATTTTTATTACATTTTTATCTAAAAAATATTAAAATCGATGAGGTGCCGAACTAAGTATAAAATTCTGTGCGAATATAATGTGTTTATATGTATGTATAAGAATATGTAATATAATTTATTTTAATTTTGTATTTTTGATTTAAACTAAATATAAGAAAATAAAGACAAGAAAGAGAAGAAACAAAATAAAGGATTGAATTATCTAAATATACAGGCATTATTGTTACTTATGAAAGAAATATACATACATATGTGTGCATATATTTGAAGATGATTTTAAGCTTATACATATGTTTATAAAATTCTAATAAAAAATTATTTAGTTATTTAAAATGAATTTTAGGAATTTTTTTATTTATCAAAATTTTTATATATTTTTGTATTACTTGGTAATAAATAGATTTTTAATAAAGAAAATTTGAAATTTATATAACTTGAAAATGATAATTGTATTGATCTTCTCCTCCATGGCGCTACAGCCCATCCAGAGCTTTGACCTCCGTTAGAATTTTCCTCCACTCCTCTCGATTTCTTGCAACCTCCTTCCAATTTCGTATGCTGAGGGTCCCTAAATCCTTTAGTACACCATCTCCTTTACTGTATTGACCTTTATTATTATTTCGCTTTACTCTTAATTGGAGTACATATACGGTTTCCACTATCAGTTCTATCGAACTCGATTTTATCCAAAGTTTTTGGTGTTATTTCACTTGTATTCTGCTTTGTATTCTGCAAAGAAAGAAAATAGAAAACATTCAAAAATAATCTACATATATGTGTACATATGGAGGATGTACAGAGAGTGAACAGCTTGAGAGTGAGGCATTTCTTCAATTGTAATACAAAAACAAAAATTAATTGTATCTAAATATAAAAATAATAATAATCCAACATACATACATACATACATACATATGTATGTACGTACACACATATTCATGTTTTTTTTTACATAACACGTTTATCCAATTTTATATTAATTGTACTCTGCAAAAGAATTTTCTGCGTTAAAATTTACACATACAAACGTTTGTACAAATGTGTTTAAAAATTCTGCATTTTAAAACCAATATGCAGTATCCCTGTAATGTTAAATAAAACAAATTAAACAAAAATAAAACCATAGCTGTTGTACAAAAATTTTTATTTATTTTTATTTTAGTAAACTGTGGAAAAAAATTTCAATTTGTAAAAAAATTTGTTATGGTTAACCAAATATTTATTTTTAAATTCAACAAATTAATCTAAAATTAATTATTATTTATAGATAAAAATAAAAATAAAAAATAATAATATACATTTGTAAGTAAATTTTTTAATTCAAAATTAGGTATATATCAATTCCTTTCTTTTCCACATACAAGTATATAAGAAAAAAAAAAATAAATACCCTTAGATTCCTTACTCTCGAAAAAAAAAAAAATCAATTGTAGATCGAGAAAAAATATCTGCTAATAATATGCCTATGAAATTTTATTACATTACAGGATATACTATTTTTAAGTTTCGTTCGTTGATTCAAAGCGGACATGTTTAAAAGAATTTTTTTTTTTTGTAGAAATTTAATAGCTATATGAACTACATACTCGTATATGTATATATCTACATATGTGTATATCATGTATCTTGAATTTCTATGTAATTATATGTGTTATACATCCTTTGAAATTATTTCGATTAAAAAAATATCTTTACGCTCTAACTGTAATATATAGAATATGAAAATTCCATATGGTATAAATTACTTTCTATAATTCCTCTAAATAAATATTTTATACATATACTATACACAGTATTCTTGTATGAATTGAATATACTCTAGAACTACCACCGATACACATACATACATATTATGTATCTAATGAATATTTAAAATAATAAAAACTGAAATATGAATGAAATATGCGGTTGTTGAATTTATAGATTCGTTATCAAATAAAAATGAAAAATATGATTTAGAAAAAAAAAAAAATTTTTTTTGTTTTTTTTTTTTTGAAAATAAGAGTAAAGCACAAAAACATGTTAGTCAATCAGAATTTGTTCACACATGCATACACACACACTTTTGCATGTTTTCATATGAAAACTTAAAAATCTGTTTTTTGAAGTATACAAAAGTGTGAAAAAATGCAAAATTTATATCACAGATTTTTATAATTTTTTTTTTTTTTTTATTTTTTTATTAAACTATATCACGTAAAAATATACATATAGTCATATATATGATTGAATACTTGAATTTTTAAAATATGGGTTATTGCATATATTTTATTTATTTTTTAAAAAAATAATCTTTATATGTATATACATAGATATAGATACATATGAATAAATTTATAGTCTGGAATTAGTTAGATTTGAGAATTCAACATTTAACCCAATTACTTTTATTTAATTGGCTTTTTATGTACATTTTTAAATTAAATAAAATAATGTCAATTGAATAGAATTTTTTTTTTTCTTTTAATTGGATAAAATATTTTAAATAAAAGCAAAATTAAACAAACTGAAATTTTAAAATGCTACATACATATATTATTTAATGTTACATACAAATGAATTCATACATACATACATACATAGATTATGATATAAATTCACCATCCACACTTAATCGAGTGTTTAAATTAGAGTAATTAAAAACATTTGTATGCAAACAATTTTATACAAATTAAAGTAATTTATTGCATGTATGTACCATGCATATATATGTATGTATAATTTCTAAAAAAAAAAAAAAAAAAATCACGACTTTCAACTATTTACCATAAATAAAATTAATCAATCTTCAGTTTTAATTTAATGAAAAATGAACAAACAAACAAAAAAATACTATTAAACAATACATGTTTATCCTATGTATATGTATAACTAACATTGAAATTTTTAAGTATTTAATACCCTTAATATCATATTACATTAAATAGAAAACTTTTCAAACTTTTAATATATTAGAATAATTTTATACAAAATCAGCAAATTCATGTGTTCATAATTCATTAATAAAGAAACATAAATTATGGCTCATTAGTTACTTAAAAAGTTTTGTGTGTATATATATGTATATTTTTGTTTTTCTTTTTTTTTTCTATTATTATATGTAGAATTTAACTTCCTTCAGTCAGAGATTTTGAAAGTATGTAAAATATACACATACACAATATACATAATGTATGTGGTCCACTTTAGTTATCATCATCATAATCAAATGTACACACAACTTTAGGGTAAAAAAAAGCCATACATATACATATGTACATACATGTATGTATATACGAGTAATGTAAACATGTATTGTGTAATAATTATGTGTATAACATACAAAACCATATAAAGGAACGGTTTTTATAATATAGCGCGATATTATGATGATACAAATATTCAAATTTGTATGTTTTACCAATCTTGTGTATATACATATATGTATGTATGTATGTACATGTAAAATATTTGAAAACTTTTCATCATGCATAGCATTAAAACTTTACGTAATATATAACATTCAAAATGTGCTTATATAAACGTTATATGAATAAAAAAAGAAAAATTCTTTCACACAAATATACAAACATATGTTAACTTTTTACTATAAACGTTACAAACGTTATACTTAAAGTTTATACAGTATCTAATACAGTTAAAAAGTTTTGCATTATATTTTTATCGTTTAAATGCAAATTTTGGTCATTTATGAAAGTGTTTACTAGTCTGATGCACAATTTTATATACATACACAGATATTACATTACATTATGTATAGTTTAATATCTACACATTTTATACGTACATACATACATATATGTATGCGTGCATATACATTCATAATTTTTGGCTTTTTAGGCATATACATAAATATCTGTGTATATAACTATATGAACAAGTATTTAAAAAAAAATTTGAACATATACTTATAAATGCATGCATATCATATATACTCATAAGTATATGCATATCACGGTGATTCTACATACATACTATTTTGTCTATATAAATACATACATGCACACTTGCTATTACTAACACAGCGTGTGTTCCTAAGGATTCAATTTGAAATTGTAAATTTTCAATCGATTGTATATTAACAATTTCTTTTTATCACTGAAAAAAAAATAATAATATTATTATGTAAATATAAATTTTAAAGTTAATTTTCATATCATATTTAAGTTATTTTCAATTGAAAAAAATATGTGTGTAAAAGTATAAACATACATACATATATGTACTCATATTATATGCTTAGTTTGATTATACTTCGTTAGATTTATGTATACTTCGACGACATACCTAAATTTATTATTTCAGTAATTTAATTGAAAATCATTTATCACATATTACCTACATTATTTCAAATTCATACACATACAAGTCAATACGCAAATATTCATATGTTAATAGAAAATAGATCATTATATCCTCTATTTGATTAAAAAGTATAACATTATGTTGTATAATTTTACATATGTATGTACATATATGTACTTGGATATATGCGTACATACAATAAAGTACAAAAATAGAAAAGCAAGTATGTACATATGTATGTACATTATTAGACACACAAAATTTGTATGTACCTATACTATAGTACATTTACTTTGGGAATTTATCCATAAAATTTAATTTTAATGTACACATTCATATTTTGTATCAAATTAGGTTTCATTTATGCACATATGTACATACATACACATTTACATGTATACGTTTAATTGTATAATATTTGACATTATACAAGTAATAAACGAAAAACAAAGGCATAACATCCCATACTTGCAATTGACATAAATATGCCGTTACTAAAAGTACTGAATTTAAATTCAAAATTAATGTAAATTGCAATTATGCAAATTTTATCAAACGTATATCAGATATTTTAATAAGTATTGATGATCAATCAAATTGATGTACATGCATGCATAAGATTATTATGTTTTTTAATATCTATTTACATATTGCGTTATGAAACTGTTTATTAATAAAGTTTCTAATCATTTAACAAAAAGTTTTAAAGCAGACATATATGAAAATTAAATACATATTTACATACATCCTTATACAAGGAATTTAAATTTTTCAAATTTTTTTCTTTTAAGTTTTTCTTTAAATAACTTTGATAAAGACATAATTATTTTATTAATTAAATAGAATAATGCATTTTTTATGTTTGTTATAATTTTAAAAAGTTAGTGACCGCATAAATCTTTATTTAATTAATGTAAATTTAAAATGAATGAAAATAAGAATTGTGTCAAGATCAAATTGAACAAACATAAAGTAAGCAAAATTTTTGAATATGAATTTTTAATTAGATATTCAAAATGAATTTAATTTAAAGGTACGTTTTGTAATGTGAATTAACGTAAATTGCGACTAATATTGGACGCCGAATGGTAAACCGTCAAGGTCAAATAATGTTAACATTCAATTGAAAATAATTAAATCAAATTAGGGTAACTCTAATGAAAAGCACTTTGTTAATTGAACATTTTTGCTATTGATGGTATTGTTAAAATGTATGTACCACTCTATTAGCATTTTTCCGAAAGTATTGCAAGAAAAAAGAGGAAGAATAATTTAATAAGTATAGTTCAGTAAAATGAAAATTACAAAGGAAAAAAAAATTTTTTCTTAACTTAACATTATATCGTGGTCTAGCCTGACGTTGATGGTCATGGAACTGGTCTAAGATTAGAAACCAGAAATAATCTTGAAAAATAATTAAATATATTTTTAAGTTGAATCAATTGAATTTAAGTGTAATAACACTTTATTACACAATTCAAATAGTTATTACCAAAAAAATCAATAAACAAAAGAATAAAAAAATAAATTACAAGTACTTAAATTGAATACAAAATATTAAAAAGAAAACGTATGTTCGTGAAAAACACATCATATATAAATTTTTTTTTTTTAAATAGATTTCCTACACGTATTGCTTAGTAGAATAAAAAACGAACATTAAATAAATAATGTGTAATAAATTTTATCTTCGTTTATTTTTTTTTTATTCTTTATAAAAAAAAACTCCTCCTTGCTTAATTTTATTTTTACTCACTTTAATATGATTTAACATTTTATTTAAATCTTCGAAGAAAAAAAAAATTTTTTTTTTATTTCAATTTTATCATGTTGTTATATCCTTATAAAAATCTCATTGAAACTCTTTAATAGTCAACCATTTAAATCTTTTATATCTTGTGTAACATGCGAATTTGATTCAATATATAAGTATATATACACCGCAAACATTCATGTATGAAGTGTAAAAAAAATAAAATCAATTTGAGTATTGCCTATTAAGAAAAAGAATAAGAAAAAAAGTAATACATATAAAGTTTTTTTTTTTTTTTATCCGAAAATATTGAATAAGAAAATGAAAACAAATAATGTATGAAACGATGAACATTTGACGTGGTGTAAACAAGAAATTTGATTGACCAGAAAATCTGATAAAATTGGTTAGTAAGGAAAATTTTTTTTTATGTACATATACGTACACATAAATGTGCATAAATACATATATGTAAAAATAATTCTAAAAAGGTATAATATTGTCCATGTGTATATACCTTTATAAAACAAATAAAAAACATACTTTGAAAAAAGGATGAAGATTATGTACATATTCATACATATTACCAACATATGAAATTGTGTGCTTATATGTTTAACTTCTAATACATTTTCATTTTTTTTTTCATTGTTTCTTCGAATGATTTCCAAATTTGATTCAAATAGAAAAAAAAAAAAAAAAACAAAAAATCATGATTTAATTTTTTTTTTTTTTTTTTGTTTTTAAATCCATTTCTTCTTTAAACATTGCCGATTCATCTATTTACTTAATTAACCTGAATAAAAATTGCAAATATGAAAATAAGATTATATGTACTATATGTACTATTCATACGTAAGTATACGCATTTATTTCCTATTTTGACTTTGAAATTTTTATATAAATGAGATTTTAACACTTACGTGTTATCAACAATATTCAACACATAAAATACATTCTTCTAGAAGTACATAAGTATAAATGGATGTACATGATACACAAACTTTTTCTTTAACCACTTTAACTTTATGACTTTGGGTTTTATATTGTATAGTAAAACAAAAAAAAAAAAAAGAAACAAGACAAAAAATAACCTATATATGTACATATTTATATTCGTATACCAAAGGACTATGGAAAAAATATTTTGATTTTCTGATATTGTTTCGTATACAATTTAGCAATTTAAAATATACACACCAATACATGTATGTATACTTATATATATGTACGTTATATATGTATATATGTTGTATATATGTACATTTGAGTATATGTTTTTATCTCATACATATTACATACTTATATATATATAAATAAATACACAATAAAAAGATACATTGGGAATAATGTTGAAAAAAAAAAATTTTTTTTTTTCCTTTCTTCAACTCTTTTTCTTGTCATCTTATTCGTATAATGTAGTCACGTGCGTGAAAATCTGTTTTTTTTTTGTATGTTGTTATGGAAAACTTTCATCAACACGTACTTTAAGAAAATCTTTGTGAACAAGCATGCATGAATATCACACACACACACAGCATACAAACAAAATACAAAATATCATAAAACTAGAAAATTTATGGTGACCAAATATGAAGAAGAAGAAGAAAAAAAAATAATAAGTTGAATAGATAAATTTAAAAAGATATGTATGTAAAAAAAATTTAAAATATATATGATTTTTCCCTTTTTGTCCTTTACCGTTTTTCAAATCAAAAATAATATTAATACGTGCATATAAAATACATTCATAAAACTAGAAAACTTTGTTGAAATAAACGCATTTTATCATATGATATGTAACATTTGTGTCAAATGATATCATTTTCAAATATAGAAGGATTTTTCTTTTGTATTTCATTTTCTTTTTTTTGTTTTTCGTTTTAGATGACGTGAAAATTTGTAAAATATTCCCAGCATGTATGTATGTATGTGTATGTTTCATGTTGATTTTTATAAACATGAAATGGAAATTGTAAAGAAGCGATTATTTAAATTCAAATATTAAGTTTTCAAATTTTGACGTATTAGGCTGTAATATAAATAAGAAACGTTTTTAAATAAAATCTTAGTTTTAAAAGTTTAAATATTTTAATAAATTTTAATTATCTATATAATATTTTTCGTTATGCATGAGATCTTCCTATCCTTCTATTAGCTTGTCGATTGGTTTTTAAGCTGGAAAATTTTTCAATAACTTGTTGAACATCGTTTCGAGATTGAAAATTTTTTCTATCGATAAAGTTCTGAAATCTCCAAAATAAGTGAAAATCTGAAGATCAGAGTACGAATGAGTAGGTAAATAAATTCCTAACCAAATTTCTTTAAATGAGTGCAAGTGATCATAACGTACACTGTACAGTATGCAAGCGAATACACCCAAGAGACACCTGTACGATTGACAAAATCCAGTCGAGGTTGTTTCAAGTTACTGAAAACTTCAATCTTGAAAAAAAAAGCTTCGACATGAATAGTTTGGTTTTGTTGCTGCACTTTAAAATGGATAGCTCTTCTCATATCCAATTAAATAAACAACCATCAACAACTTCAATGAGTGTAATTCATGTCTTAGTTAATGTGATGGCTTATCTTCTAGACTGAGCCACTAATGTCGAAGGTTTTTGTTTTTATAAAGATCTCATTTTTAATCTCTAGCGAAGAAGTGACCCAAAAAACAACGTCTGAGATTGGCAAGGTAAAGTCAAAGTTTCATTTAACACAACGACAACCTGATTACAGCCTGTTACAAAATGCATTAGTTCTGTTACAATCAATTTAAAATGATTAATATGAAAAGTTAACATTATGGATTTAACTTAAAACAATACAAAATAATTAATTGAATAAAATTTAATTTTTGATTTTGACAAACCCAAATACCATTATTTTTAATTATCAGATTTTCTGTAATATTTTGGTTACCTACTCGTAATATCAATTATTAAAATTAAAAATTAATTAATGACATTGTAATTTATTTTTAATATACTGTGGAAAAATATTTTAATCAAAATAAAATCAAAAATACGTACGTACCCGCATTAAGTAGAGTATTTTTGAATATATAACATAAAACATTCAGTTAATAAAATACAAGTATGTGTATATGAATTAAATCTTTTAATATGATATATTGTGATAATTTATAATAATTTGTGACTGTAACTTATAATTTATAATAATTTGTTAAAACTGTCAAATATCAAACAATATACCTTTATACAAGCTATGTAACATAAAAATACAATAAAACTTTTACATCCGTATAATTTTTATTATGTAAATAACATCGATATCAAATGTAATATAAATAAAAATTTCTATTCAAATTAAAAATTTTATTAATTTTCAATTTTACGTAAATGTGTGTATGTATGAAGTAAACAAAAAGAAAATTTTTTTACAAATATGATATAAAATTATTAACTTTCTATAAATATCTACATTATATTATAATAACAGAGCATATAAAGCATATTTTGTATTAAATTAGATTTATGATTAATTATAACCACATTTTATAAGGATTAAAATTTAATAATATGCTATGTATACACATACATATACGAGTAATATAAGACTCAGTGTATACACTTAATAAAACTGAAGTCAATTAAAAGTCAAAAATATGTTTTTATCAAATGACATATTATTATTGTTTACGATTTATAATTCACATAAATGTATTTTATGTTTATCATAAATATTCTTATTATGAATATAAGCATACAAAATACACATACATATTAAAGTACTCATGTGTTCTTATTTAAATGATAAATATGTATACATAATTTACAAGAATTAAATAAGAAAATTAAAGGATATAAGGACAATTAATGTCAACACACAAAATACTGATAATTATACTTACTAAAAACTATTATGATTATATGATGATGATTACATACACATACACATACACATATATGCATGTATAGATACATCGTAAATGTATATATAGTCAAAGGAATGTATGCAAACACAGAAAATACGTACACATGTGTTTAATCACATATGTGTATATGGTTTAAATTATTTCCATGATTTATTTATTTTATTCCTTTTTTCTCTTTCAATTTTGATTTTACTACCATAAAATATAACGTTGTCATATTAATAAAACTGTTAAAATATAAACTCCTAAAATATTTTAGATAAAATTTGTTGTAAAATTTATTTTTACTTATGTATAAAATTAAATACATAATAATGTAGTAGATATATACATTTATTTAATTGTTTTATATACATACGTACAATAATACATGTATAAATACCTACATATGTATGTATGTACAAATACATGTATATTCATTGCATATAAGACATACATACAGGATACAGGCATAAAACACTTTTAATTGTATGTATATTTATGTGTTATTCAAATTATACCTACAAATGTATGTACACAGGTATACTCACACATTAGAATATTTTTAAATACATTACATATGTAGATACATACGTATAGAATATTTTTCAAACATAAAACGTTAAAACAAAGCGAAAATTTATGATTTACACTATCATCATAATAAATTCCAGTGATTTATTTAAAAAGCCCTTAATAAACTTTTGTGTACTTATAAAAACAAAACCAAATAAATGAATGTAAATAAAAGGATGTACCTTTGTATGTATTTTTATGTATTTAAATATATGTATATGGTTGAAAACATTCACATATGTATATTATACACAATAATTAAAAAGGTATTTTGTAATTTTTCTTTGATAATAAAATATATATGTATATTCATGAGCATATGTAATATATGTACATATGTACTTAATGCAAAATAAAATTATATGAATGATGTTAGTTGTGTTTTAAATATATGTCTATTATATACAAATGCATGTATACATATGTATATTGCTAGTATATTATGTAAAATAGATTATTAATCATAAATTTTTATATAATTTCATATATTTATTCTATATACATTTTTAATATTTTTTTTATACACTTGATACATATGTATATACATAAATACATATGTATGTATACGAGTATGTGTACAGTGTACATGTGTATGTAACTTCAAATTGTCATACAAATTTTATATGTATTATAATTGATTATAGGTACTATTAATTGATAGTAACAAAGTTTCTATCAATTCATTCGAGCTTTTAACACTTGAAAAACATAGGAGGAACATACATATAAAACAAACAAGACTACAAAGTACCTTAAGTACATACACTATATAAATACAAAATACTCATACACTGAAAAAATGCTTAAACACACATAAATTTAAAAATGTATACATACAAGGTATACATTACGTGCAGTTTGTCCCAGGACAAATCTAAATCCTTTCAAATCCCATTCCTCTTTTTTAAGATACAGGAAATTGAAAATTTTGAGATATTTAACTTTTGAGTCATCTCATGTATTTAATTCATATTTTTTAAAAATTAAAGATGAGACCCAAAATACCCCACGTATGTACTTTTAAAAGTAAAACTGAAAACAAAAAGCCAACTATACTCTATACATTAATTCTATAAATTAAGGTCTTATTGAAAATTTGTTAACTATAGTAGCATTTTACTCCATTGCATATTTAAAAATTTCATTTGATTTTGTATATGAAACTATAAGAATTGTGATAAAATTGCTTGTAAAATATTTTAATTAGAAATTATGAATGAAAATCATATATTTAGCGTACAGAATATAAAATCAACATTAAATTATTATACAAATATTTTTAAATATTGTTATATACGAATATAATAGGTACAGTAAAGAAAAAATTTTTAATTTAATAAAAAAAAATCATTGTATTCTTTTGCAAAATATTTTTGCTAATTATACAAAAAAAAGTCTTCTCTTACAAATTTTTTTTGAAAATAATAACGTATTTTTTGAACTAATAAATGTGTACACAAATAATTGTTTATTTTAGTGGTGGGATTTTAAACAACCCATTACAATATCTAAAAAAATTATAAATATGTATATAGGCATGTAAATGTTTATTTATATGCATTTATATTGGTATATATTTGTATGTATATTTTATTTATGTATGTAAAGATATGTATAATAAAATATTTTATATATATTCGTATATGAAAGTCAGAAAATGTTTAGAATCTAGAAAAATGTTTACTAAAATATGCAAATTAAATTCAAATTGAAAAAAGAATATATTTATGATGACAAAATTTACACAACACGTTTTTGTATTTTCCTTTTTAAAAATATTTTTACAAAAATTTCAACATTTATTTTTTTTTTCCTTATATCAAGCATTTTCCATATAAGTCTAACAATTTACTTGACAACAACAACAAAAAAAAAAAATCCAAGAAAAATTTAATTTTTCTTTTTTAAGTATAAAAGTTATAAATTATAACATGAAGTGAAAAAAGAAAATTTAGTTTAATTTGATATCCATTTTAGTCCATTTATAAGATATACTCTTATATACATATATTAAATTTAGGAAAGTTAAATGAAATATGATATCATAAAATGCAGGTTCTGTTTACTCCTTTATCTTTGAAAATTATATATACATATATTTCAAATAATAAATGGCAGTTTAAATTTTTGTTTTCTTTATTTCTTAACAACAAAAAAATAAAAAAATAAAATAAAAAAATAAAATATAAAAAGAAATGAAAAATAAATAATTTATTTTATAAAAAGTTTCCATTATTAGGGTCAGGCAGTTTTAATTTAAAAATTCAAAAAATAAAAAAATCACTGTGTTACTTAAAATTGTTAAATATTTTTTATTTTATTTTTTTTTTTTTTAAACAAGAAAAGAGTAAACAAACAAAATTAGTAACATATACATATTATGAAACTTTTTAATTAAAAACTTTTGTTCATTTAAAAATTGTATAGATTAAAAATAATTATGCTGAATGAAAGAAAAAAAAAAAAAACAAAACATAAAGAAAATAACGAAAAAAAAAAATAATAATATCAACTTTTATTTTAATTACAATACAAGATTAGTAAACATATTATCGATTTTCTGTTATAAGTTTTTCCAATATTATCGAAACTTTTAAAGCATCATATTATAGAGGATTTCAATTAATTAAATAATTTTGTTATACTTATAATTGAAATATTGTCATTTATTAAATAATGAATATTTCGATAGAATAAAAATATAATTTTTTTTTTTTTTTAAATAAATTATAAATTATTTTCCGAGCATACATGTATGTACATATGTATACGTATTTATAGAATTTCCCAAAAAGAAAGTCACAAAATCCGTCTATCGTGTTGAGCTAAAGTCTGAGTTATTTGACAGAGTATGTAGAAACACTCTAAACAAGATGATCGGATTGTCTATTGATAACTCTAAGACACTGTGTATAATTAGAAATTTTACTAATTGGATTTTGTGACTACATACATTAGGTACATGAACATTTTAGAAAAGAACATTTTTTAACGGAAAACAAATTATTCATACAGATTGATTGAATTATTTTGTTCTATGTTTTTATAAAATCTTTTTCTTTCTTCAGCACTACAGCCCAGGGTGGATCTTAACCTCCTCTACTATTTTTGCTCATGCACTTCTACTGCATGACTATTTGCCTCCAGTTATTCACTTTCATCTCTTGTAGGTGTTCTTATAAAATATAATGTAAACAATTTATTGCTTATTATCAATTTCTTACAACTCTAATCTATATAAGAGATTCTAATTTCAAATAGTCAAATTCTTCTTGTTTTTATTAAATTACTCTTCTTTTTTTATTAAATTTTAAATCAAATCAAATTGCTTTTATATACATATATCATAAGAAACAAAATATATAATAAGATTTTTCAATCAAATCATTCTTGATTATACTTAGTCATGTATGTTGTATTGGAAAATCTTGAATTTTGCATTTATTTGCATGAAAATCTGCATCCGGAAATCGTACATGTTACATATACATACATATACATATGTATGTTATATATTTCATTGCTGTGTATACATAAAATATACATTTACGTACATATGTATACATTAGATATTAGTATTAATACCATGTATGTGAAACACATACTTGATACATGTAGAATATATGTACGAGTATATAATGCAAAAATAAATATTATATTGTATTTTACACAGATGCAAGTAATTTCAAATAGTGTAAATATTTCATATCAACCAAAATGAAGCTATATTATACGTGATCAAAAGAAATTTTTCAAATGTGTAAATTACATACATGTATGCATGCACAAAATTTTATTTATTGTTATATATCGTATTACAATATACATATAAAAATACCATTTCACATATAAACTTAAGAATACATAATATTACTGTTTAAAAATAAAAATCTATAGAAAATGAGAAAAAAAGAATAAACACAGGATATAGTGAAGCTAATAAAAGAATTTATTTTTCCCTTCGGAAGAAATTCAACGAACAGCGAATCTTTTAAAACTTTGAATTTTTCTTGTTTTTTCTTTTATTTTTATTTTTCCAAGAATTTTCTTCTTTTTTTTTTTGTAAATTTCATACGTTGCACATTAGCAAATAAATCGTACTAAAAAAAAGAAAAATATTTGGAGTTTCTCAATACAAAATGTTTTGAAAAAATTTTTAACTTATATAAGAAGGCATGTGTGTTATAATGTTTGTATTATAAACAAAAAGGATATTCTTTTGAATCTCGGATAAACGTGAATGTATCAAGTTAATTTTTTTTTTTTGTTTTTCAACTTTCAAAATTTTCTTTTTCTTATTGTTTTTGTTTTTGTTTTTCTTTTTTTGTCTTGTTTTTTTAGTTGGTTAGTATATATTCTGTTACTGGTATCCAGACACAATCATTCTTTTATCAAAGAATTTAACTTTTATATATTCTACTGAGAATATTTGTAAAATATTTATTGTAGTGTTACTACATGATTGTTACAACTTACAAGTTATTTTTAAATAAACCCAAGGTTTTGTATATACAATTCAAAATAATTTTAAAGTAAATGAAAATTTTTAAAAGAACTTTTTTATTTCAATTCCTTTGTGTTTGTTTTACAGATAAACAAGATAAAGAGAGAACATATACACATAAAATTGGAAAATATAGTTTTTTTTTTTTGAAATATATATATGTAAATGAATGTATTATATGATGTAATTCGTATAATGCAACTGTATAAATGCATTTAGAAAAATAACAATTTTGTAATATTATAATATGATAGAATCATGTGATAAAGTAAAATTTAGTCATCATAATCATATTGTTTACAACTAATAAAAGTATGTTGGACTTCATGTCAAATACTTCTAACTAAATAAAGACTTCAGTTTTTCTTTGTATTTCAATCTTGAATGTGATAAGCCTTTGACTGTTCTGCAAGGAAATCAATATTTTAATTCTTGTATTTTATAATGCATTCAAATCATTTCTATATCAGGAGCAGGAACCTTAGATGGGCTTCGAGTGAGAATAGTTTCATAGCTAAGAAAAGTGCTCAGGGGTTTACCAGACGCTCACAAGTAATCTCATATTCTCTTAAAGGGTAGACAAGCCGGTACCATTGTTGAGCTGATGTCTTCTACAGTAGATGCCCAGCAGATTATGTAAGGATGAAGAAGGATGAGGAAAGCATCCAGCAGCTAGGGCTAGGTTTTTGGAAACTGTTGTCTTTACGAATCGCTCGTACCTAACGAGTGTATCCGTTGAAAAGCTGTATAGCTTTGTTAGAAACTCAAAATGTTTTGGTTTTTCTTGATCCATTTTTCTATGGTATCATGAAAGACTTTTCTTGTCTTAAATGTACTGATTTCGAGAGTACATGCGTCAATCTACCTACATACCTTGTTATATTTTAATTTTAATGTGCTATTATTATTTTAACCTATTAAAATTTATTACAATATTCACAGTTAACCATGGTCCATGATAGTTAACAATAATAAGGTTTCAGAAGTCCATATTAAAAGTCATAGTAAAATGCATAATGAAGTGCATATATGTATGAGCATTGCTTATGAATAAATTTCGAAATATTGAAAAATGTTGAATAAAAATTCTGAATAAATTTTATTAACCTTAAGCAATTGAATATTAAAATACCAAATGTGTGTGCATGGATGTAAACAACATTTAGTAAATAAAATTTAAAATGTACATAACATATATGAATGTGCTTACTGAACTATAAATTTAATATCTACTAAATTATCAAATTATCAATTTCGTACATTCGTTTTTGTTTTTACATTTTATTTTTTATTTATTTTTGTTTTTTTTTTCGAATATAATTATTATTCTACAATTTTCCGTTTTTGTTTTTTTCCCCCTTGGAAAAATTCCAAAACTGTATAAAAAAAAAAACATGAACAAAAAACTTTTCTAATAATTCAGTATTTAAGAAATATATTCATCTTCATTTTTGAATATTTTGTATATAATTTTTTCTATACATATAATTTATGCAATTTCTGCATTTTCTTTTTTTAAATATAAGTTTTCCGATATTTCACATACATAAAAAATAAAAATAAGGATATCAATATTTCATATCTGCACAGTATCTTTTTTTTTTTTTCAATTTTATTTTATCTATTAAAGCAAGAACAAAAAAAACAAATAATTTTGTCAAGTCAATATATAGATAAAATCAAAATTAAACAAAGAATAAGAAAAATAAGTAAAGTAAAAAAAAAAAAAAAACAAAGACTTTTACATCGTTTTTTAAAAAATTTTCTTTATTGATAAAATTCCTGTATATGGGTATAATGTGTGTATTGCTTAAATGTACACAAGATAAACCACAAATAAATATCAAAGGATATAAGAACGTAAAAACTGAAGCATATATAAGCACATAACTACTCGTATACATGTGTATGTTTGTATGTGCATCAAAACTTTTCATTGACATACTCTTAGATGTACATACTAAAGATATGTATGTATTTTTATCTAATTTAAAATCAATAAATTATTGGCGACTGATTCTGATGTTCTAACCGGAAAAAGGACGATGAACAAAAACAAAAAAATATCTACTCTGATGAATTTGTGATAAAAAAAAGAAGAATTATGGTTTTTATTTTTTTTTATATTCAACGAGAATAAGATATTACGAAAAATGTCAAGTATTCGTACATAACAGGAAATTTCGTATTTTGTGCATTATATTGGAATTTAATTTTTTTTTTCTTCTTTTTGTTTTTAAAGTGCATAACGTATATTTAGATGCATATGTATACATAAACGCATATATAAGATGATCATGTACATACGTATCCAATCTATACAATTTATATGGATATTATATGAAATATTCATCGTGAATAATTGTAGTCTATAAAATGTATGCGCACCGTATAATAATAAAAAGAATTCAGTTTATCTTTCCCGTTTATATAGATAACAATTAGTAGACGTTTTATTACAATTTTGCTTTCAGCTATAATAATATATTCCTGGAAAACTTGTTTCCACTTCTACAATTTTATATATGCATTTGACCATTATTATTAATTAATTGCTGTTTTTTTATTTTACAGAACAAGAATTATATTTTCTTTTTTAAGTTGTCTATGTTTTTGTTATAACTAAACTACATATATGTATGTGTTTCATGTTCATATTCATATTCATATGTGTAATATTGCAATTATACACTCTACCATAAAAATATTTACCATATGTATATACAAAAGATTTTTATGAAACTTTAAAAAAAAAAAACACAGCAAATCAAAAAAGAAAAAAAAAAAAAGTGAAATATCTCCCATAATCTAATAACATTATATTTTTCCTCAAAAATTGTTTATTTCAAAGTTTTAAGAAAAATATTTTTTCAACCTTTATTTTTTTGACCAGTATAAACTTTAAATTTTCAAAATTTCAAATTTGTATATTTTTATCTGTTAGAGTGTGTTTTTTAAAGCTTGATGATTATACATTGCATATCTGAATGAATTTCTTGTAAACCACATATAACGTACATAAGTGTACATATATGTACTTATTATGTACAATTATATTACTTCTCTTATATGTATATACGATAAAAATGCAATTCACATAATATAAATTTATAAATTATCATGTACACATGTATATAAAAATAAAATAATTCGATTGGCATTTCACAAATCGATCAAACCAGAGAAACAAGGTAAAGTCTATGTTGTAGGTGAACACAAATATGTACATATGTATTCATGTGTTCACAGACAGGTAAATTTTATTTTCAAATATCACGAACAGATAAAAGTATAAGTAAATATATAGTATGCAAACATATACAGGTACATTTATATATTCGTGTATATGGCATAGATACTTTTTAGTTCATACATATTTGTAGTTGGTTTGCGACAACAATATACTTGTACATAAACATACATACATACATACATATAAAATTTTACAATATTTACCATCAACATTTATAACAAGATTTTCTTTCACTTGATTATTTTCTTGTGCAAAAAGTCTTTAAAAATTAAAATCTTTTATACTTTGATCTAGTCATTATTGAATATTACTGTGGATAAGTATTACAATTGATGTTATATACCGTAGTTATATATGTAACATATATTAATAATAAATAAAATTCAGGTAAAACGTTACACTACAATAAGTGTGTGTAACAATCACTTTTATTTGCGTGTGCAACTATAATAAAGTTCCGTTATAAAAATCTATATTAATTAAATTAAAATGGCAATATCAACATTCTTAAGAATTTGTACATTATGCTTAATTATAGGTGAGTTAAATACAATAATATTTAAAAAAAAAAAAAAAACACTATAGAAATTTAAAAAAGAAAAAAAAACAGGAAAACATTTAAAATTTGTGATTTATTTGTAAATGTATTTTTGAATAATTTCAAAATAAAAAAAAGAAGAAAAAAAAATATATTTTCATATAAAAAACAATAATTTAAAAAAGTGTTTAAATCATTTGATTTTTTAATTAAATTAAATAATTCATTTATTTCATGTGCGCGTAAATTTTAAAATTTTTACCTATATTATATTCATATATACGACATTTTTTAAGAAAGTGAAAGTTGTGTTAATTTGCATACTTGTCCGTCTCTCATTGAGCCATGAAAAAAAATAATTTTTTTTTTCTTTTTTCTTATTGTGTATTTATTTGATTATACAATTTTTGTGACTATGAATTATGAAAAAATTATGAAAATAAAAAACAAAACACATTTATAGGTAATATATTGAAAATATTTTACGTTATTAAAACGTTTATTTGAAATTTTCAAATATTTTATGTGAGTTACTTTGGTAACAAAAATTGTAGGAAATTTAATTTTATGTTTAATTTATTACAAAATATTTTAAATTAGTTAATTTTTCGTTCAATGATATACAAATTATGAATATTTTAAATTTCAGTTAGTTGGTTAATAGCTTTCGAACAATGTAATGGGTGTATTTCAATTAACCAAGGTTAAAAATTCAACTGTCTTCTTTAAGCAGTATTAACTCAATTATAATAAAATTATGTTTTTTTCTTTTCTTTTTTTTTTTTTTTAACTTGAAATGAAGCAATGATTTTATATAAGAGAAAATACATCTTTAAGATATTCAAAGAAGTGTTAATAAATCTTCTACTTATTCTACAATCTGCATATGTCCGGAATTTGCTTGTACAAAGCTGTCCTTATTCATTTTTTTTTCCATTGTCGGTATACATACATGCATAGATGTTTGACTTGTATAGCTTTTATTATACACCCTTACACTGTATCAGAAAACTTATTAAAATCGAATTTTATGTAAAATTTTTAAATTCTTGACAAAATTTAAGAAAGTTTCAATAAAATAAAATTTACCTTATTTCAGCAATTTGGAAATTTTCAAAATAATAATGTCATTTTCTAAATAATTCAATTATGTATGTACATACTCGTACATACCATATGAATGTATCTAAATATTTAATGTGTTTTTTAAGACACACATAACATATCATGTATACGAATAACTTCATTTATTAGTTCTGGCGTTATTTTGAAATTTAAAATGCAAACTAAAACATATGCAATAGTGATGCAAGGTAGTCAACTTTTGTGACATTCATTTAAGAAGTATGTTGTGTGCTGACAGCAAGAAATACCAACAATATACATAGATACTTGTATTTACACATGCACATACCATGTGCAGTTTAACGTTCGTATGTACATATGTAATTAAAACCTCTATACAATTATTCTCGTATGTTTTTTCTTTTTTACCATGATTCAAACTTTTACTTCGTATTGTATTCAAATTATATTGACGTAAACATACGTTACATAGATATTTTCAATAACCGGTAAACTGAAAAACTATTTTGAAATTCAGCTCACGCTTCTGATGGTATATCTCTACCTCCTCAATTATCTGTTAAGTTCATAAGTGTTTGACTTTTTGATATAATTTCTGTTATTTTTTATCTTGTCTTGTTATTTTATCTTTTATTTTGTATACGTAGGTAGAACATGATAATAACATTGGAATTTAGATGCTTGAAAATCTATAATTTAATCAACCTAAAACAGCATTAAGTTATAGTTTACTATGTATGATGTACCCGTACATAATGTTCTTCGAATGTAAACAATCAAACAATTTGATAGTATAATTCAATTTTATTGTAGTTTAAAGTTAAACCTTAGGTGTACAGTGTGTATACTTGTATTTGATATACTTTAACTTCATTTTGATGGTATCAAATTGTTTACAATTGGCAATAAAATTTTATAATTTTACTGTAGGCAAATTATAAATTTAATTTAAATATTATTATTTTAAAGGTCAATATAACAAACCTTAATTTAAAAAAAAAAAAAAAAATTAATTGAAGTCATTTACACTTCCATAATAACGGGCACGTTTATTTACTTTGTATCCACGCATGTGATGAAATATTCATCTTTAATTGATTTTGTAAGAAAATTCAAAGGTGTGATACATATATGAGTATATGACGTATATATGTACGTGTTAGTTGTCAACATACAATTTTATGCAAATATAATCACATACTCCTATAACACCCCCATTTTATATAAAAATTGAGTTTAACGTGAGATTATTAAGAAAAAATCAAATATGATGAGCATGACCCAAGCAATCAATTATCCATTTTACTGGGTTTTTTTTTTGTAAAGGACTAAAAGGATTATGGGCTGATTGATAGCGAATTGTGACTGCTTTGATCTTTTCGAGAAATAATGTTACATATCCAATTCTGTTTATAATTTTATTTTTCCCAATGATTCTTATATACGAGTCAAAACTTATATGAAGCTGAAAAGACATCAGTTATAGAACTACATATGTATATACAGGAGACAATTTAATGGAGTTACAATTTATATGGGGCATTGTATTTTTGTTTTTAGTGAAATGTTAAATAAATTGACTATAAATAAATGTTTATGATAATTTTAGAAATTTTATTTAAACAGTTACCATTACAAAAATGAATAAAATATTTAAAATTTTCTCTCTTATCATTTACTTTAAATAAACAAAAAAAAAAAAGAAGAAAAAAAGCTTGCATTTTTTTTGCATTTTTCTTGCAGTTTAAATTCAATTCTTTTTCGAATTAGTTATGCACATTTTAATTTGTTCTTTTAATAGGTAATTGTAATTCTTCTGCATATTTTATTATTTCATTTGTTTCTTTAACTGAAATCTACAAAAAAACAAAAAAAAAACAAAAAATATAGAATTCCTTTGTTCGAAATATTATTTTAATATTACCTCAAAATGTTTTTTAAATTTACGCAATTCACCTAGTGTGTTTTCTACAACTTTACTTGATGGATTGTGTTGTGTTTGTAGACATTTCAATTGAGTAATCATATTATCCACCTCTTGTTCAATTGTAGTCGATTCAGCTTTAATTTGATCAAGATCCTTCAAACAATTATTACATTCTCTTTCTAATTCTAAAATTCTTGCCTCATAATCATCATCAGGTATTTTCTTCCAAATCCTTCTCGAGGCTTCTGTCACATTCTTACCCACTCGTTTAGAACTCTTTTTTTTTTTTTTGTTTTTTTTTTATTGAAATGTTCTAAATTGTCACGAACAATTAGTAAAATGATATATTGAATAAATTGAAAAAAATAAAAATAAATAAATGAAAATATTTTAATACCGAAAATATGAAATTAATCACGAATCACGATAGCTAACGGATTTATTATTATTATTTTCAATTTTATTGACTTTGTTATTCGTGTAAATTATTTTTACTTTTTTTTGCATAAACTGTACAGAACAATTCACTGGTTTATCGAAAATACTTGCTAAAGAATTGGCTTGTAATATCATTTTTCCCAATGATTGTCATATACGAGTCAAAACTTATATGAAGCTGAAAAGACGATTTAATATTATATAGGAGACGATTTAATGCAGTTACAATTTATTATAGAAACTGAAAAGCAGCTTCATTACATACATATGTATGACCTAAATGAAGACTATATTATTTTGTAGTAGTAGAGAATAAAACTATGTACATAGTTTTGATTGGTACTTATACTTAAAACATTTTTGTTATGTTTGTGAACTTGTGGATGTAAAATTGAATAGTTCTATTCTTACTGATAAGTGATAAGTCGGAGTCTATGTACCTATATATATCTGTATAGTCTCTTGTGTAAAAAATTCAGTGATTCACGTTAATCTGTAAGTGCATATTACGATAGAATTGTCTCGAAAAATCACATAATAATGCTTAGGCCCTGGCTCACATCGAATTATTGCGGCATTAATGATGATGATGATGATGACAATCACATACATATGTATAAAAATATTTTTAATAAGAGAATAATTTACAAAATTTTATTTTTTTATGTTTTTCTTGTCATTTTTATTGTTCAAATTTTGAATATTAAATAAAATGAATAAGGCAATATAATGATAAGGCAATAAATGTAGGTGTTAATAATTTCTACATGTTATGAATTCTAATTTTAAAAATTTTAGCAAAAAACAAAAAAAATTTTAAATAGTAAAGAAATTTTCAATATGAAGAAATATTAAGTCTCTGGTACAAAAAAAAATTTTTTTAAATAATACGACGTGTTTATATGCACATAAACTACTTATATTATTACAAAAAAAAAAAAATAATAAAAATAAACGGTTATTTTCATAAAAATTAAAATTTAAAAAAAAAATTACTTATGTATATTTAAGGTTTAACATTAGCAGAAACACCAAGAAAACTTAGTCGTAAAGATGATGAAAAAAAACGTGATGATGATACATCAGATGAGTGTCCAGAGCCAAATGGATTTTTTGCTGATGCTGAACAATGTGATAAATATTATGCTTGCGTGTAAGTTTAAAATGAAAATTAAATAATCAAACAACGTATAATGAAGAATATATAGTTAAATACGTGATTACAAGAAATTATACTAATCATTTTACATTTTATTGACTAAGATTTATAAAAAAAAAATTGAATGAAAGAAGTAACGGTCTTTTTTTTTTTTGCTTTTTAATTTATATATAGTGATGGTGCCATAACAGAAAAACTTTGTCCTGATGGCATGGTATTTAATGATTTTAGCCCAGATCAAGAAAAATGTGATTTACCATATAATATTGATTGCTCACAACGTCCAAAATTACGTAAGTTTTTTTTATATTATTTTATTCGATTTTAAATACAAATTAACATTTAATCTGTAGTTTATAGTCTTTTAGTTTTAGTTTTGTATTGTTATTTTTTTCTTTTTTTGTAATCTTTAAGCATATTAAATTTTTTAATTTACACAGGAATAAATTTTTTATTTGAACAAATAAACCAATAAACATTGATAAATATCATGTGCCCAAAAATATGTGCATATTTTATTTTCATGTATTCGAAATTTTTATGAGAAAAACATTTTCACTATTTTGCTATTTTGTCAGCATATAGGACATGCAATAATGTAAAATGCGTATAATCAAAAGTATAATGTGTATGCATATACGCATATCACGTACTTAATACATTTAAGTTTTAGGAAAAATAATGTTTCTTTTCAGTTTTCATCCAATAGCAGATTGTAATGTTAAATAAATAAAAAATGTTAAATACATAGTATGAAAATATTCTGCGTAAATGCACATTTTAGAAATACATTTTATATATAGTATAATTACTTTACATACATACATACATATGTAAATTCAACACTTTATATTAAATTTTCGTATTACGTATTCTGTTTACAAGATATGGTACTTTGATATCTGTTTACGTATGTATATAGATGTATTTACAAAAATTAACTATATATGTTTAATTTTGTATAAGTACAGTACTATACTATATATATACAATATGTATATACTATATATGTATGTAGCATTTATAAAAAAAGGTTCCACATAAACGCGAATAAACACCCTTAAATCTCAGTCCAAAAAAAAAAATAAACTGATGCTTAAATTACACTATACCGCTATTTTTCATGATATGTATTTACTCCACATATGGGGAAAACAAACCACGGATCAAACTTAATCCGTATGTTTATTGATAAAATTTTATTATCAGGATTACATTTTATTTAAATACGTTCAATATATGTATAAAGTGTGTAACATTTATGTACACATATAAAATACATATTTACATACATATATATTAGGTATATATATATACTCTTTATCCTTTTATAAAATTTAATGTACATACACATACATACATACATATTATATCAATGCTCTATCACACCAATATGCTTTCGTTATTTTTTTCAACTTATATACCATGCTTTGACAATTATTTTCTATATATGTATGTATATATGTAAGTGTATTTGTATTATTTTCATTATTTTAAGTTTGTCCTTATATATTTAGCTAGTATTTTTGTTTTTACTAGGATATTTTGTTTATAAACTGTACATTACAAATAAACAAAACTTTTTTACATTTTCGTACAAAATATGTGTATGTGGGTATATACATATGTATGTGTTATTCATTGTTATAAAATAACAGAGATAAACTGAATGTCATGTTAATAATACAATAGGAAATTTTTAACACAAGATTCCGGATATTCTATGACCCATATTTTTACATGAAAATTGTTGACCGGAAAATTATATATGTATATAAGAATTTATTCATGAACCATACATACATACATATAAATCGAATATACTCACATAAGCGTTATATATGTGTATGTCTATAAAATATTTAGGTAAACAAGAAACGAAAATTATGCAAACATAATAAATTTCTATATACACAAACATATGTGATATGTATTTAAAAGGAAATATTCGTATATGCATAATTATTTAAAACAAAATATTTTGTATATATGCAGATATAAAATCATTTTTAATAATTCAGATTACACATAAATTTTTATTTTTATAATTTTACATTTATTTATTAAATTAACCCCCTTGCTAAAATATGTACTTCAAAAATAAAAGTAAAAACAAAAAAAAAAAATAGAAGAAAAAAAATATAATTAATTTTGTATATTTGAAAATCTCTTGTATTATTATTATAATATTACAGAGGAACCAAAACCAACATTACATTGTCCACGATTAAATGGTTATTTTGCACATGAAGAAAAGGGAGTTTGTGATAAATTTTATTATTGTGTTGATGGTAAATTTAATATGATTACATGCCCATCTGGATTGGTATTTAATCCAAAAACTGGAATTTGTACATGGCCAGATGAAGCACATAAATCTGGTTGTTCATCACAAGAAATATTTCAATTTACATGTCCAAAAGTAAATGAATCAATAGCACAAACACATCCACGTTATGCTGATCCAGATGATTGCCAATATTTTTATGTATGTATAAATGGTGATGTACCACGTCGTAATGGATGTAAATTAGGTCAAGCATTTGATGATGAACAAAAACGTTGTGATTGGGCTAGAAAAATACCAGAATGGTACGAAAATTTTTTGTTTTCTTTTTTTATATATATTTATTTAAAAATCTCATTTAATTTTAATTGAATCCTTTTTGAAATAAAATTAATTTTTTTTTTTGTTAGTGCTGATTGGTATAAAGATCGATTAACTGATGCTCAATTAGATGAACTTGAAAATCCAAAACCAAAATCCAAGACACAAAATCGTACAAAGGGACCAACAAGAAGAAAACAACCTAAAAAACAAACAACTCCGATTGTTGTAGAAGAACCAGACGATGTAGTTGAATAAAACAAATAAGTAAAATTTCAAATGAAAATTAATAAAAAAAAAAACAAACACACACACACCTTTTCTAATAAATCAATGATAAATTTTTGTAATGAATTTTTCATTTTCTAAATTAAGAATAAGAGAAAAAAATATTTTCAATTAAATACTTCGAAAAATTAAAAAAAAAAAAATATTTTCATAATTCGAATTACTAAAAATTAAATTAAAAAAACGATTTAAAAAATTCAATTTGAATTTTGTTTTTCTCAAAATGAAAATTAAAATTGTAAACTAAAATTAATACATATCTCTATTTAAATTTAAATACTCAAAATAAATATTTTTCTAAATTATTTTTATAATGTGAAATTGTTTTCATTTTTTTAATATATTTTTTTTTATCGCATTTTTCATTTTTCTATCGTAATTTGATAGGGGAAAGAACAAACACTTTATATAATTGCTTTTCAGTTACTGTATAGAAACAGAGAAACAGAACAAACAAATATACAAATATCATGTATCTAAATAATGTACATATTCCTAATCATACGTAACAAAAAATTGTCTTTCAGTTATATTTTTGTTTACCTTTTATAATCCTTCATTTTTGCAAAAAATTTGTTTTTTTTTTTTTTTATATTTTGTATTCACTTTACCTTAAGAAAAGCATTCATACAAGATTTATCTATCATAAATTTTCACATCCATATAATAATATACATACATATGTACATACATAAGTATGTTTATGTTTATGCACCTATACGCAATCAAAATGTTGCTTACGTGCGTCGAAATCAAGTTTAATGTATGTCTTTTTTTTTTTTTTTTTTGTGAAAACGTATAATAACACAAAACAAAAAATACATTTTATTTTTACATACATATAGTATGTACATACATATTTGAAATTGCTACCGCAAATAAAAAAAAAATTGAGAAAAAATCTCAAGTTACTATGTTATATATTATACGTATTCTCATTGCTCAATGATCCGGATAAAAATAAGAATAAATGTATAAACGTGTAGATACATGTGTAACTAAATAAAAAAAAACTTTTTTTTTTTTTGTACATACGTAACGTATTTATATGTTATTTTTATTAATACCATAAAACATACAAAACATATTTATTTCATTTTATCCGTAAAAATAATCAAGAAATTTGTCATTCTCAAAATACAAAATATCAAATTTTTTTTTTTTTTTTCTGTTTCCAATAACATATTTTTTTTAGCCTATAGATATATTTTTAAATGAAATAAAAATAAATAAATTACAGATTTATTTTTCACTTTTCTTATCTATACATAATTATAAAAATTTGGGGAAAAAATTAAAAATTCTTTACAAAAATTTTTATTTCGAATACACGCATACATACATAACGTATGTAGATATACAGGATGTTCTGGTATAAATATCCTAATATGTAGTAGTTTATATGTATATATTTCATGTAGAGATATTTTATGTAGTTTATAGCGGTTCCGAAAAACTTTGGATTTTTTTTTATTCAAATTCAATTATTCGAATAGCTTGTTGGAAAAGTTATTAAAGACTCAGCATTAATTTACAATTAACGCAACTGAAATATATAAGGTAGTTAAAACGATATGCCGTATATGCCCGAAAATTTTCAATGGTTTATATCTCAGAAAGGATGAATTTAAAGGGGAGGGGGAGTTATAGTAAAATTTTTCTCTAGAAACACAACAGACCTATTTTGTAAATCGACACTTGGACGCCCTCCTGTATATATATGCATTGATATATGTATTTTCCTGCCAAATAAAATGAATTTAATTAAGAGGAAAAAAATAAGTAAATTCAAATCCAATAAATCATTACATAACTAACTATAAATGGACACACACATATCAATTTATTAAGTTGAAATTATTTTCAAATTAATAAAATTTTTCATGTTTTGTCTTCCCTTTTTTTATTTTTTTTATTTTTTTTTTTTTGTATTTATATGTACATATGTATGTGGTTTACTTTCATAAAAATAGTTTTTAATAATTTTTCATATTGAATAATAATTTTTCCGATTGTACACCTATAAAACAAAAAAGAAAAAATATGTATAAATATAAATTTTATTTTTTGAACCTGAAAAATGTTGATAATTTTTTACCTGATGGTGTATACGTAGGTGGTGATTTTGTATACGTATACGTTAAAAAAAAAACACATTTATATGCATGATATTTAAAATTGTTTAAAAAATTTTAAATCAGAATTTGTATACGTAAAAACCATGTATTAATCGTTACAATAATCCTTTTATAGTATTTATGTATGATGAAAGGAAAATAAAAAATGTTTTATTTATAATTTGTGATTTAAATGAATGTCTCTATATACATACATACATACATATATATATTTAAAATAAAAAAAAGGAATTTTTCGTATTATATTCTTTTACTTTTTTTTCTATTTAGTTTTTTTATTTTTTTAATTTTTTTATTTTTTTTTTTTTAATTTTTATATATTTTTATTTTTTTTTATTATTTTTATTTTTTATACATTTATTTACACTTCACATGTGACTTTTCTCAATACATACTTTTCAGTATAGTTTTGTATGCATATTATTTTTTTTTAAAATGTATTTTTATGCGTTAAATTTGCATACAATGTTTTACGTGTACACTACAATCTATAGACGCCGTTACATAACATACAAACACATATATAATTTATTTTAAAATATTTACATGAACGTGTTAAATTGCTACGTTTACATTATCACTGCAATCATACATATATGGTAAATGTATAAAAAACAAAAAAACAAAAAAAAGCGATTACGGCATTTTACTATATCCATTCGTATATAAACAAATAAAAAATGTTATTCAATATATAAAATCCTTACATGAGAAATATATTTATCCAATGAATATTTAAATGTATATATATAACATTAACAATGTTATAATTTATTATAAATATGTAAATATAAACACTAATTTATAATTTACTATAGTTTATACAATTAAAAAATATAAACGGATATTTTTTTAAATGCACCAAATATGTTTACAATCATACACCGCAGGATAATATAAAAATGTATATATGTATGTATGTACATATACACCGTATTTATACAATCAAATGCATCCGCTGTGGAAATAAAAACGTGAAATAAATTCTTTTGTTTTATAACATACATGTAAACGTAATATCAAACACCAGCCTTACATACCTACATACATATGTATGTACAATGTTATATACAAAATGAATAGGTATTGTGGCAGTAAAAAAAAGTCCTTAAATTTAATAAGTGATGGTTACTATATTACACAAATTTTTACATTATATGTATCATATGTATGTAAAATATATTTTACATTTGTATACATATACTCATATACATATGTACATATGTGTAAAATGCCGAATGAACAACCACATACGCAGATGAAAATATATGGACATACATATATTTACGAAACAAATACGATTACGTATACAAAACATACAATTACACTGGGTGGCAAAAAATGAAGACAAAATATGTTTGCTTTATTTAAGAGTAGATTGAAAAATGAGCTCAAGAATTTTTTTTTAAATTTTAGACCATTCAGCAGATAATTTAAAAATAGATGCAATTCGTTAATTAACTTAATAAAAAACATTTAAAAACATTTTGATTTTTTTTTTTTGTACAATTTTCGATTGTTTCATGCCACCAGTGTATTTATTTGTGTTTACACATGATTCGTAATTAATTTTGTAAATCTGAAATTACATACACATATTATGTAATAGCCACAAAGTAAATGAACAAGTGACACAATATTACACAAGCAAATACATATGTATGTATGTATATTACGATACCTATGTATATATGTATTTACATATTATTGTTATCACGTGCATGCAGGTGAAAACAAATTAAACTTTGTGAAAATTTTGGGAATTTTTCTTTTTTAACATCCGTTAACTATATAAAATAAAATTTTCTTGTTTTATTGCAAAAATTTTTTTTATTGTTTATTTTATTCATTTATTACATTGCTTAAGAATAAACCAAAAATTACTTTTATTTTATTTGAAAGACGTTATTTTAAAAATTTATCAAACTCTATATAAATAAATACAATTTGTAACAGACATGTAAAACATGAAAAACATTAAATTATATGAGTATGTTTATATGGGCAATTCCAAATTATTTCAATGGGAATTTCGAAATGGACCATTTTTAATTTTTTAGAAATGATATTTTTCAGAGATAAAGAGTGAATGAAAAATATAAGCGAACCATAAAGCCTGCTAATAAGCATTAATCAATTTCGCTCCGTCTACAATGTGTGCATTTTTATTACTTATTTATATTTACTTCAGCGTTAATATAATCTATCTGTCTGTAATGAATTTTTAAAGAAATGATTGTCACTTTGGAAATTTTTTGACAAAAATTAACTGGAATTACCATTATATACCGCATTATCAAGATTAGAAAATTCCTAATAATTTACAAATACATACATACCTAATAATAATTTTAAATTTAAACTTTTTTTTTATTTATTTAATAAAATCACAAATAAATAAGTATATACGAGTATTTATTTATTTGTTAAAATGTTTATCAAAAAGTACATAAAAACTTTTCTAATTTCGATGAATTTTTTAACACGTGAGTAATATAAATAATTACAATGTATTTACATTTTTCTAATTTTCCATATTAATTTTTATACTGAATTAATATCAATTTTTATTTATTGTAATTTGTCAAATCTATATATGTAAACGTACGTTGTTAGTATGTACATGGACATGCTGAAACATTGTTAATAATGTTAAAAACCAAATTAAAAAAATTTTCTTTTTTGCTTTTATAAAACTACATGTTTCAATTTGATTTTATTATTATTATAAAAATGATATTGGATACATTGTATGGATCAGACATACATGCATATGAAAATTTAAGAAAATAATTTAAAGTATACATAGATGACGTACATGCGTATGTATGTGTGTACATAAAACATAAAAATTTTTCGCGTATATGTAAAAAAAAATGTGATCATATTCGAATACATTACTACACACTGTACGTAAAAAGTATACAAATTTTGTAAATTACTATAAATGTAGGCGCATATTATACATAACTATGTACACACATACATGTATACGTATTTCAGATTCATATGCATGTACACAAGTTCTTTAAATTTAATTTTCATCAAATACATACATACAAAAGTTGATTGTTAAATTTTACATATCCCAAAAAGTTTTTACAAAATATTTGTAATTAATTCAAATTCTTTGCATGCCCAAACTCTTTGCACTATATTTTACATATTATAACATGACATGAATTGTACAAGTGTGTGTGTAAATATTATTTCACATTTATGTGCATATTTAATATGTTTTTCACATCCAAATATAATGGAAAATTTATTAGATGGGCAGAGATTTTTAGTAAAATTTGGTAAAATATACATACATAGTAAAAGGACTCTTTCCTCAAATATTATGCAGATTATGCATGGGGCATCGTATAGATTTTCGAATATTCGTATATACTCATATGTATGTACAGAAATGTACTTCATAGTAAATATAAAAAAAATAGTACTTAATATATTCAGAGCCAAATTATTATGTATAATATTTTTCTCATCATTCAAATAACAAGTAATCGTTATTTTCAAAAAACCACCTCCTACTCAATTTTCATCCTTGTAACATCTTTAAGTATATACAAACATACATACATATGTACATATGTATAAACTTATCGACATATGTATATTTATGAAAAAAATGAGTATATGAACGGTTATATCTACATAATAATATGATTATATTCAAATTGTATAATATGTGTGCCATAATAAATTCATTTTGGATGTATCAAAATAGAATTTAATTTTTATTAAATTCAACTATATGTACTACTAAAAGATAAATATCTTTATTATGAATTGTGAATAACATATGTATGTACATGATGAAACCGTTCATAATTTCAGCTTTATGACAAAATTTGTGAAAATACATAATATAGTCTGTTTGCTAATCCTCGGCATTTTTTTTTTTTTCGACTGTATTCTAACTCTGTTTCAAAATTCAAAATTTTTCATCTTACGTTTTTGTCTTAAGTATTTCTTCATCATTTTTTATATCTAAAAAAAAAAAACAAAAAACCGCACATTAACACTCCTACATACATATGTATGTATGGATTGTACGTGTCAAAAAATTATTGAAAAACAATCATTTCTCAATTATTTTCAATTAATACCAATAAAAACTTAATTATATGTTTAACGATGCCAAACATAAACAAAATAATTGACAGCGAAAAAAAATAATAATTTATTTATTAATTGTGAATTTTTTAAAAACGCAATTAAAAAATTTAAAAAAAAAATTAAATTAAAAAATATTTTTAATGAATACAATATTTAATGATTATATTTATTTCATTTTAATTAAATTCAATACAAAATTGTTATCAGCGCTGCCGTTCTTACAGAGTTTCATGTACGTTTTCTAACTATGTACTTTCAAAGCCTTTGTACTGCCAGTACTCTCTTCCAGGACAAAATACTCCCTGAAACTGAAGGAATAAGTCGGAGATCGAACTGATTAATAGTAATGTACATAATATACATAAATGCTAATATACATACATTTATGGAAACAGACAAAATTATACGTACGAAAATCCAGGAAAATTCATCTTTATTTGACACTGAAATATTTCCCTACTGCAACACAATATTCTTCTCAAAAAAAATTTAAAAGGGCAACGCTGATTATTACTGTTCATTTATAACGAACTCTCTAACTTCCGAGAATTTTATGAATATACACAGTATGTTTATTGACGAACTCAAACATATTTTTCATACATTAAATATTATTTTAACCATATAAAAAGTTTACAGTTCATTATTGAAACATAGTCACATACTTTTTTATGAAGCATTAAAATATTACATCATTTATGATTTAGGATTACAATACATATCTTTTACAAAACACATAAAACTGCGGTAATAGCTGAAAATGAGAGAAAAAAAAAACGAGTTTATTCAAACTAAATGGAAAAGGATACGAGAAAGAATTAATTTCAAATACATATGACTATATTTTAAAAAACGAACTAGAAATGCAATATGAGCCGTATATCCATATGTACATACATACCATATACCCATATGTATGTACTATATGTAGCTATGTATTGTATATGTACTCATGTATAAAAGGTATTTTACAAATTCTAAACATAAAATTTTATATATATTTGCATATCTTTAATTTTTCATATTCTAACATGTACATAACATATTTTCAATCCCGGAAGGATTCATATACATATGTATGTGATATATTTTCAAATGATTTTTTTTTTCTTCAAATTTATACAAGTTATTTTTTTCCTCCTGAATATTCAAATTGAGAACATTTTTTTTATTTTCTATTTATAAAAATCAAATGATATTTTTAAAAATGAAATTTATATAAAGGTGTAAATACTCGTATAGGTATATAGATAGGTATATAAATATGTACATTCCATATAAATAATAAAATATATAGGCATAAAATAAAAGTTATTAAAAATGTGGTATAAAAAATAAAATGCAAAAGGAAAAAATATATATGTAAAATCTTAGAAATCAAATAAAATATTTATAAAATGTTAACAAATAAAAATATTCTAATACGACGTTATACGTACATATACTTATATAGGAACATTTTCAGTTTTCAATAATTTCTTTCTCAAGAGAATATGAAAATTAAATTTTTATTTATATGTAAGGTATTCAAAAAAAAAATAAATAAATAAAAAATAAATAAATAAAATTATTTTCTCCTTTTTTAATACAATAAAAACAAATCTACAATTAAATTCATGATTTTGTAAATTTTAAAACAATTTTACGAGTTCGTAGGGAATTCTACAAAATGTATATTAAGGTATATGTATACTCGTGTTATTTTTACACACTTACATTTTTTGTATACATTTAATGTTAAATAAAAAAAAAAAAAACAAAAAAAAATTTTTTTTTAACTAGTAACACATAAAAGAGAACATTAAATACATTTTGTATATTTCCCATAAAACATTGTTAAAACATCAAAAATTTAATAAATTACATAATAAAGGTTTTTTCTGAATTGAAATCATTACAATTATAATTTGTAATAAAAATAACAACAAACAGTTCATTACGGCTATAATTTTGTTTTAAATGAATAAATGATTGTATACACGTACGGATATGTACACGTGTATAATAATCGTATACGCGTATATTGAGTATAAGGGATTATCACAAGCAAAAAATAAATTTTGTCCAAAAATTAAATAAATTTTATACCATCATTATTTTTATTGGAAAATGAATAAAATAATTTTCCAAGTGAACTCAATATTTGAATAATAAAAATAAATTATATATAATTTTAATTTTCCTGTATTTACAAGACGCATACCATACATAATTTTGTATTAAGCAATAATTAATTAAATTTTTTTTTTTTTTACCAGGAGTAAATAAATAAAAATATAATAATTATGTAAATACACCGAAATATACACAAATACTTATTAAATGCGTATTTTACTTATTTCCTTAATATATGTATGTGTGTCCTGTTCAGGTAAAATTCTAGAATTTTATAAATTGATGAAAAATAAAGAAAAATTTAAATAATTTATAAAATATCAAATATGCTTACAAAATATGAACCGCAGGGATTTTATTTATCGTTAATAAAATGTTTATACAGTAAATCCTAATAAATCTGAAGGAAATTTCTTAACAAAAAAAAAACGAAAAGGAAATAATTAAAGTTTTAAAAAAGAATTTTTATGAAAATTATTTTTCCCTTTTCTTTTTCAATTTTGTTTTTTTTTTATTTTTTTAGAAGTTCCTAACTTAATCCTAGAGAAAATTATTGTATCAATGTACAAACAAGAGAAAAACTAAACAACTATTTTCTTATAGTAAAATAGAAGTTTAATAATTATGTACAAAAAATTTCTTAAGAATTCATATTTCTTATTTTATATCCTTCAAGATAAAATTATTTTAAAATTTCCCAATAGATTAAATTCTTGTATACATACTCTTTTAAGAAAAATTTCTATTTTATAAATTATATGATCTATTTGCATTCTACGATAACGTAAAGGTAGGATAATACGTTATATCCATGAAAATATTTTAAATTTAGTTTATAGATACTTTTTAAAAAAAAAAAAATGCAAATAAATACTTGTATAGAAAAAAAATCCGTTTAACCGTTTTTTTTTTTTTAACTTATTTATATCCTATTATAACTTAACAATTATCAATATAATTATTGATACCATTTCATGAAAATTTCAAATCTTAAATTATTCATTCATACACACTTGATGAATAAAAATTAAAAAGTTATCATATGTTATTAAAATTATTTTTTACATTTTAATGCATTTGTATATGTAAATAATATGCTTTTCCAATTAATGGTTTCCCTAAATTGCATTTTTCAATTTCAATACAATTTTAACTCATTTTTAATAAGATTTTTATTCAAGTGCATGCATTGTATACGTGTTACTTGCACGTATTTATATGCATCATTATATTCGAATTCATTTATATAAAAAAATTTTCCTATTACATTTCTTATATTCAAATTTAAATTAAACTAAAACCAACAAAAAAAATAAAAAATAAAAAATAAAGGGTAATTCCAAACTATCTCAACAAGAACTCTGAAGTGACTGCGAAGCGGCTCAACCTAGAGAGATAAATAACACCGTTTAGGAAACAGGATGCAATGTAAAAAAATATCGAAAAGATTTCAATAATAATAAGGATTTTCTATATTTTTGAATAATCGGAAAACCTAATATTAAAATGTTTGAATTTTTAAGTTAGAATAGCCGTTAAATAAGGAAAAATCAATTTTTATTATGATGGTTTTTAAAATGTGTGTAGACTTAAGTTATTAAAAATTTCTTTAACATTCAATGGTTATTCTAAATTGAAAATTTAAATATTTTCGGGTAATGTACATGTATTGCCTAAATATTCTCACAGAAAATAAAAGAAATTGAATTTAGGGTTCTCAAGATATTCACAAATATAAAATCTCTTTATTATCCTTAAGAAATTTTTTTGTCGTTTTTATTTTTTTCACATTTTTCTAAAGATCTACACTTCATGTTCTTTGCAGAATGATACAATTTATCTCTTTGACTTTGATATTAACATTGATCTCCCTTTGGTACTCTTTAGTCTTTATAAGTCAATGATTTTAAATCAATTATTAAAGAGAGACAGTCACTCTGAAAATTTTTGTCGAAATATATTGGAATTACCCATAAGAAAACTTACACAAAAACCTACTTTATTGTCCAATAACAATAAATTAAATCTTACATATATTTAAATGTTACAAAAACGATATAAATGTACATATACATACAAAATGTTATACATGCAATCATTATTTACTGGTATATAATAGGACATAACTTTATAAATATTTAATTCAATTTTTATGCAAAAGTTATGTAAATGCGATTTAACTTGAATCTTTATTTAATTTATTGCATTTTAAAAAAAAGCATAATACTGTATATAATCGTATATGTTATGTACGTATGTATATGTAAACCTAATAATAATAATAATAAAAATTATAATATTTTATATGTTTGTTACATAAACCAAATATACAAATTTTTATTTATATAAAAATGTTAGTAGTGCCTTTTAAAAAATTATTCGTGTGTGAAAAGAGGACAAAGTCTCAAGTAATTTTTTTCGTAAAAGTGTACATAAAATAAATGTACAATAATTCACAAAAAAAAAAAACAAGAAGAAACAGAATTTTTTTTCTTTATTTATTTAACTTATTTTCTTTCTACTCATTAAATTGTAATAAAAAGAAATAATTTTTTTTCCTTTTTATTATTTTTTTTAACTTTCTTAGCTTATTAAGAAATGTTGAAATATCATAAAAAGGATACAATTATCAATCAAAAAGATCATTTAATAAAAATGAAATGTAAAAAATTGTATTTATCATTTAAAAAATTTTTTAAATTATTTCTTGATGAAAGTGCAATACATGGATTTATGTATTTTACAAAAAATGATTTAACATTAATCGAAAAGTACGTAAATGTACAAATTATGTACATATATGGCCTTATACCAATAACCGTTTAATAAGGACTTAATCTTAGATTTTTATATAAGATTATTCCTTAGTAACGTTTTAGAAAGCCGTTAACCGTTTACTAAGTCGTTAGTAAGGACGTAGTCTTAGATTTTTATATGAGACTTAGTAACGACTTAGTAAACGGTTATTGGTAAGGCCTATAGTGTATGTAAATATAATTTTGAAAAATTTTTTAATGTTCTTTTCTTTTTTTTCTTTTTGTTTTTTTTTTTTTTTTTGCTTAAGACTGATCTGGATAATTCTTGTTATTTGTTCAATTTATTTTTGTACATTAATATCATTAGAATCATTAGATCGATATAAAATAAAAAGTACAGTTATATCATTAGAAAAGGATTATTACTATTGGAATACAAGTTTATCAAGTATGACTATTTGTCCAATGAAAAGATTAAGTGTTGAAAAATTTGATTTATATTGCAAGTAAGTTTTTTATATTTTTATTATATATTTTATACGAGGTATTTTAGTATTTTAGATACTTTAAAAGTTAATTTAAATACACATAATATAAAAAATAATTTTGAAAAATATATAAAAATATTTTTTTTTTATAAATTCTATATCAGTAGTAAACTACAAAAAAAAAAAAAACTTTAGAAAAAAATTTAACATTCAATTTTTAAACTTCATTTAATCTAATGTTTATATTTTTCATTTTCTATTTTGAATAGATATTTTGTAAATATTATGTGCATGCATACACTTGTACATGTGGCACCTAATATATGTACGTTACATCTAGAATATTTTTTTGGCACAAATTTGATAGTCAGAAAAGAATTTTATTAAATCAAGTGTATACACCTATAACAGAAATTATAGTACAGTATTCAGTATTGTATAATTAAACGAATTATGGGTCTAAGCCAAACACAACATCGTTGAAAAATTAGTTTCTCTTAGTCTAGGCTAATATAGAAAACCATCATGCGGAATCAAATTGATAGCAAAGTGAATAGAATCTGTACCAATGAACATTTTAATGCATGTTTCTATTTATTTAGTTAAGATTTCCTGTACATATATGTATGTATTTTCATACATAGTAAAATTCTTGCTCTTAAAGATAGAAAAATATGTCCCGTCTATTTCAAATAAACATTTTTATACTGATGCATATGGCAAACAACTTGAATCCTAAGATCTTTAACTCAAGGGCCTTTTTTAATTATTTCTTGATGAAAGTGCAATACATGGATTTATGTATTTTACAAAAAATGATTTAACATTAATCGAAAAGTACGTACATACATACATATGTATGAAAATTATGTATGTATGTACATATGGGACTTTATACTAATAACCGTTTAATAAGGACTTAGTCTTAGATTTTTATATGAGATTAGTTAATAGTAACGATTTAGAAAGCCGTTAACCTTTTACTAAATCGTTACTATAGGATTAATCTCATATAAAAATCTAAAAGTAAGTCCCTACTAACGACTTAGTAAACGGTTATTGGTAAGACCCAATTTGGTTTAGTTTTTACTGAATATACATATGAACGTAGTGCATTACAGAATGTTCATCGTAAATGGTATCCATTATTTATTTTCATTCAATCTTTGATTGAGATTGAGTAGGTTTAAAAATTTTAAAAAAAAATGTCAAGCTCTGGTTGTACCAAATTTGGTCCAAAAATACATCTAGAAGTACATCAATACGTAATTTTACAATCTTATTTTATACACGTGTGTCTGTATGGGAATGTTTGTTGTAATACTAATTCGGTCGTATCTTTTCATATAACAACTTCCGCATGTATACCCAACTATTTTTAAAAATAAAACGTTCAGCTATATTTTTAATTTAATGAAATGATAATTTTTTTTTTTTTCAAGTCATGAAATATTTTCCAACATTTAAAAAAAAAATCGAATAGCAAACACGAAACAATAGATAAACATAAAATAAAAAAATTTTATTTTATACTAAAATACTGTAATTAAAAATTTTGTTTTATTTTGATTTTTATTATCATAAGAATAACCCTTTTTACATGAATTATTTTCGAAAAATTTTTTAATTTTTATTGTCATATACAGAGATAAAAACATAGAAGGTGAAAATAAAAATAATTTATGGGAATTTTTAGAATCTTTAGCAAATTCAACGTATGATAATTTTGAAAATATTAAAGAATACGATAGTGTTGATGTAAGTAATTAATGTAACGAATATTATTTGCATTTAAATATTTAATAACATAAAAAAATATAAAAAAAAATGTTTCTCTAATTTTTCTCTAATTTTTTTCTAAATTTTTATTGTCTAATGTTTTTTTTTTTTTTTTTCTATTAGAAATTAAATATTAATCCAAAAGATTATATGATATTAATTTATAATTTAACTGATGATTTAACAAGATCATCAATTGAAAGAACACGTGTTAGAGCAATAAATGATCTTGAATTCATTCATACACAACAAATATTAACTGAATTTGGTATTTGTTATGTAACAAATACATTTTTAGCTGAAAATTTATCAGCATCATATTTAATAACTGGTAATTATCCAAGTGGTAATCCATATGAAATGAAAATAAGTAATCTACATAATGTACGTTTTGGTAATTTATTTGATAATGAAATTACATACAGTTTTATTGGATTTTCTGGTGCAATATCAGTAAGTATTCATATATGTAAGGTTTTTTTTGTTTTTTACATTAAATTCATTTCTTTACAAAAAGAATTCATCTTTCTAGAAAAAGGATTTGTTTTTTTTAAAAATAGGATTCTCGTTCAGTATTTTTTAGGAAATATATTCACTATTTTGAAATCAAAGTTACAAGATCACAAAAGATCACAAAATGCATTTTTCTTAGAATTCCGAGTATTCCTAGTGTTCTGAGTATTCCTTTCCCAACTCTGATGGGGTTGAAAATTCTCGAACCGGTAAGGTAATTGACTTCATACATTGGAGATTGAATTGAATATTATATTTTTTGAATTATCACATGTATTCTTGTTTAAAAAAATTTAAAGTTAAGGTTTTGACCTTTCCAACAAATTGAGTTTGATTAAAATCAGACAGAAATAATTAACATTCAAAGTACAAAATTTTGTAGATGAATTTTATTTTCATAAAGACGAATTATTTTTCTAAAAAGACGAACTCACTGTAAAAAACCCATGAATTCAAATTTATTAAATTAAATGTTTTTAATGTAAATTTTTTAATGCAGTTATTTGTTCATAGTCCATATGAAACTATGGACGTTGATAAAGGTGTAAAATATGCTTTGGAACCTCATGAATTTGAAATGAATTCCGTAGAGACTGTAACAACTGAGGATTTTGAACAGTATACATACATATATAAATATTCTATATTACATACTAATTAATTTACATATTTAATATAAATAATTTTGTTTTTATTGTTATTTCAGAAGTACAACAATTTCACAAAGAAAATGCCGTTTTATGACTGAATCAAATTTAACGCATTATAAAATTTATACAAAAAATTTATGCTTACAAGAATGCCGTCTAAATTTAGCATATAAATTGTGTAAATGTATTCCACATTTTTATCCAAATTTAAGTTAATACTTATACTGTTTTCCAGACTTATATAAACTATTTTTAAAATGTATTAATGTATTAAATTTTCGTACTCTTTGTTTTTTATTTTTAAGTCTCAAGACCTAAAAGAGTATGCCACTACAAGACTTTGAAAACATGTTTTGTTCAGAATAAGAGTAAGTTTTACAGTTTATTTAATTTAAATATATTTTTTTTTTCTTTATCTTTTTATTACAATTTTTCACTGCATTGCACTGCATTTATTTAAAATTTGATTTTTTTTAACAGAAAAATTCCATGAAATTAGTCGTCAAAAAAGTGGAACAACAGAATGTTATTGTTTGCAAAATTGTAAAGAATCAAAAGTAATAATTGAAAGTGAATATGTATGTGTAATTTAAAATTTTACAATTTCATATATTATTTTTATTAAAATTATATACCCTTAAATAATAGATAAAAAAAAACAAATTGAAATTTTTTATATTTCTTTTAAAATTAGGTAATACGAGAATCTAAAACACTTTTAGGTGGCTTAGGAGGTTTAGTTATTGTGAAAAGATATCCATTAATACGTTTCAAACGACAAATTTTATTCACATTCACAGATTTATTAGGTATGTACGTATACGTGTAAAATGTATTTTTAATGTATAATGCACATTAATTTTTAAACTGTAATAAATATTTTTATGGTATGGAAATTAAATTCAAAAGTACCCACATACAATTTCTTTTGTACATTTTTTTTTGTTTTTTTTTTTTTTTTGAATACAAATTTTTTTTAAAATTAATTATACAATAGTTGTTATCATCAATGTCATCATTACTTTATTGTACATTTTTTAATTAACAGAAAAATAATATAATACCGATAACATAATCGATAACAGTAATGTAATGCAATGGAAACAACAAATCTCTTTTCCTTTGTCCCATTTTAGTTTCTATTGGCGGTACAGCTGGACTATTTCTTGGCTTTAGTGTACTTGGCGCTATTGAAATATTATATTTTTTTACTTTACGTTTATTCTGGTATTCAAGAGGATATAAATAAAATAAAACATAACCTTCTATAATAATATTATTAACAATATTATTTAAGCTTTATTTCTTGTTTCTTTAAAATTTTAATACATACTGGAATTAAAAATTTTAAGAAAAACTAAAGAAAAAAAAAAAAATTCAAACATTTAAAATTAAAACAAAAATGCATATTTTATTTTAAAATAAATGTTTTTTGTTGTTTTTCTTTAATTTTGCATTTTTTTTTTTTTTTTAGTTTTATAGTTTTAGTTATTTCTATTTTGTAGTATACTTTCAAAAGTGCAGTCTTCAATTATTATGTAATTCTTTTAATTAAAATATTGTATTTGAATTATTATTCAAATTAATTATTTGTGTATTTTAAATATACATTCAGTAATTTGTTATATTTCTTTTTTTTTTTCTCGATTATTTATTAACGTTTTTGGTTTTATTTGATTTTTATTTTCATTTTTCATGTATTTTGTTTTTTAAATAGTGTTTAATTAATTTTATCTAAACATAGGAATATATTAATATTTAAGTTCCTACAAGATAAACACACTATCTATATGTGTAAAATTGATCTGAAATTTACTGATTTTATGAATCTCTTTTTCGTTTTTTACACAAATTAAAAAGAAATTCAGTGTATGTGTGCATAAAAAAATGAATTAATTAATAATATTTATAAATTATATTTGAATTTTAAACAAACTACATAAATTTCAATAATAATTATAAATTGTGTATAATAATAATAATCTTAAAATGTGATTAAAAAATTTTTTTTTCTTTCAATATTTAAAGATTCAAAACTGTGTAACTTTTCAATAGTTTTTATTCGTTTTGTTTTTCTTTTCATTTAAAAAAATAATTTTGATTTTATTTTATAATAAAATTGAATTTATTTTTTTACATTATTAATTTAAAAATTATTAAAAACAAAACTTTTACATAAATGTTAAGTATATCTCTAAACTTAATTATGTATGTATGTGTAAAAAAATACACATATGTATAATATCTGATTTCAAATTACAAAATTTATGAAAATATGGTGTAAATAAAAAATATTTACACATAAATCTTTTTACTACACAATTTTTAATCTGAATTAAATTGGTAGAAATATAAGAATTTAATGAACTTACAAAAAAAAAATATCTTTAACAAATTTGTAAAATTTTAATACATACGTAATATTGAAAACGGAAAACCGACGTAAATATTTGAATCTCACACATTATATGTACGTTATAATTAATAATTCCAAAAAAAAAAAAAATTCATTACATACATACGTTTACATATATTTCTTGTTTTTTAAGTTTTTTGTATTAAAAGAAAAATAAAATGTTTTCCTGTATAAAATATTGCAATTTTTGTTGAAATAAAAGAAAATGAAATTTTTAAATGCAGTTAATATAATTGTATACATTTGTCAAATTATAAACATACATAAAAGGTGTAAATATACATACATAAAATAATTTACCATATCAATTTTAAAAATTGAAAAGTAATATTCTGTAGAAAATTTTTAAATAATTTTAAATTAAAAATTTCATAATATATATTCTATATAAATTAATTCTACATTTCTAAAATAATTGCAAATATAAAATTTATAATCTGTGAAGTATATTATATAATTTTTATGTAATTATAGAAAAAATATTAACATTTCTTTTTGCCTAATATGTTAGTTATATGAATAAATAAAAGAAAAACAAAAAATAAATTTTGAAAAACGTAAAATCGTTAACAATCGTCAAATAGAAAATGTTCTTGCGAGCCTGTTTTGATTTATTTATGTCAGAAAATTGTTTGATTTTAATTATTGCATCATTTAAATATACATTTTTTCTTTAAATTACTTCTAAAATTTTTATCTATCGTTTTGCCCTTTAAAATGTTCCTTGATATTTATTTGTATATAAATAACTTAAAATAATCAAAACCTTAAAAAAAAAAAGAAATTTAAATATAAACACCTACAAAATAATTTCTTCCCTCTTTTGTTTTATATTGGGTCTAATAATGTTTGTCATAATTAAAATTCGTATTTCTCTACGTCTCTGTTTCAAGTGCATCCACAATTTCAAAATCTTTTCCAGTCGATGATCGTGAACCCTCAGATTCACTTTCTGATGGTGTAGTATTTCTGTATTGTATTTATTTTGTTGTAATGTAATTTTTAATTGTGATTTATTTATATACATATATGAAGAGAAGATTAAGTAGACGAAGTAATTGAAAAAAAAGAGAAAAATAAAAGACAAAAAATAAATCAACATTTTTTAAATGTTTTTTTAAATATTTATTTTTAAAAATTACTCTTTTGTTTCAGCAGCAGTTGAAGTAGGTGTTTTTATTTCATCTTTATTATCCTGTTTTTTAAACAATTTTTTATCACTTGAATCATTTTTAGATTTTTTCATATTATCATCATCATTATCAACCTCAGCTCTATCATAAACATCATCATCTTCATCATTATCATTTGGCGTAACCGGATCTGTTACAATAGAACCAGTTTCGTTCTCTTTAATATTTTCAATTTTTTCTGGTTCTAGTAATGCCTGTTGATCACATTCATCTTCAGCATCACTATCTTTTTCTTTTTTCTTCTTTTTAGATTTTTTATTTGATTTTGATGAACCAGAATCAGCACAGTATTCACTCTATAAACAAACGAAAAAACCAATTGAATATAAATCAAATTTAAATTAAATTTAAATTGATTACTTCATATAATGGCCAAAAAGATGCTAAAAATCCAACATCCTCAGTAAGATTCGGGAATATCCAGAAGTATAATTTACCGCCACTCAATACCCAAACAATTACAAATATAATTAAACGAATTATAGTTAAAACGAGAATGAAAACCAAAAATCCAGCAGCAGCAATACTCAAATAATAAACTCCCTTTCTGTACAATAAAAATTAATAAAATATATACTGTGATTAAAAGTTTATAAGCAGTTAAAGAAAAAAATACAATACCTTAGAATTGGTGGCCATAATGGGAATAAGCAAACAACAATTGCACCTAACACAAGTGCTAATCCATAAATCCAATAATGTATGGGTACAGGATCATATATCCAAACATAAGCTTCTGATCCATCAACAAATACTTGTTCACGGTGCATATCAAGTTTTATTTTTCGTTTTCTTTTCTCCTTTGTTTGCTAAAAAAAATTTCAAATCAATATAAAAATTTTTTAAATAAAAAAACAAAAAAAAATGAACTCACCTCTTCAGTCTGTGCGTTGCCTTCTGTGTTACCACTATTCTCTGCATTTTCTGCTGATTTTTCCTTTTCTTTTTCATCCCTTTTTGTGATACTAGTGGTAGATGTAACATTTGTAGCAGTAGATTCTTTTTCAGTTATTGCCTTCTTAGATTTTCCACCTTTTAAGTCTTCTGGGAAGACTGGAACTTTTTTTGCACGATGAAAGAATTTATGTTCCAACATTATATCAAGAAATTCAATAGCATGTTCACGTGATGGAAACAGACAATTTTCACCCTGAGCAAATTTTGAATTCATAAGGGCATCAAGTGCTTTTGTCGCTACAAGTTAAAAAAAAACAAAACGAATCATTTAGAAAACTGCATATAGGTATTTGTTTCATTTTTAAATTTAAATTATCTACCTGTAAAATATTCAACATTGTGACTGAGAAATTTTGTTCGTTTTGTACGAACATTATTTTTAAGCCATTTGGCTACTGCATATTCTTCTTTAGATGGTTTATCGACTTCATCCTGAACACCGCCAGGACCAGTATATTCCTTTGAAAAAAAAAAAATAATAATAATAATAAAACCAAATATTTAAGTGCAGAAATAAGTATTAAACAAAAAAAATTTAAAATTTATTATTTTACGAAATACGATAATTCCATGTAAATTCCAATTACATTTTTAATAGTTCCTATACCTAGATACTTAAGTAAATACCTGATTCAATAAATTTTCATTAAATTCTAAATCTAACGGATCTACATGCATTTATAACCGTATACAATTATATCTGGTTCTGCTCTACTAAATACTTTTTATTTATCTGATGTAAGAAATTTATAAGATTTTCTTTAAAATTCTAATTACTACTAATATCACTTATACAATTCAAATGAGTTTTTCTAAAAATGAAAAATTTTTTATAATATAATTATAATTTCACATACTGTTGCAAAAAAATAATTTCAATAATCATAATTGAGAACATATGTACATATATAGTAGATATGACGGTATGTGTTGTGTATACGTAATATGAACATACGTAGGTAAATATATGTATATTAAAAATAAATGCATGTAGGTATGTGTTTTATGTACGTGTCACTAAAAAACTATAATTAAAATATATTTATTCAATTTATTTATAGTTTTTTTTTTTATCAGTAAATAATAAATAATTTTATGATAAATAATCAAAATTTATTTTTCACATGAGAAATGAGCTTTTTTTATTTCTTATTCATTCTTAATAGAATTTCATCAGTGTACGTATTAAGTAAATATGTGTACATTTAAGAATATGAACATTCTCAATTTGATTTAGTAAAAACAAGATATTAATTAACCTACTACCATCATCTAAATAGATATGTTACAAAGATCAAATTAAGGTGCTTTAAATATAAGTAGAAATTCTTGAATTTTGATATTCATTATTTCCCATTTTAATTTTATCAGTACATTAATCTGGGTAGTATGTAAACGAAAAATATATAAAATTCATTTTTCTCATCTAAATTAGCTTATCTAATTGATTGTTACACTTGAAGATAAAAATAAAGAAAAATATAATAATAATTAAATGATTTAATGTCACACTTTTTGTGAAAATACACTAACTTTGATTTTATATAGTATCAACAATTTCAACATTTTTATCATCCTGCTGATCATTTCTATTATAAATACAGTATAGTAGTCAATATGTACATACGTCACAACGGCATACAAAAAAGCAAAATTTTGCAGAATATATACAATTGAAGGGAATCACACATAATAGCAATTCTACTTCCGAATATGTAATACGTTTATTTTACAAAATCAAACTTGAGATTTCATTAAATTTACACAATTTCTATTACTATAAACTTTTTTAATTATTTTTATGTAATTAATATAAAATTTCTATGATTTAAAATATGAATATTTCTTTATAAAACTTACATCCTTACGTCGCCTTGGTCTTTTCTTATCCGACATCTTTTCACAATCATATCATCATCACATTGAAAAACACAAAAAAATTATGTACAAACGGAGAGTGGAGACATTCAAAATAATGTTACCGTTTTAATGAAGTCTTTTATCCTGCGTAAAAAAATATATATTGTCATGTGCTAGAATGATAGAATGTATTGTACGCTTCTAATTATTTATCTTGTCAACTAATTATTAACTAATCGCTTGAATCGCCAGTTAAACCTAACCTAAACTTATATTATTTCTTCATATTGAGAGACAATTGTTGATTGTCAAAGTGTAATCGTGCAAAGTCTTTTAACGTCTAACGATTCATGGTTTTTTCACATTTACACTGTGGGGAAATCGGAAACCATTAAAAGCCTGTACATTTTTTGTTTTACACTAAACTAGACCGGAATTAATACCCTATACTTCAGCACCAGCCATGGCACAAAGACTATAAAGGTAACATATCTAAACGGCTGTGACGTCACCACGTGTTTTATATAATTAGTGTTTATAGGAAAATTATGTGTTTTGAATTAAAACGTGATAACATTTTTCAATCTTTTTATTTCTTTCGTAAGAAATTGAATTAATATTGTGCCCCCTAAATAAAAAAATAAATTCTACTTCGAAACAATGATTTTCTTTTGTCGTTATTTACATCTATTTATTTTGAATTTTTCAAGAGATGATTTAAAATTTGTTTTAGGAAACATACTATATGCATATTTTTCCGAAATCACACAAAAAGCTATAATTAGGTATACAATTACAAAAATTACATAGCCACGCATAAACAATTATTATTTATTTTTTCCTTGCATATCACGTTATTTTTCCTTACTACTTAATACTAATACACGTAATGACGTCATCAAAAGAGCTCGTAAGAAGAAGAGCACGGGAAACCTGTATAGTCTTTGTACCATGAACACCAGCAACCAAATTTGATTACACCTTTAAAATCAGGGTCACACACAAAATTTTTAAAAATACCATTCCGTATATTTGTGTTTTAACGATAACACCGTTTTTAAATACGCAAAATTATGACAATTGCCATTCATATGACATTTTGACTTTTGTTTTTGTTTTGTTTTTTGTTTTTTTTTTTAAAAAGTGCATATAAATGTCAAGCAATTTATTCAGAGTATTTATTAGGAAATTTACTCGAAGAATTTACTTAATTTTCAGAAGTTTTACAAAAAAGTGTTAATAATTAAAAATAATTTGAAATTTGTAAAATCTGAAAAAGTAAGTAAATGAATATGACAATTTTTGTATAACATAGAAATGTAAATTGCGTCAGAGAGAATTTAAGATATTTTTGATGTGTGCTTAGTACTTTTAAATAAGTAGCTTTTAAATAACGACTTTATAGATATTTTCAGAGATTTGCTTATTTTTGTATCTTATATGTAATGTTTTGTAGAAAGTAAAAACAATGTTACATTTAAAAGGATTTTCTACTACATCGCTAATTTTTATCCCGAAAAGAATGCTTCATATAAAAAAGTCAGAATTATATGAGGTACCTGTAACCGAATTATTTTTTTGATTACAAATAAATAATAACCGAAATTTTATGATTTGTATTTAGAAATGTTTTGCTATTCTTGGTGTACCTGATACTTCTGATCAAGATACTGTTCGTAAAGCTTACATAGAATTAGTGAAAAAAGTACATCCTGATAGTGGATGTCCAGAAGCATGTGTAGAACGTTTTCAAGAAGTTGATGATGCATTCAAAATTTTACAAGAAAAATTTGCTAAAAATCGTCGTGGTATTTTTGATGAAGATGTGGAACATAAAATTTTCGATATACGTCATACGGCACCACAACATCGTCAATATTTAAATTTTGATGGTATCGGTATTGGTACACCATTTCAACGTGAAAAACAATATCAACAAGTAAAAGCAATGAAAGCACAAGAACATGTATTAAATTATCGTATAGAAAAATCACAAGCTAGTGAAAAATCTGTAATGAAAAAGGGTACATGGTATAAAACGCATGCCATCAAAACAAAATATGGTTTTGAACGTGTTGTTGAAGATTTAATACAAGAAGCAATATCTAAAGGTGATTTTAATAATTTATCTGGTGCTGGTAAACCATTATCACATGTACAAACACAAAATCCATATTTAGATTTCACTACACATAAATTAAATAAAATTATGTTAGATAATGGTTTTACTCCAGAATGGATATCATTACAACGAGAAATACGTGAAGCAATACAATTGCTGAAGAAAAATTTAGAAAATCAACGTTCATATTTTGGTGATTATCCATTAGAAGATAATGAATTAATTAAATGGAAATTAATAATAAATAATTATAAAGATGATGTAAATAGTATCAATAGCAAAATTGATAAATATAATTTAATTGTACCGATATTAGATAATCAAATGTTTAGAATTAAATTAGATAAAATTGCTGATAACGTTTTAATGGATTCGAATATTCCAAAGAATAAACAAAGAAAACCACCAGAAAAAAATAATTTTGATAAGGAAAAACGTACAGATTTTTTCTCATTTTTGGGTTCGTTATTTTAAATTTATTTTAGTTACGTTTTAGCAAAAAAATTTTTTTTAGTGTTACATTAATTAGCATGCGATTATAATAATTTTCATAATAAAAAAATATGTATATTATTTTAATTTTTTAGTTTATTTCATACATCAAATAATTAATAACAAAAATGTAACAAGGTAATAAAATTTGGTTTTTAAATGTTATTAATAGCTAAATAAAGTTTTCCCATCTTTGCTCAGTGACACAATACCAGTCGCAACTAATCTAAGTGCCTTAGGGAATGCATAATGTTCAGCCTTATGAATTCGATTCGTCAATGTTTCAACATCATCATGTGGTAGTATTGGTACTCTTTCTTGTACAATAATTGACCCAGTATCCATACCCTATAAAATTAAATTAGTTAAAAAATCTTTATCTTTGTCTTATTTTAAATTTCAAAATACATACCTCATCAACAAAATGTACAGTACATCCAGACTCTGTATCGCCGGCATCTAGTGCCTTTTGTTGTACATTTAATCCTGGATGTTTTGGTAATAACGATGGATGTATATTAATTAATTTACCTTTCCACCGTTTTACAAACTTATCTGATAGCATTCTCATAAAACCAGCTAAACAAATTATATCTATACGATATTCATCTAAAATTTTCGTCATAGCATCATCAAATTCTTCTCGTGATTTATAATTAGTATGTAAAACACAAAATGATGGTATATTCGCATTTTCAGCACGTGTTAAACCATATGCATTCGATTTATTTGATATAACTAGTACTATTTCGGCTCCCATACCGAATGTTACATCTCTGCTTGTGTCAATTAATGCTTGCAAATTTGAACCATTACCAGATATTAATACGGCAACACGTTTTTTAGGCAACTTTATAACATTTTGTACACGTTTTAGGCATTTATCAAAATTATCAATTACAACTTGTGGTGTATTCGTTGACTTACGTTTTATGACTGTACCAATTTTTGTTGCTTTATATGAAAATTGTAAATGTTCCATAACAAGATCTTCAAAAATTGGATCAACAATTAAACATAAACCAATACCACAATTGTATGTACGTTGCATTTCATGATTAGTTATATTACCAGCTTCTGCTAACCAACCAAAAACTGGTAATATATTGAAATTCTTAGCATCAAGATGGACACCAAGATCTTTTGTTAAAACCCGCGGAATATTTTCAATTAAACCACCACCAGTTATGTGTGCTAGACCCTTAATGCATTTCTTTTCAAGTAATGGCTTAATAGCACGTACGTAAATTTTTGTTGGAGCTAAAAATTCTTCACCTATAAATAAAAAGTAGATTGTATATATAGTTTTTTTTTTTTTTATCGAAGTGAAAATTTACCAAATGTTTTATTTCCAAATGGTGCTTTATCTGATAATATGACACCTGCATATTCCATTACTTTATGAATAAGACTAAATCCATTACTATGAACTCCACTTGATGGTAAGCCAATGACTATATCGCCTTCTCGAATTTCATTTACACGTGGTAATATGGAATCACGTTCTGCTATACCAAGAGCAAAACCAGCTAAATCATAAACACCCTTTTTGTATAATAAAGGAACTTCGACGAACTCAGCATCTGAAAAAATAAAATGATTTAGGCAAAATCGAAATCTTAGCTACTGTATTCATTGTAAAACTTCTTTAACAACACATACATACCTATTAATGAACTAACCGCTTGATTTGATCCTTCAACTACACCAGAAGTTACACTGATTAGTTCTTTCTCATTTAAATTTCCACATGCATAATAACTTAAAAATGAATATGGTTCAGCACCATTACATAAAATATCATTAGCGCACATTGCTACTAAGTCAATTCCAACTGTTGAATTTAATTTACATTCTTGGACAATTTTAATTTTTGTACCAACACCATCAGTACCAATAACTAAAATTGGGTCACGATATAAATTTGGTACACGTGTTAATCGTTTACCATTTTGTGTTTGAAATGTATCTTTTCTTTGTACATTTTGTAACATTTCATCGACAATTTCTTTTAAGATTTTTAATTTTTCAAAAATTTTAAAATTTTTATTTCTATTTACATTTTTAGCACGATAAAATTTTTGTGCAATAAATTCAATTTGTGAATTAAAATTTTGTATTGTAATTGAATCTCGATTATTATTTGTTGTTTTACGTTTAATTTCACCAAGTAATCGTGCATCTGTTATATTTTGCCAATCTTTATTCATTTTTGATGTAATAAAAATCATACCAATACCACAATTAAAATTTTCTAATATACTTGTATCAGATAATTCTCCATTAGCTGCTAACCAACCATATAAATCAGTTAAATTCAATTTTTCTGCATTCACATTAATTTCATATTTTTCAGGAATTATTTTTTTTACACCATCAATTAATCCAGATGATATATGTGATATTGCTTTAATTGCACCTTTACGTATTAATGGTAAAATTTGATTAACATAAATATTCGTTGGTTCTAATAAAATTTGTGCTATAAAAAAGAAAAGAAAATAAATTAAAATTTCTGTTACGTATAGAATATAAAGGTATCATTTTATTACCAAATGTTTTTTTAGCCTTATCAAAATCTGTTGGTTTTTTACAATCGACATTTAAATTTTGAATTAATTCAAAAATATATGAAAATGCATTGCAATTGATTCCATTCGTTGGTAAACCAATCATAATATCACCATCTTCATATTTATCAAATCTTGGCAGTTCAAAACCATCCTCAAGTACACCAATACAATATCCTGCTAAATCATATTTTCCAATAGAGTACACACTAGGCATTTCAGCTGTTTCACCACCTTCAATAATTTATTTATTTATTTCTTTTATTTTTTGTCCACTTTAATTTATAATTTAATCTTAGAATTTTCTAACTTACCTAATATTGCACAATTTGCATATCTACATGCTTCTGACATGCCTTTAATAATTTGTGATGCAATTGATACTTGTAATTTACCGCAAGCAATATAATCTAAAAATGCAATTGGTTCAGCTCCTGATTCTAAAACATTATTAACGCAGGTTGCTACCAATTCATATCCAATATTATCATATATTTCATAATCTAATGCTAATTTTATTTTAGATTTAACGCCGTTTGTAACTTCACATAAAATTGGATTTTTGTAGTTTAACTGTAGCAAAAAAAAAACACTAAACTGTAACCAAAAATTTATGTAAAAAAACAAATTAAACGGAAATTAAACCTCATTCAAGCTAAATAAACCACCAAATCCACCAATCCCTCCTACAACACCCGGACGACATGTTGCTCTTGCAAATGGTTTGATCTTTTGCACTAGATCATCACCAGCATCAATATCTACTCCACTGTCTTTATATGAAAGTGATATATTACGTTCACTAAATTAAAAATCAAACGATTTTCATTTTAAAAATTCAGAATTTATTTTAAAAACATTTTTGTTTATGCAAAATTACAATTTAAAGGCTTTTCTTGCGATATCAGTTCGAAATTGTGCTCCTTTTCCAGAAAATGTTATTTCTTGGCAAACTTTTGTTGCCTCCAAAGCGGCTAATTTAAGATCACTTCCAAGACAAACAACAATTAACACACGTCCACCGTTCGTTAAATAATTTCCCTTTTCATCCACAGCAATGCCACTATGAAATGTAATTCTTGATTCTGTATTTGATGGAATTCCTGAAAATAAAATTGGGATAAGTAATAACATTGATATTTAATGCTCACGTCTTTACCTTTAATAACACTTCCTTTAGTTGATGTTTCTGGATATCCTGCACTCGCCATTACAACACCGACAGCGCACTGATTCTGTTTCCATTTCAAATTAATTTCAGAAAGTGTATTATTACAGCAGGCCATCATCACTTCATATAAATCAGATTCTAATAGCGGAAGAATAACTTGTGTTTCTGGATCACCAAAACGACAATTAAATTCTAACACTCTGGGCCCTTCCGATGTTAACATGAGACCGGCATACAAAACACCACAATATTGAATTCCTTCTTTTCGTAAACCATCGACTGCTTTTTGTAGAACTTCAGTTTTAACAAATTCTAAATCAGCTTTCGTAATTAACGGACATGGGCAGTATGCACCCATCCCTCCTGTATTTGGGCCTTGATCATTTTCTTTCAATCGTTTATGATCTTGTGATGGTAACATTAATTGAACCGTATTTGAATCAACGAATGCTAATACAGATACTTCTTCACCAATTAATTTCTCTTCGATAACAACAACATCACCAGCATTTCCATATTTTTTTTCACCTAAAATTTCATCAACTGCTTCGCATGCTTCGGTTGTATTTGAAGCAACAACAACTCCCTTTCCTGCAGCTAGACCACTAGCTTTAACAACAAGAGCATTGTAATTCGCACTAAGAAAAATATTAGAAATCATTTATACAAATATAATAAGTAAATCTAAATAACTTGATATCCTATCAAATAAAATAAATATATTTTTTTTTTAAATTACTTTTTGATAAATTCTTTAGCTTTATTAACATCTGTAAAAGATTCATATCGTGCCGTTGGAATTTCATGACGAATCATAAAATCTTTTGCCCATTTTTTATCAGATTCAATTAGTGCACCCTGTTTACTAGGTCCAAAGCATTTAACATCAATTTTATGTAATTCATCAGCAATACCATTTGCTAATGGATCTTCTGGACCAATTATAACTAAATCAATTGAATTCTTTTTACACCAATTTGATATTGCCTATAAAATTTAATTACATATTTATGTACGTACAAAATCTATTTTAAATTTCTACAATACTACTATTAATTATTTAAACTTACTGTAAAATCTTTTACATTTATTTCTTTTAAATTTGTAATTTTATCACTAATTTGTTCTATTCCATAGCTTCCTGGTAATGCATAAATTTTTTTAATTTTTGTACTTTGTGATAATTTCCAGCAAATTGCATGCTCTCGACCACCACTACCAATAACTAAAACATTTTTCTCCTGCATATTTATTTTTTGCTTTTATTTTTTAAATTTAACTTTAATAAATCACTATATAGAATTTTTTTTCTTTTTTACTATTTTTATCACTATTATGACTTTTTATTTGATTAGAGATTTTGTAATCTCAAATTATAGATAAATCTTAACTGATCTCCACTGATCTACAACAATGATAATTGTCAAAATATTTAAATTCAAAACACTACACACTCATAGATACAAAAAATTCTGGTTTAATTAAACATGTGTGTAACCAGTTACAGATAGTACAGAACCAAACTAAATTGATCGCTTGTAACTTGTTTTTGATCTTTGAATTGAATGGATTTAAACTTAGCTTAACTGACTAAAATTTGCTAAAATACGTATACGTACGTTTGTAAATTTGTTTTCAATTATTATATCTTTTAAGATTTCAACCGTTTTTTTTTTTCAATATAAAATTTTCACTATTTAACTTGTAATAAATGTAACAGATAGAACTCAACTGATGCACTTTCAATTATACACTACCGATCGAGTACCAAATCTTATCTACAATACTAAGATCAATCTGTTCTTTACAAAAGGAAAATAATAGCCACAAATGTTCTATTTATTTTGATTATAATTAAATTTAAATACTCTCTGTACTTATTAAGACAAATTAAGATGAATTACTGAATTAAAAATAATGTTGTATTTCGATCGCAAATTAAAATCACAGATTACAATCGTACAAAAATAAATTGATGTAATAATTTAATCAGCAAAAAAAAAAAAAAAAAAAAAAAAGATAAGAAAAGTAAAGCAATAAATAATTAAGTAAATATGGACGTCTATGTAAAGAAATTTTATTTCAATAACAACGATCTCCTGCAAGATAATGTAAAATTCATGCAAAATAATTTTTAAAATTTGAATATTTATAACGTCTTTTATACGTATGCACGTATGTTTTAATTTTTATGACGCATTCTTATATATAAAAAAAAAAAAAAATTAATTTTGAATAATATATTGAAAATTTTATATTTCATTTAAATATGCTTATGAAATATTTCTGTTTTAAGAAAAGTACATTTTTTATATTTTCATCATTGTATTTTCTTATTTTACAAATGGATTGTTTACTTTAATGAGAAATTTAAAAAGGTTATCATTAAAAAGTTATCACTTGTTTTTTTAAACATTGAAAACATAAGAGCTAGTAACAAAATAAAATCAAAGAGAATAAAATAAGTATATACATTTATAAAGAACAATACCTAAAGTAATGAAAATATTAATAAAAAAATTTTCTATGATTTTAATCTCATAGATATGTGTATGCAAGCAAGTAGTTGAAAATTTTAGAACCTGCAATTTTTCAATTTTTTCAAATTTTAGAATGTGTATAAAAAATAAAATTTCAATTAATTTTCAAAATAAAAAATTATACTATAAATTATAAAAAAAAATCTTAATTAATCTTATAAGTAGACCCCCTATTCAGAACAATGTCAAAAGATTATCTCAATTATTTACATATTATTTTAATTTTTGTTTACTAAATACTAGAGCATTGTTGCCAGTTTATAAATTCAAATTTTATTTCTTTGATAATTCGTAATTTCTTTTGATTAATTATCAAAATTAAATTCAATTTTATTAATGTATGTAATTTATTCTTCTCCACTAAATTCTATTATTCAATACTAAAAATTACGACTACTTGCATAAGTTATAGTGTATTTTATGGGTATTTTGTTAATAACAAACAAATACGTGATCTGTTAGCGTACGTTTCGCTTTGTGTCTTCTTTTCCATTATGTACGTATAAAAAAATCACTAAAAGGGGCCCAATAACAAGAATATCAACATTCAACAACAAAGAATATTTTATTTGTGTTAGTGAAAATTTCGTATGCATATAGATCTTGATCTTGAAGATAAAAAAATATCTCCTCCTCAATTTCAAGTAAAAATCCTCATGTATGCCTGTGCAAACAACTTGAATCTTAGCGTATTACGAAATGTTCATCCTAGATGAGTTGTACTCTGCAGTTTGTTAATTCATATTTGAAAAATGAAACTTTTTGAGTATTGCTGGTATCAGTCAGCAAAGCAGTTCTATAGTTGTTTCTTTTTTTTAACACTTCTCCCGAATATCTTTGTACTTCTTTGTATCAAAAATAGTTTTTATGCTTTCTTATAAATTTTTTTATTAATTATAATTTAATAAGTTTAATTTTATTAATAAATTTCCATTCGAAAAATTAAAACTATCATTCTAATTACAACAGAAAAATTCATAATTATAGATTATTCGATAAACGAGATTTATGCTCTAACATTATGCTGCGTACATTTAGCATATTATTGAATTAAATTAAATATCTGTAGTGAACATAATATGGTTTACGTTTATAAAAATAATTCTTATTTTCTGGTCATTACTTTATATATTATTTATTATGATTATGAATTTACAATTAAATATTGAAAATGTGAATGATAAAATAAAAGACAAATACTTCTTTTTCTTTACAAAAGAGTATATTTAGTAAAATAAAAAGAAAAAAGAAGAAAACCAAAAATTAAAATAAACATTAATTCCTATATAATGTATGTATTATATGTTCAATTAAATTATAACATTCCCTTTAACCTAAAACAGAAGAACTTTTTTTTTTCTAAATTACATAGCAAAAAAATTAAATATTTTATTATATAAAAACAGAACTAGTTTCATTTAAATTATTTTTTACTTCTTGTTTTTTTGCTATTCTACATTAATATACTCATTTGAATCTTTACTATAGGTATGTGTTGTATTTACTTGTATTCTAAAAATATTTTTTTTTGTCATTTCTTCATAGTAAAGATCAAATACTGAGCATACATATATTTTTATTAGATACATATTCAAAAAAAAAAAAAATTAAAATTACATTTTTGTATCTATTATTTTATATTTCACAGTTATTATCATAAAAGAATTAATTATTACAATTTATGTATAATTATAATTCTAGATGTATACATATTTTATGATTAGATTATTTTTATTCTTTTTAAAAATAAAAAGATATCTAAAAATGTTCTTTGTTTCTTCATTTTAACTATTAAAAGGCGTTCTCTTTTTTTAAAATTTTCTTTGTTATATACTTTTTTTTCTTGTTTACTCGTTTTTTTAATTTTTTTTTTTTACAAAATTTCATTTTTATTTTATTTAAAATGTAATTAGTAACAGCGCTTTTTCAATACACTACCGTCTAAAATTGAATCCTGATGTGCCATCGGGTCCCCTTGGCATTCGTATTATCATATTCTCTTGAGGCTTTATTTGACCAATATTTACATTATTATAATTAAAAAATGGTATTGGTGAAGATGCCGTTGTAAATATATCATTACTAGCACCAGCAGTCATATTACCAATTGAAATATTATTGATATTTGAATTTATATTACGTACTTGATAATTATTATAATTAAATGTTGGAAATTCTGTTGATGATGATGATGATGGTGGAGATTTCATAACAATTTTAGATGAAGTTAAATTTGATCTATCAATTGAAAACATTAGAAAAAAAAATGTAGTGATTATAGGTACATACACATATACACTTTTTCTAAATACAATTTACATACTCTAACTCATCTTCTGGATTTTTTGCTGAACCTAATATTCTCAGTCTTGCCTCAGCGTACTCTTGTTCCCTTTGTTGTAATGTTTTAATTGGTTGTTTTGGGCGGGTTTCATTCATTTTTGTGTCATTATTATTTTGTTGTGTCGGACGTCGTAATATTTTGACGGTTGATTTATTTGATTGTGCATAATTTGCACCATATTCTTCATCTGGTCGCATTACCATCATTAGTGGTACTCCATTTTGATGATGAAAAGGCATTGTATTTGTTTTATTGTCCTCTTCTTCTGAAATTAATTCTTTTTTTAGTTGTCCGAGTTGTGTGCTGAGCTAAAATACAAATGAATAAAATTCCATTGTGAAAATATGAATATATTTATTTTTTATGATTTATGAAATGTAAAAAAATGCCCAAATAAAACCCAACTGATTGTATACTTTTTATACATATACGTGCATAACATAACCTGCCTCTGCCATTTAAATAACCTTTAATATCGCTACTTGTATATTAAACAACACAACTTAATATACAATATATTTGTCATTTTTGAATAAAATCTTTTTATGGAATTCAGACATTTTTTTTAATTAATAAACATTGGAATTTTTACCAAATATTAAATTTTTTCTTTCTATAAAATAAAATGAAAATTTTTCTGGTTATTTCTTTTCCCTTTCCCTTTTCGTATTTATATTTTCTGTTATTGCTTTTTTTTTTCTTTATAATCTATTACATATGGTATCCGTATTCGTTTCGTATACCATTCATTGAACAAAAGAAGAAAATTATATCACATCACACTCCAAGGATAATTTTGTTAATTTTCTTTTACAATAAATTTATGAAAATGAAATAAAAAATTTACCAAAAAATTTCTACAAAACTCCACCCAAATAAATGAATTTTAAAAAGGAAACATGAGTACGCTAAATAATTAAACAAAAAAAAGAAACTTTTGCCAGCAACACACGTTATTGATATTTTTTACAATCACTTGATATTTGATAATAGCCAAGCGATGGGAACCCGATTTGCTGCAGATTTGAAATTGATCGTCGACTTGATGAAGGATAAAATAAATAAACTTGAACAATTGAAAAATGAAAATAAAAAAACAAAAAAGAAATGTCTAAAAAGAATCGATATTTAATATACTGATGTACGTATCGATAGGAATCGATTGAATGTTAATAGCTAGGCCCAAAATAAGACGTAACGCAACGCGACGCTAGGTTCGAATACATTGAAACCCATAAGGCAAACTTAAATAGACGTTAACTTACGTTCGTCAAGTTTCGTTCGCTTCAAAATGTCAAATTTATGAAATGCTGTGCCACTCAAAGATAGACAACATGTTGAATAAACTTGGTTAAGTTTAACAAAAGTTTTATCGTATATGACAAATTATATTTGTAATGTATAAATTTTGGTATATGGTATTGAGCTGTTGATGAATCAATTTAGAGAATTGGTATAAATAAACGAAATATCATTTACATTTTGAATTCTTTATAACGCATGATACAAAGTTGCCATCACACTTCATACATCATCTGTCTGTATACGTCATGAACGCCAATCGTTTTTATTTGGTGAAGTGACTTCAATGCTACGGCGCGTAAATTACCCTAAATTAAATGACATACTTTGATTTTATATGGACAAAGTGTGCAATTGGTAAACACGTTGAATTGTATATTATGAAGTTCAAGAACAAAGAATAAAGAAAATCAACTGAGAGTTAAGACATTCGACATATTGTACTTAATTTTGAAGAAAAACGACATTACGAAGAATAATTTCTTCGTTATGAAATTTTTTTGAAGATGAAAATTCTACTTCATCAAAATTTTAATTAACAATAATTTTAATTACGTTTAAAGTTTTCAATTGATGTTCACTCCACCTATTTCCCAAATACATGTAACAACCGACATTTGTATGGTTTGCATAAGCAGCTGATATATCAAAATCGAATTTGAGGCTATTTTAAATCAAATTTTAGGTTAAATTTAAAATTTTAAAATTTGGATTTAATTTAACTTCAAACACGGTCAAATTCAAATTTAAGTAAAGTCGTAAATTAGGTAAAAATAAAATCTGTCCATACTTCATTTTCCTCTACTTCATATTATCGTTTTTCTTCATAACGAAATATAGTGTGTCGAAACCCATATATTTCTTCTTTTTCATTTCCTACCATGATAACACAACATTATCTATACACAAGTGCATCGTACCAAACATTACTGCAGATAAAGTTAATTAACTTGTGTGTGTGACACAAAGTACAAATCACATTCATCAACATGTTTCCCTATGTATGGTTGGCATAATGTTATTTGATGCAACTCGTTTATACATCACAATCGAACAATTTGAAGCAAACAAATTTGAAATCACACTTCTTGACATTTAGGGCTAGCTCATACAGACGACTAGCTTGGCACGTGTTTACTAATTTTTTTAATTCGATAATTTAAAAAATTATTTGTTAGTAAAGTGTAAAATATAATTCAGTTTTTATTGTAAAGATGCCGCGTTCTAAACGTGATAAAAAGAGTATGTGCATAATTTCCATTTTTGTGTATCTAAATTATTTTTAAGAAATTTATCATCCTTAAATACAGTGATAATAAAATTTGAAGATGAATGTTTACACTTTAATGTGGCCCTCTTCATGGTTATAATAATCAATATAATTTTTTTTTCATTTTATTTTTCAGTATCATTAACAAAAATTGATAGAAAAGGGTTATCATGGAAACAACATATTATAGACGATATACGCCATTGTGTGGAAAAATATCCAAATATATTTGTATTTTCAGTTGAGAATATGAGAAATAATTTGTTAAAAGAATTACGACAAGAAATGAAAAAAAATTCAAGATTTTTCTTTGGTAAAAATCGTATCATGCAAATAGGATTAGGTAGAACAGAATCTGAAGAAACTGAACCAGAACTTCACAAGGTAAAAAAAAAAAAAATCAAATTTAAAATTTCATATTTTCAAAAAAAAAAAAAAAAAAAAAAAAATCTTGTATTTTTTAAGCTTTCAAAAAGATTAAAAGGACAATGTGGTTTACTTTTTACGCACAAATCTAAAGAAGATATATTAGAATGGGCTAAAAATTATTGGGCAATTGAATATGCAAGAAGTGGTTTTATTGCAACTGAAACAGTAATTTTAAAACAAGGACCACTTGAAGAATTTTCACATGCCATTGAACCACATTTACGTTCATTAGGTTTACCAACAAAATTGGAAAAAGGTATTGTTACATTAATTAAAGATCATACAGTTTGTGAAAAAGATAAAATGTTAACACCAGAACAAGCAAGAATATTAAAATTAATAGCAAAACCTATGGCTAAATTTAAATTAACAATAAAATGTAGTTGGTCAAAAGAAAATGGATTTGAATCACATGTAACTGATGATGATGATGATGATGATAATGATAATGATGGCGAATGTGATGAAAATGATGATGGTAATGAGGAAGAGAATGCATTAGAAGATGTTGAAATGGATAGCGAAGAAGAAGAAAAAGAGGAAAACTTGAAAGAAAAAACTGGAAAAACTAAAAATAAAATAAGAAATAAATAATTTACTTTGTTAGAAAAGTTAATTAAGAATTCTAAAATAAAAATCATATATTTTTAATTACTTGATGTTTTACTTTGGTATATTTTGTATGCATAGACATACTGCATTTATGATTCATTGCATTTTCCACCCTTTCCCATTTATTTATTATGTAGATATGCGTGTACATATTCCATACAAATGTTACACACACGGGTAAGTATATATGGATAGGTATATGAAAGGAAAGCTAAACATTAAACACTTACCTCAACTTCATCAATTTCTTCCCAGCTATCTACTATCTCATCACCATTGGACATTATTTCTATAAACAAAAATAAAAAAAACGATTCTTATATTTACATTAATTTTTTTTAAGTGGAAAAAATGCCAAAAACCACTGTATTTTTATAAAAATTTCATTTAGAAAATTCACTAATTTTTTATATAAATACAAGTTACACTGAAAAAAGGAACAATTTATGAAAATGACAGCTGACGACTTTTATTTAATAAATTAATTTGTAGGTGGCAGAACAGTAATTTAGATTAATTTTAAGGCATTGCCACATTGCCAGTAACAAATAACAATTACAAATATCGGCATACATCGGATTCAAAAGATTACATTTCATTAAACCAGAATCAAAATCGCCTTTTAAAAATGAATTTTATCCGTAAGTTTGAAATTATGATCGAAAAGGAGATAAAATTTAAACAGATTTATTGCAATATAAGTAGATTATAATTTTGATTTTTGAACGGCTAGCTAAACCTAAAAATAGATTTTCACAGATTTTTTTATGTCCTTAGCTGAAATTATTGAATATCTGTCAAATTTTTTAAAGGAATAAATTTACAAATAAATAATTACATGTTATTTCTTAAAACACATTAAAAGTTACATATTTTACAAAATTTTTGAATTGCCTGTATTTTATTTCAGATCAAATAGATCATCATATTAATAGATTAATTTACTCCAGATTGTAATTTCGATGGCAAATTTTGAGTTCTTCGATTAATACGATTATATCAAACTCGACTTAAATATAAATATTATTTCAAAAATACATATTGTAATTTATTTTAATGGAAACCTATTTTCCGTTACTTACACTGCATATGGCTTCACTTCGAGAATCGAATACCAAGAAGCGCAACTTCTAAAATCTTGGCTGGTCGCATGTGGCCATGTGGGTGTTGTGTATATCATGTAAATTGCCGTGTAAATTGGGTAGGTAACACAACTGTTAATTATCATGCTAATTATTATTATGTGTATGAGTGTATGACATACATATGTTTCAATCAACCTCCAACCTCCAACTTCAAACAAATCTCTAGACAGACAACTGAAACTGAAACTGAAACTGAATTGATAACAGTGACAGTGTGAGTGACAGCAAATATATTTTGAAATTACATATGTACATACAATATAGATAGTGATTTTTATTTTTTAAGTTTCTGAGAATTTTGCAAACAGAAGTGTGTACTGTACAGTCATTGATTTTTAAAATAAATTTGTAAATATTCAATTAAAATTGTAAAATTTTTACAAAAAATATACCAAAGAAATATTGTAAAATACAATACAATTTAACAAACAAAAATTCATTTTACGTTAAAAATTTAATAAAATTCTAATAAGTTCTTATCAGTTTTAAAACCTTTGTTTTTTTTTCTGATGTTAGTTTTTCCGGCAACCTAGGTCTAGGTAGGTAGGTAATTTTTTTTTTCTTTAATTTAAAAAAATGACATTTTTGCTTTATTGATTTTTTCACAAATTAATACACACACTTATTTCAATTAATATTTGTCTACTATTAATAAAACAGACATTAAAAAAAAAAGGAAAAAAATTAATTATTTACTTAAATGCTTATAAATTTCGTAATATTTTATTAAGTTTTTTTTTTTAATTTATTTATTTTTACAGCTACTATATATTATAATATTTCTACATAATAAAATAATTTATTTTCGATTGTAAATTGTACGTTCATCATAATTAAAAATCTAATTTGATATTACGAATTTGAATAATAATTACAATAATGGACAAAATGAATAATAATAATATTAATAATAATAACAACAATAATACTAAAATACATCCTGATGAACCAGTTGCTGGAGGTTTTGCTCCTCGTCGCCGTAGTGGACGAACAAAACAAATAAATCCTGCTGCCTTTGATCAAGCAGCAATTGAAGATTTATTAAAGGTAAGAACATTACAATGTTTGCAATGTTACATAAATGTACGAATAAATACAAACGATTGTGAAATATGATCATGGATTGTGTACTAATTTTTTTTTGTATCTGATTAACATATTAACGAAATTTGCTGATAGTTTATTGTAACTTAAATTTTTGATGTATTTTATTTTTCTTATATGAATATTTTTGTAGTAGATGCTAACTGATTCATATACAAAAATTTTGAATAGCCTGCACTGTGTTTACTTAAACAGGCAATTTATATTTCACGAATTTTGTTTTTAAATTCTTTAATCTGGGTGTCAAATAAAATCATAATCTATTTATATTCACGATTCGTAATGAGATGATGTAGGTGTTGATTTGTGCATATATGCATTGTATAGATTGAATCACAGTTTATGAATAAGTAAATTATTTTTTTAAAATTCACATGAAGACATAGTTGAAATTTTATGTTTAAAAAAAAATTAAATTTTTAAAGATATTAAGTGATTGTAATATTAAATTAATTTAATTCTTTAATTTTATTAAACTAAAAATATGAAATAAAATAAAATTTTATTTAGTTGAATTTTGTTTTTACTATGTAATTTTTTTATATTTTCTTATTTTATAGCAAGACGTTCCAAGTATGGCAATGAAAACTCCAGTTTCAATATTACAAGAACTTTTAAGTCGTCGTGGTATAACACCTAGTTATGAATTAGTTCAAATTGAAGGAGCAATTCATGAACCAACATTCCGTTATCGTGTATCATTTAATGATAAAGATATACCATTAACAGCAATGGGTGCCGGACGTTCTAAAAAAGAGGCGAAACATGCAGCAGCTAAAGCATTGATTGATAAATTAAGTGGTGTACCAGTACCAGACACAACAAATGCCTGCCCAACAATAAACGGAGATATAAAATCCAATGAGTAAGTTCTATATAACGACATAGTTAGAATTTTTTGAAAATTTTTCTAAAAAATACTTTTGAATATTCTAGAAATAATAATTCATCATATAGTAGTGATGACAAAGTTGTAGGTAATCCAATTGGTTGGTTACAAGAAATCTGTATGGCACGTAGATGGCCACCACCAACATATGAAACTGAAATGGAAGTTGGTTTGCCACACGAAAGGCAATTTACAATCGCTTGTACCATATTGAAATATCGTGAAGTCGGTAAAGGTAAAAGTAAAAAAATCGCTAAACGTTTGGCTGCTCATAAAATGTGGACTAGGTTGCAAGAGAATCCATTAGATCAAAGTCAAATTAATGAATTATTGGATGAAGAAGGAAACGATGCAGTAAGTGTAAAAAATTTTTTCAAAGAAAATTGTCTTTTTCTTTTTTTGTTCTAAGTTCTTAATTTTTGAAAAAAAAAAGTTTAGTTTCTTTAAAATCATGTCTACGTTCTTAAAGCTTAGAACTATTAAAAATATTTCGAAATTTTGTATTGTGGCTTAATTTCGATGAAAATCATTTTGTGCTCTAATATTTTCGTACAATTATTATTATCCTTTTTATTTTGTTATTAATTTAAAAGTAAATAGTAAAACATAAAATTTCGCTTTTTATTTTTATGGACAAGATGCAGAAACACACAATAAATTTATTAATTAAATTTATTCAAATTTTGAAAAAATGATTTCATTGAAATGTTGAGCCTTTTAATTTTATATTTACATAAACTTTATCATAAAATATTATTTATTAATTTTTAATCGACAAAACAAAAATATGAAATTATGAAATTGTGTGTCTTTGCAGACTCGTACAATTTTAAATCGTTATGCTGATCTTAAAGATATTCATATACCAATACTTACAAGCACATATAGTCAAAAAGTAGCACACTTTCATAAAACACTTAAGGCAGCTAGTGGTGATGTACTTAATAAATTACAGGTAAGACAATATCTTTAATTATTATAATTTAGTTTTATTTTATATAAAAAGTTTCATATCTAGTGATATGGTGAGTATTAAAAACTAATAAGAATAATTGCTATTAAAAGTGTGCATGCTTTCATTTATTCTTGTTTTTATTTCAGTTTTAAGTCTTTTATGATTTTCATAATTTATTCATTAAAAAAAAAAAAAAAAATTAAATAAATAAATATGTACATAAAATTCTGTTATTTTTGATTTTATAGATAACTTGTCTTAATGATCATAACATCAATTACATTAAATTTCTTGAAGAACTTGCTGGTGAACAACAATTTGAAGTTACCTATGTTGATATTGAAGAGAAAACTTATAATGGTCGTTTACAATGTCTTGTACAATTATCAACATTACCAGTTGCTGTTTGTCAAGGCTCTGGTGATACATCAAAAGAGGCTCAATTGAATGCAGCACGTAATGCTCTTGAATATTTAAAAATTATGACGAAAAAATGAGCCAAAGCTAAACAAAAGCAATTATTAAGAGTATTTTGAAAATTAATTGCAATGGTAACATCGCTGTATAAAGTGTATGACAAAAAGATGACAAAAAAAAACAAATAGACAAAATGAAGATAAAATCTTTTTTTTAAATGTATTTTATTATAAATTTTTTGACATGTAAATTAAATATGTACAAAAAATATTAACATTTTGTTAAGATTTTGATTTGAATTTTTTTTTTCGTTTTGTGTTTTTGTTGTTGCTGTTTTTGTCTGAAAAGAAATAAGGCATTAAAGAAAACAAAAAATATAAAGATGATTTAAATTGTCGATATAAAATTATAATTTACACAGATATTTATATACTGATGAAATATGTCATACACTAAAACAGCATGAGAATATATATTTTTTTTTAAACAAAAATACATTTATAACTTTTTTAATTGTTTCTTTGTGTTTTAAAATTTGAAAATTTTTTCTTACATAAAAAATAATTTATGTAAACTCCTAAACAAACAAAAATAATATTTTAAAATAATTTATTACTTATTTTAAAATTAATAAGTAAATCAAAAAAGGAAGTTAAATTGTAATTAAATTTTATTTCTCAATATTCAAATATACTTTGAAAACACTACTAAATTAATGAATTTTTTTTTTAATACTGTTACAGGCGAAATGGATTTTAAATTTTATAATAAAATTCACAATAAATAAAAATAATTAAAATTTTATACAACATTAAAAAATTATGGATTACATAAAAATTAAATTTTTTTTTAAAACAAAGTTTTTTCATTTGAAGTATTGTACTGTATATGTTCTTCTTTTTTTCTTAATTAAAATTGATTCTATAATAAAAATCTTGAATTAATATAAATGATATTTAAAATCCATAATGATCTATAAAAATTAAACTAAAACTTTATAAAAATAAATATAAAGTACATATATATGAATTATAAACTATATACATAAATAACTAGTAAAAAGAAAGTATGTGTTTGTATCTCGTATTAAAATAAAAAATAAAAATATCATGTTAATTATTATATCTACGCATACATATATAAAATATATATAAAATAAAGTAAAATTATAAACTTGTAATACATACTAATATTAATTAATTGCGCTTACTAATACTGGAAAAAAAAATAATAATACAAAACAAAAATCGAAATTTATAAGAGAAATTTTTTGAATTTAGAAATTCGTATTTTATTTGAATTTTATATTGTAATGTTTATTATATAGTACACATTAAAATTTTATAAAAAAATTAAAACAGAATTTAAAATGATACACAGTCACAAATAATATATGTATACATAACACTATAGATACACTTTTCAACACATTTAAATTTTTTTTTTTTTTTATATATTTAAATACTATTTAAAAATAAAATGAAAATAAAAATGTAAACAACAAATGCAATTAATATATGTATCACAAGTATAACATTCTACTATATTTTGAATAATTAAAGGAAAAATAAAAATTTGATTAATTACACATGAATTAAATAAAATTAAAAATGAAAAATTACATTATTTGTTCTGTCCAAATAATAACTGAATAAAATAGAATTTGAAATAAAAATTATAATAATTACTATATTTCGTTGAATATTAGACAATAAACTGGAAAATGAAAAATTTTTCTTGTTTATTGGAATAATTAAAACAATAATGAATAAAACAAACATACATTTGTATTTTACATTGCAGTTATTTATGTAACTAGTATGTAAGGATATCAATAAAAAAAAGTGAAAAAAAAAAAAAAAAATAAATAAAACAAAAGAAACATTTAAAAAAGATAAATTGAATTTAAAAAAAAAAAAAAGAAAAAACTGTTTGAATATAAATTATAAATAAATTAATGAATGATAGAAAATGATGTAGTAACGGTGTGCATTTATATAAAATGGTTTCTTAATAAAAAATTAACAATAATACATATGGTAAAATAAAATCTCTACCAGAAAGAATTATAATATATGGATCTCAAGAACTCAAAAGAACCATTTTATTATTTGCCACATAAGATTTTTTATACAAGCTATACTTTGCATAGAATTAATGAAAATTTTCCAATTATTATTTTATTATTTTTCTGTCATAATTTATAATAAAATAGAAATAACAAAATTTCATTTCTTTCTTAAGATTTTTAAAAATTTTTATGTAAATTACTATTATTATTGACTATTGTTTATCTTTTATTTAAAGTAAAATACACTTTTTATAACATATGACATTTTAATAGTAAAAATAAAAAAAGGGAAAATTTATGTATTATTTTAATGCAAAGTGTAGAGGTTGTAGGGATTTTTATCAACTTATTTGTGTTGAATTAATAAACAAAAAAAAAAAAATTATTGAAAAGAACAATACAAGAATTAAAACATTTTTTTTTGTCTATACGTATGTACAAAAAAAAAACATCACAAAAAATAAATGAATGAACTTGAAATATCGTTTTTTTTTTCCTTTATAATTGGATACATAAAAAATAGTTTTGATCATAAGAAAACCAAATTGTATTTTTTTTTTTTCAAAATCAAATATTGTATAAAATAAATAAAAAGGAAAATAAAATAAATGATTTGTTCTTTTTTTTTTTTTGACTTGAAATGTGACTTTTAATGTAAATTAATTAAAAACTAGATTCTAATTGAATTTTTAAATGTAATCATGAATTTACTTTAGAACACATTAATTTCAAATTTGTAATGTTTAAATATCATTTTAATTGGTACACGTAGTGCTACCTGATATTGGTGAATGCATTAATAAAGATAATTCAATTTTTTTTCTTGCCGTTAAAAATATTCTGATGTTGTATACTATTTATTCACATATAATTAAAAAAAAAAAATTTAAATATACTTTGTGATATATACATTATTAATCCAGTTTAATTACATTTAGATGCAAGAAAAATGCATACTTATGTAATAATTTTAGAAAAAAAAAAATGTTTTGCTATAATACAATACAGTAGAGTATAAAAATTTTGAACAATAGTTTATAATCTAAAAAATTATACTCTGTTCACTAATAATCTGCACTTTAGGGTCTATGGGAGTACATACAAGTATATATATCTTATTTCTTCTCTTATAATTTCTAAATAGACTGTTTCACGAACAATATTTACACAATCCATGAAGCTTTTATTATATATCAGATGAATTTTTTAAATATCAATACTAATAGTGATGTAAAATGGTACCATTTTGAGAAATCTCAGAGTGTAACTGTAGGTATACCGTACATGTAGAATGTCGTACATATTTCTGCGTTGTTTACAGCATTTAGCATAATTCTCTTAAAAATTTCCTTTATTTCATTATCAATAATTATATTATTTGAACATCATTAAAAAAATCCTTTTATTTTATTACATTTTCTTTAAAAACAAATCTATATTCAATTCTTACAAAAAAATAAAAAATCATAGTAAGTTTATTTACGATAACTACTGTATACTGTAATATTTATTTAAATATTAACGTTCTATTAAAATAAAAAACAAAAAAAAAATCTAAATAAAACTAAAAACTAATTTGCGATAATATCTAGATTTTTTCCTTTTTTTTTGTAATTTATTCATACATATATGAAAATATTATGTGAATATCAATGAATACAGTATGTACATGTTTTTTTTTTTTTTTGTAATTTTTTAAATAATAAACCATTGAAGCATTATGAGTAGGTCGTTATATGTATCATTATTCATTATATAGATGTTAGTATATACCTATATGTAAATGCTTTTTAATTGAAATGAATGAAATTATTATTACAATTTTTCATCTGATATACTGTTAGTATACTTATATTATGAAAATTCATAAATATAAAATTAATATTAAAATGTATACTTATTTGTCGTCTAATATAGACATGTGTGCACGCATATATAATGTACTCTAATATGCATATATGTATGTAATTATAAATTTAACCGGAAACAAAAAGATTTTTATTTGTAATGTGTAATAATTTACCTGGAAAAGCCCTCAATATTATTATTATAAAATAATAATTTTCATATATACATATATTGATTAATGTATGTATATGTAAATCATTTTATAATGCATGATATTTAGTTCATGTTTAGCTTTCGAAGTTATAAGATAAAATTAACCGTTTTATTATCATCAATTATTTTATTTGTACATAATCGGTTTTTGTTTTGTTTTTTTTTTCATTTTGATTAAATTAAAATGCATAATAATTTTTTTGAATCAATTGAAAAATTTTTATTCTTTATTATTTGTATAACAGGAGTTTTTAATTATCCTGTTGAATGTGAAGAAGGAGTTTTTGGTAATTATTTATATACTTGATAATTATTAAGTGATCTTTAAAAATTGAAAGTAAAATGAGCATACATGGCTGTCGGTATGAAAAGTGGATTACAAAAAGTGAACTACAAAATGAGAAAAAAAAAATTGAATACATGGAATATTCTCAATATACATATTTATAATACAAAAGGATAAAAAGTGTTCACTTGCAACTAAAAAAACAAATATTTTGCATACGTATTTTTTTTACAAAAATCAAATAATCAAATAATTTATTGAAGTTTTACAATATGGGATACTTTTATTATACTTTTTAACGGCCATTTTTTCGCAAAAAAAAAGATTTTTTTTTTTTTTCAAATATATTCTATACGGCTGTATAATTTTCTTGCATAATTTTAAATATTTTTTTTTATATATTAGCTAAACTAATTGTTGATCAACCAATAACAAATTCAAAAGATCAACTACGAGTAAGAGCATTATATGGTGGAGAAGATATCGGTGATTGTCCTGGTGCAAGTGATTGTATACCATTATCTGAATGTTCAGCTTTACTATTTGATGTTGCAAAAAATTGTTATTATGGTGATAAATCAATGTTTTGTGGGGGTAATGAAGATTTACCATATGTCTGTTGTCCAACAAGCCCATTAGAAAGAAGTCAAGTTTGTGGAAGAAGTCTTGTACAAGGACATTTTTACAAAGGCCTAGGATCATTTCCGTTTATTGCACGAATTGGTTTTAAACGTAATTAATAATAAATTTCTATTTCGTAATTTTTTTCTTTAAATTTGGTTTTTAAGAAAAATATATAGAATTATATGTTGTCCAATAGATTTAACAACCGGCAGTATTGCATATCCTTGTGCTGGATCAGTCATATCAAGACGTGTAATCTTAACAGCAGCACATTGTGCCTTAGCTAAAGCAGATGGACATCGTTTGTATGTATACATTCTTCATATATTCACAAATTAAGCATACCACATTGTTGTCATATTGTTTATTGTATTTGTAATTATTATTTAGATCTTCTGTACGAGTTGGTGAATATGACACTACAACTGACCCTGATTGTGCTAGTACTGGATTTTGTGCACCAAGATCAGTGAACCATGCCATTAGTCATGTAATTGTACATCCAGATTATAAACATGGTCATTATCATCATGATATTGCACTTTTAGTACTTAAAACTCCGCTAAATTATTCAGGTGAGAGTTAATTAAAAAAAAAAAAAAAAAACGAAACATTTTTTCGGTTAAATTTTCAATTTCTATTTTTATGATGATATTTACACAATAGTACATATAGTATCATGTTGATGTGGTTTAAAAACAATTAAGATAAAAATCAAATGCGGCTGGTCTGTTAGGTATATAGAAATGTGAACAATTTTTTACAAGTCTAGAAAAATGTAGAAAAGAAAAAAAAAAGTAAAATCATTTTGTCAGTAAATGGGACATTTAATGAGCTTGTTTATTTTTATTATAATCAATTTTTTTTTTTTTTAACCATTAAATCTGGAAATAATAACTTATTTTCGGTGAATTATTAAAATTAATACATTAGAGTATTAGATCAAATGTAACGTTAATTATATTTGAATGTATATCTAATTTATTCTTGAATATCTAACGCATTTAGATTTTCCGTTTGTGATTCATTGAACAACAGAGTATTGTTAGCAAGTATTTATAATTCTCAACTTTTCAGCTAAATTTCAATATATGTTTGCAATAATCCGCCATAAAACTTAGAAGATCGCATTTAAAAGATATAGGAGTAAAAATCCTTATATTCTTAAACTCTGTAGTCTGTATACTAACTATATACAGTTATCTCAAAATTTCTAATGTGTTTCAAAAGCAGTATTACCTCAATTCTTAAAGTTTTCATAGAAAATCAAATGAATTTTTTAAACACTTGTACACAATGATGATTACACGCGTAGTTTCCATAACGCTTGAATAGATTAATTATATGCTATAATTAGTGTATAAAGTATAAACTATAAAGAGATAATCAAAATTTTTGTTTCAATTTGATGACATTCATAACTCAACTAATTTTTATTTGAATTTAATTCGTTTTGTTTTGTTTTTATTTTATTATTATTATTATTATTATTATTTTTTTTTTTTTTTGCAATAAAGTTGCTACTCAACCAATTTGTCTTCAAAAGAATCGAAAAAATCTTGTTGTTGGTAAACGTGCTGTAATTGCTGGATGGGGAAAGTTATCATCTATTAATACAAGATCACCAGAAATGCAATATTTAGACGTCCCATTAGCAGGATGGGAAATGTGTTTAAGAGTTTATGGAGCAACTGGTGCTTTAGATTCACCAAATTCAGTTGGTAAATACAAAATTTAAATAATGTATATAAATAAGAATAAATTTCTATTTGTCATAATACGTTAGATATTGTACATATGTATATCAAATAGGCATCAGTGATGCATTTTTGAACTTACCCTTAATTTAAAAAAAAAAAAAATATTGTAATCAAATAAGTTGATATTAATTTTCTTTCTATATGTATAGATGGTCAATGGATGTGTGCCGGTGGTGAAGGTAAAGATGTATGCCAAGGTTTTGGTGGTGCACCATTATTTATTCAAGAAGGAGGTGTATTCTCACAGGTTCATTATTCACAATTAAAATATTATTCAAATTTACAAATAATTGAAAATTATATTACTTTTAGATTGGAATTATGTCTTTTGGATCAGATAATTGTGGTGGATTAAGAATACCAAGCGTTTATACATCAGTTGCACATTTTGCTGAATGGATTCATGATAATACACCAATCGAATAAATTTTCTAATATAATTTTTTAAAATCATTTTTATTAATTTATTGTAAAGTTAAAAAAACAAGAAAGTGAGTTTTCTAAAGAATAATTTTTTTTTTTTTTTTGTTATTAAGAAGATTTTGTTTGCTTATCAATCTGACGATTATTATTAAGGCATTACGAGAATAATTTTTAATTTGTGAATTTTTATTTATTTATTGAGAATAAAAATAATTATGTGATGATAATTCCAATAAATTTATAATTGTAAAGAAAAATAAATAAAATAAAAAATGAAATATAAAGATATGTTACTTTAAATTATAAAATTTTTGTTTTTTTTTTTCATATCTGTATGAAAAGTGGACTACAAAATGAGAAAAAAAAAAAATTGAATAAAAATTCTGCATACGCATTTGTTTTTACAAATCGTACACTTGTCTACATTTGAAATATTCAAATAATTTATTGAAGTTATACAATATGGGATACTTTTAACGGCCATTTTATCGCAAACATTTTTGTTTTTCAAATATATTCTATATGACTGTATAATTTTCTAAAAATATAATTATAAAATAGAAAAAATAAAAAATAAAAACAATAAAAAAATGTTTTCCACAGCACTTTATTTACTCATTTCATAATCATATTATAATGAGTATACGATTACAATTATAATCTTGCATTATTATAAATCAATTTCTTGTGTTAAATCATCTAATGAATTTGTATCAAATTCTTGCATTAATATTTGTTCATCATTATTTGATGATGATGATACATTTACAAATCGTAATAATTTAAAATTTTTATAAGCAATCCATAATAAAGCAATTATTATACAACAAAATAATATTATACAAAATATAACAAAACTATCTAATTGTCCTGTATTATCATTATTATTATTATTATTATTATCATTATCATTTTTATCAATTGTATAATATATCCAATTAGTTGGTATACCTGGTCCAGCTAATGATATTGATTTAACTCTAGCCCAAAAATTTTTATGATCAATATATATTGAATAATGATAATTATTCATTTCATGTTTTAATCTAGTTATACATTTAATACCACCAGTATAATTACCATCATTTTTCATAGTACGATATTCAATTGTAAATGCAACTGTAGCACCATTTGGTGTTTTTGGTTGTTTAAAATATAATAAATATTCATTATTATGATTACCTTTTTTAATTATTAAATTAATATTATCAGCAATTAATAATGGTGCTGTTCTATCACTATGTAATTCATATGCACCACAACCAATTTCATTACATGCAAAAAATTGAAATATATATAATGTATAATGTGTTAAATTTTTTATTTCAAAATATTGATTTGAATAATCAATAATTTCACTTTTTAATAAATATTCTGAATTATATGCATCTGGTATTATATCTTGTGTTAATGATGATGATATAACTGATCTACGTAATTTTGTATGATATTTAATTATTTTACAACTATTTGCAAAATTTGAATTTTGTGAACAACGAAATTTTTCATCAATTAATGATATAAATTCACGATCATCTAATTCATCTTCAATACGATTACAGCAATTATCATAATCATAATTAAAATTTTGTTTATTATTTGTTATTAGATTTGTATTTATTTGTTTTAATGGATCTGAACAATAATCACGTGTATCAAGTATATTTTGATTATCTGGCTGTACAAATATATCAATTAAATAATAATCAATTATTTGATGTTCATTTGTTATTGATTTCCATGTTAATGTTATTGAATTAGATGTTTTTGATAATGTAAATACTTGTGGTGACATTGGTATATCTGGTTTAGTTTTAAAACGTATTATATCAGATTGAGATGAAAAATACATTTTATTTATATTTTTATAACCATATGTTTTAATAACTAATGCATACCATGTACCTTGTTGTAAACCATTTAATTTATATAACCAAAATTTATTTTTGGTATTATTATTATATGTAGATGATTTTATTAAATCTTCATGTAATAAAATATCTTTTGTCCAAATTTCTCTAAAACAAATATTATCATCATAATCATCATCTAATGTTATATTTGGATATTTTAATTTACGATATAAAATTTGTGTTCGATCAGCACTTTCTTCTTTTGACCACATTATAATAATTGATTCATGTGATTCAACCTGAAAATATATAAAATTTAAAAATTTAAATTATTTAAAAAAAAAACAAACAACGATATATGCGTATACCGTAACGTTCGCTTCTAATTGTACTGGATCACATAATACTTCTTCATCATTTATTTGTATTAAATCCATACTATTATTATGTTTTACATAATTATGTAATTTATTTATTTCATTTGAACATAATTTATAATTAGCATATAAAAATATACCACCTTCTGTTATTGTTATATTATTATTATTAAAATTTAAATTATCCCAATCCCATAAATATTTTAAATTTTTATTCTCATATATTATTAAACTGTATCGATTAAATTCTAATGAATTACCATGAATTATTTTTAAATTTTTTAAAAAACTTAATGATGTTATTGATGTTGTTCTAAAAATTAAAAGAAAAAAAAAATAATTATTTTGTTTGAAAAATAAAAAGATAACGATTTTTTAACGGTTTTTGTTTTTTTTTTTGCATTACTTGTAAATTTTTAAATAATCATGTATTTCAACAATATCACCTAAAACATCTTCAAGATATGTTGTATTAATTTTACTTATTATTCTTATTGATAAATTCCCTTTTATTATTGTACAACCCTTTAAATGTTCAGCATCTGATAAATATTGTATTTCATCGTATGCAGTGCATATTTTTGAACAATTTTTACATGCATAACATTCATAATCATTTTTCTATAAATTGAATAGAAACAAAAAAAAAAGCAAAAAAAAAAAAATTAAAATTACATAGACATGAATATGTATAAATTTTCATGTTAAAATCTTTAATTTTACATTTGATCTTAAATCTGAATAACCAGGTGGGCATTCTTTAATACATGTCTTATTAAATAAATATCTTCCCATTTGAACACATTTTAATCTTGTGTAACATCGAAGATGATCCTCAGCAAAATATCTGTAAAATTATTTAAATAAGTTTGTATACAATACCAATACCTATACTCTATTCACTAATATTATGCACTTAAGGTCTTAAGAGAAAATTCTAATTAGGCTGTTTCACGAGCAGTATTACGACAGTCCACAAAACTTTTAATTATATATCAGATGAATTTTTTGAATATCAATACGTAGTGATTGTAAAATGGTACCACTTTAAGTAATTTCCATAAGACCTTAAGTGCATAATATTAGTGGACAGAGTATAGTTTGATTTTGAAATTAATTAAATTTTTATGTAAATGTGTGCAATAATCTATTATGTATATGAATTATGATTTTATACTTGTCTGATGGGCATTGTTCAACACAATATACATCATCTGTAATTCCTTTACAAACAGCACAATCTTTATTAGAAGTACCATGACAACCACCCAAACATTGTGAATGACAATAACTGGTATTAACTTTAAACACAATCAAAGCAGATAACATTTTAATTAAAAAAAAATTTTTTTTTTATATAATTATTTCTTATTTACTTGGACTTATTACATTATCAGATCTAAATTTTTGACAATAAATATTTGACCAATAATAATTTGATGTGCATCCAATTAATTCTAAACAACCACTTGGATTCATTGATTTATATAAATTTCTTCCAATTTTATTTTCAGTTAATGCATCCCAATTGATCTTTTGAATGGGTAAGAAAAGAAACAAAAAAAAAATAAATAAATAAAAAATGAGATAATGAAATGCAACACAAGATGAGTAGAAATAAGAATAAATTTCAATTAAATAATTACAAATTTATATTTGCATATTTAAATAATTTGAATTCAATTTGAATAAAATTTTAAGACAGTTATGCATATTCATGGATGAGTATAATACATATGAGTATCATACAAAATTGATTACTTACATTTTCTAAATAACATAAATTCGGATTTCGATTTATATACACTGAACCTCTTTGAATTGAAACTAAGGATGGTAAGTCTATCTACAAAAATGAAAAAAAATAAAATAAAAAAAAATTTTTTTTTAAAGTAATATTTTTCTATTAAGTTTTATTTTTCTTTATTGAATGTCTTTCGTTTATTTATTTTTCTTTTTGTTTATGGCATATATGGAACATCTCTTGGAAAACATGAAATATCTCAATTTGATATCCTCAGATTTTCATGAAATTTTCATAGTTTAAATATTCTGATGAGAGATAATTTTTTTTTTTTGTAATTATAATATAAATGTTCTCATACAAAAATTATACAGGTTAATCCAAATCATGTTTCTCCTATGAAAACTGGAATTTTTAAACTTTGAACAATTTTAACTTCGGACTTATCTAGTCGATTTCAGTGAAATAATGAATTATTGAAAAGGTCTAAAATCCCATTTTTGATTTGCAGTAAATACAAATTAAAAACAAATATATGGCCAATTATTACATATCGCTTACATATTATAATTATTACATACAGCTTACTTATTCGAAAATTTTCGTTCCCTCATATTTCAGAAGGAAGAAAGAGTCCTAATAGAAACTTCAGCTGGGAGAAATTTCAGTGGAAAGTGTAGAACAATTTTTTTTTTTTTTAAAAACAGTTTGAATTTTCAGAAAAAATGGCCAGATTGATATTTGTTATTTTGAGACACCCTATATTTAGTTTTGTTTTTTCAAATTTGTTAATAAAATTTAATAAAATTAAATAAATAAATAAAGGAAATTGTAAAATTTTACTTACAGATTTTAAATCAGGCATTGAATCAATTGATAGTGCATAATTTAAAAATAATCTTCTACCACGAATAACCGTTAAACTAGGGAATAATATACTGAGGCTTGTTAATCCAGCAACATCAAAAAATATAATAAATTCAGTTACTTCTCTATAAAATATAAAACACAATAATAATTAATTTTCAATAAATTGTATACAAAATATTTGAATTTCCTTTTTTATTTAATTTTTTTGTTTTTAATAATTTAATTTAATTTAATTTTTCTCTCTTTTAATTTCATGAACATATCAAATTAGAGGCAAATATTTTTTTTTATTTTTTTATTTTATTTTTTATTTATTTATTTTTATTTTTATTTTATTTTTTTCGTTTTTTTGATTTTGCCTCAATTCTTTTTTTCTTTTATTTTTATTTATTTTTTATTTTTTATTTTTTTTTATTGATTTTACCTTAATTCTGGAAATGAATAATTTTTATAATCTTTATCACTATAAATAATTTTTTCACTTTGTTGTATTAATACAATTTGTAAATAACCTTTAATAACAGTACATTTTCTTAATTGTTCTAATGATGATGGATGATTTCTAACATCAATTGTACCACATTCTTTACTATACACAAATAATTGATTTAAATTTAATATAATTGATATAAAAAATATAATTAATATTATATGTAAATTAAAATAATTATTTATATTAATTAAATTAATTTTAATACGTTTCATTATTATTATTTAAACTAATATTTCTCAAACTGAATTATTATATAACGTGTTACTATCTATACTGTTTTAAAATTTAAAAAACAAAAATGGTTGTTTTTTTTGTAACGAAATTTTTTTTTAAATTAATTTTTTATGTTTATTTTATTTTTTGTTAAACAGCACATAAAATTCACTTTTTTTTTAGTAATATCTCTTCTTTGTAGGTAATATGAGTGATGAAAAGGGATTTTTTTTTTTTTTTAACAAACAAAAAAATAACGTACAAAACAATTTTGTATATTTTTTTCCTTTTTTTATTTTTGTCCGTTTTACGATTTATTGAAGATGGTAAATCATTAAATCATCAATTTCTTTAGTATATGATGCAAGTTCATCTCATCTCAAAATAGATATACATACTCACACACATACTCATAATTTAATAAAAATTTTTAAGCTTAACTAAATTGTATTTTTTTTTTTTTTTTTTTTTTTTTTGGTTTTTTTTTCTATTGTATAATAAGTGTTAAATGCACCTTTAGTTGATAATAACGTAAAATACGTCTTTTGTAAGTATATACAATACCGAATACGTATATGTGTTTATGTACATATGTATTTGCACTTATTTGAATGAATCCAGTCAATATGAAGTTTCAAATATAAATACTGATGATGCTGATGGTTTGAAGAATAAACCACATCATCGTCATCATCATCATCATCGTCAATTTGTAGATATACGTATGTACCAATATATATTCTCTTATTTTGAGTCTATACAATAATAGATGTTCGGGTGAGGCAAAAGCAAAAGCATATATAAAGCTATGTATTTATGTATGTATGGATCTCTATATATTTTTCATCAATTTACTGCACATACTGTACATATAAGTATAGTTAGTAACATCAATGTACATACAATTTACATAATGCCTTGTATATGTACATACATACATACATGCCTATATGTTATTCTGCATATACATTTACGTTTTTATGTACAATATTATATAGGTGTTTATAAATAAGTAAATTTAATTCTGTTGGCCTCTGTAACTGACTTAACTGACCATATAAAATATCCATATCCAATAACATGAGTATATAACATGTAAGTAATAATACATAAATGAATTAACTGACCATAGGTCAAATCGATATTGGTATACTTGATAGTTCCATATAATAACGTAACATACATTTACTATAGAAAATTGAAAAAAAAAAAAAATGTATATATAAAAGTATGTATGTACATAATATACAGTAATCTCATCATCATATTTTATAAATTAATATACTTTTTAAAGTACATGCATATATCATGTACATTGTACGTACATACATATTTAGTATTAACATTGAACACATATCGTTAGAATAGATACTTACAACAAGATATGATGTGTATTTAAAATGTTTTGCTACTATCCTGATGTTTATTAATAACTATACCACGGGCCCACCTTCCTTTTAAAAATCCAGAAAAAAAATTTTTTTTATCATTATTTTCTTTTATACATACATAGTAAAAGACGGAAGCTATGTTCATTTATAACATTTTCAAATTATCAACTTTATGACATATATGCTCTGTGCTATTACAATAAAATTTTATTATATTTTAATCAATGTTGAAATTTTACAATTTTAGATTTTATCATATTTTATATATGATAAAATGTAAACTGACTAGGTAATTAATTAATTACTTGTTCATTGCTATTAATAATATGATCATTTGTTCAATTTGCATATGTACGTACGATACAACTAATATAATCATCGTTTAAATTTTTATACATTTTCTTAAGATAATTCATATGTGTACATACGATCGTACACATATCATATATATGAGTGTAATGTATATGTTCATATATAGATATTCTACCATATCTTATAATTCATTTTGGTTTATTTATCCTCGTGTAACATTGTAGATTTATTAAAAGAAAAGTGTTAATGATGGATAACATGTACAGAAACACAGATATATCGAAATATATGAATGGGTATTACGTTGTATATAAGCTTGTATACAATTATACCCATTTATATGTATGTACATATCTTTAAATAAAAAAATGAATAACGTTTTTAAGCTTTTTTCTAAGATCAAAAGATCATTTTTTGATTTAATTAAACAATTTGTTATTGATAGTTATTGTTTCGATATTAATTGTAATTTTTATCTTTTGAAATTTTATTTCAGTTACAATTTCTCTTGATAGAATAATTGCTTATATATGTATTTAAATTGATAATTTAAACACATATAAAATTGATTTTATAAAATAATTTTATATATCACATATACATATAAAGATAATATGTAGCAGGTATATGTATATAGAGATCATTCATTTGTACAATGTACATGAATTTTAAAAAGATCGTTACAAATTTAAATCAATGGTGACAATTACGAATATCAATATAGTCTAGTATAACGTATATTATAATGTACATATGTGTGTATAGGTATAAAAATCGATATAAGTATCCATACAAACTTTTCATGATTGAATGAAAATTCAATTACGGTTTAGATGGATTTAAATTGATTATCATAATAAATTAAAAAAGTTTCTATTAAAAGGATATTCATGTACAATTCATATGGATAATAAAAAAAAATTTTTTAAATCAATCTTCACTGAATATAAACTAAAATACAAACTACTGTTAATTTTCTTTGTGGTTTTCTTAAGTAAAATGTAATAAATTGTATGTACATATACGTAATACAACGTGTATACATAACTTCTTTATGATTAAAATGCGTTAAAATTAAATTGAAACATACATAATAGAGTTTAAGAAAATTCTATTCAATGTTTTTTTTTTTTCTTGAATTTCTTAGTATTTAATTTAATTAACTTCGATTGCATTGATAGAGATTTTAGTTCATTAATTCTATGCAGTTAAGGCCTTATGGAAATTAGGTGTAGTCTCATTTAACATCATTGTATATTAGTGTAAAAATTCATCTGATGCTATACGTATATAAAAATTTTAATAAAGGTCTTAAATACTCGTATATGTAGTTAGTGTATAGACTATAAAATTTTCGATCATTTAACGATAAATTAAATTTTAATGCAATATTTGTTTTTTTATACTATATTTTTTATCCAGCTCTAAACTTATACGTACACTAATGTGAAAAAGTATTGGAACATCTAAAATTACTGAAGAACAAAAATATAAATTTATAGTAAAAATTTATTTTTTGTTTTTTTATTTTGTAAATTTTATGTAATAAAATCGGTACAAGGACATGATTACGATGATATAAATTCAAACAAATGCAATCTTAGAATCAATGTATTGAGGTGAATTTAATATTTTTTGCGATTAATTTTTACGAAATTTTAATAAATTTTATGGTATTTCAAAACTTTTCACGTAAATATGAAAATTTTTACTTAAAAAGAAAGAAAAATTTTAGAGAGCTTTACACACTAATCTTTTTTTTTTAAATTTCAGGCATTTTAGAATTTTTTCGTACCAATGTAATAGCAAGAAGAGAGACAAACAAACGAACCATGGATAAACTACATAATGTTGTTAATAAAATATAAAACATGAAAATGATAAAACGATCAAAACACTGATTTAAAATTGGATATAAGGTCGAAACCAGCAGAAAACTTCAAAATTATGATTGATTTCAAGATTCTTCGACAAAGTTCGATTTTTAACAGAATTTCTAGAGATATACAATTTTTTATTTTACATTAAAAATTAATTGACAAAATAATAATTGCAAATACAAAATTGCAATTGAAAAGATAAAAAAAAATTAATAAAATAAATAAATAAAATAAAAATATTTTCAAAAATTTAATTAAATTAAAATTTTCTGTATTATGTTTCAATTTTTATTTCTTGTAATGATTTCTTTTCAACGATTAATAAATCATAATATAAATTACTTAAACATGAATTCATTAAACGTTTTTCATAGAAATTAGCTTCTTTTGGTGGTCCATAAACATCTGCAACACCATATTCATCTAAATCGATTAATGATATTAAATATTTTGATGGTAAATTTATATCGGTTGCAACAAATGCACATTCAACAATATCTTTTTCACCAATTAATGCTCTTATTAATGATTCAATAAATTGTGATATTGCTAATGCTGATGATAGATACATATTTGATTCTTGTATTTTATATTCAAGAAAACGATTTAATAATTTTTCAGTATTTTCACGTGCAAAATCTTCATTTGGTATTGGTGTTGCTTGTGAAAACATCGGTATTATTGTAGTTACTGTATGTTAATAAACAAAAAATTATATTAAATAGATTTTGTTTGAATGCATTCTAATTATACACAACACAAACCTGATGTTCCGCCTGTTATTGGAACAAATACATCATTATAATTGAGATTATATGTTTCACTAAAAATTGAACGAGCCATCATTACATCTAATGGTGTTAATCCAATAATTTTTTGTCTATAAGGTATATCATTTACTTTATAAATTTCACAAATTGCGGGTATCATGAGATTTAAAGGATTTGTACCGATAGCAAGAATTGCCTGAAAAATTCGTACATACTATCGATTTAATTGCTTATTGAATAAAGTTATTTTTAAAGCTTACATTTGGACAAATTTCAATACAAGTTTTTGCTATTGATGATACTGCAGGATAATTAAATTCAAAAACTTCATTTAAATGATTTTTTTTATGATGATTTGATTTTAATAATATTGTAACAATATCAGAATTCTAAAAAAAAAATAGAAATAGAAAATAAAAAATTTAAAATTGATATTAACGGTAGTAATTTATTCATATTAACAGTACTTTTAGAGCATTTCGTAATCGCATTGATCCTGCATTCACATCAACTGTATTATTTGTATTGACAATTTTTAATTCTTTATGTAAATCAAAAACGTTTGGTGATATATCATATAAACAAATATTTAAATTAAATTGGGATTGTTTTAAAAATAATGCAACTAATTGACCAATTTTTCCAGCTGCACCACATATTGTCACTTTAATTTTTTCATAATTATTAAAATTTGTATTTAACGTTCTTTTTGTTATGTGCAAATTTCTTTTATTGTAAATTAATATATTAAGAATATTTCGAATTAACATATTTAATTGGGTATTTCATTTATTTTTGCCCTAAACTTTTCTTCTTGTTAAAAAATAAAAATATGTTTTTTGTTTTTTATTGAACAAAAATTTATTACAATTATAATGCTTAAGTCAATAATGAAATTTCTTGATTATTGAAAATAACGACAACTAAAAATTTTTTCAAATTTTTTTTTTTTTTACTAATGCCGTGTATGCAAGATTACAGATAATAATAATTTATAATTATTGAAAATAAAATTCCATAATAATTTTGTAAAATATAAAATAGGACAATATTCACAAAATAAAATAAAATTTTTATTTCTAAGAACATTACATAATTTCTTATTAATTTTATATTAACATTTAATTTTTTGTTTTACACAACATAATCATTATTTATGTGCATATGTTTCATTTGTATATAATGTAATTCGTGATTTTCAAATTATTTATTATTTATTCTAACTTGTATAACATGTATGAAATTTAAAATTTCAGGCACTGATATTAAAATTCTTTTCTGTGATTTTTAATTTCCCTTTATAATTTATCCTTTCTAAAATCTAATTTACTCTATGTATATGTGCCTTCTACACCATTACCGTCTTTGTTTTTTTTAAATATACAATGTTATTATCGACAGTAATTACAGATTCATTAGAATATACATAATTATATAACTTTGATAAGATATGAAACATTTGTTTATTTTTTTTTTTAAAATATGAAGTTAATTAATACGAATGTATATAAGTTAAATTATAATATACATACATTAAGTATGTGCAACGTAGTGAATTTCTATATAGAATAATAAACAAGTGAAAACAAATTATTAAATTTAAAAGAAAATCAAAGATTACATTATAAAATAAAAATAAGTTTTTAAATTGGAAAAAGAAAATAAATTATTTGAAATTAATTAATTAAACATCGAATTCTTCGATGATTGTCACATATTTTTGAATATTTCATTAAAATGAAATAAAATGTAATAACATTTTGTTCATAATTTTGGTGACAACTACATATAATCGTATTAAATACATAATTATGCATTTATCTAATGTATACTTTATTTTGAAATTTATATTAATTTTCTTCAATCAATTTGCATCTAACGTAAAATATTTGTAAACGCAATTAAATGAAATATTCAGCTTAAGCAATTTTTTAAAAATTAAAACATGAAATAAGCCTCTTATTTTAAAATACATGATACACAATTTTTAGAAGATAATTTAATGCTTAAAAAAAAAAAAACAGAAGAGCATATGAAAATATTTAAAAATTTTACAAAATAATTGTAGTATAAAAAATATCCTCTTAAAATGCATCTAATGTTGTTCTATTTAAATTAATACAGTATTATTATATACATATGGCTTGCTTGAATAATTATTAAATTCAAATTAGTTGAATGTTAAATTAAAAATAAAAACATAACAAAACATTTCAATGTGACGTTATTTAAATAATTGTAATCTTTGTTTCCACTATTTTCTTATATCATTCACATGCATGTATCAAAGCATATGTAAAAATATTACTAGATGAATAACAATTGAATCCCTTTTTATAACAAATAATACTAATAATAAAAAAAAAAGACCAACATCATCTAATGGAACGAAAAAAAAAGTATGTAATTA